>LR990865.1:4661611-6102769 GCA_905163395.2 Endotricha flammealis
CGGATCTTATGAAAGGTGGTCCAAATTTGGACATGGCCTAAGATATAAGACTCTTTAACCTTTACCAGTGATGACATATAGATCCGAGACGTGGTAGCTCACTATGGGCCTCATAAGAAGGCTCGTGGTCACTCAGCGAGCCATGGAGCGGGCTATGCTCGGGGTTTCTCTACGAGATCGAATCAGAAATGAGGAGATCCGTAGCAGAACCAAAATAACCGACATAGCCAAACGGATCAGCAAGCTGAAGTGGCAATGGGCAGGGCACATAGCGCGCAGAACCGACGGCCGGTGGGGCAAGAGGGTTCTGGAATGGCGACCACGTACCGGAAAGCGCAGCGTAGGACGCCCACCTACAAGGTGGTCAGACGACCTATAGAAAGTCGCAGGAAGCCGCTGGATGCAGGCCGCTGCCAGCAGGTCGCTTTGGAGGCGTTTGGGGGAGGCCTATGTCCAGCAGTGGACTTCTTGTGGCTGAGATGATGATGATAATGAATCTTTACCTTGAGTTGATATCAAAAACTGTCGCGAGCGACGTGAAAAACTAAACTAACATTTAAAAATAAACAAAAACAAACCGATTTCTTTTGTTGAAAAACACGACGATGCGTTGAGCGAAGTACATAACTGCCAAAGTATTTTATTTGTATTAATATGTCCCATACCATGGATATTTCATGAAATTGTGATGTGATCCCAAATCCATGCGAGTCAACCCGCAGTTGATGGACAGAAAATTATATTACGAACATAATTGAAATTCCCAACAAAAGAGTTAATGGTCCGTTTATTTATTTTGAACAAACGAATGGCCCGTAAGCTTTTCCTTTTAATTTATTTTTTCACTAATACCTTGTATAACGTATTTTACAAAATGATCTCTGTGATCTTTTAAATGATTTGGAAGAACTCTAGCGGCCCGGCCCGGCTTCGCACAGGTTCTATTTTTCCCATGGGAATAAGATGTTTTTTCCGGGATAAAAAGTAGCCTGTTCATTCTCCAGACATGAACCTATCCTTTTTAGGGTTCCGTAGTAAACTACAAGGAAAGGAACCCTTATAGTTTCGCCATGTCTGTCTGTCTGTCTGTCTGCGGTCTAGCGCCTTGACGCTTAATGCTAGAAAGCTGTAATTTGGTATGTATACACATATTAACAATGCTAACAAACTGCTGGAACAAAATTTATTAAAATATCTTTTTGTTGGGTATCGTTAGAGAGGTCTCTTCAACATTGAGGGTGTGGAAAGTAGTGTATATGTAGGTACTTGTAAATATAATTAATATCTGTTTTGGTACCCCCGTCAAATACGTCAATAAAGTCAGTCTTGTTCAAGCGTTGGTTTCATTACGATATCCTTATTTTATTAAACATATACAGACTATTTTGGCGACGAGGAACCCATATATCTTTACGAAAATTACTCATCATGTCATTAAAGTCTGAAACAATGTCAGTAAATAGTGCAAGTGCAATAAATTCAAGTGGCATCAAAGAATTCAAGTTACACGTTGACAAATGGCCGACATACATGAGCAGGTTAAACGCGTGGTTTGCCATACAAGATATTAAAGTGCAAGAACAATCGAAGTATTTGGTGGCGTTGGTGGGTACCGAGACCTTGGACCTTATAATTGATCTGTGCTACCCCGAGAAACCGGAGTCTGTTGCGATCGCCGAAATAGATAAGTTGGTGTCGGAACATCTGTCACCAAAACGATCCGTCATCGCCGAGAGAATGATTTTTCGATCATGCAAACAAACCACCGGTCAAACCGTAAGCGATTATTTAGTGCAACTAAAAAACTTGAGCAAAACATGCAAGTTCTCAAACAATGATTCACTGAAGGAGAACTTGCGCGATCAGTTTGTTCATGGACTCCAAAACGATCGAATTCGTCAACGTATAATGACTGAGAAGGACGAGGAACTGACATTGGCGCGAGCTGCGGAGCTGGCGCTGTCGCTCGAGGCGGCGGTACGAGACTCGGAGCCGGCGGCGGCGGCCGGCGTGGCCAGCGGCGGCGGCGCCGCGGCCGGGGTGTACGCGGTCGGCGGCGGCGCGCGCCGCGGCCGCTCGCGACCATGGCGAGGGGGCGCGCGGCCGGCGCGTGAGAATCAGCAGCGGTGCTATCGATGCGGCCGAGCCCATGCAGCGGAGAGGTGTTCCTTCATTAACAGCGAGTGTTATGTATGCGGCAAGAAGGGACAGGTAGCGAAAGTGTGTCGTCTGCGTACGCAGAGAGTACATGAAATGAACGATGAACCGGGGAATGACTCGCGTTCGGAGTCTGATGATGTCGGTGCGTTGGCGGTGTATCAGCTGGATGACAGTGACGTGGTGGACGAGCGGTGGTTCATTAGTGCCAGAATAAACGGAGTTCCGATGAAACTAGAAGGAGACACCGGGTCCGCAGTAAGTGTGATCTCTCACGGAACGTATAAAAAATATTTTAAAGACTTTAAGTTGTTTACATGTGAGTCTAAGCTGAGAATGTATAGTGGTCAGAAAGTGATACCGAAAGGTAAGTTAGTATGCACAGTTGAGATCTCTGGTATAATTAAACGTAATCTAAGCCTGATTGTAATCGACAACGAATTTAGTTCGGCGTTATTAGGACGCGATTGGATGAGAGCCTTCAATATTAATTTCCCAAGTGCACCTAAAATAAATAATTGTTTTCATATGACACCGTCGACGTCAGACGGCGCAGTCGCGGAACTAAGGAAGCGGTTTTCTGGTGTTTTTGAATCGGGTATAGGTACGTTTAATAAGACAGCGATTAAACTTGAAATAGTAGAAGGCGCGGCCCCCGTGTGGCGGCGCGCGCGCCCGGTGCCGTACGCGCTGCGCGCCGCGGTGGATGACGAGCTGCGGCGGCTGCAGGCGGCCGGCGTCATATCGCCCGTGGAATGGAGCGACTGGGGCACGCCCGTCGTGCCAGTAGTTAAGAAAAATGGTCAGGTACGTTTATGCGGTGATTTTAAAACTACTCTTAATCCGGTACTTATCGATGACAAATACCCGATCCCGAGGATCGATGACATTTTCGCCTCGCTGCAGGGGGGAAAGATATTTGCAAAGATAGATCTCAGTAACGCCTATTTACAATTTTTATTAGATGACTCGTCTCGGAAGCTGTGTACTATTGTAACGACACAAGGTATGTTTTGTTTTAACCGGCTACCATTTGGTATTAAGTGCGCTCCAAACAAATTTCAACGTATTATGGATAAACTATTTAAAATACCAAAAGTCACTTGCTATTTAGATGATTTGACAGTCTGCGGTGAAGACGAGGCAGACTTGTGGTCGAATTTATTAAAAGTATTTAAAATTTTATCTGATTCTGGTTTACGCGTCGAACCAAAGAAATGTAGTTTTTTTCAAAAAACAATATCATACCTCGGATATGTGATTGATTCTAACGGGCTACATACAGAAATATCGAAAATCGATGCAGTAAATAACACTCCCATTCCGAGAGATACTAAGGAGCTGAAGGCATTCTTGGGTTTAGTTAATTACTATGGGAAATTTTTACCGAACTTAAGCGACACTTTGAGCCCGTTGTATGATTTATTACAAAAAGGAAATAAATTTGTTTGGAGCGACCTGTGTAATAAATCGTTTAATAATATAAAAAATTCACAGATTTCGTGCTTCACACGACTATCGTGCACATTGGAAATGAATCTACGGAATTCAAAAAAATATTGTCGCTGAGCGACGAGGAGCTCGATGGCGTCGGAGGAGCTCGATGGCGTTGCTGTGTGGTGTGTCGCACTCTAATATGAACACGCAAGTTAAGCAACATCGACCCTAGCCAGCGTCTGGATAGGTTTTGTTATCTTGAGCTTCTCCGTGCTTCGGAGGGCACGACCCGTGGGCACGACCCTTTCTTTATAAGGCAGCGGGAATATATTATTTCCCATCATATTTTTTTGGATTTTTTTTGAAAACGAAACTAGTGATCGAATTTATTCCTATGGCAATAAATTGTGGATTTCATATTTTTTTTTATCTAGGAGTTAAGAACAGACGTCATAATATTTTTTTTATCTGTGACAGTTACAAGTTTAAAAACAACTGAATTTCGACATCTGCTGTTAAATCTTTATGCATCTTCAAATTTTGCGACTTTCGAAAGATAAGTTGTTATTAAACTTAATGTCTTATGTATATTGCATTTGGAATAAGTTTTTCGAGGCCTTTCTTACACTCTTTTTTTGTGGTGTAAAAATATTCCCTTTGTCCGTGGGGTGACCAAATTCAAATTCAAAACTTATTTAGAGAATAAGCTTTCACAAACACGTTTTCTTGTCAGAGTATACAGTTGTAATAAATGATTTGTATAAATCTCGCACGAGACGAGCACTACCTACCTTTTCTCGAAACGTTTCGTCGTTTTTTTGAACTCTCATAACTTTGTTTTGGATGATGCTAAATAGTTAAAAATTTCAAGATATAATGACACCAGTACAATCATTAAACATAAATTTGAATGTCGTAGCTATTATACTTTAGATTTTATTAATGTCTTAAAACCCCCGATTTCGTCACTTGCAAGTGTAGAGTTTGTGAAGTTAGGCCTTGTAGAGGTAGGGCGTGTAGAGTTAGAAGCTTGGCTCTACATGAGATCTGATAACTTTTTGACTATGCGAGTCATTATGGTCTCGTCTTGGCAACATTTTACATGAAAATGTTTTTGGTGGGATTAATCTACTCTATATACTACTACGTCTATTTCGGAAACAAAAGCAAAATGACCACTAATAAAATAAATGGCGAAAGAAAACCTGTTACGGTCTTTTTTGGCATTTATAAATATATCGTGTTTTTTACCATAAAATTTAAAACTAGGTACATGCAACATTACGTCAATAAATAGTGCCATTCATAAAATTAAATATAAAATGCTAAATCGGTGTTAAAGATAGGAGCAGACCAGGCCCGCAAGGCAGCAGCCGTTCTCGTGTATTTTCGAGTTGACGTGAGAGTCAGCCTGCCAGCCCCTATTACTGGGCTCACCATCAACAATATTATGAACAATATTGAAGGGAACAACAGTAACCCGACCCACAACGCCACCGCAAGTTTGGACAATTTGCGAGTATGACGTGCCCGTACACATTAACATCCTTGTCACCAATTATTTAATCTAAATCTATTAAAATGTAAATAATATAAAAAACAGCCCCATTTGGATAACACTACGACGCGTGTACATATTACAATATTGAACACAATTTTTTATTTAGGTAATTTATTGAACATTTACTGGCTTTTCACGACAAGTTTTAGCATTTCACCTTTGCAAGGGGGCCAGGGAGACCTTTCATTTAGATACTTGTTGATAGTATAGTACGCTTTACTGGTTAAGAATTTTTGACATTTTATTTAAATCGATTATTGGACAATTTTTTTATATATTCTGGAATTTTATTATACATAATGCAAACTTTGAATAACTTGCCCGCTTTCCTAAGCCTGAATTTAGGAGCAGCTAATTTATTTCTGTGACGCGTATTGAAATTATGAATATCCACACCTGGTTATAGTCATGAATGTTTTTACGAACAAACATGATGCTGTCAAGAATGCACTGAGATGCCACCGTGAGAATATTAGTGCTTTTGAAAAACTCGCGAAGAGACTCTCGGACCACGTTAATCCTAAATATTTCCTTTTTTTGCTTATTACAGACTATCTGGCAAATGAGTAGGAGTAGAGAATACTTAACGACTAGCTATGCCCGCGGCTTCGCCCTTAATTGTGTGTGTGGAATTGGACTTATGACTATAATAGTATAGACGGATTTAACAGTCTCCTATTACTACTGCTATAGTTTTTCCCCGAGACATCAGTGTTCTTTATTGCTCATTGTCTATTTGCTCGCCGCTGTGTTTTATTTAATTTTATCGTACCTAATCAAAATACCTAAAGTAAAATAATTATGAAAAATTAAAATTATATTAAAATTGAAATCGTCAGCTCAGTTATACTAAAAAACTTTCATAGTGCGATTCAGAATCTAACAGTGCCATCTAGTGAATTTGAGAGGAACAAAATTTTAAATGGTTAACTCAAGTAAAAAACAACTTTCATACACAGTGCTACTGAATTTAAAAATGGTCGTTATGAGATATCGGGCGATTCCGACTCTGCAGTGAGTGACAATTTTAAAATTCTTAGGCTGTTGAAAATTTAAATGAGGGTAACTTCTATTCCTGACATCCGGTTTGATTCGGTTCGGTCCGGTTCGGTTCGGTTCGGTCCGGTTCGGTCCGGTCCGGTTTAGTCTGTTGTCGGTAGTTATGGTGTACCAAGTCTCAAGTTTGTAAGTGCGAGAAATATTTTTTTCTTACATAGTCAGGGTAGAGACCTTTAAATGACCATAACTTATTTTCCTGACATCCGATTTAAATGCGACAAAACCTATATTCTGCTCCAAGCCGAGCTCTGTCTTCCTTAAGGTAAAACAGCATTAAAATCTATTCAGTAATTTAGAAGATGTGCGCGTTCAAACAGACAGACAAAAAAAATTTTTTTTTGCTTTTGTTACCTTTCTCTAACTGTTCCCTCTCCATTTTTGCCAAATATGTTCAGACATATCGGGGTCTACTGTTTTATTATTTGTATATAGATTTACAAATAGTCAACGAATTGGAAGACATATTTTGTCTTCCCGATGTATCTGATGATGGTTTTGATACTGTATTGAACGACCCTAAAAAACTATGACGAGCCTAATGACAGGCCTATGGCACCGACACCTGATCCACCTAGCAGCATAATACCTCTCGAAAGTCGAACCTAGCAGTTCATCTGTTGATTTTTCATCTATCCCTCCGTCCTCCGTCGTCCCATCCCAACGCGATCGTTCTAGGCGGGCAGCAAGATTTGAAATTTTACCCAATATATCTGGTACTCAGCAGACCTCAGAACCTCAAGCCACACGGGCAGAGGGAATATTTTTACCACCGTGTTTACATTACATAAAACATAAAAAAATCTAAATACATAGTTTTTTTATCTACCCTAGATGCTTATCTATATATATAAAATTCAAAGTCCTGACTGACTTAACTATATATCAACGCACAGCCCAAACCGGTGGGTCTAGAGATTCCAAATTTGGACTGTAGGTTCCTTACAACGTCTAGGGGTGTACTAAGAAAGGATTTTTCAAAATTCCTACGGGAAACCGAGATATACGCAAACGAAGTTGCGAGGGTATATCAATGCACAGCCCAAACCGCTGGGTCTAGAGATTCCAAATTTGGCATGTAGGTTCCTTACGACGTCTAGGAATGTACTAAGAAAGGATTTTTCAAAATTCCCACGGGAAAGCGAGATATACGAATAAGAAGTTGCGAGGGGACGCACAGCCGAAACCGCTGGGTCTAGAGATGCCAAATTTGACATGTAGGGTCCTTATAAGGTCCAGACCGACCGGACCGGACCGGACCGGACCGGAGCGGACCGGACCGGACCGGAATGGATCAGATCTGATCGGTCTGGAAGGAACCGCACCGTAACGGGCCGTGCCAAACCGGATCGAACCGGACCGGACCGGATTTTTTTTCATAGATAAAATTCAAAGTCCTGACTGACTGACTTAACTATATATCAACGCACAGCCCAAACCGGTGGGTCTAGAGACTCCAAATTTGGACAGTAGGTTCCTTACGACGTCTAGGGGTGTACTAAGAAAGGATTTTTCAAAATTCCTACTTGAAACCGAGATATACGCAAACGAAGTTGCGAGGGTGTATCAACGCACAGCCAAAACCGCTGCGTCTAGAGATTCCAAATTTGGCATGTAGGTTCCTTACGACGTCTAGGGACGTACTAAGAAAGGATTTTCCAAAATTCCCACGGGAAAGCGAGATATACGCATACGAAATTGCGAGGAGACGCACAGCCCAAACCGCTGGGTCTAGAGATGCCAAATTTGACATGTAGGGTCCTTATAAGGTCCAGACCGACCGGACCGGACCGGACCGGAACGGACCGGACCGGATCGGAACGTATCAGACCTGATCGGTCTGGAAGGAACCGCACCGTACCGGGTCGTGCCGGACCGGATCGAACCGGACCGGACCGGTTTTTTTTTCATCTATATATATAAAATTCAAAGTCCTGACTGACTGACTGACTGACTTAACTATATATCAACGCACAGCCCAAACCGGTGGGTCTAGAGATTCCAAATTTGGACCGTAGGTTCCTTACGACGTCTAGGGGTGTACTAATAAAGGATTTTTCAAAATTCCTACGGGAAACCGAGATATACGCAAACGAAGTTGCGAGGGTATATCCACCCACAGCCCAAACCGCTGTGTCTAGAGATTCCAAATTTAGCATGTAGGTTCCTTACGACGTCTAGGAATGTACTAAGAAAGGATTTTTCAAAATTCCCACGGGAAAGCGAGATATACGCATACGAAGTTGCGAGGGGACGCACAGCCCAAACAGCTGGGTCTAGAGATGCCAAATTTGACATGTAGGGTCCTTATAAGGTCCAGACCGACCGGACCGGACCGGACCGAACCGGAACGGACCGGACCGGACCGGAACGGATCAGACCTGTTCGGTCTGGAGGGAACCGCACCGTACCGGGCCGTGCCGGACCGGATTTTTTTTCATAGATAAAATTCGAAGTCCTGACTGACTGACTGACTGACTTAACTATATATCAACGCACAGCCCAAACCAATGAGTCTAGAGATTTAAAATTTGAACTGTAGGTTTCTTACGACATCTAGGGGTGTACTAAGAAACGATTTTTCAAAATTCCCACGGAAAACCTAGATATACGCAAACGAAGTTGCGAGAGTATATCAACGCACAGCCCAAACCGCTGGGTCTAGAGATTCCAAATTTGGCACGTAGGTTCCTTACGACGTCTAGGGATGTACTAAGAAAGGATTTTTTTAAATTCCCACGGGAAAGCGAGATATACGCATTCGAAATTGCGAGGGGACGCACAGCCCAAACCGCTGGGTCTAGAGATGCCAAATTTGACATGTAGGGTTCCTTATAAGGTCCAGACCGACCGGACCGGACCGGAACGTATCAGACCTGATCGATCTGGAAGGAACCGCACCGTACCGGGCCGTGCCGGACCGGATCGAACCGGACCGGACCGGTTTTTTTTTCATCTATATATATAAAATTCAAAGTCCTGACTGACTGACTGACTTAATTATATATCAACGCACAGCCCAAACAGGTGGGTCTAGAGATTCCAAATTTGCTAGGGGTGTACTAAGAAAGGATATTTCAAAATTCCCACGGGAAACCGAGATATACGCAAACGAAGTTGCGAGGGTATATCAAATTTGGCATGTAGATTCCTTACGACATCTAGCTATGTACTAAGAAACGATTTTTCAAAATTCCCACGGGAAAGCGAGATATACGCAAACGAAGTTGAGAAGGGACGCACAGCCTAAACCGCTGGGTCTAGAGATGCCAAATTTGTCATGTAGGGTCCTTATAAGGACCGGACCGACCGGACCGGACCGGACCGGATCGACCGGACCGGATGGAACCGTGCCGTACCTGGCCGTGCCGGACCGGAATTTGTTTCTGAAGAAAGATATGCTAATTGTTACTAGGCCACGCGGGCGAAGCCGCGGGCGGAAGCTAGTGTCCTATAAAGGGTTAAGCCGTCGGTCCCGGCTGTTATCGATGGATGACAGTCGTTAGGCCAAGTCGGTGGCCTTAGGGCGGTTTGAAAACACCGACCTCTGCCAATCCATCATTGGAGCAGCGTGGCAGAGTACCTACGCTCTAATCACCTTCGACTGAAGGGAGACCCGTATCCCAGCAATGGGATGATTATGAGTTGATATGATGATGATGATGAGCGACGATAAAGTCGGGATAAGGAAAAGGTTACAAAATAAAACTACAACGTTTTTGACTTTGTTTAAAAAGGTTAAGCTACAGGGCAAACTCTTAACCCGATCATCTTTGTTTTAGGCTCAAATTATAGCTGACTAAATTGTCCAGACGAGTTTTTCTCAAATTTTTGATATCATTCTTCGTTTCCAAAATATCGAGCGCCAAAATCAAAAATTCGGAAAGAAATGATATTTATTTTCACAATTTCGGCCATAACTTTTTTCGTTTTTGACTTTCTCAAATAATTCTTTTTGCACCTTACAGCTCTCGTGAATACGCGTCTTTTGAGCCTTTTATGAATATCATATCTTCACAACTCTCCGAGATATAAGGGGATCGCACTTTTTCGTGAAATCGAAGCCTATACTGAAGCGAACGAAAAGACATTTCCAATGTCAAAAATCATTATTGAACTGTGGAGCGCTGGCTCATTTCGATCCATCACAACCGATCTCGGTAACGTGTGACGCGTCGCCTCGCGGAGTGGGCGCGGTGCTGACGCAGCCGGCGCGCGGCGCGGCGCCCGGCGCGCCCGAGCGGCCGGTGCTGCACGTTTCGCGCACACTATCATATGCCGAGCGAAACTATGCACAAATTTGCAGGGAAGGGCTAGCTATTATTTTTGCAGTAACCAAATTACACGATTATATATATGGACGCGAGTTTACGCTTATCACAGACTGCAAGCCGTTAGCATCGATCTTTAGTGAAAAAAAAGGGGTACCATTGATGGCCGCGAATCGCCTTCAGCGTTGGTCGGTAATTCTAGGAGCGTATAACTACAAAATAAAGTGTATCGGGACTGAACATAATTGTGTAGCGGACTGTCTTTCGAGGTTACCGGTAATGGTTACCGAAGATAATACGCGCGTAGATAAATATATACATTTTATAGAAAATGCTTGTCCCTTACAGTACACAGAACTGGCTAAATGTACAACCAGTGATGAAACCTTACAGAATTTAATAAAGGCTATTAAAACCAAATGGCAGTATTGTGAGCCGAACGAGTTAAAACCATTTTTCAATATAAAGCAATATTTAAGTATCGAGCAGGGTTGTGTTTTATATGGTCACAGAATTGTCATACCCGATTCTCTTCGAGAAAGAGTTCTCCACCAAATACATGAAACACATCAGGGCATCGTGAAGTGTAAAAACTTAGCCCGCAATTATGTATACTGGCCGGGGATAGACGCGGACATCGAGCGGGTGTGTCGCGCGTGCGACTCTTGCGCCCGCGGCCGCGCCGCCGCGCCCGCCGCGCCGTTGCACCCATGGTTGTGGCCACAGGAGCCATGGTATCGGTTACATGTGGATTTTTTTACATTGGCAGGTAATACTGTGTACTACCTAGTTGTAATTGACTCGCATTCGAAATGGATAGAGGCCTTTCGAATAGCGAGTACGTCGGCAAAACTAACTACGGCTAGGCTTCGCTCGATGTTTGCACAGTTCGGCCTCCCTCATGAGATAGTATCGGACAATGGCCCGCCGTTTAACGGGAAGGAGTTCTTTGACTATTTGCAAAGATTAGGCATTAAGCATACAACAACATCACCGTATAAACCCAGCACAAATGGTGAGGCCGAAAACGCAGTAAAAATTATAAAAAATGCATTAAAAAAGGCGGCACACGACAAAGTTGACCAGCAATATGCTTTAGATCAATTCTTAGCTGTTTATCGTTCAACTCCTCATTGTACAACCGGGAAAACCCCGGCGAGCTTACTGTTAGGCAGAGACGTACGTAGCACTTTTGATCTGCTGCGCCCTAGTGCGAGGGAATTGATTAAAAAGAAACAATTTTTACAAATAAAATATCATAAGTCTGGTATAGAGAGAGAATTCAATACGGGAGAAGTAGTTTATTTCAAAGTTTATAAAAACAACTCGTGGAATTGGGAAAAAGGAGTAATTTCAGACCGAATCGGCCCATTATCATATTACATAAAATATAATAACACTTATTATAAAAAACACGTAGATCAGTTGCGTAAAGGGACGGGAGAGGAGAATGTTGACACTTGGGATGACTTAGGGCGAAGCATAAGTCCAAATGTGGGAAGTGAACCACAACAACAACAGGTCGCGGAACCTGCTGCCGTTGTAGAAACAGCGGCGTCGTCCCCATTAGCGCCGCCACCGATGGCGAGAGCACACGAGCCGGGGCCCGCGGATCCACAGCTGACGGCACCAGAATGCGAGGCGCTGAGTCGCTTCCCGTCTTTGAACGTCGAAACCCGAACTAAGCGTTGTCGCAAACCAGTAACTAGATACGGCTTAGACATTGATTATGTCAGTTTCCAATAACGCTAAGCATGTGTTTATCTCTCATACATAGATTATGTTGTTATAGAATGTCGCGGTAATGTATTTTCGATAGAAACTCTGAACATACTTATTGTGTTTGTTAATTAGTTATACTAGATAAGTATTGATTAGTATTAAGTAGTAAGTAAGTAAATCGTTATACTAGTTAAGTATTAAGTATGATTTGATAGTACACTCACATAATATCATTACCTACTGAGTGTGTGATTGTACCGTACACTACAAGTATATTACAAGCTAAAATCAAAGGTCTAATGTTGAATGTTTTGTTTGCAATTTTGAAA
The DNA here is from genome assembly GCA_905163395.2 of Endotricha flammealis. Taxonomy (NCBI): domain Eukaryota; kingdom Metazoa; phylum Arthropoda; class Insecta; order Lepidoptera; family Pyralidae; genus Endotricha; species Endotricha flammealis. The sequence goes on from LR990865.1 coordinate 4,674,145, forward strand.
CTTAGTTAAATATGTAAGTACTTTAGACTATCTTTTAAACAGAAACGGGAGAATAGTGTATATGTAGGTACTTGTAAATATAATTAATATCTGTTTTGGTACCCCCGTCAAATACGTCAATAAAGTCAGTCTTGTTCAAGCGTTGGTTTCATTACGATATCCTTATTTTATTAAACATATACAGACTAGAAAGATCATTTTTCTATACAATGATACGTTTCGGAATTATATACATTTATCGTGTCAATTTTCGTTTTGCACGGTGGTCACCCCCCCCTCCTCTATCTCCGAAAGTCTTATGTTTAGAAATTTGAAAAAAATCATGGTAGTAGTCTATATGCTGAACCTTCAATGAAAACTATAACGGTTAAGTGCGCTCTACTAATTACCGAGTAATAGCCGACGAACTGATAAAATAAAATTTCTTTGATGAAAACTTACAAATGTGATAGAATTTGATAATGGACTCAACTGAAAGCAAGCAAAGCACAGCAAATACGAAACCCTACATTGTGCGTGGCCCGACACGTACTTGCCCGGTTTTTGAATTGTAGTTTTCTCCCCCGGGACGTCAATAAGCTTCATCGCTTATTGTCAATCTGAGGTCGCCGTTATTGATCCTGGCTACACAGGAGACACACCGGTGGGAATGTGTGAGAGAGAGAGAGAGAGAATATACTTTATTTGCAATATACAATACATCTTTAAATAATACAACATACGGAAAGCTTATAGACTAGTATATGTGCAACAAGGCGGCCTTATTGCTAAAAGCAATCTTTTCAAGGCAACCTTAGGGTACAGAATTTCTGAATGGAGTGGGCAGGGTCAACAAGATGCAATAACACAATATAGGTACTAAAGCTAAATTATTGCTAAATAAAAATAATAATAAAATAAAAAATTAATAAAATATATTAGTCAGTATTCATATAATATACTGTATATATAATATATAATTACACATACATAATATAAATAGTGTGATGGGCTTGTCCCGATTAATCCTCTATGAATTTTTATAATACAATGCAAGCTACAATATGGAACCCTAAAAGAGTGGAATGGATACACCTATATCAGCATTGAAATAAAATTGGCATTGCATTTTAGCATTGCAAATACAGAGACTAGTTCCCAACTAATTTGTATGAGTTGGAGAATATCTACGCTAGGGGTTGTTGGTGATATATTATATTTCTTTAGTCATAGAATGTTCACGCAAAATGAACATGTTTTCTTGATAACGGTAGAAATAATCATAATCATGCGTCTAACTAGCTGGATGTCATTCGAAGTCGACCGAAGTGAATGTTGATACCGTCATACCATTTTTATGCTGGCAATAATGCATCGTTTCATAGATTAGTCAGTCCTTTGTTCTAATCATTCAGCATTCACTCATGGTCTTTCTCTTGTGTTCGAGACACGGTCAGGGCATATAGTGTGTAAGAAAACCACATGGTCATTATAGTTCAGTAGTGTAATCAGTGAGTTGCGCGGTTGTAACCATCATATTGATGTAATCAGAAATTACACATATCAAGCAGAATAGAGGCTTTGATTTATTCATCACGTCAGCAGCTCCGCGCCTAGGGCGGGCGACGGACTGCAACAGGCATTGAGCGGAGGTTCTGCTCGTGCATCATCATCATCATTTTCGATAGCTTATTGCTATCTGGTGGCCCATTTCATTCTCGCCGGCTTGGGGAACGCCGCGGGGAACTCATCATCATATCAACCTACCAGGCGCGTGTCCGGGACACCGCGCCGATTCTTCAACATTTTTGGTGGCCCATGAGCGGACTATACAGCGACCGAGGAGCGGGCGCTGAGAACCAGCACGATCAGAAGATCAACGAGGAGCGAACGACATCGCCGCGTCGGGGAGACAGCGGCCTTCAACGAGCATCGAGCGAGCATCGGCGTCGGGACATCAGCGGCGCGATCATCGATTTAGTGTTAAATTAACTTAATTAAACTCAGTGTCGAGTGTAGGACACGTTCGAAACGCTGTAGCTTAGGTTAGTGACAATTAGTGTTAGAATAGTTTAGTTGTGAGTAAAAGGTTTGTTATTGTTCAAGGCGGACGGCAGCCATAATTGCATAGTTGCATTATTCCACGCGTCCGACCGGTCATTTTTCTGTAAGTTGGTATTCACTATTTCATTCTGTCAATCTGTCATTCAATTTAGCTTCATTCACTAGACAGGACATCCTGTTTAAATTTGCGAATACTCAACTTCATTCAATTCATTCATTCACTCACTTCTACAAGAAGAAGACGTCACTCACTGTCAGGGAGACAGGTGTCAAAGTGACTATTTATCCGGTCAGTAATAAGATCAATTATTTCAACAATATAATTATATTCACTTAGAAATTAGAAATTTACGTGTGTTAAGAAGTTTTCAGGATCAATTGTGATCATTTAATAATTTATAATCAATTTTTTCATTGCCTGCGTGTTGATATATTTTACCATGTCGACCGTCCGAGGCGCAAAGGTGCAATTCAAGTCAAAATATCGCATGTTACTGGACTTTGCCGGTACCATACGCGAAACTAAAGGGACAATCACTGCATCCGTAGCGAATAAGCATTTTCAAACATTTTATAGTCAATTTGTGACTGCGTATGAGGTGTTGCTGGGGGCCAGTGACACAGACGTTTCTGAGGACGAGATGTCGACATATCACCAGCAGTTCAGTGAAATTAATCGGCTGTTGGTTCAGATAGAGGAGGCAACTGAGGAAGCGGCAGGGAGCCGAGCTTCGTGTTCAAGGGTGCCGTCGCAGTCTACATCAGTTAAGCTGCCGGCAATAGAGTTGCCCAAATTTACAGGTGAGGAGACGGAGTGGTTGCCTTTCTACGATTTATTCACTTCATTGGTGCATGATCGGGATATCTCAGATGCTGCAAAGCACTATTATCTGCGTGCTTCACTGGGCGGGGAGGCCCTAGCGTTGGTCAAGCAGCTTCCGATGAACGAGGCGAACTACTCTGTGGCGCTCGAAGCACTTCAACATAGGTATCAGGATAGTCGACGAGTGTTGGATACCTACCTCAGCCGCATTCAGTGTCTGCCAACAATAACAGGGACGGCATCACTGAGGTCTGAATTTTATGACCCGCTGCGTGAGACCATTCAGGCGTTGCAAAAGCAGGGTCATCCCGTTGATGTGTGGTCATATATAATTGTATTTTTAGTCTTACAGAAACTCCCCATGCGAATCAGGGTGATCTTTGAGGAGAGGTATGGGAAGGATCCTCAATGCCTCCCAACCATTTACCAGCTGCTGGAGCTGTTGGATGACCAGTGCAGGGTGCACCAGGCCACCCAACCGGTTTCGGAGCTTACAACAAGGCTACACCAATCACCACTGCCGCTGCGAGGAAGGGCTCCTGCAGTGCGCTCACCAACCACTAGACGAGTGCTGGCGGTTCAACCGGCACCTTCAAGTACTCAACAAGACGACAACCAGGTGATGTCTCATTGTTCTTTTTGTCAGGGTTCAGCCCACACCTTATATAGGTGTAATAGTTTTCTCCAAAGGACCCCGGTCGAGAGAAAGTCTTGGGCGAAAAGGTCAGGTCATTGTTTCAAGTGCCTGAGGAAGCATTTTGCAAAAGAATGCACGCACAAGAACTGGTGCTCAAACTGCCGGTCAAAGGAGCACAATTCCCTTATATGTTTGGAACATCAGGGAACTCAGGTCAAGCAGGTTGCTCAAGCACCCGCTACGTCATCGTCACCTGCAGGGCGCGGGGCGATCACGAGCCCACCAAGTAGGTCACCTATACCATCCACGTCACAGGGTCAGGTCAGTGGACAGTCAACTACTGTGGTGCAGCCAGGTGGTAGTCAATCCCTACCCCTGCATCCATCGTCAGGGTACCAGCCGCGTCCTAGGGTAGGAGACCGCGCAAGGAGGGCCCAGGAAGTCTTCCACACCTTACGCTTCGGATCCATTGTGGAGTCTGACCCGGAGCTATGAAGGGAGACCACTGTTGGTGCAGTCACGGGGCGATTGCCAATCACGCTTTGTCCCACAGCCATCATCATGGTCAAGTCAGGTGATGGATCATATGTCAAGGTTCGGTCATTATTGGATACTGGTGCGGGTGTATCAGTTATCAAAAAATCATTAGTTGAAAAACTCAACTTGCACCAACAGTCAAATAGAAATAAAATTTATGGAGTCGGGAACAATCATGTCAATATTCCAGGTACTGTGGTCAAATTAATCATCAAACCAGCAGATCAACCTGTACCCATAATCAGTACTCAAGCTACTGTAATGTACTCATTAACAGGGAGTATTCCTTCACAGCATATCAACATCAAGGGGGACTTGAGGTTGTCTAATATAACGCTAGCGGATAGTGAATTTGATAAGCCTAACGATGTGGATATTATCTTAGGTACAGATGTACTCAATTATGTTATGGATGGTTCAAAGCTTTTAACAAACGTTTCAGGTCTATCAGCCTACGGAACATGTTTTGGACATGTCATCATGGGAGAGGTCAATCAACTGCCGTCATCAACGCCGGCAACTTCAGTGGAGGACTACGGGGTGCTAGCCACTCGACTGGAAGACGTATTGGAGAAGTTCTGGAAGGCGGAGGAGCCACCTTCAGAGCCAGCTATACACCCGGATCACTTGGAGTGCGAAAGGTTGTATGCTTCTACTACTCAACGAATGTCAGATGGCAGATACATGGTTCGATTACCATTGTTGTCAAACAGGCCAGCCTTAGGCGAATCGAAGGCAATAGCCGTCCAACGATTGCGATCTTTGGAGGCAAAGATGGCAAAAAATCCTGTATTTGCAGAAAAATACAAGGCCTTCATGCGTGAGTACGAGGAACTAGGTCATTTGTCACAGTCACGCTTTCCGTTCGATGCAGAACATTTCGTCATACCTCATCATGGTGTATTCAAAAGGGGAACCGAAAAATTAAGAGTCGTGTTCGACGGATCAGTTAGAACCACGACAGGGGTATCACTCAATCAGTGTCTTCATACTGGACAACCACTTCAAACAGATATTACAAAAATATTAATCAATTTCAGGAGACATCAAATCGTTTTCACGACAGACGTCAAGATGATGTTCAGGCAGACATGGATTCATCCTGAGGACAGGAAGTATCAACTCATCCTATGGAGGGAGGACCCCTCAGAGGAAATTAAGGTATTTGAATTGAATACTAATACCTACGGACTGCGGTCAAGTCCATTTATTGCGATCCGAACACTGTTACGTGTTGCGGACGACTGGGATCAAGCACACCCTAACTCACACGCGTCGGAGGTTATACGCAATGATGTCTTCGTTGATGACATTCTCACGGGCGCCGACTCAATCGAGGAAGCTCAACAATTGAAGTCCGAGCTCATTCAACTTATGAAGAGTGCGGGATGCGAGCTTCGGAAGTGGTCTTCTAATTGCCGAGAGATATTACAAGATCTTCCAGAGGAGCATTGCGAGATACCTCATCAGTTCGACACGGATGACAAAAGCTTCATAAAGGTTTTGGGTATTCAGTGGGATCCTGTGTCAGATTCAATGTCATATCAAATCAATGTGCCGGAAGGCAAGGCAACTTCAAAACGGAATGTGCTCAGCACAATAGCACGACTGTACGATCCTTGTGGGTACTGCGCGCCCATCGTTTTCCGATTCAAGGTATTTCTTCAATCATTGTTTTCTGATGGACTCAATTGGGACGAGCCTATTGGTCAGACTCAATGTGTTCAGTGGGACGAACTCATACAGGATTTAAACTATTTATCACAGTTACAGATTCCAAGATGTGTGACGCTACCAGGGAACGTGTCATACGCACTCCATGGATTTGGAGATGCATCGGAGCTGGGATACGCTGCGAGCATATACCTCAGGACGGAGGATACTATGGGAAATGTGAAGGTACAGTTAGTCATTGCTAAATCAAAGGTTGCACCGAAGAAGGTCAAGCAAACGATACCCAAATTGGAGTTGAGCGCTGCTCATTTAGTCTTCAAACTACTGAATCACGTGGCAGAATCATACGAGGGCTCCATTCAGTTGGATAGCATCAACGCGTGGTCAGATAGTACCATTGTTTTGTCGTGGCTAAATACGAAACCACACATGCTTCAAACATTTGAATGTAACAGGGTGCAGGACATTCAACGATCAAAGCGAATTATGACGTGGCGTCATATAAAATCAGAATTGAATCCGGCAGATGTAGCATCAAGGGGAATGTCTGCCAGAGACTTAATCAAGTACAATCTGTGGTGGTCACCAGATTGGTTGTTACGGCGGGAAGCAGACTGGCCGAGTTTACCAGTCGCTACGCCTCAAGATTTACCGGGATTCAGGAAATTAATCAGTACTATCGCACCAGTGCAGTCATGGGAAGACTTGCTACTGTCGCGCGTAAGCTCATTCACCAAACTCATCAATGTCACCTCATACATACTAAGGTTTTGTAGGAATATTAGATTGCCGAAGGGTCAACGGAATCTCAGTCAGACATTATCATTGAACGAAACTCGTCGGGCGATGAGACATTGGATTCAGAAGGTTCAAATGGATTCGTATAGAGACGAAGCCATACTAGTAAAAAAAGGGAAATTGGTTTGTAAATCACTGCAGAAGCTCAGTGTTTTCATAGATGAAGAAGAATTCATCCGAGTCGGGGGACGACTGCGCAATGCAGCGCTATCATATGGAACGAAGCATCCATATCTCATTCCTAAGGATCATAGGTGGACTCAGTTGCTCATACAGCATTATCACAAGGTTCATTGTCATGCGTCAACAAACGCACTTATATCCATACTCAGAAGAGAGTATTGGATACCGTCAATCAAACGTCAAGTGTCTAGGGTCATTGGTCACTGTTTATCTTGTTTCAGATTCAAGGCGTCAACACAACCCCCATTCATGGGCGATCTCCCAGCTGATAGAGTCACAGCTGCGAGACCTTTCTCAGGCGTCGCGACGGATTTCGCGGGCCCATTCATGATCAAAAGCAGTTTGCTTCGGAACGCTAAGTCACAGAAGGCCTATTTATGTGTCTTTGTGTGTTTAGGTACCAAGGCGGTTCATCTGGAAGCAGTGTCATCGCTGAGCACCGAGGCTTTCACAGCGGCGCTCACCAGGTTTGTCAGCCGAAGAGGGCTGCCTTCACTAATTAGATCGGACCGAGGTACGAATTTTATTGGTTGTTCAACATATCTTAAGGATGTCTATCGATTCTTGGTGAGTAACAAGATTGTCCTCCAGGATGAGTTCCGTAAACAGAACGTTCACTGGCAGTTCAATCCCCCAGCAGCACCACATATGTCAGGTTTAGTCGAGGCTGCTGTCAAGAGTGCTAAAAACCTTTTGAAACGAGAGATAGGAGATAGTATTCTTACCTTCGAAGAATTTACCACAATACTTGCTAAGATCGAATCAGTTCTCAACTCACGACCTTTGACTCCGATGTCAGAGGACCCGTGTGACCTGGACGTACTCACCCCAGGTCATTTTATCATAGGTCAACCTTTAACTGCTTTACCAGAACGTCAATGGAATGACACTAAGATGTCACGATTATCACGGTTTCAAACAATTCAAAAAATGTCTCAGTCAATTTGGTCACGTTGGCACCTTGAATATCTCAACACGTTGCAGGCACGTAACAAATGGTTTACTCATGTAAATAATATAGAATTAAATGATTTAGTTTTAATCATAGATGAATGCTCTCCACCCTTACATTGGAGACGGGGTAGAGTCATTGAAGTTTATAAGGGTTCAGATAGTGTAGTTAGGTCAGTTAAGTTAAGAACACACTCCGGTGAGCTTGTTAGACCGGTTGTCAAGCTCTGCAAGTTACCGATAGATTGTGAGTAGTTAAGTTAGTCATAAGTACTAATTATCATAGGTTCCAATTATCATGTAAACATTCAGCTGGCTGGATTATTATCACTTTTCAATGGTTTTCAAATTGATAAGGGCTTCAAGGAATCAGCTCATCCTTTCCTCGCCCCGGGCAGGAATGTTCACGCAAAATGAACATGTTTTCTTGATAACGGTAGAAATAATCATAATCATGCGTCTAACTAGCTGGATGTCATTCGAAGTCGACCGAAGTGAATGTTGATACCGTCATACCATTTTTATGCTGGCAATAATGCATCGTTTCATAGATTAGTCAGTCCTTTGTTCTAATCATTCAGCATTCACTCATGGTCTTTCTCTTGTGTTCGAGACACGGTCAGGGCGACACGTGTATTTCTATTGCGCAAGGGCATATAGTGTGTAAGAAAACCACATGGTCATTATAGTTCAGTAGTGTAATCAGTGAGTTGCGCGGTTGTAACCATCATATTGATGTAATCAGAAATTACACATATCAAGCAGAATAGAGGCTTTGATTTATTCATCACGTCAGCAGCTCCGCGCCTAGGGCGGGCGACGGACTGCAACAGGCATTGAGCGGAGGTTCTGCTCGTGCATCATCATCATCATTTTCGATAGCTTATTGCTATCTGGTGGCCCATTTCATTCTCGCCGGCTTGGGGAAAGCCGCGGGGAACTCATCATCATATCAACCTACCAGGCGCGTGTCCGGGACACCGCGCCGATTCTTCAGTTTTGATTAATTAAACCACTATTTTTTAAATAAACGACGTCACTTTTTCAATCATTCACATATTTCAGCTGAGCAGACTATATCTTTAGTTTTTGTATTTTTGTGATTTAAATTCAGACCTCACAGACTTTTGGGTCGTAGTTTGTAATTCAGTTTCATCTCTTTTGTTAGCGAGCTCAGACTCGGATCCATTAGGATGATTAATGTTGAATTGTTTTGATGTGTATGTAATTTTGCTTTTGCTAAACTCCGATACCCTAATCTTTTAATTGAATATCGGTATGAATTAATTTAGTATATTAACTAGGAAATACATAACGTTACATTATACTGAAAGTTGCATTTGAATTTGGAAGATGTTACTTTTTAACAGTGCACTAGTTAGGATCCATCTAATGATAAAAGCAAATGAGAACGCCCTAAAAAAGAGATAGGAAGACGAAATTCACGACTTTGAGAAGGTTTAAAAAATTACAGCTTGGGACTTCCCAATCTATCTATATCCGATATCTATTTAGATAAAAATACTATTAGTGTTTCTAGATAGGGCTAAAAAGGGATATTCAATTGCTAGTTTTTTTCTCTTACAAGTTACTTTTCCTAGAATATATCACTAATTTAAGTTTGTTGTCTCTGTATCTGTCAGTTTAAGTTCTGAATTAATTATCGCAAGAAAAACTGCAACATACGTAGATTTAGCTAGAAATCCAGCACTTGTGTCACTTTACTGTCGGTACACATCACAATTTTTATGAGTGCTGGCCCTATCTAACGTAATTCCATACATTTTACCAGGGACACTTAACAGTTTATTACGTTTTGACCTCAACGCATACGCTCGCTGGTGTTTTCATAAAAGTTTTACGTTTATAACCGACCCCGTCCAAGTGCTGTGACAAAAACGGCATTTTTAACATGACTTAATGTTTATTTTTGTGACATTTCATGATAAAATTGTAAAGAATGGCAAAGGAGAACGAAAGCAAAAAACATTTTTCCTAATTACATACTTTCTGTGTTTAGAGAGGACAGGGCTTGCGTTACTTAAGAGAAAGTTCATGAAAAGTTAATGATGTTTTAACCTTATTATAGAAAGTTTGTAAGGTCCTATTTGCCATGTTGGGTTATTGAGGAAATCAGTATTGACATGTCTGTTTGGGTTTTGAACAAAAAAGATAGTAGTGCGTTTCTTGTCTAGTTTAATAAATAATCTTGAGTAGTATAGTAAGTAAAATCTTAATTTTCTTTTTGATTTAGTTTTCCTTTCCTATTCCCAGATTAACTCACACTCACATTGGGGTCACATTTTTACATAAATAGCCAACGGTGTTTGCGCTTTTGTGCTCCTTATCAACACAATACATGTTCAAGATATACTCACATAAGTGCTAAGCCCAGCAAGAGGTACTCCATTAGCAGATAGTAGTAGATCTCGAGGAGCAAGGCGACCAGTTCGCCACGCAGGTTGTGGGGGGTAAAGACGACGGATCTTCACGAGTCCACCACCACCACACACCGACATCCCTAGACCACGTCCGTCTTTTTCAACGACTACGGTGAAAGTGTTTTCTGTAACAAGATATAAAAAGCACTTTATTATTTTTACTTCATTGCCAATTTATTGAAAACTATTTTGGTAGATTGTTGACTCAGCTGTGTAGGTTAAGAGCTGGTTTGATCCCCGAACGAGACGAATATTTATGTAATGCACATGTATTTGCGCCGAGATTGGGTATTTTTCGTTGTACCATTTTAATAGTAGTACTATTAGGTGTCTTACACCTATAAAACTAGCCTTTCTTAACATAGAATTGTTAATGCTAATTGCAATAATCAAATATTTATTGAAGTACAAAAATTTAAGAGCTCATCATTATGAATTTTATGGATTGAAGTAAAAGGTAGGTTGTAGATCAAACTGCTCACAATCGTTCGTCAATATTCATGAGACCCTGACCTGAAACTTTATTACTGAAATGTGATTGACCGATCTCATTTATCATGTTACATTTAACTTTATAGCACTAAAACGTGAATCGTATGTACTTTAACAAAAGTAGGTCAAATCAATGATTATGCCATCCATTTAGATTTATCGACGGAAATTTTAAGAAGGCAGAAGACAGGCAATTTAATTGATTAGCCAATAAAGACCATCGGGAAAATTATGCAAATTATACTCTCATAATTAGAAATTGAGCACTAGTTCATTTTTACACAAACGTAGGTTAAGGATGACAAAATACTGCTTCACGACTTCGTGATAGTTTATCAGATAAAATCTGTTGATAATTTGTCTGACAGATAGTTTAACTGCAACTTATCAGTAAAAAATTTTTAATTGATGAATCTGAGCCTCAATAATTTTACGTTCTGTTTCTATTTATGACCGTTTTAAATTTATTGATCGTGTAGTGTTTTCCTTATTTAATAAACCAGGAAGGTTTTGTGTTAACCAAATAATATTTCACTGATACTATTATTAAGAATTTTTTAATATTTCCTTACTTTTTAATTAGGGTAGAGGCGGGTGAGACCCCGCTAGATCTTTTTTCCACCTAAATATTAAAAAAAAAAATTAACTTCCAAGGCTAAAAGTACTAGGGCTTCATGATTAATCAGGTAGTCTACTACATATTCATTATCCACCCAACTTGAACAAAGGAGAGCTTCAAACAATCTTGAATTTCTCAGTAGATTGTCAAGGTTTACTAGCAAGACAAGAGGTCCTCTGTATGCACTACTAAGATTCAATTTCATGAATGCATTTTCCTGGCTTATAACGAAGATAGTAGCTGCAAGTAGCTATTTTCCTTGTATTAAAGGGAAGAAAATCTTGTTTGTGGGTGTCAGTTGGTGTATAGTTTGCATCAAAAGTCTAATAGCAATGTCGTATGTAACATCATGAGAAGACGAATTTTTATCTCGATCTGAAGAAAAAGAAATGCTATCGTCAAATGTACTTTTTCTTTTATTTGGAATCGTTTTAGACATATCCTATACATTCTCATTCTTAAGTAGAATTAATTGAGAAATTGACAAAACAGTGTAATAACATAGACCTCTCTAAACTACCCGTGACCACGGCAGATGCAACTCTGTCGAAACGTCGGGTGAAAAAACAAAAGACAAGTAAGTCTTTAGTGCGCGTTCGAGCCCCGTTTTAGTTAATAATAATCTATCTAAACTAATACAGCTGCTAGCTGTTGTAAAAGTATACTTTGTTTTTGACTGTGACAAGTTGACTGAGTTTTATTCATAGGCCAATTCTCCTTTGTTGCACGTTTTGCCAATAAATGCATATAAGGAACGTGACAAGACTGCCTTAACTTCATTCCTCTATTTTTGAACTCAATGCAAAATGTGAACTCAAATTGGCACAAAATGTTTATTTGATTCACGGCTCACGGCTGCTTATTCTTGAATTTAAGTAGATTTATTTGGAATAAAAATGAAATGTGCCGAGCGAAATAAAAATACTTTATCAAACGTAAAACGAATTCCGTTCGTTTTGTAAACGTATACGTGAAAAATTTACGTTAAAATGAAAGTTTAACAGCTCGTTTTGCCTCTAGGCAAATATCTCTGTATCTTTTCAACAAAAAAAGTATTTTTAGCTCTCTTTATGTTCTGACTTATTTACACAGTCTTACCGCTGGTCCACAGATTCGAAATCTAGCACGTAGGTTCTTTATGAGGTCTAGGGGAGTACTAGAAAAGGATTGTTCAAAATTCGTTCTTTTTCTAAGGAAAAGTTTTTTGTATTGGGAAATAAGATTAATTTATTTGACACGAGCGTGGTCGTGGCGGTCAAAAGCTAGTTTTTTATTATAAGATCGTCCGTCCCGTCAGCTTGTTTGTAACCTTATTGCATCATCATAATGTTCTGGGTCAATACTTGCCGATAGGGCGAAGTTAACCCTTGTGGCATCAGGTGTGTTATCGTTGGACTGTTAAGGCATTAACGTTGTTTACCCGACCCTCCTGCGTAAGCTGTCAGTAAGTACACCCATAAAGTGCTTAGGTACCTCCTAGTGTACCATGCACATAATTATACATAGTAATAGTGTTGACTTTGATTTTGCCTGCGTTTCCGCTTTTGTGGTCCTTTTTCACATAGGTTAACTCTAAACCCCGCAGGAATAATTTTCCGCACACAGGGTCTTAAAATTACTTCGTGCAATGTGAATTTCAACCAAATTGGAAGAGTAACAACGTAGGGGAGCGTCCCCAAGGTGGCAGATAGGGGAATGGTCGGTAGTACAGCCTAGCTACACTAACCGGCTAAGTCCGATGGACTCGCTGACCAACGACGGGTGTGGTCCTCCAGCATTTCGGGGGTTGTGCGGCGGGTTGACACCTCGCCCACGTAAAACCAATGTTGCTGGTGAAGCGTATCCCGTTAGCGCTTCACTAGCTTGCACAACATCGTCAAAAAAAAAACATCCATCTATCTTTACAAAATTTTATATTACTATTTATACTCTATCTATAAGATTATGGCCGCGTTTCAACAGCAAACATCCGTCAGATTTTATTTAGCGCGATTGGCCTGCAGGCCCCAATAGCTTATTCGTCAGAAAAACTGACAGCTTTTTTGACAGTTCTAGTATGTATTTGACGTTTCTTAATAGGTAAATATTTGGGACTTTATTAGCAAGAGGTGAAAGCGTTTGGATTTCTTTGTTGAGTTCCTTCTCGTAGCATCTTGCCTGAAGCCAACCTTATAAGCTATTGATCTTACTTGATGAGGTAATCTCATCATGTACATAGATATAAAAAGCTATATCTCTGATAATGATATTAGTGTACATTAAAATATTTATTTAGTATATTTTTCCCAAAAATCAAACACATATTGCCAGGTAGGAAACGTGTTCACCGCGGTTTTCGATCAAATATATCTGTTATTTCTTTGAGCGAAATGTGAACAAGGAACGGATTTATTTTTATATTTCCCCCGCAAACACAACATAGACGAACAATCAAAGAGATTTCGTGCGATGTAATTGAATCAAGTTCTTTCTGTACCCGAGCACGGTTCTACCCTGTGTTTTGTCGGTTTCATACCCATTCGTTTCGTATATTCCGCTTCCATTGCCGAAGGCGGCTTTTGGCTTTTTTATTCAAAGCGAACGAAGTTGCGCCTCTAGGATAGCTATGATGAAAAAATACATTGTGTTGCAAAATGTTTTGACGATGATTTTTAGACATGAAGTGTACGTAATTGCCAGTTATGTGCCATTCATCTTGAATCATAGCGGGCCGCTTGCTTAAGTCCCCTAAATCTTTTTCTTCTATACTGCTGCTGTTTGCTAAAAATGTATTTTCTTTAAATCACCATAAATTATCTCTTCTTTTTCCAGCATTGTGCAAGTTAATGGATTTCCATACTATGCTGCTGTAAAGATTGAACGTGTAGGATACCACATACGAAAAGCGTTCTAGGCAGATGATAATCTTCCAGGTAGTATGGGGAATCATAATTATTTTTGATTATGGTACGAAGGGCGAAACATATAGGCCGAATGAGTGCGAAGCCGCTTTGTCGGGATTTTCTATTACGGAACACATTTAATTATTCGCTGCAAAGAAATATACATTACAAATATATTAAGGCGTGTACGCACGACCGAACACGAACATGGTGAACATCGAACACGAACACGGAACATGTGGTTCGCACGTGTGGACGTAAATTAGCAAAGCGAACATGAACACCTACAAACATAGTTCTACTTGTGTTCGCGCGCAACCACTCACGACCGAACAAGAACATGGTGTCGAACAAAAGAGGCTACCAAGCCTTACTCTTTTGGTTCGATGTTCGTGTTAACAATGTTCTTGCTCGGTCGTGCTGAGAACATCGTCCACACAGAACAACCAAATTGGATCGACACGAACACTTTTGACGAACAAATTGTTAGATGTTCGTTAGTGGTACGCACGTGCGAACAAAGTGTTCGTGTTCGATGTTCACCATGTTTGTGTTCGGTCGTGCGTACACGCCTCTATACGTATACTTTTTGACCGAACGCGTCAGAGATTTTGTCATGCACACAGTTTTACACGGTAAAGGAATTGAGCCTTTTTGAATTTGTTTACGTTTTCCCTGTTTACTTATAATGTTTTTTTAATTAATTTTGTCTTTTTGGGTTTTTTAATTAAAAACAATACGGATATTTTAATATTTTCATCTCCCTTTTTTCAGGAAAACCATGATGTTATTTTGCGTTTTTAACTTTAAATAGATGTTACACGATTTTTAACAAAGATCTTTCCACTTAACCTTCCACTTAATCTGAACTGATGGTGGGAAGAAACGTGACGATTCGAAAGTGATTGTAATATACAAGTGTTGTTTTAGTCAGTTTCAATATTTAAATAGAAAATCGTAAGAGACGTAAAAAATTTGTTGGTTCTATTTTAAAAGCTGTAAACAGATTCCTGTATTTTTTTTACTTACAAAGATTTGAGAGGTTTTTGAATAATCCTCTATCAGTGCGCAGAATGGACCTCGCGCTGGCCACTTTTATGAAACTGTTTGACGGCTTGACGCAAATCTGCTGTCAGCAGTGACAGCAGATTCGCATCAAGAAATGGAATCTGGACCTATGTTGTGTTTTTATGGAAAATTACAATTTATCATGTGATCAAAGAATTTTCCCAATTTTTCTGCGGCGTTTCTTTGGAGCGGCAGTGCATACTGACAGGCGGGTGTCGCGCCCTCTCACACGAAGTGATTTCATAACATGAAATGTATGGTGTGCCATGCAGGCGGATTTGGATTTTCGACAAAACCATCAAATTTAAATGAAGGTTTTATATAATGTTATGCACATTATGTTTAATATATCATATGTTATGCACATGTGTTCAGTATTATCAGTAGATACTTACGCCTCCAAAAATAACCTACTATACTAAACAACACATTGTATATATTTGAATTAAAAAATTGATTTTGAAAAAACCAATACGTGTAGAGGGAACAGTCAAACGAAACGTAGTTTGAATTATAGATGTTCATAACATTAAAGACTGCATACACATCATGGATACAAACGATTCAAGTTGAATTACAACTATTTTTACCCGACTCGAGGGTTTTCTACGTTTCGTATTAAAATGTATTAATCCCTATCGGCCGACCGACGGAATCTTATTAAAAATAGATGGAGCATTGACTCGATGAGCTCAGTCTGGGAATACTTGAGAACTTTGAAGCTGCTAACCTTGCTAACTTAGTAGTACAATTAAGATTAATTTAGGCCAGAACTGGTAACGCAATACCAACTTATAAAGCAATTGAACCGTACAGGGATCAAAACGTCATCCATAATTAATATCGGGTTTCAATATTGCGAATGGAAGGTAGACAAGTGCCGATTCACGGTCAATTTAAGCCCCTTTTACTCCAGTAACGGACGGTAGAGAGGTTTCAACATGAATTAAACATTAGGAGCCTAAAGCAACAATTTCGTCACTGAATTACGTATCATTCGATTCTTATTCGGAATTCAGAAGATGTTAGTTTTCCTGTTTCAATTTTACTTTACTAACCTTACCCAAGGTTAGTGAAAGAATAAATCAATGATTATGTTTGCGGGGAATAGGTAGGCGGAATAGAATTTATTTTACTTACTTTTATGCTGTTTTTTTTTATCAGAGACGTATGACGTAGGTAACATAGGCGACCTAACATTAAAGCTAAGTTACGAAAGTACCTATATGATCATTTCTTTAGTATTTAAAATGCAAAGTGGAGTAGCGGAAGCCTACATCATTCCTAGCTTTTTCCGTAACACACTACCCTCATTATAAAATACATGTATACATCTTCGTTGATCCTCTTGTCACCAGTAAGTCGATCTAAGCTAACTATCAAAAGTAACAATCCATATTGATATACCTACCATAGACTGTACAATGAAAATGTTAAAATGATAATAATAAAAGCAACAAATCTGAAAGATAAAATTTGACAAATATATTTAGACAAATTAAACCAGAATCCATTCAAAACAGCTTTTGAAATGAAAATGTAACAGTTGCTTTTCCTATTTATAGCCGTAAAGGCCAACCGTCCATTTAACAGCTGAAAGCCAGAACAATATGAGTTAATACAAAGCACTTTGTCTACCGACCGCTATTGTACAACTTTGTAAAGGACATCAGCTGTAGCCTGTACTGTACGCGCTAGTTTAGTCTCGATATTTGCTAACTTTGACCACGCACTTACCAAGTTTAGCTAGTAGGCGATAGTGTGTATCAAACTAAATCACATTCTCAGATGGAATCTGGAGTATGTTCTCTCTGTCTCTCGTTTCTATAATATTTGTAGAGAGACAAAAGTTAAATGTTGTAATATTACAACTACTACTAATATTACTAGTATTACAACTATATTATTGTAGCTTAAACATCTATTGTCAGACTTACTTTAAATTTGCATGTTGTGGTCTTTTATAATTTACTAGCTTTTTTTCCAGCGACTTCTTCCGCGTGAAGTTCCGGACCCATTCCCGTGGGAACCACATTGAATTTTGGGAAAATCTATAGCCTATGTCACTCCCTGATAATGTAGCTTTCTACTGGTGAAAGAATTTTTGAAATCGGTCGAGTAGTTTCGGAGCCTATTCAATGCAAACAAACAAACAATCAAATCTTTCCTCATTATAATATTAGTATAGAAAAACGATGTCGAATTGTAACCTTAGTATAAGTTCCTATGATTGTAATGTGTATTTTTTGTTGGAGGTCCTTAAATAAATAAAGAAATAGTTCTCCCTCGTGGTGCTACTAATAGGACAAAAGAGTAGGACTACGAAAAAACGGAGATCTCTGTGTCCTTATTTCCTCCTTTCTTCCTGTTATAGTCCTTCCGTTCAGTAATGGCATAGGGACTTTCCTAGTGTCTCTGTGTTCCAATAGCGGCGGTAATTACTTAGGTGACTCGTATGCTCGTCAATAAGCAAGGGCAAACAAATAATAAAAAATATATGTGAAATTATATGTATTAACTGTCGTGTGATTTCAGGTTGAAGTTATATACGAAACAAGGCTATACCTTTATCTGACAGTATTTAATTAACTAAGAGTTTAAGGAACACCTTATTTGTTGAAGTTTCTAAAGGAGCAGCTCTATGCACTGTTAGTAATTGCTATTCTGTGTAACTTTGTTCTTAATTGTATCTAAAGCTGTTTCATTTAGAATATCACAACGCGTAAAACAGTTCGCAATACATTTTTTGACTAAGTTTGGAAAAAAAGACTTATGGAATTTCGTCCAAAAAATTGTAGAGGCGAAATTTACAAATATTTTTCTTTTTACTTTACATTAATGCTAAAGTTTTGCTGTGGTAAAGCATTTTTGCAATGAGCTAAGTCGACTAGGGTAGTATGATGGTGCATGCACAAAATATATAATTTAATGTTTTCAAATACTTTCAAACAAATATCAAGTTGGCCTTCTATAGAAGCATAAAGTTGTGTACCATCTGTGTCAACCCCCTCTGACAATAATATAAAAATAATATGAACTGAAACATATCTGCTGTATGCATCGAAATAATATTACTACGTATAGAAATGACAGCGCCTTCAAATTTTGGCGCCGCGTTCGGCCGTGCGGGGCGCGCCCCTCCCTGGCCCCGCCCCCAACCGAGTCATAGAATATGCACTACGCAGTGGCGACACTTTGTTTATATTCTGCCTATTGGACATCTAACTGATTATTTTATTTTATTAGAATATTTTATTTTACTTAATAAAATAAACTTAATAGAAAATAGGTATAATATTAGCTTTATAGGTAGGAAGCTACATTACATTTTTGTTCTTAACATAATATTAGTCAAAAATAAACTCAGATTAAATCAAAACTTTATAATGAAGCTATTTATATATTGAAGTATTTTGTAATATATGCAATAACTAGGAGACGGTCGCCTGCCAGACAAGAGGAGTTGTGTTGAATGGTAACGTATCTTTACTCCGAAACTTGTTTGCCCGAATTTCATTTGTTCGAAAATGGTTGGTCGAAATTTTAAATGCTGTTTCGTTTTCCATCTTTTTGTTTTCTAGAAACTATTTTTTTTACTTAGTAACTTTATCCACATTTACATATTTTTTACCTACTATATAAAAATATTTTGGAAATATAGTTTAAAAAATCAATATTTAAATTACATATTATTTTAAAAAAAGAATTATGAAAATCGGTCCAAAATTGAAGGAGTAATCGGCGGACCTCCAAAAAAAAACAATGAAACATAGAACCTCCTCCTTTTTTGAAGTCGGTTAAAAAAAAAAGCTAAAAAAAAATCAGAAATACCTAAATTATATTATAAAATTGACTCACGCTTAGTACCTACGTATCCCATCTGTACGATTAATTTTTAATAATCTATGATTTTCACATAGAAATGGCGGATGCAATCATGATGCAATAGAAAATAATGAAAAAAATATGTTTTGGTTGGTTTTACTTAATTTTTTGTATACTTAGCGATGATAAGTCACGCCGCTATCTTTCTTCCTTACTGTTGAACGGTTTTTACACGTTTTTATCGAACACTAGCGAAACCCGCGCAACTTCGTTTGCGTGTATCCCGCTTTCCCGTGGGAATTTTTAAATTTTTCTCTCCGTAAGAACCATCCTCGTACTTCAAGGAATATTCTAAAAAAAATCAGCCAAATCGGTCAAGCCGTTTTCATGTTATGTCGTGACAACGGAAAACGGGTTTCATTTTTATATATGTAGATGACGGCATTTTTCAATGTTTTTTTTTGTCATAAGTCCGAGGACCGATTGCGATGAGCGTAGACAAGTGACTAAACGAGTTGATGTCTATTGGCCTCAACGTATGGGGACAAAAATTTTGTTCGCGGTGTCCGTTCTATACGTAGTAATATTATTTCGATGGCTGTATGGTTTATTATCAACCGTGTCTATAAACAGCGAAGTATCCGCATTTGTGAAGTAAACCATTTTATGTATTGTGCGGCGCCTGCACTGCTTTCAACATCTGACGGTTTAGGTTTGTGTACAAACATAAAAGAATTTATGCACTTCTTATGGTGTTTTCATTTCGAAATTTTATTGTGATTAAATTTAGAAAATGTCAATGTTTATATTCCCACTACGTTGATAATTGATAATATGCCCCAAAATTGGGACACACAGTTCGGAAATAAAAACAATTGAAAATCAATTATAAGTACGAGTTCCGAACTTCGTTTTACGTCTGCGAGTCTCAGCCGTGTTGGCGACTAGCATAAACTGTATTATTTCTCTATTATAAATATCATATAATCTATTAAATATTGGTTTTGATTGTATATGGAACTAGGATTTCTATCTTAGGAAGATTTTGGTCAGTTGCGCTTGCAGTTAATCGATGGGGCACAAGCGCGAGTCTTCAGTCCGATGTTACGTTCAACGGATGTAAGTATTCGAATACATTTTTCACGCATTCATGTTCAATGCTTTATCAGGCTTTATGTCTTAGACAATCTAAGCTATAATATGTAAGTTCAACGAACGTCAACATTCGAATAGTTTACAGACGCTGTGAAAGTATTTATAATAAACCAACAAAACACGCTCAACTTTGCGTGTATCCTGCTTTCCCGTGGGAATTTCGGAAAACCCATTCTTATTGGATGCCTACGTCATATAAAGAACACATCCAAGTTTCAAGTCTACACGATCAGCGGTTTGGGCTGTGCGTTGATTCTCTGAGAATCAACGTCAAAATCATTTTCTATATATTGACACCAACCTATGTTGTATGCAATGAAATTAATATCATAAGACAAGGAAAAGATTATCCCAAAAAACCAGCAAAAAACTTAATATACAAAACGTTTTAATATCCGTTTTTGATAGCCGTTTTATACTTAGACGATTTAATTTTATCTTTTGTTTCATGTCCTAACAAAACGCTTTTAGTACAGTATAACGTCGTCGAATACATACGTAGCGGTTGAATAACGTTGTAATCTCTAAGTTTAATTAAGCTAAAATAGAATTTATCGAGAAATAAATAAAGTTACATTCCCTTTACCAACGAAACAGTTGGTCTTAGGTCTTGGGAGTTCTAAACGTTTAAATTACCTATAGCTTTAGTGCATTTGAATAATTACTTACATTGATCTGGGTACTTTATAGAGTCATTTATTCTTATTTACTGTTTGCTTGAAATATCTACTTGTACAAACCAAACACGCGATTCTTCCACAAACTCTTTAAACTAATTTTATTAAGACTAGACATATTTTTGGATATATAGAACTAAGAAGCAGAATTTTATATTGGAAAAATTTAATTAGAATAAGAATAAGAATATGTTATGTATAGACATATATTATAGAAAAACAGACATTGGAAGAACTAACGTGTGTGACTGTGTCAAAAATGTGTAGTAAAATTCTATGAATTAAAGGCTATCTACATGATAAAAAGAAGAAAACAGTACAATCATTATCAATATTACTGCGGAAATCTGAATATTAACAAATCATTTTCAAATGAAATAACATTTCTCAGAAATAAAAGATGGTTTCCATGTTTATTACCTTAAAAGCTTTTTATCAGATTGACGTTTTGTCTACTACAATTTAATGTAAGTACGTAGTAAGTCCCTAGGGATTTTAAATCTAGGCTAAATCCCTTAAAAATTGGTACAAGGTATCCAGCCTCGTCTGTATAATATACATAATAATAAAATCGTAAAAGAATCCTATATGTAGTTACAAAGAAAACTTTGTAGTTACCGAGACTAAAAAATACATTAAAATTTAATATTCTTTTGTTGTAAATAGAAATTGTTTAACTAACTTGAATGTGGTTTTCGCTTATACATTGTGACAAGCTTCCTGCGTGACACGGAACTTTGAAAAGCGATTCAAACAAAACTTAAAATTGTTCTATATGTCGTAGGTTTATGATGAAATTAGGTTTTTGATCAAGATCCGGAAGAAGACAAAATCATTACTTAGTTTTGGCATAAACCTGTAAATATCCATCAAAAACATAGACAGGGTTCGTTTTATGATAAAACTAATGGCAAAATCCTCGACTGGTTTAGTTTTAACCATCTTAAAACTAACCACAACGCGTTTTGTGGCTGTTGCGGAAAATAGGCCGTATGCGTTGATTGAACCTTAAGAAAAATTCGCTGATAAAATTCGGGGTTATGATCACAAGATAATCCTAACCTAACCCACTAATATCTGTCTGAATATTGGTTGGTTAGGTTAGAGTTATCTTGAGATCATAACTTATTTATACATTTACATAGCGAATTTTTCTTACGATTCCGCGTTGTGGCCGTGCCACAACGACGATCTTAAAACTAAACCAGTCGAGGATTTTGCGATTAGTTTTATCATAAAACTAACCCAGTCTAGGTTTTTGATAAAAAAAAAACTGGATATTTTCAGGTTTATGGTAAAATAAAGCAATAATTTTGTCTTCCTGCGGATCTTGATCAAAAGCCTAGGTTTTTGATCAAAAACCTGATTTCATCATGAACCTACGACATATACTATATAACTTTTAAGAAGTTAAAAATTTTCCTTTTGTAAATTATTTGAACTGTGTAAGCTTTAATTAGTTAGCCTTACTTAGTGTTTGTATTATTCCAATTGATTGAAAATCTAAAAATGCGTGATTGAAAAAAACCTCAATATTTCTCTCTTGTTTTATGTTCACTGTATATGACAGACAGAAGGCGTATATGCGTAGGCGTAATCACAGACAAAATTAATAAAATATATTATATTATAAGAATACGACATCAAAACAATTCTGATCTACATAATTAAGGTAAGTACAAATGCTTAACAGCTTCTCATTTAATATGAGATGTCCAAATTTTGAAATGGGTCTAACATTTTCACTATAACAGTCCTGAAACTGTATTCATTAAACTAGGGATAGTTTTACACCGGATAACGGCCCGCGTACATAATAATATAAAATGTATAGTTTTGATCTAATAATGTATTTATAAGGAAATATACAATGGTAAACTAAATAATAGGCAGTATGACGTGTATTACAACGGATGAATTATGCTAGAATCTAATAATAGGTAAGAAATATAGAACAGAATAAACCAGAAACTGCCAACGTGCTCAAATGTGAGGCGGTAAAAACTGTACAGAAATTGTGGTCGTTCGTTAAATTGTGAAAATAGTGGCAGAACAATATCAAACACTACGCGGGTGTAACACAGGCGAGTGGAGATATTTTGGACACAATGTGCTACGTACAAATGTGATCGAACATGGTTGGTTTATTCTGTATTCTGAGACTAGACCGAGGCAGGCGGATTCTTCACGGCTATTTCATATGAGATATTTTATTTGAGAATTCATGTGCCTACCTTCGTCGGCCACAAACGGAACATGTTACATTATTCTACGACATACACTAGTCTAGCATTCATCCCAACTTTACAAAGATAACTGCTGCCGTATTTTCTAAGCATCATTTGTTAACTCGAAAGCGAAGAGATGCCAGGCTGCTGGTCCTATTTTTATTAACAAGAACGTAATTTCCGTGACAAAGATGAATGGGGAATGATCACCATGTTCCAAAGAAATGTATATTTAAAAAAAAGTAATTATTGGTAGAACAAAGAGTTTGTATTGTATAATAAAATTATTGTAATATAATAAAATATAATACATTTAGTGTGTCCAACCCCTAAAGAGTTTGTGTTATGATTACGCTAATAGAAATCCACGTGTTATTAACATAACAACTCTAGTGAACTTGATTAGCAACGCTACGGATATTTAGTTGCGAGTGCGTGGCGATTGAATGTTAATAAAGGGAAGCTCTTCATTGTTTTTGAAGACCTTCGTGGCGTAATGGTTAACACGCCAGACCGCCACCCAGGAGGTCCCGGGTTCGATCCCCGGTCGGGTCATGATGAAAAACGAACTTTTTCTGATTGGCCTCGGGTCTTGGACGTTAATCTATATATGTATTTGTTATAAAATATAATATCGTTGAGTTAGTATCCCATAACACAAGTTTCGAACTTACTTTGGGGCTAGCTCAATCTGTATGAATTGTCCCTATATATTTAATTATTTAATTAAATTTAATTATTTTTATAATAGCCAATTGTATTGGTCCTACGTTATTCTTCTTCTTGAGTCTCTCTAACTATACTTAATGAAAGTAAGCATAATTTGATAGAGTACATACTACTTAGGGTTCCGTAGTAAACTAGAAACGTTATAATTTCAAATGAACATCAGTGGCTTTAATCCTTTTTTTTACAAAGTACTGAGTATGTCCCACTCACATTTTCGTTATTGAGATAGGTCATTGCATCAAACAATAGCAATGCTCGTATTCGCACCGCAACTAATATGGACATTAATGGAAAATACAATACCTCTATACAACCTCTTTACATGCAGTAAAAAAAATCTTAAAAAAAAATAACTTTAGAATGAGATTAAACCAAGTCATATTCGTTAGCATAATAGGTTGTTGTCTAAAAGTCAAAATAAAGCCAAAACAAGAACTCTTGTTCGTTAAGTGCCTAAATTTATGTTACAAAATTTTATGCTGATTCGCGCTGTCCAACCGCACTTTTATAACAACTTTTGTTCGCAACTTCATTACACTATAACAAACCATTTTATGCCATTCGCAAGCTTCATAAACCACATTTTAAAAGCAAATCTGAAAAATATGTTACATACTTTGTAACTAGTTATAACACTATAAATGTTACAATGTTACATAGAGTGTAAAATGAAAGAGTAACTTTTCCGCGTGATCTTTATTTGAATGCATTTTGATTTGAATCGTCTTTTATTTTCGTTGTTAGATGTTTTAATACTTTTTATTATGAAAGATCGTAATCGTATCGTAAACTAGTAATAAAGATAATTTAACGCGACCATATCATATTGCATGGCGTATCAATAATCAAAAAGTTAAATCTAACCACGTCGGCGACCGGCCAGTACCTACTGTGATTTTTGTATAGAAAAAAGTTAGACTTTGGCCATATAGGGCGTATTCTATTCGCATGACGCTTATGGACACAATATTTGTGAGATACAGATTCACATAGTTAACTAACTGAGAGAATGATAATAATGTAGTTATAAGTATTTCCGACACAATTTATTATGTTTTTTTTTAAAGGAATAAATGTCTAATGTCTAATGTCTAACTATTTCTTTTTTGATTGCCAAAAGTTTGAAGAAATTTTCTCAACTCTACGTACCTACGGTATCGCAAAGTCAAATTGAACTGTGTTTTCCGCATCATCGTGATGATGTTTGTGCAGTCAAGAGCATGACGACCTTTACATATCGCACTTTGTACCATTCTTAAGTTCTATGACATAAGAGCCATTATTGTACTGCAAGTATAAAGCTCAACGTGCACTTGACTGTACATCTAGCATATTACATTAAAATTATGTAACCTATAATTTTATTTCAAAGACGAAAAACATCTCAGATATAGTAAATTTTGTAAGCTTTTTTGCTACCTCCGGTCAGGTATTTCTCATTTGGCAACGACCACCGTATGACGTATGTTACGGAAATCCGACATATCGGATTTATCGTCCGAAAGCAGAGTGTGGTCGCCAAGGGTTGGGTTTAATTTCTTCTTGGGTATATACAATTGTAGTATGTACATTACATACACATATATATTTTATTAGTGCTTGCTAGCAGGAAACGTTTAAGTCAGAGACAGACTAAAAAGCTATAAACTATTAGCTAATGCATTGATTTTATTCTATATAATGCAATTTGGTATGTGAAGGTATCTCGAGACGGCGAACTATTGAGGTTCTAACTCAAAGAGAAACGATCTCAATAAAATAAAGAAAGAGGAAAGCAACTTTTTTGTTGAGTCATCGTGGTCATTTATTTCTACGACCAGTAGTGTCTGGATACGACCTTAACGAACTTCAGTTCTATAAAGTGCAGTTGAGAACTTGAGAGAGATTTGCAGACAGTAGCAGCAATTTATTAGCGAATGCCGTATGTAAGTATACCTAGCCAATCTCCTTAATCTTATGCTCGCCGAGATCTAACATCACCCTTAACTTGTACCTTTTTAGCTCAACTATTTGATTAATCAAGTCGATATTTTATAATTTGTTAAAATACTAATGTTATAAAGAGGTCAAGTTAGTGAGGTTGTAGGGGGTAACCTCTGGAAATTCTTTTCCCTTTTTTTAAATTTATTTTTTATTTTTATTTATTGACATTTTCAGTTCGTGTGTACTGACACCCTCTTTTGATACACCGGACAGTTGCGGGAGCGTAGAGCTCTCACCGCCAAAATTTACAGTGCCACCAATAGACGGCCACGTTATTTGTGAGTTTCATAGGCTGCGTACGCGAACGAAGCCACTGGCAGAAGCCTTGCTAACATATTATATTCAAAATCATTTTATTTATGGACTTATATCATGAGATATAGCCAAAACTAGTAAGACGATAATTCGCTTGGATTTTATTTCAATTGGAAGGTTAACTAGAGAAATCTTTTACTTAACATAGATAAATTCAGTCTAATTTAAATTTAAACGTGCAAATAATAAGGTTCATTGTTGATAATAGATAGTAGATTAAACGTTTAGTAATATGAAGATCCGGATTGGAACAATAGTTGTACACGGTTGGTCACGAGGTCTGCACGACCGCGTAATTGGATACAGTAGGTCATACAAAACTTTCAAATAAGATTGCATATTTTGTACAATTTCTAAATAAACTAAATTATTTTCATCTGAGTTTTTGGTACAATCATCATGTATTGTTATGCTCTACACTCTCGGGAAGTTGAACGAAGTGAAGTAATGTAAACTTATGCATGAAATTAGAAAACAAAAAATAGGAAATAGGACGAAGAGTATCCGAGTGCTGTAGTAGTAAATGTAAAATTTAGATGAGAAAAAAATGAGCTTGGTTTAAAATGGACTGAATACGATTTGTTGGTTGGTGAAAATGGTTTGAAAAATGGCAGGTCTACGCAGTAATGTGTGAATGTAGGCGGAAAACAGTTTGCAGTTAAACTATAAAATACTAGCTGTTATTCGCGGCTTCGCGCGCGTAAAAATTAGCCTATGTTGGGCTCTGTACCCCTAACAATATGTATGCAAATTTTCTTAATTATCGGCTGCTTAGTCAAGCCGTGGAGGAATAACAAACAAACTCACTTTCTCATTTATAATATTAGTATGATTAAGTGAGTACATAAAAAGAGATTATTGTTAAGCCTTTATTTCAAAATAAATATTAAAACCTTCAAAAAAGAAGCTTTGTTAAAATTAACTTACAATTTTAAAGTGAAAATAACGTGTTACCAACAGAGAATAAAACGGTATTATTTAAATAAAACGTCATTGAACATTTCTGGCGTTCCTGGATTAAGAGGGTGTGTAAATTAACCCTTTGGGTATTATTGAATAATCCAAATGGCGTATGTGTAATGCGTCTGACATTTTAGTTACGACTTACGACAGACACTAGAACTTTAAAA
Organism: Endotricha flammealis; assembly: GCA_905163395.2. Taxonomy (NCBI): domain Eukaryota; kingdom Metazoa; phylum Arthropoda; class Insecta; order Lepidoptera; family Pyralidae; genus Endotricha; species Endotricha flammealis. Next base: position 4,701,335 of record LR990865.1, read on the forward strand.
TGCATATTTAATCTACTGGGCTGTGAATAACATTCACAGCCCAGTAGATTAAATATGCACTGAATATGACTGATCATATCCTATTAAATGGATTTCGTACTTATCTTATGACAATTTCAACGTATTATACTAATTCATATTACAATATTCACTTCAAATTTAGATTGGAATTTTGCAATAGTCAGTGCGCGTTCTGACGACTTGAAAATTTTCTTGCGGCCGCCGAAAGAAGTACACGTCGTCAAAACGATAACTTTTAAGAGAATATCGACTCGATTAGTGTGTTGTAACTAAAATCCGTATGTTTAACTCATTTTCTTCCAACTTTTCTATCTTTTTTCCTTTCGCTGTAATGTAGTGTACTGAAACTGATTAGAACATTATAATATTTTGTTGATCATCACACAATGTGAAGCCTATTACTTCCAAATTCTTTTTTTTGTATAAAACATATGAGTTATCAATTTTTTATCATAGTAAGAATAAGCAAAAATTTATATTCCCGAATAAAACAAACAAAGGTACAATATAATAAATCTTTATGTTGGTACTCTAATGTTAAAAATCAGGCCTCCTAAACATTTCCATTGCTTTCATACCTCGGAATATATATTGCGTGCGTTATCTGAAATATTCATAGAATTTTTCAAGGAAAATACCTTACGTTTGGCTCAAATACATAAATGATGTGATGTTCGTTGTATTTCTCTTCAACGTTTGGTATATGGGATCGCCATGGACATATTTCATAAAACCCTCTTCATTTTACATAGGGCTTTATGTGATGTATTTGTATCATTCTACCAGTTTTTTTGGTGTTTTATGGCTCATGTTATGTATCAAGCATGACAAGAACCCGTAGTTTGGCAATAGGCAAGCTACACAGACGAAGTGCGGTATTTTGCGGACAAAACATTATAAAACACGTTCGTTTTATGAGTATGCTTGAATGATTATTATGTATTCCGTCATATCATATCTTTTTAAGGGACATCGCAAAAAGGCTGCGACAAACCACTGGTGACCCAAAGGCTGGCAGTTACTTCGCTCAACGGATATCTATCGCCGTTCAGCAAGGTAACGCTGCTAGCATTTTGGGCACCCTGCCACAGGGACCATGTCTTTTTAATGTTTAGTTTTTATTGTGTATTTGCGTGTATTTATAATTTTATTCAAGAAAAAATGTACAGACCTTTTACATCACAGCACTATGCTAACTTACACAACACTAAAAACAATAAATCACCACAAAATAAACTAATAAGATGTTTTTTCTTTTTAAATATGTTAATTTGTTCACAAATTATTATTAACAATCTTAAAATTAAAACTTCGTGACGATAATCAAATGATAGTGACGGTACATATCAAAAATGCTGCAATTCTTTACCTCCCGTGGTAGTCTAGTGAGACTGTGTTACGGCGAAGTAATGACTCACGCTCATTTAATATTAAATCTTATGATTAAGCAAATAAGGCACAATTAATAAAACAAAACTGCAATAACTGCACACTACGAATACAAAATAAAAAAGTTATAAATGTTCTACACAACTCATTAGGCCAACTTACAATGATGGTATATGTAAAGATATCAGATAATATAAATACAAAAGATGTTACAATCACAAAACAGAATAAGAACAAATTGTGTGCGTTTTTTCTTATATCCAGATGATATATTATAGTTTTATTATTTTTTAATTATTATTATCTTTTTTAATTTTTATTCATATTTAATATAGTATGTAAATAATAAGTAAGTAAATATATAAATTATTCATATTAAAATAACCATATTGTAGTTTCTAAATACTTGTCTTTACGTATCTATTTTAATTAACTTTTCAGTTTCTTCATAATCCAGCCTCATCAAAAAATCCATTAGGTTCCTTTTACATACATATTTAGTCTTATCATTTATAGTTTTATTATTTTTTTATTATTATTATCTTTTATTTTATTTTATTTATATTTAATATAGTATGTAAATAATAAGTAAGTAAATATATAAATTATTCATATTAAAATAACCATATTGTAGTTTCTAAATATTTGTCTTTACGTATCTATTTTAATTAACTTTTCAGTTTCTTCATAATCCAGCCTCATCAAAAAATCCATTAGGTTCCTTTTACATACATATTTAGTCTTATCATTTAAATTTACCGTTTTGTTTAGACGATTGTACAGAAATGGGGCCAGAAAGTAATTGGAACAATGGGCAAAGGTTGTTCTACACTTTGGCACCGAGCATACATTGTACATTCTTCTCATTTGTTTACTATGATTAATGCGTCCTATACTGGTGTGCTGTCTCAAAATTAGTGTTTTAATAAATAGCTGTCGTGCATTTAGGGATTTAAACTCCTTGTATAACTCTGTCGTGGGATATCTAAACGGCTTGAAATTTATTACTTTCAGTATACACCTTAACGTTCTTTCTATTTTTATTATTGTACTTTTTCTAGCTCCTCCCCAAACTGAAATGCCGTATGTAGCTATGGATTCGCACAAAGTTATATAAACAGTTTTATTGGTTTTAAAGTCTTTAAGATATCTAATTTTCTTAAAAATTGGTATGAGCTTACGTATTCTGCCTTTTAGATTATCAATTTGTTGCTTCCAATTTAAGTGTTGATCTAGTTCAATGCCAAGATATTTTATACTCCTTGTACTCGATAAGACATAACAATCACAACAACGCGAGCTTAAACAATTTTCATCATGCATTTTTATTTTAAAGTCAGGGTTAGGTTGCAATTTTTTATCAATTGTAAAAGTTATATATTTAGTTTTCAATAGGTTTAAAGTTAGTAGATTATTATTTAACCAACACATTATTTTGTTCATTTCTCTTTCTGCTGTATATTTTACTTCATTCCATGTGGATCCATTACATAATAAAACCGTGTCATCAGCAAATGTTATTATTTTAGAATTAGGCAATTCCATATCACACAGAGCATTTACGTAAATTAAGAATAATGTTGGTCCTAGGACCGATCCTTGTGGTACGCCAAATTTAATAGGTTGTGTAGAGCTGTACCTGTCTCCGATTTTAATAACTTGTGATCGATTAGTTAGGTAGTCTTCAAAGATTTTAAGAGGAACACCCCGGATGCCTATAGATTCAAGCTTTCTTATTAACAGAGGGATGGAAACGGTATCGAACGCTTTAGCGAGATCTAAGAAAATGCCAATACATTTCTTTTTATTGTCCAGGCTTTCTGTTATATTATTTACCATACCTTCAATTGCATCTATTGTCGATTTTTTCTTTTGGAAACCAAATTGATTTTTTGAGATAATGTTATATTTTTCCAGATAGCAGCACAAACGTTTATTCAGAATTTTCTCCAATATCTTAGATAAAGTTGGCAAGAGTGATATGGGGCGATAATTAGTGATATTTTCTTTATCCCCTGATTTATATACTGGAACCACAACAGAGTGCTTTAGGATTGTCGGAAAAACTCCAGATTTTATGCTTAGGTTACAGATATGCGTTATGGGTGTGATTAATATATTTACAAATTTTTTAAGGAAGATTGATGATATGCCATCCCAACTGGTTGAATTTGTATTTTTTAGGGACATAACAATATTGTAAACTTCTATCTCATCAGTTTCAAGTAGCATAAACGAGTTCAGCGAGACAGATTCGTTGGGAGTAGCCTTCACCAGATCCTCTTCTTTTACTTTGAGTTTGGCCAAAATATTATTTGCGAGCTTATTTCCCATATCTGCAAAAAAAGTATTAATATGATCAAGAGATTCCTGGGGTGATGGCTTTACGTTTAACAGTTCATATGTTAATTGATTTTTATGTTGATTATTTATATTGCATACCCGTTTTATGACATTCCATGTTTTTTTAATGTCGTTTTTGGAATTTTGTAGGTCGGTCTTGTCGTATTCATTTTTAAGTTTATGTAAAATTTTGTTACAATGGTTTCTGTATCGTTTATAGGATTCTGCTAGAATTTGGTCATTAGGAGATTTCCTGTATTTTCGTTGCAAGGCGTCACGAAATCTCATGCAACGTAATAAGCCTGGAGTTATCCATGGTTGATGGATCTGCTGTCTATTTGGTACAGGATAAGACTTAGTATGATTTTGAATGATTTCTGATACTGTGTCGATAAAAACTTCAGTAGCTTTATTAGCATCTGTAGTTAATAAAACAAATTCCCAATCATGCCCTTGCAACTGTTTGTATATAGCGTTATAATCAATTTTATTAATATATTGTTTATTCATTTTTTTATTAGAGTTTCGATCATTTAGATGCACCTTAAAATATAGACAGCTATGATCTGTAACAGATGATTCGCAAACTATTGTTGTGGTTCTAGTTACAGATTTGACAAAGCAGTGGTCCAAGCACTTATTAAATCGAGTCGGAATTCGATGACTGGGTAATAAACAATGAGTTGCAAGAAGGTCTAAATATTCCGATGATTTGCCATCAGTGTTTTCGTTTCCGATATCAATGTTAATATCTCCAGTTAAGAAAATATTCTGCGTCCTTTTTTCTTTAACTAAGAGCTTATCTAGAGAATTAAAAAAATTTAATGGGGAAGCGAAAGATGGTGATCTATATACACAGATAAATGTGTGGGTTGTACTAAGTTTAACAACCAAACAGTCTGCGTCCAAAATCTCCGGTTCAAAAACTAATACGTTTGCTAATTCATTTCGTATATATACTACCACACCACTACTCTGATTAACGTGTTTACTTGTATGGTATATACTGTAATTATCTATGTTAGGCATTGAATTCAGGTTATGGAGCCAGCACTCTGTAAGGATTATTAAATCATATTCTTGATTGCATCTTGAAAGGAATATTCTAAAATCTTCAAAATTCTTTCTTAAACTTCGTATATTTTGTACAATTATTTTGATGGAAATTTCAGATTCAATATCGTATTGTTTAAAGTCACCTGGGTCACTAACCAGAACCGAGTCCCCAACGTTAATAACTTTATCAACGTCAGAGGCAATTCTATCAACATCTGTTTGCATCATAGTGATAGAAAATACATAGGTTGTATTTATTAAAGTAGTTCTGGTTGACCTTGGAGTTTTGATTTTGTTAGTTTAGTTTTTAATTTTTATTGTTAGTTTAGTTTTAATTAATTTTATTGAATTTCATGTTATTTAATTATGTATTTTACCAATAAATTTATTAAAATCATATCTAACTGGGAAACTAGATCTTGTCTGAATATAATAATAGTACTTTCTCTAGTAGTCTTGATATCGTTTGTTTAAAATCTAATCACTAATACTAATAATTTAAGGCGGACTTACATGTTAACCATTGAAAAGTGTAGAAATTAACTTTTACGGAAATCTGCAGATTTAATCATATGACTTTATCTAATAATACATAATCTCCAATAATATAGATAAACAATGAACATTGATGACTCTATTAAAAACCAATCTAAAAAATAATGACAATTTACGACTTTGGAAAACTATCCAGAAAATTTAAAAGTACTCGTACATTGAAAAATTATTTTACCAAGTACAAGAATATAGACGTATATAATAGGTAACTATATATAGAGTTTGCGTTGCATAGCAGTTGTTCATTGAACCATTGCGTGTTCTGGATCACCGCTGTCACCGCACTTCACCTGACCCGACGGAGTACATCATGCATGCACTGCATACTGCTTTTTTTAAAAGCTATTGTTACAAATCTGATTGCGTCATACATGTAGAACGTTTAAAAATAATTTTGTTTCGAAATATACTTTCTGGCCATCAGTCATACCTTTCGTTATCTTTGCTAGATATGTAAAAAGTAGTGTAATCTAGTGGAGAGTACTTAGCGGTAAGCGGCGATGGAGTCAGCGAGGTGAGAGGCGACGACGCGACGGTTAGTAACTATTAAGTAAGAATCCTTCATCCACTGACACCACGAAGGATCTGTGTCGTGGCCTCGCATTGGGTTTTTTTTTAAGTCAGAAAAATGCTTTGTGGCAGCCCCACCGCCCGGGGAGCACGTGGTGGGGACCGTGGAACTTACTACTAAAAAATTGACAGGATGCCTCCTGCCCTGTGTGGCGGGGCACGGGAAACTGGGATACAACCGCTACCCCGCCAGGGCCGTCCGGCCGGACCCGCTCGCCCCCGATACGCTCCGTCGGCAGTAGGTACATCGCATCCAGGTGCACTGCCGAAACCGAGGACCATCGCCCCCTCAAGACACCGGATCTTCCCCAGCCCGCCGTCTCGGCTGGGCTATGGTCCCCGTCCACTCGGCGATCGCACCCACTGTGCCAACCGCCAGCCAACGGTCACACCACATTTATTCAGCGTGGCGCGGCCGTCGGCTCCGCTCGTGGTTTTTATAGAGGTTGTCTTCCTCGCGGCCCGGGCGGTTAAGCCAAGGCCCCTGGCCCGTGGGTGGGACCCACGGTTTACGGTATGCGCCGCACGCCGGCTGGTTAGGCCGGCGCCCACTAGGGCGTCCGCGTCAACCTGCGAGCCGAGCGCAGGGAGTGGACACGTCCGTCCGCCTGCAACCCGCATCCGGCGAAACGCAGGAACCAGACCCCACTCGTCCCCCTCAACCCGCGGCTCGCTGCAACTCGAGCGCAGAGACCGGACCCACGTGTCGGGACTTCAGCCGCCGCCAAGGACGCGCCGGCGTTGCCCAGGGTGGACCACGTGGAGGTATCCCGTAGAGGAGGAGGAGGTATACATTTGTTACTTCTCCGCGCCCTACGCCGCGCGTCCTTTGAAAAACGCTCGCGCTGCCGTCGATCGCAGCGTCTCGTCTCGAAGCGTCATTCAACATTTTAGTACATTTGTTTTTATCGCGCGTTCTTAAGGCAACTCTTTAAGCTGCCGCACATCGGCGAATTCGTGTTCTGGTTATCAAAGTACAATCAATGTTTCCAAGATTTACTACATTTTTATTTTATTAAAATTACTCATCAATGTCTAAAACCACATACAAGATACGATACAAAGTAGCAATTGTAATATCGTTGGGTTAAAGTCCACACTTCTTTCTATCATTAAATCGATTCTCAATGTAACAGGAAGCATTAAATTCCCCATGGACCCTATTGTATGTACGTTGGTCAATGTTCACGTTACACCCGAGCATTATACCGAAGCTATTGTTCGTGTTTTTCTAGAAAATTCAATTATCTGCATTAGGTTCACAGGTGAATAACCTTATGGTACGGAAATTATCCATTATGAACGATATTGTATAAATAAAATACATTAGTTACGGTTAGTTACATCATTTTCGAATTTCTATAATGCCACTCACCACATAGCGCAGCGCACCAAATAATTCAAATTATTAAGAGCAAAAAAGAGACATAGGATAGTTTTTATCCCGGAAATCACGCGAAAAACGAGAACAATGGGATTGCACGAGTGAAACCGCGGTCGTCCGCTAGTCTATAAATATTTAAGATAAATGGTACAATAGAATTACGTTTTAACACATATAAATTCTGAACTAGATTCTACTGTACTTGTGAGCTGGTGCGTGTTGGCTATGATTGCGTGCCTATTGTTTGTTATGACCTCCTATTTAATCTCAATATTCTCAATGCAAATTGTAAAATCCTTTAAAAATTATACAGTGCAGTTAAAGCTGTTAATTGACCGAAATTCGATACTTAATTGAATGTATGCATGTTATGTTTAGTTAAATCTTTAGGTTTTATAGAGGCAACGTCTCAAGTGTTTTTGGTACACTGCCAGAGCGACCTACTCTGTTAAATTTGTATTGTAAGTTTTTACCATTGATTGCTTACTATAGTAATAAGTTAAACATTATGTTATTGTTTAAGTCCATAACAAATGTCAAAAACTATTCCACTGGTACACTATCGGCATTCTTTTGAGACACGATTGAGACACCATTGAGAGTCCATTGGTGCATTTGTGTTAGTAGAATCGGGCCCAGGTGACCCATCGGCGTCGGCTCGTTAGTCTGCTATATTTTGAAAATAAACCTTTAATTTTCATGCAGGCAATAAATTTTTAAGTTCGTATAGTTTCTTGTGAATGGTCTTTGTCGTGATTTCATTAAAAAAACGTAGGTTACTTTCAAAAAGCATCTACTATTAATAGTAATACTACAAATAGGATGGTTATGTAAGTAACAGTTGGTAAGTACCTAAAATCTCTCGCAATCTACGGCAAAAAGATTGCTTGTGCCAGAGAAGTTCTTATTGATAGCAGAACAAAAGTAATTTCTTGTCAACACAACTTCGGGGAGATGTAATAAGCCGGTAAGTTTCCGGACAAAAACAGTATCGCAACAGTACTTGTTATATTTTCATTTATTTCCTCATATCCTTGCTAATGTTATAACAAATATGATAATAATTATTGACCGATTATTTTTGTTTTTATTTGACTTCGAATATTATAACAATTTATTTGTCTTTGAAATTACTTTTCAGCTTGCAGTATAACACTATTGTTTTGTTTTTTCAAGTCGTCTCAACAAAAATTAAAATATCCTTTCAATTTTAAAAACTTCTACTTAAGGTGTGGTGTGTCGCGTCGCGATAGAATTGCTGTGCAGCACCATCTACAGTTGAAAATGGAGATGAGATAGTTTCACGGGGTAATGAGTTCTTCTCTGTATCTCTGATTATTTGTATACAAATATTCATAACGATCTGGCTATGGACTTTTAACATCACGCTACGCAGGTACGACCCGTGCAACTTTGTCTGCGTTGTAAGATAAAAAATACTTTTAAAAAAAAATAGAGAAAAATTATTATTTTGATTACATGTCTTTTGAATTAAAAGGGTTTAACCCTCGTCAGGTCAGGATGGACCGTAAAGTTCAGCTGATAATGATTCTAGTTCCGGCCTTTGTTGCTTAATTACCAACCCTATAGTTTTACTTCGAAGGAATATTTATCTAGGCTTTAAACAAATTCAATCAAATGAAAACGTAGAATAAAAACTGTTAGTTTTTACTGGTCTTTTAATTTTCTTTATTGGCACTTAAAGATCTTCCCGTTTCGTTAAGTACCGAATTTTATAGCAGTTATAATTTCATAAAAACTTGTGGGATTTCATTAATTTACATAATTTTTAACTATTGCTTTCGAAGATAAATGCCCAAGCTCCTGCTTATCTCTCGGGCCCACCACACATTCCCACCTGTAGACCCAGGATCAACAATGGCAATCCCAGATAGACAATAAGCAATGAAACTTATTGACGTCCCGGGGGAGAAACTAAAGCTGTCTTGGAACTCTCAACGAATTTATTCAAAAAGAAATAAGATGGAGTAGAAAGTATTGAAAAGAAAGTGTTTTCGAGAGTAGCCGAGCAAACGGACAGGCAATATGTTAACGTTTTTCGTGTCAAATTGTCAATTAAATATTAAATTAACATGATAAAAAAAGCTCATTACATTACAATGTTACTGAAGGTGTTAATATAAGTATAAATATTTAATCATTACATCAAATTAATGCTTGCTGCATATTTGTAGTAGGTTTAATTAGCAATAAAAGTTCTACATAATCATAGATTAGTGATAAACACGTTATGGTATGTACCTAGTTTATTCAGTGTTATAACCATGTTATAACTGACATGTAATTAAGATACGTAAAACTAAATGTATACTTAAAAGGAAAATGTTTAATTCTTTTTAAGAAAGATAAAAGATTTTCTTTACTTCTTGGTCAGATCAGTCAATAGAAAAATTATAAACTAAAGATCATTTTGTTTTCTATTTCCATTATATTTTCTTGTGTGTCTTTTACGACATAACATTTTTTTAAAGTAAGTAATAGAATTTTTAATGTCGGTTTATTATCAAAATCAAAATATTTTTATTCAAATAGGCATATTACAAGCACTTTCGAATCGTCACTTTTCTTTCCCTACCACCAGTTCAGACGGCAGATTTGTGCTAAGTTTATCTTCGGAAAAATACTACCTAGCTTTGCTTTCTTTGCTTCCATCAGCCAATGTTTAGCTAAACCTCAGTCTATCACTTTCGCACTTCATTTAATTTTCCTTGAGAATAACAAAACAGGTTTTAACTAATCCATAGTTTATATTTTTTTAACGTAAATGTCAAAATAATATTAAAACACATGTCATCAATAGTATTCGAATGACAAAAGATAACGTAATAAATAATAACAATAACACCTGTAAACTAAACGTTTCATTTCAAAATGTTTTCATACAAAACGTTGAAAATCGACGTGAGCACGTGTCATCAACGCTGGCAAACGTTTTACACGGTAGAAAAAGGGAATTTAAAAATGGCCGAGTATAATAGAAAAGTAGGACGTGCCGCTTTGCATAAATTATTTAAGCATTATATTATGGTAGTTAAAACATTGTTTCATGAACTTAAGTGGGTGAACAAGACAGGGTACGTCAAAGTTTATGAGTTTGTTGTGATGAAACAAGTGCTGGTTATTATGTCAGTTTTAATAATGCAGCTAGCGCGTTTGCGAGATTGTTAAGAATCATCATCTCAGCTACAAGAAGTACACTATTCGTTATAGGATAGTTACTGAAATATTGAAGTTTCTGTTTTTGAAGTGGCAATCACCTTACTATATTTTATTTTTGTATCGGTATCATTATGATTCGGAGCTGAATTCAATCAAGCCAAGTCAATGTTTCAGAGATCGTCATGCATGCAGGTAACTCGCAGCTGGGAGGTACCGATTACAAGAATCACATGAGAAGAAGTCGAAATATTGTCCTGTTCCAAATTGTAAAACCACATGGTAATTACAGACGTAGCACAGTAAGACATGAATGTTGTATTCCTTGCTTATGTTTGTCCCACAATTTGACATGTGTAAAATTTAGTTTGACTTCAAACATTTTTTGATACCATTACATATAAGTAACAAATCAAACTGTGACGCTAAAGTAACTATGATGAAGTGCAATTCATTTGCAATTCAAAGTTGGTTTGGCTATGTTCTTTCAGAAGAAAAACTTGGTGAAGGAGCAAGTAGTTGAGCGCCAAGTGTTCTCGAGCCGGCAGCATTTATTACAACCACTGGGTGTTTAATTAAGGGCCGTAACCGACAAGTTTTCCCGGCTGTGTCAAAAGAGAGAAAAACGGGACAAGTGAGGCCCAATTGTGCGATAAGGGACCCGTAGGTTTTTGTAAAGAATATTTTAGTATAGACTGGTAATTAATAGCAGAACGTAAAACAAATCGTTAACATAGGAAAGAAGGTCTATATATAGATTTACAAAAACTTACTTCACATAACATGAATGGATGCGGCATTGTCAGTGTATACTTAACACTGGCAAATTGCCCTTTTGGTTAGGTGTGGACTTCAATAAAGCAGTGATGTGCACAAATAAAAATCGCTTCGCTGAAGCATTCGATGCCACTATCAGCCAATCAACTTGGTAGTGACATCTTAGTCTTAGTATTCCTGGAGAATCGGACGAAAATATTAAAAGCAACCATGGTAGTATAGGCGAGGCAGAAATAATAAGCAGTGTACAGATAGCTGCTGGCAACAAAATGAACATAATTATGATTGTAGTTGACTCTATGTGGTAAAATATTACATGTAGTTATAAATATTTTTTCAAGGTTGTATCAAAGACTTTCTAGCATAAAATACATACGGTACCCTAAAAATAAGGGAAACGAAAAGAAATAAAAGCGGTAAAGAATTTCAAACAACTCGGGGCGAACCACTTTGGCTGAAAAAGAAACAAATTATTACGTAACAATTTGTATAAAACCGAGTGAATTTTGGAATTATGTCGAGGTTATTATTAATTTAATGTCAGCGGCAAGTGCCTATTGAGACGAGACCGCGTGGTTAATGGCTTCCATTGAGGGGACGATTCAACTATATTTGATTTTGTATAAGCTGGAGCTTTTGTTTGAGCTTCATATACGTTTTTATATCTGGAACCCATTATGAACCCTATTGTTTCGTATAATTTCTATTCTGCCATATTTTTGTTGTATTTTATTATACTCATAAAGTTAATTGAATACGGATCGTGATAATTAAATAAAAAGCTTCTATTTTCTTCTATCATCGTCCACAGCGGAGATAGGCGGAGAGGAAACATTTTTCGTTTATTCAATAGGATTTGACTGATGTGCTAAACATAATAATAATCGTCGGTGGTTCAATGTTTTGTCACACGCCTTCGCAAACTGATATCAACTATTGGTTACTTAGTCAACTCCAAATCTTCGCTCCCCTGAGCACTGTTAGTCCATCTTCGCTTCTGTGGACGACGCGACGAGTCGAAAAGCAGGACTTCAGCGCAACAGAGTCTCCTCGAGAGATATCATTTTAATAAATGTATGTATTGTTAATTTTACTATAACACGATTACATGTTGATGAATATCTCTTCACAAATTCTATCGTTTTCTTAGATACCAAATAGTATTTTACGTCGAAGCGGCACATCCATCATTCTATAAATATTATAATGTCGAAAGTTTGTAAGTATTGACGGATGTTTGTTGTTCAACTGCGTAACGGTTGAAACAGCTAAATGTATTTGGTACAAAGATCGATTATGATCTAGACTTGATTCTCGAGGGAACGCAATTCGAATGAAAGGCATCTATCATCGAAACGATTATAATTGTGAATGTTTTTGCAAACAACGAGGGCACAATTTTTTTTGAGTACAGATTAGGTACTGTATGTTACACAAATATTCACGAAAAAATTATTTTAGCGAAAAGAGATACGACTATATGGACAGATAGAGAAGAACAATGCAGTCTTCCCCCGCTTGGCTACGCTAGATGCGTAGGGTAGGATGTATGGTCTAGGGTGTGGTAAAGCGGTTACGTTCAAACGATAGACAGTGTCAACATCTACTACGCAACTGAAGATAAGCAATTTGACACAAATCCCAAGAAAGTGAATCGATTTTTCAATTTAAATACATTTGTACACTATTTTCAGTCGTTCTATTAAAATGCGACCTACATTTCAACAGTCGATAGATTTAACATGCATCCTGTTGTGTGTAGTTGATTAATTATAGTTTGAAGCTGTATGAAAAACGTAATATTGATTTGTTGCAATTCCCTTAGTATCACTATTGTATATTATAATAGTCTTTCTTCGCTTTCGTAGAATACTCAGTGGCAATGTGTCAATAATCCCAGCCAATCAACAAGAGTATGGTAGCGAAAAAGTAAATCTGAATGCAAAAAAACTTTTGCTATTCTTTTGTCTAGAAAAGGTGCGGTGTTTGTTCGCGTGTTGGTTTGAGCCGAGCCATGGGACCTCTAGTCCTTGCATACAAATTGAAGGTGTAAATGAGATAACATCTCGCCCGCCCGAAACGGTACTTGCAATAAAAACAAGCAACAATTCCTGACACGGTAAACTGTTTTCGCAATGGAAATAGGCGCAGTGATACGGTGTTTGAATTTTGATTTTTTAAATTATCTTTATGTCAAGAAAGATTTATTTACAAGCTTGTCATGTCTATAATAAAATGAGATAGAAAATTTTGTAAGTTTGTGCAAATCTGAGGGGAAAAATTTATAAGCAACAGTACGCATTTAAAAATTCTTTTGCCATTCCAAATGTAATTTCAAAAGTATATTATTCCAGATGGTCATCATCATTACTATCTCAGTTCAGATGTCCAGTGCACAGTATGACCAGACCAGTTTGCAGCGGTCTACACCCAGAGATTTCCTGCGACTTTCCTTATGTCATCTGACTACCTTGTGAGCGGCCGCCCTAACGCTGCGTATTCCAAATGGTAATGTGTAATATAAAATATTGTTATTAATGTAATGTATAAATTTCATAAAGTTCTGTCGATACAACATCCACAAATTGAGTCGTAGTACCTACCTGTGAAAAGTCGGAGCGAAAACTCGCTACCGTTCTAGTACTATTTATTATATTGTGGCTCTAGTGTGATCGGTTGTTTTGTTGTTCCGATTTGTCATTTGACAAATCTATATCGGAACTTTGTCATTTGACTAATCCATATCGGGACTTTGTCATTTGACAATTTTAATGGCACAATTAACACAAAACAATCGGTTACATTAGAACGGTAATTAGCCTGTGGGTTTGATTTACGTCATAATCATTTGCTTATACTATGAATAGATAGTTTTCCTATTCAGATCTACAATATTATAACAACCCCTGGAGCGAAACACGGCAGGTGTACATTATATCAAACCAAAGGGTCTTTAAGTGTTGGATCGATATCCCTACGTAACCCTCGCAAAATATGGAGGTTTGTTATGTTCCGAGTATATGTAAAAAACTAACACCTTTTTATAATGGTTTATTCTTATTTATACCGGGAAGTTTTACTTTGCCTAGTGGTAACCAAATAATGAGCCTAAGTATTATTATTTAAAAAATATTTCTGCACGAATTTTGTTATACACAACACCAGTTTGCTCTTTTATGCAAAAACGGATAAAACCTTTTTTTTATAAATTTGATGTAAAGCGATTATGCATGCATTTTTTATACATTCAAACGATAGTTTAAAAATACAGTTTATATTGTTATAAGAGTCAAAAACTAAAATTTAAATAGTATTTTTTGACGTCACACGCTTAATTTGACGTCACGTCGCAAGGTGAAATAAGAATCAGCTAATGTATTGTGAATAAACAGTGAGTACCTATTTTTTATATTTATTAATTTACATTAATAACAAAAACTCAGCAGATTACAACTTAACCGCAATAACCTTTCAGCTTATTTATTAAATGTCGACAACAAATCCACTCAGCGTCATCGTTGCGTTTCAAAAAATTTTAAGACCCACTAATTAAAAAAAAAATTTTTTTCCTAATAAGAGGACATAATTCGGAAGCAATAAATATAATAATAGAAAATATTTGACACCTTATTTGAATTTCTTGTATGTATAATCCGTATTAAAAATATAAAAAGGAAAACATTATTGTACAAGAATATAGTACCTATAAGGAGTATTATTATTATTTGTTTCAAAATATTTCGTTTTGGAGATCGATAACGTATTTCTCCGGACAGGAAATTGAAACTTATATGAGTTATTGCAAATATTGAACATCGCTGTCGGAATGTAGGTAATAATTTTATCAAAAGTAGCCAGTATCGATACATATTTATTTTATTGTGTTTATATGGAAATAGTTTTGGGATCTGCGTGTTTGGTGAGCTAATATCTGGAACTATTGCACTGATTTTAATTGGACTTTTAAAGATGTTATAGGAGTAACATAAAATACAGTTATTTTCTAATGCGAATATCGATCCATTTACGAAAGTGTTCGTGAAAATAATGCTTAGCAAAGTATATTAATATTTAAATAAGAATTTAAAGTTTATTTTTGTTTTGCTTCCGTTACCCGCAGTCATTAGCATAGATGGTAAATTAAAAGTGCCAAAGGGCGGAGTTAATTAAAAAAAAACCGTTTACGAATTGGTCCCACGCCTGGGACCAATATCCTGTTAATACAGTATCGGTAATTCTAACGCCATTCCGTTTTGATATTACCGATACTTCTATAGGAAATTGAATTGCCCGAGCAAAATGAACGATTTTAATAAAGATTCGTTTCGATGACAATAATGAGATTCGCACTTCTTTACAAAGACGTAATTTATTAAATGGACGATATTACGTAATAGTTGTACATTATTGAAGAACTTTCCTCTCAGTGGGACATGACATGATGCTCCCTTATAATTTTTTGATAACTTCGTTCATTTTAGTCTTGTTCTTTTTTATACATTTAGTCTCTTCCTTATGACTTTAAAATTTATTTATGCAAATTATTATTATTTACTAGCTATTACCCGCGGCTCCGCCCGCGTGGTCAAGGGAAAATGTCAATAATTTTTCCCATGGAAATCTCTTTATCCCGTGGGAAAAAGAAGCCTTATGTCACTCTCCAGACTTTAAATTATCCCCGTTAAAGATTATGAAAAAATAATGTTATACTTTTTTTCCCGTGGGAATAAGATGTTGTCCGGGATAAAAAGTAGCCTATGTCACTCTCCAGACCTTAAACTATCCCCAATAAAAAAAACATCAATCCGTTCATTACTATCGAACGTGAAGGGAGGACAACAAACAAACAAACACACTTTCACATTTATATATTAGTATGGATGACATTTTGATTAGACACAGAAACATTTTTTTTATCAATATTAAATATGGAACTACTTAAAACTAAAAGGATGAAGTGATTTGTGTAATATGAAACATGACCTTTCTAAATTTGCCTGACGAACTATCATGTGTCTGAAACATGATCTAATAGAATCCCTCAGGAAATGCATTATCATCTATACCTACACATATCATTTAGGTTAATCTGTTATTGAAGCCATGTCGCTTCGCCCCGACATGAATTTGATTTATTAACAACTTCCCGGTGTAAATGGCTAATTGTGTACATAAATACAATTTTGACCTTGGTCATTATTATTCGAATTTTATCAAAGATCTTAAGTATTTTTTTGAGTAATTACCTTTGAGTTTAAAAAAAATGATTTTGTTTTATACTTATTTTTCAGCGGTAGAGGGAGAAACCTATTATAAATTGGGGCTAGCATGACGGAGAAAGTTTAGGGGAGATGAGCCGCTGTAAAAAATACTTTCCACGGTTCACCCAGGTAGTGGACGGTGGTAAACAAGGGGTCAAAACCCCCTCGAAAGAAGCATAATTATTATTTCACTTAGAGATCCGGAACCCCAACTTTCCCCCTTTTCTCTATTTCCTTACAAGTACTCACAGTATAAGTAGAAGATTTTAAATAAATTATTTGGAATCACAAAACAAGGTTTACATTATAACAATAGAAAACGATAATATCTGCAGGAGTAAACAGCGGCACAGATATCAAAAGATACGCGTCAAAATGATAATATAAACCCAAAATTAAAAAAGAATGAAGGTGATTGTATTGTAAAATATGTTATGTCACTGTATAGAGACAAACAAGACACTTACAAATACCCCATATAAGATAAAATAGTGCAAACGGAAAATATTTTGAAAGGACAATTTTCTAGAGCAAAGCATTTTCCATTTAGAATCTGGATTCGCACACGTTCATATATTGCAGTGGAAGATTAATGAGAGCTGAGTCAGATTATGTTTTCATAATATTATTGTAAATTTTCTTTAGTAGAACGTCGTCCAAATTTATTTTTTTGCATTAATCGCATCTTGTCTAAATAATTTCAAAGTCCCTATAGATATTCATTATTTACTTCTTTTACTTGCGTTGTTTCTAACATTTTCAGTCGGTTAATTTTTTACATTCTTCCCTCTCATTCGCATATGCGTAGGTCCGTTAATTATTCGTGAAAGAATATCCGATTCAGATGTTAACACTGTACAAAAATTAGTTTTGCAGCAGACTATTACAACTTACGTTCTAGAATCTAGAATATAGCAAGTTTTGGAGTGAATATATAAATTCTCTAAGTTCTTAGTAGGCAAACACATGTTTGGGCTCAGGTGGCGATTCATAAAGCTGTCCCAGAAGCATTCCTACATAATATTCCAAGTAAGCTTAAAGCTTGTTAGCTTTAAGCTTACGACGGAAAGCGCACCGCGCCGCTTCTACGTGTCAAAGTAAGCGCAGCCTGAATCATGCAGAATATGAAATTTTACCGTACCTTCTATTTGCAAATTCAGAGTGAAGTTATAATAATCCTATACTGGAAAGCTTCAGAAACGTAGTAACTATGATAGAATATTTATTTTCTATATTAGAAAGGAAGGTTTTCAAAACATGTTAAGTTAAATAAATATTATAGTTGAAGTTGCAAAGCAAAGATTCTTTGTAACCATCGTATTCTCGGACTCATTCTTTTAAATGTTCATATAAATCGACTGGCATTTACTTTAAGTATTATTTCAAAGTTCCTGAAGCTTGCGCAGATCGCTTACTTAAGCTTCTCGAGCACGATTTCACTATTAGTATTAAGTTGTAGCGATAAAGGAAATAAGTAAGATTTTTTCTGTGTTGTTAATAACAGTAATGGAAACTGTGATCTGAATTATACTGAAATTTATACCATTGTAAAAGTTGCTTTCATAGTTAATAGGCATTTTGTACATACCTTCACAGATGAAAGGATAGACGGTCCGGAGCTCAGCTTCGTACGCTTCGAGAGATATAGGTGGAGCAATTGGTGGGACGTAGTCATCTTCTGGCGACCTTTCTGACCCGTAACCTTGGTCAAACCCTGGGTCTTGGAGCTTCCAGACCGGCTCTGCATCAGAACCTGAAAAGATTATTGAATTTAAGCAAAGAATTTAAGAGATATCATTAGGGGATTTTTGTATAGTTTTATTTGTAGGAAGTCTGTTATATCACTTCCACACAACCGATTCGTCAATTAAATTGACAGTTTTTTTGCAGTTCTCGTATAGTTGTAACAGTTTTTATTTGACAAATAGGCTAACGGAAACTCGATTAGGAAGTGGCAACAGGCACTTAGCCTGATAGAAAACAGTAAAGCCTTAAAAGCCGAAGTAACTCAAAAACGTGTATTTCTGTTGGAGGTAGATAGAGAATCCGAAATATTTCTAAATAATGCAGAAGTTTTGTCGATGCAAACTAATTGAACTGGGAAACATGAACTTCTTCTAAATTTGAACATGTACCTAACATACGATAAATAGGATCATAGCAAACTGTATAGTTTTATAGGAAATGTAAGATAGAAATCAAAATAAATGACCATCATTTGAAACATCAGATTCGACAGAGTAATAGGTAAAATAAATCCATAAGTAAAATATGTGGTTGCTTTAAGATATACAGATAGTGGGCCCTGGAGACTGGCGCCATTATAACATTGTATAAGACTAATGCGTTTGCCAGAGGCTATGATGCTTGCTCTTCTATTTGTATGTAGACACATATAAATAGTTAATGTATAGAAATGTACTCATACTTTATGTTGTATATTTTCAGAATTCTTTAAGATTTTTGTATGATTTCGGTAAGACGACCTGGAGACGCTGTTTGAGCTTTTCATAAAAGTTTATGTAAAGCCTGTTTCTTTTGACTTGACCAATGTAGTAAACAATCTTAGCGTGTCTTTTTATTCAAATATCCATGTGTAAAATCGATAAATCGCCAGAATAATAAGAGTGTTGTGTTAAATGCCATTTCTAACTATATTATTATTATTTGGGTGTAAATGATAATTTTAATTGCCTATTTTCGTTAAAGAGACATGCTAAGATTGTTTACTACATTGGTCAAGTCAAAAGAAACAGGGTTTACCGTTTTTGTAAGTTCATGCATACGTTTTCCTAAGTCGTTAATGACAATTATGAAGATAAAATGTTTAATACTGTTATGTTTATGAAAAAAAACTAGGTGTACACAAGGTTTGACACTTGGTCCTATTAAACTCATTATTAATATTTCATGTAATTTCATATACATTTTATAAAATATTAGAATTATAAAACTTCTCACCGTTCTAGTAAGTAAAATTTTGTCAGAAACGAAACAACTGCATACATTTCAAATAAAAGTTCAAACTATGAACATCGATTCTAATACTCGCATTTGTGGATGCGGTTTCGAAAAGAGCTAAATTATACCTACCGAAAAGTAATATATGGGGAACGTGCCGGTAAAATATCGGTTTGCGTGCTATGGATTAGTGAAGCGTTTCCCTAGAATACGGCGTTACTAACTTTGATTTATGCTATTCGCCCCATGCTATCGGTATCGGTCAGCAAAGCCGTGCATAATTTGTTCCTTTGTACATGGTAATACGATCAATAATGATATCAGAACAAAATTATGCATGACCAGTCAAATGCAGCTTTTCACTTAATCAGAATTTTCGGTGCGTTGTTAGCCTGTTGGATATTATGTTATTAAACCAAGTATGGTCACTATCCTGCTCACTTGACCAAAGTCTTACTTGACTTGGCACAAGATAGCTTTCCGTATATCGTGTCTTCTTGTTATTAATTATGAATATCGATTTTGAAGCTGTTCGGTTTTTGTTCTGTCAGTGGACTCTGGTTTTCATAATTAATCTTATTGCCTGGTGGAGACTTATAAAAGTAATTTGGGCTCACCAATTTATTATATTTTATCGAATAGTACAAAATTGAAAATATAATATTATTTTCTATTTACCGTCTCTCCAAATTACCAAGAGTTATTGGTGTTGTGAGGAAATTGAGTAATCGGATGTCGGCGTGCGATTGATTTGGTCGTATCTCGAAATTCTGATTGGAGGTCCTATTCATCAGTAGGTAAATAATGGTAATCATGGTCTTAACACATTACTACATATTCACATTCGAAAATAAAAGATATTTTTTTTGGTTCAAGTGAAAACGAAAGATTAAAAGAAAATACTAAGTTTATCTGAGATTGAAACTAAGATGGTGATCGGAGATTTTGACGAGAAGTAGAGAAGTAGTTAGTACTATTTGCTGTACATTATGTAATATAAAAATTTTATTTTACATCGATTTATCATAATCAATACATTTACAATCAACGCAGTTAGAAGAAGGTGGAAATTAGTAGTAAGAATAAAAGCTAGCAATAAAATTGTAAGAACATGAAAAGTAGAAAAAAATTGCTTCCTCGCTGGAAATGTGTGTTGCGGAATGTACCCGACAGGAATTTATGGAAATATGCAAATTACAAAGAGAATTCAAATAGGTCATTTTTGAAATACCGCGAAAAGAACACTATGGTTGTAACATTTCTGGGTTCTGGGCGAATTATAATATTTTAATGCCTATTTATCAATGTCGACACCTAAAACATAGTTATTGTAAACAACTTTTGTTACAGTGATGAGTCAAGTAACAAAATTAACAACGCTTTCTTTGATATCATTAGTTACAATTTTAGTTTCCTCAGATATTTTAGTATGCACAAACAACATTTTTCTTATTTCATTATTATTTTAATACAGCTGTCGTGTTTTATATAGAGGTGCAGGAGCTGGCACAAGAGAGAGGAAGATGAATGCTGCAACACCGACAAGAGCGCGGTTCTTTTTGAAGAAAGATTATTTTAATGATTCTTCCATTTAATCTATATCTATAATGAAATATTAGTTCTTAGAAAACACGGTGTAAATTTGAGAACGCGTGATGTCTTTCAAGTGACCCGTACAATACTCCTAAAATCTTGTTTGGTAAGTTCCACAAAACTGTAGTAACTATAGGCGAAGGTTCGACAGACGTTAAATTGACATTTAAAAGTGATCTTATCACAACCCGTATTAACCTCGCCTCGTATTACTCCGTTCAACATATAATGTACAGCAGTGGAATACAATTTATGATTTATCCACACGAACAAAGGTAATAGTTGCTCTGTTGTGTATTGACGCTCGTTAAGTTCCAAATGGTTCCATTACTCTCGCTTATAATTAAATCCAGGTGCGTTAGGGTTGAGCTGTACTTATACGTTATTCTAAATGAAATTCTAGTTGTATATTATGTTTATGTAAATGAATATTATAATTTACTAGTTAATACCCGCGGTCTAATATCAGTAATAGCGTGTCTTGAGCAGACACGCAATTTTTTCGAACAAAACTTTCAGTAAAAATTATTCCATTCGTAAATCACATCGTTGATACAAAATTCATACCACCAATTGATGTTATCCTTATGTTACCGAATAAATAGACAGAAAGACGAAAACAACTTTGTAATATTATGTAGTGTTATTAGTCACAGTAACAGCTAATTGTGGACATACCCTTTTACTTCGTACAATATTACGCTCGTGCTTTGACACTATTGCAGTCTATTGTTTGCGAGTCGATTGTTGCTCATACGGGTTACATTTTACATTAGATACTATGATTCTACGAGTATTATCGGCTAATTGAGTTTACTAGATAATACCGTTTCATTTCTAAAACTGTATGTTGACTTTCCCTTCATTTATTTAGTTCGTTGCAAATATGTGTGTAAAATATTTTAAAAACTGTCATTTCACTGTATTTAAGTCGCAGCTAACTGATTGAATTAGTCTTGTAATTGAATGGGCCTTGCAACTAGCATGAAGAGGGATATTTCATAAAGTGTTTTGTGCGATGTGCTAGTTTCAATTTTGATGTCAGAGGAGGACAAACAATCTAGCGACCTAATAATAAGCAGTCACTGTTGCCCCTGGACATCCACTAAACTAGTACTAGACTAAAAGAATCTTGGATGATTGACCGCTGATATTCTGTGAGTGGGTGGTACTATCCCGGTTAAGCCAGTCCATTTACAAGCCACTGCAAACATTTATATTAATACTAATAGCTAAATTCTACCACTCAATAAGGATAGATTAGTCAAAGTCACCATACATTACACATAATTACATCAAGCAGACTTGTCTTAAGGATCAGAATGTTATTCATATCTACAACCAACTTAATAACAAAAAGTAGATCACACTCTGACAGATAACATTGTTAGTTACAATCCGAGCTAAATGCAGCTTATTTATCATTACTAAATGGATTTATGCACATTTAATGAGGGTCACAAACACCTAATACGTATATTGCAAACATATATGGCTCTGGTTAATTAGGTCATGGGTTATATTATAATGGATCTAATATAAAATGGATAACAGTCGGATACAGAAACGCAATTTATGGTATGGTACATGAATCCTGTGAGAATACAGTAATCAAGTGGAAACTTCTGGTTATATGGTCAAAATAAAAAGAAATCCCACATGGGTAAAGGGAAAAGAAATATTTTTCGAAATCAAAAAGTAAATCCCCATAGAAGACACTGATTTTCTTTTACATGACCCTTATCAACAAATCCTGTCAGAATCATGCGTCAGTTTTATGGTAAAAGTAAATTAATTCCAAGGTCCGAAAAAGAATTTTATTTAGCAGAAACATTGTTTTTTCTAGTTCTGGCAAAACACGCGGTTGGCTGAGCTACTAATTTCATTGTTCGAGATATTTTTTATTTCATTCATAAAACTAACTTTTCGAAATATTGTATTTTATAATAATTCAACAACTACAAGGGAATATTATTGATTATTCCTTTTAACTAAATTATGATCAAGTATTTCTACAGAGACACTAATGATTGCTTTATTGTCTTATTAAATAATTGTAAACAATTACTTAATGTCGACGTTGGAAGGAGATCGAATACGTATTCTTATGTTTCTAGGTAATCTTTAAAAAGCTAGTCGTATTTTCTACATATGTATACGCAGTGGCTGAGGCTACTTTTAATAATTTTCATGGATATCACGGACAAAACTGATTGCATCCAATACTTCAATATAATCTTCGATATTCATTATATCATTAAAGTTTTCGGACATTACATAAAAGTATTATTATTTAGTACTTAGTTTGAAGTGGTACATTATTAGTTCCATAGTTAATATCTACGTAAACAATAGAGAACTTGCGGCAGTTATATTCAATAGAGAGGAAAATAAAGGCTTTTCGTCCCAAATCTCGAGACGTGATAAGGGTGACAATAGCGCAGACGCCTCTCTGTCTGACTGGTACAGTCAGTATAATAGAGGATCTGTTGAAAAACACGATTGAAATTATGGCCGTAACTAACCACACACCAACTATTTGCAATGGATACTAAATTTCACTGGAAATGTAAAAAAAATATTTAAAGTTTTTATTATGGATGCAAACCGCTGCCAACCGACCATACTGGAAGCGTTTGAAGAGGCCTATGTCTAGCGGACTTCTTGTGGCTGATATGATGGTGATAAGATTTGTATGTAAAATAAAATTGTGACCACGATTTTATAAATAACTAGTGAAACCCGCGCAACTTCGTTTGCGTGTTTTTATTTATGCACAGTAGCGCCATCTATATCACACTTTTGATGAAATCCTACTGGGATCACGTACTTTTCGGGTTAAAAAGTAACCTATCAAAGATATCAGTTACCTACATACCAAATATCATAAATATTGACCCAGCCATTTCAGCGTGAATAATAAACATACACTACACATTCCTTTCGCCTTTATAATATTAGTAGGATGAAATACGTCTCAAAACTACGTTTAAACAAAATCGTATTTGTACAATGTTTCATAATTAATTCAACACATAAATTTTTAGGTGACTGTATTTACCCAGCTACATTATGTATTATTGACGACGACGACGTACAAATCGAAATTTCCATGAAAGCTGATGTGAAGGCGTGAGCTCGTACATTTCGAACAAATGACATAATATTCGTGACGGGGAAAACAAACAGAACATACGCTATCTCGTTTAGTCAAACATCGACGATGATAGGTAACGTACGCCCGAGAAAACAGAGAATAAATTATAAAAATCGTTCAATTTATGCTGCAAACACGACTTTTGATTCGAACATTTATCAAGATATACCGCGTCGCAGAACTCGTGACGAATGTTCCAAGTTGCAAACTTTTTTGCATTAATCATACAATTAAGAGGGCCAAGATATTTCTGACAATTAGATAAGCGTAGACAATTTAAATGATAATGGAATTGAAAAGTTACCTAATGTACGACAAGAATGAAAGAAATATACAAAAGTTACATATTAATGTAACATGCCATTGACCTCAAATTAGAATTATTGTGAGCACAGTACAAAATACTACTTTTAAATTTGGAACAAATTATTGCATGTCGTCACACAAAATAATTCAAAATAGTTAATTTTATAATTGACCAAAGATCTAAAAGGTTATCATAAGTCAGACAGAAAGTTCATAAAGCTAGCTTTAGTAACATAGCGTAGAAACAGCTTGTTGAAGGGCAAAAGCCAACTAGCAAAAAATGTTAGTCTAAAATGTTATAAAACTACTGCATTTTTTTGCCCTGTAAGCAGTTTATAGAATTCTCAGGACTCGCTGCATTTATTAAGTGCCAAGAATTTTCTTTGCGAAATACGTTTACAAAGTATTGGTAGATTGGATGTAAATGTCATACTTTTTTATTTTTATTAAAGGACTGCATACAGTTCGTGTATTCTGCAATATAGACTAAAATTGTACTGCAAATGTTATGTTTTTGCAAAATTCATGTACAATATCATTATTTTTATCAATATCAATTAAGCCCTGCGGAGCAAGTTTTAAAATACGACTATAGAAAGTATTGTATAGAAAATAGAAAATGAAAATGACTATAGAAACTTGAATTTTAGTTAATTTGCTGGATTCAAAGCAGTATTTAATTTAGTCTCTGCAAAATTGTCTTCAACATTGCGCAACGGGGTTCGCCATCTTGCCCTCAAATATTGCAACTATGTGTAAGACCGTCTAAGAAAGTTTGCATTTTATGGCTTTCTAGCCAAAAACACTTTCATTAAATACAAACAGTGGGTAAACGCGAAATTCTTATGTATTTGTGGTATTCTTGAGATTAATGTTAATATTTTTTAATATAACAATTTCATTTTTAATATTTGTTATGTTTAAATTAAAAATACACGATTATTCATTGTTAGTGCACTAATATTGTAATCTGTATTGAAATGTAGAAAATGATTGATTTATTCTGATTTATTGTCATGTCTGACATGATTGAAATGATCCGTACATCAATATTTATCTTTAGATTAAATAGAAATCGATTCATTTACAATTGTAAATATCAATTTGTAAATGTAAATATCCATTCCGTCCACTTCCACTAGTTAGTTAGCAACTAACTACATAAGCTATCACGAAGTAGCAGTTTCAGGTACGATCGGTTAATGTAGTCTTGCCTCTCCTAGGGTTGACATAAGAAAAACTTTCAAAAAAGTAGTATTATTTTCTTGCCCAGGTGCTGCAACGTTTTCATAGGCATTTTATAATTCCAATTTAAGATGCAAGGTGATAATACTAATTATGTCTAAAAATATTGCAACATATTTCTGTCAGTCTTATCGTCTCTATTAAGTACGTATCTATTCATAAATTATTTGATATCATTTCAAATATTTTTGTACAAGAAACTCAACAGACAATAGTAGTAAATGAACATCATTTTATGAACATTAAAACTAACAAGGGATGAGTTCAGGGCGATACAGCTCGTAATGACGTCTTAATAAATAATTTTTGTATTTGGCAGCCCTACTTCTGGCTACCCGGCCAAGTCCCTGAAGGGAAATTTGTTGCAATTTCACACTATCCAAAGTCAGTAACTATATTTGGACCTACTTTAGTTTGAGATTGCTTTGGTATGTTTGTTGAGAAACTTGGGAATATAAGGAATACTTTGTACCTACGTTTATTTTATGGGGTACAAAACTTAAATATTCAGCAGTCAAATCTAAATTTTTTAAATGAAATCGTAGAAATTGACCAATATTGACAATAAGGACTACAAGCAAGAATATCCAGGCACATCTTAAAATATCTTTATTATTTACCCTTACACCCAGAAATCCTCGTACACCATGTGGATAAAATAATATTAGTTAAACTTGAACATAATTCCTTAGTAAATTTCAATGTCATTAAAATTTAATTGACCACTGATAATGACCCAGATTAGTATAAAGTAGTTCACGTGCCGAACAGTACAAGTGTAATTTCGCTTTATTTGTATCGCACATATTCCTCGTGGTCGATTGTGCAAATTCCTAGCGTACATGCACAATAGCGATTAGAGTTGATTGGAAATTCCCTCAGGAATTGCGACGACGACGGAAACGCGGAGTTATCTTGTGGGTGAAACGGAACAAGTGGCTCTATTATATGTACAGTATTATATGTATATTACCATAAAATTTTGTCTTTTATCACATTGCATACTTTCAATGCTGAATATTTTCATTCTTCGTATCCAATCAATTGGTGTCATTTGTGCAATGGTCATTTTCTAGATGGTATGACTGAACAAGAAAATGGTATCGACCAAGATGCTCAAGAATTTTATTTCTATGAACCTAATGAAACTGTTTATTCTTAAACTGAAACAGTAGCATAAAGTACAGCTGCAGGTTATGAAAAAAAGATTTTATCCAAAATATAAAAATACCCTTTGTCTTGAGCGATACATCAATGTCCGAAGAGTCCAATTGTAACGCCACGGCAAATTGGGATTAATAACGGTCCCAAAGAAAGAATGTCTGTTTCTCCCACTGATTAGGGACAAGATAGATCGGTAGGGCCGACGACAACACTGACGTTGGTAGGAGTTTATCTCATAGTAATTATACGGAAAAGGTCGATGATGGACTCAGCTTGAGAGCCTCGAGATTCAGTTAAGGAATTCTATTTTTTGACGTCAACGAATTTTAGATGCTTTCTACACTCGCAGTTTTATCTTTTTAATTATAGACATTATCTGTAAAGAAAGACTGACTATAAAAATCACGGTCTCTAAGCTAACATCAATATTAACTGGATTATGAATAGGTACAACCATTTTATATCTCACGTTGCTAAAGTCCAATTTCCAATGATTTTAGTAAATCATTTAAAAGTTGGACGGTATGGCAGTCTAAAATTCTGGCAGTTTGACACATGACGAATTGGTGAATGGGATGTTTGAAACATACGTTCTGCATAGTCAATTAGTCATGTCAAAACGTCCAACTGGGAAAACTGCATTAAGCAATGTTTTTATTGTGTTAAAAAATATTCACCAACAAAGTGAACCAGACATTTTCCTTCAAAGAAATTCGATTGTTTTCTTGCTCTAAAAACTTTGAGTTTAGAAAACTTTTAAGTAATGTTATGTCTTTCCTTTGTTCGTAAATCTTCTTAGCTAAATAAATGTGGTTTTCTTAACAAAAGTACTGGAACTTCGTTAAGATTTATTGGGCTATGATACCCTGTTACTAGACACTAGCACAGGTACAAGAGCATTTTGTGTATATTATTATGTTTCCGGAAATGTATGTTATTCGGAAATGTATACAATTCCTAGGAAATGTGTTATTATAAAGGGAGCCTCGCTTTCTTCAGTTGCTGGGCTTTTGATGGTCACAAGCTAACCCTACCTAACCCAGGGTTATCTGGTGAACAACATGTTTCAATTATTGTATTTACAGATATTTCTGATTAGAGAATCCAGAGGGATTAGGTCAGGGTTAGCTTGTGACCATCAATTATCTGTAAAGAAAGTCTAACTATAAAAATCACGGTCTCTAAGCTAACATCAATATTAACTGGATTATGAATAGGTACAACCATTTTATATCTCACGTTGCTAAAGTCCAATTTCCAATGATTTTAGTCCTTTATAATAACACATTTCCTAGGAATTGTATACATTTCCGGATTACATACATTTTCGGTAACATCTATATATATAAAAGAGAAAATCACTGACTGATTTATCACGAAATCTCCGAAACCACAAGTGCTAGGAGTCTCAAATTTTGCATGGGGGTTCCTTTTGGGGCGTAGGTGCTCACTAAGAAAGGATTTTTGGAAATTCATCCCCTAAGGGGGTAAAATGGGGGTGCAAAGTTAGTATGAAAGTTTTTGAAGTTATTCGAATGAAATTTAGCATGAAGGTTCTTTACTGAAAAGCATGAAGCATGAGTAAAATTTTTTTTAAAAATTTATCCCTTAGGGGGTTAAACGGGGGTGCAAAGATAGTATGAAACTTTGCCGTTTTTTAAAGTTATTCGAATGAAATTCAGCATGAAGGTTCTTTATTGAAAGGCATTAAACATGAGTAAAATATTTTTCTCAAAAAACAACCCCTATGGGGTTAAACGGGGGCGCAAAGTTAGTATGAAACTTTGCCGCTTTTAAAGTTATTCAAATGAAATTCAGCATTAAGGTTCTTTACTGAAAAGCATGAAACATGAGTAAATTTTTTTTTTTCAAAATTCATGCCTTAGGGGGTTAAACAGGGGTGCAAAGGTAGTATGAAACTTTGCTGTTTTTGAAGTTATTCGAATGAAATTCAGAATGAAGATTCTATATTAAAAGGCATGAAACACGCGTAAAATATTTTTCTCAAAAATCATCCCGTAGGGGGTTAAACGGGGGTGCAAAGTTAGTATGAAACATTGCCGTTTTTGAAGTTATTCGAATGAAATTCAGCATGACGGTTCTATATTAAAAGGCATGAAAGACGAGTAAAATATTTTTCTCAAAAATCATCCCTTAGGGGGTTAAACGGGGGCGCAAATTTCGTATGAAACTTTGCCGTTTTTGAAGTTATTTAAATGAAATTCAGCATTAAGGTTCTTTATTGAAAGGCATGAAACACGAGTAAAATATTTTTCTCAAAAATCATCCCTTAGGGGGTTAAACGGGGGTGCAAAGTTAGTATGAAACATTGCCGTTTTTGAAGTTATTCGAATGAAATTCAGCATGAAGGTTCTATATTAAAAGGCATGAAACATGAGTAAAATATTTTTCTCAAAAATAATCCCTTAGGGGGTTAAACGGGGGCGCAAATTTCGTATGCAACTTTGCCGTTTCTGAAGTTATTTAAATAAAATTCAGCATTAAGGTTCTTTATTGAAGGGCATGAAACACGAGTAAAATATTTTTCTCAAAAATCATCCCTTAGGGGGTTAAATGGGGGTGCAAAGTTAGTATGAAACTTTGCCGTTTTTGAAGTTATTCAAATGAAATTCAGCATGAAGGTTCTTTATTGAAAGGCATGAAACACGAGTAAAATATTGTTCTCAAAAATTATCCCTTACGGGGTTAAACGAGGGTGCAAAGTTAGTATTAAACTTAAACTTTGCCGTTTTGAAGTTATTCGAATGAAATTCAGCATGAAGGTTCTTTAGGCGATACGAAGTTCGCCGGGTCAGCTAGTATTATTATATACGTACTACTTTTTTACTTTAAGCAGTGTTTTAAAGTTATGTATCTCATTATAATAAATCACAATCTGTTTATTAAGGCAATTAAGTTAACAGTTTTATGTATTTGGTTTAAATTTTTTATTCTTTAGGAAGTCCAGTTTTAAATGATCACTAAAAACTACGTGAAATGTTTTAAGTATTGCATATTTTCAATGATAATGCGAAATTACATATTCATAATGGTCCACAATCGGGGTCCTGTTTGATTATGATTTTAAATAATTGTTTATTTACCACATAATCTTCCGCAGTGAATGATTTAATGGCATAAAATTTTCATTGGACTGATAAATTGGCTTTGTTGGAACAATGCGAATCGCATTGGCGTTGATAAAATATCAACGCTATTCAACCGTGAAGCAAGGATGCGGCTCTCTGGCAGTTTTCAGTGTCTGAAGTTCGGCATTTTGTTTACGATTTCTGCCTCTGCGTGTATTGAATATACTGGAATTTTATTGTTTTATTTACTTTGGATAATTTGGAACATCATCGTATAGGTACTGTCACATCACAGGTCTTCAAGTTTTCTCCAGCTCAATATTTTCCAATTGACTTCTTTATTTTATATATAGTTGCGATAACATTTTGCGTTATGTACCTAAATAGAATAATATACACCGAAGGATTTAGACAGACATTATAACTTGGGGAGACATGGCGCTGGCTGCGGCCGCTAATGGACGAATTTGTCTATACTTAGGGATTAATGGAATTAATCCACGCCATATGTAAACTCTCGGGTCTATTTCGGGAGCCGTTTCATTTCGCTGTAAGGATCTATAGGCTCGTACATCACATGGTGCGGACGTGATTAGTGATCGGCGAGCTGTCAATCAGATGGGATATGATTTGTTTGTATTTATACCAAAGTGATCTGTATTCTTTAAATTTGAACCATGACTATGTCAAAGTGAATATATATGACTCAATCATTAGTATTACAAGCCATTGATGGAAAAGGCATCTCAGCTCCTACACCGATTATCCCCTTCGTGTTTCTTCTTTTCAATTTCTATCAAATTTAATCAGTTCTTCTATCGAACTCGTTGTTGTTAATCTTGGCTATAGGAGACATAACAATGTGCTCTTGGGACGTGTAGTGGGTTGGGCCCCATGATAGCAAAGGAGAAGACAGAAGAATCAAATATAGGTATCTGAACTTTTATAGCTTTAAAGGAAGCTTTATTTTGCTTTGAAGCTAAATACATAAAACGAGAACAGATACTGAAATAATGCGTCGCGTGGTAACTGTAGATTGAAAACATAATTTTAACAGCGAAACGCATATAGCCGTATTTAATATGACATTTGCAAACTTAAATACAGAGGGAAGATTATATTCAGAATTAATTCAGTCTTCGCTTTGTCCTTCTGCTAAGATTAAACTAAGTTCAGGCGTGTCGATCCACCCCTTCCATGGACCTTGACCTCGACGAGGCGCAGTGTGACGTCACAAGTATTTTGCGCCACACTGAACTGCGTCTGGTCAATGCCAATGCAGGCTTGGCAAGTGGTTATAAATATTTTTTATAAAAGTTTTAATCCGACCAGAAAGTCTATAGTTGATTCAAAATACGAAGAGACAGAATGTAAACAAACACATTCAATAGATGAAGAGTGAATAAAAAAGAATGAAGATAGAAATAAAACTGTTAAGGTGCTCCTTCACCGCGAGCATCTTGCGCTCAGCTTGTGCTCGGCTCGTCTAGCGTAGACCCACCTTAACATTTTAGATTCGACTTTGAGCATTACATTACAATACTACCTCCCTGACTGAGGAGCGTTCGCGTGTAATGTAAAGGTATCTCGCTAGAAGAGCCGTGCAGCCGAGCCGATCTGCTCGCGGTGACAAGTGTGGTTCGAGGCTCGTAATTCGGTCCACACTACACGAATTTAGGTTCGGCTCGTGCTCCGCTAGTGCTCGGCTCGTCTAGCGTAGACCCACCTTAACATTTAGTATATATTGGAGCTAGCTTCTGACCGCGGCTTCGCCCGCGTGGCCTACTTTTATTTTATTCTATTGACTAACTATTCATGTCTATTTGAAATTGAAATTAGAATGCGTTTGTTTACATCTTGTCTTTTCGTATTTTGAACAAACTATAGCAATTTTTGACACTTTATATGCAAAGTTATTATCATCTTTATTACATTATACAGAGTCATATAATATCAAAGGCGTAAGTGTCCATAGATTGGAAATTCTTGTGAGAGGAAAAAAACCCATAATTTGGTAAGAATAGATGTGGCGGGTACAATTGGCGGGAATATGACGATTGACAAGTCACATGATCACGATTTGGTGCGAAAACTCGACCGTTTATAGGTAGCAATGCCCAAATTTCGATAAATAGATTGGACATTGCCGGGTTTGATCAAGACGGGTATGGACAAAGCCATCTTTGATATGACTCCATACTGAATGCTGCTCTCTGATTGGTTGCTGTGGACCTTTCGTACCACGTGGTCCACTCTTTCATTGGACGAAGCCATCTTTGACGTTGATAGTCATGGACAATGCCGACTTTGTTGTGAATGATGACGTTTGAAGTGTAATTTTAAAGGGATAAAGTTGGCTTTGATACAAACTTATTTTAGCCATAGACAATATGAAAACAGACTAAAAAAACTGCATTCAAATCTCAATTTTCACCTTGGGTGGACATTGCCGCCTTTCATATTATCATCTGAAGCCAAACGCTTCGCTCAAAACGTAACTACAGAATGTAACAATAGTGACTGAATATATATATTAGTTTCACCGTGTACGGAAATTCTCGCTAAAAATAAATTCTGGTCTTTTCTAGGTCGATCGAGTAAGCAGTGTACTGAAAATCTGTACCCTGTATTATGAACAAATATCGTTGTTCATTTCCCCTGTTGGGATTGAAACGTTTTATCAGAATAATACAGGTTCTGATTTTGATATTCGCTCACTCTTTGGTTTGTTCTCATCTTTTGGACCCCCAAGAATATACCACAAATAAACTATTAAACCAGATGAAAATGAGTCATATAAGATAAAATAAATAAGATATCAAATTCGCTAAAAGAATGGAATTTCGAATACGACAGTTTCGAAGAACATTATACCGAAAAGTGTCGTAACATACGCCATAAACATTATATTATTATTGCAACCTAATTTTTCGCGAAATGACTTCGCATACGACCCACTTAAATCACGTTGCCTAATTTTGGCCCAGTATGCTTTTAGGAGTCACGTAATGACATCACACCACCAACGCATCACTGGTCCGGACTCGGAGATTCAGATCACAACACTGATGAATCAGACAGTACATTAAGTCCACTAAGTTATTGACAAATACCTGTACAGTCAGCAACGAAGTAGAGCACGGTCGTAAATATGATTTAAGTTGTCTAAATATTGCGCAAAAGGACTTGAATTAAATGGTGTCAAATAGAAGTAAATAACTTTCCTAAATTAATTTGAAGAGGAAAGGCTGTCCTTTGTAAATATAAACTGTACAAGTTTCAAACTTATTTACAAGCAATGTATAAATTAGTGTGGTCAGCTGTTGCCGGCAAAAGAAAGCACAATAGGAAGTTAAGTGTAATGATTTATTTACATTCCTTCTAAGTGCAAAGATAAATTTCATATTATAATGTCGACAGTTTCTACGAAGTTAACATACTTTTTTTATATAAAACGTGCTCAAGGTGAGCCAAATGATCGATGGCCCATGAGCTATTACGGTTTTTGTATCTCCCTTCGTCCTTCGTACATTTCGCCTGACGCCGGGTTAGATAATTCAGATATTCTTGTATGACTAAAATCCGCTTTTTTACCTTACATTTAGGACATATTTTTGCTATTAATCACATGATATCATGTTGGTAATCTTCTAAAGCATAAGCATAGACTATTGAGGCGAAACTATCAAAAATATGTAAGCGCGCTCTATATTTTCCCAAAAACTATTCGTGTTATGTTCATTTTGTTTTGGTATTTGTGCCCGAATCAAAGAGTATAGTTCTGTGTTTAAGAAGTCTCTCTACAAAACTCCCTTCTCCCTTTTTATTTGGGGAGTGGAATGTTTAAAGAATGGTTGAATTTAATTGAATTGCATGTGCTAGAATTGGTTTTTGGAATGTGCTAGGAACGATTTTGGATAGTGATATGAATGGTTATGGGATGATGATAAGGTTGGAGAGAATGGAAATTTGGGAATTATCGAATTGTAAACGAGAGAGTGGACGGAGTATACTTCCTACTTCAGCTTAATAACTTTGCGCCTAACTTTGCTTCACTTCCATCATCTTTGCGAGAGTGTATAGCTAGCATAAGTAAAGTAAAGAAATCTCACAATTTGATTATTCACAAACCTCCATTCGGAGAAATACATATTAACATTTACGTGTATGTTAACATTGCGCAGTTGAATACAATAATTGCAATAATAAATTGTACAACGATCGTTTAATTGCAAGATACGGCATGTGCGTTACCGTATCAATTATCTTGCCCATTGGTGCGTAGAAAAACAGCGTATCTTATTACATGCGCATGCAAAATTATTGCAGATATTATGTTAATATGCGCCATAAAATATAATTGCTTTGTAGTTACCACACATTTAATATCGTGTCGGCATTATCGATGATGTTTTTTTTTGTTATGCTGCAGACAAACAGGTAAGCTAACCACGTAATGGGAGTAGTTACCGCTGCCTATTTACAACAACAACAAAAGTAATGCTACCTACCATAAGTAAGTTACCAGCCAGGCTATCAACAGCAGTTTTATCAACAGTTTACAATCTCGTGGGTAAAGGTCTTCCCACACCGGTGTTCTAAAACGTTATTGAACAAAATGTAACATTCTGTAACATTTAAAAAAAAATATTTTCTGATTCCACATTGAACTTACACATTTACACAACACCGTTGTGGAAATAGATTACAAAAGTTGTTCACATTTATATGGTGACATATAAATAGAATTATACTTTATTTGCCAATAAACAAACAAAAATTAATATTGCTAATGTATAATAATGGTTGGTACTTTTTAATCATTAAAGTTAACGACTCTATAAAGTGTTAATTGACTTTCGTTGTTGACTATACTTCTTTACTCATATTTACGATGTGCTGTGAAAAAAGCAGTAAAATTATTGTTCTAATTCTTATTCTGACTGCATTTTTTTAAATTGACTAAATTTACTTATGATAAGCGAAAAGTTCGCACGAAAATAACTTGACGCCTGGAAAATGTATATCGCATCAAAGTCTTAATGTGTCAATTAGGTTTGTATCGTTCTAAAACACTACTGTGACACTTGCACCGATTTTAACAGTTTCTGAGTACACCTAGGCCAGTTACAAATGCACCGATATGATACTAACTCCTTCTGACAATCCTAACAATTTGATCGTAGATGAGAATTGTACCTCTATTATTGCTTTCTTTTATTATTTACTATTTCTTTCATAAACATTGCTTGACTTGGGATCGGGTAGCGAAATTTTGTATACAATTAATTTAATTTTATGCCACGTAATCGGGTTCCAATGCTAAGCTGAATTTCATTACCTTCAATTGAATGAGTTAGTCTTTACGGTTTGGCTGGGATCGGTTAAGACGAATTAACCAAGAGCGATTAACCGTCAGAGCGATTAACGTTACTATGTCTAAATCGTGCTCCGTTTTCCCCGTTCTATCAATTGGATTGATGAATTTCGGATATAGAACATCTATTTCATCAATACGACCTTGGTAACCATAGTTTGGTAATCAAGTGTAAATTCCGTTCCAATAATGACACAAGATTCTCAGTGAAATTCAACGATTGAGTTTGAAATTGTATTACTAGAAGAAAATCGGCATGTGAAAATAATTTGAAAAAAATTCGAGAAGTAGGTAAATTTTTGAATGAAATTCAAAAAATTTGATACCTTTGAGATCTAGTTACAAAGGTAGTAAAGTAGGTAGGTAGTGAAGTACTTTATCTTCATTTAATCCTAACGCTGAAGTAGTGTCCAGAGATAGTAATAGTATCAGTAATATTACAGCAGTAAATCTATGGCGGTGTTCAAGTGGACTACTAAACAAGCCAATAATCAATTACGAGGGAATTTGATTGATTACAGGGAATATATCGTCAAATCACGGTCTTCATCCCTCTATACATTAACTGCTGAAACAAAGCAGAAGCCCAAAGAAAAATAAAACATAATCATAAGCATATTATTTGGAGGTTACCCTGTGTTATTTTAGGAAACACGCTATTAGGGACCTTCGTGGAGATTCTGATATTATTAAGCTGATCCGAAGCTTGGGAAATAAGGAAAATGTAATACCTACTAGACAAGTAATGTGAATGCTTATGAAAATTATGTTGTTTTATTATTCTTGTGAACAATAAGATTAACATAATGATGTTATTTTGAAGAGTGATAATTGCATATTGAATAGAATGACAGAATGATGAATATTAATTGATTATGCAGATTTACATATTAAAGCCATCATTGACTTTGAATTTCATGATGAATATATTGATTAATAGATTACAGAAGTGAAAGATCATTAGGAATATTTAAATATATAATATTAACGTTAATGAAAAGTCTAGTTTCTCCTTCAGAATATGGAGATCTCAGTGACGGTATCAGCATCTATGAGTAAATAGTAGATTTCGCTAGCTAACATGAAATATCAATATAAAAATAACAGAAAAGAATACTCACCAGACTTGGAGACTCTGTATCGTAATCCCCGTCCGCCTTTTGGGTGACAACGATTATTGTATGTCGCAAAATCCCCGTAGTTGTTATTGACTCTGCTGTAGTCCGCCAGATGGCGGTTCCCGTCTAGATGATTTGGGAGGGATCTGTTCCATCCCATAACATCTCCAACTACTGAACCGCATACGGACGATTCTGTTTGGCTCTTTGTGTCTCCATTACACAAATCGCCACTGGATCTGGCTCTTCGGCCTTTCAGTCCCTTGGCCGAGTGTTGGCTGATGTTAGAGCCCATATCTTGGCGGGACCTCACGTGGGCCCCGCCGACCTCATCGCGCCGCTCTTCGGTGGCTCGTTCGTTACTTCGACAACTTCGTTTAACTGTGGAAGAAAGAAGAGACATTGAGTAAGAAAGTATTATTCATGAATGATTGAAATAAG
The DNA here is from genome assembly GCA_905163395.2 of Endotricha flammealis. Lineage (NCBI taxonomy): Eukaryota > Metazoa > Arthropoda > Insecta > Lepidoptera > Pyralidae > Endotricha > Endotricha flammealis. The sequence continues at coordinate 4,738,319 of LR990865.1, forward strand.
AGTTTCGGGAGAGAATGGACTATCAAAGTACAGCAGTTTTTTTACACTTAAAACATTTCAAATAGTGCAAGTGCCAATAATGACACAGCACAGGTGAATGAAAATGTTTCCATGATTTTATTTTGCCACAGAAATCGGTACAACCCTACGGCCGTCGTCTGTAAATCAAATCATTTTTATTCAAATTGGCATATTACAAGCACTTTCGAATCGTCACGTTTTTTTCCTACCATCAATTCAGATGGCAGATTTGTGCTAAGAAGAACTGGCAAAAAACTTAGCACTTGCTCTTTTAAAATGGTAATGATAAAAGTAAACCCAGCTGGAGATATAGGTATAGATATGGTACACCCAGTAATAAAAACGGCGACCACAGATTGACAATAAGTAGTCTAGCTTATTGACGTCTCGTGAGAGTAACTACAGCTGTCGTGGAATTCACATAGAATTTAATCAGAAAGATATTAGACGGATTAGGAAGTACCAAAGAAAGCATTACGCCAGGGTATATTAGTCGTATACGGATGGTAAGGTATACCGTATTCCGTAAGTAGGTACCATAATTCTCTATATTCCAACCTTTTCGTATTCCGTAGTGCGGATAAGTTCAAGATTAACATTTTAGAATACGGAAGTATTTTCGTGGTTTGACAAAAATCTCACGCCTTAAGATCTTATCCGTTGAGTTCGTGATAACAATTGGCTTGAACTTTGCGATTACCAGAACAATATGTTTGGGACGTGACAAATTGCTGGTGGCCCGCTTTTTTAACAGTTGATTCGCATGAACTTGTAATTTGTTTATTAAAATTATAATAAGTGTCAATTCGGTGTAACAATTTTGGTTTGTACGTGCACACCGAATACTGACACATATTTTGTCATCAAATAAGTACTAAAAATATTGTATGTGGTAGGAATATCTGGTGAGTTAGACACAATTCAAAATACTTTATTTTTAATTTATTTTCGTTGGAATAAAAATAAGTAAAGATCTGGCCGAATCCTGACCTGACCATTGCATTGCATTAAAAAAATATTCAATTTCATAATACATTTTGTTCAAAAACATATTCTATTTCGTAATACATTTTGTTCAAAACATATTCTATTTTGTAATACATTTTGTTCAAAAACCAGCTGCATAGCTAATCTTTTTATATTTCCTATGTTTTTAGTACAAATACTTTTTTAAATGCGTGTATATATTATCTTTGTATCGATTTAGATACCGCCTTTATGCGTGTGTAAGCCCCAACGGACTGAAGCGAAATACTTCCGTGGATGGAAGGTATGTTTGTACATTCAAGTTATTTTAGGCGAAATCGTTGCTTTGTGCTAAATTAGGGTTCTTTTTGTTTGCCTGCAATTTATATTTAAAAATACGAGTTAATGTTTAATTCTTTACGCTTTGCCCGCAATGTTACTCAGTAGCATTTAAACGGTCAAATATTTTTTAAATCAGTCCAATAAGTTTTTTAATTTTTTCGTAACAAATACCTATGCTAAAATACAAATATTTTCTCCTTTTAATATTAATATAGACAAAGTAGGTACAATATTTTTAACAAAAAAAAATGGTTATGAATAGTTATTTTGTAATTTTTGGCTAGCTGAATATTTAAACCACGGTTGCTCATAAGTTACCCTGTCTATCAGATAGAACTGCTTTAAGTATGATTCGACAAATTTATCTCATTGTGTATGATTTGATAAATACATACAATACAATTTATGGTATATTTACATCCTAAACAAAGGGTTTATGTATGCGTGCCAAAGCCGCCAATCCCCGTCTTATACGCTTATTAGATTCCATTTAATTCCAGACGACTGTTTTTGAAAGACTGGCTTCATTACCGCCCGCTCACTCGGTGGATATCTTTGTAATTACTTACGCCATGATGTTTTGATCTAGCTTGTTTTTCTTGGGGCACTTTATCGATTTGTTTTATTAAAATTAGCATTTGCTTTGATGATGGAGTAACGGTTTACTTGGTGGAACACTATTTTACAGTTTTAACTTAAAATTAAGTACTCTAATCGAGGGTGTTCAAAACGGTATCAACTCATCATAAATATCATGGCACGAGTACCACGTTAGAGTACACTATATTTAAAAATATTGTAGATGAAAATCTTGGAAAACTATAAATCCAACGCGTGATTGCTTGCCACCTAGGATTTAGATAAGCAAACAGAAAGGTAAGCGAAATTTATTTTAGACTTTCTTTAAATATTGAGGTGGAAGTGGTAAAGGCTACCATCTATTAGCTACTAGATCGAGTATTGACGCGAAAAACCCATCAATGTTTGCTTCTATAAGAGCAAACAATCAAAATTTAAAAAATATATGAAATCCAAAAACTACCATACAGACGCGAGGCTCCGGGTAAAAGGTATTAAGTACGTAATTGACGGTATTTGAGTGTGGTTTGAGCCGTTAATGAAGTTGAGGCGTGCGGCGTCGGATTCATTAAATCTTCGGAAGTGCCTCATGGCCCAGTGCGCACACTCTCATCATACCAAATGTTGATATTATATCAGTGTACATAATACATAATATATTTTTCTCTTATCACGAGCTTGTCCGTGCTTCGGTACGTTATGTCGTCGGTCCCGGCCTCGGCTGTTGTTTATGGATGACAGTTGTTAAAAAAAGGCGGTGACCTTCAGGTGGATTGAAAACACTAGTCTCTGCCAATCCGCATTGGAGCAGCGTGGCAGAGTACACTCTAATCCCCGTCGATTGAAGGGAAATTCGTAACCCTGCAGTGGGAAGATTTTGGGTCGATATGACATGATACATTTTTGGAGTGGTAGAGCAAATTATTATGAAATGGGCTAGCTCGACCGGGGAAGTACCACCCTCTCGTAGAATATCGACGTGAAGCAGCAATGCGTTTCGTTTGGTGAGTGAGAGATTCGGAAGCGCAACTCCTTCCCTATCCCCTCTTAACCCTTCTTTCCATTCTCTTCCTTCTTCCTTTCCTCCAACCTCCTTGATGGACAACGCATTGGTAGCGCCCCTGGTGTTACTGATGTCCATAGGCGGCGATGGCCGCTTTCCATCAGGTGACCCGCTTGCTTGTTTGTCTATTGTTTGACATTAAAAAAAAACATAATATGATGAGGACCTCTTTTTATTATTCCATAGTAAATAAGGAACCCTTATAATTTCATCATGTCCGATGTCCGTCTCTTTGCGGTCTAGCTCCGAGACGATTTTGTAGTTTGGCATGTTTACATATTAACTATGCTAACAAAGTGGTAGAACAATATCTAAGTTCTTTTCTAAGACAGTGATCACCCCTCCATCAGCGAAACTGTAGTGTGTAGAAATTTGAAAATATTTATCAGTAGATCAAGTAGATGTGCCTAATGTTACGGAAGGTGGGAATTGTGTGAAGAAAATAATATTAATAGGATTGATTGGTATATGGTCCTAATTTATTAATGAACTTCCTTTTAACACATGACTATATAGGTTACATTATGATCATTTAAGCAAGGAAATAATTGTCTAGTATTCAGTATAAAAAAATTAGATTGTATTGTAAGTAGTTAGAAAAATTTGCTTACTACATAAATTCATCCATATTCAACCATTTTGATATGTGAGACACGTTGACGCGCCCTTCGCAGTTCGCACCGCGCCCCTAAACCTTTTTTTTCTACTGACGGATGGCTGCTACAATAGAGGCGCATTTAACCGAATATTTCTCAATTTAATGCCTTTTTTTTACTGAATACTAGACCATTTTTTCCTTGCTTAAACGATCATATGTAACCTAAACCCCGTTTCTTTTAACTTGACCAATGTAGTAAACAATCTTAGCATGACTTTTTAACGAAAATAGGCAATTAAAATTATCATTCACACCCAAATAATAATAATATAGTTAGAAATGGCATTTAACACAACACTCTTAGTATTCTGGCGATTTATCGATTTTACACATGGATATTTGAATAAAAAGACACGCTAAGATTGTTTACCACATTGGTCAAGTTAAAAGAAACAGGGTTTATATAGTCATGTGTTAAAAGAAAGTTCATTAATAAAATAGGACCTTATATATTAAATATTAACAGAAGTGAAAAATAAGGCGAAGAAACGAATGAGAATTAATGACAAGTTGAGAGTGAAAGATTTTTATACAAAGAGTTTGGTTTGCCATTAATACGTATAGTGTATTTAAAGATAAAAAAAAACATCGCGTCGCGGCTAATCTATTAGTTATATAGATTTCCTAATGGTAATACAATTAATCACCGCCTCTTATGTTCACTGGCTTCGATTCGAGTCGCGATTACAGGGAGGATGCGTTGGCCGTCTTGAAAGAGAATTCAATAGCGTCAATTTCATTAGATAATATCGCTGTAGATATTATCATATTAATAAGAATTTTATTAGGAAAGAATGAGGAATTTTATGTAGCTTTTAATCTTTATTAACTAAGTGTTAATAATGTATATTCACTTTACTGCAAAGTGGAGTATCACACGATGTGCATAATAAAATGAATTTTCAAATGCTACTAATGGTTTAAAACGAGCGCGAGAAGTAGAGCATGCAGGTAGGCTAATTTCGTTTTAAAATTTTTAGAATAATACCCTCAGAATACTAAACTTGACCGAAGAGAATCAAATCAACTTTTACTTCAAACGTTACCAGTATGACGTTCTTCTCTTTTTTCTTATCTCTTCTCTCTTCCCTTCCCTGTAGCAAGCAATGCATTGGTAGTACTGACGTTCATAGGCAGCGCTAGCCAATTTCCGTCATGTAATGGGATACTAACTCAACGATACTATATTATAACAAATACATATATAGATAAACATCCAAGACCCGAGGCCAATCTGAAAAAGTTCGTTTTTCATCATGATCCGACCGGGATTCGAACTCGGGACGTCCTGTGTGGCGGTCCGGCATGGTAACCATAACGCCACGGAGGTCGTCAATGTGATTCGCTTGTTTGTTTGCCTGCGGTATGTCATACAAAAATCGACAAGTTGAAAGAGGTTATTACATATATTATGTATTATGTTATTACTTGTCAGAATTTGGTCTTTTGTTTATAAGGTCGGGTACTAACTGGTACTTCCAAAGATTAGTGCTTTTCCATATAAACAATTTTATTATGTTTTGTTAAGGAAGCATGTGTAACAAATGCAATTTAAGAGAGTGACTATCTAACTATATTCTGTTCCGCTATACTGGGCACAAAATCTGAAACAATCATGCAATTTAAAATACAAATCGATATGAAATAAACATGAATCGATTACAAATCACTTTATTGTGATAAAGCACACAACATTATGGTATCACGAAAAGGTATGACAAGCTAATTCAAGCACAATCGTTAAACATTGGAAATCTAATGCAAAGTTTATTGGAACTGATTATACTTAGAGTATGAAGGTGTTTACGAGCTGCTGCACTTAAGTTACATAATGTGGCTTTTGATACCTGACTACAGGATGTTCAAGTTTAAGAAGAGCACTAAACAACACAGCATTACACAACACCATTGAATGTTAAATTTCGTAGGTTGTCACTGTTAAATGTGTCGTACGTAATACGTGTTACAATGACACAATGAAACTTTCGTCACTGTGATGTCTCCCGGAATAGTAACAGGGTATTCTATTGTCCTGAAAAAGAAGATATCTCTTATCTTATGAAGGATTTTTTTAAATAATACAATAATTTGATACAAGATTGTCTGAAAACAATAGAACGTAGGTAAGCCATAGAATTTTCTGTGGATTGCTCTATTTATATTCCGTTTTAACTCATATACTTGGCCAGGATTTCCAGTAAATTTTAATAAAATTATTTGTAATCGATTCCCATTTATTTTATATATCGTTTTATGTTTGAAATCAGATGATGGTTACGGAATACACTGTATAGATCTAATCTAATTTTAGGCGTTGGAATTCTATAGTTTGTTAAACGCGTTATTTACGACAAAACGGGCAATTGAAAAACTACTTCAGCTCTTATGTCAGGCTAATAGGCTTATAAACACTAGCTGTTGCTCATAGTTTCATTTGTCCATTTTTTATTTTTATACAACAAAGGTGGCAAACAAGCATACGGCCCGCCTGATAGTAAGCATCACCGTAACGTTGCCAACCCTCCCCACCCCCCCAAGTGGAGCTCTGGAGACCTTACTCACCGTAGGAACACAACATGGCCGAGACCAATACTATTTAGCTACGATCTTCCGTAAGGTGGAGGTCCTTCCCCAGACGGGCTGCTCCGATTTGAGCGGATTATCCGCTGTGCCCTACCTCTCTTTTACTCGGCTTCTAAATGTCATAGCGGGTCGATAGCCTCGGATATATGATCGGCTGGATAGATGATCGACCTTCCTCAACAGTTGGACTATCAAATAACTAAAGCAGTCGGAATAGCAGAATAAGAAGGACCAACTAGATCAAACTAAACTACTAGCCAAAGACTGACTCGTTCAAAGTCTTTGCTTTGCTAGATCAGTTAATATTAGTCCAACGTTTCGAAGATCTTCCCAAGATGTGTAGGAATAATATAATGGAATATCCTTTTTATATTTGTATCGTATTGATAAACAACAATACGTTCATTGGGCCTGTTATTTGCAGGTTTATCGGTTTAGCAAATATTATGTTCTTCTGTGGAAACGGTCAGTGTAATGTTATCCTCATATTTCTTCAAAGGAATAAAGTAGCTCATTTTTTGGCAAATTGTTTCTTTTGTTTGCTATTTTCGTTACAAATACTGCTTTTAGTATTAAATAATGTACCTATTTTCTGGTATCTTCAGCCGGTTATGATTTCAACTACATTTATTGTTGTTATCTCATAAGTATTCTTAAAATTAAAAAAAAATACATGAAAGGAATTTTTGGCAGCATTAATTTTAAAAGAGTATGTATCAACATTAATGCTGCCAAAAATTGCTGACTATGCGATAACGGCTTGGCATTGAATATGGACATTCAAGAGATAGATAATTTGACAATTAGATCAAAAAAAAAGCTATTGATTTACATTGACATTAGTGCATTAAACCCTGCCAAAAAAAGAAATGAAATTAAGTAAAAACAGTTAATGAAAGACAAGATTACTTAATTTACGGTTATAATGAACAGCAATTCCCAAATAAAACGATAGTGCCCTAGTTTTAAAGTAAAACGTTTACGTTTTATTACTCAGTTTTAGTGAATGAGTACCAAGGGACGCCAAACATCGGTATTGAGTAATGATCCGTAACAATGACTGTTTTGTCTCATGCTATGCAGACGTCCTTGCTATTGTTTACCAGAAATTGTTTGTTTGCTTATTACGTTGTGACTTTTGGATATTTATGTGTCGCCATTATCGATTCTGTTTTATGTTCCATTATCTGGGGAATTCTAACAAAAAACGCGACTATTCGGTTGGATTTGTGATTACGTAAGCGTTGGGCTAGTCCTTTCTATTATTTTGATCGTTTGTTTCTAAATCTCTCTATTTTTTGATAGTTAGACGTGGTGTGATTACCTACTAGTAGTACTACTCCATCTGTTCCATATTATGATTAGAAGTATTAGCTGAATGCAAAAGTAAAACGATAAAAAAGATAGAAAAGGAAGTCGCTAATATTATTTATATCCCATGGTGAATCTTCATCACATTCATGCCTTTTCTATTTGTCTTTCGAGATGCCGATGATATCTAAGAACTGCTATTGTAAGAAATTTATAAAACAATAGCAGGATATAATATGGAAAGTGGACAGATGTTCAGACTTTATGTTAAATTAATATTTTATTAAATAGAGAAAGTTACAAAAAATAATAATCAACAATAAGAATAAGTCAACAATGATTATCAAGAAGCAACAATTCTAACTCTATAAACAAGTATTAATTCCCGTTAGCTTTTAATTATAGTAGAAAACACTACATCTATCAATTTCAAACTTTATAATATATTATCACAAATTGTTCTCGTTTTATAATTGATTTACTAATTCAGGTCAGGAATGCGTCTCTCAGATTTGGGTTGCAATGAAATCTGCCGAGACAATTAGAGCTGACACAAATGAGTCTCCTCGCTCCGCCCCGACTTTACGATATCGTAAGACGTAACCGTTTCTTTCTATTGTCAGTGACATTGAAGAAATCTCAGCCAACGATAGGAATATAGGATTCATTCGGGCAGTTTATGTCGGTGAGTTAAATATAGCTATTTCATTTATTGAAAGGAATGTAAGGGAAGAATAAAGGCTTATTTACATTGATTTATCTGGCGCCAATGTCGCGAAATTCCGACTCATGCCACTAGATCGATTGCAAAGTTCAAATGTCGGAATGACACTGGCGTTGTTTGTTGTGATGTAAACGCTTTTCGCATTTCGCAAATTATCTCTTTGCCAGTAATAACTTGGAAATGTTTTTTTTTTAATTTCAAATAGTAACAAAAACAGTAGATTTCGTATTTTTAATTGTCTGTTTTTTTCAATTCTCCTTATTATACTATATTTACCTACATGAGATTACATCAAAAAATCTACTTCATATAATAAACACTTCAAGGACATACAATATGGCACTCCAATGATCTATTAAAACGTACCAAAGTTGAAATATTCGATTAGTAAGACGAACAAAAAATACAACGGGAAGGGGTAAAAGCATTCCGTGAGATCTAACAGCGGCGTATCCATTCGCTCAGCCTCGTACTTTCATTTAATGGAAACCGTAAAGTAAATCCGGACAGCCAATGGGAATGTATGAATCTGGTGATACCCAGATTTTGTTTTTACCTGCTTTTAGTTCAGGCTGTTTGATGAAAGGGTGTATAAGTATTCTTTGGAATTATGTTGGCTAATATAATAGTCAGCCAACTAAATGAATGGAGATTTTAGCATGAAATGTGTAAAGAAAAACTTTATTAATAATGATGCGCCATAAGCGAAGAAAATTTTGGGAAAAACTTCAAAATTAATATGCAAAGAACCTTAGCCGAGTAGGTAGTTGCTATTAAAGAAATTTTAAATATCATCTTGCAAGTTTTAAAGAAGTCTTCGCTCCGCTTAAATTTTGCAAGAGTTTACTCATTTCACCGTCGTGACTGATATTAAAAACGCAATAAAGAATTTTTCCCTCCACCTTTATTTCTTGGGCATTTACCGATGGTCGTACATCATTGTTCAAGCCATCATTAAATAAAAGCATCAGTAAAAAGAAGTAGAACCGTTCATTCTTACCTAATGGTCTGCAACTTGCTCTTAAGAATTTTCCGTTTGAGATATATCAAATGGAATTTTATTGTGGAATCGATTGAACACAAAGCAAAGAATTATTATTCTGATTCTCATGTTTGAATCAAAGTGATTAGTAATGTTTGATGTATTTTAGCTAATAATTAGACCATCTCTTAGCTGCTCATGGGCAGATTCCTAGAAATTTTAGTGCTAGTGTTAGCTGTCTTAAAAAAAACTTTTTTTGAGACGTCCTATAAGTAATTCAACATTATTTTTATTTTTTATTTTTTTTTCTCTTAGTGAATCCGCAATCAGTCCCTGACTATAAGCGGATGTGGTGTGTGCGGCTGTTCAACATTATGAAAACAATAATTTCAAAATTCTAAAAAGTATCAAAAAGGCGTCCATTCAGCATATTCTGTCGTGGTACAAGCCAGAACGCTGGTTTACTGACCTTTGCTTCATTGTTTGTCTTGTTCATTGTTTGTTTCATGAATTAGGTTGATTTATATGTTAGAGTAAGTATTGGAGATCAAAAATCTGAAATGATTATAATTTTTTTTGGAACTGGCAACATTCAAACAAAAGCGTCGACCATCATCGTCCTCATTGTTATGAACAAAATAGTTGCCATTATATCACACAGAGTTGAGAAACCTAACAGGACGTAAAATATCTCATGTGAACAGCCTTATCTTATACGATAAACGGCCTATCCATTATAAAGTAGTTCCACTCGTTTCATTCTTAATATACCGCAGTTGACATAAAGCGATAAGGTGCAGTCTGCAGCTATTAAACTCCACTTACGTGATAAGAAGATTGTTTACTCTGAGAGAGCGTGTCGCCACATCGCATTAAAGCCAGGGCTATATACTGCAACTATTCTTTTGATAAGAAAAAATGCTTGATGAAGTTCGCATAATATGATTTTTACATATAACGGTATTTTTGCTAGTCTTCGTTTAATTAAAGATTTTCCGGGTGCTTTAATTTGTATGAAGGCATATAAGATAATTCTGTGAATCATAATATTTTCTTGTTTTTTTTTGTTTTGGTTGTAAGTCCATACATAATCTAAATCGACATATTTTCAATAAGTATAACTCTAGATTCAGACATATAAAATTTTGACAATTTTATTACAAACCTTGTGAAACCCGCGCAACTTCGTTTGCGTGTATTATTTATTCACAGCAGCGCCATCTATATCAGACTTTTGATTAAATCCTACGGGAATCGCGTACTTTTCGGGATAAAAGTTCCCTATGTATTAATCCAAGGTATCAGCTACCTACATACCAAATATGTATCATAAAAATTGGCCCAGCCATTTGAGCGTGAAGAAGTAACAAACATACACATAACTTTCGTCTTTATAATATTAGTAGGATAGTAGGATTCAGAATTGAAATGAAAAAACTCTGTCAATTAGTTCTTGATAAAAGCCATTATTTCTGATGACTTTTCTTGACCAAATTGGGATTATGTATGACACAAGTTTGTTCGCGTGAAGATAAAAATATTTGTTCAGAGTCCAGACGGAAGGTTGATGGGATATGGATAATTAACGACAACTTGAGCAAAACAAACTACTTTTATTAATATAATGAGCACAATCAATGACGCGACAATGCCGGTGTAGGCATGCAACTGACAGTAGGTAGCCATAAAAAACGTCACATTAATTGGAACTAGAGGGCGTGCTCACGCGCTTCGTATATTCCTAACACCTCCCCTCGAAGACGTGAGCAAGCAAATTTTTAATCCTCACTCACAAAAATCAATCATACCTAGATTATGTATACATTCGTGATGTTTTGTTCTGCTTAAGCCCTTGGTCAAAACATCTGCAGGCATACGGTCTGTACATAAATACTTCAGATCAATTGCACTTTGTTCGCACATATCTCGAATAAAGTGATGCCTCACATCTATATGTTTCGTCCGAGAACGATAGTTTCTACTTTGTGCGAGTTTGATCGCACCTTGATTGTCATTAAACAATGTTACACACTCACACTCCACACCAACATTATTCAGAACATCACGCATATAAATGGCCTCCTTTGTAGCTTCGGACAATGCCATATACTCGGCCTCCGTGCTCGATAATGCAATGCTTCGTTGTTTTCGAGCTTCCCAACTTATTGGAGCACCTGCTAGTATGAGAGCAAAACCAGAGTAAGACCTACGATCTATAGCATTCGCTCCCCAGTCTGCATCAACCACACCAAACAATGGCATATCTGTTCTCTCATACATTAGACCATATTCTGATGTACCTTTCAGATATCTTAACACGCGTTTAGCGGCCATCCAATGTTGAACGTTATAATTGGTGTTAAACTGACTTAAATAATTAACCGCATAAGCGATATCCGGTCTAGTAGATACAGCCATATACATCAATGCTCCTATCAAACTTTGATATGGGTACCGATTCATTACATCGCCATCAACATATGAAGGTTTCTCTAACTTCACATTCACTTCCATAGGAGTCATTACCGGCTTACACTCAGTCATTCCAAAACGATCTAGAACCTTGCTTAAATACGATTTTTGACTTAAAAATACTCTATAATCTTTATCCCGAGAAAATTCAATGCCTAAACAATTATTTATCCGTCCCATGTCTTTCATCTCAAACGTACTAGATAACTGTCCTTTCACGTCACGCAACCATTCATTATCATTCGTAGCTAATATTATATCATCAACATAAATTGCAATTAACATAATTTGCTCATCCTTATGAGCTACAAACACACATGGATCTTGTGGCATCGCTTTAAAACCTATATCTATCAGTTTTCTAACTAATTCTTTATGCCACTGCAAACCTGATTGACGCAAACCATACAAAGATTTCTTCAACAAACATACACTATCATCACATTCATCCAATGCATTGCACCAACGTTTAGCCGTTTGAAGTATATCTTTCTCTGTTATACTTCCATGTGTACCAATCTTTTGGTTTGAATTTATTTTGTCTAGTACTTCACGTAGTTTCTCAGGTACTTCCATATAAACTTCTTCGTCTAATGTACCATTTAGGTAAGCTGTCACCACGTCCATTTGATGGATCTCTAATCCTAGTTCTGCTGAAACTGCAGATATCACTCTTATGGATGACGATCTGACAACAGGAGATGATGTCTCATGAAAATCCTCCCCTGGCCGTTGCGAACATCCCTTCGCAACAAGTCTCATTTTCTTTCCTGTATTTTTAGTACTAAAGACAAACCGATTTCCAATAACTCTTCTGTGCTTTGGTCGTGGCACTATTTCCCATGTACTATTTTTAATATGTGCCAAATACTCATTCTCTAAAGCAGTTCCCCATAATCTTGCGTCAGTAGATTTTTCTATTTCATTCCATGTCATAGGTTCAATAGTTGCTATGCCTGCAATTATCGTTTCATTAGGTTCATCATATTCCAGTTCATTCTTATGTTCATCATCATTAACTTTATATTCTTTTCGGGGTCTTCCCACTGAACCAGTACGAATAAATCTTGGTCTTCCCCTTCCTCTTTTCGGAGGGTTTATTAATGTTTCCCATGATACTGTTGATTTTCTTTTTCTTGGATTTCTATTTATATTATCATTTTGGTCATATAACCTCATCGTACTAAAATCATCTATTAATGGATCCTCATGGAACTCATTTTCTTTTTCTTCATTTCTTGTATTAGGGACATCATATTTTATCATAATTTCTGCTTTTCCCTTGTTCGTACTATCTTCTTCATCTAGTATCTCTTTATATTCATGCCTGAATGCAGCCTCATTCATGAACTTTACATCACGAGCCACAACAATCTTTCTGGTTTTAGGATCATGTATTCTATAGGCTTTCGATTGAGTATCATAACCCACAAAAACTCCTAATTGTGCACTAGAATCAAATTTTCCTTTCTGTGTGCTTTTATCTTTATAATAAGCCTTCGACCCAAACGCTTGCATATAGATTACAGTAGGCTTCTTCCCTTTCCACAGTGTAAAGGGAATTTGTCCATTCAACGCTGTAGTAGGGCACCGATTTCTCACATAATTAGCAGTATTTACTGCTTCGGCCCAAAACATAGGCGGGCTTCCAGCTTCTCGCATCATACATCTCGTCATTTCCACCAGTGTCCTATTTTTCCTTTCTGCGATCCCATTTTGTTGGGGCGTGTAAGGTGCTGTTAGCCTTCTTACAATTCCTTCTCTCTTCAAAAATTCATCAAAGTCTTTGTTTATATATTCACGTCCATTATCCGACTGAAGATGTTTTATTTTCTTCCCAGTAAAATTCTCTGCATAGGCCTTATATATTTTAAATACACTTAAGACATCGCTTTTATTCGCTATAAAGTATACTTCACACCATCTTGATTTATCGTCGATGAAAGTGACAAAATATTTCTTTCCACCGTAAGACTGATGCCTCATCGGTCCACATACATCTGTATGCACGATTTCTAAAAGCTCGCTTGTGCGCTCTGTACTACTCTTGGGGAAAGGTGTGCAAGCCTGCTTCTCACTTAAACAGATCTCGCACTCAGACAGTTTTTCACTATCTTTAAATGATAAACCATGTACTAAATCACTTTTCAACATTTTCTTTAGGTCGCGTTCATTAAGATGTCCGAGGCGCACGTGCCAGTTGTCTATTGAGTTCTTCACTACTTCAACATTATTGACAGATTTCTTACTCATTCGAACATGATATAAATTACCAACACGATCTGCGCGCATATGTATCTTATTATTTTCATCAACCACTATTGCGTCATTTTTTCTGAAGCGTACCTCAAACCCACGATCTGTCATTTTTGCGACTGACAATAAGTTAGTTCGTAAGTCTGATACGTAGAACACATTCTCAATATTTACTTGGCGCTCTTCGCATCCTGTGTCTACTGAAATACTAATTTTTCCTGCTCCGCTGATCTGTGTTCTTTCGTTATTTGCTAAATTCAGCTCCGAGTCCAGCCGTGTGAAATCCTTCATAATTTGCTTCATATTGCACATATGACCTGTGCATCCACTATCTATACACCATATAGGATCTCTCTGTTCACCCAACAACGCCTCTTCGGCGGTGCTCAATAACATTGTCGTCTTCTGCTCATTAACACTACTCCGTTCTATTTGTTGTGCACTCTGTTTATGTTTCTTTATATTCTTAACTCTGCAATCTCGTGCAAAATGTCCACGACGTCCACATCGGTAACACTCGACATAGCTCTTATTTTTCTGGTCGTCACAGTTCTTCTTCAGATTGACATTTGCATTGTTACGTTTAACAAACATAGCACCTTGGTCTGATACCTTTGATTTACGGCCTTCATAATCCTCGATAATTTTCACTTTTAGCACTTCAGTTAATGGCAAGTCATCTCGCGACTCCATTGCCGTCCGAAACATACCGAAAGAATCAGGAAGACTGTATAATAGTAATATAGCTAATAGTTCGTCAATAACTATCAAACCGATTTCTTTGAGTTTCTTAACTGCATCAAAAAAATCCGAAATGTGCTTACGCAGGTCATATTCTTCCTGCATACGAGTCAATACGAGTTTCTTTAATAAAGAAGCCTTCCTAGCCGGCCCACTAGATTGATATGTGGATTGAAGCTTATCCCATATTTCCTTGGAGGTTGCTAAGCCATCCAACGCAGCTAGTTCACTTGGGCTGACTGCTAATAATATATCTGATTCTGCCTTACCGTCCATATTCGCCCAACTCGCATACTTCGGGTCCGAACGCGCCGGGGCGGGTAACATACCCGATACATATTCCCACAAATCATTTTTCTTCAAAATGGCTCGCATATGAACTTTCCATGTATCATAATTGTCCCCGGTTAACTGATCAATCTTTATAGAAGCAGACATAACGATATTTAAAACTCGGCACAACAAAAAAACGTATAACACAACAGTTTATCGAAGTAAACACGAAACGTAAACGTAAACCTTGCGAGTCTGCGTTACGGTCCACGCGGTCAGTAAAATCACTAATAATTCACTGCAAATCCTTTTAATTATCCACGAAACCGTTTGTATTTCACCACCTGGGCCCATAACCTGATGGGATATGGATAATTAACGACAACTTGAGCAAAACAAACTACTTTTATTAATATAATGAGCACAATCAATGACGCGACAATGCCGGTGTAGGCATGCAACTGACAGTAGGTAGCCATAAAAAACGTCACATTAATTGGAACTAGAGGGCGTGCTCACGCGCTTCGTATATTCCTAACAAAGGTACTGGATGCTCGGAATAAACTTGGAACAAACAGGGTGTAATGATATTGGTCAATATTACTACAATCAAAACTGGTTTGTTATTTGACTCAATTAATATTCGGAACTAGCCCATAACCTCTATTTCTATTTCCTAGTGTATCCTGTATATTCAGGTTCAACAACAGTGAACACAGATCATCCCACAGCAATAAGCAGTTATTTTTTATACCACTAAGGTGGCAAACAAGATTACGGCCCGCCTGATGGGAAGCGGTCACCGTAGCCTATGGATGGACGCTTGCAACACCGGGGACATCACTCGCGCGTTGTAGTTTTGTTTGGAAAAGCCATGACTATTTCAGAGCTTATAACAAATTTATTAAATCACTAGCTTTTTTGCCCGCGACTTCGTCCGCGTGAAGTTCCGGACCCGTTCCCGTGGGAACCACATTGAATTTCGGGAAAAGCCTATGTCACTCCCTGATAATGTAGTTTTCTACTGGTGAAATTTTTTTTGAAATCGGTCCAGTAGTTTCGGAGCCTATTCAATTCAAACAAACAAACAAACAATCAAATCTTTCCTCTTTATAATATTAAGTAAAGATTTCAATCCTTTGCACTAAATCCAATACCTTTCTATGTTCTTTATGTAGATAGAAATAAGGAGATGCCTACATTAGGAATGGCTGAAAACGGACAGAAGTGATTTTTTTGTAATGGTTTTATTTAAAAGCCAACATGATTGAGGTCGCATTTTCGTATATAGTGGATTTCGCGAGAATTGGACGTACAGATGAGTGTGAATCCATAAAAAGAAATTGTTGATAGTTAATGCGTAATGGATGTGAATTAGCAATTAATTCAAAGAATTTTATTACACGTGAATAATTACATTGAAATTGAAGTTTCGTAGCGAATGATGTGTCATTGACTGATAATATTATGAATGTTTCAAGTGTTTTCGAAAGGTATAGCATGAATAACAGTTCTTGCAATGTAAACTGTATCAATTTAATTAATAGTACACACATTAAGGTGTATTAAGAGGATGAAATGGACATGGACATAGATAAGAGAGAATAATAAAATGAGAAATGAGAGAAAGAAAACAGAAAAAATAGCTGATCATAAAACAAAAGCTATCAAAATTACCTTTACACTAAACTGACTAGCTCTAGATTTTAACTAATTTTTTATTATTATTTTGAACCTTATCTTTCTACCGGTATAATTTAAATTAATGCAATACAGGTACATTAACAGCTTCGTGTTAAATATAAAACTAAAAATATTAAATCTATAAAAACAATAAAAACGAAGAGCTCTAATTTTGAACCGAGTAAAACGGGATGAGTGAGTAGTGAACTTGACAGTGTTATATCTAGGTGGGCGATACATTCCAGCGTTGCCGACTAAGCTATAAATACCTAACGTGGCGACCTGCTTCGCCTCCCCCACGCCACCCACTGTATCCCAGCTTAGTGCAGTGACACACAACGTATTGAAGTATAAACAAAGAAATAAAAAAATAAAGTTATTGGATTTAATGCTGTTGTCAAGCGGAGGTAACGCTATTATGACTGTGTTATTTGCAAAATAAATTAAGAAAATTATAATGAAGTAGGTAGTTGTTAATATTAAAGTACCCATGTAGTTACTTAAATCTTTCGTTATGTTAAAGGTTGGTTCACACTTATCAGTGAAGCCACAGGCTCCGATACAGTACCGGCACGGTGCAAAATATTCTTTCATACATTCTCTATGAACGTATCCTCACTTGTCAGTGTCAGTGACGGACGACACAGTGCAGTGCAGCATACGTTCCTTAATATTACTCACAGTTCCGATACGTACTGTATCGGAACTGTGACTTCACTGATATGTGTGAACCAACCTTAAAGGTTGCCTTGTTAAGTTTGCTTTTAGCAATAAGGCTTTTTTGCCTTTACTCTATCTATATATTATATGTCTGTAAGTTATCTTTGTCAATTTGCATTAATTACAAGAAAAATATTTTCTAATCTACCTTTACAAAAACTCAATTTATTAATATATGCTCCAAAGAATTCCTTTAATTTATTTTTTAAATTATATTTTCAATTTTTATTTTTTCCACTCATCGATATAATATGAAGATACGATATAAATCCTATTTCCGCCCTATTTGTGATCTTTTGAATAATCAAACTGGTCTTCTGGTGTAGTAAAAAGTTCTATTTTGTAAGTATTGTACATATGAACGGTAGGTACTCAATAATGTGGGTTCATACATTAACCAATAGACTACGTTTAATAAAGAACACTTTATCAACAATCTTCCGCTTAATTGATTTGCTTGCAGCGTAATCATTATAAATTGTCGCAAGTGGAACAAAATGCAATAGACATTTTAATCGTATAGAAAGTCGGTCGTCGATCTTTGGATAGATTGATTTTTTTACAATCGTAAATTGTATGTTAGTATAACGGCGCGAGGCGAAGGCGACCTTATTGCTAAAACTTTTCAAGAGGGAGAAATCATTTTTGAAGTGAACACTTCTTTAGCGGCGCTTGGCACTTTTTTTAGATGGGTAAAAAATGTTAAACTCGCGTCAAATCTGTAGCCTGATCGAAAAAGCGTAAGATTTCCTAACTATTCCAAAATATTCAAAAATGCACAACGTTGATGTTTGAGTTTTCACTTCTGCCGGCACTCCCGGAGTGCAACCCGTCCTTTTTTTTCATCAATTGCGTAGTACCTACCTGCGTTGCAACCTAGATGACTTTGTCAAATTGCTTCTGCAATTAGGGATTCACTTATATTTATAATTTCACTAAATGATTATATTTTAAATACTCAAATAGCGTCTGTCTAATCAAGCGTTTGTTAATGATAAATTGAAATAAAATTTTCAAAATTATTCTGGAAGTTTTTTTTGCTTGTTGAGTCTATTTCTTGAACACATCTATCCTTATCGAAAATCTTTGATAAAAATAATGACGGGCTCTCAGTGACAAGGGGCTGGAATAGGATATAAGATAGCTTAAGGACGTATTTGTCCAAACATTTATATCTATTGAAAGTGACAGAGAGAGTGATTTGATTGATTGCGAATCTTTTAGAAAAATGTCTGACATAAGTAGGATTTTGTAAAAAAAAAACATTTTTTTTTTATATAGACGTTAGTTAACGTTAATTTTGTTTTGGGTATTTGACAATCATCATATAATTTTGATTTTAATCTACCTCACGCGTTCATTCTGTTTTATCATTTTAAATCTTCTGTTTCTTGTTTACAGCAATTTGCTAACAGAGCTTGGTGTCAGTAGTTAGTGCAGGGGCCCGATTCTACTAACACAAATGCACCAATGGACTCTCAATGGTGTCTCAATCGTGTACTACTATAATTCCACTGATAGTCAGTGGAATAGTTTTTGACATTTTGTTATGGACTTAAACAATAAGTTAAACATTATATTATTGTTTATGTCCATAACAAATGTCAAAAACTATTCCACTGATACACTATACGGCATTCTTTTGAGACACGATTGAGACACCATTGAGTGAGAGTCCATTGGTGCATTTGTGTTAGTAGAATCGGGCCCCTGGTATCATTGTTTTCATGTTACCTGACAATCACTGACTTCGTTCTTGCGGTTATTAAAAGCAGAACGCTATGCATCGGTATCAATTTAGTAAGGAACTCTAATTAAGTACTGTACATACCTACTTACTACTATGGTGAGAATTCCCATCTATTGTGATTATAAAATTGCAACTTTCATTTTATTGTTACCTTTTATTTATATATTTCAACTTTCACCTCATTCATTGTTTCATTGTTACGCCATTTTACTCTAATTAATCTTAACAGTGTTTATAATAAGTACATTCTTACGATACAAGTGTAAAAAAAGTTAGTTTTGAATATTCTCCCTGGGAAATTCCCTTGGGAAAGATTTCGCGGGTTGTAACAAGATAAATTTATCATATGAAAACGCTTGTTTCCTTTTTAATAATGTCTTTATTACTCAGAGTATGAAGATTTTTAGATCCCTTTTTAACCTGTAAGCCCTTAGAAACCTGTTTTGTCACTGTCAGTTTTGAGGAAAATGAATTGAAGGCGAAAGTGACAAAATAAGTTTTAGTCAAACCTTGGCTGATTTTTGTTTATTAATAAGGATAATTAATATTTTTATAATACTAGCTCTTACCCGCGGCTCCGCCCGCGTGGTCAAGGGAAAATGTCAATAATTTTTCCCATGGGAATCTCTTTATCTCGTGGGGGAAAAGTAGCCTATGTCACTCTCCAGACCTTAAAATATCCCCAATAAAAAAATCATATCAATCCGTTCATTACTTTCGACGTGAAGGGAGGACAAACAAACACACTCACATTTATAATATTATAAAATGTAATATTTTAGGTAACGCGTAAAAAATACTTAAGGCACAACGTCAAAAAATTTATAATTCATCACGTATTTTTTCTGGAACAGAAAATCATATTAATAAAACGGTAAGTATTTGATGGCGGGAGCAACAAAATATTTATGAACGATAGAGCTCGCTAGAATATTGAAGTAATTTGGGAAGTAGTTTCTGAACATAGAAATCACACCCAGAAACTACAGCCATCATTTACTCTGTTTCAGAATACACATATTGCTCTTTGGGTTTTTAGTTCGAACGGGCCAAATTGAACGGGCCATGGGACGTTCGACCGTATAGCCAAAATCGTCTTTATGTGTAGCGAGGTTTAACAAACGGCAACCTCAAATAATTAGCCGTGAAGCTCAATGACTTAGAGTTTAAGTCTTAAACTATAACCTATTGAAACGTATAATGAATAGGCTAGTTGCCGTAAAAAATGTAATTAGTCCGTCTTTTAGATTATTCAAAAATAAGGGCAACTCATTTTTCCATTTGTAAATTAGACCAAAAATGACAAAGATACCTATAGCCCATTAAAGTTACGTGTGACGTCACGCCGTGTGGCATTTTTTCGCATGGGGTGACGCCAAAGCCCCCAACTCCAAAATTTTTATGCCTTGTATCTATGTATTAAAAGGAAAAATAGGTGTCCATTATTTTTTTATAATCTAAAATACTGACTAAATATAATGTAATTATTTTGACCCTGGAAACAACCCAATTCAATAAGAAATATTAGACTACAGTAGGAAGGGTGAATAGTATTTGCCACTTTCTACATAAAGTACTGTACAGTTGACCGTACATCACAAACACTAAAATATGTACCAAAATATAGTTGCTGACTTGTGACATGAAGATTTATTTCCAAAAAGGCCTAAAAGCAACAATATAAGTTAAAGGAATATGATCGAGAGTGACATAACAAAGTTATAAGGGTACGAGCGACGACAGGGCCTTAAAAACAACAAAAAATAGGGTTACAAAAGAAGGATTTGGGTCAGATATGTCTCGTACCAGGGCGTGCCGCGACGTAAGTGCCAGCACTAAGCTGGTACAAATAACCCTTTGAATATTGCCGTTTAAAGACAAGATAAGTACAACAACGGATGATTGCTGTTATTAATAAGTAAGCGAACAGGGTTACTATCACTTTTGTTGTGGAAGTGTCTAAGCTCCCGTAGTAATTTTTGGGGGTTCCCATACTTAGAACTGAAACTCAACCCTTCATGGGTGAGTCCGACTCGCACTTGGCCGCTTTTTTAAATAGTGGCTATGTTTGTCCCTTAAGTGGTATTAGGAGGCGAGAATTCCACAGACAGGAGGCTGTCGGGCCTTATGTTTTCGTTACATTCTAAACAAGACGTCTGTGTAATTTTCTTGCCTTCTGGGAAATTTCTACCGAAAAAAAACACTATAGATAATTTAAATGTATCGAGAAAAATTACGCTGTCACTAAATGAAAGCAGCACCTAAATTTATCACCATAGTTTGCATTAAGGATCAGTATTATTAAACATTATTAGTCAATAACTCATCCCACTACATCTGGAATCTATATCCCAGGAGACATGAATGAACGTGTAGACTTTAAACACACTCCGTTGAACGGGATAATTATGGAAGGCAAACGAAAAGAATAATAATTCAAATACCAAACTGAAGTATAACACAATACTTTGTTCACGGTAAAAATGGATTCGAAGATTATCTTAATAGTACAAACAATAAATTCGGATTACGTATTAAGCACTGTTTAAGTATTCCTTTGAAGGACTTTTGGATCGGAGAACCTTATAAGAAAGTAATAAGAGAAAAGTGTTCAAGAAAAGTTTGCCCCTCCCTCGCAGTAAGAAATAATGGGGATATAATGGACGTAAGTAAATGTTTACGAAATAAACGAATATATAAAAATATAAATAGTATATTTTATGTTAGAAGGCTTTTATCAAAACTGTTACATAAATCGATCAGTTTTTTCATCGTAGATAGATAGAATATTTATTTTGTTAACTCCTAAATACAGAAAAAGTTTTAACAATAATAATATAACATTACGAATTTTCACGTACCTATTTTCCAACCCAACGGACTTTATTATTTTTAAATATATTTTTTTATAAATTACTGATTATTAACATAACATCCTCAAAAAGTATGGCAATAAGTTTGTTCAGATGTTTATGAAAACGCTTGTTGCGTAAAGGGCCCCGGAACTTTGAAGAACAATTTAAATAATATTTTCAGCATCAATTTTGAAAATCTACATTTCAAAGTTCGAAAGTTGTATTTATTTGAGTAGTACCAGTTCCGGCGACCCCGTCAATGTTAAGGCGGAGAAGCCCCCACTATCCTCGTAACATAAACAGCTTCAATCTCATCTCAAACTCAGGCACTATCTCGCTCAATTTCTATTTTGTATGAGTGAGACAGCGCTTGAGATTTACATGAGATTGTAATTGTTTTTGTAACAAGAATACGGGGGAAGGTGGGCAGCCATTAGCGTTGCCAGACGTCCCGCTTTCAACGAAAGAATCTAGCTTTTTTCACTCAAAAAGTTCCAAAATCCCGACTTGGCAAAAAAAAATACTGGCAACGCTGGCAGACCCACATATTTTTAGGCGGTGTGCCCCTCATTGGCTATAGAGTAGAGTCCGACAGACTCTTTATGCTACCAAGCGGTGGGATATTCAGTTATACATTTTCCTGACTATAAACAAAAAAACCGGGCAAGTACGTGTCGGGCCATGCACACTCGCAACACGCAAGCACGCTGTGCTTTGCTTGCCTTCAGTTGAGTCCAATATCAAATTCTATCACATTTGTAAGTTTTCATCAAATAAATTTTATTTTAACAGTTCGTCGGCTATTACTCGGTAACTAGTAAAGCCTACTTAACCGTTATAGTTTTCTTTGAAGGTTCAGCATACCATGCTTCCTTGCTTGCTTGCACTACTACCATGATTTTTTTCAAATTTCTAAACATAAGACTTTCGGAGATAGAGGGACCACCGTGTAAAACGAAAATTAACACGATAAATGTAAATAATTCCGAAACGGATCAAAGTATCGAAAAATGATCACAGCAAATTACAGCTTTCTAGCATTACGCGTCTAGGCGCTAGACCGCGGACAGACAGATAGACGGGCATGTCGAAACTATAAGGGTTCCTTATAGTTTACTATGGAACCCTAAAAAGGCCAAAATTTAATGTTATTAAACACATCTTTGCATTCATAACTTTCACGTTTATAGGCTCTGTATGAATTCCTGCATACAATGTGCTCACTTAAATTATAATAGCTATTGAAACTATTAAAAGTTTGTTCAGCAACTCCAAGCTGATCAGATCAGGCGACAATGTGCATAAATTGAGAGAGAACGTTGTCACTATATAACTTTGCACACAGCTAACACCGCAACTTTGTCGTGTTATACTTTATAAAGGTTCTTTAACTTCTAATGTTATAGACTATAGTCGTAGGCCGAGAATCTAGTCTTATACTAAGCAAAGTACTAGACACAATGTTTTTTTGGTAGCTACCGTGGTGTTGCTGGTGTCCATAGGCGGCGGCGGTGACCATTTTCCATCAGGTGGCCCGCTTGCCTATTTGTCTGCTGCATAACATAAAAAATTTTCAAAGAAAACATCCAGACCAGGTTCAACACAAAATATCGTGAATTTCCACTCCACAACACGACGACGACGTAATGGTTACCACGCCAGACCGCCACCCAGGAGGTCCCAGGTTCGATCCCCGGTCGGGTCATGATGAAAAACGAACTTTTTCTGATTGGCCTCGGGTCTTGGATGTTTATCTATATGTACTTGTTATAAAATATAATATCGTTGAGTTAGTATCCCATAACGCAAGTTTCGAACTTACTTTGGGGCCCC
Organism: Endotricha flammealis; assembly: GCA_905163395.2. Classification (NCBI taxonomy): domain Eukaryota; kingdom Metazoa; phylum Arthropoda; class Insecta; order Lepidoptera; family Pyralidae; genus Endotricha; species Endotricha flammealis. The sequence continues at coordinate 4,762,131 of LR990865.1, forward strand.
CGCGCTGGCCCTCACAGCGTAGGGGAGCGTCCCCAAGGTGGCGGATAGGGGAATGGTCGGTAGTACAGCCTAGCTACACTAACCGGCTAAGTCCGATGGACTCGCTGACCAACGACGGGTGTGGTCCTCCAGCATTTCGGGGGTTGTGCGGCGGGTTGACACCTCGCCCACGTAAAACCAATGTTGCTGGTGAAGCGTATCCCGTTAGCGCTTCACTAGCCTGCACAACATCGTCAGAAAAAAAAAAAACTTTTTTTGGGGCTAGCTCAATCTGTATGAATTGTCCCTATATTTATTTATTATTTATTTATTAATTCTTGCTTCCTTGCTTGCTTACTACTCGACCATGACCTGTTATTTGTTTCTAATAGTAAAAAAAACAATGTGCATTTAAGCAAAGTAATAATATGTGTGGTTGATGTTTTCAAAACTATACAAATAAGTTACACAATTTTTAAACGTGTGTGAATAATAATGTTTATTTATTTTATTTGGAAGTTTTAAAGCATAATAAACAAATAACAATAACACTGCTAGCATGTTACAGTAAATAACAGTAAATGAACAACTAAGTGTCTATGAATATTTATATTAGTTTATTAATTCCAATGAGCAGTTTTGTTTTAAGTATAATCAGTTGGTTTTTAAAATCATCAAAAGATGGCGCTAGCATTATTTTTTGGTATTGTTGGGGCCAAATATTTAGTCTGTGGCAAGAAAGAACTGACCGAATGTCAATTTGATTAATTTCTGTATCTGTCATTTGTCATTTCTGAAGCATTGATTGAAGTTTTTTTGTATTGTAGCAAAAAGGTCACTCCACCCACCCACTTTTTTTAACAAAAGTGCCAGGCTGCGCCAAGAAGCTTAAATATTAATCAGTATTTAAGCTTCTTGGGCTGCGCCATCGATAGTGTTTAGGAAAATAAAAAAATACCTAAAAAAAACTGCTCATTGCATGCTAAATATGCAAAATATGAAAATTCATACGTCTGCATTATGTTGGTCATAAGGTCAGTATCTTTTACCAATACGAGTAGATGAGTCATAGTCTGATTTGGAATACCCCAACACTCATTTCCTTCTTTTGTGACTATAAGCATTGCCACTTGCCACTGGCATTCCAACTTTATATTTCAGTAATAAGGTATAAAAAAGTATGGTTTACGTTAAAGAGTTCAATAACACAGCAATTTTCAAATCGCGGCAGTGACGTTTCAAAGCAATTATGATTGGGACCATCTATCGATCGATCTACGAAGTCAATTTTGAAAATTCTTTTACAAATATATAGAAAAATATGTTATTTGTGCGTGATATGTTCCTGAATGACTGAGAAGAGACGACCGACGGAGAAGCCTGACCTGAAACTTGGAGGCGTGTTGACGTAGGCATCCGATAAGAAAGGATTTTACGAAATTCTCACGGGAGAGTGGTGGTCATAAACGAAGTTGCACGGGTTTCACAAGTAAGCTATAATATAAAGCCTACGCGGGCAAAGCCCCGGGTAACAGCTAGTTGTTATAAAAAATAAATTAACCATTATTTAAGAGAACAATACTTTAAGTACTATAAGTATTATACAGCTACGCGGATCGTTTGTTTTTCTACGCTAAGCGATCAGGGAGAATGAGGTCAGATAATTTTTTATACTTTCTTGAATAAAAAGGTAATCAAGGCTGCCAATATTCGCGCTAGCAAAACGGGGGGATACCGTGACTATGAAAAGTAATAGCCGGGAATTAACATCCATTATTTGCTGGTCCATTTACTGAAATGGCTCAGAAATGTTTACCTAAGATGAAACAACAGTTATAATGGAATGTAAATTATTCTGAAATACCGTCAGGCTTATCGTCATATTATTTCGCAATACAATGTCGTGGTTCCGTGCTCAATTATAAGTAACCGAATTCGTGACGTTGTAACTTTGTAATGACATTTAGATCGTTCTATTTTTATGTTATCAAAGGAAGGTTTTGGTACTGAAATCAATAATATCTCCTCAACACTTTCAATGTAAACTTTGGTGATGTTTTGTTTTATTTTGTACAGTATTTATTGTTTAAACAGTATGAAATACCGGGTAGATACAAACCGAATGTAGCCGAACAAATTAGTATTTTTTTTCCGATCGGCCTTTTTATGCGAGAAATGCTGCCGAATAGAATGTGCCGACCACAGGTGCCGCCGGACCTATGTGTGTAGTAAGCCTTACACATTTACCACGCTTTGTTTTTGTACGGAAATCTCTACAACTGTAGGGATTTCATTATGAAGGTTAATTTATGATCATATGATTCAGGATACCTTATTACCCGGCAAAGACGCCTACCCTATTCGCTATTGACTAGATGAAATATCGTCTAAACGAGTCGATGTGAGTGTAACAATTTACTATTCCGTTCTAATATACTTGGAACCAGTTTTCCGATTGAAATTCAACAATTAAGTTTTCAAAATTCAAATTCAAAATATTTTTATTCAAATAGGTCTAATAAAAGCTCTTTCGAATCGTCACATTTTTTTCCTACCACCAGTTCATTTGAATTAGCTTGTCATATCTTATTGTGGTAACATAATGTTGTGTGCTTTAACGCAATAAAGTAATTTGTAGATTATTCATGTTTATTTCATATCGATTTATATTTCGAATCAGACGATTGTTTGGAGCTTTCGTTTTATGGAATATACATGAAATATCGTCCAAACGAGTCGATGCGAGTAGATTATAGAGTTGACTAGTATTCATAACTTTTTATATAGTTATAATGTGCAGCATACTTTATGTGATTTATCACGCTTAGACTGTAACTGGTTACTTTGCACCCTAGTTTATTTAACGGATATATCTGTGTGCAATTTAATTCTTATGTCAGTAAGGAATGCGCAGCTGCTCAGTCAATAAACAGCTATTTTATGTTTATCGATAGATGGTAAATAATGATAACTTTCTTCGTGATCAATGTTTAATGTGAATTTCTAGATTATAACTTAACCTAGCCGATGCCCGCGTTTTAACGAAAACCCGTTCTCGGACTGGTACCTGGTACCACAGCTGGTACTCGGTATAAAACTATCCTATGTGTTATTCCAGGATATAAACTACCCGTGTATTTTTCAAGCAGTCCTATCTTGCGCTTTTTACTTGAAAGAATAACAAACATCCCTACATCCTCCCTCACCAACATTCGTGTTTATTTTATTAGTTAAGTTATTAACGTAAAATCAAAACACAACTTTCATACTAGTAGACACTAGTAGTGCTATGCCGTTTCTTAAAACTGTTACAACGAGGTTTGCATAGATGTTTGGCGACGCTAATAAGAAAGATAAAATGAAAATGTTATCAAAAAGATATAAAATTATTGGCATGGTCCACCAAACCGATGATGTTTGATATGACACCTTTATAAGTTACCTGATAACATTAAGAAAAATATCTTAAAGTTCCTTAAATTTTATACGCAATGGGTATTTTTTTAATCATTTTTTGTTCGGTTTATTTCTGTACCTACTTATAAGTACATATATCTATAATTTTTACATGTTATATTAAAGTGAACAACGACGTACAGTCAAAAGCAGGTTGACCTTTACATATTGGAGTTTGTACCATTCTTAAGTTCTATGACACATAAGCGCCAAAATTGTACGGCAAGTGTAATGTAAAGCTCGACGTGCGCCTGACTGTACATTCTGTTGTCACAGTTGAATCACAGGGTTGAACACTGTGTTGACCGGACTGGACACCGCACGGTTCGGTGGTGCGGCATTCTTCAAGGCTTCATCATATAAAAAAAAACCTAAAAAGCACACGGGTTTTACAGTAGTCGAATTAGAATGTGTTTCTAGAAGACCTTATTGCAGTAGATATATTTGTTTTTATATGTGGTGAATACCTACCTTAATTATGGAATCAGTCGGCAATCTGCCTTAGTAGATTTATGTGCATTTCTGACTAACTTTGAACCGGTTGCACTACGACGTAACCTCACACCTATTCAAAAAACATCATCTATTAAATTTTATTGTCTCTTTCTTTATCGTGTTCTTGTGCTAATGTGTTTATTGTTAAACAGGTTATTTTTGGGATGAAGTTTCATCATGGCACTACCAATTCTTATAAGGATCATTTTAGTTTTACTTTGAAACGTTCGTCGTCGTCGACGATGACGTCCTTCGCAAGCTTGCTTTTAATAAAGTATCACTTTTTACGCACGTTTTGTGCCGTCCATTATACTTGACACAAGATTAATCCAATGAAATTCAACGATTATGTTTGAATTAGATTGTCATGCCTAATCATCATCATTATATCAACTCATAATCATCTCACTGCTGGGATACGGGTCTCCCTTCAATCGAAGGTTATTAGAGCGTACTCTGCCACGCTGCTCCAATGCGGATTGGCAGAGGCCGGTGTTTTCAAGCCGCCCGACGGCCACCGACTTGGCTTAACGACTGGCATTTATCGACAACATCCGACGCGAAGGCCAAATAAAATACAATCCCTAATAAATAACATAATGTTTTTGTTGCAATCAAGTGATTTGTTACTGATTCATGTGTAAGTATTTCATATTGATTTACATGTATTTGTTATAGTCAATCCTCGAAGCTCCTAGATTTGACTAGTCAATCCTCAGGTCTAACTTGAAACCTAATCTAACCTAACATAACCTAACCTAATTATTTCGGGGTTAGCCCGAAGGCTTTGGTCAAACCTGAGACAAACCAGTCATTCCGCAAAGAAACTGCGTATCGACCTTTGACTATGACATGTACATACATAACTTGTATGTATGTACATGTCATGTCATGTTAATAACTATTAAATCAAACGATTGTTTGGAGCTTTTGTGCCAAGTATATTGGAATGGAGTATACAATATAGGATATCTATTAATTTAAAGCGTACCATGTTTTATTTTTGGACGGCAAACCATTTTGTTGGTTGAGTTAATACCATTTAGCACGGAGATTTTATTTCCATCAATATTTGTGGTAGAGGAGAAATGTTAATATTTGTATTCGTAAATAATTTTGCCAAATCTCTGTTGTCAATTTGCTACGCGTGCAATAAATACTGTCATAACTTTTTTTAGGAAAGATTCGACTGTTTGTTTGTATGTATTGAATGGGCTCCGAAACTACTGGACCGATTTGAAAATTTTCAATCCCCGAGTGACCTAAGCTGTATTATATTTTCAAAAAAATTATGGTAGGGGAGCCCAAGAGGGGGATTCTTGCAGTTACTCGAGCGCGTCAGACTAAGATATAGCGGATATCTGGTACTCTATTTAGTATCAACACCATGTTTTCAACTCTTCAACTAGGGGGGTTCTCGTACAACCACCCTGTCAAAATAGTAAAAAATTCGAAAGCTTGAAATACTCAAGTGCGTCAGAATAAGGGCTCATATACACATACAAGATGCGACGTCGCCGCATCGTGCTACGACGCGGCACCAGCATTCCGCTTTTAGTGCTCATACACATAAAGAGCGAATCTTTCCCTGTCTGTTTAGCTATCCCTGTCTGTATAATCTTAGTCTGACGCGCTCGAGTAACTGCAGAAATCCTTTCTTGGGCTCCCCTACTATTGGGGATCCTTACTAAAACGTGCAAAGCGGGCGCTAGTTATAATTATTATGTTTCTTTGTTTGTATATAATTCATGGCTAATACAAAAAGTTCCTTCACTATGATGATTTAAAAACTTTCAATTTAAATGAAAGCTTGTTTTGTAAAGGTATTAAGATATCTTAAGAATTCCTTGCTCTTAAGTGGGCCTCCTCCAAGAGGCAATAACGTCGTAAAGAGGTAAGTAATCCAGAATTTCATTTAAAAGGCAAGCTAATACCCCTTCTCAGCGATTTCGTGAATTCTTAAGTAGACTCTTAACTTAGAATCTTTTAAAGTAGCTGTTTTTATGTACCCATGTTTACGTGTTTGAAATAATAAATTCACTGAAAAAAAATACTATGTAAATATGTATATATTATCTTTATGTTAAATTATTCGGTTTCTTTAGAACCTTCTTTTTCAAATTGTTTTTTGATGCTCATTTGAGATGTTCAATTTCCCGGTATTAGCTGCAGAATCTCGTTAATATCGTTCCTACGGGAATTATTAAAATATATGGTTTATACATAAAATTGGTACAGACAACGGCATGAATTATGTTGTTTCCATTATCGAAGAGCATTAGAACCCAAATACATGTACAATTGTACATAAAACCCAAAACAAGAATTTACCATACAATACACAATACAAAACTCTTTATTGCACCAATAAAAAAAACATTACAAAGGACAGTCGTAATATAAAAAGTACAATAGGCGGCCTTATCGCTAAGCAATTTTTTCCAAGCAATCGTAGGAAAGGTGGTCAGACAACTTAAGGAAAGTCGCAAAAAGCCACTGAACAGAACACTTAAGAGAGGTAGGGCACAGCGGATAATCCGCTCAAATCGGAGCAGCCCGTCTGGGGAAGGACCTCCACCTTACAGAAGATCGTAGCCAAATAGCATTGGTCTCGGCCATGTTGTGTTCCTACGGTGAGTAAGGTCTCCAGACCTCCACTTGAGGGGTTGGGAGGGTTGGCAACGCGTGAGTGATATTGCTTACGTCTATAGGCTACGGTGACGGCTTACCATCAGGCCGACCGTATGCTTGTTTGCCACCTGTGTGGTATAAAAAAATAAATAAAAAATAAAATAAAAAAAAAACACATTTGGGAGAGGCGTATGTCCAGTACTGGACTTGTGGCTATTACTATAGGTAGCGCAGTGATACTAATGTAAGTATCACTGCATTGCATCGCCCAGTTTCGTAGTCATGTGACTGCAAGACATGAGAAGACAAGGTCAAGTTGGCGTCGAAAAAGCTCGTTGTGCTGAATAGAGCGAAGCGGTACTTCCGATCCAATCCGGGGCAGAGACTTGTACTCTTATAAGTCTCAAGTCCGGCCCCACATGGAGTAATGCTCTATGGGTTGGAGCGCCGGCATACCAACTTGACTCAAAGATGTGCTATAGGGATTCTCGACGATCCCAAGCTCACAAGCGGTATCGAGCCCCTTAGTCTGCGGAGAGACTTCGCCTTTCTGTGCGTGCTCTTCCACTTGTATAATGGGGTTTGTTCCGAGGAATTGTTTGATATGATGCCTACTACGGCCACTTTTTACGATTAAACTGCTCATAACCGGCGGGGAATCCATCCTCACACTCTTGAACCAAAATGGTCACGTACTGCGCGGTTTCAGAGGAGTTTCCTCCCGCGAACGCTGAGGTTGTGGAAGGAGATCCCCGCCGAGTTCTTTTCTTTAGACTATAATATAGGGTTCTTCAAAAGTGGCATTAAAAGATTTTTTACAGGGTCGGCAACGCGCGAGTTATACTCCTGGCGTAGTACTATTATTTATCCTGTTTCTGTGCCCCTGGTGTTGCAAATGTCCATAGGCTGCGGTGACCGTTTACATGATGCGGGCCGTAAACTTGTTTGCCACCTTAGTGGTATAAAATTGTTTTATAAACTTGAGCCCAAATTTTGGCGCGGACTATAAGGCAATTTTTTTGATAATTTAGTGGGGCATGCCACTGAATCTTTTTATTAATATTGGATAATGTTATTTTATTAGATATGCTTGACTGGGCGAGCGCTGCTTACAGCCGTTTACCATACGAAAGAGGGATTTAGCAGGTCAAAGAACGGGAAGGACCCTTGGACTTGAGATCCGAAATGGTGATACTGCTCGAACCTATTTATATTTGATTATTATCTCTTTGTTGGATTTGAGACCTTTTTTGGAGGAACTTTTTTTCTTAAACATAAATACCACTCTCTCGAAGATTATCTGCGCGTTTCTTTTGGTGCGATGCTTTTTTTAAAAGCATCGATCTGAGTATTAATAAAAAGAAAATAGGTTTTGAGAAAAAAATATAGGTACTTAATTTAATACATACGTATATAAAAAAATGCGATGTTATTTTTGGAATATTTCAAATATTTAAATACTTTGATGTCATCGCTATCATCCGAATAGTGGCATATAGTGGTACTTAAAAAGGGGTGTTTCTTCAACCGAAAGTATTAGAGTGTACTCTGCCACGATGCTTTACTGTAAGTACTTAATTGCAAAAAAAGTAATTTACATGTTAATTACTTTTTATAAATGAGCGGGCGAGTAATAAAAAATGATTGTACGTAGGTAATAAATAAGGTTTACGAAATGTTTTAATTAATTAGTAAGTAGGTAGGTAGGAGGTAATCATATATTTTTTAAATGAGAAATAATAATTATTAGCATAGGTACTGTATAAAAACTAAAGGAAAAAGAACACTATAATTAAATTTCTCATTTTTTTTATATATTACTCTAATAATACTTGTTATTTTTAGTAGCCATTTGGTAACTTAAACATAAAAACAGCTTAAGTTATGAAGGTAAAAGTTAATAAATTAATAATAAACTTACAATAACTTCTTTCTAATAAACTCGTACAAGAATCTTGTGCACAGCGGTCCAAAACGCGAAACGAAACAAAAATATCACAACGGTAACCTCACGCACTTACTTTGCACAACAACACAACTGAAATATTAAATAATACTAAACACAAACAAAAGATTTAGTCCGTCACAATCATTCCTAAGTTTGTCGAGTTGTAAAAGTTGGGTTAAATGGTTGATTGGTGCACGTGATTGAGGAATGCGCTTGAACGCCGGGCGGTCGGGCCAGACCACTCGACTGTCGACGTGCGCGGCGTACTGTCAAGCAAGCCAGCTGGTACGAGAGCTGACACTCTAGCGGGCGAAGTTTGAACTAAACACGGTCGTATAACAAAGCAGGTATAACTTACTTATATTCAGGACAAAGTTGTTTTCTTCTTTTTTGCGAGAGAGATTTTTTTGTTAATTCGTTCACAGTAGTAGTGGTATTTTAATGTTGTGTTTTAACATATTTTCATTTTCGTATTTGTTGTAACATTTTAAATAATTACGTTACAATCAGTTAATCTTTACGTTAAATCATTAAAATTAAAATGTACGTTACAGTTATTACAACATACAGACAGAGTAACAAAAAAAAGTGCATATTTTTATTATAAAATATTTTTGATTAAAATTTGTAATTAGTGTAAATAAAAGTTATTAACAGCAATTTGCGTTGGGTTCCAGTTTACCTAATCGATGAACAGATTATGAAATAATTTTAAATCGTTTTTTTTAATTTACAAAAAATACCAAAAATGTACATGTCCAATTTTGGCCTAGCGCCGCTAAAGGAGCAGCGTCATGGCGGCGCGTCGGCGTTGGGGAGGGAGGATATTGACTTGCGACGTCGGTAATGCGCATGTACAGAATCATGTGTTTCTGTTTTTGAGCTACAAATACAGTCTAATTTCAAAGGAAGTACCATCCTAATTAATCTAATTCACTAATACATTTTATATAAACACCGAACGCAGCTTTTGCGATTACGTTTTTTGTGTACGCTGCGTTTCGGATTAAGGCTTTTGCGGCTGCGGCCTTGACCTCAGCATTAGCTCGGTGTGACCAGTTGTTAAATTTAAACTTGGGTGAGTTTAAATAGCACTGGTAACATTCTAACATTCCAGCTGAAAGTTATTTTCGTGTTTGGGAATCGATACACGTTCAAGTTAATTTGGAATGTGATTGATTGTGCGTTTTGTTATGATAAGCTTCAGAGAAAACAGATAAATCCATTTATTTTGGATACTGACTGACAATCTATATTAATTGACTTACTGCAAGATTTATTGTTTTGTAAATATGTATGAAATAGCTTTTGGACAAGTAGATCTATACGTAACTGTACTAAATTTAAGGGGTTTCTCTCTACCTTACAATTTGTTTAATTATGTAAGTTTTTACTAACAATTTAATTTGAACACCCCAGTGGTTTAACTTGTTCATTTCTGTCAAAAAATATTATTTATTATAAATGTTACGTCAAATAATTTTGATTTATAATTTTTGTTTAACTTTAAATATTGCAAAAAAAATAATAATAACAGACTAATGAATATCGTCTAAACCAAGCTATAATAGAATTTGTGTGAATGACACAAAAGGAAATTATTTTGCACTCTATTTTAAATTCTGACTTGTACATATCTGTCCTCAAGTGCAGACAGGCTGTAAGTCCCAGACGCTGGCGAGTGTTGGCAAGGCGCCAAAATGTTCCTAGTACCGCGCGAATACGCTTTTTTCGTCCGATTTCGCCCTTCGAGGAGAGTAAGAAAGGAAGTCATTACTTAGATTTATGGAATCAAAGGCAAAAAGTTCCCGCTCGCACAGGTTACTTTTTCGTCGTTTTTTACCTAACGACTAGATTATTTCTCTTTGTTTAAAAAGTCACGAAGTTATGATTATCTCGGAAATGTAATTGAATAAGGGCCGGTTTCTTTATGACCTGTTAAATTCTAAATAACATATCTGCCAGATAATTTTTTTTTGACATTCACTCATAATGCCATTGAGAATTGTTTTTATGTAAAGTGAGACGCAAAGTGTTTATTTTTTGTCATTATTTGTCATGTTTTTCAGAAATATGTAAAAACTTTTTAGCTTTTTACATGTTATTTTCATTAAAAATCATGTTTTTGTTGAAATATGTATAAACTATTACTATACACGTTATTTTTTTTAAAAACTTTAAAAATGTACACAATAATTAATTGTCAGACAGATAAAAAACCCCAATAAGCTTCACTGCTTATTGTCAATCTGTGGTCGCCGTTGTTGATCTCAGCTTTTTTTATATGAGACACGGCAAGAAAATGTTTCTGCCGAGTCCCGAATCAATAAAAAAATATCTACGTTGTAATCCTGGGATTATTATTATGTTAGTGACCCATTTTTATTGCACGCCAGTGTATGTAAAGTTGAAGGTGAGGTATGAAAAATGGTTTCTGCTGGCATTGTGTTCGCTCCATGTAATGTGGTGTGACGGAGTGACAAAACCTCATGTGATTGATGGAAGGGAGGCCACTTATTAGTAATGTTCGGGGCTCGCCCATAAAATATCATGCCTCCTTTTTTTTGAGGGGGGCAAACCAGATAAGAAAACTGATGGTAAGCAATATCTCCTAAAGGTCATCTGCGAAACGATCCGTGTGATAGAAATTAGGGGGGAGAAGAAATAGATGTACTTTTTTTATACCACAAAGGTGGCAAACAAGCATACGGCCGGCCTGATGGTAAGTCGTCACCGTACCCTATGGACGCTTTCAATACCGGGGGTATCACACGCGCTTTGCCGATCCTGTAAAAATGTTTTAATGCCCCTTTTGAAGAACCCCATATTACAGTCATATATAGTATATTACAGTCTTGAGGTTAATAATAATGACTACCTGACTACCTGATCACATATAATCGATGTCTGAGAAATTATTTTAATTTGACAGGTAATTGTCCATTGTTAGAAAAGAAAATTATTCAATGTCAACTAGAATATTATGTTTTTTCAAATGTTATTATCATCAATGATTACTCTTGAAAGCAATCCTGCAAAGTCTGCACCATCGGCATTTGAATTTTATGTTATTAGGATTTGCTTTTAATTTGAAATTTAAATTAAAACTGCGGTTTTATTCAAGAGTAAGTTAGCAGAAATTTCAAAAAATGTGCACAATCGAGTTCTTCTTCTTCACATGAACATTTAGAATTGTGTGAGTACTGAGTGGTTATCGTCTATGAAGTTCAATAACACCAGGGAAGCAAGGAAGGGAAAGATAAAGGAGTCGGAGTTCCGGATCTCTCACTCACCGGACGAAACGCATTGCTGCTTCACGCTCCGTACCGGTATTTTGTGTGCGTATGACGTCAGAGATCTCCCGTGACGCAGTTTAGACTCTGACAGGGGAATCGTTCCTGCATATTTATTTATATTAGTATGGATACTTTTTCGTACGAGATATATTTTTAACTAAATGTAGGTTCTTTGAAAAAAAAAAACGAATGCAATAGTCACCTCAGGCTGTAGCCAGCAGTATTTTTGATATAAAAATTCAAAATATCGTTTCAAACATATACTTTAGAATATTAGGAAAAGTAAATGGTTTAAGGACCTAGCGAGCCCTATTGTAGACATGGTAAGTTAAAGAGAAACCTTCCTACATTCAAAGGTTTTCAAACTTTTAAGGAAGGTTCTAGCAGGCGCGCTATAGAAAATAGTTAAGGGTATGCTTGCTAGAGGGCGTTGATCGTCATGTAAAGTTGATTGTTAAGTTGCTGTCTTGCATGGTATAGTTGCATTCACTTAATTATAGGTGGCGTTTATGTTTTTTTTTTTTTAAAAAGTTTTGTACTTATTCAATTCTTGTGAATATTGTTCTATTTTCTGATCAAAGTCTCTATATAAAACGTCTTGTAGATGCCTGTTGTCCTGACTGTTGTTTATAAATACAATTTTTAGCTCAAGTCAGTGTCGAGTGAAAGGAAACTTTAGCTTAGTAAATTAATACAAGCCAGATACAAGTTGGAAAATCCAGACGTTAAATTCCAGTTCCTTCCCAGTATTTCGTATTAAGTTGGGATGGGACTTGAGCTAATCACGTCAAGTAGAACTACGAAACGAACGTCTTCAAGACGTTAACAAGTTAAAGTTAGTGCCAAAACTAAGTAAGTCACAGATTATAACCCTTTATCCACATATTCTGCTTGCAAACTTTCAACAGTAATCTGTGCTGTTTTTAGTATTAATAATAATAGGTTTTTATTTATTATACCACAAAGGTGGCAAACAAGCATACGGCCCGCCTGTTGGTAAGCATCACGTAGCCTATAGATACCGGGGGTATCACTCACGTGTTGCCAACCCTCCCAGCCCCCACAAGTGGAGCTCAGGAGACCTTACTCACAGTAGGAACGATCGGTCGTTCCCCAGACGGGCTGCTCCGATTTGAGCGGATTATCCGCTGTGCTTTACCTCTCTTGAAATATAAAAAATGAGGTCTAATATTGCAGTTGTATTTTAAGTTTTAGATATGGCAGATAATAATTAAAGAAGAAAGAAGAGATAGCTTGAGACTTCATATGTTAACTTTAAAATATTTGGTGAAACTTTTGTTATATCAGCGCATAATCTTCACCACTGGATCTTAAGAATTGAAATTTTGCAACAAAGTTTTTTTCTGTGTGCTTAAAGGAAATATAGAAAAATCCCATGGGTACGGCAAGAATGAGACTAGTCCTATGGGTACGTTAACGTGTACTTCTGCAGAGTAGGTACTTGTCTTTAATGATTTGGTAAAATGATAATTCATAAACTATTCAGGATAATAATTATGAAATATCACAGTCTTTATTTATTAGCTTTCCTTATCACAGTTGCACATATATCGTGAGATAGTAGAAGTATTATTATAATAACTTTTCCTTTCCGTACGCAATGAAAGTATCAAGAATTTTCTCATATTTGCAACGGGGTTTCTCACGGAAATAGTACAAGGGATTTTGTGTATCTATCAGAAAGGGATCTTTCCGTAACCTGATCGCTGGATCCTTTCAGTCGAGTTCAGTGATTACATTGGGTGTGGATTGAAATAGCTTGTAATATTACGCCACGAAGGTCCTCATACCCATATGGGTATGAGGACCTTCGTGGCGTAATGATTACCCTGACGGATCTCCACCTAAGAGGTCCTGGGTTCGAATGCTGGTCGGTTTATGATGAAAAACGAACTGTTTCTGATTGGCCTGGGTCTTGGATGTTTATAAGTATTTGTTATAAAAATGTAATAACGTTGAGTTAATATCCCACATAACCATATCACTAGTCTGGACCGTACTTTGGGGCTAGCTCAATCTATGCGAATTGTGAAAAAAAAAATGGGTATGCAGGTAGTTACAAATTGTAATCTGGGGCAATGTAAGTTGGGTCACTTCACTGGTAAGTCGAGTAAAAGCAAAGTAACAAAAGCGCAGTAGCACCATCCTTTTATCGAGCCACTCGGGGCGCGTTCGACCGTCTTGTTGACCACGTTGGAAAAAGCTAAGTGAATGAATGTTTATTATTTGATCATTTTGGGCGTAGTTGATGTTTAATTTGCCTTTTGCTCTTACCCATGTACATTCGTAGTTTACTTGGTGTGTATCCAATGTTTACTATTGATTGTGCATTAATATGTTAATTTTTTCTTTAGCTTTGATAAGACGTGCGATGGCACTAAGAGCAATTATTTATCTAAGTTTTTTTCAGAATCCTAATATAATTTATGATCCTAAAATATAGGTATTACGCACGTTTCATTCGTGTTTACAAAACAAATCAATTAGTGTTCAAAATGTAGTGCTGACTGATTATGAAGAATTGTTTATAGTATAGTTAGAGATATGGCCTTGTTTCTTTGGCAGACGATCGTTAACTGATGTCCGAATAGTTAGTTCAAATGATTACTTTAGGAAATATTTCAACAAGCAGACAGTTTAAAGTTTATTTTGCTATTTATTCTATTTCTAGACCAAAGAACAAAATTGTAATTCAATATTGGTATAATTTATTAGAAATTCGACAACTAAAATACTGTTGTTATCAAAGTAAACAACATCCAAAATAGAAATCTATACGAATAAATAACTTAAATATATTATTATTTATTGGTCGTGAAAACGTAAATGTCAAAAAATATACGGCCCATTTAAATATTATTTCCTATATGTGAATTTGTTCAGTATAAAATGGCACTCACCGAATTGGAATTTCTCGCCGAGGCTCCGTCTTTTCTCTCTTATCTTGTTCTTGAGTATCCTTCTCTTTAAACGGTTGAGTACTACGTCAGCCTCGTCCACACTTTCAGAGGACGAAGTATTAACGATGCTCATAGTACCACTCACTGAATGTCTGCGTTTTTTCGTAAATACGTTCAAAACTCGATTTCGCCCCTCAATTTCTGATAGGCCACGTCTATACATTTTCAAACGCTTTTTCACCTCGCAATCCGCCGCCACGTCCGTTGGAATATTAATGAATTCATTGTCGGATGTGTTATTACCTATTTTACAGCAACGCCACGTTTTTTCTGCAGGGAATTTGGGCAATTCCATTTGCTTCACCGGCGCGAGAGAAATTCGCGGAGATTCAATTGTTGAACGGCGGTGTAAAGTAAACCAATCCGGATTAGGGCTCGTTCGAGC
Source organism: Endotricha flammealis (assembly GCA_905163395.2). Lineage (NCBI taxonomy): Eukaryota > Metazoa > Arthropoda > Insecta > Lepidoptera > Pyralidae > Endotricha > Endotricha flammealis. The sequence continues at coordinate 4,777,302 of LR990865.1, forward strand.
GGGTAAGCTTTTTAAGTAAGTGTTCAGGAAAGATACCTTATTGTGAGGTTGCTGATACACGACTCCCGACTTTGAGCGCTGCACTCCCTTAACGCATTCGTTTGTACTAAATGTGGTATCATTGAACGATTTTGATTTATGTAATCCCGATAATGCATCGTTCTCATTAGCTAACGAAATCTCGATTGATTGATCGATTTCGCTCAAAGATGAGACAGACGAGTTTTTTGAACTTTCTTGGGAATTCACACCATTTGTATAAAATGTCGTATCATTTGGTATTCTCCATGGAATTTGTTTTCTGTGTTGTCTATCTTCATGAGTCTCGTTGTCGGAACTTTTATAACTGCTTATATCACTGGGACCTTCAGACTGAAAGGGGGTGGTCTCCAGACTGTTTGCTTGCAAATTAGGAAAGTTGTTGTTTATAGCGAGTTTACTTGGAATGTTTACCACACTGTTACCGTCGTTTATAATGTAAGCTTTATTGAAATTTTCTCCACTATCACCCGATTTAAAGGGTGCGCTGCTATATACACGCGTGTAGACCTTATCACCTGATATTGTATTATGTTTTTTGAGACATTTCTTGTCAATAACATGTTTGAAATCCCTTTCTTTCAACGAACGACTGGTTTTTAATGTACAATCGTGAAATTCTGAGCTCTTTATGGATATGTTGTCGTCATTTGTTTCCACGAGAAGGTTTCCGTCGCAATCAAAAAGTTGTATCGTTGGGAATTTTATTCCCTGGCAGAGATTTCGCGTTCGGAGCTCCCATTTCCTTTGACATGGTTTCCGCAATTGAATTCTTATTATGTTGTCATCTATAATAGGTCCATCACTATCACTCGAGTCCTCTTTTTCCGCCATTGCTTCAGCTTATTTTTATCGCTTACTTCACTCATTTGTGTTATACAATTTGAAGAATGTGGTTATTATATTATGCTTGCTAATTGTTTGTTTACGGTCAGCTGTTCCTATTACTTTTGGCACGCGCCCAATTACAATAGCTGGCATTCACTGTAAATAACACCAATGTCAATTTTGTTGTTCAAACAAAAATAATGTAACACATAGGTAAATATAGAAAATTATTATTAAAAAAATATGTCACAATAGATGAAACACGGCCGGTCACTTTCGCGCACTGTAACAAGTATGCTGAACATCACACTGTAATGAGCAAATGTTTGATGTTGAAAATTATTGCATAATTCGCGTCGATTGCGGGCAATTGTGCCTTCTAATGAATTTACTTGAGTTTAATTTTTCATCGGGTACAAACTATTTGTATTTCACACGTGAAGTTATCGGATCGGGTAGTATCGCGCGCGTTATCGTTCTCGCGCGCTTTTCCTCCGGGAAGCGCGTTGCGTTGGGCGCGTGAGTTTTTGGACGTGCGCGGCTCCGGACATTTCTGCACTGAGATCGAACAGCTGAATAGACGCGAAGTTCTATAAATAGTGAACGAACGAGACGGCGATCTTGCCGGCTCCCCTTGAACCTCGCGTTTGCGGCAAACGCATAACAAGTGACGTAAATTGAACAACTGTTCGTACTGACACAGTTTTCCATTTGACCATGCGCCGCGACCATAATATGCATTCTAGTAATAAGCGCAGATGTTCATTTACACAACATGTTACGTGGCTTCTTTGGCGATGGATGTGTTAAGTAATTGTGTTAGTTTCAATTATTAGCGGTGATTACAGGTGCACCGGTGTTATGAATTATGCATCGGTATTACTCGTGTTTTATGCTACGAGACCATACAACGCAGTGGGTGATTTGATGTAGTTATGACCTTGATAGTGTGTGTTGTAATAAGTTTTAGTATAAAATTAAGTGATTATGTTTAATTCTAGCCCATCTTATTCGCTATTTTATTTAATTTAATTATATTGCCTATTTCTGTTAGCCTGAAATGTTGTTCTTCTAAAACCTATATTTCAAGGATATTAATTAACCTATAACGTAGTATTCTCTGATATTACATTATTACTAACGATTATAGGCAATCGTTGATCCGGGATGACCGGGACGAACGGTTGGGTAAGCAATAATATTAATAACCACAACATCCTCGAAATTTTGTCAATTACGTGCGTAGTGGGATCTTAATTGGTACTGAAATTTTATGAACGGAACAAAAAGGTCTACTATGAATATTTCCAAAATCTGCGTGTTTCATTAGCATGCTTACTTTCACAAATTGTTGACCTTTTATTTATAGTTAACTGTTTAGTTTTTTCCTTCAATGAACTTCCTAATACCGTGAAGTGAACGAATATAAAAAGCCTTGTAATCTTTGGAAATGTGGTAAAAATAAAATATATTATGAGACTTATATCCACCTGTATGAATATCTTAATGGAGTGGAAAGGTTACATCATTTATTTTAAGAGAGCCTGAGAAGGGTTGTCCAAAAATCCACATTTCATCATAAATAATCCTTAACTTCTCTTGGGCATGCAAATCTACACGGTATCCGATATTTTTTCGTGCTTTTATGGATGCACGAATGTTTTGTTACTCATACGGTGTATAACGTTCTTTATGCGTCTTTAGTGAACCATTAGGTATATTATTATGACACTAAGTACCAAAAAACTTTTTTGGTAAACATTTTAATTCCACATTAAAGTCTGAAGCAAATTTTTTTTTATACTACAAAGGTGGCAAACAAGCTTACGGTCCGCCTGATGGTGAGCGGTCACCGTAGCCTATGGACGCTTGCTACACCGGGAGTATTACTCGCGCGGTGCCGACCCTAAAATGTTTTTTCTTCTTCTTTACTTTGTCAGTGACAGCCATTATAGAATCCTACTTAATATTATAAAGGCGAAAGTTTGTGTGTATGTTTGTCACTCCTTCACGTTCAAATGGCTGGGCCAATTTTTATGATATTTGGTATGTCCACCCTGGTAACGTCGGCAAGTAATTCCTTAGTTTCTGGAGCCAACTCTGGAATTACTTGCCGACGGCCAAATTCCCGACGCGATGGGTCTGCTCCCCGTGCTCCTGTCTTCAAGTGCGTGGGATGCGGACAAATCCGCTCCCCCTAGCATCCGTACTGGTGCTGGGGGTGGAGCGGTCGAGGAGACAACCTCGTTAATAAACAAGAGGTGGGCCGGCTGTATGATGAGCGGTGGTGGACTTATTCGCTCGCTGACTCTAAACAAAAAAAGGTAGCTGATACTTTGGATTAACACTTAGGGTACTTTTTATCCTGAAAAGTACGCGATTCCCGTAGGATTTGGTCAAAAATCTGATATAGATGGCGCTGCTGTGCATAAAATTAAACACGGGCAGCAAGCAGCTAGTCATTAACATTTTTTTTTTGGTATGAAATGAATGTACAAAATGCATCAAGCTCATAATAATATGTCTTGTGTCAGAAATAAGGATCAACTAGCCTTTTAGATATAAAAAAAAAATAGATTCGAATAGTTTCGGTTTAAGTTTGTAGTAAATCCTTGATATAGTAAGTAGGAAAACATAATCTGGTAACGACCGAAGTTGCCAATTATATGCGGGCAACAATGCCAACCATTTATTCTGGCACACAATGGCGTAATAAAACGATCTCATTAATTTCATAAAATTATTTTTGCAAAAGATTTAATTGTAACAAGTACATTGACGTTATCAAAGCAGAATAGATGATTTAAATACAAATATAACTTTATTCTGTTAAAAATGTGATATTACAGATATTTTGTAAATGTCGTAGGTTTCACCCATTTTACAAGACTCTGGCATGCAAACGATTTAGTGCTTTGATGAATGTTCACTTCTGTCCTAGAAATTGTCGTAAACTTACTATTCCGTTACCCATTTATGTATGTTTAACGGAATAGTAAGTTTACGTTATATTTTTTAATTAACTTTAATTCACTGACCTGACCTTCATCTAAAATTATATGTGGCACGATAATAATACAAAGAAGGAACCTTCGTCGTCGTAATCGTCTTTAAATTTAACACAAATCACAAATATAAATTTTTGGAGGACTTTGTTTTTCACTTAACTAGTCCAAGTGTACTCGTATGAAATAGTCGACACTTACTGCTACTAGTTTAGGAAACTTTCAAAGTTGGACAAGAAGGTGTTATGCAAATTAATGCCCAACTAAGTGGAGGCAAAGTTTACTCTTTGTATGCGACAACTGAGAATCTCGTATATTTCAATGGCTGAAAATAACCTTAAAGTTATTTGAGTATGCAATGCATTTGTGCGTTTTAGTATGGATATCTTAATTTTTTTGTTTTATGTGTTGGGTTGGATTGACAGATTGATTAGCACGTTATTCGTAAATCTGGATAAAGATTCCTGATCTCGATCATGGATCTCGATATAGATTTACCGTGTAATGACTGCTATAGAGAGCAGTGCTACAACTGTATATCCAGAAAAGTCAAGAACAGCGTTCACTAGCATAACTTGGCTTTTTCTTAAGTTCTTATTACTTACATTGCACAAAAGAAATTATTCAATTTATGACGCTAATTCCAAGCGACGCAAGGAAGAAGTTGCTAATAATCGCGTTTTTGTAAGATTCATACATTATTTTTGTGCTATAATAATTATTAACATAACATACCGTTGGGAACATGCTACGCCCACGTCGTAAATATTGGCAAGTAATACAAATATTTGTCCGTGAAAGCTTCTTTCCAGGCCGAAAAGGTGAGGCTGATCGCTGATGACATTGTTTGTTCGTAGTCCATAACATAATTATCAAAAATGTATTTTTAAAATAAAGAGAAAAGGTTACGGAATCTTTTCTCGAGGTTTATAGGTAGGTACATACCAATACTTACGCAAAATTGTGACGTCGCATCTTTGGGTAGTATAAAGGTCGATACTCCTACAGATCTAATGGAAGCAACGCGTACAGCCGCAGAGACAATTTGTGCTACATACCATTTCAGAAAGTTATAAATAATTTAAAAGGAATATTCTAAATAGGTACCTATGGCTATTTAAGAAAGAATTTTTAAGGAAAATGCCTCTATAATTTTCTTTTTTTAATTTTACACGTCGTCCATCTAAGCGTCATTAGCAACATTACGACGGCAATTGTCACGTAAATTACGACGAATAAACTTGGACATTTTACTGATTCCACCTCATTCATAAACGGCTTAAACTGATGAATGACGGCAATAAGCTATTCTTCATCTTAGCTTACCTTTTATGGTACAGGTGGACTGGATTAAAGCCTCAGTTTTAACGAGCAATTTATTTATTTACACAGACTCACTTATATCTTAACTTATACCACAGTATTTGAGTTGCTTATACTTGACTAATTGTGGCCGCGGCTTCGTGTAAACCGCTGTATTTTATACGCACGCGGTACAGAACGGATTTAGAGTAGGTAATCATTTTGCAGAATCAGTCTGTTTGTGGTACTCTTGGTTCCACCACTACAAAGAATGGACATTTTGCTTTGGCACAAATTCGTCATTTTAATTGTACCTTTGAGTGTCACTTATCTCAAGATTACAAATACGTTCTCTTGATACACAAAAAGTATGAGCCGATAAACAAAAAAAAAAAATCTGAAGAAATTCAAAACACATAACAGCAGAAAAAAACAGAACAGTAAAAAAACGGGACTGGGGGGTCGCGGATGTATCAGAGTTCCCGTTGCCCCAGTGCGTCCAGTTTTTTAGTGATAAGTCTCACCAGTCCCCACCGCATATTCTTCAGGCGGTGGGGCTGCAGTAATGCATTTTGCTGACGTTTTAAAAAGGTGTAAAAGTTTTGGTTAGGACGTTGGATTACTAAAACATGGTCCGCATCTGTCAAACAATATACTTACTTATTAATGGAACGTGTCAAAGGCTTGATTATATTTATGAGGAGACGTGTGACATCCCTTTCATTTTGGAAGTCGCCGCGTTTGTGACGCCTACGTGCTACGTGCCCGATTACCTCTTCTACGGATGAAACTCGGAATATAAAGGTGTAGCAATTTGCGATTCTAAAGGCATGATAAATCCTTAATAGGGAACATTTCAAAATCATCAATCAAATATTAATACTTTTTAACGAATTCTGTTGGTGATAATTTAGAGTTCAATGCATATGCATACACCTACTTATTCTATTTTTTATCTTGATTTGAAATATGATTGTTAAAACTATTTATTATTGGAAATTCTCCTTACGACCCTTTCTGACGCCGCAGTTTTTTGAGATGACACTCACAATAAAGATTTTGTTTATTTTTAATTGTTAGATATTAATTAAATATATCAATGACAAAATATTTAGTATTTACAGTAGGTAATGCCTACTAGGATATAAAAACTAAAAATATTTTTTAAGTACATTTCTATCGAGGAAGTTTTTCCCCTCATATAAATGAGGCTTTGTAAAAAGAGAAATTGCGAATATAGGATGTTACCAAACAAGGAAAGGTGAATTAGAGAGTCCTGTAATCCTTAATTCGAACAAGTTCGATAATAAATGTTAGAGACGTACTAACTTACGGAAAGAAATTGTACAAAGAGTTAATTAACTGTGATCTCTTTGAAGACTTTGTTCGCCCACATATTAATTAACTTTCAATGTACATTTTGTACTATATATTTTTTTCTACATTTTAGAAGATTGGAGAAAATGTAAAAATATGATAATGACATTTAAACCAATTCGACAAAAAAAAATTGAGAGATGGTAAAATATGCCTTAGTTAGGGGAGGATAGTTAATGGAATACCTTACGATAAACCCTTAGCGTAAGGGGAACCCTTTAAGGAATACCTAACGATAGGGGTTTTTCTTAAGGTACTTATTATCTAAACCTGTTCACACATATTAATTTGGTGAACTTAGGTGAAAACAAAATGTATGATTTTTTATAGTTGTTACGGTTCTAACCATACCTTTTTTTTTAATATTTTCGAAAGAAAACATTCACCTCTCCGACCCTGGTGGGATTCGAACCTCTCGAAATCCGGACGTGTGCTCTTACCACTGAGCTACCGACAAGGTTAAATTCAAATTCATGAATATAAGAAATTCTTGTAAGTAGGCCTTTGCCCGGCAGTGGGATAGTTTTAGCTACAAAACTAAGCTAATCACAAAGTTATCAACATTTAACATGAAGATTTTAATCAAGAGATTTAAAATTCCAACACCAAATACTAGGTATTCAGACCCATACGTAGTCAACAGTATAACCAATGTTGGCTACCTTCCAGGAAGCTTTTGTTTCGGATCACCGGGCTTGAAAGAGCGGTACCATGTGCGGTAACGACAGTAATTTATATCAGTAATGGAAAGATACTAGTTACAGTAAAAGAAAGAATGTTACATACTTTTAAATCGCCTTCAAAAACGGAGAACTTCAGACAATATCAGTTAGGGTAAAATAATATAGAGTAACCTGCCCAAAAAAATATCTTAAATAGGTTATAAAAAGAACTGACACAGATTATTAATTCTACGATTTTCAGTGTATTTAAGTTGGTAGTTGTTTTAGTTTTTTTTATAAAGTAGAATAGTAGATTTTACAACAAGTGCACAAAACGAATCATTTCTATCCGAGACTTTTAGCAGCCCGAGCCGAAGGCGAGGGCTGATAGTAATGTCAAGGATAGAAATGGTTTTGTGGACGAGTTATAAACTCTGCTTTTCACTTCGATTGCGAGGAAATAAATAAATAAACGCACGAAAAACAAGACCTGTTTCCCCGTTCCCGCCGCTTTTTTTTTTAAATCTTACGACATTGAAATTAGGCTTGGGCTGCAGACCTATACAGCCTACTATTAAATTAATTTTGTAATAAAATAATTTTCTTAAATTAATTAAATAACCTACCGTACTTTAATTTAAATTTTAATATCTTTTATGACTTAAAAAACACATAAGGCAAATAAATTAAAGTAAATATTATAAAATAACAAATTCTATCTCTGAACTTTTTGTTGTGTTTGGCTGTATGGCTTATTTCCTTTGCCTTAATATAGATACATTTATGAGTAGATACGTTTTTGCCCTTGTGCACAAAATTCGATTTTGTGCAGCCTATATCCTGCGCAAATAAGCATTTTCTGAGCATGAGAAGTGAAAAATATATTTTTTTATCTTGACGCCAATCAAATTTAATAAAAATATTAGTTGCCTTAAGAAATATTAGGTTAGTAACATAGCTAAAAGAAAAATATTATATATTTATTTTTTGGCGATTTTTCACAGCTCATTAGCCATGCCTTTGATGTGTAAATAATGTTACAATTTACTGTATTTCTATACGCGGGTGAAGATTAAATATTAAATAAGGGAAGGAATTTAATTTTTTTTTTGTAAAAAATATCATTAGAAATTTTAAACGACTAGGCATTGATTAACAAAATAAATGTAGTAGCGATGGTTTTGCAAAATGTAAAAAAATATTTCTTGTACCGTAGTTGGTTACTACAACGCAATGTTTCTGTCCACTTACAGCCAGTTTCTGAAACGTATTAATATATTTCTTTATAAATTTTTAATTAATTTCATGATTTAAATTTTCAACAGATTTTCCGTCATTTTTTGTTATCTGATTTCTGAAATCGTTCATAGAGATCCGATTTATTCATGAAGCTCTTTGATTTAAGTGCTACCTGGAACTTAGGGTTTTGAACTTATCAGTATTTAGCTGAGAGGCTGAGAACCCTTTGGAAATGGGTTCTAAATGGATAATTGTATTTTAATTAAAGTCACATCACAGATCAACGCCTTCAAAACAATCTTTTTGAATATTAAAGCACAATTTTTGAGATATTCAAGAGAATTTTTGTAATATGGACAACATCTAAGCTAGTGGTGATGAATATAACCATTAACCATTAAAATTAACGAATAAAAAAAAACAACCATTAACTTCAATAAATAAAAATATCATTAACCAATAAAAATATCAGTATCCCGCCTGGCGGGCGCAGGCGCGATAGCCAGCCGGCCGCCCGCGCCCGCCAGGCGGGCGTTGTTGCTAAACCGTTCACGGAGAGACAGGGAGACGAGTTGTAAGATTCAACTGCATTCAAATTTGAACCTTAATGTCTTCAAGCAAGGATCAAGTTTAAAGAGACGTAATTTTTCTTCCTATTTTCATTGTGTTAAAATTTGTGACGTTCAATTGTAAACTCTTTAGCGCTTGAAATAAGACACATTAGTAAGAGTTATCATAATGATATTTTCAACTTATCATCCGCGTGGTTGTTTTTAATTTTAACCATTTTTAACTGAACGGTGGAACGTGATCGTGAATGGTTAATGATATTTTCAACCTATCATCCGCGTTGTTGTTTTTAATTTTAACTTTTAACTGAACGGTGGAACGTGATCGTGAATGGTAGATTTGATTACCTATTCAGTATAGATTCGAATTCGGTCATTTCAGTTACAACGTCACAACATAAGCAAGTGTAATTTTTTTTGTAGTTTGTGTTGTTGTTAGTTTTAAATTAAAAAATAAAAGTGATAATTTTGAAAACATTTGCACATAAACTGTGAAGGCAAGTTACGTTACTTAAAGTACCTATGAAGGAAAGTTCATTGAATATTTTAGACGTAATTTATAGTTAAATTTAACTCTAAAAAATATTGACACGAATAAAATATCGACACGCAAAAAATATCGACACGCAAAAAATATCAACCAATATTTTCAACCATTAACATTAACCAATAAAAAAAATTAACAATTAACTTTCAACCAATAAATAAATTCAACCATTAACGCCACCTCTAATCTAAGCGTCTATCAGCGGCTCTATTTTCGTATCAAATCTCGTGTCAATCTCAATTGCTGTCTCACTCATACAAAATAGGAATTGAACGGTACAGCTGTTGAGATTAACACGTGATTTGAACAATTTTTGTTACGAGAATTGAGACGCAGATTGCATAGGCTGTGGCCTCAATTTGACAGGAACTCGCGTTTCATGAAACACGAATATCCATACTTCCATACTAATATTATAAATGTGAAAGTGTGTTTGTTTGTCCTCCCTTCACGTCGAAAGTAATGAACGGATTGAAATGATTTTTTTATTGGGGGATAGTTTAAAGTCTGGAGAGTGACATAGGCTACTTTTTTCCCACGGGATAAAGAGATTCCCATGGGAAAAATATTTAAATTTTCCCTTGACCTATCTAACCTTAAACTTTTTAAATATGTAAAGAACAAAATGACAAACATTGATCCATAAAAGAGAGATCAGAACTAGAGACTTATGGGATATTACTCGTATTATCCCATGAGTCTCGAGCTAATGAAAACTACTCGGCAAATCTACGGCAATACATAGAGAGGGCGGCGGTGAATCACTCAGGGCCTAAGCCTCATACTAAGTGTAGGAATATACTAAAACATTACTGTTTGAATAAGCTAAGAAAAAAACATAAACATTTCGGACACCGTAGTTAACTTTTGTGGAACAACACAATGCAACACAGTAACATTCTTCAACTTTTACCAGTTTCTTTTTGTTTTATGTTATTAAATGTTGCCTATTTGCAAAATTGCTGTCTCTCACGTAGTTGTTAAGGAGGGAAGTCCTTTCAATACTTCCTACTCCGACTATCTTCTTTCTGATTAATTTCGTTGTGAGTTCCAAGACAGCTGTAGTTTCTCCCCCGGGACGTAAATAAGCTTCATCGCTCATTATCAATCTGAGGTCGCCGTTCTTGATCCTGGCTACACAGGAGACACATCGGTGGGAATGTGTGGTGGGTGGGCTTGTCCCGATACATGTTGCCCACTAACACTTGGAAACGTTGTTGATCAACAAAAAGTAACTGAGGTGTGAATGCACGGTAGCATATTTCGGTTAAACCATTTCAGGTTTTAATAGTTAAGTTGAAATTTGTTAAGTTTATGTTATTATTGTAAACAAATAAATAATAAATAAATTATTGTTAATAGTCCTGTAAAAAATTTACCCACTAAATAAACCTCTCACTCCATTCAATAAAGTTCTTCGTAGTTTGCTTTGATCGAACAACTAATTATAGTTTTAATGGACAATACAAAACTTGGCAACATAACGTAAATCAACATTGTTTGTTAGGAACTCGTGCCAGTTAGTTACAACGAAAAAAACTAAAAACATGAAAACTAATTCGGTACGTAATACATTGCCGCTTAATTTTAACGTATGTTATTCAAAGTTAGATTCGAACTCCCAATGTATAGACTAACATTTTTAATGGTTTTGCAGTTAATGAAACGATGAGATTCTTTGTACCGTGCATTCCGCAGAAGATTTTATTAATCACCTCTCGAATATTTCTGATACTTTTGTGTTTGTTTTAAAGTTTTTAGAATAAATTCATTTTATTATACAATATTCATATTATAAACATTTCATTGGGACAATAAACAGATTGTTTCTGTTTAATTGTTGACTTTTTTGCATACATTCCTTAATATTTATATCAATTCTCTGCAAATAAGAATTTATGTTTCAATCACATATAACAAGCCGTTATTTTCTTTACACCAAAGGGGCTTAGAGCCTTCTCCGTCATAGTTCTTAACATCATATTGATAATATTTTGATATCATAGCATTGTCAATACGATTATAGCGTTTTTTATCTTTGTTAAAACTTCCGCGGAAGGACGTGTGTTTTCTGTGAGTATGTGTGCATTTTATTCAATTTCAATAATACTTTTGATCACAAACTGTTAGTAACTGTTCGCATAAAGTTCACTAATGATCATAATCTTTCAGAGGCAAATGAACTGTAAGGTAAATTAAAAGAAATGGTAAAAGTTACTGCTCCAGGAAAAGCAGTCTGCATTACCTTTATAGTTGACGATAATGTTGTATGACTGTCGAGTAAAATGTGCAGATTGAAACGTATCGGTAAATTAAATTAGAAGGTATCTACTATGCATTTCACTCCAATATCAATTGCTAATGTTTTCTTGTTTTTCTTTCTACTATAGATGTAATTATTGCCTCCTTCTCCCATCATTTTTATTTACGGGAAGCTAGGCCATGAGCACGCAATGAGTCATTTGAGCGCGGCCGGACCGTGGCGTTGGGATTCAATACCCATTATAAACAAATTTTCAAATTGCTGTCCACTGAAGCGGAGCTAAAATTTTTTGCAACTTGATTGTTTAATTGTGGCACTGCTCTTCGCCTATTTTCTCCTTTCCGCAATTGTGGACAAACAGCCTTTATGTCATTGTCGTCTCGGTCTTACTCTGCTTCAGCGGCTAATAAAAATATTCATACATATAAACAGTCTACACTATAAACCACTGAGTAATTACCACTATCAAAATTATTAAACGTTGTGGTAGCAGCTGTTATTGCCTAATATTCAACAACAGATTTTTTATTTGATAAATATTCTTCAGAGACTCCAATTTTGGTAAACGATTCGATTATGACTCAATTTAGTAATCAGAATCGACTCTGTAGGGTAGTGTGCCCATGGAATTAAATAACAGTCGGTTCGAGGAATTCGTTCAACGTCTTCACGTAATAGAATAATGCTGGGGAAATTTTACCAATGCCTATTTTTATCTCAGTATTCTTAGCTAGATTTTCTAGCTATTTCTAATTATCTTAATAGGTATGACATTGGAATTTCTCTATATTCTTTGTTTTCTATCTCTCTCACATCGTTGTATGTTTGGAATTTATTATCGAATCTTAATTTATTCTATCATATTTTCCAATTAATTTTTCCCGCGGTGTTACCTGCCCTATAACCTGTTCCCCAAAAAAAAAACCTAAAATAACTTTTTTCATGTCACTGAAAATAAGAATGAGTTTCCATGTATGTTCTTTGTAATTATTATTTTATTCAAGTGCCTTCACCATAGGAAGCAAATCATTACTTCAACGGATTCTGATTTGTATTTCACAAAATCTTTCTCTTGTGGTATTTCAATTCATGAATTTTTGCTCTTAAGTTTCCTAACAACCTATCCCTCAGAGGTTCTTTAAAAATTTGAAACCAACAAAAAACTAGACGACCTTTCAATACGCGTATCGAATTCTGACTAACATCAAAAGCGAATCCCGTGGGATAACGTTGTAAAAAAGGATAAAAGAGAAATACAATAAAAAATCTTACATGTGTTTCTTATATTTCGTCAGTAAATTGTCGCTATAACTTGGGGGTATATTATTTGAATAATGAAATGGAAAAGTGTTGCTGTTTTGGATACAAATCAATTTTATTGTGATGTAATACATCGAGAAATGTATGTAAATGTTACACATTGGAGATTTATGGCAATGAGTAGAGATATGCCCAAAGTTATATCACAATATTAACTTGAAATATTTTATTTCCTTCTCAAATTGAAACTATTTAAATATTCAAACGCAAAAAAAATCATTTCCAGTTTACATATAGGGGAGGCACCCGAAAAAAAATATTAATCAAAATTTTGTTCCAGCATTTTGTTAGAATTGTTAATGTGCATACATACCAAATTACAGCTTTCTAGCATTAAGCGTTTAGGCGCTAGACCGCGGACGGGCGTACAAACAGACGGACTTAACGAAACTTACTTTGGGGCTAGCTCAATCTGTATGAATTGTCAAAAAAAAAAACTATAAGGGTTCCTTGTAGTTTGCTACGGAACAGCAACGTGAAGCAACTGATGCGTTAAATTGTAACATAATGTTATTTAAAATCAATGCGGTGAGTCCTACAAACAATTTTTTTAATTAATGGAATATTAAAATATGGACGTCATTTTCAAACTAAGAAAGAAAACAAGAGAATGTAGAATTGGAAAAAAGCCATTGAGCAATTGGCTGTTAGTCGAGCAAACTCAAGGGCTGACGAACCTGCCGAAAACTAGTACATTTTCATGACAAGTGGCCTATATATACCTATACTCTAAAGGGTTGGCTAAAAGAAACATTTGAAATAACATCAGGGATATAATATATTCGCAAAATGAGCCCAAGTTCGCACTGTTTGCGTAACCCACTCCATATTGACATAATGATCGGCATTCCCCTGTTAATTCTCGTTGTGAAATAAGCGATTTACTAAGCGGACAAAATATGTATTAAATGCCTTTTATAGCTGTTTAATTTAATTTTGGTATTAATTAAATCAAAACAAACAACAATATAAAGGTCTTATTATTTTATTTTCTTTCGTTTACTGAATTTTTTTGATAATTAGTTCCAAAACCAACCACAACTCATATAACCTTTATGAATACGTAACTTGGGATCCACCGGGGGGTAGATGTGGAATTAAGAGCCCTTCGATCCACTGGTATCCACCATATCTAGAATCCTCTAGTAAAAAAAAAGTGTCCTAGGATCCACTGAGTGATCGTGGCAGTCGAACCGAGTGGAAGGAGATAATTTTCCCCATCTTAAAACACCTATCAATCTCGTCTAGTTTACATTGAGCATCAGCGACATTGTACCTTAATGTTTATGTTAATGTAAACTATATTTATTGAGAAAGTTATAAAATATAAGTAGTTCTCACTTTTCCATATCAGACACAATATAAAGCGGAGAAAATAATCATCATTTTATACTAAATGTGTCTTCTCCTTATACTAAATAATAACTATATCGAAGGCATACGTACCTGTGTGTTATAATAACTTCCATAAAAATTTATAGACCAATAAATTGTATTACAATACATTTTTTACGTGCGACTTGTTTTGAGCTATAAATTTGTTATCATTCTGGCTCCTTTGCGTGAGGAATTCTTTACGAAGAATATTTATAATGGTATATAATGGTCGTATTGCGTCATCATATAAAATTCCTCCGTAAATAGATGTGGAATTTTCAGCAAAATCTTATCTACGTCATGATAATATCATTACTTCAGCACCTGTCCAATGTCTGTCTAATGTAATTAGCTTAGAGATTGGCAGACCCTATGTCAATCGAATTATAGAAATGTCTTCTGCAAATAGTATATTCTCTGGCTCTTGAGTGTCACTTCTAATCCTCGAGTAAAGCCCTAGCAAAAGTGGTACGACGACAAACATGTCACACACATTCACTACAGCGTGAAGAGTGGATAGCAATTTTCACACTATATCGAGTTTCTATGTTTCCTATCACTTAATCTACAGTGTTCATACGATTAGGCATTTGAGAAGTATCGTCGAAGAACGTAATATTTTTGGGGTTCTATTGTAAAATTTATCTTTGTTCAAAAGAAAACGATCAACTAGGTTGACCTTATTTTAAAATCCAGTATCCTATCTCGTATCGGCGTAGCGTAGTAGTGAAATCGATGAACTTCCACAAGATGACATTATAACTTCTTGCTGATCGCGGGGAATGGATGCTAGTATTGTTCCGAACCTCCGTGGGAGAATCTATTCATCAACGGATAGTTATAGGTTGATGTGATCATACTGAATACACCTTTATTTCATACGTAAATGGAATATCTAATTTTGTATTCAAATTATTAATATGAAAAACTGTTTCTTTAAATACCATGGTATTTGTTTCTTTGTTCAGTTTATATGTTTTCCGTCTGTTGTTCTACAAACCTCTATTTGCATAGTAATTTGTTACTAAGTACCGGACAGGGTTGCGGATAACGATGTTAACCCCCTACGTAATTTGTTTTGTGGTTGCCGCCCTGACTTTTACTACGAGAAATTATTCAAGATTTTTTTTTTACACTTCGACAAAATTAAAATATTGCTATTTCGTGAAGACAGATGAAGTAAATGTCAAAACATCTTACGTCTGACCGATTTGATTTTAAGTATTATCTGTTCCAAGACGTAATAAAGAGAAGAAGTCGAAGGATGACGCCTACCAATTAGGAAATTATTTTCTTTAGTGTAGGCATATTTTCATAGGCGCTGTCTCTAATCGTCTTTAGAAAACACTTATAAATATCGATATGCGTATAAAATAAACTACTCTATAATCTACAAATTCTTAAAAAATTACATTTGATTAGAATCAAAAGATATGAATGAAGAGTGAATATAATTGACAGAGGATAAGATTGTATAACGGACTAGACATGGCTGAAATTATAGAAACTATAAGAAAGGTAATGATAATGAAAATCTAAGCAGCTAACTTAATTTCTATTTCATTTTGATTTATGCAAGTGAGACTTCAGAATTTTGCGAGTATGCCGGACGACGACCCAGATTTGCGGAATGTTTGGCGTTCGTTGCTATGGAGCTGACACCACTTTGTGTCCACTAATGCCGGCTTCGCTGAATTCTTGATGGATTGATTGTACAAATCGTTGTAAGCCTTTAATGAATTCATGCTTTATTTACGTAACGTGATTTATATTTCAGTTTTTATTTGTATTTCGAAAAAAAAATTTTTTCTTCTTTTCCGTGATCAGATTTTTATCTTCAAAATTTTTTTCATCAACAATAATGTGGTGCAATGCGACTGATGACATAAGTTGTACGAATGCGAGACTGAACGCAATATGTCGGAGTGGTAGAGTATTATGGTAGAGTCAGCGTCTATAATCGGCGTGAAACATAAATTTTTTTGTGAGACATCGCGCTCGCGGTCAAGCTACAACTATTAAACAGTAATTATATTTTTTAAGTTCTCATGTAAGTTAAATATTATTTCTTTTGAGAATAAAGACTTCTTTACCCGTAGACATCGGGAAGCCAAAATCCTTCCCTAACACTTTTCTACTTTTTTATTTTTTTATGTCATACAGTAGACAAACAAGCAGGCGGGCCACCTGATGGAAAGCGGTCACCGCCGCCTATGGACATCAGTAACACCAGGGGCGCTACTAATGCGTTGTCCACCAAGGAGGTTGGAGGAAAGGAAGGAGGAAAGGAAGGAAAAGAAGGAGCAGGAAAGCGGGGATAGGGAAGGAGTTGGGCTTCTGGATCTCTCACTCACCGAAAGAAACGCATTACTGCTTCACGTCGATATTCTCTGAGAGGGTACTTCCCCGGTCGAGCTAGCCCATTTCATAATAATTGCTTTACCACTCCAGAATAATACTCTACATATTTTATCATTTCTTCATTTTAAAATTTGGCAATGAATCATTGAGTGGTGTCTAGGTGCTGCATGATCGGCGGGTATCACTTACCATGGTAACCCGCAAGCCCATTTGCCATACTCTTCAATAAAAAATATGCCAACATTGTTTCAAATACATTATTGGCATGCAAAGGTTTTGATCCATAAATCGTTAAACTCTGTGGAGACTAGTATTAGTTTATTGAAGTTATCAAAAGTTAGTTTAGGCAAAATGCTGTATCGCGTGTGCTCAATGGCCATAGTAAAATTAAACTCAAACATACTTAGCTTCCGAATAGCAAACTTTCATCATACACTGTGCATTAGTGTGCATGTAGTGTGATTTTTGAGTGCATTATTTATTTCTTCTTGTGTATATAAGGTCTAACAAAGTTAACTGTAAATATTTTGCAGGGTGTATGTATACATTTCATAGGTTACGAAAAACGTTACAAAAAAAGACATTATTATACGTAGCTCCGTACAAAAAAAAAACTTAAAATATCACGTTTTGTGAGTTGAAAATTTTGCCGCATTGTCAACCCGACAAAATTATTATCGATGTTTTTTTATGGAAGAGGTGACAAACGAGCATGGTGTATTTTTTATGAAAGAAGTGGCAAACGAGCACCTGATGCTGAGTCATCTAAGCCGTTGTCGATCTTTAACAGGAAGAAAATAGGAAAAGTATGGGAGAGTAGTTGGGCTTCCGGGTCCCTCACTCACCGAACGAAACGCATTACTGCTTTAAGCCGATATCAGTTCACTCATTTCATAAATTTTCTTAATATTTTACCAGTGCGATGTTCGATAACTTATTAATCATACTCAGCCACGCTACTCTGGATGGAAGTAAACTAAAAAAAATCGGTGAAAGAATGTTGATTGCCAATGTTAAGGCGCTGTCCTACTGCTGCGCACGAAGAGGCTACGCACGTCTGTTAAGCTTTGCTTTGCAAGAGGATGTACGTGATTGTTTCCACTGCAACCAATTTTAAGTGTTTTTTTTTTAAATAATCAATTTTGGAAATTTAATATATTTAATGTTAGCAATCAACGTTCTTTTACTGTTTCATCCAGTGTTTTTGTGGCGCGCAGTATATTTTAATTTTCATAATTTTTTTCAACCTCCGCGAAACTATTCGAGAAGTATGATCGATCAGGAACAGATGACCAGCAAGCTCGTTTGTAAAATAAATAATAAAATGTAATAATAATGTAAAAGTATCGAATGTCCAACTATCAAATGAAAGCCGCGTACGCAATTTTTTTATTATTTCAGTTCAGTCTGACTTTCGTCACCAAACAGAGTAGACGGGTAAAGTGGATGCGTTGTGTTGGTCATTATAATTTTGCCGAACGTAAACAAAATAACGAATGTCTAAACATTGCTTGTGTTGTGTTATGTGTGCAGTGCAGTGAGTGACACAACAGTTTGTGATAGTGAGTGCTGGTTGGCTTTAAAGGACTTGCCACACTGGATGCGTTCTGCGGGCAGCGGTCCGGTCAAAGCGAACGCAGCCCGCATCATGTATGAACAACATTGTCGGTCTCAATACATTTTGTATAGAATGCGATCTGACCGTGCGAGCACAACCAAAGAACGCATATTGGCCCGACGGGGCCATGGCGAGAGAAGGACGCGTACGGACGGACCGGACCGGTGCGGGCAGGCGGGCTGCGGTCTGCGGGCGGCGGGCAGCGGGCGGGCCACTAACACACGTACACGTACCCAAATAGCTGAAATAAGATGGCCGCTGTTTGGCCTGCCCGCATCGCCCGGACCGCCAACCGGTTGCCCTGCCCGGATCGCTGACCGATTGCTCCGACCTGGCCGCAGACCGATTTCCCTGACCGACAATGTTGTTCATACATGATGCGGGCTGCGTTCGCATCCAGTGTGGCAAGTCCTTTAGTCGAGAGGAAGACACGAGCAGTACAGCACCAACTCGTGTTTTATTTTTGTGAGTTACTTTGACCATTTTGTAAATGTCGATTTTGATTACCTACCTATTTTTGCAAACTTGTGTTGCGAAGTATCGGATAACTAATTTGCTTATGCTAATTTGTCAGTCCAAAGTCAGAAATTAAGTGTGATAGGAAGTTCATTCGTTTTTATTAAAAACAAACCACAAATGTTACCGTTAGTACAGTAATTGTATGTTATAAAATCTAGACAATTTGTAGGTGATTTCATTGGAGGAACACGAACAGAGATAGATAGATAGATGAATAAGCTTTATTTGCAAAATACACAGTGATACAATAAACAGTAAAAGTTACAAACCAGACAAGTGTATATGCAACAAGGCGGCCTTATTGATCGAATGTGTGAAAGAGAAAGATAGAGATTTTTCATTGATTACACACCGCCGTAATTGTAGTATCAATCATTCATCGGAAACGGTTGCCGCGCAAAATGAACCACACATAAAAGTTCATATTTTTTTAATATACTTTTTCATAATTATGTCATTTTCTTAATTTTTTTTACGTTTTTCGTAACTTTGTTAGACCATATATATATTTTTTTAAAGTAATTTATATTACTTGACTGGTCCGTATGGACATTTTGCTGCAATTTCGTAAGTTTGTGCTAGAAACAGTGTACAGTCCGAGACTGGACACCTTTAATAGTTTTAAGTTTGTTCAATGTTAAATGATAAACTCATAAATAGTCACAAAAAACACTATTTATTAATACTTTGAAATGATATGAGTGATATGTTCGAATGCTAATTATGGACTGACGTTTTTACTTAATTGTGCAATAATGAATTTGCCGAGTATGCAATGTACGTGGCCCGTACAACAGACTACCTACTTAAAGAGGTAAAGTTGGGATTTGATATTTTTTTCCAGCTAGCACTATTTCGATCTCCTCAAATTACAAACCACTGTTTAAATTGTGTATACTTTATATAATACAATATTTTTTTTTTGTAGGTTCTAACCGGTTTTCCCATATAAAAGTGTTCGTG
Source organism: Endotricha flammealis (assembly GCA_905163395.2). Lineage (NCBI taxonomy): Eukaryota > Metazoa > Arthropoda > Insecta > Lepidoptera > Pyralidae > Endotricha > Endotricha flammealis. The sequence goes on from LR990865.1 coordinate 4,797,291, forward strand.
TTTTCCGCCCTCCAAATTCATAATTAAGCGACATGATCTCATCATTAATGCAGTAATTCCCGTTAAATAATTGCTACCGTTAACGACTAACATAAATAAAATTAATTGCACCAAAATAAACAAAAAACAAAACATAGGAACGTACATAATTAAAAGAAATAAAACTCAACTACTATTTACAAATAAAAAACTTGACCCAGATCCCTCGAAAACGGGAGCGTTCCCAGAAGGCTGGCAGAGTTACCCCGCTGTATTGCGAGGCTAATCCTTTGCGCAAAATACAGGCCAGCAGTGGCGGATAGGGGAATGGTCGGTAGTACAGCCTAGCTACACTAACCGGCTAAGTCCGATGGACTCGCTGACCAACGACGGGTGTGGACCTCCAGCATTTCGGGGGTTGTGCGGCGGGTTGACACCTCGCCCACGTAAAACCAATGTTGCTGGTGAAGCGTATCCCGTTAGCGCTTCACTAGCTTGCACAACATCGTCAAGAAAAAAAAAAAATACAGGCCAGCCTTCTGATCATAGGACGCATTGACCAAGCGCACAGAAATCTCCTTAAAGAGATAGTGAGCACCTGGTCCCCAAGGCTCGAGAGTTTCAACACCAAACGGCGCAAAAATGAGGTCACTGCTCAAACCGGCATATTTGCGCCGCTTGGCGCTCTCAGCGGTCGCGGCAGCGGAGCCAGCTTTGGTTGTTGTTCCTGGAAGATGCGACGGAGCAAAAGTATCAACGCAAGTAGCGTCCCATACCAAACACCGACCCATTTTCCAGGGTACGAGCGTCATTCCGTCAGGTCTTTCTCCGTCATCTCTCGACAGACCATTGGGTTCCAGAACTGCCGGAGAACCAGCAGTAGCAAAGCACCGACGGATAACATCGTTTAACCAAATACTATAGAAGACTAATACGCACAGCTCTTGACGTTTCTTTTATAATGACTTGGCAACCTCCGTTCACCTCATGCCGCTAGGGACGCTATAACATTTTGCATACAAAACGCACAGTTCAGTGTTTGGACAAGCTTGTCTCCAAGCATTTTCGGCTTCGCCAGCGAAAGAAATTTCAGAACCGTTTGGACAAGAAGCCAAAATTTTACTTTATTAATTTGGTATAGGTAATAACTTTATTCGATTATTAACATCTTGCTCATTTCTGATTTAAATTAAACATCAAACACAACTGCTAATATAATGTCAAATAACTGAGACTCAATTCAGTAATGGCTTTAGTTAATTTATTCACAGGTAAATTACGATTTCAATAACCCTACCCGCAGACGTAATGGATTCTTCCACATTCCAATGCATTTCATTTATTTCAACTTAATTATTATTTTGATTGATTAGTGTGAAAATTATGCTTCATGAAGCGTTATAATTTGGTTAGAATTTATTTCCTTTTGCTGGATTCTTAATATCTGGAAAATTTCTAGGAAAAAATATTGTATTCAAAGAACTGTAATTATATTTACATGCTCTCGATATAAGATTTCGAGTATAAGAATTCCAATCAATACCTAAACCCGATGGGTGGGTGGTAGGGTAAGGATAAAATCTTTAGTATTCTTCAGATAGTCGGAGAAAATTTACATCAGCTGAAACACTTTGAGGGAAGCACAGTAGAATAAGGAGACCCAGTCGTCGGAATGTGTGGTGGGCTATTCAAACATTAATACATCAATTAAATTTGAGATATAACCCATGATAATGATTCACAGTTACTTTCATCTCAAAATAACCCATTTCATCCCTAACCATTGTATCGATTATGGAGAATTCATTCATGTTTTATTAATTAATCGTCGGGATTGTTTCTGAATTTCAAATGGTATGGTAAATTATTTGTATTAGCATTAAAACCTCTTTATAAAGTTGTTAACAGGAGGTAGAGAATGTTTTTAGAAACTAATTGTCTCTTTATTCTGTACTAACTTTTTTGCCCGCGACTTCGTCCGCGTGAAGTTCCGTACTCGTTCCCGTGGAAACCACATTGAATTTCGGGAATAGCTGTAGCCTATGTCACTCCCTGATAATGTAACTTTCTATTGGTGAAAGAATTTTTGCAATCGGTCCAGTAGTTTTGGAGCAAATTCAAACAAACAAACAATCAAATCTTTTCTCTTTATAATATTATTAGTATACTAGCTTTTTTGCCCGCGACTTCGTCCGCGTGAAGTCCCGGACCCGTTCCCGTGGGAACCACATTGAATTTCGGGGAAAGCTGTAGCCTATGTCACTCCCTGATAATGTAGCTTTCTACTGGTGAAAGAATTTTTGAAATCGGCCCAGTAGTTTCGGAGCCTATTCATTTCAAACAAACAAACAATCAAATCTTTCCTCTTTATAATATTAGTATAGATTAGTATAGATTGTTAGAGAGGAAGGTATCGCAGAAACCTTTGCCCATGGTTCTGGTGATCTAGTATTTGTGAAAACATGATGTAAAAATCCACTTGTCCAAGAATTTTGAAAATCTCTTGGATAAGAAAGGTTCGTCAGTTCGAGATGTCAGAAAACTTTCAGATGACCTTTAATCTATAAAGACTCCCTACAGAGTGAACTCAAAAATGTTAACTTACAAAATACCTGAAATCTTAACGGGAATTAGAAATTAAATACAGAAGGAAGTACTATAAGACAATTAGGAATTAAAACAAAAGAAAAACAAAAGTAAGGTATAATCCTTCCTTACTAATATTATAAATGAGAAAGTGAGTTTGTTTGTTTGTTATTCCTTCACGGCTTGACTAAGCAGCCGATCATTATGAAAATTTGCATAGATATTGTTAGGGGTACAGAGCCCAACATATAATATACTCTTTATCCCGTGAAAGTATGTCGAACCTAGTATTATTATGAATGAATCACTAGTATTATTATGAATGAATGTCACGTTGAAGTTGTAGGTTGTAGTGACTAAAGTGCTAAAACGTTCACTTATGACGGCAACTACGGTGTAGATAATCTCGTTTTGTAAAGTACGCATGTGGGCACGGTATATAAATATTTACTGACGGATCTTAAATCTCGCAGCCCCTATTTTGAATGCCATAAATTTATTAGGGGTTCAGGCAAGATTGAGATTTAGTACCATTAAAATGCTTTAAAAGTTCTCAGGGGAAATAAATCTAAACTAACATAAAGTGAAAATAATTATATGATTGTGATGGATAAATTAGAAAATTGTACCGATTTGGAAAATTCTTTCACCTACAAAAATGGATTATGCCTCAAATATTTATTATATAAAATTTATAATTGAAAAATCTATTTACCATTTTTTTTAAATATCTATTTATGTTACAGTACAGTTACCGACTCTAAAAATTTACATAGAGTACCTAGATTATATTCTTACCTGTACTTGACGACCTCCGTGGCGTAATGGTTACCACGCCAGACCGCCACCCAGGAGGTCCCGGGTTCGATCCCCGGTCGGGTCATGATGAAAAACGAACTTTTTCTGATTGGCCTCGGGTCTTGGATGTTTATCTATATTATATTTTATAACAAATACATATTGTTATAAAATATAATATCGTTGAGTTAGTATCCCATAACACAAGTTTCGAACTTACTTTGGGGCTAGCTCAATCTGTATGAATTGTCCCTATATATTTATTTATTATTTATTTATTTATTTATTGCACGCGTCATCTCGATTTTTAATGGCGGAGCCGGTGGCTTAAAATTTGTGATTTGCTCCTCGAGCAAATAATGCAATGAGCTGTTGCCTGTTTATATCATTTCAACACACACTAAATTTCTACAGTAATTTTGTTATTGTTAACTTTTTGTTTACTTAATTCAGTACTAGTATCGTCAGAGGCGTAATTTTTATATGTACTTATAGATAAATCATCATAGTTAGAAAGGAAACCACGAAAATAGCGACACGTAAGTTAATGACTCGCAGAGAGACGTCTGAAGCATGAGAGATCCAGTTTAAGAGCTCAACTTTGAGTGGCGTGTTCAAACTTTCCGAATGCCTGGAGTGGCACATTAAGGCTTTTGAAACTATCTACGTTTATGTATATCGTCCTGGTACTAACAGACGCTAACTACTAGTAGACGCTCATTACTTTGCTTACTCAATTCAATTGTAACAGTTCAAACCTAATTCTAAGTCAAAATCTATATCTATTCTTATTTTTGGAGTGGTATTTTTTGTGTAAATTACAAATAAATTATTATTTTGGAATGTTGATTTTTTAAATATATTGAAGAAATCTTAATTTGACGAAAATTTAATCACAAATATCGGACAGAATTAAGAAAGACATGACAGTTTCCGCGAGTGATACTCCCGTTGTTGCAAGCCATCCATAATCCATAGGCTATGGTGACCGCATACGATCAGGCGGACCGTAAGCTTGTTTGCCCCGTTAGTGGTATATAAAAAAGTTAAGGTGTGTATTTGACGTTTCTCATTCAAATATCCTATTCAGGCTTTATCAGCAAGTCATGAAATCGGCACTTACTTGCGCCTACCTTAATTCACACTTTAGTACTTAAATACGATATATTATACAAGACCTAAGTACGAATAAATACGTTTAACACGTGAATATCCCAAGGCGGCTCAACTTTAACGAACCATTGTTAAGCGGACAATGTGCAATGTATGGGACGCGGACTGAAGGACTATTCATATCTGTAGGTTCAGGTGACACACGCGTATGTGATAGACACGTGATAAGGATTACATGTAATGTATGTAGAATAATATATGCATTGGTAGAACTATAATGCGTTATAATGATGTCAACCCATAATCATCCCACTGCAGGGATACGGGTCTCCCTTCAGTCGGAGGGTATAAGTCTACTCTGCCACACTGCTCCAATGAGGATTGGCAGAGGCCAGTGTTTTCAATCCGACTGGAAGCCACCAAAATGGTGACTTAACGATGACGACGGTCATTCATCGACTACAGCCGGGAGCGACGGCTTAACGTGCCCTCCGAAGCACGATATGGCGTTTAAAGGAAGTCTAATACTCGTCCTGCTTCCTATTTCCTTTTTTCTCAATTCCTTAATTCTTAAGAGAGGTAGGGCACAGCGGATAATAGCGGAAAATCGGAGCAGCCCTTCTGGGGAAGGACCTCTACCTTACAGAAGATCGTATAGCCAAATAGCATTGCTATCGGGCATGGTGTGTTCCTACGGTGAGTAAAGTCTCCAGAGCTCCACTTGGGGGGGGTTGGGAGGGTTGGCAACGCGTGAGTGATACCTCCAGTATTGCAAACGTCTATAGGCTACGGTGATGGCTTACCACCAGGCCGACCGTACGCTTGTTTGCCACCTTTGTGGTATATGATGATATGGTGATGTCCACGGGCAACGGTGATTGCTTATCATCAGGTGAGCTGTCAGTTCTTTTTCAAAAATATTTTATGATTTCTTAATCCTCCTAGTATGATAGATAGATAAAATTATTTATTAGTTTGCAATGGACATGGATTACAATTTACAAAATACATAACACTAACTTACATTAGATACTTAATGAAATACAGGGTGAACCTATATCTATAACCATTACACATCCGCATCAGTATGAATAGCACTTATACTCGTACTTAAGTAAGCTCAGATTATATAAACTATGTTACTGTTTAATAGTATTGTGAATCAGTCGGGTTAAAATTATTAATTAACGGCTTTCTACTTCGCTGCCCTTCTGCGGAATTCGGGAACAGGGAAGGTCAGTATTAACTTGACGTTTAATAACTCACCAAACTTATTTTATTAAGTTTCAAAAAATGTTCACTAATCTCTTTTATTATTAAGTTTTCTCGCCATAAGGCAAAGGTAGACATTCTTTTTGGTCGTTTAAAGTGTGATTCTTTAATTATTTAAGTAGTATAACTTATCCACATTTCATCCCCTTTGTTTACATTCCGAAACATGACCACTTCTGTAACATTTCTTATCCAGCTCAAATCCCTAGGAGAAAGTTGTACCGTTCGTTCCCCTAAGAATTTACCGTTTATTTTTATTGTTAGCGAGTTAGATCCAGTCTCGGAGAAAAGGGAAGTTTCAGGACAGAGATTCGTTTATACTTCCAAGATTTAAGTTTTATCTAACAAACGAGATCGCCTTGGGACGCAAAAGATTTGTCTTGAAGTTATTATAATTGAATAAGACAAAAATATATGATTGTTCCACGTTTTATCTCTTGCTCAGTGTTCCATCGATAAGTAAATTATATAATCTAGCACTTACTGTTGGAAGTTGGATGTCATAGTTAGGAGATGTAATCCATGACGATGTATTCCCATCGTTATGTCCTCTCAGCGGTATCACTGTTTGATAAATAAAAAGTAAAGCTTCATTAATGTTGTAGATCAGATGACGTTGTTATTTTTTGTATATTTAATTACTCTGTATTTGGATATTTTATTGGCTATTTGGCTACGGTGACCGCTCACCATCAGGCGGACCGTAAGCTTGTTTGCCACCTTTGTGGTATAAAAAAAAAAGTTTTTTTTTGTATTTTTTTATTAATATCCTGGGCATAAAACTGTATTAGATATTTTGTCTTTGAGCTCATAATGAATGTAATCGGAGTTATTTTGCAATCAGTCATGTCCCTGGCTGTCCAGATGCGAATATGAGCATGTTAGTCTCCCAAAATTATACTTGCACATAAACTAGTCTATAAGCTTTCCGTATGTTGTATTATTTAAAGATGTATTGTATATTGTAAATAAAGTATATTCTCTCTCTCTCTCTATCTCTCTTGGTACGAAAAACAGGACTTTGTATACTAAAAACCAGTTTTAAAAATTCCTGTCTTGAGAAAGTATAAATCTTTTCAATTCAGATTTCCGTAGCGTCTTGATTTGAAAACATACACGTCAGTAATTCACAGGCGAGCGAGTAATATTGTTAGAATGATAACAAAAGTACAGAAATACCGTTTATTTGTTTCTCATGATGTTTTCCATCCCATTTGCTCGCTCTCGGAAACGTTTAAAAGTATTGGGTGTGTTTTAATCGAATTCCCGGTGGACAGCCACTCACACAGACAAATTACACATTTATGCCGATGTCTGTAAGTTTGTATATCGTCATTGACGTATGAAAAGACCATATCAGCTCATATTTCTGTCTAAATCAATGAATGGAGATGTTGACTGAATATATATAATCCTGACTCAGTTTTCTGTAACCCATTGAAGCTGAAGGATGAAATTTTACACAAAACATAGAAAACAATTGATGGAGCAATGATGTATGTCCACATCACAACAGTTTTAAGATGCTATTTGAAATCGTTGGTCTTTTTCTCTGTCAAGCAAATAATCACTCGCCCGGGTACGAAGGCCGTGTGCGAATGATTGTACTTTCTTTGGCTGGCATCCGTGCGATGACGTGCTTACCATCGGCCCTGTATAACAAGAAACATACTCGGTCGACACGATAAGTTGCAGGCACACGTATGTAATTGGCCCACACGCGGGGTAAATCTGCATGACTCTATAAAGGCCATATCCCGTGCGCGTGCTAGCCGATATGAAATGATGATACACGTGATTTGAGACATTATGATGACAGGAAAACCGCCCTTAGTTGCCTGAAACCCAAACGGGGTGAAGTAATCTACGTTTTTCCCTAAAAATATACGTGTACCGGATAATCCGCCTACATCACTTTGTATTTTACAAATTGACACAATGGCGCTGGAAATTTCACAAAGCCTAATCCGATGGTTTTTATCGAGTTTTAAATGAAACAAAAAGAGTTGTATGTGAGCCGGCTAACAGCTAAATTTGGTACGGAACCAATAAACTTACGTAATTGTTTCATATTTATTTTAGGAAATAGAATGAACATGTTGGTGATAATACACCATTACTTTCAATTAGTAAAACAATAATAATAGGATAGGGCTTCCCATACCCATACATAATATATATTAATTCATACATGTTTAAATAGTGAAACTCGCGCAACTTCGTTTGCATGTATTTATTTATGCACAGCAGCGCCAACTATATCTTTTGACCAAATCCTACGGGAATAAACGAAAAAACTAAATGAAGCTAAAAAAGTATCCTATGTGATAATCCAAGGTATCAGGTACCTACATACCAAATATCATGAAAATTGCCCCCGCCATTTGAGCGTGAAGAAGTAACAAACATACTTTAGCCTATAAAATATTAGTAAGATTCTTATTATTTTTCACTTCTCATGCTCAGAAAGTGCTTATTTGCGCAGGATATAGGCTGCACAAAATCGAATTTTGTGCACAAGGGCAGAAAAGTAAACTCATAAATGTATCTATATTAAGACAAAGGAAATAAGCCATACAGCCAAACACAACAAAAGGTTCAGAGATAGAATTTGTTATTTTATAATATTTACTTTAATTTATTTGCCTTATGTGTTTTTAAGTCATAAAAGATATTAAAATTTAAATTAAAGTACGGTAGGTTATTTAATTAATTTAAGAAAATTATTTTATTACAAAATTAATTTAATAGTAGGCTGTATAGGTCTGCAGCCCAAGCCTAATTTCAAAGTCGTAAGATTTAAAAAAAAAAAGCGGCGGGAAATGGGAAACAGGGTCTTGTTTTTCTTGCGTTTATTTATTTATTTCCTCGCAATCGAAGTGAAAAGCAGAGTTTATAACTCGTCCACAAAACCATTTCTATCCTCGACATTACTATCAGCCCTCGCCTTCGGCTCGGGCTGCTAAAAGTCTCGGATAGAAATGATTCGTTTTGTGCACTTGTTGTAAAATCTACTATTGTTTAACAAACAACACAGATTTTGCCCTTTTAAACAACGAGAATCATAAAATCAAAACACTTGATCATTTCATTTTCACAATTATAATATTGGTATATATATTATTTGTCGAGGGAAGAATCGGTCATTTTATAATATTTGTAGAGGCGGCAACTTTAACTTTGTTTGTATAGGACAGAAGGGATGGAAATGGCAACGTTTATGAAATATCAAAACGCGACAAAACTTTACATTGGAACTGGTTTTGCGGGTAAAATATTTATTTATTTTCTTCATGCTTTTGAGAGCGACGAAAAATAATTTTGTATTGTCATTCGATTTACACACGCTTGTAAAATTTCAGCTCGATCGGTAACCGGGAATGTGTATCAAAAACTTGCAAGTTTCGATTACAGACACGATAGGTGAAAGTAAATAAAAGTTTGTAAAATAGCAGTTCATCTGATGCCAAGAAATCATCCCTGCACAAATATCAGTCAGTCATGAACATATTGACAAGGTACTAAAGAATTATAACCGGGAAGACGTAATGGTTTTGTCTTAGTGCAGTGCACCTGATAAAAAGTGGTCACCATCGCCGCTTATATGGAAACCCTTCCAGCATTCAGAGCCCCCGGTAGGTGTGAGGTACGAGAGGGTTTCCATATACGCTTTGTCGCCTATGAAGATCAGCAGTATTAGAGGTGGTAACAATGGCGTTGCATATAAGGAAGGTAAGGAAATAAAACGAAGGGAAAGGAAGACTTCTGAATCTTTCACTAAATGAACAAAACACATTGACGCTTCACGTCGGAACTGTATGATGGGTTTCTCCAACGGGCTCCATGAATGCTCCATCACTCACTCACTCCACATTATTTTTAAAATATTACAACGTGAGGCACAGGGTGTCAAAGTCTAACAAATTATAGGGAGAGACTTCATTATAGATGAGTACGTACTTTATATTATAAATGGCAATCAATCTTGTGTCGTTTGGTAGCGACGTGGGGGCCTCATCAAATTACGTTTAATTATTAATAGATTAATTATAATACAAGGAATTATTATGGAGATACAATATGCTTAATTTGTACAATACAAATGGAATTAATATAATTGGTATAGGTTGATTACTGATTTGTATAAATAAATGAATTGAAGCTAGGCTTTAATAAACAATTGGATCATTATCATTGCCTCTAGTTTCCTCTAGTTCATCTAGTCAGTTCAACCATATCGTCCATGGTTCAACCTTTGAACTAGTAAGACTTTTTTTCTCAGTAGTTTATCTTATTTATCCTTTATTTTCCCTTCTATTTACAATGAATGATTGGTAATATTGGACAGTAAATTTTTTATTCATTTTCATTCGGTAGCTTTCGCTTGAACAGCTTGACAGAATTAAAACCAAGTGTTGAATAAATTTGTCAATGAACGAAGTTGAATATTGGCATTCGCATCATTCACTCTCACTGTGAATGAGCAAAGAATGAACAGTTTGAATAGAAAAGAGAATGTACACTTGGAGCGCTCGTATTCGAATTTGAACTAAGACCAAGACGCACGACTTCGTACGGCGACATGTTCAAAGAAAAGAATAGGTGAATGCCATTCCAATGCTGTCGAGTGAACATGGAATGAATGAAAAATGAATCAGTCAGTGGAGTTACGATTCATTCAAGTGTACAGTCTGACGTCAGCTACCGCACTGATTTCAAAATACCTATATTATATTCTAGTGAAACCCGCGCAACTTCGTTTGTGTGTATTTATTTATGCACAGCAGCGCTATCTATATCAGACTTCACAAATCCTACGGGAATCAACGGGATTTTGAATCGCGTACTTTTCGGGATATAAAGTACCTATGTATGTGATACTGGCCAGTTTGGCAGTTTCACGGGTTTTTGATAAGTTCTAGACGACTTATCTGTTAGATTTTTTTTAAGTCATACGAAACTATCAATTTTTCTGTAGCATAGACAAAACGGAACTTTTTGAAAACTTGTAAAAATGCGTAAAAGTAATTTAAACACTTATCTCAAAAATAACTTGTATATTTATATTAAAATAAATCTTTCCATCAAAGTAAACCAAATTAAATATTTCACCATTATCGTTGTAGACAAAAACATTTTGTTCTTAGACTACACCATAACATCGTATGATTTATGTAACTCATATCCAAGAAGTAGAGGTGTGCTATTCCGAGATTGTAAACTAGATGCAATAACAAATCCACTCGAGGTGAGCGAATGACATTTATTTTGGACAAAAATATACAAAAGGGTGGCACCATACTTGACGTTCATAGGGTGGGTAAGACAGTTGTTTAATATTATTACATAAATATATCGTCTCTCTCTGCAGTCGGTCCCTCATATCTGAGGATCGTGGTCAGCTTCAGGGTTACATCTGGAGCGGATGATCTGCTTCCACCGGCTTCTGTCCAGCGCATCTCCTACGACCGTGTAGAATTTTGTCGACGACAAGTCTTTCACTTGATCGGTCCATCTTGTTGGTGAGCGACCGCGCGATCTTTTGCCTTCGGTGTTCCCAACCACAATCAGCTTCTCCAGACTTTCGTCGCCTCTGCGCATTGTGTGTCCAAAATAGGAGAGGATGCGCTGTCGGCATATTGTGGACAAGCGTGTTCCTACTCGGAGCTGTTTCAGGATCGATGCATTGGTGCGCTTAGCAGTCCAAGGGATTCTCAGCATACGTCTCCAGCACCACATCTCGAATGCATCAATCCTTTGTCTTTCCCGGGCCAGTATAGTCCACGTTTCAACCCCATATAGGAAGAGAGGAAATACCAAGGCTCGTATCAATCTGATCTTGGTTTTAATACCTATTCCTCTCCTCCTCCAGATGTTGTTCAAACGAGTCATAGCATCTTTTGCCATCCCGATGCGCCTTTTTATCTCGGGAACACAGCTGCCGTCATTGCAGATTTAGGAGCCCAGGTAAACGTAGTGGTTGACTGTGTCGATGCTAGGAATATTGTTGGCGATGTTTGCTAACTTTCCTAAATATATCGTAATAATTCATAAAAGGCTGACAGTTACCTCCACGTATCCTCCATTGCAATACAGCGAGGCAACGCTGCAAGCATTTTGAGTACCTTGCCACAGGGATCAACTTTGTTACACTTAGGGGGCGAGTGGCATCCCGTCAGTTTTTTAATAGGTGTAGTAGTAAGTCCCACAGTCTCCACCGGCACCGCATATTCTCCAGGCGGTGGGGCTGCTGCAAATCATTTTTCTGACGCTAATAAAAAAAGAGATCAACTTTGTTTAATAATTAAAGAAATCAAAACTATTTTTAATATTAAATTAAAAATGGTTTTTAATATTGCATTAGTTTTGATTTCTTGAATTTTTTTTTAATTGTGTATTGTTAACACCCTGTTATATACACAATAAACTCAAAGGTAACAATTAAGGTAAATATAACAGTTGTTTTTTTAAAGCGTTGAAGCATAGCTTCGGTGGAAATTCATAAAAGCTGAACGGCAGTTAATAAATTCTCAACAAGCCACTTGTTTAACACAGAAGGTTTATTGTGAAATATTTACAGATATAGTACATTTAAGTAAGTAAGCTGAAATGATGATGCTGGAGCAAACTGCATTTCTTCGTCTAATTTTATGCCAGATTTCTATTTATGAGTAAAAACATACAAACATCACAGCATTTACTTAGGTATAGTTTAGAATATACTTTAGAATATTAATATTAGGGATTCTACTCGAATGATATCAAATATTTAATAAAACGTCAATGTTAAATCAAGTCTCCATTCAAAAATCACATAGTGGATATGGATAAGTATGTCACTACCCTTACCGCGACCTGCCTTGAGAACTTATTTGGGAATTTTCATAAAATATTCATGCCGCTATTCGTCTACTCACTCAACAGAATTCAGTACAAACCATTGCTTTTACATATTAAACGCTTTTTATATATGAATACAAGTCCTTCCTGATGTAAACTATTTTTTAGGGTTCCGTAGTAGATTCGCCATGTCCGTCTATACGTCTCGCCATGTCCGTCCGTCATGCACTCATCACTCTAAAATACGCAACCCTACACTGTGCGTAAACCTGACTTTGGTAGTAAGTAAAATTTGGTGATCAAGTTACAAGGTTAATGAAAATGTAGGTTCTCCTTGTTTTCTAAAGGATCGGAAAAGCGGTTAATTTTGTTTCTGGTATTGCAAACGTCCATAGCCTTCGGGGACTGCTTACCATCATGTTTACCATCTTTGAAGTATAATACAGAAGTGGTTTGAAGACACTGATCTTCGCCAATTCGCTGAGCAGCGGAACGAAGTATTTTCTAAACCCATTTGATTAAAAGAGAGAGGAGAGAGCAAAAGATTATACTTTTAAATAGTTTAGACTTTAGACAGTCTATGCCCTCAACATTTATAAGCAAAACTGTATTCAAACAAAAACTCGTTGTCAACAAAAACAGGATTACGTATTCGTATAATATGTTAACACGACCAAGTGTGGTACACCCGAAATTTAGTACTTACAATATGCGAATAACGCTGTACGTAAATCGGGAGCACAATAGCGCTTGAGTTATGAGAACCTGGTGCCCCTGACAGTTGGCAATACTTGGTTTGTATGGGCTTTGTGGTGCCTAACGTGTTTATTTACCGATCGGATTGGGATAAGTATCTCGAATTTCTAGATCTATCCATAGACCAACTATATAAGGAGATAATAATAATGAAAAGATGTATGTCAGTTATGTTGTAACATTTTAAATTTCAAAAAAATAATCGATACATATAGTTTGTGTGAATGTCAACAGATGGCGCTGACCATTTTTAAAATCGCGCAATGGTTTCCTCAAATTGAAACCGCGGACAAAATCAACCAATAAAAAATAAAATTAAGTCAGGATATTTCTCAAAACCGTAATATTTAACAACGAATTTGGCAATTTGTTGGTTTATAATTAAAATCTTTATTTATCTGAAATTGACAGGATCTTTACTAAGTTTCAGGAATTCATACGAGAATGTATACGCGTACATAGTTCCCTGTACAACTACTTCTAAAGTTTTAGTGGAAGAGAATTGATAGAATCGATAAGCTATAGAATTTTGCACAATTAAACACACAAAGTTTCTGATAACTATTAATGATTGAAACTACTTTTAGTTATGAAACCATCTCGTTAGCATATGAACTTATATCATCCTTTGTAGAATGGAAAGAGAGAAGGGGGGATCGATTATCTATAAAAACAATACATTACACTTATACTAGCTCTATACAGATGTACAAGGATCTATATGAACGTGAGTGACGTTTGTAGGACTTGACTGTGGCATATTTTCATACATTTTGTTACTGATATGTATTATAATATCTGTGATTTTGTCAAAGGCGAACTGTCAAAAAGTGACATACTTACAATATGAACGGGAGTTTTGGTTCCAATTTCGGCCACGTTCATTTATTTATTTATTTATTCATACATAATTACATCATCCCAACGCGACATAATATTAATAGATATAAATACAATTAAAATTAATATCAAAATTTAAAATTACTAAGAATAGAGAGAAAAAAAAATGAATTACATACATGCTAATAATTACCGAAATCACAATATTTCCAGGAACTTGTGAGCTCCGTTCAGCAGCTTTCCTACACTGTCCGCAAAGAGGTCTAAGTCATCCCTATGGGCAAGTATGTCCGAAATAAGACGTAACGCGCGTACGGTAGGTGCCTGCGCGGCGTGGTTAGTGCGCGTAGGAAGCGTCTGCAACAGACGTGGACGTCTACGGGGCGCTACTGCTCCCGAGCTGTCCTGGGGTATACGAGGAACTAGAAGGCCCATCCTCTGCAGTATAATTGGGTTATGCATCCTATGGTGTATGATGAGCAAATACAATTTTAATAGGAGCATATTTCTCCTTAGTTCCAGTGTCTCTCTGCCAACCATACCAGAGACAAACAGGGAGGGATATAGGTAGGGGTAATAGCCATAGCTCTTCTTATACAACCAACGGGCAAACTTACGCTGTATCTTCTCAACCAAGATGTTATATTTAGCCTCAGAGGGGGACCAGATCACTGCACCAAATTCAAACCTACTACGTACATAAGCGTTGTATAATACATTAGATACTGGGATACTATTAAATTCTGACGCGGTACGAATAATAAAGCCAAGAGATCTGCTAGCTTTTTTGGAAACATCTATTATGTGCTGATGAAAATTCAGTTTATTGTCCAACAATAGTCCCAAGTCACGAATGCTATCTACCTCATCTAACGGAAAATTGGCCAAAGTATACGGGGTCACTATTGGACAGCGTTTGCGCGAATAACTAATGACTTTGCATTTGGAGTCATTGAAAGGAAGCCGATTAAGTATACTCCAATTAGATACCGAGTTAATATCCTCCTGCAAAGCATTAGCATCAGAATCATTACCCACACCCATATATAACTTAAGATCGTCTGCGAATAATAAGCACTCAGCATTGTGAACAGTGTCGGGAAGATCATTTATCATAATCAGGAATAAAGTTGGCCCCAAAGTACTGCCTTGGCTAACGCCTGATCTGGTATAAAAGTCCTGTGACAAATATCCATTAACCCTTACAAATTGACGGCGATTGCGGAGGTAACTTGAAAAAAACCCGAGCAGATTGGGCATAAATCCCAATCTAGCCATTTTCATCAACAGAATGTCGTTATCTACCAAGTCGAATGCCTTCCTAAAATCAAAGTATGCACAATCCACCTGTCGGCCAGCATCCATCTCAGCAAATGCATAGTCTACCAATGCGACAATATTTGTAGTGGTAGAACGACCCCTACGAAAACCGTGCTGAGCGTCATTAAGAGTTACTTCTGTCTGCTAATATGACGATTGAGAATGGACTCGAAAACCTTGGAAAATACAGGCAAGACAGCAATAGGTCTATAAGACGCTATACATCCGTCAGGCACACCCTTAGGAACCGGAGTTACTCTGGATCGTTTCCAACAGTTTGGATATTCTGAGTTGGACAAACAGAGGTTGAAGAGATATATGAGTGGGTCATTAATAACCGATAAGCAGTCCTTGAGAAGAAACACTGGGATACCATCTGGTCCTACAGCTGAACGCGTTTTAAGATGCCGCACTACTGACACCAGGTCGCAATTATTTACAGCCGGAACACAGACAGATTTGGAGTCAACGCTAGTGTGCTGTGCAGTAAGAGTAGCGTCCAGTAGCGGCTCACTAGCTTGAAAGACAGAATGGAAATATTGGGCAAAGGCATCGGCAGCCGCTTGACCTGTCAGTTCCACGTCTCCATCCCTATAAACATCAGTCCTACACCTATTTTTCCGCTTTTCCTTTACGAAGTCCCAAAACTTTGCAGGGTCCTCTATTATGTTTGCTTGGACCTTTCTTATATGCTCACGATATGCCTTGTCAATCAAATTTTTAACCCGCCATCTGTAATATTTATATAATTCACTATTATATTCAGATCCTCTAGATTTATATTGTTTGAGATGTGAATATTTGCACTTGATATTATGTACTATCTCTGATGTAAACCAATTCGGGTACCGGTATTTTGAATTTGACAAAGATTGCTTTTTACGTGGCACAGTTACGTTTATAACATCATATAGTAAAGTATAAAACATATCAACCGCTGAATTTACGTCCTTTGTATTTAACAAGTCTGACCAATCTATATTGGCTATTGACTGATACAGTGTCTCGTAGTCAGCCTTCCGCCAGTTGAAATCAAGTGGGTCTCTAGTAGGCGTCGGGCGATTCGAAGCGGGTGGGAAGATGGCACCATGTAGCCTGACACACAAGTGTAGAGGAGGATGATACTCATCTATGGGAACCAAAGGATCACCCTTAGAAACCACTAACTGATCACATGCTACGTCACTCAATACAAGATTTAACAGACCTCCCTTGCCATTCAGCATATTATTATGCTGTCGGAGCCCACAAAATTCTAGAAAACAATTAAAATATGTTCTGACATTAGAACTACATGAATTTAGGTTGAAATCTCCGAATACCAGAATATTTACGTTCGGATTAGAACATATAGCGTTTTCGATACATGTCAAGTCACTTAAATATTGCTTGTCTTTGTAGTTTGGAGGTAAATATACTACACAACACAAAAAACAAACATTAGTACTTTTTATCATGGCAAATACCAATTCCATATCCGATGCGAGACCATCTATATTTGTAATGCCGCGTACATTGTAACAATTACGTACAGCTAAAAGTACACCACCCCACCCACTATCACCTGGACGGTCTTTGCGGATAACCGTGTAGTCAGGAGGGAACAGCTCACCATCGGATACAGAACTAGTGAGAAACGTTTCAGTTAGCGCAATAATGTCATAGTCGCATGGTGTTACATTTTTGTAGAATAGTGCAGTTTTAGAGCGCAATCCTCGTAAGTTTTGGTAGTAACAACTAACCTTCTTATGCCTTATTTGCCTGTTGGGCACGAAAATTCTGACGCCAGGGCTTGATGCATATATCTTCAGCCCAGGAAGTAGGAGCCATCACACGATCAACCAACTTCGTAGGTACTCCAAGTTTAAAAGATGCATTTTGCTTAGTTACCTCTGGCTTTGAGTGCTTCCACCGTGCAGAAGTTCATAAAGACCTTTGTAGCATTATACTCTCGGGAACAGGCACGTTAAACTATTATATAAATAACGCCCCGCACCAAAACGGGCGACCCTTCCCGTCCCGCAGCATTCGCCCACAACGAGTGGGGTACTTGAAAGGCACGGTGGTCACGCGTTGCACGCACAAACATGCGCGCATTGTGTGAAGACGTTCTTCTGTTCATGTAATAGTAGTAGGTGATTATAACGAGATGTTTGTATAGAGTGTCCGGGGTGTGCTATCGGTCCCGATTGTTTGTCGATAGTGACAGCCGTCAAAGTGACCGTTAGGTGGCTTGAAGATACTGGTGCAGTTGACACTGATTGCAGGAAACACACGAAAAGAAAAAGACTCTCGAGAAGGAGAGCGAAGTGAAGTCAAGTGAATTTAGTCACAAAGTTAAAAGATAAAGGAAAAGCGAAGCCTAAGCATGCGTTTGCATCACTTCTGCAGCACCATGCAGAAGCGCGTTTAACAGCTTTTCTGCGAACTCGTCGTGGTTGAGTTTACTTATAAACGTATGTACATTACGTCACGCAACGAGGAAAAAGATAGTTCACTCCACTGGTAGGGCTATTAGAAAAGTTATATGGACGCTGGCTGATTACTCTGTGCCACAAACTTTTTAACAAGCAGAGCTAAATTTAAATGGCTATGTTAACTGGTAGGCAATGTTTTTTTTAAAATCACTTAGAACACTATGGTCATTTTCAACAACGCCCTAATATATTTTCTGAAATAAATTATACTATTATTGTTTGACATCCCGGTTAAAACAATGATAATGATATTGGCTTGATATTTGTAATCTGCGGCGATTCGTATCGTTCATCTTAGTTTCAGTTCATAAGTTGCCACTTTTGATTGCCATATCGCGAAACTAAGCCAACATTGGATTTTTAATGTACAATTTTTTACTTTTAATAATAAGCATAAAAGGCTTATTCCCTTTCAACCAGCAATAAAATGTTACAACACCTTCGCAAAGTAACCGCAGGGTGAATCCGGGTACGAATTCAATATAACCCTTCTGGCATCCAATAAAAGTTCTAATAAACATAAAAAGTTTAGCTTAGTACCAATGTACCGTATTTTGGACGGATAAGTAAATAAATAAAATACGAGATGAGATTCTTGTAATGTTTCGGAAGACGTTTCCCGATTCGACGATTTCGAAGAAATTTTGTCGCAAGCCCTACATAGCTGTTACGATATTGCACTGTTTTTATCGGCCTTTAAGTTTAAACCCATTTTTTGCAAATTCTTTTCAACTCAAAAAATTTGAGAATCAGACAACTTGCCAAACAACACAAGTGCAAAATTTTATCCATCGCTATTTGGCGTCATTATTTCTGTGATAAGAGGTGGTACTGCCCTAGTTGAGCCAACCCATGTACAAGCCACTCCCAGTTCATAGTAATAGGTGGTAATAGCTACTAACCACTCATCTTCACTCAATGATGCGCATACTGTTGATAAATAAAAATAAATCCATTTATGCAGTATTTAGAAAAGTTTAATCGTATCCCATCCCCGGAATACTTATTTAGAACCTTGGCTATATTATATTAGGTCCTAATTTATTAATGAAATTCCTTTTAACACATGACTATATAGGTTACATATGATCGTTTAAGCAAGGAAATAATGGTCTAGTTTTCAGAAAAAATATATTATTGTATTGTACATTAATTCATCCATATTCAACCATTTTGATATGTGAGACGCGTTGACGCGCCCTTAGCACCGCACCCCTAAACCTTTTTTTTCTACTGACGGATGGCTGCTGCAAGAGAGGCGCATTTTAACGAGTATTTCTAAATTTAATGACTTTTTTTTACTGAATACTATACCATTATTTCCTTGCTTAAACGACCATATGTAACCTATATAGTCATGTGTTAAAAGGAAGTTCATTAATAAATTAGGACCTTATATACATGGGAATTTGCTTCTTCATCTACTAAAACTGGAAAACTTATACAAACAGAAATTGGTTCGTGTAGATACTGTGGTAAATTAAACGCTCTAAGTTAATTGGCGCTTAGCTCCCCGCCTTTTAATCAAGTCAAGGTATGCATTTAATGTAATCGGGAGATGCGCCTTTACCCAGATTAAAGGTTGCTAACAAAATTATTAACCAATCTACAGCTTCAGTATATCGCACAATAGCCTTTTTAGAGTTAAATTGAGGAGCCCTTATAGTTTCGCCATGTCTGTCTGTCCGCGGTCTAGCGCCTAATACCTACACAATATTAACTATGGTAACAAAGTGCTAGAACAAAATCTTGAAATTAGTTTTATTGGGGCGCCTTCCCTACGTGCAAAGTTGCAATTATTTTTTATTCGCGCCCACCCCATTGTGTTGGAGTGTAGTTCTTGAACCATGATGTAGCCCACAAGGGGGTCCGGCGCCGCCGGCGGGGTAGCGGGGTAGGCGGACGAGGGAGCAGTCAGTCAGGTTTTTAATCGGTATACACAAGTGGCATATAAAGCCAGGTAGCCCGACAGAGCCCCGTCGCTTCCCCAGCGGCGGGACATGCAGTAATGCATTTTCCTGACTTTAAACAAAAAAAAAGTGTAGTTCTTAAAAATATTGGATGTAAGGGAACATTTTTGATGCAATGATCCGTTTGCAAATGATTTACATTTAACGTTTAAACGTTGTAATTTTTGTATACACACTCTATGTCTGAAATTCTTGTTTTACTACTAACTTTTTTCCTGTTTATAATTTTATTATTAATCTTAGGCTCTAGTATTTAATGTGCCTAATAGTTATATTCCAAGCAACGCCTCCGCCTCAGTGGACTTCCAGCCTAATGGCGGAACAGTCCCAGGTGTAAGGCTTACTGTACATTAGATTTATTGCTAAAAGGATGTCAACGGTGTAGGATGATTGACGTGAAATTAATTATGCTTAGTAATTTAATTATATTTCGTAAAGGGTTCGACATTTTAAGATAGCTTTCCTTTGCATTAGAATTTCTTATGAATTCGTTGGGACTTCAATGAAATTCTCTAGGTACTTGGGGGATTGAGGGGACTTTATTGCTCATTATCTATCTGTAGTTGTTGCTATTAATAACGTTCATAGCCGTAGAAAATGTTTATTCAAATATGGTGATAAGGAAATTGTCTTTTGACAAACTTGTGATGCTATCGGTATACTGAAGTCAAGAATCCGCTACCTTAACAAACAAAAAAATGTATATAAAACTAATTTGATAATTGGGTAATATTTTTTCTTAAAGTTTTTTTATTGTCATAAATAAAAATATTTAAAGGAGCAAAGGTTTATTATTTTGAATTTAATCTTTGATTAAACGGAAAAATTTCTAAGAATTTATGAAGAAAGTGATTTTAGGAAAACATATCTCCTAATAATATAAATAAAAAAATAATGTAGACTCTTATTATTATATTACTGCTTGTATCTTAACAGTTATCTCTCTCTTTTAGTAAATAAATTCGTATCCTAAGACGAGATTATACCATAAGTTACATTTAGTATAATATTTCTCCTTCCTTTTCATTTATAACGTGAAAATAAATGTGTTAATTAACATAAGAGCATAATACATTACCCGGTCGGTAAGGCAGCCTGCCCTCTTTTTGTGGTCGTAAATTTTGAGTCACGAACAACTGAAATGCTTCGTGCACTGCACTAGGTTCTTGACAAATGGAAGTATTGTGCAGGTCCGTTTATGCTGTATTGAAATAGCTTAAAATCGTGAGTTGCATAATAATTTGAGAATTTCTGTTTTTTTGTGTTAACTCGAATCATTTTTTTAAACGATTGGTTTACTTTACTCTGTGTTAAGTCCTATAAGTCTGTCTATAGGTTTCTCTAATAGATTTTAATTTTCTAATTTTATGGATAAAATTTGAAAATGTGCTACACTTTAATGATCTACAGAAATAACTTTTTGTTTAAGGTTTAATGGTTTTAATTTAACAATTTACAAACCAATTTATATTTTTCCATTTAATTTTGTGTGTATCCGTCCGTAGTCATACTGAAAAACTGAGTAAATCCAAAGCTAGTAAAGACGCTGGAAATGGCTAGTCCGATATGATATTATTGTGAAATTGCGATCATTTAAAATAAAAATTATTTTTATGAATTTCTCAAAATATTAATTCCTTTTATGAAATTCGAATAAGAATCTTATTCTAAGAAAATCATAATTATATTATATCTTTATAAAAACCAGATTTGACGAATAATTTTCACTTCATAATCCAATCCACCTAAAGTTAGTCGTTGAAATACTGAAATGAAATTCTCTTAATTCTAAAATACAGTGTCAATATTTCATACATAGAGATTATATTAGACGTTTATATGGATCATGTTGATCCCTATACAAAGTGTTTTGTACGTCGGGGTAGTTTTCAGGGTATACCCTTGTCAATTTCACTCTGTTTCATGGTTTGTTTGCTCGTAACTCCTTAACTGTCGAAGGAAGTATATTTAAGGGCAAAAAAGGTAATTTTTGTGACTGACAAAGCGTAACTATTGCAATGTCTATTTCTGAATACCAATTAAAATTATTCTTTTAATAAAAACGGGTAAAAATATTTACGTAGAAAAGTTATTTAATTAAATTTAGGATTGCAAGTTCCAGATAAGTTCCAGTTAGTTTTTGTGTTAGAAAATGATCAGCCAATGATTAACTAAATCTTGTTTTGTCATCGCACGTCCTTTTATTATATGCTAGAATGACCAGTGACAAAATAGATTTTAGTGATGACAGAGCATTTATGAAATGTCGACCCGGGAAATACTATCATTCTATAGAACAACCATTTAGAAACCTAAAAACTTTTACAAAAACCCTTTATAAATAAAATACAGGAAAAATGATCATATTTCCCAAGGCACATAAGCCAGTGAGAATCAATTTTCTTCAATGGATTACGGGGTTATGTTATCACCTTTTATTTATCAGTATATAACTGAAAGTGTTACGAAATCATAGGGCGGATGCAAAACCCTTGTCATTTTTGTCTACTCTGTCGTATTCATTTAATGTATCTGGGTAAAGTTAGCCGCTTATAATATGACATTTATATGTCATACCCCAGGAAAACACGCAAGCGGGCTACCTGATGGAAAGTCGTAGTCGTATATGAACATCAGTAATTCGTAATGCGTTGCTTGCTACAAGGAAGGAGAAAAAGGAAAGAAGGAATAAGGGAAAGAAGTTGGACTTCCTCAGTCTCTGATCTCTCACCTTGTTGAACGAAACGAGGAAACGAGGAGACAGGATTTACCCGAAGAAAGCCGAGGAAGTCCGCTAGTTTATTTCCAGGATTCCTTAATTCAAGCTTCTACCTGCACAATCTCAAAGATAAGTTGATCGATTAAGATTGACTTAGGATTAAAGGAACTTGCCAGTTCATTGAAGATTTGAAGGACTGACCCAAAAGTTTTGGAATCATTAACTAGTAGATATTGCTAGTCAATGTTAACTGAAGTTTAGTAAGTACATGGTTCACTTCCAAGTAAAGTACCTTGAGATTTTCACACCTGGAGTTTAGTTACAGCAAACAAAGGGGGTCTCGCACTTAAACTAAGCGTCAAACATAATTTTGCACCTTCTCTTGTAACAATAAGGAATATAATAAGTTACAATTATATTCGCTCAATCCTACGAAGTATTGATTTGTATTTTATTATAAACTGCTGCCTGCGGTGATACTCGCTTTTAATTTTATGCACAGCAGCGCCATCTATATCAGATTTTTGACCAAGTCCTACGGGAATCGTAATTGTGATCACGTAGATGTTTACCAGAAAAGTGAATTCTTTCACTAAATTACTAAATTAAAAAAGTTTTACAAAACAGTCTGTCTTCAATTTAGAGATGAAATAGTAACTATATTTAGAATGTGCGCTTTTACACACTTTCTTGGCTTTTACTGGCACTTTTATTGTATTAGGCTAACTGTTATGTTTTTTTGCGACGCGTCTTCGTAACAAACCATCTACGTTAGTAGTGCTGATAGGATCAAAATGCGTGCCACGCACAGTGCATGATTCCGTATTTCCTACGCTATGCTTGCTTGCAGATGAGTGCAAGGACAATATTACATAAATAAATAAATAAATAAATATATATATATATAGGGACAATTCATACAGATTGAGCTAGCCCCAAAGTAAGTTCGAAACTTGTGTTATGGGATACTAACTCAACGATATTATATTTTATAACAAATACATGTATAGATAAACATTCAAGACCCGAGGCCAATCAGAAAAAGTTCGTTTTTCATCATGACCCGACCGGGGATCGAACCCGGGACCTCCTGGGTGGCGGTCTGGCGTGGTAACCATTACGCCACGGAGGTCGTCAAACTAACACTACTAATATAACTACTTTCCACCGCTAGGGTCATTGTGGCAAACCGAACTCTTTTTATAAACCTTTTTGTAAATAGTTATTGTTTCCTTTTTCTTTATGGTGTTTTTATATTCTTTTTGTCACTCACCTTCACTTCACTTTTTCACGTTCGCCCACCAAATCATATTTTCTCAATATAAGTTTTCTTTATCCCTTCTTCCTCTTTTTCTAACCTCTCCATCCTTAATAGTCATGATACTATTATTTTCAAAAGTAAGTATAGTTGGGAGTTAAATTCAGCTTCTACGAAAACATAGGCGAGTGAACTCAAGTGCAGCAAGATAATTTCTAATATCAAGGATTTCCAACTGAGAGAACGCGCATTCTTATCGTAAGTTCATATTCTTTGGATAAATTTTATTATCCAGCTAAAGTCATTCCACAATCCGCATATTATACGAGATTGTGTTAGTGAAATAGTGGTAATCGTTATGGGAATACAAAATGGCATCCGGAAAAGGTATAAAGGGCGAAATCATGGTTGGTGTTTTCATGAGAAGTTTGAGTGGTAGAGCATCTTTTGTTTTCATTCCTTTATGAGCAACGCATCCAAGTATCTTGTTGTCGTGTTTATGGACAGTGGTGATGGCTTACCATCAGGCGAACCGCTAGCTTTTGTCCTCCTTTTTCTTAAAAAGTCTGTAACTGACAGCTGTGGCGTAACTCGAAGTAACTTCGTATAGTTCGTATCTAAATCTATTTCTCCGATTTCGCAACAAACAACCTCAACTTTACACAGATTATGAAATAGTTTCGTAAATTATTATTAAGGTGATCCGATTCGGTCCGCGCGTTGTAGCTGTTATTATTATGAATGTCCACGATGCATCTTTTTCCCAATAAACATGCATTATGCACATTCATAATGAGAAGAGCCAATATTTATAATTTATATGATAATTATTCAATAGAAGATATATTGTATTTGTTGTCGTCAAATCAATTTTCATGAAAATTCTATCAATGATTGAGATGCAATTTGTAAAAAACACCAAAAAATTTGAATTTCCTGCGCGGACCGAAACGGATCACCTTAATCTATTAGGTGGATATTCTTCTTTCGCTGATCATCGGCATTATTATGACTATGCCTTAAATAACAGCACTTCTCAAATTCAATGGTTGAGATACTAAAGCAAATTTTTGAAGTTCGTAATCGGTATTAGTATTTCATCAACATGGTAGTTTAATTTAAACGGAGGAACCGAGATAGTAAACTCGGCAGTTCACAAAAACAACACTAATATCCTCCCATTCTATCCAAGTCGAGTCACTAGTATAACTTAACAAAGGGTATGTTTCAAAGGCGAAAGTCAACTAGTTTTCCGAGCTACCGACTCGCTGTCCATTTACACAGAGCTGAGACTTTGCGTTCTTCTTTGCTTTTTTTTTACTCAAGAAATAAATTCATTTCATGTTTTAATGGGCTTATTATTTTTAAATTTGCTTTTGAGTAACTGCCAGTACACAATAGTTGAATATTACTTTAGACTAAAGCAGAATTTCCGCAAGAGGTTTTAGGAGACATGACTCACTTGATAACTAACAAATACTGATAGCGGCCTACCGAACTTTTTCGATCTACCGATAGCGCTAGCTAGCTAGATGCTCCTAAGCTTCGGCGCCTGACAGTAAGCAGTTATCACAGCCTTTGAACATTTACAATACCAGCAGACGTCCTTACGTGCTGCCAAACGTGTACGAACCTCTAACACATCTGTACATGTGAATTGGGGCATTTAGATCTTAGGCAGCACTGGTATGCTCTTTCCAATTTGTCTTATTTTAAACGAGCTTTTTGTTACCCGCGACTTCGTCCGCGTGAAATGTTCAAATAAGAATAACTCCTTTTCCTGTCATGCGATTTAAATGAAACAAAGCCTATATTCTGCTCCAAGCCGAGCTCTATCTCCCTGTGAAAACAGGATTAAAATCCGTTCAGTAACTTAGAAGATGTGCGCGTTCAAACAGACAGACAGACAGACAATAAATGCAAAAAAAAAAAATTTCGCTTTTATTACCTTTCTCTAATTGTTCCCTCTCCATTTTTGCCAAATATGTTCAAAGTACAGACATATCGGGGTCTACTGTTTTATTATATGTATAGATATCGTCGGTATTGTAAGTAAACTACTTGTGTAGTTTTGTATCTAATTAAGAAAGCAATCAACGAGCAATTTACCTTGATCCAATAACCGAAAAATTCGATAATAAACTGAAACGTGTCCTGTATTTCACCCATTAATCAATTACTTGGTTGCTAATTTGCTATACAATAGTTACACGTCAGCGCTAAGTGCATTAACATTCATTGCCATAGTACGTAATTCACTTTGCTGGACATTTATTGGATGGAAAGCATTGTCCAAAATATTATTTAATTTTGTTAATGTCATATGAATTTTAACATTAGTTTTCTTAAGAAACTCTATGTGGGGTCAGTCAGTACAGCATGTAAATTACTTCGAGTTCATCCTATTTTTCGTAATCTTAACACCAGCAGAGTTATTTGCTTTCGCGTCTGGAAGAGTTGGGGGACCCTCTATCCCAAAAGTCGCATTTGCATCGTATAACTTATAATAGTTTTATACGCCGGGTTTTGGGGTCAATTTCCGTTAGATACGGTAAAGTGAGTTCATCACTAAACAATTTGTTTTCATTCTGTTCTTTTCGTAATGACGAAAATAGGTATCGGCAAATGTTTACCATCAACGGGTCTATTCTCGTAACAAAATCAGTTTCAATCTCATCTCAAACTCAAGCATTATCTCGCTCAATTCCTATTTTGTATGAGTGAGACGGCTCTTGAGATTGACTTGAGATGTAACTGTTTTTGTTACCAGAATAGGGGCTGATGTCGTGCTAGCCCACGTTTGAACAGTTACTTGAACAAATCATCATCCCATAATCATCCCACTGCTGGGATACGGGTCTCCCTTCAATCGAAGGTGATAAGAGCATGCTCTGCCACGCTGCTCCAATGCGGATTGGCGGAGGCCGGTGTTTTCAAACCGCCCTAAGGCCACCGACTTGGCTTAACGACTGTCATTCATCGACAACAACCGGGACCGACGGCTTAACGTGCCCTCCGAAGCACGGATAAGCTCGAGATAACGAAACCCATCCAAACGCTGGCTAAGGTCGATGTCGCTTAACTTGCGTGTTCATATCAGAGTGCGACACACAGTGATGCCATCGAGCTCCTCCAACTAATAGGATCCTACTAATTATACTATTTGATTCTAAAGCTAAATGTTTTCCTCCTACGTCTAAATAAACAGAGACTGAATATCCGAAATCCATCTTTCAGTTTCTACAAATAGAAGAAGCCTTCGAAACGCGGTACGTTAAAGGTTAAATATATTTTATAGTGGTTTGTTGTTTAAACTTTATTTTCATAGACAAGTTTTATTTTGTCTTCTGTGGTCTATTTTTAGAGAGAGAAGTATAAAAACGAAATTATTTTCGTTATTATTGTAAATATATTTCTACTTTCCTCTATTTAAATTGTATTTTTTTTAAAAGTAATGGTAAGTCGGCCACTTATTTTCTTCTCCACAGTTTTCATGGTTAATCCCATTTTAATTTTGGTACAGTTATAGAATTTTTTTTTTCACTACGGTATTTAGAAGAATTTGCTAATAAGAAAGTTATTAAACTACACAGTCATATGTGTGTTCATTATTTAGTCCAAACTTAATCACAAATACATTATCGGGAAATTGCGTTATTACGAGAAATTTCACTTTAAAATTCTATTAACAAGGCAAATTATGTTGAGATTCAATTTCGTATTCATACATTATCTTTAAACGTTCCCTTTTATAACATACAAGCTACTTGCCTGCTTTGCTCAGGGGCATTTTAAATAGCCAGCAATTTTACTCGGTATTAAAGAATTTTTGAAATCGTTAGAAATAAGAAGTAGGTACATAAGTAGTCGTAAAATAAATATAAGTTAGTAATAAACAGTAAAATAAATAGTAGGTAATAACTATGTCAGTACCTATACGAATATAATATATGTGATAATGGTAACCCTCTCACAAAATATCGGCGTAAAGCAGCAATGCGTTTCGTCATGTGAAAGATCCGGAAGCAACGGAACGGACCAAATCCTTTCCCTTCTAAAAAATAAATAATAATAATAAAAACATTTTATATTGCAAGTAGATAATACAGGAAATACTTTCACATGTCAAAAATCTTTTTTATCCTAGCACTTTAACGTAAATGGCCTGTTGAGAAGAAGTGTCGCAAGAATTCAACAAATCGCTGTCCCCGGCGAATATTATGGTTATCGAAAAATCTAAATTTTACAGGAAAAATAAAAAACTGTTTTTACTAAATAACTTTAAAAATACACAAGGTAAAGAAACCATTCATATACCAAAAGAAAGCTAATTTTTTGGGAAATAAAGATATGCATTTTGTGATTATTAATTATTATTGGTATTTAAATTATTAATAAAATTAATTTTACCAGAAATTGTAAGTGTATTTTACGACGCTAAGCTACATTACAATAGTATTCGAGTAAATTCCAAGATTCTAGCTTCACAATAATAAAGTATTACGATATTATTCGTTATTCTCAATATTGCGCTGGGTAAACGTAACGAATTAAAGCCATTTTATTCGAGTATCAGTGAAAACAAACGCATTGACGTATTGTTGTGTAATCGTGTTATTCGTCGAATCTAGGTAATTAGATATTTTATGTAATAACAGTTTGCAGTTAGAGCAAATAACAAATATTTATTGTAAAAAAACACTATTTTTCAGTTAAAATCTTTATTTTAATATTAAAATAACAAAAAACGATTACTCTTTTAGAATTTCTTTTTAGAGCGACATCCTTTGTATTCTTTGCCTGAATTTTTTAGTCGCCTTCGTTCAATTTAATCTCTTGAAAACCCTTAAAAGCCGCAAAAGTTTCATGGTGACTAACAAACCTTCCCCAACACTGCCCGGAATGTATGGAAGTCCCTCAACTTACAAATGCAGTCGTGTTCCCATTGACTATTGTCCGGGCTGCCAGAAGTTCTCATGAAGTCGAGGCCCAATACGCAGTCATCCATAATTTCAGCCACGATAACGTTGTGAGTGTATAATGTTTCACCCACTTGCAATGTGACCAAAATTTCCCCTAGACCCGTACTAGGGGAAATTTTATTTGCTGGCCGTAAGCGGAAATAAGTTTGGACATCAGTGGTATTGTTGCGCCTCTTCATGGTTTGCATGAAGTTGCAGTTTCGGCGTGATTATTGTCCTAGAGGCTCCCGTCACCCGTGTCCACACTTATCTTGCAGTCTCTCAGGAGAGACTGCAAGATAACTGTTTAAGGATACGCTAGTTCAAGGATACGCCGCTCAGTGAACAGGTTCACCGAGTGCCGTATTCTTAAACTATTTCCATTGCTAGCTTGTGAGACGATCATTCTCGGGGTTTCTTCTGTTCCAGCCAGCACCCGCCCCTTAGCCCTGGCTGTTAGTCGTTTTCCTGATTCTCAACAGAAGCTGAAGTATCCATCTTCTTTGCCATTTCCATAAATTGCTTCTGCATCTTGCTCAACTCCTCAGCAAGTTTAGCCGTTTGAGGCTCCTTCTTCAAACTGCAAATGGCCTGTTTCTCCACATACACTTAGGTGTGTAGCACTTAGGTCCGGTCTTTTTCTTCGGCTGGAACGACGTCTTTATCTCCCGCACTTTTTCCATTACTTCCCGTACTTTGTAATTTGGTCGAACATCACGTCGCAGGGTTTCACCTTCTTCCAGGGCTTGCGCTAGGGCTTCCTTTAATAAGACATGATGGCGAAGCCATACTGCAGCCCTAATCTCCATGTCTTTGATCCCATCATACGAAACGCTGTAGTATAGATAGGTAGGCCTTGCGGACAAGCATCTCAATTTCCAAGGGCCACTGCTGCAGCTCTTCTACCGAACGCTGAGTTCAGTCTCGTAATTGAGCACGGAAGACATGCTCCAGATGTTGTTCGCCGTACCTTGCTTCCAGTGCCTCCATTAGCTCCTTGAATGTGCTCCCCGAGGACGGTAGCGCCTCCAGAACCGAAAGAGGCGATCCCTCAAGGTGCAACTGTCAGAGTTGTCAACCTTTGTTCTTCCATCCAATCATTAGCATTGGCCACGGTCTTAAATTTCTGATGGTAGGCGGTCCAGGATGTAGTGCCGTCGTAGGTTGAAACTTCTACTAGAGGCGCCCGGCTGCCTATAGCAAAGCACTCGACATGACAGGGGCCCGATTCTACTAAACAAATGCACCAATGGACTCTCAATTGTGTCTCAATCGTGTCTCAATAGAATGCCGATAGTGTATCAGTGAAATAGTTTTCTATATTTGTTATGGACTTAAACAATAACATAATGTTTAACTTATTGTTGTAGTCTCCACTCGCAGAAGCCCCTTCTGCAGCCATCGACATCTTTTTTTAGGGTGTCCAATGTCCATGTTGTCCTCCAGATTGATAACCCTTTCTTCTACTTGGTCTACATTCTTCTGTAGGTTTTCCACCTTATCATCCACTGAACCTACGGCATGCAGTAATTTTTGACGCCATTCCTCCTGCTCTTGGCGCATTTTCTCTTGCCCCTGGCACATGTAGTCCATAATCTGCATTAATCTATTAAAGTCGAATGCAGATGCTCTAGCCTCTTAAGGTCCGATGGGTGGATCTAGTGGACGGGGCCTGCATAGTTGATGTCGCCTGGTCCTGGTCGATGGAGTCGGTAGGCGTGTCCCGATGGTCCGTTGATGGGTCCTGTCGGGCAGTAGCCATGACTTCCGCGGCTTCCTGTGCCCTCGTTCTGACCCCGGCAGTTTCTTCCCTCGGAGTCACTAGCATCTCCAAATCCTACTTTTGACACCAAATGTTACGAACGTGGGGGTCGGGATTTGGTTTAAACACCGTTGACTTGTTAGAAGAATTTGTTGAGCGATGAACAGGTCACAGATACAATCACTGTAGCCAAATCACACACAGAATCGAAGTAATACGTTAGTTGTTTTCATTTAAATAAAATGTATTAGAACTTTACCAAAAACACAAAACAAAAATATTTACTCGAATAATATCGTATTTGCGCTTGCCGAAAAATTTACGAATATTTATGTCTCGAACAGTAAGGTTATAATACACTGCCGACAAATCTCGAACTACAGATATCAGTAATCAAATGTAACATCCTTTTTCGGGTACATTAAAGAACATAAAATTTTAACGAATGTCATTGTGATGTACGTTACAATAGGTGTGGAAAAGTCCTATTTCCGTCAATATCAATAAAAAAAATCTGAAAAAAATTGACAAGGTGTAATGGGACCTTAAGATAAAGAATCTGTCAAAAAGTGAAAACTATGGTTATAGTTGAATACGGGAATATTCCCGGGGGGCAGCGAAATAGCCTTTTTTTAAAGCCAGTATTCTCAAAAGTATTTTATACATTGCAAAAATGTTTGGTGCAGAGGAACAAATACTACGACCACAAATTGTTATCTTTAAAACCAAACATTTTATCCTTTTCTTTTAGCCTGTTCCATTATACTCATAGCAGGCAACAAGCTAGTAGCGCCTCGCCTAGTAACCACTGTCACTTGTTTGCTTTATAAAGGCTTTCTCCAAGGAAATTCATGTTAGCAAAACCCTAACTATATTTACACCACGGTTCCAAATAGCCAATTCAAAAAAGAGCTCTTGCGCCACATTGACACCACACCATCCTTTGTGGTGTCACTCGTCGCAAAACCCATATTGCGAGAATATGGTCCATTCAGTTAGAATAACTTAGTAGTAATAAACAATACATTTTAAATAAAACGTTAACAGAACAATAAAATTAAGTGGAAAAGAACATTTGTTTTTCAGCCTATTAATACAAGTCGGGGCACGGACAAATAAACCGATATTGCGGTGGACAAGGGCCGTGAAACAATAGCTCTCTGTCACTAGGAAGAGACAAATAGTCGACGCGCGCCCAACAATGCCGATTTTCATAGACCAACTAAACAATAGACTGAGACCAAGTTCGAGATCGCACTCCATTTTAAACTTGGAATAAACACTCCTTACTTTCAATACCTGATTCAATGCTGTTCGCCGATGGAGTTATAACTAAATTAGAGTCACTTTGATTCTGTAGAAATGTTGTGATTGTTAGAAAAAGTTACTGCGTATTTGCTGGTAGGTTCGAGTTAGACTATTTGCCAATTAAAGATTGTCAAAACACTGTCAATTTAAGCCTGTGGTACACGGTTTAAAACATTCGTTTAGAACAGTTGCTCGCACTCTATAAAGCACAAGTTTGGTCGTGCATGGAGTATTGCTCGCACCTTTGGGATGGCTCCGCTAACTACCAACTTGAAGCGTTGGAGTCGATTGAGAACAGAGCCAAGAAACTCATCGGTCAACCTCGCCTGCTTCAAAAGTTGCAAAGTCTTGAACATCGGCGTAAGGTTGCCAGTCTGTCGGTTTTCTATCGGCTACATTTTGGGGAGTGTGCAACGGAGCTGCACAATTTGATTCCACCCTCTCCGTTCTATCGCCGAACAACTAGAAGATCCGATGGAAGACATCGATTTACGGTGGAGGTTCCATGGACGCGTACAAAGCGCTTTGCGGTTCTATGGAACTCTCTACCGGGATCGGAATTTCCTGAAAAATACAATCCAGGGGTCTTCAAATCTCGAGTAAATTGGTTTTTAATGGTATTATATGGTATTGGTGAGCGTGTTACATCATAGATCACAGCGGTGCTTACCATCAGGCACGCTGTGGTCAAACGCGAAACTATTTCTGATAAAAATTTTTTAAAAAAAAAACAATGTTTGAAATGACAGTAACAGAAACAGCAGAGGCGCTACTAGAAGGTGGGGATTTAGAGATAATAAGGATAGGAAAGGACGCTGCTTTACGCCGCCGCCGCCGCGTTGATATTTTGAAAGGTGTGATGAAACAAGCCTTTATAGTACAATATTGAAATTTTCATCAAAGATGAAAAGATTTAAGCAATATTACCATGACAACCAGCAGTATCATGACAAGATTAGGTTCACAATTCTCAGAATATCACAATAGCCACGCCGAAGAAACTGGCAATCGAAAATCATATTTTTTCAGGAGAAAATTAAAAACGTCTAAATATCCATATTGCGGCTTTTATTGTAAATATTGTTGTTATTAACTGTCACGATGCTGAGCAAAAATCTCCCTACGTTTCATTGCCACTTTGCCACCTTCACTAAAATTATAATAAAGTCAACTAATATCAGTGTGTAATCTCTTAACTAAACTTGTCAAAGTCATTTCAAACACAAGCGCCATCTCGCTCTTACGCTCTTACGAAATGTAAAATGAGTGAGTTTAAAACTGAAAAAAATTTTGGGTATTCCTTTTTATTAGTACTAGCGAAACCCGTGCAACTTCGTTTGCGCAACAGCGCCGTCTACATCACATTTTTGAACAAATCCTAAGGGAATCGCGTACTTTTTGAGATAAAAAGTACCCTATGTGTTAATCCAAGGTATCAGCAACCTACATACCAAGTATCATAAAAATTGGGCCAGCTATTTGAGCGTGAAGAAGTAACAAACATACACACAAATTTACGCCTTTATAATATTAGAAGGATAAAAAAATGGATGGGCCATGGAGTCGACAAACGCAACTATTTATTGCATGTAAGACTAATTTTATATCGGTATAAGTATATATTTTTTAGACAATAGGGACAACCCTATGGCAATATCTGCTAAGTCATATTATAGAGAAGGTATGAAATACCACGGCCTTCGACTGCCGATACGTTTCAGTTTGGTATTTATAGTGTGGGCGTTGGTTTCCAACGATTTTGCGGTATATTGGGATTTTTGAAATATTAACCGTTTCAGAGGCACTAACTACTTTTGTTCATTGTTTCTACAAAATTCCCGTTTTAACAGCGCAGTCCCATTGTTTCCGTTCCCGGGTGATATTGGGGCATAAAAAATATACCTACCGTATTTATTCTAATCACCTTAGATTGAACCCGTATCCCAGCAGTGGGATGATTGTGGTTGATGATATGATGATTTATTCTAAAAGGTTTGAACTTATTTATTTATGTAACTGACGGTTTGAACGCGAGACGTAATTTTTACTTTTTTAATATTAGTATAGTAAGTTATAAGTATTTTTACTTTTCTAATATTAGATTGATTTAGCCAATGTCTCAACTAAAATGCATTTGACTATATTATACAGGTAAGTACTTGGTCTTTGGTATTTGGTCGCACAGCAGAGCAATAAATTTATTTTTAAATGAAATCCTTCAGTTAATAATTTGTTTTTAGTTAAGTCTACTAATTGCCAATTGCCCTTGCCATCTAATATACAGTCAGCGTAATATGTTACCACTTTAGTACCTAGTCACTGACTAATTCACTTAAAAGTTTTACCTAATTAAAATGATTATACAAAAGTGACAAGGTACTTAATTAATGAAACAATATATTTATGTCGCTGACTGTTAGGCATGTTGAAGCTTCGATTCTGTTAATATAGATAAAGTCTTCCAAATAACTAGTACTGTTTTAAACCCAAAACAAAAAGCAGGATCGTATAAACATTGTTTTATGTATAATGCTGGTATTGACGTCCTTTTAGACGATTTAAAATACTGCAAAAAAGTTTTTGTTTACCACCCAAATAAAAAATATATTTATAATAAAAACGTTTACTTTTAAAACAAAACGCAATCCCCCAACGCAGATTTATTTCCTTCCCAGTGAACCGAGCGTTCAGTAACATCACTTTTTCACCGTCCGCCATCAGAAGGACCGTCTCTCAAACTT
Source organism: Endotricha flammealis (assembly GCA_905163395.2). Lineage (NCBI taxonomy): Eukaryota > Metazoa > Arthropoda > Insecta > Lepidoptera > Pyralidae > Endotricha > Endotricha flammealis. The sequence goes on from LR990865.1 coordinate 4,831,991, forward strand.
TATCGAGTTTTGTGAAGTCGTTCGAATTAATTATTGAAGTTATCGAGTCAGATGGTAGACGCCCTCGTGGATTTTATTCAGGGAATGTTTTGATACGAATGCGTCCATTCGATAATGTACGTTTTCAATTTAAAACTTGGAAAGTCATTAAAAGTATTGATAGTGTCATTAAGTGGATTAACGTTAGCGCGAAAGAAACAATATCAAATTACATTTTGCTATAAATAAATTGTAGCTTTTGTGGCATATTTCTAACTTTTTGTTGTACCAGTACTATTGGCATTTATAACATACCTATTTAATCTAATAAATAAATAAATATATAGGGACAATTCATACAGATTGAGCTAGCCCCAAAGTAAGTTCGAAACTTGTGATATGGGATACTAAATCAACGATATTATATTTTATAACAAATACATATATAGATAAACATCCAAGACCCGAGGCCAATCAGAAAAAGTTCGTTTTTCATCATGACCCGACCGGGGATCGAACCCGGGACCTCCTGGGTGGCGGTCTGGCGTGGTAACCATTACGCCACGGAGGTCGTCTAATGATAATTAAGAGTTTTAAAACCGAACTGCTTTTTCGTAAATTTAGATGATATTATTTTCTAAATTTTTTTATTTTCCATCTCTACTAGTTTAATTGTTTGCTTTTGCGATAAGACCGCCTTTTGTTCATTATGTATTTACTAGCTTTCCCCGCGGCTTCGCTCGCGTTAATTTTATGACATAGATCTCGTTTGACAACAAAACAACCCATAGCGCGACTTGTGGCGCCATCTGTTGGCCGATACAGAGCCCACGAACGACATACTTCCACGGGATAAAAAGCCTATATTGGGCTCCCCTAACAATACCTATGTATGCAAAATTCATAATGATCGGCTGCTTAGTCAAGCCGTGAACAATAACGATAACAAACAAACTCACTTTCTTATTTATAATATTGTAAGGATTTTTTACTTTGTATATTTATACTTTTAATGGCAATAAAGAGTTTTGTATTGTATTGTATTTTGCGAATTACTTTAATGTTATCATATATACACACACAGTGACATATAACTTATTAGAAATTAAAAAAAAACAAAGAAATTCTCAGACCCAAAACACATGCCCAAAGTTTATAAATCAAAGCGACCAAATTTCAACTTAAAACGCCAATCACAACTCGCCGAAAGCAATGACGGAATAAACGGAATAGTTGAGTTCGGTTATTTGCGGGTTATTTTGTTACCCCTTCGTATTTACCCCGACCCTTTTGGGAAACAATACCTCGCGTCATCATGATTAGGCCGATAATAGGGCAGTCCACCGAAATTATACGGCAATTTATCATTTTAGCAGGTATTTGCCGGAATGTCATTATTCATTTTGATTCTTCAAAATCGTAAAAGCCCCATTGTATGTGAATGCTTGTCATTTTGACCCGAGTGGATGTTTGCGCTTCCGATTAGACGTAGGTGTAATCAGTATTTGGGTCTGATATATAAAAAAATGTTTAATGAAGATTTCAAGAGTGTATCTGACGAGATGGCTACCATTTTGATAATATAAAACTTAGAAATCAAAACTCGCACTACTTAGCGTTGTAATTGTAATCAAATTAAAGATGAATGTTTCGTACATAATTTCAATATGAAATCTGCTACCTTGTATATAATAAAATTATCCGTTTCTATAAATAATATTAATGGCCTTCTAACTGTATGCATCTGCTTATAGACCGAATATTGTTCATATGCAAGAGATTAACATTGAGCCCTGTACATATATTCCCGGTAGATGTGATTTAAGCCAGGTTCAGGTCTCACTAAGCACTTAATCTGGCTTTTCCAAGCAGGACGTGTATGCAGGATGCATGAATGCCGACTTAATAATGAACCACAGAGTAAAATAAAAAGTATTCGTAGAAATACTATTCGAGTAAAATTTACTTATTTCGAATTTAATATTCTATTAAGTATTGTTTTCTTCAGAAAATGTATAAAACTGATCCCATTTACATTCTCGCGAATAGGACTATTCAACTTCTGTTTCACTTTTCCTTTGTCTAAATTAGTGCCTAACTTCGCTTTACTTCGTTCAACTTTCCGAGTGTGTAGAGCCATTAGCGTTACGCATACAGATCTGCGGTACAGAATATTCTCACAGTATCCAGCGGGCATAATCTCTTAAATAAAATATGTCAAAGACAAGTTTCACTCTCAAACGCATCCTCAAACGTCGTCCTGCTCAAACGAAATGTGAAATAAGTGGAGTGCATTGAATTCGGAAAAATATTTTATTGCTTAAAAAGTACATTTAGTTAAAAAAACTGTCTCTAATAATTTAGTGTAGATTTATAATGTTAATTATGTAATTGTATAGTTTATTGTAATCAAATAAGGGTTAAACGTTATATTAAGGGTTTTAAAGAAAGGTGGTTCACCTTTTAATCGGTTAATATATGGTGCCGTGTAGTCGTTATTTAGAAAAGGTTAAACTGTATAAATAAGCGTTGTAAAATCTAATGATTTTATGTATTTATTAATCAACTAGAGTTTGATTCGAATTTCGTGCAAATTTACCACTAAATTCGTATTTTAGGAAAATTAGCAGTTTGGCAAATGAGCTTACTAGTTATCTGATGGTAAGATGAAGCACAGAGACACCAGCAGCAATCCCTTGTCGGTGCTGACTATTAACAGGAAGAAGGTGTAAATAAGGAGAAAAAGGATAGAAGAGTTGTGCTTCCAGTTCTCTAACTCACCGAACAAAATGTATTGCTGTTTCACGCTGATTTTCTGTGAGAGGGTGGTACTTACATCAAGTTGGCTCATTTCGTAAATGCTCTACCATTCCAACCGGGTGTAACTGTAGGGTATAGAGGTCTATATTAAAAAAAAATTGGTATCTTACTTAAACTCGACTTAACGTATTCTCCCCATCGCAATTGTTCAAGAAACAGAACAACACTAACATGACAAAGAAAATTTTTGCATTTTTTAAAATCAAATTCACAATATCAAAGAATATTTGCTACATGAAAACAAGAAGAAATATTATGCATAATGTACATAAATATCACAGATCCTTTACTTTAAGTAGACATGATGGAGTGGCACTTTCTATGTTTGGTGGGGCACGTACGTCACGTATGAGATTCCATTTCGTACATTTATCAATCTGTAATATTTCTGACTATTCGCTCATCGGTCATTCGTGCACAGTGAAATATTGTTGTGATTTGTCAAATGAGAAACCGAATGTTTATGATTCCTTCCAAATATGTTATGTAACAAATACCTATTCATATTTTATTTCAGGACTGACTACAACTCCTTATTTAGTCAAGTATTTATGTTGCCGTGTGGCGACGGCAGATTAGAATATTACCACCCCTTCTCTTGTCATGGGTGTAGTAAAAGGTGACTAAGGGATTAAGGAAAGAATAGGCAGCAGCATACTTTTTCAATTGGACTGGACTACCAAGTTGGTAGTCCGAGGCGAGCGCTCGCCAACCCGCCTGCAAAGCGTGTTCTATGTCCAGCAGTGGACTTCTTGTAGCTGAGATGATGATGATGATGAGAGTATTATGAAATGGCTTAGCTTGATCGGGAAATACTACCTTCTCGCCGTATATCTGTGTAAAGCTACAAAGCATATCGTTCGGTCAGTGCTAGACCTTCAAGTCCACTCCTTTCCTTTCTTTTCTTATCCATTCTCCCCCTATTCCCTTCTCTGCCTCTGGTATAAGTAATTAATGCTCTTACGCAGCGGTAACCATCGAGAAAAACTTATCCCCGAGAAAAGTCCATAAAAAATATACTGTATAAAAATAAATATTTTTTTTATGAAAATGTACTGCAATGCTTTCATAGAACAGTAATTTTAATTTATTTTATCAAGAGGTCTATTATATTTTATCCTTTAACGGGGAAAAGTACTAAAGTAATCGCGTTACAAAACAAAATAACACTCGTATTTTTTTTTCAAGACAATAAATTATCTCGCCTAATTTGTGGCGACTATTAATGTAAAACGAGCGACGATGTTTATAAAGCTTGACTCACACAAGTCCAAACGACGTTGAAATTGAGTTTTGACTAACGGTAATAAGACGACATTCCGCGATGTAACTACCATACAGTTTAATTTCGACTAAATAAGTTCGAAATATCAAATTTTTGTGTTTATCTTTATTTACGTACACGTATGGTACACACATACATTTGAGTACACACGCATCACAAAATGTTCTGTTCATCAAACTTTGTTTGAGGGGATGAAGTTACTGCCTTCCCTGACTTGTGTTATGGGTGTATTTTTTTCTGTTAATACATATTATATGTACATACATTATAAGACAACATGTAATGTATTTAACATTGATGATCCTGGACTTCTTTTCGTGTACATCCCGCAATTAGTGTCAACTGCAGGTAGCTGGTGTCAGTATTTTCAAGTTATTTAACGGTCACTGACTTACTTAACTACAACAATAGGGTTGTTTCCAGGGTCAAAATAATTACATTATATTTAGCTAGTCCGTATTTTAGATTATAAAAAAATATTGGACACGTATTTTAACTTTTTTGATTAAACAAAAAATAACAAAGATACAAGGCATAAAAATTTTGGAGGGGGGCCTTTGATGTGCGAAAAAATGCCACACGGCATGACGTCACACGTAACTTTAATGGGCTATATCTTTGTCATTTTTGGTCTAATTTAGGTACAAATGAAAAAATGAGTTGGGGCTTATTTTGAATAATCTAAAAGACGGACTAAAAAATTACATTTTTTACAGCAACTAGTTTATTGGGACCGACAGGTTATCGTGGCCTCCGAAGCACGGAGGAGCTCGAGAGATTAGGGTGATTGTGTGTCGGCTTGTTCCGTTAACATAAATAACGTTGCTTAACTTGGAACAAAATATGGTGTATTTTACCTATAATATTCTACGAACAGTATTTTATTTTATTTTTATAAGTAGACCGCACAATATCACTGCAAAAGTCTCGCTGAATAATACATGTAAATACTTCTGTCGCAATTGATTTACAATGGAAATTTACCCGGCCGTTGTAAATAGAACCTTAAGTGAGCGTCGTCCTCTAAAGGGGAAAAAATATAAATTGTTAGGGGAAACTGACCGACAAAATTTTCGGGGTAAGGTCGTCTAAGCAATATTAAATTCTTTAAGAAACGTGAGTTATTTAGAGAATTCTCTCGGATTATTGAACTTTGTGATCTTGGTCGTATAGTATTCGGTGGTGTTACATTATTAAAAATATTTCTTGCGAAACTTATCCTTGGATATAATAATAAACAAATTATAATAATAAATAAATAATTTCTTTAATATTACAACAAAATTGACAGTAAAATTTCTGATTGAAGTAATTTGGCATTATGCCCAACTGACCACTGTTCTAGCCAACAAGAAAATTACTCTCGGCAACAATAAAAAAAAAATGTAGTTAGGTAATTTAGATTTTATTATTTCAACATGACGATTCCCTTATGGAAGTTTGGCTTCCGTGACATCGGAGCAATGAGATTTTATATATTTTAAGACAAGAGAAGTAACGTCATACAAAGCATTCGTAAACAGCCGCAACCACTTTAGAGTGTTAAAGACGTAGCTTTGAAACCGATACATATTCCGAGCATATGCCAAAGTAAAATATGTTTGTCTCTTTTTTTCTAGAGTCAAACTAATTATGTCAAAATGAGACAAAAGCATTACTCCCAGAAAAATAGTCAGAGTTGCCAGCTCATGAATAATTTTCCCATTGAATGAATGTTATGAGTCTTTTTAAAAAAAAAAAAGTTTTTATACCATATTATTGTTTCTTAGGTGACAGAAGAATTAAAGATCGCCTTGTCAACGAAGGTCGTCAAGATGGCGACCTCGGATCCTCACCGTACCACGTTGCTTTTTTAAAGTGTACTTTTTTGATAAAAAGTGTTCATTTAAATACTCGACATTGGCGAAATTGTCAATGTGTCGTCAAGACACGACAGAAACGCCATTAATTAAGAAAAGAAGAAGAAGAAGAAATAAATATATAGATGCGTAGATATTGGTACATACATATTATATTTCAAGAATGAATCATGGCGGAATGGAGAAGTTTCCATTTTTTTGTCATTGATGAATCTAACCGATGCAGACCTACTACTATTATCTATTCTGTGCTGTTACGTTGTGAACTAGATTCACACGTAATATATCAATTATATTAAATAATATTAGAACATTGAAAACAATAAAAATTAATAATTGCACTATAACGAATTTCGGGAGTCCCTACATAGGATTCTCGACCGTATTCCTTGAGGCATTAAGATCACTTGGGCTAATCAATACTTCGGCTCGCCGGTGGATCAGCTGCTGTCCATATTTGGCGTTGTGCGGAGGGGGCGTTACAATATTTGATTTATTCAGTATTGATTGGCTCTCGCAGTCAACGGCCGTATTCCGGCCGTTGGAATATTCTAGACGAAAGCGAGTTCATAAATTCACGGCGCGAGAGTGGCAGGGCACATTTTCTGTTTGCTGTAGCGACAAGTACCTTGTTAATTAGTGATTACCGTTATTATAATCGTGAGTGTAAATTCGTTGTCCACTTGGTGAGTTTTGCACTGACTAATTTCTAATAGGATTCTCTTTTGTTTTAATCTGTCTTTGTGTAAATTCTATCTTGCTAGTGTATCTTTCATAATCTAAATTAAAATTCATGTATTGCTTATTTTGTGAGATCGCGTATGTCCCTCAGACGTGCGTGATCGAGCCTACCTTCATTGTAATTCTGTGTGGCCGCCTAAGACAATTATAGACTGGACCTTAGCTCGTCCAGCCAGCGAGAAGATTGTCGGCGACGGCTCACAGGGTTCCTGGAAGGCGGGACCTAACACCGCCCTGTCTCTCAAATTCCAGGACAACTACCCTAGGGATACAACCTAGTCTCAACACACCTACGGGAGAACCTACTCTTCCTCTGCACCATTCCTACGTGGCACCTACGGGAGAGTCTACTCTTCCCCTGCATCACTTCTACGTGGCACCTTCGGGAGTCTACTTGCTGCGCAACTCTACGCTGCGTGAGAGGCAGTCGTGCGCCCCTACCGCGCCCTGCCGCTGACTGCTGAGCCAGCCTTCCCGGGAGGATCTACCCTTCCCGATCTCTACGCCCGTCGTCGGAACACCCGAAGAAGCCCATAGCTAAGTGTCCCCCTAGGAATTGCAAGTGAATTCTCATAGCCCACACCCTGAGTCTACGAATAAACCTAGTATTCTGTGTCTCTTGTTTTTCTTCACACTCTCTACTCTTTACCCTATCTTGCTTACGTCGACCGGCCTCCCCGGCGACGTAACAAGTGGCGCCCACACTTTTGGTGAGAGTTAGGGATTTCACTTGCAAATTTCTTGTGTCTTTTAATTGTATTAGGTGTGCTAACATTTTTTTCTAGCTGTGTACGAGTTTCTCCGTTCTTCAGCTAGGGAGTACACCCTTATAATTTGTTTCTCTGTCCCCACTTGTGTACTCACTAGCTGGAGCAATTTTTTAAGTCCAGTTAATTTTTTAATTTTTTTTTTTAATTTTTAAACTACCCTACAAAATTTTTCTATTCTAATTTCAAATATATAACGGAGTCGCTCATTAGGGACGAATTGTTAAAGGTAAGCTCATTTTTGCTATTTCTTTCACTATTAGGGGTTACTCAGTGCTAATCACAAGTACGGATAGTGAACTTACCTTTCCCCCATACTGGGTTGGGGGCGAAAGAAAAACATCGAGTATCCCAGTTGCCGTCTCTCCTAGGCAGGTGGTAAAAGTCCACCATAGGCTATAACGCATTCATTTGCGACCTAAACTTGTCACAACAGCAAGCGACGTTTTTTTTTTATTTCTTTTTTCTATTCTTTTTTGCTAACGGTAATATTTTGTCTAAACGTTTTTTTTTTAACATTATTCAAACACATACGTAGGTTTCAATATAAAATATATAGTTCACAATTTCGCTAAACATTAATTTTTTTTTCTAAACATTATATATATAGGTTTAAACATGGACCGTTCCATATTTTTTTGGTCTAAAAGAAGGTTACGCATACCCTACATATGCGGCCTATCTAGCTAGTATAAATTGTCGCGACGCAGCATCTAAAATGTTGCGCGCGGAGATAGTAACATGTCTACCCATGTTACTTATCTACTACAATGGTGACGACATCTAAAATGTTGTTCACCTATCTAGTCTAAATTCTATTAAATTCCATAAGAATCTCATCTAAGTGATGATTCGTGGGTTCGATTCCTATGTGGAGACCTATATGTCAAAGTAAAATTTTAATAATGGTAATCTACTACCTTAATCTATAATAAACTAAATCTGTATTTGTAATAAAATTAAAATTTTTTGCTAATCTAAATACATTTACTACTTGAATCTATACTTTAAAAACCTACATATTTTTAACTAACTTCTAAACGTAATATAATAAATTTTGCTATTCATAATAAACTACTTAAATCTAAAATAAACTAAAATCTTTAATTTTAATATAATAATTTGTTTTTTAGTAATCATAATATACTTACAACTTGAATCTATAACTGGAAAAATAAAAACTTCATATTTAAAATGTTCTATCATAATGCATTAACATTTATAAAACAGGGTAAATGCTGTTTAACTCAATAATTTTCTAAGCGGGTATTTATCCATTCTTAATAACTCGTAGTGGCGTCAAACCGCTGTCTCGAGTTGTTTCGTATATCTTCGTTCGGGGTCCCTCGGCAGTCGTCGGAACTATTCGCGACCTTGCACTCGAACGATTGGAATGTGCACCATTAGCTAATTCGTTTTGTTGATAACGCTCGCACAGGTGCATGCGCTCGCAGTTCTCACGCTGTTATCACTAGTCTATTGCGTAACTGATCATTAAAGTTAATGACCCATTAAAATTTAATGACACATTTAAAAAAAAAAAATTTTTTTTTTTTTCTCTCGCTTATTATCCTAATGCCATATTAAATTATTTCTATAAAATTTTCTCTAGAACTACATTATAAAGGTGTAATCACACTTAATAATTAAAACTATAAAGTCATACAACATTTTTGTTCCTTTTCTTTGGATTATATAGATGAGAACTTCTGATCACAACCTAAACGTGACAAAGTTCGTATCTTTTGGGAGTTCTGTCAGTTTATTGCCTAAAGCCTATTTAATCGTGAGGAAAAAGTTATGTCAATGCCTACTCATTGACAAACTATTTAATCTTGATAAGCTATTGTCAAGGTTCGGGCTAGCCCGGATAAAGGTACATGTTAGTTCTGTTGCTGTTCGGACGCTAAACATCCGGACATGTCAACTTAGGGAGCTAGCATTTTAGGAATTGTAATGGCGAACTTTCGGTGAAAATTTAGTCTTGCGAACATACTTATTAGATAGCTAAGTCCAGTAGGCCTTTTATAAAAAAAAAAAAAAAAAATGCTAAGGATTTTTTTTTTTTCCCTAAGAGGGGGGGTACTGTTACGTTGTGAACTAGATTCACACGTAATATATCAATTATATTAAATAATATTAGAACATTGAAAACAATAAAAATTAATAATTGCACTATAACGAATTTCGGGAGTCCCTACATAGGATTCTCGACCGTATTCCTTGAGGCATTAAGATCACTTGGGCTAATCAATACTTCGGCTCGCCGGTGGATCAGCTGCTGTCCATATTTGGCGTTGTGCGGAGGGGGCGTTACAATATTTGATTTATTCAGTATTGATTGGCTCTCGCAGTCAACGGCCGTATTCCGGCCGTTGGGATATTCTAGACGAAAGCGAGTTCATAAATTCACGGCGCGAGAGTGGCAGGGCACATTTTCTGTTTGCTGTAGCGACAAGTACCTTGTTAATTAGTGATTACCGTTATTATAATCGTGAGTGTAAATTCGTTGTCCACTTGGTGAGTTTTGCACTGACTAATTTCTAATAGGATTCTCTTTTGTTTTAATCTGTCTTTGTGTAAATTCTATCTTGCTAGTGTATCTTTCATAATCTAAATTAAAATTCATGTATTGCTTATTTTGTGAGATCGCGTATGTCCCTCAGACGTGCGTGATCGAGCCTACCTTCATTGTAATTCTGTGTGGCCGCCTAAGACAATTATAGACTGGACCTTAGCTCGTCCAGCCAGCGAGAAGATTGTCGGCGACGGCTCACAGGGTTCCTGGAAGGCGGGACCTAACACCGCCCTGTCTCTCAAATTCCAGGACAACTACCCTAGGGATACAACCTAGTCTCAACACACCTACGGGAGAACCTACTCTTCCTCTGCACCATTCCTACGTGGCACCTACGGGAGAGTCTACTCTTCCCCTGCATCACTTCTACGTGGCACCTTCGGGAGTCTACTTGCTGCGCAACTCTACGCTGCGTGAGAGGCAGTCGTGCGCCCCTACCGCGCCCTGCCGCTGACTGCTGAGCCAGCCTTCCCGGGAGGATCTACCCTTCCCGATCTCTACGCCCGTCGTCGGAACACCCGAAGAAGCCCATAGCTAAGTGTCCCCCTAGGAATTGCAAGTGAATTCTCATAGCCCACACCCTGAGTCTACGAATAAACCTAGTATTCTGTGTCTCTTGTTTTTCTTCACACTCTCTACTCTTTACCCTATCTTGCTTACGTCGACCGGCCTCCCCGGCGACGTAACAGTGCTACTACTAACTTTTAGCAGAGATTTTTTTTTGTTTTCTTCACCCATTCTGGGAAGGCAAAGGGAACTATGCCCATACAGCCAAGTCTTCAGTAGATTTTTTTTATTGTTAAGAAATGAAAATGAAATTTAAATAAAATAAAATAATAAATTTAAATAATTTGAATAAAATACAACATAAAACAAAAAAAACTATTGTACTCAATCGAACATTTGATAATTGCAGAAACAATTTAAATTAAACACCGTTACCACAATGAAAAAGATGAAATTGTTACTTCACTGTCATAGTAATAATATCATTATGTCAAATGTCAGTTAAAAGCCATATCAAAAAGAGGAAAATGATTTGTTTTTTCTTGTCTTGACGTGCGTAGCACTAGCGATTGATTTTAGTATCAATCAATTCTAAGTAAATAATTAATTCTAGTTTGAGCCTGGTTGTAGGTTTACTTCTACTGTGTTACTAATAATGATACATAAAGGCGTATGAGTTCGTCATTGACTAAACTCCTAACATTTGGGAAACTTAAAATCGTTTTTACTGGCAACATTGTTGGCAAAAACAATGCGTTAAATATTAATTTCGATTTTAATACTATTTTGGTATAATTTTAACATAATTAAGCATTCTTATTTGTGAAAAGTGATACCACTTGCTTTGTTATTAGTTTGGGATCACGACATACATGTTTTAACAGTGCATTTAACCATTTTTGTGATATTATTGTGAGATACGCATTCACTAAACGTCAAACTACGACTAAGTCGGAAGAAATTCAACTAAGGCTGTGGCCTCAGTCGACGTGGCAGCGGGTATGTGTCAAACATTACGAATCTATAGTAAATAACAGATCACTGCATCGGAGAGTGTAAGCTACTGTCAGATAAATGTTAATAAATCATTTGACAATAGGCTTTAAAAGTTATTGGGAATACATAAAACCGACCGTTCGTTAGACATTTACGTGGGAAGTAGTGAAAAGTTAAAAAGAAAAGAAGAGGTAGTGTGCAGAGAATGATATGGTTCATATTTCACGTAACTTTTTAAAAATAAGTCTATAATAAATCATAGTTTCTCAAACCAGAACTGGAAGCCGTATTCTATTGCTTTATCGCCCTCTAACAATGCAAATTCGTTGGTATTGTCCAGGTCGCTCGCATTCCGCCAACGAATTCCTGCTTCAGGCAATTTGGCATTACGCCCAGTCCTTTGTTCCGGTTAAAAGAGTATGTCATATCAGGATCCAACCGAAATTTAATTCTAATTTCAAAATCGCCGATGTAATTATTTTTATAAACATAGTTCTTTATGGCCAGTATTTAATAAGTGAAAATTAAAAAAACTTTATAGGTAACTTTTTCATTGTTAATAGCCAATGCAATAATAATTTATGAAAAAGGAAGATTTTTAGTGATAATTCTTGACGGCCAGTATCAAAATTATTTGTTTCTTTTTCTGTAAAAAGTAACAGAGATTTTATATTACTTTCGCATTAGGACTGGTGATAAAGGTAGAAATATCCCATAGAAGCACATCTACATGTAAAACTTGGATGCAAAACTAAGAAAAATAAATTGTAGTCGAAGAAATATGACCTGGAATGACCTCGGCGTTGCTCTCACTCCTTTAAATTCGGTAAATCAGAAAGAGAGGGTTTACTGATTTATCAATTTTAAAACTATCTTTTTTATTTACCATTAGAAAAGAGAAAAGTTACTTTTTAAACGGTTTAATTTAGATCGTTTACCGTTTATCCATTCTAACTTACTAAATATAATAGAAATTACTTCTTTACCTCTTTCTATAATTACTTATAGAAAGAGGTAAAGAAGTAATTTCAAAGTAATTTTTCCTTACATCAGTTTTACCCACAATATACTGCGTTTTTAACTATACATTTTGTGCATAGAATAAAATCCTAGTTTCTTTCCACGTTAAAGGGTACTCTGTTTTTCTGTGAAAGCCATTATTGCATTCCGTGAAAAGTTGCATTTCCATCGCACTGCGCCACTGTAGTTTTGTGCTAAGTGGTTGTATATTAGAGATTCTTCTTGGTTTTCTGTTTTAAGTGTGGTGTAAGTAAAGATTTACTAAATTGAAACGTTCAATGCTAGCGAGTCGCGCCAGTCGACATGAATTACGGTCAGTAAGTACCCTGGAGAGAAATGTATGATTTTTGTACTAATAAAACATAATGAAAATCGCAGTGGCATTGAATATGTGAAGTGAAGTTACCTAATATAGTGATATTCATGTATCCATTTAGAATATCCGCTCAAAATTACTCATTCAATCAAACAAAACAAAATACTAGTCCAAGTCGAGTCAGCCTATTTTCGAGTTTCTTAAATCAAGGCCATATTTACCAATACTCAAAACTGTCGTTTAGTGTTTAACAAGAAACCTACAGTATATGTACGGTATTGTAAATGCGGTCTGTGGCGTCCTCACCAAGTATTTACGGTCCCATACCTTGCCGCCCACAACGCACGATATGAGGTGATATGAGGTGATAGCCATTCCAACCTCATTGTATTTTTCATATAGCTCCAACATTAAAATCTTATAACCGCCTGAAGAATTCTGTTTTCCTAGTACTTTGAAAATTGCGATTACGATATTTTAAAAAAAACTTAGGTATTTCTTACATCTAATTATTGCCTTAAAATACCTAAAAATATTTTTATTGTTTTAATTTGTTTACACCACTTATTTAAAAAAATAATAATATTACAAATTTTACTTTCATTTGATATTAAATTTTATGCAGCAAAAAACCGTGGCTTCTGTCATAAAAATTTAACAGTCAGTTTTTTTAGTGGATTTATTTTTTAAAAGCTCGAGGTCATTATAATTATTCGTGAACATTTTTACGGTTAAAATGGAGATTTTTTTAAGTATTCAGATCGTGTACTTCCTGTTAAATGCAGATGGTGTCGGCGTGTAGGTACGTAAAATAAAAAACATTAAACAAAAGCGTTAGTTCAAACTGATTTACGTTGATCATTACCATAATAAATCTGCTTATAAATATTTCCCCCTACAGTAAAAGTAAAATTAATGGGGATTAATCAGAAAACTGTTTGGTATGTACAAAATTGTTAGCAGTTTTAATCCCAGCCGCAATTTATTTCCTATTGGACTTGGACAACTTCCAATTACTTAATTAGTTTTAAAATTTAATTTTGTATTTTATAATTTGTGGAAACTTTCAAATTTACAGCTGCGAATGTTGACTTTGGATTTTTATATTAAGGGTTATTCTTCGTGTACTATTTCTATTAGGTAGTTACGAGTCGTAAAGGAAATAATGATAAAAATTCTTGGGATATCAGTTGGGTCGGTTTTCGAAATCATCAGTTCCGAAAGTGGAATATTTACTGCCGGTCACTAATTAAAATTTGACATTAGCATAAACCCATGGACGCATGTCTTATGGAAGAAGATTATGCTGTCCAATTCGTAGTGCTGTTTTCACCACTTCATATATTATGTTGAATCTAGCAAACATAGTGAGTAATGCAGCTATAGCGTATGGATGTCCCATCGATCACACATTTTAATCATAATCTGTTCAGGTTACTGTTCAGTGTGATTGAGTAACGTCTAACGTGTAGCTATCTAAACATTCAGACATTCCCAGTCATATTATTGGGACGATATATTTCTGGCAATTGTGCCAAAATTAATCCCTAACCCATATCATAAATCATTCGAATATTCCGTATACATAATATGACATATTTGCTTTGTTGATGATAATGTGGTTTAGCTTTAGTACCTACCTTTTTGACAGTTTAATAACTTATACCGAAATAACGTCGTTCGATTTGGCACGACTCGATTAAAACGGCGCTCACTTTTTGCAGGTTTTAATAATTCTTTTCATAAACAAAAACAAATTAAATAATATTGGAGCCACTGTTACGATATTTGAATTTATTTCTCTCCAATATTCGATTGATTTTTGAAGGGATGTAGATCAATATGGATGTAGGTTTTATTTCACATAAAAGTTTTTTAGTGATGTAAGTAAACCATAGAAAAGATTTTTAAATACCCACTAGAAAAAGAAATACAAGGATTGGGCTGATTATAGACGACCTCCTTGGCGTAATGGTTACCACGCCGGACCGCCACCCAGGAGGTCCCGGGTTCGAGTCCCGGTCGGGTCATGATGAAAAACCATCGGAAAACGAACTTTTTCTGATTGGTAGAAATACATATTATATAGATAAACATTCAAGACCCGAGCTTGAATGTTTATCTATATAATATGTATTTGTTATAAAATATAGTATCGGTTGAGTTAGTATCCCACAACACATGTTTCGAACTTATTGGGGCTAGCTCAATCTGTGTGATTTGTCCCTATATTTATTATTTATATATAATTATGTAGTTATGATACTAGTTCTACAAATCTACACTCTTGGAAAGATGAGGGAAAACGAGAGTGACACTCCGTCCTATTTCGGCTTCACGTTTCCTTTGTCTTCTCGTCGTTAACTTCACTTTCTCGTACTTAGCTCAACTTCCAGATAGTATAGAGCTAGCATTAAAGTTACTTACTCTAGGTACCAAGTATCTTTCAAAACTCAATTTTAGTTCGTACTCTAACAATATAAAAAAAAACATTATTCCCTAAAACATTACTAAGCGTTTGTTACTTAACATCTCACTATGGTGCATACTTACTTCGTCAGTGAAGCCAATAAAATTTCGCGTTGTATAAACGAATGACGTAAAACCACGCAAGCCTCACAATTTTATGGTTGTCGATTTACAATCGCCATCGTCAGTAGATACAGAAGTAACAGCCACTTTAGTATTATTGACGCCTGCGATATTATAACATTTACGAGGGCCATTATCATGTTTTATCGTCGGATCATGAACCCCGCTTGTTTCTATTAAATATAGACCAAAGAGATTTTAATGGAGTTATGCGCGTTTTCACCAAAACGCCTCCTAGCAGCGGCAGGAATAACCCTTGTCATCAAATGTTATACATACACATTTGTCCAGTTAGGTTGTTCCAAACGCAAAGAGGTGTTGGTGAAAACGGTCATTAATCATTATGTGTGCACTATAGGGACACCTACGGGTCTCCCTTCTATCGAAGGGGATCAGAGCGTACTCTGCCACGCTGCTCCAATGCTGATTGGCAGAGGTTTTCAAGCCGCCTGAAGACCACCGACTTAGCTTATCGACTGTCTGTTTGTGATATTCTAATCTGCCGTCGTCACCACACGACGGCAAATTTTCTTATTGTCAAAATCATAAGAAAATAATTTTATTTCATTAAAATATGTTATTTCCAAAAGCACATAGTGTATTTATATAAATGGAAGGAAATTTCCAGTACCCGCTCTTTGATACAGACATTCATTCTAATTATAATGTTAATGTTAAAAGTTTGGTTTTGTACTTGTTTTGCAGAGATATAAATTAAATTATCGTTTTAGTACTTATTCTGGCAAATAAACTGAGAATGAGATAGCATTTTTTTTTAAATTATCTTTATTTTTTTAGGAGCTTTTGTCTTTTTAGACATGACAGCTCCATCATCACAAAAATATATCTAACACAACACATAACGATAAATATACAGTCAAAGCTCCACTAAACTGCACAAGCTCAAGGCAGCATCAGAGAGGGGGTTGGTCAGAATCTCCGAACAGTCCACACATCCAGCCTATTAATCTCATAATCTTGGAAAATATTTGTCTCTTAGTTTGGTTCCGCTCACACTCCATTAGAAGATGAAAGACGTCCTGAGATAGTATGATTTTGAAATTTCTGTTTACAATTCTGTAAACTATATTAACAACTATATCTCCATGGTCTGCGCAGTGATTGCTTGATGTTTGTTTGTCCTACGTCAGCAATTTACGCTATTCGGTACAATTTATTACGACAGCTGGCTGTGATTAATGTACGACCTTTAGCAGCACATATAACACTTAGGAGATTGAGAATACACTGGCGGCTTGAAAAGGTTATGCAGGTTATGGTCTTATTTTAGTATTGTGGAACGAATAGGTAAAGGTAACATTGATATTATATGATCAATATACTTTTACTGCCAAAATAGGCTACATTAGCCATATTAAACTACGTCAGCGAGGTGAATATTCTATTTTATTGTAGTTTTTAAGACTAGTCAGTGACAGTCAGGTGACTTAAATCAGGTGACTTAAACTGACATAAGCAAGCCTGCATGCTGATGAGACTAATTTGCAGACACATGGAACGGTAAGTTCTCTCTTTGCCTAGCCTTATTCCATGTCATTTGTTATTTCTCATACCATTACACAAAATTAAACAGAAAACACTGTCTAAGACTGGATTTCATGTCACGGTGATGGTCAGCAGCGTTGACTCCTGGCTACTATGACGCTTTTCAGTCAGATTAACTCTGAAATGTTCGAGATTGCTCACATTTCCTTGATGTTAGCGCTGACGGTCAGCGCGCGATCAGTACGTTTAAAACCAACTACAAAGAGATAATGTAATCCCCCTGCGCTAATATTTTTATAGCATCGTTTTGTCTACATGAGACACGAGTAAAGTTTATATCTACTCCTACAATATCAAATAAAGTCGCAGTTAAAGCGTTCAGTCAGATTTATCGCTTCATTAGGTACAGCTCGCGAGGGATATAACTGTGAATGTTTCAATTAAAACCCAATGAGGGTCACATACGAAAGATTAAGGCGATTAAAAGGCAAGCATCGATTTCATATTATGGAATTTGTCTAAGTTTTAGACATGTTGATCTTGTATTTATAGACTCCATCTCATTTAATTTCATACGAACGACTAGTTGTTTCATCTAATACGATATTACCTAATATAATTTTATGCACGTGCCATAAAACCACCGAAGAGGCAGGTGCATGCATGTGTAATGTAATATTTTACAACTACTCGTGTCGTATTACTTCACATAAAAAATATAATTTCGCATCAAGGTAACCTATACAAGTAGTATGCATCTCATTTTTATCTCATAATATATTTTGTTCCAAGCAACTCTTTGCATACTCGTAATAGGAAAGAAGTGTGAAGTGAGACTCCTTAAACAAAACACCATTTTGCCTTATTTTAACAAATAAACTCAATTATTTAACTTTAGTAATTTATTTAGGTTTATTAAAAGTTTCTGCAGAAATATCATTCGTTGACGTGCGGTTGACTAGGGGTAGACACCCGGAGTTCGGGTCACGACGGGTGATTTTTGTATACTGGGGGCTGATTCTCGTAACAAAAACCGATTCTATTTCGACTCAACCACACTCGCTGTCTCGTTCAATTCCTATTTTGTATGAGTGAGACAGCGATTGAATTTCAATCGAAATAGAGTTGGGTTTTCTTACGAGAAAAGGGGGTCAGGAGGGAAACGTAAATCCGAAGGCCAAAGTATCGGAAGAATTTTAACCGATAATTCTAGAATTTCTTTATAATTTTCTATTAAGAATAGAAGGATCAAATCAAAGATACTGTACGTTGGATTTTGTAGTAAATAATCAAAAGGGTAATTAATTATGCTTTAGGTATCATTAAGAACTTACTAGAACGTTTATGTTTACACAATAAACTATTTTCTATTAGAATATTTATGCAAATGTCTTGTTTGCTATTCATTCGTAGTGTTGCGCTTTCACAATGAGCTTCCAATATTTCAAGCATTAACGAGACAAATTGCTTATTTACTTTTGCTTTATTCATCAATGAATAATTTATCGTTTCTTAATAGTAGTACAAAATCTAAATTATCATCTGTATAACATTTATTTTTAAGGGCCGCTTTCACGGTTGATGGTTTTTGTATCTATTCGACAAGTTATCTGATAGTTAAACTAACTATAATGTCTAACTTAGAAAGTTCTCTGTAGTTTAATTTATTTTTTATATACCACGATAGTGGCAAACAATCTACATGGTCAGCCTGATGAATCACCATATCGCATTGACGCTTTTAACGTCAGTGGTATTACACGTGCGGAGACGACCATTTCACTTGTTTTATTATTAATTGGACCTATCAGCACAGATTACTTAATAGTTACTTCGTAACTATCAGATTCGGGTGTACTGAGACACCGGACAGTAGCGGGAGCGTAGGGCTCACACCGCCAAAAATTTACAGTGTCTACCTAGGGGCGCCCCAGACAGGGGCTCGAACCTCGGTCTATGGCGACAGTGGGGGAAGGCGAACGGATTGGAGAGAAGCGGCCGGGCACGTGCCGGTACCGCGAAAACCGAGTCCCTACAGGAGGATGGCGCGACGCGCGGCCCCGCCGGCGGGACCGATATGACGGACGTGTGTGTCTGACCATTGAATCTTAATCATTTCACTTGTTTTTTGAAGGATCCATTATATAGGTACTCTCCTGGAAATACCTCATCTGGGAGCTCGTTACGCGGGAGGAATTTCCTCTGAAACCATAAAAAACTGCAAACGTGTTAAAGTCTTGCTAATTAGTTTACCAATGCGTTTCTGTACTGTAAGAAATATTAACTGTTAAAATGTGATAGTATGATTGTGACGACTGTAACATTACAATGTTTATTACATTTTTATGTGTGCCATTTTGTGAAGTTGAAATCGTTTATGGGCAACTTATCTAGTTTATATTTTATAACATGTATAACCGCATAACATCATTAATATTCTGTTTTCATACTAACCTGTCATCTCTTCACTTTTATTTTATATCAAAATAAATCATTCTGACATACACACTTCAACGTTAATACAATTTATCATGAAAAAAGTAATAAATAAACTTACTTTTTTCAACATTCGCCAACGTCTTAAACATTTTGCAAACATGAAAAGCTTATTTACAATAAAATCCAGATGTCCATTTATATACCCGACCGTGTGATTTACTTAGATCTGCCTGGTAGTATTGCAAATTTTAACGAGTAAAAATCCAATGTAACTGACATGTGTGTCCATCCGTGTAAATTCAATGTGCAGTGTGTTTTCGACTCCGGCTAACGGCAATGAAATGGATAAACAAAGCAGACTTTTTTTCATTTTCGTATTTCTATTTTATTTTTTGTTTCCACCATCGAAAACGTTAGGTCCTGCCTGATGCTCGCATGTTACGCGTAATCCCATTATTCCCGATCCCGGAATGATATCGGGATAAAACTATCCTGTGTTAATCCAGTCCAAAAACGTATGTATGTACGTATGTAATTTCAGCAGAAATATTCATAAAACATAATTATCATCATACCATCCCATAATCATGCTACTGCAAGGATACGGTGCTCCTTTCAATCGAAGGGGATTAGAGTCAAAGCCGACTAATTCCAATATAATATAGATACATTTAATTTTTGTGTATCATAAACGTCTATGACAAATTAACAAATTAGATTAACTTTATAAGGATTCGATGTTGGACAACGGAACCGCAAGAAACCATAGAAAATACGGGGGGAATTGGACTTTCGGACCTCTCACTCACCGAAAGAAAAGGATTGCTGCTTTACGCCAATATTCTGCGAGAGAGTAGTTCTCTTCCCCGGTCGAGTCAAGTCTGTTTCATAAATTGCTCTACCGATTCTTGAGGAGAATAAAAATGAAGTCAAAAACAGGTTTCGGATAATCCTTAGCTAATCTACGTTTATTTTTAAAGTAGTTACTGTAATATATGGTTTAGTATTCAGTGGAATTATGATACGATGCGAGGCTTACAGTATCAATATCCCGACAACTGGCCGATAAAGTAAAACTTTTTAATAAAGGGTTTTATTCTGCCCGATCCAATCTGCTCTGGGCATTTCCCAATGGCATTTCACAAAATTCCGCGTTCATTCCACACGTTATGAGTACAAGCTAACATTCAAGTACAGTAGGCATATTGTAAGATGCTTGGATTTGTGAAATGCCTTATGATGTCTTAAACAATGTGTGTGAAATACTTGAATGATCTAAAAAATGGCAAGAAAATCAAAAATATTATTCACTGGACGCTTCTCTTTCGGACTCTTCTTCTTAGCCGTGCACTTTTGCCAGAGTGGTCGTGGTCATATCTAGGTCGTGTCCCTCGTCACCGCCTCTCTCGTGATGCGACGCCATGCAGCTCTGTGTCTGGAGCTCTTTCCCTTTCGGACATTTAGAAACTATTGTTAGATTATTTTTTGTTTTAATCTGCTAAGATTTAGAAGACACAAGAATTTAAATTTATAGGGGTCGACGTTATCATGACAAAGTTATATTGTCGTCAATGTAACTATCATAACACTTTTACAATTTTATGATGTAATGCTTGATCGATTTTGTTAAAAGCCATCAAAAGAGAAACGCTTGCTCGTTGCCAACCTGTAAAAAATCTATTGCACTCCTAAAATGAAAATTTTCGCCAACTTTTCGACGGCGAATAAAGCGTTAATTTTATTTTAATGGCGACTATCGATTTACGATAATTCTGCCAATTTCCACGATCGGTAAAGCGTACTGCAAAAAATTTAAATTCAGATTTATTTCGTCGTGAAATTTGACGTCGGAGATTGTGAATTTTTCGGAAAATTAAAATGAACAGAACTGATAGAAAAAAATATCTTTAGATAATAGAAACAAAACCAATTCTTCGAGGGTTAGAGTAGCGATATTATATTTTCACGTAATAATTTTATTTTTACACGAATCTTTTAATCACGGGCGTTTGAATCAAAATAATAACAAAGAAGAAAATTATTACGTAAAAATACAATATAGCTACCCAAACCACATGAGTAAATAAATTTCTCATGTGCTCAAACTCTTGAAGAATCTATTATATGAAATTTAAAATCCTGACTGACTGACTTTACTATAAATCAACGCACAACCCAAACCGCTGGGTCTAGAGATTCCAAATTTGGAATGTAGGTTCCTTACGACGTCTAGGAGTGTACTAAGAAAGGATTTTTCAAAATTCCTACGGGAAAGCGAGATATCCGCAAACTAAATTGCGAGTATTTTACTAGTAAATATATCAAATGCTTTCTAATGTCATGAATGAATGAGAATCAACACACAGTCTATTTCTAAACCGTTGATCATGGACACTTGAAACTTGGAGGGTGTATTCTTAGTATGACGTGGGCATCCGACAAGGATTTTCCGTAATACCCACGGGAAGTTGGATACCCGCTTACAAAGTTTAGCGGTTGAGAAATAAAAACGCATTTTTCCAGCTCACACTCGTTGATTATTTAGAAAAAAAGTTTCCAGTGGCTATCGACCACATCCACAAACCACAAAATTGAAAGGCTTTGTGGTATTTCACAGCGGGACAGGCTGCTACTGTTAATTTCGCTTTTAGAAACGCAGGAATTGTAAAAGCTTTAACTAAAACCTTTATATACTTAAAGCCTTTTTATATTACTTGACACTGGTATACATTTTTACAGCAATAATAATTAGTTGCATTGAAATTTACTTTAGTTCTTTGCTTTTGACTGGTTATGCAAATTTGTTTACTAAGTACCAAAAGAATATAAATTCAGTTTTATGTATAGTAGAGGGATTAATTTATATAATAAACAATTTATCTGTTTCTACAAAAAATATTTGCCTGTAAAGTTTACATTGCAAATAGAACCTATTAAACAAATGTTTCATACGGAATATTTGTTATGAAAAAACGATTCCATGAGGTTTGTACGAAGACAAATTTACCTCTGCCGGGTGCCCATATTTCGACGATATTTTACGTACCCCGACGCTCCATATTTCGACAATATTCCGCTATCGATTCGCTGTCGAACTTTGCCGCAGGTGGCTCGTTGGACACCTAAAATTATCTCGACATTTTATTGGCAAGCCAATCGATTGTGTTAATTAAAATGTCTCAAGAGTTTTATGTCGATTCCTTGAGTGTTTGCGGCGTTCGTTAAAGTTTAATTTCGCTGGAGGCAAGTTTACGTTTCGGTTTTAGGGGGAGTCGAATTTAAATGCGATCCAAATATTGTGGGACTATAAAACTTTGGTTTTCGGTATAGATTAGACGATGTTTTAATATCAGTTTGGAAGAAGTAGAAATACGATATCGTTGGTTGATTGTCGGAGGGTAGCCGAAGTAAAGGCACGCAGTTCACGCGCTTGGATCTGGGACGAAATGTATCGAAAATAAAACAAGAGATCATTTCAATCCGTGGTTCTGTACGATAATACAAAACTGAGTCTTATACCATGTAAAAGTAACATAATTGAAGTTATAATAATAATAATTTTGTCATTTATTTATTTGACAACAAACGTTAGTAATATACATAACTTCGAAACTAATATTATTTAGATTTAGACTACTTAAAATATTATGCAGATATAATAATATCTACTTACTTACAAAAGTATACAAATAAGGGACAATTTTGAAGTTGTACATATCAACATATTAAATTATGTTACTGTTAAATTAAATAAAAATAGTAACTTGACACTTAATAGAGTTAATAGGAAAATGCCTTTCTGTAGCTAGCTGATAGTATGTTAATATTTATCTGCTAAAAATAATAACGCAATTGAAAGAGGAGAGGTCTAAAAATAACTCGTCTCGAAAAGATTGAAATACTTACACAGGATTTATTTTATTTACAATTGCAAATAGCGATGGCGTAAAAAATGTGAATGAACGGGTGGGGTGGGGTTGTAAAAAGTCGCCCCAGTTATAAAATCGATTTTTGTTTAAAGTTTTGAAATGTTTTAAAATTACTTCAGTGGTCAAGTTGTCACTACGTTACCAGAGTAGCGGAACTCCTGTTCGAATTGAATGTGATAAAGTGGCAAATGTCTTGTTTTTATATTATTTTTTAATGTCATAAATAAAGAGTAAAATAAATTTATTATTGAATATTCGACGACCTTCGTGGCGTAATGGTTACCACGCCAGATCGCCGTCCAGGAGGTCTCGTATTAATTGTCCCTATATATTTATTTATTTATTTTATTTATGAAGAAAACCATGTAAATGTTTTCATAGTCCTTCGAGCCGGATTAGTACTATAAAAAATTTGGAATTAAATCGAATTATTAATATAGTTCCGAGGAATCCATGGGAACGTTGCATTGTTGTTTTTATTTAATACCTACTAGCCGTGCTGCCTGCGATTCCGTCCGTGTCGACTTTTCGTGAGGGCAAACCAAGTCCCTTCCACTCTTTCTCCTGGCGAGCCTGGGAATCCCTCTCTCCCTCTTCTCCCTACACCTACTCCTCTCTTTCTCCTTCCCATTTTTACTCCACATCTTTAACATTTTTAAACCAATTCAAATATTGGCTGGTGTCGTCGTTGTTTATCTTAAATATTCATTGATTTTAACATGCGCAACCACAATTAGGCTTCTCAGAAATAAGTATTTTTTTACGCATGAATAGAATTTTAATAACATAATAACTAATCTTCATAAATACAAATTCGTTGCGAAAACCAAAGTTGTCCACCGGGACCAATAGGGGTTCACTGGTCATTGTTAATTGGCGGTTACGCTATTAACCCTTTGACCGCCACGGTCAGATATATAATCGACAAGCGATAACGTGTCGTTTACGCAAATATCTTCAATACTTACGAAACACAACACCAAATTAACTTTTGAATTGTCCAAATGTAATATTTTTTTCACCATATATGTACCTATAAGTATTTATATTTTCGGTATATGCAAAATAAGTCCAATTTTCCCGCTAATCTCTGCTCTTTCTCCCCTCTTTAGAACATTACGCTTTCTGCGTTTTTAAACAATAATTCTAATTCAGTTTCATTTAGTTTCGCTTAGTCGAGTAAGTCCTGAAACTAACTTATCTGTCCTACGTTTATAGCTGGTATTTACCTGCAATTGGAACGACAGGAAATATTGGAGAGCATAGGTAATACAAATGCAAAGAGCAACCGTATTTTTTCTTCCTATCCTTCCTATCGCTAAAAAGATAAAAAAGTATTGCCCAGTTTTAAAGTGGACATGGTAGTAGTTCGACATGTAGTGTCGAACAAAATTGATTGAAAACCTATGAGGATTGTAAAGCCGTTCTGACACAAAGTCACAATACCAGGTTCAATTATTGTTATGAACTAACCATTAGGTTGTAAGTAAAATAATTTCTTTGTTTTCTTTGTTCTTGTTTTCTAACTACGCTCCATCCGTCTTTCTTTTTTTCTACTTCCATTTTATAGGCACAGCCGTCATCATCATCATCAATTCCTATTTTGAATTGGTCGTTGTTCGTGCGTCGACATGGTTAACAACACTTTTGATAGAATTCGTCGCTGTGAAACGTGTTGTTTACCAAAAACTGACGACACACGAACAGCGACCAATTTACCATTTTGGCATACAAACCTATACTTCTATGCATATCGAAAACGAATCGAATTAAAATTCGGTGCTTCAAAATTCTGTTGCAAAATTAACCCTGATATACCTGAACAGGCATACTTTGCAACTTTCTAATATTATAAATGAGAAAGTGAGTGAGTTTGTTTGGTTATTCCTTCACGGCTTGACTAAGCAGCCGATTATTATGAAAATTTGCATACATATTACTAGGGGTACAGAGCCCAACATAGGCTACTTTTTATCCCGTGAAACTATGTCGTTCCAATGGGAAAATATTTTGTCTTCTATAGAGGGCGCTGTATCGGCCAACAGATGGCGCCATAAGTCGCGCTATTTGTTGTTTTCTTGTCAAACGAGATCTATACAGTCATAAAATTAACGCGAGCGAAGCCACGGTGAAAAGCTAGTAATAAATAATTGATAGAAAACAAAATAGTTATGACCTCTTGAACTGTGGTGTTTGGTATGACAAGTACGAATAATACGTTGAATAACTTAAACTAATATCTAGGGCATGCTATTGGAGTTTGAACGCAACCAGGGAGGATTTCCGGGCGTTTAGTTAGTTTCTGCAATTTGTACTATTGGAATTAAGGTATTTACGAACTTTATACTACACAAACGTCGTAGTGTTTGCTATATTCCCATTATTTGATCCCAAATTCAAATCAATGTAAATCAAAGGAATCTCTTCGCGCTTAATTTTTTTATTAGTTATGTTAACATATCATACACGTATGTTAACAAGTAAACAGTAAAATATAGTTTATAATACTTTTTATTTTAGTAAATAGTCTGCACATCAGGACAGAAAGTTGGCAATTAGAGCTAATTGACGAACTTAAGTAGAATCTTCTTTAGGTATTAATCTTTTCATACGTACCATACAGATCATCCTACTAATATTATAAAGGAGAAAGTTTGTGATTTGTTTGTTACTTCTTTACGCTCAAATGGCTGGTCCAATTTTTATGATATTTGGTATGTAGGTAGCTGATACATTGGATTTTTACCCGAAAAGTACGCGATCCCGTAGGATTTGATCCAAAAATCGGATATAGACGGCGCTGCTGTGCATAAAATTAAACGCGGGTAACACCGCGGACAGCAGCTAGTTAAAAATATATAAGGTCCTAATTTATTAATTAATGAACTTCCTTTTAACACATTAGTCATGTATAGGTTACATATGACCGTTTAAGCAAGGAAATAATGGTCTAGTATTCAGTAAAAACAAATTAGATTGTATTGTAAATAGTTAGAAAAATTTGCTTACTACATAAATTCATACATATTCAACCATTTTGATATGTGAGACGCGTTGAAGCGCCCTTCGCACCGCACCCCTAAACTTTTTTTTCTACTGACGGATGGCTGCTACAAGCCTTTTTTTACTGAATACTAGACCATTATTTCCTTGCTTAAACGATCATATTATGTAACCTATATAGTCATGTGTTAAAAGGAAGTTCATTAATAAATTAGGACCTTATAGGTATATAAATTTTTCATGGTTTCATTTTCTATTGCTTAAATAATGTATTTCTCCTTATTAATCCATCGTGAAACCGGACAAATCTGGTATATTCCAGTTAATCGGTAGATGAGAATGGCTGCTTTCATTCGATCTCTGATTTGTGATATTTTCCTTATTATAACAAAATATTGTGTGGAGATCAACAATATACCCATAACAATAGATGTATCTCTAATGAGTCGTAAATTGATTTGTGGTAGGTGAATTCATATTAACTACTTCAACAGTTCCGATTTATTTATTACTGGCGACCCGCCCCGGTTTTGCTCGGTTCTAGTAAAGATCTCTTAATTTTATTTACAATATAATATAGCTAGTAATATAATATACTAGACTAAAACTAGACAAATAAAATTTATTATCATCATGTGCCATTGAAAGTTCAACTACAACATTATTCTCGGTGATCCAGATTAAGTCAATGAATTTGAAATCCTGGCTGGCATGTCTGGTGACGATGTCTTGTTCGTGTCATAAAAGTATAGACTATCTGTTGGCATTCATCCAATGATGGGTAGAATCTTGGTAGAATACACCAATATCTCAGGTGTTAATGGGAGTTATTAGTTATATAGCATATCTATTCCGTACAAGCGTTATTCAGAAACATTTAGCCCACAACTTCTATTGGTGAACCGTTCAGAAACTCAATGATAAAATAATACCTTTGGCAAATGTTTTTGGTCTGTGGAAACCCCTCATGCTGTAGACTGAAATGTCCGAGAGTCCAAAGGCCATCAAAATATACTTAAAATATTGTTCAGGGTTTAGAGGATAATTTGACCGTGCCAATTTAGATAGGCTACACTATAGACAATACATTGATAGAGAAATATGGGGTTTGGCATAATTATCATCGTTATGTCTACCATCATGCTACATAATCTATCCAGAAAATAAAAATAAAACGGAAATTGAATTTGACTTATTGACCTTGTCATATTAATATTGTTACGTTTTTTTTCTCTTCATAAACACCAACCAAGGACCGTACTTACAATGAACCGTTAAATGAAAAAACCGTCTTTTGTGTGCAATTTCTAAGGAAATTCGCCATTGAATTTTACTGATAGACTCTGTCGTAAAATGAATATTTTTCTTAAAACAAAGGTTTGAAAAAATACTGACACTTGCGCGTTTTTCACCTTATCATTTTAAGTTGCTTTCTTTTAAGCTCATAAACGAGTACATTTTTTATCATTTTCTACTTAACATATTTGCTAAAAATGATAAAATACGTCTTCTACGGCTATATTTTAGATGTTAAATTTTTATCCACGGATATTGTAATACTTACTAGTTTTATATTTTACTTATGGATGTGACTATGGAGGATGAGAAATTGTAAATAATTCTTACATTTTACAATCTTAAACTATATTGATTATTCGATTTAAAATAAAATAGACGGCGATTACGAACAACCAAAAATGACATGATCAAATATCAAAAAACATCCTTTTCAATTTAGACAAGAATCTCATTTAATGAAAGTCCCTAATTAACTTTTGTACACTCGGATCAAAAGCTATTAATTTAAGTAAAACCGGGTACACAGTCTTTGAAACTTATGGTATTTTCATAAAGTTATAAGCAGTTTGCATTCACATTGAATCAGACCCGCACGCAGACCGACGGCTTTTTAGCTAGAACATCAGCCGTTCGGTTTCATATCTCGCAAAAGTTGGACAAAGTGGCATTTCTTCGTACCTACGTAAATAGGCTTGTTGCCGTAAAAAATGTAATTAGACCGTCTCTTAGATTATTCAAAAATAAGGGACACTCATTCTTTCATTTGTATATTAGACCAAAAATGACAAAGATATAGCCCATTAAAGTTACGTGTGACGTCACGCCGTGTGGCATTTTTTCGCACGGGGTGACGTCAAAGGCCCCCACTCATAGAAGTAGGAGGCGGCGGGGCTAAGGCGTGCCTTCCTACTTTTATGCCCCCACTCTTAAATTTTTATGCCTTGTATCTTTGTTATTTTTTGTTAAATAGAAAAAAAAAATAGGTGTCCAATATTTTTTTATAATCTAAAATACGGACTAAATATAATGTAATTATATTGACCCTGAAAACAACCCTATTCGTAATCCTTAGCTTACCCATTGGACAGTCATTACTGGTAGGGCATAGGGCGCCCTGTAGAATCTCCACGACGTCTGCTGACGGAGCGTCATCGTCCCGTCCGTGGTCGCCATTCAAGAACCTCTTCCCCCTATCAGCCACCTATTCTTCTTATTCTTTTTGTCATGCTTACTGCGGCATCAGCTCAACAATAGTCCCGAATATCGACACCTTCAATGAACAAGACAGTATCTGCTTTGGATTTGTCTTGAAGTTATTACCTTGTTCAATGCGGGTGTCGAGCAGTTGCAGCCTTGTTCAATAAATAATAAATAAATAAATATATAAGGACAATTCATGCAGATTGAGCTAGCCCCAAAGCAAGTTCGAAACTTGTGTTATGGGATACTAACTCAACGATATTATATTTTATAACAAATACATACATAGATAAACATCCAAGACCCGAGGCCAATCAGAAAAAGTTCGTTTTTCATCATGACCCGACCGGGGATCGAACCCGGGACCTCTTGGGTGGCGGTCTGGCGTGGTAACCATTACGCCACGGAGGTCGTCAATGACGGTTAGATACTTTAGTTGATTTGCGGATGTTCATATGAGCTATTTGCTGCCGGTAGGGAGGGATAATCTGTATGTTATTATCATTATATTGTATACTAGCCCACCGTCCCAGCTTCGCACGTGTTTTTGTAAGAATATATTTTTTTTAAAACACATAATACAGTCTATGTCACCCTTGGATATACCTAGTTGCTTCCCATCGCGATCGAAACGGTGATATAATTGTTGAAATCGGTCTAGTAGTTTTTTACTTTTTTCATTACAAACAAAATTGCAGATCTTTCCTCTATATAAAATTATGGATTCTATTGTTATGTAGGTATATTTAACACAAAATATTAAAAAAATAATAATATTATAATTTGTGTATAAAAAAAGAAACATAAAAACGAATTATCAAATACAAAATGGAGTCATCATCGAGAAGAGGGGAAACCAGCTAAGTCGCTAATTGCCAGCATAAAGTCGTTTGTTTATGACGGAAGTTACGAGAACCGGAAGTTACGACTTTCTATGAAAAAAAAAATGTTTTTTTTAAAACATTTATTTACAGTTAATTAAACGAGTACGCGGCCATTTGGTTGGAAGAAAAATGGAGCTGTTGAAATATATTTTTTCATTGTCTTTTTTATATAAAACGCATCATATCAACTTCTACATCATCATCGGGATACATCACTCTTTTCAAATCAAAGGGGATTAGAGTGTACTCCGCCACGCTGCTCCAAATTAGCAGAGGTCAGTGTTTTCAAGCGCCTGAAGGTCACGAACTTGCTTCAGTACTGTCATCCATTGATAACAGCAGGGATCGACGGCTTAACGTACCCTCCGCACGGAACGTGGGTATTTAGATTTTGACGTTCAAAAAGGGCCACTTTTATATTTTTTCTTAACTTCCCTATCATGGTGCTGTCAGCTGGAAAATAGGTGCGTTTAAGATTTAAAGGTTATTTTCTACCTCAAAATACGCACAGTCAGCGTCAGATAAAACCTGACCTCCCAAGGAAATTAAGAATTAAGTTTTCATGTAATTTTCAATGTATTTCAATGAGAATTGATAATAATGTAGATTTTCATTACTTCTAGTATTACAAATACATATACAGTACTAAGGCCCATTTAGACCATGCCAGGTTATTGCCTGTGGCATACAATAATGTCAAAGTAATAATTGACATGCATCGTCGTTTGACGACCTCCGTGGCGTAATGGTTACCACGCCAGACCGCCACCCAGGAGGTCCCGGGTTCGATCCCCGGTCGGGTCATGATGAAAAACGAACTTTTTCTGATTGGCCTCGGGTCTTGGATATTTATCTATATATGTATTTGTTATAAAATATAATATCGTTGAGTTAGTATCCCATAACACAAGTTTCGAACTTACTTTGGGACTATCTCAATCTGTATGAATTGTCCTATATATTTATTTATTATTATATTTATCGTCTAAACGACATTTTTGCTTACAATTTTTGAAGGACAAATTATTGCTCCCACTCCCACTAGATTGCATGCAATTATTGCTCTTGAATGTGCAAGAAACTGGCGTCGTCTGAGCCCCTGATGTGCATAGGCAGTGACGTAAATTTATTAATCGCAGAAATATATTTAGAGTTTCTAAAAAAACCTTAATTTCTTAGTTCGCTGGGGATCAGGTTTTTTCTGACGTTGTTGCTCTGTGCTAATTGTGACTGCATTTTTTAGTGTAGTCTAGTGGGAAATAAAACAATATGATATGCGTTACGACACCGCCTTAGTGCATTTTATTAATTACATAATTATGCGTCTCTTAGATGACGTTCGTATAACAATAATTTTTAAAACAATGTCCACTATAGCTACGTTTTAAAAATTGTGTATATTATATCACATAGTGTATGCAACTTTTTATTTTAGATTTTATATCTGTACCTACATCTTTGTTATTCCTGTCATTTAATCTTTAACTTTTAATTGCTATTAATTTCCATCATTCATACATACTTATAAATTAAAAGCTGCTGTGTTTTACATGTCTCTATTTATAAAAATAAAATAAAACAAATAGTCATGGCAGTGCTTACAAGGAGAAAAACAGACCATTTCATTCTTATTTTTAAACCAATCTTAATTCACATGCGAAAATGGTTAACATTAAATAGTTGAATTTTAAGTTTGAGTTTATTTTGCTAAGAACAAATAGTCCAGTAATGGGACTGTTTCGGCTATATAAGTATCTTGTATGAAAACTAAACGACAATTTATTATTTATCTTCAGTCTGAGTTTAATGAGAATAAAAATAACAAAGACATAAATATTGCAAATGAGAATTTTCATAAGTCAACGATTTATATGAGAACATTAATATTAAAATTTTTCAAGCAAAAAATGTCCGGGAAATGGCAATGACGATATTATACGACATTACCCTTTTTATGAAAAATTTAGAGTAAAATCTACGAACCGTGTTGGTTTTTGAAATTATTAATCGAAATGTTAAGGAAAACACAATGAATGAAATTGTCTGTTTTCCTCACTTGCTTCATCAGCCATAGGAAGTCCACTGCTGAACATAGGACTCCCCAAAATGCAGCTAGTACGAGGGCGACACTGAAAGCTTTTAGAACTGGCCACTTGTAAACAATATAATTAAAAAATAGGTTAAAATTTTGAAAATGGAACTCTTTGCCAATATTATCGAGTATTTTTTTTTCTTTTGTTTTACGGTTTGGCGGCAAATTGAAAATTTCCCGAATCACGTCAGCATGAATTTAACGCGAGTAAATTTTCGTGCCATGATTTTTTATGACTTTCGATGTCATTTAAGTCAACAAGAATGTTATAATAGACTTCGAATGGCCTTTCATGATGAAGCCCCATCCCGTGCCACAATTTACAACTGGTATAATGAGTTCAAACGTGGTCGCATTATTCTTACCGATGATCTGCGTGAAGGAGGGCTTTCTACGGCGACGACTAAAGTTAACATCAGTGTTGTGCGGCGTATGATAGAGAATGACAAACGAGTGACCTATCAGCAAATTCGGACAAGCTTAGGCATCGGTATGAGTCAAGTGCACAGAATCCTCCATGAACAGTTAGCGGTTAGGAAGCTTTGTGCCCGGTGGATACCTCATAATTTGACCGATGTCCAAAATCCGTCGAAGAAACCCCTAAAGACGAGTGGGAAAACTGCTTTGCTCAGTGGTTTCATCGGATGCAACGATGCATTGATGTGAAGGGACACTATTTTGAAAAGATATAATAAAACTAATAACTTTTATTTTCGCCCAGTTTTTGATTTTCTAAGAACTTTCAGTTTGACCCTCGTATGACCGGTTGGCACCGGTCCGAATCGAGTGGTAGCAGTGGCCTCATTTGCTTAGTTGTATGTAATTTAGAAATTCTCAAAAAAAAAACAGAATAAAATAACATTACTCCACATGTACGGCTACTTTAAATTTGATAATATCGGAAATTTCCAGGTATTACATTTGTAACGTCTCCTTTACTTTTGTCACTTATCATTAGTCCGCCAATGGTCTAATTTGAGTTATAATTGATTGTTAAAAAGTATAATTAGTCGTAACTACAACCTTTTTTGTCAACTTTTCGTATTAACCGTTAAAAAAAAAATAATTCATGAGTCATTTTGCTATGCTAATTTTATATTACACTAAGCTCCATGGTTTTATTATTTAATTTTAGAAAAATTTCTATAAGTATGAAAATAAAAATCGAAAATAATTTTTAAAATAGAAATTTTAAATAAGATCGAATTTTAATATTTGTACTAATTACTTAAAAAAATCAAAAGTGACATTAGTAAAGGACTTTTAAATTTATTCCTTGTAATTACAAATCATGTTTGAACAATTAAATTTTCCAATTGTTATGTACATTATTGTTTAAAAGTCACTATACACAAAATGTTATAAAGTTATAAATCTTTAATATTATAATTGTTTCAGTACTCTCTAATAATAAATTAAAGTAATAGCGATTAAAAAACTACATTTCAATTTACTCAAACTGCGGAGAGTACGCCACGGATCAAAATTAAATAATGTTTGCAGTTAAATTCACTGAATCAGACTTCTCCTTTTTTGTAAACAAAGACAACGTACTGTGATTTTCAGTACATTTTATATTCTGTGTCTTAAAATTAAACGATATTACATATCTTATATTTTGGAATCAATATAAGGAGTAGTCTAAAAAGCAAAGTTTATTTACACGCATGGCGTATTATAGCCGGCATACGCGTCGTACTAGTCCGAGTGGGTCACAAACTGCAGCCTCGAGCGACATTTTAGTCATAGTTTAGTTGATTGCAATTTACCTTTATTTGAGACCTCAGTAGTTCCCATCATATTGCACGACAATATACTTTATAATTATATCTCACAGCAAATAAGGTTCATCAAAATCGCCTAGTGCTGCGATCCGATAAACGCAGCATAATTGAG
This sequence comes from Endotricha flammealis, assembly GCA_905163395.2. Taxonomy (NCBI): domain Eukaryota; kingdom Metazoa; phylum Arthropoda; class Insecta; order Lepidoptera; family Pyralidae; genus Endotricha; species Endotricha flammealis. The sequence continues at coordinate 4,865,699 of LR990865.1, forward strand.
ACAGACAGTACCACAGACATTGCGATACAATGGCACTGCTTGTGATAATGTTACCAAAAAAGTATTTTCATAGAATTTTATATATCAGTATTGCTTGCTATACGCGGTGAGGTAACAGTGTGTGATCTACTTCCTGGCTGACAATTATTACACACGTGGCGTATTTTCCAAAGTCATCTCTTGAAAGGAATTAACAAACACCATATTCATCATTCACATCATATTGAACGGTGGAATCACACAATAATTTGTATAAATTATTAAAAACAATTTATTTTTTGTATTATGTGGAGCAACCTTCACGAATTTATTATTAGTAATAGCATAATTATACAAAAATAAATAGATTATAATATAAATAAAACACAGAGATACGCCGTTTTAAATGCAGTCATTACACCACAAAGTTTACTTCTTCTACCATTACGCCTAAAATTTAGTAAAATCTCTTTTAAAAATGTTAGTTTAGAAAGAAGCCATTATTGAGTAGCAATGTACAATTTGTGTGCACTGTTCTTATTTAATTATGGCCTTTATTGTATTGAAACTTAATCCCCTTTATTATTAAACAAAGATCAGCCTTGGTCTAACTAAAATGTTTTGACAAAACTTGTTTTAGTTAATATTTGGTTTTTCTTATTAATAAAAGGGTATAAATAGGCTGAAGCTTCACCAAGCATAATCAAAATGTTTTTTCGTACAGACTGTCTGTGTATGTACACACAGAATAAAATATATATTTGCGTACATTATGTAATATATAGCGGAAATTAAACCGTGAAAGTTACTCTAAATTAAAACCTTAAAAAGAATGATATGAAACACATTTTCGTAATACACGTATTGTCTTTTTATTATTATTAAATCTTATACTAATGTATATTCTATTTCTAAGTGGATTAGTCTGTTGGTTTTTGTATTGCATGAGTACCTATAAGAGTTTTACAGGTTTCTGATAAATTTCAATTACCCCATCTGTTAGATAAATTTAAAGTTTCCTATATTTCTTAACAATTTATCTGACAAACAACTTTACATTATCAGGTGCCTGTAAAATCGGTCCTAAGTCTCCATTAGCGCATTGTGACATAAAAAAACATAGAAGAAAATAATGTGCAGTTGAAACTCATTATGACAAAATTTTTGCTAAATTAAAAATAGCATATTTTCATGGGGTCGTAAAAGCATATAATAGCCCAATAATGTATTTTGTTTATTTTACTGTAATGCTTTAACGTCAGGCGGGCCTTATACTTGTTTGTCACCTTAGTACTATGGAAAAACGTTTGTAATAATCAACTTTCATTTATTGTTAAAGATACGACGTAATACTAAATAATGTCGTATATCGAAGTTGTAATTAAATTTTTGTAAAATATAAAATGCATAATCTAAAAAATTGTCTTCTTGCCAGATTGATCTGTACAAATCGTTCAAAAAATTTAAATTAAATCATGTAAACAAGTTTATAAAGTCTTGAGACTGTAACTAAATAGGATTTCCACTTTGTAGAACTGACGTTGTATCCAACTACCAAGCTCTGTAATACGATTGTCTAGTTTTGAAGTGGTATAATATTCCATAACTCACGCTGAGTGAAGCAAACTTAATATAGTTAGTAGTTATATATTTCAATGATGAGTTCACAAAAGGTACATTAGCTAACTTGATAAACTTTACAAACATATCTTAACAATGTGATGTTTGATCGTCATCATAATCAACATCAATATCATTCTCATGTTCTGCTCCGATCATTTTAGTGAGCGCACCATCATTTTTTTAAATATTCCCAATATCATCGTGGTAGAAATCATTTTAACACACAGAAATTGTTAGAACTGTGATGCTTGACATCCTCGGTTTTCGGTCTAAGTTCAAGATTATGAAGGGCGTTAATTATTACACTCGCAGCGTATTTTTTTGCAGTCAACGCGTGTAAAGAATACTAGGAATACTACCCCGCATTATCGAGTGTTCAAAAATTTCTACATTCCCAGTCTAATTAATATTCATTATAAAACCCTCTCACCAACCATAACTTCCACACTGAAGGTATACCTACTACCAAATTCAATATAATATATAATCTAAATAAACAATTCCAAGTCCCAAAGAACACTTTTGAAGAAATCGATTTCCATTCTCATTATAAAAAGATGAAACTTTTATAGAAAATTACGCTCGCTTTCACAAACACTGTTGTTTGGTTTCCCTTTGCCCTAAAATGAATGCTTTTGTTGAAAAAATTAAGATCGATGTTGAGTAATATGATTAGCCCTTCAGATTACTAAATGATTACGAATCTGATGATTAGTAGGTACTTATAGATGGTAAGTCTATTCTTCTTGCATTATAATTTAACATTTTAGACAATGACATGCATGAACTGGAGAACTTAAAATACAGTGGAACAAACGGATAAAATGGCCATATTATGTTGGAGCCAAATTGCAAACCTCTACTAAAATTCTATCGAAGAATAAGCTGATCCCAGCAGCTATTTACTTAATAACATCACATTTACAATTTTGCACGTAAGGGAAATTTTCGGAGGGACGAATTTAAGAAAAGGATTGAATGATCTTAATCAGGGTGTTTCTGGAAATTGGATATAGTAGAATTGATCAGAAAGGCGAGTAGATGAACGCATATGATTCTATTTCTCGAATATGATGATTCGACAATTATGCAAGTATGCTAAAACTCGTAACCTGACTGAATATTAATGGCTCTAGTATCAAATCAAGTAATGATAATAATTGCCATCACAATGACATGATGTTAATTGAAAAGGAGTCATTTAAATTGATGGTACTGATTACATCTTTGGAATATTATGAATGTACTTGCCCTTCTGCATTTGTGCTTTCTTTCACACTTGCTTATTCGAAATCGAATAAACATCCGAAATTTTCGCTCTGATGCAAAAGAAATTTACTTTCGAAGCAAACTAAAATGGAGTTCTTAAAGTACCTGCTTAGCGGATAGAATGCACTTTAATACAATTCAGTACTAGTTCGAAACTTGACCTGCCACTTCACCTCCATCGTAAAATAAAAGTTCGCGAGGACTTTCCCAAACTAATGTGTCCCAAGAGCTTACAAGAAGTCCACATGAAATATTCAGAAATCTTTCACAATTCTTTACAGACAAGAATAAATGAATATAAAGCTACTTTTTGAAATATTGATATGATGACTTAGTTGTTCTTGAACACGACATAACTTTAAGGACATTTGATATAAATCAAATGTCACTTATATCACCAAGTTATTTGATATCTTATGATATGTACCTACCTTGGAAAGTTTAGAAACACATATATTATTATTAATTAAGGGCCCATTGTTTGATCAGTAGTTAAGTAAACTAATGGTTAAAATTCGTAACAATTTTTAACAAATAGTTAGTTTTTTCAACGAATTTTAACCATTAGTATACTTAACTACTGATCAAACAACGGGGCCTAAGTCTTTAAAGTATGGATTGGAAAATTATATTATACTAGGAAGGTGACAAACAAGTGCTGTAAAAACCATGTTATATAAGCCAAAGCGGGCTTCCATTGCTAACATAGTGACCTTACTTATGAACACAACTACCTTATTATAAATTCATGTATGTTTAGGAAAAAAGTATTTAACATTGGTGATGGAGGTGTATTACTTTTTAGAAAATGTTAGCGACGATATTAGTAAAACTGTGACAACTAAGGTGGAGATAATTTAGGTATCTACATACCTAAATTGCATAAGGTAACTTTCTTAAGAATAATTTGTTGTTTCCTAAACAAATACGCGAAAAGGAACTCAATGTAATTAGTACCGAGTGAGATGTTTACTTATCCTAATGTGCTAACAAGCACTAACATATTAACTTAATATAAAGTAGCAAGCAAACGTACAACTAATTACACACTATAATTACCTATATTATGTATTATTCAGTCACATTCATCTTAACAAGCGTTTGCAAATATTTGATGCGAAATTGAACACTTTAACTGAGATTTACTTATGCGGTGACAAATACCATAAAGCCGTGAATTTAAATTGCTTGTTCTATAATTTCATTTATACCAGACCCAACATTCACTGTAAGCATTACTGGTGATTTAATATGAGATGTTAACTTGGATGTTAACTTGGCGAACGAACATTTTGTTATTACGTATTATTATCAGTCCACATTCACCCACTGCTGGGTGTAGGGTTCCCTTTTCTCTCGCCACTTTACTAGGTCGTGTCTCATCCAGTGGGGTCACGTTATCTGCACAATGTCGTCTGGTCTGACCAACGAGCCACTGGTCTGACGACCATGCTTAATTTTTAATCGTAAAGCAATATCAATTCACAAACAATTCCAATTTAATTAATCAACTCCTATTTATTAATATTGAAACATTTTCGAGAGTAAATCTGTAGATCTAATAAATGCATCTTCTACGCTTTTTATGTCCCCATCGAATGTTTTTAGGTCTGGTGTTTAAAATATTCCTTCAATTAAGTGTTGTACATCTTTGTATATTTTCTTAAAATCTTAACATAAAAAAACAATTCAAATAGGCCGCTACTAAGTACCTAATATCTGGTAACACCATAGTAATAGTTATATATCAAATTGTTTTGTTCATTTAATAGTGGATCTACCTAAATATTCCTATAACAATTTTATATTTTCTTTAAATTTTCGTAAATAAAACGCGTATCTGCCAAAGTTAATAATGATATTCTTATGTTGCATAACCTGATTTTACAGCCCGTTTCCCATATGTTACCTATACCATCACTTGAGTCCCGAATTTCCACCAAAGGTAGTCTTTGCATAACAAGAATTTATTTAAACTCGACTAATTGGTAAAAAATGTCTACATTTTTAAATTTTCGACACCTACATTCTCATAAGGCTTCTTCGTAATAAACTCCTACGTTGATCTGAAACAATGGCAGTTTATTATTATTTATTGTGCTTTGTTATTGATAAATCCAAACACAAACAGATTTTTATGATTTATGAAATGTATCTAGTGTTGGGTTACATTTCAATACTTGTAAATTTCCCAATTTTGGGGTTTTAACAACCCCAGACTAATATTTCTAAACACTTATTCTTTCATAATTGACAAAAAATACTACTGTAACCTTCGATCACAATTTTATTTTGATAATAAAAAGATATGTTTTAAATCAATACTTACATATTACATCAGTGCTTATGTACTACACCACGTGTATAGGACACCCATCTTTAGCTCTGACTGTATCGAGAGGTGGTGGTATGACGACGTACGTATCTCGACTGACTGAAGGCAACTCATCATCGTCACCAGCAAACAATGGCGGCGGAGGTATGACGTCATCGTCAACCTCCTCTTCTATTATCTCTTGTCTCTTTTTCCCTGGCATGTAGTTCATAACACACGTCACCGCGATCAGAAACAGAAAGAATATGAACACCACATCGAACATGATTAAAAAGTTAAGCATTACTAGTTGCATCACGTCACTCACAAACTCCCTGGTCGCATTCTGTGCCAACCAACCTGTCTGTATTGTCCCATGGGGCTTTGGCTATGACCATTTTAAAACATCACTGTTCGTACAAAAACCTTGGTTGTCACGGACCTGTAACAATGAAAAATACAGTGTATTTTTATACAATCATGTACTAGTATAATGTTAACCAACTTGTAAGCGTTTCCTAATTTCATGTCATTTCTAAATTTATGAGCAGATTGAAAAAGTTTGAAACGCTTGCATCGTGGGTAAAAGGTATGTGTTAATTGGATTATTTTAGAAAATAATCAGAGAGAGAGTATTTTTAAAATGACATTGTAAACAATTCTGTAATGCGTTCTGAAAAAAAAATGTTAAATTTAATTTCTATACATAGAAACTTTTCTAAAACAAAAAGATGCCTCCAAACGTGAAACTTATACATTAATGTAGTCACAAAGTTGAAACTAAATGAAATAACTTTCAATATCGGACTAAACTTTTGTCACTACGGTTACGATATCTCACGATTTACATACCCGGAAGATGTATATGACTCTTTGTCGATTCACAGATTGACGTTATATTTAGAACTAGTAAAATACTCGCAACTTCGTTTGCCAAGAATGAATGAATGAATCTCGCTTTCCCGTGGGAATTTGGAAAAATCCTTTCTTAGTACGCCCCTAGACGTCGTAAGGAACTTACGTTCCAAATTTGGAATCTCTGGAACTCTAGACCTAGCGGTTTGGGCTGTCCGTTGATATAATAGTTAAATTAGTCCGGAATTAGTTTTTTTTTATTTTTTATACCACACAGGTGGCAAACAAGCTCACGGTCGGCCCGATGGTAAGCCGTCACCGTAGCCTATAGACGTAAGCAACACCGGGGGTATCACTCACGCGTTGCCAACCCTCCCAACCCCCCCAAGTGGAGCTCTGGAGACCTTACTCAACGTAGGAACACAACATGGCCGAGCGAGACCAATGCTATTTGGCTACGATCTTCTGTAAGGTGGAGGTCCTTCCCCAGACGGGCTGCTCCGATTTGAGCGGATTATCCGCTGTGCCCTACCTCTCTGATTTTAATAAATAGATAGTTTCCGTCCAAATATCAACAAAAACATAAAGAAAATTACAGTTTCTTTTGCCGTAAACGCTTATAAAATATAATAATATTTTCCAGGAGGACTTCTCTAAGAAAAAGTTGAAAGCATTTAGTTGCCCACCTGGGTCAGGTCACGTGCCTATTAAAAGCCTATATTTTATTTATCGCGACGCCATTACGGTGTGCCTAAGTAGCAAATGAGATATAAATATTTACTCTTCTTTTGCTGTGTATTTGCATATTTGCCGAGTACATACAAATCGGATGGGAGGGCTTCAATTCATTCTCTTTGTTCGCGAAAAACCCATAAAACTGACGATTTATGTTCCCAGCCCTTCATTTGACAATGTCTTCTATTTTATTTTCGTTTAACACTGAATCCGTATATCGGATAATTTATTTATCTATTTCCAATACCGACCACATTGATCTATTCAGATATTACTTACCAAATTATATTGATACTTCTAAAGTAATTCCTTACAAGAAAATTATTATTTTCTACATCTGACATATTAATGTTTGGCTTTATATTATTGGCTACAAATATTTATTTTATCTGATACGAAGTATTGTAACTTTTCCAGTTGAAGTAGACGCGTGGCTCGCCTTAGCAAAAAAATAAAAAAGTTTGTCTCAAGAAACAGACAAATGCCTATAGTCCGACAATCTCGTGCGCGACCGTCCCGCGGGGTGACAGACGGTGGCGGGAACGAGGTACCTAAGATGTCAGCGGGTAGCGGGTGGTGTAGCGGGGAAGGGAAACGCGTGCATCGCGCGTCAAATACGGCAGTCTCGGCTACGCTACCTCGTCCCCGCCACCGTCTGTCACCCCGCGGGACGGTCGCGCACGAGATTGCCGGACTATAGTAATGGGGTTAAAAAGTGAAAGCTCATCGTAGGTGGCGGCACTGTTGACCGTTCCATGATACCCGCCATATTAGTTCATTGGTTATGTTTGGTGTTGCGAATAATCGCAGAGTAAGTAATTGTTAAAAATGTATACGAGGAGTGTAGTACGATTGAAGGATGACCTGTGGAAACGGAAAGCCAAGACCATCGGTAAAAAAGTAATATTAACCAAAAGGTAAATAATTAACAGGCATTTTTATGACTTGGAGGTTATGTTGTGTTCTTTTTAAATATTTCTATTTCATAATGGTCCCTGCCCATAAGGCGACTCTCTAACCCATTTTCCCTTGTTATTTAATTATATTTTAAAAAGAATTAGACCCATTTTATGACATACTTGTTGTTTCAGGTTTCAAGTACCGCTCAAACCGGACTGTACGAAAGTAGAAGGCTTGATAACCGTTCGTGTTGCTTTTGAGGGAAATTACATCTACTTCCATGCCCAAATGCAAATGAAGAAACTACTGTATATCATTTTGTTAAAAATTGATAAAATATAATACCACAGTTTTTCTTTGTATTATTTCTTTGGGAAATAAATGGATCCCCGCATTTTTGCAATCAATATCTGCACAAAGAGTCATATTGCGGAATTATTCATAATACAAATTGTGATGTTTACAAAAATAGCATGGAAAATGACAGCTGTCAAATGTAAGGAACGGTCAATAGTAGCGACATCTGAAGTGAGCAAAAGGCAGATTTTAACCCCATTGCGATGGATAAAGATTACAGACAGCATCTGAAACGCCTAAACCTGACAGCCATATGCATCGAAATAATATTAGTACGGCCATATGTCATTAATTCTAAAAATGGTTTTGAGCCACCAAAATAATCTTATAATATAAGACCATTGGTGATTTATATCAGTCTCTCTCTCTATCACTACTTTTTTTTTCAATTTGCAAAGAATAATATAAAAACTCCTCAAATAGGAATAAAACTCGGTGAGGCAGTTTTAAGACTCATCGTTCCAGTGAAACAGGCCGGATATTAGGATATCGGTGGACTGGGTATTTCTTAAGAGGCTTGCCTCTTTTGACGCCTCAAAAATAATGAGGTCTCCAATCTTGAATGGTTATAATTAAAACGTGGATGGTTTACATCAGAGTGTAATGTTTAAAATAAAAAGTGTCGTTATTCAGATGAAATCTCCTCTGCTTTTTATTCATGATTATGTGCATTGTTTTATTTTCGAAAATATTATTTTGGTCTTTATGTTCATATATTTTATAATATACACGCACGGGCAGGTTCAAGCTAAGGTCACATAAGTAGTGTAAATAGTTAACGAAAAACGTTTTAATTATTAACGATGTTGCTATATTTTTACTTAGTACATATTACAAGAGAAATACAATAGGTTAGTTAAATAACCCTATGTTAGTTAGTAGTCTGGTTATTAAGTTTCGTTTCAATTCCCTCGAGTCACATAATACCTATTTACTATGTCTGTAATGTCTATTTACTGTTTGTAAATGTTTGCACCTTTAAGGTCATGCCTTGATATCTTTTTATACTGGTTCTAGCTTTAAGCGTAAAGGTATTCAAAATTGAACAAAAGTTTTAATTATCTATACGTATAAAAAGAGATACTGTCTAATATATATTCACTGGATTAACTTAGATTAAGATGAATTAAACAGAGAACAAAGTTTTCTTTTGTGGTAAACGTAACCACTAACAGATTTTTATTGAAAATCGTTTGAAAATCATACCAAAAGAGAATGTAGAAATAAAAATCAATAATAAATTTAAATAATTTCTTCTAATTTGCTATTCTTGATTCTTGTTAGACAGGGTCGCCATGTAGTATGTCGATGGGGTGATTCAATGAAAACATCCTTTCAAGTCAATGGTCGTATATTGAATGAATTGTATTACTTAAAACAAAACTATAACACATAAAAGTATCAAAATCATTCATCAAGTCTTCGCCGGCGCACGCTCATGTTCGTGGCTCAGTAGTTTCGTAAAATAACACGCTTCGATTTTGAGTTGCGTTGATTTGGGTGCGCGCTCTTAAAACTACGTCGGCACAATGAGTATCGTGCGACGACGCTGTACAGCGTCGCGTCGTGCGTTTGGTATCCTTTCTTATAATATTGCATAGATTACAACGCTATAAGCTGCAACGCGCTGTGCTGCGCTGCATGCGGTGTGCTCAGCCCTTTAAGCACAATCAGCATATTTCACTTACTTACTTCTTTTTTTGACAAGAAAGATGTATCAAAAAACACAATTTTTGAGGGATAAAGTTCGTGCAGTTGAAAATGAGTGCTTTATTTAATATTTAGTTTCATTGGAAGACTAATAGAGTTGTAATGTCGGAAACAGTACACTCGAAAATAATTATGAGTCGTTAAAACAAACTTTAGCTATGACCTATATTTGCCAGTAACGAGGAAATACATTATGTTCAAGTATTTCATACAATTTATTTTATTTTGTAAACAAATTATTTTAAGCCTAAAGTAGAACGGACGTAAGCCGGTTATTCGGAACAGCCGGTGACCTCTGAAATGTGATTTCATGGACCTTAAAAGGGAATTACTATTCTTTATGATATTCCGTCCACCGACATCTGGGAATGTTAACGTATAGCTTATTATCCGCGTCATTTTTTACGTTTACATGGATTTGACAGGCATTATAAATGTTCGCAACTTTTACACTAAACAATGATAATTTATAACTTTCTTTACTGAAAAATTAAATAATTAATTTTCCAAGTCGATTTACAGGAGATACTTTTCGCATCACTTGGCACGTTAAAAACTGTTGACGAAGGTGTACTACAGATGCGTGTATTTATTTATACACAGCAGCGCCATCTACTTTTGATCAAACCCTACGGGAATGGCGTACTTTTCGGGATAAAAAGTACCATAAGTGTCAATCCAAATATCGTACAAATTGGCACAGCCATTTGGGTGTGTGTGAAGAAGTAACATACACATAACTTTCGCCTTTATAATATTAGAGGATGGTAAGATAAAGGTGGGTTTACGCTAGACGAGCCGAGCACGAGCAGAGCCAAGATTCGTGTAGTGTGGACCGACTTTCGAGCCTCGAACCACACTTGTCACTGCGAGCAGAAACTTATATTTTGGAGTGATATGTACAACGACGTGGAAAAAAGACGTAAAACCATAAAGAGAAAGGAGATATAAAAATAGATATTTATAAAAAGAGTTGGGTTTGTAACATTCTCCTGTATAAAATATATTTGTACCAAATAAATTCATTGACGAAAGGTGACTGAATTAATGATTCTAGAATTATATGGTTTGGTGTGGCGCGTCGCGTCAGAAGAATATCGTTTTCATACAAACCGATATAATGAGTTCAGTGATATATAAATTCTCATGAAAAAATAAAATAAAAGGAGATTGTGTTTAAATATGTAAAGAAATAAATATAATGACTAAACTTCGGGAAACAATTTATAAATGCAGTTCATTTTCACCTATTTTAACTATAATGTATAGCTTAATGACCTTAACCGCTTATGTTCATGGATATTATTGTAATACAACTTAATCGTGGATTCACTGTACCGCAAAATGTGGTTACAAATGAAGTTGACTATGTGACACTGTTACCTAATTAAGTACTAACGGTTAGCTCCGACTTCTCTCGAATTTACGAATAGTTTTCTTCGACTAATTTGCACAATTGTGCATGTGCTTGTTTTATTATTGTATTATTTTGTGAAAAGCTTTTAAGTTATATCCTAATGTACTACCTCTTCTTCTTTATTCTAGCGTTCTTGTGGAATCCCCTTTTTCTCATCCATTAGCCTACCTTTGATCTTCATCCTAGCCACAAGCAGTACTTACACTGCTCGACATAGGCCTCCCCGAGCGTTTCCAGTATGACCGGTTGGAAAAGCGCTCTACCAAATTTGTGTTCTCCTAGTACTTTTGTCCAATAATACAAAAGAAGTATCCTGTAGTTGTCTCTTTCTATCTCTTTAATATAGTAAAGTTCCCCTAAAATGTAAAAAGGAAAAGCAATATAGTCATGCTTGGAAACTCGGGAAAGTATCTGAAATTCTGATTATTAAAATTTCCATTTACAGTTTATTTTCTCGAGCAAAGTCGCGTGGAAAACTTGGTCGTAACAATAATTTTGAGTAAGATACATAATTTAAGTTTTTTTTTTTTTGAAATATTGTTCATAACTTTTATTTAGGGCACCGAGATTAGATTCAGTGAATCTTATTCACAAGTATTTTTCTTTCATTTACCTAAAGTGAGACGTGATTTAGGCCCAGGGAAGGAATTAAGATCTTTTTATGGATATTTTTGGGTAAGTGCTTGAAAAAAAACATGTTATCCGTAGAAGCCTTAAATCTATTTCCAGTGAGAAAATTTTCTGTCGTGTACTCGAATAAATTTATTTCAAAGAGATATTTTTTCATTGTTATCTAGCAATCTTTCTTCCCTACGGTGACACTTGTGTTAAAAGATCAATATTGAATTCAAGAGTATCTAAGAATTCGAAATCTCTTGGATTGAAAGTTTACTTTTAGAATTGACATGAACGGTTTTCTTATAGAAACATTACCTACTATCATTTTACCTGTCTTCATCTCTGCCACTAGACATGGGCCTCCCCTAACCTAAACTATAATATTATTCTGTGCCTAAACACATCCAGTATGACTGGTTGGCAGTGACCAACATCCAGCGTCCAGCGAGTCCTGCGACTTTCCGTAGTCGATGTATTCAAGCATAATATGCATTGCATCTGATAACGACGTCAATTTATTTTGTACCTCTAAATAATAACACAACTACATCAAAGATGCTTAGGAAAACTAAAAAGAATTGCTACCAATGGACTTAATTAACGTAATTGTGAATAGTTGCGCTCAACCGAGGCGTAGTTTACTCTAATAAAGGAAGAAAAAGTTTGATAATGACGAAATGGAATGACATTAATTAATCCTCATTACATACTAGCGCAAATGTCCGTCGATTCTTTTGAAAGAAATGGGAGCAAACGCCCTTTGACATTATTAGACAGAATTACAAAGCTAATTATTTTGTGAGAAAAATTACCGTGTGATTTGTAATATTGATAACGTTCGATTTTTTTTACAATATAATTAAATTGTTTTTATGAATATGCTATATATATTACGAGTATGTATAAAAAGTACAGACATTTGTTATGCACTTCAACAATAAACTTATTGTTTAAGTCCATAACAAATGTCAAGAACTATTCCACTGATACACTATCGGCATTCTATTGAGACACAATTGAGACACCATTGAGAGTCCATTGGTGCATTTGTGTAGAATCGGGCCCCAGGATGATTTGGATATCATATAGAATTATGCTTATGCTTATTATGCTTCTGAAACGTATTTTTAAAGATACGTTTCAGAATGACACATCAAATTATAGCCGTCGCTGTCAAACTAAAGAAGATAAAAAGGGACTTGAGATTTAATGTGGAATTAAAAAGCATTTCAGAAACTGGCTGATAAACCAATGTATAATGATAGAAAAATTATTTTTTACTAATATTATAAATGTGAAAGTGTGTCTGTTTGTTTGTCCTCCCTTCACGTCGAAAGTACCTAATGAACGGATTTATGATTTTAGAGTGACATAGGCTACTTTTTTTCCCCCACGGGATAAAGAGATTCCCATGGGAAAAATTATTGACATTTTCTCTTGACCTGCGCCGGGTAACAGCTAGTAAGTGACATAACGTAACAGACCAATGACGAATTGGGTATTTTTCATGAACTAAGTAGCCAGAATTAAGATATTTTGCTACGGCGATACCGCACAATTTCGAGTACGTAAGGCTCTCATCGCCAATTTACAGTATCTGCCTAGAGTCACCCTAGAGATCCTAGGCGGATGTGAGAATTTTATTTCTCTTAACATATTGCCGGTATTATTTAGTACCCACTGTACCAGTAAATCTGACAGGCGTATTACAATGTGACGTAGCAAACACGCTTTATTTCCCTCTCATCCCGAGATTATCCATCAACAGCGTTTTGTTTCGCAATTCTCGTTTTCCCCCTTATATTGTTCTAACAAGTGCTACATATGTATAGAAATTGCGTCACGGGGTGGTGCAAATTGTTTTCATAGTAGAAGTAATTACGATACCTGTTATGTGTATTATAATTTAGATACTTATGTTTCATTAAAATCATATTATTTATTACATAATTTCACGCGTAGTATATTATTATTAAATTTATACTTTAATCAAATGTTTTTTTTCTTCAAATTGGTGTTAAGTTGACTTTGACTAAAGAAAACTACTGTGATGATCTAGTTAGTGAACAAATGGTTTTGTAAATGTAAAAAATGTAGATACTAAAAACAATACAATTAATGTAGGTTTCATACAATTAACATAATTTTCCTTCGGTCTGTCTAGTCCTATAGTTTGTTAATAACCAGTAATTACTCTTTGGTCTCTAACTACTTTCTCGTTGATTACAGTACGATATTAAATAAAGTTAAAAATTAATCAAATAAAATAAATTATTGATACAAATCTGTCATTGGAACTGATGCTAGAAAAAAGGACGATTTGAACGATCTTGTACTTAATAGTAATTTGATTTCTTTTTGACTACGTTTTAATATTAGAGTTTTATCATTAGAGTACTCGGGAGGACCTTCTCATGGCAAACGATAAAGGTGTTGCCGTTAACAGGTACCGTGATCTGTGAGTACTTGAGTAGTCATTGACTCGAAAAGTAGAAGATCATTAGAGTCATTTAAATACACTAACTGTACATTACTAACAGTGAGATATCTCGCATAGTGACATAAATTCCAATATAACTGAATCGCAGTTAATTAATTATTCACTATATCATAATTCAAGTTAACTATTCAATGGAAACCAATCAATCTCAGATTGAAAGCTGATGCAATTTCAAGATAGTGTGGGGACTATTGTACGGAGTTCAGGTCAATATTGAAATGCACGTATGCCGACAAACGTTTACGATATTAATTTATAGAGAAATTTAAAGTTAGCTATTGATCTGTTCTTTTTATCAATACCGAATAGGTATATATTTTTAGATATAATTTATGTTTGAGTAATATTTAACTAAATCAATGCTATTTTTAATTGACATCCACTTACAAGTTGTATGCACTTAATATTTTTTTTCAAATGCTGTAATAACAAAAGACGTTTCGTTTCAACAATAGCAATGTTTCTTTTGTTTCCGAAATTTTCATAGCGTGTAGAGTTATTTTATAACTTCATCAACACACACTTAAACGCTGGATGGATTCGGGGTATTCCGTTTAACCTTTTGACCGTTAATCTGGGGTATAATCGACAAGCGATGACCCTATACGCTAACGAGGGGAAGAATCGACAAATAAGCCCTATATTATCCACCCGGCCTCGCCTAGTTTGATGCGAATAAGTCCCACGGGAAGATTAGGACCGCGTGTGTGAACCCGCTTCGGCTAATATCAAGTTAAATTTTATGCGGACAAGCCGACCGTGTGGACGAAGCCCCGTTCTTATATTATTACCTTATTATTACTATTACTCCAGTCAAAATATTTTTTACCTTGCATTATTACTTGCTTACTCTTTTGCTTATTGTTCGGAATTTTATATTTTGGCATAATATAGCCTTTTTCATTATAATATCAAGCTAAATGCAATGCGGTTTATCAACTCTGTTTGACGATTTAACGTAACCTTCGAAAGTAAAATAGGCGTGTCTATTCTAAGCCTGACTGTTAAATAAAGAAAGAATAGGACATACAATCAAAACCACTACTACAACCTTTGAAAACTCAGCACTTCCCATTCTATTATTACTGTAGGAATGATTACAAGTTCAATAATTCCAAGTCACGCGATTCAATCAATTACTGAAGGTGCGCCCCAATCTTAAGGCGGCCTGCATATATAGAAGATATTTACATAATATTGATGGGTATTTTTGAAACGAGTTCATACATTCCGGATAACGTTGAGTCATGCGACCGTTAGACGTGGAAATTGTGATAAATTACTTGTCCGATTAGCTAAGTCATTATATATAAGTTTCGCCTAAGCTAGACATGGGTTGTAAAGGTTTAAATTTAATATAACTTTTGGGTAGTTTTAGACCGTTATTAAATACAGGTTGAACGTAATCCGGCTCAAGAATAGTTTATGTAAAGGACTGTTATAGGCATAATCTATAACTAAATCATAACACTGACCTTATAAACTTATTAGCCTGTTCAATTTTATTTATTTAGGAATAACTGATGGATTTGGATTAACGAGTATACATATCGGGACAAGCCCACCACACATTCCCACCGATGTGTCTCCTGTGTAGCCAGGATCAACAACGGCGACCTCAGATAGACAATAAGCGATGAAGCTACTATTGACGTCCCGGCGGAAAAACTACAGCTGTCTGGGAACTCACAACGAATTTAATTAGAAAGAAGATAGTCGGAGTAGGAAGTATTGAAAGGACTTACCTCCTTAACAACTACGTGAGAGACAGCAATTTGAAGCAAAAGGCATTATACCAAAATCAAAAATTGGAATTGGAATTTCTTTATAGGAGAATAAATGAGGTAGCGATTTGCAACCACCACTGCCCATAGATATCCACGACTACAAGAATCTTGAATTCGTGACCACTTAAGGAACGAAAAAGGAAGGAAGGGGGGGAAGGAAACACGAGTTGTAGGACTGTAATAGTAAATATAAATAAATCATATATTATTTAAAATGTGCTGTAAATTAACGGTCACCGTTTACATTTAAATTAAAAGATTTACTTATGGAAGCACTTTGATTCCAGCGACCGCTACGCGTAACCAGTATGAATTTATACGGACTGACCACGATTACCGGTCCCGCGACAGCTTTTGCGCTATTTTGTCAGTGCTCCATATAAATTCATCTATAAGCAGTGAGTCGCGCGACCCAATTTGCGGTCGCTACGACCAGAATTATAGACGTAGTGTGATAATTACATTCTTAATTTATTAGGTAATGTTTACAAAGTATAATGAAAGTACTAAAGTTTAGAACTGTAATAAAGATTAGTAATTACGCCATTTACCTTCACTGGTGCCTTCTAACAGGGTTTAAGTTTGTTTACCGTGCCCTAATTTATTTATTCGTTAAATAAGAATATTTTGAGGAAGGACCCACTCCGCAAAGAGGGTGATATAAGTCATTAAACAGATGATCATCATGATGTTAGCCCACTTTAACCCTATGGTGATATTAGTCATTACACAGATGATCATCATATTCATCATGGTGTTAGCCCACTTTAACCCTATCATTTTGCTCTGATGTTTTCTGTGTACCTAGCTAGGCTACCAACGGCGACCGATTGTTAATAAGCAGTGAAGCTTGTTGACGTCCCAGTGAAAGCAACTACATCTAGACTTCCAACTACTTAACGCACGTACGAATTTAACGAACTGAGACGTGAATTTGCGACGCGAATATACGACACAGAACACTGCGATGCAAATCTGCGACACAGAAAAGGCGACGCGAATCTCTGCAATTAGAATAGGGATATTATTATATTTAGTCCGTATTTTAGATTATAAAAAAATATTGGACATTTATTTTTTCATTTTTCGATTAATCAAAAAATAACAAAGATACAAGGTACAAAAATTTAGGAGTGGGTAGCCTTTGACGTTACCCCGTGCGAAAAAATGCCACACAGCGTGACGTCACACGTCTCTTTAATGGGCTATATCTTTGTAATTTTTGGTCTAATTTACAAATGAAAAAATGAGTTGACCTTATTTTTGAATAATCTAAAAGACGGACTAATTACATTTTTTACGGCAACTAGCCTATTCTTGGGACAACGG
This sequence comes from Endotricha flammealis, assembly GCA_905163395.2. Lineage (NCBI taxonomy): Eukaryota > Metazoa > Arthropoda > Insecta > Lepidoptera > Pyralidae > Endotricha > Endotricha flammealis. Next base: position 4,883,092 of record LR990865.1, read on the forward strand.
GTCTCAGTTCTACGGTTCGATTTACTAAAGCAGAAAAACTATATAATCCAGTGATACAGGCCGTCCGGTGCATATTTGTCCAGAAGAAAAAATTACGCCACTCATACCGTGGGGCATTTCATGATTTACTAAATTTTTGAAAATATTCCTTTTGGAACCTTACACCAGATTTTTTCTTTTACGTGTATAAATGGACCGACTACTCTGTGTAGCTAATAGTAGTGTTCAGTAAAAACATAGATTATTATATGGACGTTGAAATTTTATACACCCTAACTGCAAAGGGCATATTGTTTCAAACACCGACCGCCCGGGGCTATTGTCCCCTTCATTTCCGTTAGTCTATACGATGGTCTATACAGTTTACTATTCGATTATTTAGTACCTAATGGACTTCTATGAGTCAGAAATACACACATAATGTTTTACCAGGTTCTGAAAATATTATATGTATGTATTTACTAATATGTTTTGTGTAAATAATATAAAATAAGATTTTCGGGCAATATGCCGCTCACTGCCACTTTAGCTTTAGCATATTTCCCGAAAATTTTGCTCATGGTGCAAAGCGGTATTGGAGTGGCGACCTTGGGAGGTGGTGGTGTGACCAAATGAGATGGAAAGATGACGTGAAGAAGGTTGCGGGTTCGAACTGGATGCAGGTGGCACAAGACCGAGATAGATGGCGACAACTGAAGGAGGCCTACACCAGCATGATGGTCAAGAAAGGATAAGAAGAAGAAAATATAAATTAACTGCCATTGCTGACGGTTACCAATCCTTTAATTTTTCGGCTGATAAGGATTTCAGTTTTAATTAACTTATTTAATACAAATATTATCTTTTAAATAATTGGGCCATCAAATACATTTTTTTTTATCTGATTGGTAGTTTTTTTACACAATTCATACTGTGCCACCTGATTCAGTAAGCTAATTTTAAACTTGCTTATGTTATGGGTTAGTTTTAGTGCATAAACTTAATTAAATAATGTTTAGTTACTGATTGGCTATGCCATTTCATTATACAAAAACAAAATAAAATGTTGTAGGCAATCTTTTACTAATTAGGCATACACATGAAATCTTTCAAAAAAATTGCAAGAATCGAACATATGATCAGTACATTTGTTGTCACTTGACGTGAGTTTATAGAAACGCCATAGATAGTCAAAATACTTACCAATATCCATCACTGAATAAGTAACGACACTTACTACACGTAGAAAAATTTCGCAATATATTGCGGTATACGTTGTTTCTTCCCTAAAGCCTTATAAAGAATGCAATAAATTGGATATCGAACGACCTGTACCATGTCGTGCCATGCCTCGGTAGATCCATAGATAGCCCCACGACTCAATTCTTATCACATGATCCAATTTTACTACACAAAAGCTATTTGAGCCCGTATCGATACCACACATGGTAAAAGACTGAATATAGAGGAATTTGGATGATTTTTAAGTCCATTTTTCTATAAAAATAGTGTATACATTAACAAAATTGACCAAGACACAGATTACTTAATAGACCATGATATTAATATTGTATAGTATTTTATGTAGACTGGTTTAGTTAAGTTTTTTATTTTATTTTATTTTTTATTGATTTAATTCAATGTGTGCGTTATGTATTGGTGTTTGTTACTGTCAGTGACGTAGAATGTATGATGATCTATATCTTCTACTCTACATATAATAAAACAGTAGACCCCGATATATCTGTACATTGAACATATTTGGCAAAACAATTTTTATAAAAAAAAACAAACCGACTTCAAAAATGAATTTAAATAATATATAATTTCATGTGCTAGGTACCTACTGTTCTAATTGAAGTCGGTGCCACGAGTGATCACCCGTACTCGTCGTACACAGCCTTCCATTCATGCATGTGGCCTAGGTAATATTTGGTTTGGTTGGCACCGACTTCAATTAGAACAGTAGGTACCTAGCACATGAAATTATATATTATTTAAATTCATTTTTGAAGTCGGTTTGTTTTTTTTAATAAAAATTGTTTATTTAATACTTTTTAGTGCATTTTATACACCGGTTTTTTAGAAGTCTGATAGAAACAGTAAACCCTGGTATGTCTGTATAAGTACTGTCTGTTTGTTTGTCTGTAGCTCACTTTTTAGCAGTCCTTTTCGAATACTATGTCGAGCCTCGCTCGCTTCGCTCGCTCGGCTGTTGATAAATAATCACAAATCTAACCTAACCTAACCAAAAGTTCCCATATGAAAATTTGACAGATTCGATATACCGGCAGATCTCGATCGGCCGGATTGACCGATCTGCATACGAGACGACATATTTATAAGGTATTTGTATTAACATTGATACGAATTGTGATTATGTGTAACATTATAACTTGAGAAGGCCTACTCTCTGAATAAGCGATTTCACTTTCGTAATACACTATACTGCAGTTCATGGTGTGAAGCAACTTCTTCCTCTTCGGTGCTAACAGCTGGTGCTTTAGTGTCAACTTTATGGTATAGTGAGCCTCCTAATATCGTCACTCAAGAGTACACTTGTTTACACGTGTTCCCATCATGATAATCAACGGTCTAATATATACCTACAATATTTAAAGAATTATCCTCTAACTCCTATCCGTTTAGGAGTTGTACCTTTCATTATCACCTTACCAACATGGAATGATGACTCCAGACTTAAATACATGAATAGCTAACGAAAACATAAGTAACGCGTTGTACGTGCCTACCAAATTTAAGGAGTTCCCTCGATTTACCTCGGATCCCATCATCGACCCTGATTTGGTGACAAGTTATGATGGAAAAAAAAACAAACGGTCTAATCTAATACATACCTACAATACTTAAAGAATCATCCTCTAACTCCTATCCGTTTAGGAGTTGTACCTTCCATCATCACCTCACCAACATGGGATGATGACTTCCAGACGTAAAAACATGAATAGCTTACGAAAACATAAGTAACGCGTTGTACGTGCCTATAAAATCTGAGGGTTGCCCTCGATTTGCCTGGGATCCCATCATCAGATCCTGACTTGGTGACAATGGGACCAACTTGGGAGTATGCACTTTCGAATAAAAAAAGAATTTTGAAAATCGGTCAAGAATTGACGGAGTAATCGGCGGACATACAAAAAAAAAAAAATATACAATGAATCATAGAACCTCCTCCTTTTTTGAAGTCGGTTAAAAAGTGAAGAGGGAACAGTTAGAGAAAGATATTAAGAAAAACGAAAAAAAAAATTGTTGACTGTTTGAACGCACATCTTATAAGTTACTGAACGGATTTTAATGCTGTTTCACAGAAAGATAAAGCTTGGCTTGGAGCAGAATATAGGCTTTGTTTCATTTAAATCGCATGTCAGGAAAAGGAGTTGTAGGTACTTATTTGAACATTTCACGCGGACGAAGACGCGGGTAACAGCTTATATTCAATAAATAAATGAAAATAGTCATAATCTACAAATATATTTTATTAGTGTTTTCCGCGTTAAAAGTTGGCTATTTTATGTGTTAATTTAATTCAGTTTTATGCTACACATATTCTAAACATAAAGTTGATTTTGTGTGAAAGAGTAATAACTAAGAAATATTCACACATCCATTCATAAAAAAAATCACGTTTGAATTAATTAGTAGGATGATACGTTCATGCAAACCCAACACTGCGTGGCCTTACAAGCAGTTGCCATGGTGGGTGTTTTTATTAATCATTTTCCAATGGAGAATGTCAGTTTGTTCCAAAATTGACATAAAATTAGGAGAATGACGACCCTAAGTGCTAATGAAGTTGTATTACTCTAAATCAAGTTTACCTAACGTGTTGAATAAATATTGAGATACGGTAGTTTCTCCTAGTTGCAAACACGGTAGGGTTGTAACTTGACAGAAAACCGACTGTACAAAATATACAGGTAACGAGCATAATACATTATTATAAAAATACCCCGACTATAGTCTTTGTTCTCTTACCGATAATGTTTACTGTTTTTTTATACCCCTAAGGTGGCAAACAAGCATACCTATGGCCCGAATGATGGCAAGCACCGTTGCCTATGGAAGCTTGCAAATACCGGGGGTATCACTCGCGCGTTGTTGACCCTTTAAAAAGTGGAGCTAGGACTAACCTTACTCACCGTAGGAACACAACATGGCCGAGACCGAGACCGAGACCAATGCTATTTCGCTATTACGATCTTCTGTAAGGTGGAGGTCCTTCCCCAGACCGACAGGGCTGCTCCGATTTGAACGGATTATCCGCAGTGCCCTATCCATAGATTAAGTATATACTGTATAGATCGGCAATGGTCTGATTAAGGCGAGACCAAAAACAAAATACACTAGTGTGCGTGTAATGTACATGTATGCAAGCAAAATAGTGCTAATTTTGTGGATTTTCCTTTTTGTTTGAGTTACATCCAGGCACGCACTGCACAGGCAACCATATTTAATCACGTCTAATTAACACCAAAACTACACTTAAAAACCATTAATTTTGTAAAAATAAATGGGATTTGTTTTTAACACGACTGACGTCGCGCGTCGGGCCGATACAGGCCAATAGCGTGTATAGGAAGAATGGTCTCGCCTATCTATCTCGCTCTAATAAACGCGTATGCTATGATATATCTCTTTTGCATTGCCAATCTAACGCTAGTATATTATAAATCTATGGGCCTATTTCTCTCTAACTCTCGTGTTACTACTGGTCCACAAAATCATTCTCATTTCTGTTGGTCACGTAGCGATTACGAACGTTGCGAACACGCAACTCATTACAACTCACTCTGTCAATATTGGAAATGTGCGAGGGACTTACTCAGTACACGTTTGTTAAAACAGGACTATAGTAAAAACGTTAAAAATATATTTTTTACGTAAAGTTTTGGCCGTTTAAGTTTTTTTATAGAATTATTAAAAAATAATAATTAATTGATATTCTGACAGTAAAGATTTTTTGATGGATAAAATCATAAAAAAGTTTTTATGGCGAGTAATTCACTTTTCGTGTTTTATAATTCTGGTTTTATTATAGAAAAGATAGAAGTTTATTTTTAATTTATTACGCTTGATAATAAAATTTACTAATAAAATTAAGTCCATTTTTGATGTCATGAGTTCTGTGGTATTTTTTAGGAAAATCTTCGTCACCTACTTATTAAAATGATTTCGTGTTGGAAATAAATTTTATTATTTGTGGGAACGCCAACACTTAAATACTTAGTCAAGTATTTCTATTTGTTTTATATCTACTGGCTTCTGGTTCTAGAGTTTGGTACAAACTGCAACTTAGCAAATACATTACAATAGGCAGACTTATTGCTAAGCATCACATCACATACATTTCTTATACCGGTGGCCATTTTGCATGTGTCCGAAATGGTGGTAGTTTATAACGTAGTTTATTTTCTTTATACATAAATATACAAGTTGTAAATGACAAGAAAAAGTGCCTGTGAATGTCTAATTTCTGAAATAAACGATTTCATCTCATTTCATTTCATAGATTTTATATTAAACTATTAGTTTGAATTAACTTTAGCCTTAATGAGTGTTCAACAATAAATCAAAGGGGCACGGATGCCCTGTGAATCATGAATATCAAATGTGGGTTAATTGAATCTATGCTTGTTTGTAGCATCGCTTCCAGAAACTTCCTAACCATAGAGCATCGAATATTTCGTACCGCTTGCAATATTGATGAGAACTGATCTAACTTTAGAACTAATTATAATAAAACTAGCTGTTACTCGCGGCTTCGCCCGCATAAAATATTGCCTATGTTGGGCTCTGTACCCCTGACAATATGTATACAAATTTTCATAATGATTGGCTGCTTAGTCAAGCTGTGAAGGAATAACAAACAAACAAACTTACTGTCTCATTTATAATATTAGTATGTTTATACATGTGTCTAGTTTGTCTATGTATTTATAAAACGACATATTCAAATTACTATTGAATATGACTTGTTGAAAGTTGTACAATATTGAGTGTCAGCAGCAAAAATATTTTAGAAAAATTTGAATTATTCTTAGTAGAACCAGCCAGTACTGTTCGTAGGGAACTAATACATACAAACGATAAATCCATTTCCTTTACATTATGATTGGGGGATCTATTTGTATAATGAAACAGGGTTAAGTTACAGAACGAACCATTTATATTGCACGCGAATGTATAAAGCCCCAAAGTGTATAACCAATGTAATTTAAAAAGAGCAAACAAAAGTTACGAGCCCCGGAGACCGTGGACTGTAATGTCGAGCAAAAAACAAATATAACCATAGAAAACCATATGGCTACCCTTTTAATCCCGGTCAATTTCCCGTTGAAAACTCCAAGGATCTTTCTCATTATCGTGGAATTTTAGGGTTAGGTTAAACAGTTTAACGTGCCTTTTGATTTCTTCACTGTGTTCACAATCAGTAAGCAATCACGACATTAAATGAAGGGGACATTATAGGAATTGTTTTACGGAAGACTGAAGACGGATCTAACTGAAAGTGCCAACTTAACAGCACGGATCCTTGAAAATGTTATTATGATTAAATCTGAGTTTTTATATTATTAAAACAATAATCTAGTTTATTAATGATGGAATATATTAGAAGTACAACCTATTTCGTCACTGCCATTCTTAGGGTGCTTACATAATGCAGCAGGTTTCCGGCACAGACAAATCTACAAACAAACCCGTGCAGGTTTAATATGTTAACTTATGCGCTCACTTATAAAGACACAGGTTTTCGGTACTGACAAATCTGTGCGGGTTGTGCCTGTTTCTTTACAAATAATCGCATTGAAATACATATAAATATAATACCCGCACCGATCTGTACCGTCTCGTACAGATTTTTCTGCACCGGAAACCTATTTCTTTATGTAAGCACCCTTAAGGGAAGTGACAAAACAATTTAAAAGTTTGGTTGAACCTTGTTTATTAATAAGGATAGGGTTTAATGCATAATTGACATTAAATTAAATTGAAGAATATGAAATCAGATAATCCTAAAAGATAAATGGGATAACTCAGTAAAGGTAACAGATAGAATTTCTCATACCATATTCGTATTACTTTCATCTCTCCGTTTGTGGCTGACTTTTAGGGTACTGAAGGTACTGAACGAATTATAATGGTTGACTGGATTACAGTCAAAAGGTGTTCTGGGTAATCTTTGATATTTATAGGGAATTGATTGTGCCTATTTATTCTTTTTTCAAATGTTAGAGGTAAGTAACTGAACCGCAAATAATAGTATTCACATTGTTCTATTTAATTAAAGCCTGTTTTTCTTAACTTGACCCATAAAGTGAACAATCTTAGCGTGTCTTTTTATTCAATTATCCATGTGTAAAATCGACAAATCGCCAGAATACTAAGAGTGTTGTGTTAAATGCCATTTCTAACTATATTATTATTATTTGGGTGTGAATGATAATTTTAATTGCCTATTTTCGTTAAAAAGACGTGCTAAGATTGTTTACTACATGGGTCAAGTTAAAAAAACAGGGTTTACAACGCTTAATTACAATATATATAATTATATTTTTATTCAGCACGCTCTTAAATTTTTTCTTACCAAGTTACGAATGGAAGGAAACGATTTTCTGATTCATTTAGTATTTATTGTTCCTTCTAATACTTTAATAATAAAACAGGAACATAAGTATTTAGTTGTCGAATTTATTTATTTCGCGACTATAATGGTTTAATTTAATTCAAAGACATTTTTATCAAATGACCTGACAGGCATAAAATGAATCGGGCACTTACACCACAGGTGTACCACCATTGGCGCATGTGTCATGGAAAAATCTGTTATTTTTGGCAACTGTTTTTTTTACTACAGAATTAGTAATGATACTAAATGACATGTCCTACTAATTATTATTGTAAACGTTAAAATATTGTTAAATGATCAATTATACAAACAAAATAGATTGGATAAAAGACACGATTTCCAGCTTGGATAAAGACATAGGGTAGTTTTTATTCCGGAAAACACTAATTAATTAGTTTGGGGAAAACTAGGTTCGCGTTTGCGAAGCGACGGGCACAGTTAGTAGAGAAAATAAATTGTCAATTGAATATTTCACATTACAATATTACTTACATTAATTTTGGATATTAAATAATCTACTTAACTAAATGAAAAAAAAACTTAATGAATACTTGCAAAAATACCTGCGTGTACCTTTCATCTGGTCCTAAACAAATAAAGGTAACGACACACTCATGTTCCACTAGTTAGTACGGAAGTTCCTTCATAGTAAGTTCGGTTCCGTTGTACGGAGCCGGCCGGTATGAAGTTGGTGCGCGAATTTACCCGACGCGGGCGAGCCCGCCGCCGTCTTTGGGCAGACTGCTGGGCCCCTTCCTGGTGTAGCCAGATACAAGCAGTAAGTTACCCAAAAATTTAAAAAATATAATTTACTTTACTTTTTGGAAAGTTGTACTTTTTGCAGAATAGAGATTTAGATGCAATATTTTGTTTTGATTGCAGATAGTTGAATTGAAGAAGATTAAAATAGAGTTGAGTATAAAGTTTCTAACGTAATATTAACTTATTTTGCGTTAGCGTTGAGATTTATTTCATTTGATTACCTACTTATGCCAAAACTTTTCAATTTTGCATTCAAGTAGATATTATTAAAATTTAGAGACAGCTTAGTAACTAATAATTTACATAATATAATTCATTTCGTTAAAATATCACAAAAAACTACAAATAATATTTTATTGTTATTCAGTGCTATTTCTACAACATTATTTTTTTTTTAAATAAAGTGAACATATTGTAAGATTTCCTAGAAAATTGGGCGGATTTCTTTACGCTGGCAACACACACCCACTCCCGCCCGCCCCTGTTTTGATTTACAAAACACCAATGCTACAGTGTCATGCAGTGTTTGACACTCTGCATTTCTGGTACGATATTAAAATCTCTGCCTTGTATTTATAGAGAGCTGTTTCTAGCTTTGTCTCTGAAAAATACCTACACACTTACCTGCGATTTGTAAATGATATTTTATTTATTGACAGTGTGTTTATGTATAATTTTCAACAACTGTATTGTGGTTGGACAACAACGTTAAGTTAGAATAATATAAAAGAAAACTAGTTGAGCTGGGCTCGAATTAATTTCATATAATTTCAATGTATATTTCACTAATCCAATATTTTAGTTAGATCATAATTGTATAAATTGGCATTATATTTAGATTTTTTTATACATCAAGTGGCAAGTGTTGGCACTATCTCTCGGATTTGATTCTGGCCTAGTAGGTACATTGTAGAATTTCTAATGATTTGAAACGGTTCTATTTTATTGCCTTTCAGCGATGAAACGATGCAAGCGTTTTGGGGTACCTTAACACAAGAAACCTGTGTACCTATTTAATTTTTAATGTTAGTTTAGTTTTTAATCGATTTTTTTAATAGGTTAGTTTTGGTTTAAATTAAGCATTACAACTTTATGTTAATAAATTGTTTGTATTAGTTTGTGGGTAGAAGGGGAAGGCCGAGGAGACCTTACATTACATGGATCAAGTGAAGGAAAATGCAGAGATTAGAAAGATAGAGAGTTGAAGGAGCCAACAAGAGTGAGGAAAATGTAGGCGTGTGGCTCTTAAATTTCGAGAGAGAAGCAAAAAAATGATCTAAAATTATAATATAAAGTTTTATAATTTAATACATTCTTTAGATCGTGTTGATTTTTTTCACACAGCTGACTCACACGGTGATTGCAGGCGTGAGCAGGCAAATCGTTTACTAAAACCATGTTGTACCGTAGCTAGAGTCGCGTATTCGCGTGGGTGAAAACAATATCCGTTGCGATCGCCCTCCGTCAATTACTCGTATCTGGAACAGGGTGCTGAGTGACGGAGACACAGACTGATTACAAACAGTGCACGCACTCCAAACACCCCCGCTTTACAAAATGGAATTTGTGAAACAGTCTAACCCTTACAGGACCATTAGATATCCAAGACGAAATATAAGTATGCAACTAATTTTTTTAGCTGATATAGGTGTAAAATAATGAAATATCACCACGAAAATAAAGCAGACTGTACAGTTTTTTTGTAATTTCATGGGAAATATTTTTCCCTGTGGGCCATAAGGGTAACTAAAATAATAGTAAGATTTATTATATAAGTATTTTATTCTTTGCTTTATTACATGAAAATTAGAACTAAAAATGATAAGGAAATATTATAATAATAAAGAAGATCCAATCATGATATTTTTCAAAACAATTTTGCTTAGTTGTGAAGCACTGGTGGACATTGCACATCATGCTTTACACTGGTCCATGAGGTCCACACCTCCTATATATTTGTTGTACCACATGACCACTTCTGGACATGTGACATTTATTTTTTGAGCAGTTCCTGCCTGCCCTCTCTTTACTGTACTAGTTGGCACCGGGAATATAACTCAACATATGCACAGTCTCGGTATCCAGCTATATCACGAATGATATACCATTTGAACTAGTGGTATGAATATCACCTCTGCATTTTTATCTAATGGCAATGTGTTATGTGTTATGCACATGAACAGAATCCACCTTACAGTATCGTAGCCAAATAACATTGGTCTCGGCCATGTTGTGTTCCTACGGTGAGTAAGGTCTCCAGAGCTCCACTTTTACGGGGTCGGTAAGGCGCGAGTGATACCCCCGGTGTTGCAAGCGTCCATAGGCTACGGTGACTGCTTACCATCAGGCAGTTCGTATGCTTGTTTGCCACTTTTGTGTTATATAAAGACACTGGCCCCATTTTTTATATCTTGCGCAATATACTGCTGGTCTTCTTCATCTAACTGGAAGCATTTTCTCTGTCACTATTATCCATTCATCAACGACTGCATTCTTTCTTCATCATGAATATAAATGAAAATCTCTGCACCTTGTTCTAGTCATTTCTGTAAAAAAGGTACTGTAAATATAACAAAAATACACGAGAACAATTGATTATGATAGAGTACAACATTATAGGAACACTACAATACATTATTCCAGTTATGGACCACAGGGAAAAATGTTTCCCTTTGATAATTTTGCATATTTAGGTATTCGTGGCTCATTATCTGCAGATCATCTTATTATTATATAAAAATGTACTTACCAAATGACATAAAACACGTGGAAAAATAGAGTAATTTTATTATTATTACTCTAAAAAACTTAGAAGTAATATGGAGTTCAGCCCGCGAAGGTTTTGATTTTGGCGCGAACAAAATTGTACAGTTGTTTTATTTTTAATTATTCCGAAACACATTAGTTATCTTGGTCATACGTTCTATTATGACAATTAGTAAAAAAAAATATTGATTAGGTAATAAATTATTGATCAATTACGATTTTTTAGAAAGGGAAAAATATTTCCCTTGGTCGCGAAAGGGCTAAAAGCGGATGTATGTGCCATCCGGCGTAGTTGAGCAATGGCGTTTTAGAATCTATGCACACAAGGTGTATTGTAGACATTAATTTATAGTCTCATACTCTCATATGAATTTATACAGAGTTAGTAATTGCAGTTTCGCGATCGACTATTTAGTGGAAAACTCTTATGATAACGTATTGTCGAAGAATTCATCTCTCACACAAATTAATTAACAAAATTTCTTATGATTGCAATAATTTATTTACAGATTCTTCAATTTCAGGCAGTAGACTGCCCTCTGCACTTATGCACCAGGAAGGCGGGAGCTAGAGACTAGTGGCGACGAATTATTAAGCGGGTCGCCACAACTAGTTGATGACCATGGCGACGAAGAAGAAGAATAACACTATGATTTATGACAATTTATGTTAATAAAGAGTTATTTTGCTATGTATATTATTATACTGTGGCGAAAGAACGGTTGTAAATTTATATGCCATGTAGGCGTACGTACGTAGGCATTTTAATAGCAATTTTCATTCGCGCCACCAAAGGTTTTCACTGTGATAAATTAATACGTGTGAAATTATTACACCGTGAGATGTTGTGGAGCCTCACATTCTTCAATATTATATTTTGTATTATAAATACATAAATTAATATATTTGAATCTAAAAACAAAAAAAAAATTAATACGAACGGAATAAGACCAACGGAACATGCATAATAACTTTCAGGATATACTGTCGAATGACTGTGTATACCTAGAACCTTTAGTTTTAGGAATATAATGTAACTACTGTGCTGTGTTTAGCAAACAATACGACGAAAACTATTGTAAAACTTTTCTAAGAAAATACTACAACTATATTGAAACTGAATAATAATTTTATAGTAAAAAAGGTGAACAAACTCTTTTTAAAATTTTCTCTGTTGGTATTAACAACAGAGAAATTTAAAAAAAGAATTTTTAATCTAAGTTAAATTTTCCGTAAAAGTAATTCGATGTTTAATTGAGCTGAGAGATTTCGTCAAAGGGTTTTAGGTTTAAAATGTCTAATTGACTAAATAACAGTGGAGTAGTGTCGTGTTCCTGTGTTGAATGAGGTCACAAGCCCCCCTTTGTGACACAGGCATACCATTTTTTTAAGAGCATCAATATTGGAGCCAATGCGCCAATGTGATCCTTGGTGCAAAGGGACTGGAATTATATTGGGATTAACTTTAGCTCCAATTCGAAATCAATTTAAGTACTAACATTTTAATATTTTTATTTGTTAATATTGAAATCATGTTGAAACCAATCTTGAACATATTACAGAGAAATGTTTTTGACATTTGGTGTCCTTTATAGGTGCAGCGTTTTTATAATAAAAAGGCAGAAACGTTCTTACTTGCCTGTTGCCCCCTTACTATCACGTTTGTTTTTTACGTGGTCTTTTTGTTGAAAAGCAGAGCTCTAATCGTGTAGCTAGCAGTGTTTGTGTCTCTGCTGTTCCCTCTCCAAGGGTATAAGGAATGTGTCCTTATCCTCTTTATTCGACACTACTACAATCTTTCTTTTGATCTGGCTGAAATCTATACATATAATAAAACAGTAGACCCCGATATGTCTGTACATTGGACATATTTGGCAAAAATGGAGAGGGAACAGTTAGAGTAAGGTAATAAAAGCAAAAAAAATTTTATTTTATTTTTTTGTCTGTCTGTCTGTCTGTTCATCTTCTAAGTTACTGAACGGATTTAAATGCTGTTTTTACAGGAAGATAGAGCTCGGGATGGAGCAGAATATAGGCTTTGTTACATTTAAATCGCATGTCAAGAAAAGGAGTTATCTTAATTTTAACATTTCACGCGGACGAAGTCGCGGGTAACAGCTCGTAGCTTAAAAGCTATTCTTCTCTTCCAAGCCCATCTTTCTTCTATATTGCCCTTTTTGATTTTATTTATAAACGCGTCGTGTCGTTTATAAGTGGCCAATCATTCTGCCTCTTCTGGTTTGAATATGATTATTAGGAAGGACATTTCTCCGTCTGTATTCTCGTACTCTTAGTCCACGAGCTTCATAAAATATAATGTATGCAAACAGCACACGAAAATTCCATTTGGAAATTTTACTTTTAGCGGCTTTCGTCATTATCTCATAATTTCTTAAAAAACTGAATTATCGAACAAATCCGCAAGAAGAAGGATGCTAAATAATAAATAAAGTTTCGTTCCTCGTTACTTTAAGCCCTCATTTTTCACGAGGATAATGAAATATTAAAATATGTACAGACATTTTTAAAGCCTCATTTTTACTTATTACTGCGCCATTATGTTCCGACACCCAAATAAATTGTTCTTTACCAAATATTTGTGTCACTTTTCTCATTTCCTCAATGATAGGCCGAATATTTAATTTTGTTTCCACACAATTAAATTTTCTTTTTTTACAATATTATTTTAATTTATTAAAAACATACAGTTTAATTGAGATCTTTTTGCTTTTTAAGAAGTATTGACTATACTTTATTTAATTGATTGCTAACCATATTATGTATAAAAGTAATAATTATAAAGATTTACTGTTTCGAGACCCAGAGCTAATATAACCCGAGCGAAGTCTTAACAGTAGGATATACCCAGTAACTATTTATAAATTAGAACATTTTGTACTTTTGACTGAATCGAAGTTATCATCGTATCTTTATTACCACATGAGTAAATAAACGACTATTACTTTTTATTTTTTTTTATTTTTTATTATTTATCCCACTGTAAAAGCATCAGTCGCTTTTATAGAAGTTTCGAGAGTGGTGAAGCGTAGAGTAGTCTAACACACTGTTCTGCAACCAGATTACATCTTCACAAGCCACTTATTGATCAACATCTGTCAACTGACCACAACAGAAACCCCCGAATCAAAATCATTAGGAAGTACCTAGTAAAAATAGTAGTGATGATTACATAGAAATAAAAAGTCAGCAAAAAGGGACTGATCGACGTCCTTTATAAAACACTTGTTGCTTCAGACCTTCCCTCATTCTTACATATTTTTCGGGTCGTTTATTCTGTGAAACTGTTTATTAAGGTAAGTGCGCAAGTGAACCTGATTTTGCAACTACATTTTTACCCTACTCCGCTGTGATAAATAGTAAGTATGATTTTAATAGTATACAAAAGTCAAGTCTGCTTATTTTATTATGAAAACTATTTGAAAATAAAAGAGATGTTGGGCTCATAACATTAACCGATCAATTGTTGATGACGTCATTGATCGATATCTTTCGGCATCAATCGATTGTTATATCTTTGATTGATACTCAGAACAAAAATGTAACAGATCGAGATCGATCGATCGGTTTAGTACACCTTGCAGTAACCGAAATTCTGAAAGAACTATCACCACATATTCTCCATATTCTAGCCATTTCTAGACAAGCCACAAGTGTTAATAAATAAATAAATAAATATATAGGGACAATTCATACAGATTGAGCTAGCCCCAAAGTAAGTTCGAAACTTGTGTACCTACTAATTCAACGATGATATATTTTATAACAAATACATACATAGATAAACATCCAAGACCCGAGGCCAATCAGAAAAAGTTCATTTTTCATCATGACCCGACCGGGGATCGAACCCGGGACCTCCTGGGTGGCGGTCTGGCGTGGTAACCATTACGCCACGGAGGTCGTCAAGTGTTAGAACTTGTTTAACAGGTTAACTGAACCACTTCTTATAAGAAACGGTTTAGTTTTTAACCCTTCAATTAGTTCAAAAAAATTCAAAATTCAAAACTTTTATTCAGAGAATAGGTTTTCACAAACACGTTCTCTTGTCAGAGTATACAGTAACAGCGTTTTACCCTGAAATAAAACGCTTATTAAATACTTACCTTATTTGAAGCTTATGTGTATATTATATACACAATGAGATAGGCCCTATCTGTTTTCCGCACATCTTTCCTCTCTTTCTACCCTGTAGCCCTCTCTCGCTCGCACACTATCCCCTCTACTCCACCAGGGCGGCCATACGGTTGGCGGCCGCGTTCTCATCATTGTGTCGAATTAAACCAGGCAGATTTAAAAACTAAGCTTCAAATAAGGTAAGTATTTAATAAGCGTTTTATTTCAGGGTAAAACGCTGTTATTAAACACTTGACCGTTATTTGAAGCTTATGTGTATATTATATACACAATGAGACCTGTTTGTTATCGCCTGGTGGAGGAGGACGCCAATGTGAAGTTATGCACATGAACAAGCCGAAGGCGTAAAGGGTAACTATGAAGGTTACACTGTTCATTTTATATTTAGGAAAGAAAATATAAATTAAATTGCAAGTGTGCGAGACTAAATAAATTTGTTTAATCAAATAATACTCTGATGTACATAGAAATTACAATCATAGTATCTGGAAATGTACACAAAAACATATACGAAATAATATGCAAGCAACACAATAAAATAGTAAACTTCTTCACAATTTTGATTAATTTGTGCCGAAACAGTCTGACATCCCAGAGCTAACAGGAGCCTGGACGACCTCATGCCTATAGAAGCAACGGAATGTGTCATCAGACCTCTAGTTACCTCGTGACAAAATTTGTCAACGGACACGTTATCGGGCCAGTTTCTGGAGGCGACCGCTGAGCGAACGCTACCGGGAGTTGCGACAATACTAGCCTCTGTTATGCGCTCACATTACGCGCTACTGGCTTGTGGTAGGGACCACAAGGAGGGTCTTAAAATAACAAATAAAAATGGAATTATGTTTTTCATTTAACAATTTAACACATTGCTTTACCCAAAACAATTATTGAATTGTCATTTCTTAGCAATTTCCAGGCCGATTGCCTAAAATCCAAACGGTCAGTTTTAGAACCAAGTCTGGGCCATAGAATCAAATGATTAGTATTGTCAATATAATGCTTTTTATTGACTGCCAGAAGGGTCAGGTCATGGATACGTCTACCAGAAAACAAAGCAGCAACATAACAGTGTGTCCGGTAGCAAAACAGTTATTTTCGTTAATTTCATATGAAGACAAAAATTAAGAGAATTTACATCTCAAATAGTTTTCTTATGAGTTGCAGGTTTTTTATATCATGCTTAACCAGTACGTGAGCACTTAGGACTCCCAAAAATTCGGTATTACAGAGCGTAGACACCACTGATTTGTGCAATAGTATAAATACTGTGTGATTCCTAAAATAATAATGACTCAAAAATCGAATCCTAGCCGTCTATTCCATGCGGCTTTGTATGTACTACGCGTAGATGGACGCTAGAACGATGAAAGTAGGTCCAGTTGCGAACTGTTCCAGATTAGCTTAGATTATAAGACCACCCTCATCAAGTTCAAGAGAACTATTGATTTCGTGCTGCCTTTCTTGCGAATGAAATATAAGGCTGTTCTGTTGTCGCACTGCAATAGAACCGTGGAACGACTCGAGGACTGACCCTGGTCTTGTAATACATTGAGTAAGGCCAAAAGTTCCTTTTGGTTGCAGTATACCAGTAGTTCTCATTAGTTCTATGGTCTCATGAATGAACGGTCGACTATTTGCTCTCCCCAAGCAAGGTCTGTCATGTCACGTCAGTCACTAGGAAATACGAAGTGAATCGGAAAGACAATGGTGTTTCTGCAACTACCATGTTAGCTCCTTCAGTCAATGAACAACATGAACTGTTTGACATCTGGTATTGTGGCGACTGTGTTCAGGAAAGAGAGGAGTACTCGAAAGTGAAGCCTGCTCTTGTCACTAAAAAACTTAGATATTGCAACTTCTCTACCGTGATTTGGACTTGTAATATCTGTGTACTTTAATGCACAACTCACACCTCGAAAATAGTCCAATTCAAATTCAAAATTCAAAACTTTTATTCAGAGAATAGGTTTTCACAAACACGTTCTCTTGTCAGAGTATACAGTAATAAATGATTTGCATAAATTAATCAACTCTCCCGAGGTCCCGGTCTCAGGAGGTCCCGGGTTCGATCCCCGGTCGGGTCATGATGAAAAACGAACTTTTTCTGATTGGCCTCGGGTCTTGGATGTTTATCTATAAATGTATTTGTTATAAAATATAATATCGTTGAGTTAGTACCCCATAACACAAGTTTCGAACTTACTTTGGGGCTAGCTCAATCTGTATGAATTGTCCCTATATATTTATTTATTTTATTTATAACTCTATAACTACTACCATTTCGGAAACAAAAGCAAAATGACCACTGGTAAAAAGAAATGGCGAAAGAAAACCAGTCACGGCCTTTTTTGTCGTTTAAAAATATATCGTACTTTTCTTTTTCAACATAAAATTTAAAAATAGGTACATACATACAACATTACGTACGCGGAATGTCAATAAAAAGTGCCATTATTTGTCCCAACATAAAAATAAATCTTAAATATAAAATGCTTAATCGGTGTTAAAGATAGGAGCAGACCGCCGGCAAGGCAGCAAGTCCAAATAGACAAATATTTGAATCTCTTGATTCCTCATTGACTGTGCTACCTAATTAGATAGAAGCAAACACCTTGGGGGCCGTTCTCAGACCGAATGGGAGGCACTTCATTTTCACTAACCTTCCTTTGTAGATTAGACGCAGGAACCGTCTAATCTGTGAGATGGAGCTACGGAAAGAACCGTCTAGTCTGTGAGATGGAGCTAGTGAAAATAGGTCTGTGACAGGACTATTTTCCACATCCAATCATTTGTTTGAAAGTACTCCGGAGCTCGAGAGACATTTATTAATCTGACACTGTCGGTGATTACATATCTGTTCAAGGCCGCTAGGTTGAACATGGGTCGGTGCGACTCGTCGCCCTTTGACCCAAGGAACAGTGTGTACACAAACTTGGCGAGGCTTTGACAACATCTAATACCTACACACCGGTGTTGCATCTGGGTGATAATGGACGACATTGTCACAGTCAGTCAATCACAGTCGCGTCGCTTGCGTCATCGCAGCTGGTAGTGTTCCGAGCGTTTAGAGTGTTAACGAGCAAAATGACAAATCTTTTGAAGTGTAATACGTGTAATATAGTCATAAACGAGATATTAACGTTTATTGATTGTAAAATACAAGTGATGGATAATGAGAGTTTGATTCGTCTGTGTCGTACTAGTTTTTCTGCGCGAGAAATCGAGGAGGCTAAGTCGTTATTATTTGAATCTGTGCGTACTGACAAGCGTAAAATATCTCGAAGAAATGATGGCAAAGCGGAAAGAGATTTACAGGATATAATCACAGTTTTTAAAGAAACAGATCCGGAAAAAATTCCAGTCTTTGTGGCCCGAGAATTGCATCGTTTACCACCGGTCACATTTGACCACATCGATGCAACAAGGTTGTTAAAGGATATAATTATTTTACGTCAGGAAATGACAATTTTGAAAGATGAGTGTGTAACGAAAAGTGAGTTGCAAGAAGCATTAAGCTCCAGAGGACAAATTTCATCTCAAGGTAACTCTTGCACAAATCCCATAGACTCTGTCTCAGACGACGGACGTGCAAATGTTAATACTAACAGGCGAGGAGCTTATTTAGGCTCATTTCACTTGAATAGTGGACCGTTCGGCATAATTAATATTGACGAACAGCACCTAGGCTCCAAAGAGCAACCAACAGAAATAAGTAGAAGCATGAGTCCGTCGACGCAAATACAAAATGACAAGTTATCAAACAGAATAAATAAAATCGACAACAGTTTGATACATGCAACATTATTAAAACACCCGCAAAATATTTGCAAACAATTAACGGTGCAGGCTGATATAGACGAGAGTACAAGCGGTAGCCGAAGTTCTGTTATGAGCGAGACAACTATACAATCTAGCTTGCGAGCGCCGCCGCCGCCGCCGCCGCCGCCGCCGCCGTCACAGCGGCCAGCTGATGTAAACAAAGATTTTTTACAAAATGATTCTAAGTTAAATGAATTACGTGGTAAAAAGAGTTTCGCTGAGTTAGTTGGTGACGGAACACAATGGAAGTCTGAGAAGCCTAATGAGGGGTGGATTCAAGTGCAGCGAAAAAAACTGCGTAATCGTTTTATAGGAAAAACAGGCAGTGCATTAAATAATAGTGGAAATTTCAAAGCTGCGGATATTAAAGTGCCGTTGTTTATTTATAATGTAGATAAGGAGGTGACGGTGGCGGATATTAAGGAATACATCTATGATAAAACAAAAGAGCAAGTATCAATATATAAGCTAAACATGCGGCGTGAAAAAAGTTATGATTCATATAAGATATTTGTATCAAAAAGCAAACTAGCTCTTTATCTGGATGATAAACTATGGCCGTCAGATATTAGATTCAGGCAGTTTGTTAATTTTGAAAAAACTTGAGTTATTAGTAAATTAATTGTATTCTCATGATGGATAAAACAAATTTAAGACTTATTAGTTTCAATTGTAAGGACATAAAGAAGTCTATGGAATGCGTTCGAGGATTATGTAAAAAGGCTGATGTGATAGCATTGCAAGAGACATGGCTACTCCCACACGATATCCCACTGCTGGACGACATAGATGACGACTTCAGTGCGACGGGTGTCTCAGCGGTGGACACGAGTGCGGGGCCGCTGCGCGGCCGTCCCCATGGTGGTGTCGCCTTACTATGGCGTCGCGACGCCTTCTCCCATGTCAAGGTAGTGCAGTGTAATCACAAAAGGATTTGTGCAATAGAAGTCTCGGTAAGTGGTCGATGCTTCATTGTAGTTAGTGTGTATTTGCCAACTGATTGCTCTGAAAACTTAGTACAATTTACAGACTGTATGAGCGCAATTAGTGCTATTGTTGATAGTGTCGGAGAGGAAAGTATCTACGTATTAGGTGATTTTAACGCGCATCCGGGGAGACCATTTTGTGACGAACTATTTTCTTTTTGTAATGAACAGCAGTGGTTATGTGCAGACGTAGAAAAACTTGGTATTGACTCTGAATGTTATACTTATATCAGTGAGATACACGGAATACGAAGTTGGCTCGATCACTGCCTTGTAACTAGAGCAACTTGGCATTCTATAGTAGATATAAATGTTTGTTATGATGTGTACTGGTCTGACCATTTTCCTTTATTTATAAAATGTAACCTAGAAATATTAAGATGTAAGTCTAATAAGAAATCAAAATTCAAAAATAATGCAATTTGGGGGGAGCGTGACATGAATGAAATTGGTCAATATAAACAAATTTGTCATAAAAAATTAAGAGAGATTAATTTTCCTACTGAGTGTGAACAGTGTAGTTACTTGTTGTGTAGTAATATTGACCATAGAAATATCATTGATAAGATATATAAAAACTTTATTGACACACTGAGTGACGCAGCGATACGGACCAGTAATAAGTGTTCTGGGCAGGTTAAACAACACCACCGTAACAAAAAATCTTATATAGTTGGTTGGAATAAACACGTTAAACAGCTACATAGGCGAGCGCGACTTGATTATGAGGAATGGGTTTTATATGGGAAGCCAAATAATGGGTTTCTGTATAAAAACATGTGTAACAGTAAAAAGCAATTTAAAGCGAAATTAAAATGGTGTATTAAAAACGAAGAACAAATAAAAATGGATATTTTGGCAACTTCATGTCATGCGAAAAATTTTAAAAATTTTTGGAAACATATAAATAAGCTCAATGTCAAGTCGCGAAAGCCTGTGAGTGTTGACGGGGCAAGTGAGCCCTCAGCTATTGCCAACATGTTCAAAGAACACTTCAGGGTACCGGCGCAAACATTAAATACAGAGCAGTTACTGAGTACTAAGACGGCTACAAGTAGAAATGAGACTTCGGATCTACCGCTGGTGCTCATTACAGCTAAAGAAGTTGCAAAGGTCATTGACAACATGACCAGGGGAAAATCGCCTGGGCATGATGGACTTAGCATAGAACATTTGAAATACGCGGGGGCTCACTTGCCTAGGGTGTTAGCACTGATTTTTAATCTCTGCATACGACACTCGTACATACCGCCCGATTTAATGAAAACTGTTGTTGTACCGATTGTGAAAGATAGGACGGGAGATTCAGCTGATAAATCTAATTACAGACCTATTTCATTGGCAACAATAACAGCGAAGGTGCTTGACGGTGTGCTTGATAATCGCTTAAATAAACATATAACCCTACACGATGCCCAGTTTGGGTTTCGTGAGGGCTTGTCAACAGAAAGCGCGATTCTGGTGCTAAAGCACACCGTCAGGTATTATACCGACAGAAAAACACCAATTTACGCGTGCTTCTTGGATCTTTCCAAGGCCTTTGATTTAGTGTCTTATCCCGTGTTATGGGATAAACTGGATAGGGTGAATGTCCCGTCTGAGCTAACTGGCATCTTCAGGCACTGGTATGAGAACCAGGTAAACTTTGTGAGATGGGGGGATGAGTGCTCCGAGGAGTACAAGCTGGAGTGTGGGGTTAGGCAGGGGGGGTTATCGTCTCCAAGACTCTTTAACCTTTATGTAGACCAGCTTATCCGCGGGCTCAGTAGCATGCATGCGGGATGTTCAATAGATGGCGTCAGCGTCAATAACATTAATTACGCGGATGATATGGTGCTGCTGAGCCCGTCGATTAGTGCACTTCGGAGGCTATTGCATGTATGTGAAACCTACGCACAAACACATAGGTTAAAATATAACATTAAGAAAAGCCAGCTCATGGTTTTCACTGCGGGCAATGACTCTCCACGAGACGTACCTCCTGTCAGGCTATCTGGAGCTGTGTTATCTAGGACTAGGCAGTACAGGTACCTGGGTCATATTTTAACAGAGGACCTGAAAGATGACCAAGATATTGAGCGCGAACGCAGAGCGTTGGCGGTCAGAAGCAACATGATCGCCCGTAGGTTTGCTCGGTCTTCAAAGCAGGTAAAAATATTTCTATTTAAATCTTATTGTCAATCATTTTACTCTGGCAGCCTATGGGTAAGATATACGCAGAAGGCCTACAGCGCTCTGCGTGTGCAGTACAACAATGCTTTCAGGATGCTGTTGGGGCTGCCGTGGCGCTGTAGTGCCTCCGGCATGTTTGCCGAGGCACGAACTAACGATTTCTACGCCATTATGCGCAAAAAAGTAGGTTCTATTATGAACAGAGTGTGCAGCAGCCGCAACAGTATCTTGAGAGCTGTGGCAGGTAAGGCCGAGTGTCCTATCAACCATCACTGGACGACTGTCCTGGTTCGGTGAAGATACCTTAGATAAAATCTTTAATTTTTATTTGATTTAATTGTAATTTATTTATTTATTAGTTGTAATTGAAATTTTATTTTATTATTTTAAATATTAATCTTATGAATAATTGTGATGTAATTAATCTATGGAACCTGTTTTCTGATAATAAATGAATAATAATAATAATAATTGCATCCGTCGATTGCATTGAAACGAGTCTCGTTTAACAGTAGTAGGTACTACAAGTAGCGGTCGATGTGAAAAGGAGATACGATACCCTTTTATTATCTTTAATACATAACTTGGGGCACCCAGTTGGGGCACCCACCCAACGAGCCAGACGCGACGCTCTGAATGTTGCGGGCTGATAGTCAAACTATACATCTTTTGTTACGGTAGTAATCAGAACCATAACATGACCCTGCGAGGGTTTAGCATTACAGCAAGCAACCCTGCTCGGGTTGATTGTAGGCATGGGAAATATGCGTAAGCGCACAACATCCATGAGTAGTACCCTGCATGCAGAGGTAAGTTACGTAAAGCCTGCCCCTGCGAGGGGTGGCGTGCGACCTTGCTTTGACCCGTTAGCGCAACGGAAGCAAAGATAGCCGGCTTAATGTATCACTTGTTTGTGTGTTGCAAACAATGCTTATTCTATCTATCAATCAATGACCCTGCGAGGGTCGAGCGTTACAGCAACCCTGCGAGGGTTGATAATAGGCATGGGAAATATGCGTAGGTGCACAACATCCATGAGTAGTACCCTGCGGAGGTACGATATGTAAAGCCTGCCCCTGCAAGGGGTGGCGTGCGAACTTGCTTTGGCTCGTGATCAGACCAATGACTAATATTTGTGACTTTTAGTGTTTATTGTATCACTTGTTTCTGTGTTGCAAATAAAGCTTATTCTATCTATCTATTAATGACCCTGCGAGGGTCGAGCGTTACAGCAACCCTGCGAGGGTTGATAATAGGCATGGGAAATATGCGTAGGTGCACAACATCCATGAGTAGTACCCTGCAGAGGTACGTTATGTAAAGCCTGCCCCTTCGAGAGGTGGCGTGCGGCCTTGCTTTGACCCGTTTGCGCAACGGAAGCAGAAATGGCCGGGTTTGGTAAAGGCAAGAAAGCTTTTCGAACACCCTTCTCCTGTGCTGCGGCTAGTAACTCCGCATTAAACACGTGCTGACATGACGGGGAATCTTACGTAGCGCGACCTTGAAATGAGGGAACGCTCACGTGGTTCTTAACATCGTAACAACAACTTCTCATTTTGATAACATCCGCACGACGATTCAAGTTAATTGCAATGATCAGAGCAAACTTTAAAAATTTTGTCTTTCAAAAACAGCTCGTTGACTTTCTCGCCTATTAGTATGTCAAATTCGAATCGCGCGCCCACTGTAATAAACTTCTGACAGAAGTTTGTATGGCTTCGCGTTGCTTATGAACGCAGAATGATAAGGCAGCAAATGACTTGTGAGCGTGAGCAAAAGGGAGTTACGAATCATGTCTTAATTTCGTCATTTATCTTTAAATCGACAAAACCGGGGGTAGCATTATAAAAATAGAACCACGCACCAATCACTACTATCTAAATGTTGCAAATCCTTTAACGTCTGAAGAAACCCATGAGGAGTCTTAAGTATACTAGGTTCTTTCAATTTCGTCTCAATTTTAAACATAAAACCTGATTGAGCAACCGGTGGCGGTACTTCGACAGAATTTACAATAGATCTGCGTATAGCTCGACACTAACGTTCCCGTCACCTATATTCCCATTAATGTGTACCGCGGAACAAGATACAGAATAAAATTATTATTGCAAATTGAATAAAATGAATGATTGATTTCGAAGGTCATCTACTTAACGTGTTAATTTACAGGACTCGCGACGTTGATACCGGCGTTTGCTCTCCCCCCCGCCTTTTTGTTACGGTGACGCGGTCTAGATTTTCTGAGGACTCGAGTCCAATTGATTCACGCGATCGCGATTTTTATCGTCACTTTTAGCGGGAGCACTAGCACTAGCACATGGTGTTTTCGAGCATGGAATTAAAACACTATCGTCACTTTCCATCTTAATACGTGCTGAAAAGAAACCTAGGGTAGAAAATCACACAAATTATTCATAAAACATGTAATTAAGCAAAACTGAAAAAACATGTAGGTAGGTACTAAAAGCCTACGTACGTAAAAGTACCGAACGGTGACACCGTTAATCTAATAATTGAAACAGGAAAGATAATAAAAAGAAATATTAAATAAATTGCAAAAAGAAATGCAAAAAAAAGTAAAAAATTATTAATAAAAAGAAATAATTAAATAAATTGCATAAGCAAATGCAAAAAAAAGAAAAATAATTATTTCACCGAATCCTGGGCACGGCCGTGCGCAGCGGAAAACAGGACGCCAATGATGAGAACGCGGCCGCCAACCGTATGGCCGCCCTGGTGGAGTAGAGGGGATAGTGTGCGAGCGAGAGAGGGCTACAGGGTAGAAAGAGAGGAAAGATGTGCGGAAAACAGATAGGGCCTATCTCATTGTGTATATAATATACACATAAGCTTCAAATAACGGTCAAGTGTTTAATAATAAATTATTTGTATAAATTAATCTACTCTATAAACTACTACCATTTCGGAAACAAATGCAAAATGACCACTGGTAAAACGAAATGGCGAAAGAAAACCAGTTACGGCCTTTTTTGTCATTTAAAAATATATTGTATTTTTCTTTTGTAGTTATCTGAGTATTCAGATAATTAATTGAAGTGTTAAAAACTACAGTATTACTAGCTTTTCCCCGCGGCTTCATTAACGGCTCGCGTTAATTTTATGACACAGATCTCGTTTAACAACAAAACAACCCATAGCGCGACTTGTGGCGCCATCTGTTGGCCGATACAGCGCCCTCTTTAGTAGAAAAAATATTTTCCCACTGGAATGACATACTTTCACGGGATAAAAAATAGCCTATGTTGGGCTCTGTACCCCTGACAATATTATAATATAATATAATACAATATACAAATTTTCATAATGATCGGCTGATTAGTTAATCCGTGAAGGAATAACAAACAAACTCACTTTCTCATTTATAATATTAGTTAGGATAATGCAGTTATTTTTAGAATTGTCAAATTTCATTTTAAAGATTTGATTATAGACTTTTCAAGTCGAAGTATTCTTTTGAATGGTTATTTCAATAAGTTTTCAAGAGCTATTTTAGTATATTCACTCAATTTTTATTCAAATTTTGTAATTTGAATGAAACTGTCGTGATTAATTTCATTTTAACAAACTTTTTACTTAAGTTGATTGAATGTAGAAAGATTACAATACATTTTCATAATATTATTCGCATTGTCTTTTTAGACACTATATTAAAATTGTTGCTAAAAAGTTATTATGTCAGATTAAATGGACAATCTTCCTGAATGTATTTTTTTTGGAAAAATATTTTTTTATATATTATTTTGTTGGCTCTCGCGGGCACTTAGACACGTCTTTTACAATGTTGGATATTTTTTTAATTCTAGCAGCATTTCATAAGTGGATGTATATATATAATTATCAATTAATATAACTTAATGTCGTAGTTTTTCTTAGGAAACAACTTTCACTAATATTTGCACTAGATGGGATTACTAAATAAATAAAATTTGAAAATTCGTTACAACCACTGGTTACAACTAAGTACCTACGTCCGTTTATAAAATTTTCGATAGATGGGCTCGCATTTCAACACCCTGGAACTTGAAAAAGATGGGGGAGGCCTTTGACCAGCAGTGGACTGTGTGGGCAGCACAATGTATAATTTTTTAATTGCTTTTTTTTTCTTTTTATGAACGAATACAGAGAAATAAAGGCTCCCTTATCAGAATTTATGAAAACAGAAACGCGAGTAAGTGATTTCATATAACATTTGTACACATTCATCATGTCACAGAATGTACACATGATACAAGCCACAATAAATATCACGAATAAAGACGTAACAATTAATTATACTAAAGGGACCGAAATGTATGTCAGCTATTGTTTTGTTTGAATAATTAAATTCTCGACACCTATGGCCTTTTTGAAGAAAGGGACTGTCTTTTGGCTATTGGAGTTTGAACCTTTTGTTCAAGTAAAAGACTATATAAATACTAACACAAAATTATAATAAAATGACGTTCGCAGGTTATAAATTACCCGCAGGTATACCAAATGTTACAAAAATCGGTCAAGCTATTATTACGTAAAAGAGTGACAAACATATATATAGAAATTCTCACAAACTTTCGTATTTATAATATTAGTAATGATGGTAATGATTTACCTACTTTAGCAAACAAGTGTTAGTAAGTTTATCGGTCTGTTTGTATTACGCGTACAGAGTATTTTATTTTAAAGTCAAGGAATTTTGTCACCGCATATTTGGACTATTTGGAAAACGTTACGGGTCTGTCCAACTCCCTTTATATATAAAAAAAAAACCTGATTCTATGCCACCTTCTCCTCCTTGAAGTGTGACGAGTATTCGGAAACTAGAATCCTCGTTGAGAACATAACCCCAAAAAATAAATTTCTTTATCAATTTAAAATATTTATTAAATAAAAATATTAGACAAATAATTGAAAAACGTCTCTTTAAAATTTACCTAAAATGTCTAATCATATTATAATAACAGGAAAATCCTTACAAAATATCTATTTAAGAACATTCAATTCGTCTTAAATAAAAAGAGTTTGTAAAGATTTTTCAAGATGCTCTCCAATGTCTTTGTGCCGAGTCTTTTATGTACGAAAGACGGATTATTAAACATTTCAACGAATTCATAAGGAAGATAGTCTTACATAAAATCAAAGTCTTTTTTTAAAAGTATATATTAGCTATACTATACTTCACCACATGATGAAGTATAAAAAAACAGTCTAAATAAAATATTACATAGTATAAAATGTAGTCACTTCCCTGTCTGTCTGTCCCTATGTTTGCGTAGATCTTTGAAACTATGTAACGAATTTTGATGATTTTTTAGGTAGATAAAGTGATTCAAGAGGAAGCTTTATGTGTATAATACATTCCGAAATTCCCATGGGAAAGCGGGATACACGCAAACAAAGTTGCGCGGGTCTCGTTAGTATTTTATAATCCACTATTCTGAGCACAAAAGCTCTAAACAATCTGATTTCAAAATATAAATTGATATGAAATAAACATGAATCGATTATAAATCACTTTTTTTGCGTTAAAGGCACATTTAGACGACGCTAGTTTCTTGTAGAGAGCAATAATTGCATGCAATCTAGTGGGAGCATTGAATTTTAAGCAACTGTCGTTTAGATTATTGCTGCAACATTATTGTTTGCAACCGACAATAAACTGGCGTCGTGTAAATGGGCCTTAAACACACAACATTATGTTACCACAATATGGTATGACAAGCTAATTCAACAATCGTTGAATGTCACTGGAAATCTTATGCCAAGTATATTGGAATACCTGTTCTCGTAACAAAAACAGTACAATCTCATGTCAATATCAAGCGCTGTCTCGCTCATACAAAATAGGAATAAAGCGAGATAGTGCGTCTCACACGACAAAGATTGTAGACCTGTAGCGCTAGGTTCTGATGTTTCAAAAACATTAAAGTTGCTTGTATTTCGCATATAGTTTTCGGGCCATTTACCCAACCTAATACATTAGTTTGTGTCATCCTAGGTACTTGCATAGGTAGAAATTTAGGTATTTGTCTTTTCGATCCGTTTTGGATGAAAAGATAATTAGAGATAAAAAATTTACTTTCATGATAATAACGAAGTACTAACTAATATACATAAGCATTTTGTGTCATCTCTGTCCACGAAAATCCTGATATTTAATCAGTACCTAACACGTCACCTAACTAGCTCTAAAAAATATTACAATAAGTTAAATATATGTTAAGCGTTTCAAATTACTTATATCTGTTATTCAAAATATTTTGTGTCGAATTCATCCACGATATTTATTGATTATTTAATTTTTTATGTTTATATTTTTTAATTACAACACTCTGTAAAAGCCACAAAAGAAAATGCAAGTTACTAAAGTTACGTCTATAAGATTATTGTAGTGTAACAAAACACTATTCATAATTTGTGCTGTTTTTATGCACGAAATCTTATTATTTCATTAAAAAATAACCAAACTTCGCGCGAAGGGCGAGCGCGGCGAAGAAAGCGGACGCGCGGGGGGGGGGGGGGGGGGAAAAAAAATTCGCAAATTATAGTAGCGGCACGCTATGATGACCGTTTTGACGTTTGTCCACTCATGAAGTTTCGTATTAATTAACAAATTATTTGAAGGAGCAAATTGCTGTTCTTTATTGTCAATAGTGACGTTCAGTTAGTCATACAATTTATCGAATGTATGATTTTAGGACACATTTATTTATTACATTGATTTCTAAGCTATGTTATTAGAGTCCCGCGAACATTTTCCTTTATTTTTATATGGTGTACTTATTTACCACACAACTCGGCATAAGTTTTTTGAAATTTAAAGTGTGCATATAAAGTATGTATATTCATTTTCATTCCAATATTCAGTTCGTTCAAATATATTAAGTAAACATTTATATTTTTGTTTTTTTAAACCTTTTTAATCATGTACATACTACTTGCAACAAAAACTTATCGATTTGATTATATTTTCTTCGAGAATAAATTGACATGTCACATCACTTTTGTAATACGTCAAAACGGCCATCATAGCGTGCCGCTACTTTAGTTGTGCGTAGCAGTTGTTCCAACAGGAAACGGTGATTATTTTTATCTCTATAGGTAGAAGAGGCACATATTTCGCACCCCCAGGGTAATAAAGACATAAGTGGTATTACGTCGAAATCCCGATTTTACCATATCTGAAAATACATTTTTTTTTTGTTAAATGAATTATTATATGCAAAACTTTGTTTTAAAAAAAAACTGAATGTGTGATTTTCGAGAAAAAGGAATTTGTGATAAAACGCAAAGAATAAATTGACCAATAGGACATACTGAAGATTATGATGCTTTTCGTTAAAATTTAATACCTATACAAAATAAAAAGTATGTAATAAATATTATGATCTTATTCCGATTTGTCATTTATAATGCTAGTCTTTATAAACACTATATTCATAAAAAATAATTTTAAATATCGATTACCGCTTTTTTCCTCTAAGAATAATTTGTTGCACCGATTCACAACACTGAATACAGAGCACGGGGAGCCAACGGAGGCAACGTAAGGGTGAACACGTCTAGAAAGCACCTTTTCTCTGATGATGTTCCGCCACCTGTTCCTATCTTCGGCGGCGTGAATAGCTCCATAAAAGTCGAGAGCGGTGCGGATTTGGCCAACGCATTCGGGCCCCCCTAGGTCTTCTATCGTCCCTTTGCTAGTGAAAATAAAGTCGTTTGAGGACGTCTTTACGTTTCCTGGCGATGTGGCCGAAGAATTCAAGAATTCTACGGAGGCAGATGGTAGAAAGCCTTGTAGATATATTGAGCTCTTTGAGTAATGATGCAATGATCCGTCCATGGGATTTACAGTAGTCTCCTCCATCCGCTTTCCTTGGGGTCCAGGCCTCGGCACCATATATGAAAATTGAGAACACCGGAGTGGTCACCAACTAGCGTTTTGTATTTATGGAGTTGTTTCTTTCTACTCAAACTCTTTGTAGCTGTGACATAACATTCTTAGCCCAGGTAAGTGAAACTGTGAACTATTTTCTGGTTAAGCGCGCCAGTGACCTCTGGCTTCTGCGTGCGGTGTACCACCATGATCTTAGTTTTTGCTGTTTATGGAAAAGCCAAGTTCTTCACTGACCTGTTCCATTCTGTTCAGTAAGGTGATCATCTCGCTTTCGTTGGCAGCTAACAGTGTGGTATCGTTGGCGTAACGTAGTAAGTTCGTTATCTTCTCGCCACCAATCGTGACTACCTTCCCAGTTTTTGCAGGTACACCTTATCAATGTATTCACTATAAACGTTGAACTAAATGGGAGTCAGTACCTGCCTTACTCTCTTAAAAGTCAAAACTGAAAGGTTGTGACGTCAGTTTATCGACTCATATGATTTCCTGTTTTTTGCTGTATAGTTTCTGCAGCAGCGCAGTTAGATGCGGCCGCACGCTAAGCTTCGTTAGAATTCTCGACAAAAGTTTCCAGTTGACGCAGTCGAAGGCCTTACCGTAGTCGACAAAACACATAATGTTAGGCGTGTTGAACTTTTATGCTTTTTCAATAATAATAAATAAATATATATATAGGGACAATTCACACAGATTGAGCTAGCCCCAAAGTAAGTTTGAAACTTGTGTTATGGGATACTAACTCAACGATATTATATTTTATAACAAATACATTTATAGATAAACACAAGACCCGAGGCCAATCAGAAAAAGTTCGTTTTTCATCATGACCCGACCGGGATTCGAACCCGGGACCCGGGACCTCCTTTCCGCCAGGGTGGCCGTCTGGCGTGGTAACCATTACGCCACGGAGGTCGTCAATAAGTTGTTGGAGGTTCAGGATTTGTTCGCGTGTATCCTTTTCTTTCACAAATCCGGCTTGTTCTCGCTGCATTTGCCAATCCAAAAAACGTAAGGTTGCGATTGTTCAGTATGTGGCGCAAGGAAGATTTTGCTGCCATGAGAGATCAGAGCAAGAGTGCAATAGTTGTCGCATTTTCTGATCGGCCTGACCAGTCTTTGGGCCAGTCGCCATGTCGCCAAGTGTAGGTGCAGATTTTGTGCAATAAGTCGATGAACGCGTCGCCTAAAGCCTTCAGTATTTCTGACGTAATGTGATCTTGTGCTTTCCTCTTTTTTAATTTGTTTATTGCCGCTTTGATTTCAGAACGTAGTATGGGTGGTTTGGTTGCTGATTCGGAAGATTGCAATTCAAAGGCGTATCATTGTTGATAGCAGGTTCTTTATAAAGGTCTTCGCAGTAGCTACACCATCTTTCGGCTATGGGTTCAAGGTCGTGTATTGGGTTATCGCGAGCATCTTCAATCACCCAGGAAGTTTTTGGAGAGCGGGCGAACTTTCTTAAAGAGGTCTCTCGTGTGAAGTTTAAGGGCCAATGTACTAACTGTGACGTCAGGCGGTGGGCATTCTTTTATCGTCTCTTCCAACGTGCTCTGAAAGATCGACTGTTCCGGGGGCTCCAAGGTCTGGGCTTAGGTGGTGTTTTCCTTTTGGGAGCCTTTAGACGAGCAGTGAAAGTGGCCACAAGTAGGTTGTAATCTGAGCCGCGCCCAGCACCGGGAAAGGTCTTTACATTTTTTTGGATCTCCACCGTGTGTTTATTATAATTTAGTCAATTTGGTTTGAGGAAATATTGCCGGGGACTACATGTGTAGAGGCGTTTTGCATGGTATTAGAAGCAGGTGTTTATAATGCTTAATTTTCTTCCAATGCAAAAGTCAAGAAGTCTTCCTCTATGTTAATTTCTAATGCCGAGACCATACCTTCCTACAACAGATTTTGAGTGATCGTCGGTCTTACTATTTCCCAACTTTGCGTTCCAGTCACCAAGGATTATAGTGGTTTCCTGATTGGGTATTGATTGAGATGAACTCCCTATATGCTTATCATCAATTTATTATTACCTATTAATGCCTTATTAAAAGATTTAATTTAGTCTATGTGATACGAATGCTATTCCTATGCATTACCAAACATTTTACCTCCTTTGAAGGTTCATTTGTCGATACCATGCTTATTTGATTCATCTGTAGAAGATTAATTACATTTTATTTTAAATTAAATAAAATTAATAAATGTTTATTTTAAAACTGCCAATAGGTTTAACGATAACAATAGATTTTTAGTTGAATTTAACATAAAATATTTCAATAAATTAAAAGTTGTACATGAACACGATTTATTTATTAATAAAAAAAAGTCTTATAATATAAAAAAACAAACGTATTTTTTTTGTCTTTTTATTTATTAAAGTTTGTATTTGAACACGTTTTTTTTATTAATAGTACGTTATTGTCGTACTCTGTGATTGTATTACATTAAGTGTTTTGTTTTTTTATTAATAAAAAAATAATAAGTCTTGTAAATAAGACAAAAAATATATAATTATGTTATTTTTATGAATCAAACCAAGTTTGTACCTATTCTGATTTTTTTTTCTAGATTTGAATGAATATAGGAAACTTTAGGTAGATAAAGTTAATATTTACCAAAAGTACATTGTTTTTTCAGTATTGTTATTATTAAATAGTATATTTGTAACCATACAGACATTAATTATTATTGTTTAAAAACAAATAGTTCATGTGAACATTTCGTTGCTCCTTAATTACTTTTGACATTTAACTAATTCCTTGGTATTAATAAGAGATATGGATGTCACATTTTTAATTACCTATATAATGGAAAACATCAATATCATTACCTATTACATAAGTGCTTTTGACAAATATTTAAATTGAAAAAAGGAGTAAGTAACTGATATGGCGCTAAATAACAAATTTGACACAGGGGAAAAATGGAGTAAGTTTAGTTATTCTCGCAAAATTGTTTGGTACTATAAAACATACTTTTTGTAATATACATTATTTTGTAAATAAATTTGGCTCAAACTCGAAAACTTAGTATTTTATATTTAAAGTCCATTTTGATAACTAGTGTAATATTTTAATTTTCTTATTTCTAAAAAACCATAAACTATTGAACTGACTTGAATACAACCACCAATGCAATATTTTTTCTCCTTTTTTTGATGTTAAAATCATTCTTCTACGATTAAAAATAAAGCTTTTACTGAAAAATCTACTTTTTCGGGTTACGTCCTTTTCGAATTGAATGAGGGTGCGATTTGTTCATCATCATGATATCGTAGGTACCGAACGAACTTGTGTGCGTGCGTAGCGTATACCGGCCTATCGCCGCCTGCGCGCGTACGCCCGTTTCGACCGAAATTATTGTTTTGGTGTTTTATTCATTTATAACGTGCATGAAATTGACACAAATTTACAATGTAGATTTTTCATGCATTTATGATATTAAATATGTGAACTCTAATGACTGTAATATTTTTTTGCAGCGTTACTAGCTTTAAATAGGAAAATAATTGAAAATATTAACATTGCATGTCTTAATTTGGCACAAATTTATTTATTGGCCTTAAGTAAGTGATCTGAGATAGGAAATAGTTATACAACCAATTGTAATTTTTTTTTTGTACTGTTATTACATATTGACCCTATTTCAGTCTTGCTCTGGCCGAAGATGACACAAACTGGGTTTGTACACTCCGCAGGCTATCCTAGATATGATACCATAATTATTTTAAACTTTAAATTAATTTTGTCAGTTTTGATTTAAATAAGTAAAATCAACCACAAACCATCGAATTGCGGAAAATGCAAGTGACAGATCTGACACAAAACGCAATAATAAGGTTCTTAGGTACGTCCGTGTCCACAGGCGAGAAATCAACAACTTTAGAGTTTTTGAAACTTATGACCTCATTTTAGCCCAGCGCTATCGGTCTATTGTCTCTGTAAACCAACGCTGCAAACACACACTGCTATGTGTGTCTATAACATTGTTGTCACGTTTACTCAAAAGTTTTCAGTAATTATAATGACAAACAAAAGTGACAAGGTTCTAAAGTGACTACATCGTTTGAGTGTCATCAATCATTTTAAGCCTATTCTCTTATTGTAAAAAGATAAGTGCAAAAATATATTGGCATAAATAAAATTTTATCTCTAAACCATGTTTTTCTTAACTTGACCAGTGTAGTAAACAATCTTAGCACGTCTTTTTAACGAAAATAGGCAATTAAAATTATCATTCACGCCTAAATAATAATAATATAGTTAGAAATGGTATTTAACACAACACTTATTATTCTGGCGATTTAAAGACACGACAATGGCTGCTCTCTAATTCTTTTTACAGCGTCACTGAATTTTTAAGTTATAAGTTTTAATATTAATTACAATCTGTTCCGACACTTCCGACATCTATTAATGTAATCAATGTGTGTTCTGATGCTAATTTCTATTATTTTAATTTAGAATTTTTAGCTGACATTAGTTTTTTATTATTTTTATTTTTGTTTTTTATTATTGTGCTTGACATTGTAATAAATATTTATCAAGAGTCCATTGTAAGATACTGTACCTACGCCAATTTAAATTTGAATATTTTTCATGCCTACATTTTTATTAAGGCAAATTATACTGCTGCCAACCATATTGTACTACACTTGGCAAACACAAACAAACACCATGTATAATTTTAGCAAATAAACATTTCATTTCATTTTCATTTCACGCTAAGATTGTTTACTACATTGGTCAAGTTAAGAAAAATAGACATAGTATAAAATGAAGTCAATTCCTCTGTTTGTTTGCTTATATCTTTTAAAAAACTCAATAGATTTTAATGTAGTTTTCAGCAATGGATAGAGTGATTCATAAGGAAGGTAAATAAAAATTATAAGTTTTTTTTAATTCCCTCTGGAAAGCCGAAAACAAAGTGGCGCGCGTTTCACTTGTAATAAAATAATGTAAACATTTTCTTCTCATAGCAAAAGGGTAATACAAATTGGAATCCTATTTCAATGGGCACAACATGGAACTGAATGTGGAATTCACTTATTTGTACCCTCACCAGAATCACGATAAGCCATTCACTTCTGAGTAGGGTTAACGCCGAGCACTGTGGATATGGATATTGTTATTCGATTGTATTAAAATGTCGCGATATTCATCAGTTCACAAAAGTAAATTATTCTGTAATAGCTGATACGCGGTTTCACGATCTACCTTCAGAATCTGGAAAAACTAAAATTGAAACGAATTTATGCACATCATTCATCATCACAACCCGTTGCTGCCCACTGCTAAGTAAATCGTAAACTGTTGTGACTTGCCCAGATTCTTCCCAGCAATGTGTAAATTGTCCCTATATAAAAAAAAAAAAAGACGATTTTCGGAATACGGCAAGAAAGCTGTAACTCCTAGCCCGCGAAAACATTTCAGAGGCACTACAGAATCGGTCTCAACAGCATTCTAAATATATAAGGTCCTAATTTATTAATGAACTTCCTTTTAACACATGACTATATGGATTACATATGATCGTTTAAGCAAGGAAATAATGGTCTAGTATTCAGTAAAAAAAAGGTATTAAATTTAGAAATACTCGATAAAATGCGCCTCTCTTGTACCAGCCATCCGTCAGTAGAAAAAAAAGTTTAGGGGCGCGGTGCGAAGGGCGCGTCAAAGGGTCTCACATATCAAAATGGTTGAATATGGATGAATTTATGTAGTTAACAATTTTTTCTAACTACTTACAATACTGTCTATTTTTTACTGAATACTAGACCATTATTTCCTTGCTTAAACGATCATATGTAACCTATATAGTCATGTGTTAATAGGAAGTTCATTAATTTATTTATTTTATTTAATTATCTTTATTGACCACAATACACAAAGTACTGATACAACAGGCGAACTTAATGCTAAATGCATTCTCTACCAGTCAACCCTTGGGAGTGCAGAAATTCACGAAAGCGGCTTGTTAAAATTAAATATTATTAAATAAATATAATATACACATATACCTACATACATAATATAATAGATACAATAGATATATACATACATACATATATAATAAATATATAATACATATAGATGATTCCTATGCAACATAAACAATTAAAGGGGGGAGAAAAATATTATAATAAAATTACATTACTGATCGGTTGGATCCGCTGTCTGTGCGAAGAGATATTTCATCTCTGTGCGTGCTCTACAGACTTTACAACGGGGAGTGTTCCGAGGAGTTGTTCGGTCTTATTCCAGCTGCTCGGTTCTACTATCGTACCATCCGCCACAGACTCCAATTCCATCAACATCACCTGGATGAATGGACCTCTACCACTGTTCGATTCCTGCGACACTTCCTTCCACGCACAGTAAAGATCTGGAACCAACTCCCGCCAGCAGTATTTCCAAATGACTATGACCTGGGTACCTTCAAGAAACGAGCATACATGCACTTAAAAGGCCGGCAGCGGCTCAGGGACTCCCCCGGTGTCCCTGTGCTCCATGGGTGGCGGTGATCACTTAACATCAGGTGACCCGCATGCTCGTCTGCCAACCTCTTACATAAAAAAAAAAAAAAAAAAAACGCGTTTAAAGATGACGGTGACGGATACATTAAACAAATGATGTCGATTCCTTAATCAAATCCAAAAAATGAGCACGCACATTCTTTTTAAAAATAAAAGCATTTTTGGTGCATCTAATAGGGTCGGGTAGCGCATTCCAGAGTCGTGAAGCATGAAGAGTGAAAGAATTAGACATAAAAGCAGAATGACAGAGAGGAGTGTAAAGTTTGAAAGAATTATCAGAACGGAGTTGACGGTCATGAGAGTCACAGAGAAATCGGAATTTATCTTTGAGATATTCAGGAGAGTTATGATTAAATAAAATAGAAAAGAGTGTTGTTAATATTCTCTGATGTCTGCGCTGGCGAATGGGCAGCCACCCAAGTTTTGATCGAAAGGATGAAATGTGATCATATTTGCGCAGACAGAAAATGAAACGGATTGCATTGTTAATAAGCCGATCTAGCTTGTTGAGGAGATCTTCATTGAGATCAGGATAACACACATCACCATAATCAATAAGTGGGAGAATCAGGGTTTGAACAAGTGTGACTTTGGTAGCAATGGGTAGAAAATGTCTGAGGCGATTCAGGGATCGCAGTGCCGACATAACAGAACGACTAACTTCTGCAACTTGCGTAGTCCAGCTTAGCGTAGCGTCAATGTGTAGTCCAAGGTTTTTGACACTGGAGCTAAATGCGATGACTTTGTTTTCGAACGTGAGAGGTGGAATCGAGGAATAATCAATTCGGGCAGTTTGTTTAGAGCTACCTACGATTAATGCTTGGCACTTCTTTGGGTTTACAGGTATCACAAATGACTTAGACCAGTCGCTGATAAAGCAAAGATTTTCATTGAGTTTAATGACTGCATTGTTTATTTTATCCACAGGTGTCTGTATATATATCTGCAAATCGTCTGCATAGAAATGATAAGAGCAACTGAGCGAAGAAGACAAAATATTAATAAAAGTGGAAAATAATAGAGGGGACAAAATGCCACCCTGCGGAACGCCTGCAGACAAAGCATTAATAAGTTAGGACCTTATATAAAACTAGATACGGATGAAATTCAGTGATCCTTTGGTGCAACAAGCCTACAAACCTCCCGTGTAGAAATCCCTAAACGTGATTTAAAGTACTTTCGATGGAGTCTGCTTTTCAAAGCAAACAAGAAAATACAAAATAAACTTGACTCATGGAAAATCAACAGCACGTGTCGACGTCACGTATTTATTTGACGCAATTCTTATTAACAAGTGGAGCACTCACTTAGTTCATACGTAACGCAAAATTTATGCTAACCGTCAAACACCTTCTTCGAATGCCGAATGGGAACGGGTGGGTCCGTCGTACAATATTATTAGAACCTTATAAAGATATAGTTGTGTGAATTTAAGGGCTGAGCACACCGCATGCAGCGCAGCACAGCGCGTTGCAGCTTATGGCGTTGTAATCTATGCAATATTATGAGACAGGACACACCAAACGCACGACGTGTATCTGCGCAGCGCTGTACAGCATCGTGCGTTTGGTGTGTCCTTTCTCATAATATTGCATAGATTACAACGCCATAAGCTTAAGCGTAGATTGTATAGAGTGACTTCACTTTCGCCGTTGCCGTAGGACGTGCTTCCCAGTTGATTTTGAAATTAGGTCAGCCCTTAACGCCTACCCATAGACTATAGGTGCCTTACAAAGAGCCTTCGATTATATTGACGCGGCATTTTTGGTTTACGTATATTATTATAGAAGAAGGTTGTTTGTAATAACAGATTTAGATAATCGTTATTGATAAGGGTGTCTATGTTTGATCAATACTTATTTTTGGAAAGGTCATATCAATTATTATCTGACCCCGAGTTCTTTTTTGGTATTCAAATATTTTATGCCCGCTTTCAAATGATGATATTGATTTAACTTCGATACCTACTAAATGTATCTAAATGTTAATAATAAATGAATTCATTTAGAAGTAGTTAATTGGTTTTAAAGAAAACATTACAGTGTTTCTTTTTAAATATCAATAAATAATGATTAATCGAAAGAAAAAAATATATAGAGTAATCTAACACGAACACAGATATCTTGAGATTAATGTGAAATTAAGAATTAAAAAATGTATCTGCCTGATTCTTTAAAGAAAAAATATTTCGAATATTATTCAAAGACCTCCTCCTATTCTATAATAGAGAAAACCAAGCACTGACTCTAGTATATTTTCCCAATAAAAGTACCCACTGATAAGGTTAATGATAAATTTTATGGTCCACATTACGGAGATTGATAGCAGTGTAATATGTTATGTGTTTTATTACACGAAGAAATTACCAAAAGTTACTTAGAAAGAAATTCACAATTTTCTCATCTAATAAACTTTTGTTTCAGTTTAAATGTCAAAGTTTATTTCAGTCGTTTACAGGAGATTTGAAAATTTAGAGACAACATGTGAAATAATGTGAAAATAACACCGTATGTTTTGTTTTAAACTTAGTTGTTTGTTATGGAAGTGGTTAAGGAGTCCAGGGAAGGATATTGTGATAGTTGGAATTATTTTGAATTGTGGAAAACCGTGACGAGAACAGTAAAACAGTATAATATTAGCTGAGTACATACATACTAACCTTAGACATTGTAGACCTATTAATATGATTTCAATATTGCTTGATATATGGTAGTTTAAATACTACGAAGTAAGTAGCAAACTGCAATTAGTAGGCTAAAAA
Organism: Endotricha flammealis; assembly: GCA_905163395.2. Taxonomy (NCBI): domain Eukaryota; kingdom Metazoa; phylum Arthropoda; class Insecta; order Lepidoptera; family Pyralidae; genus Endotricha; species Endotricha flammealis. Next base: position 4,922,563 of record LR990865.1, read on the forward strand.
CAGTAAGAAGAATTAAAATGTGATTTCTAGAGATATTATCATAACAAGAATTAACAATTACAATCTCCCGTTTCACATTAAAACTTATATAACGTTGAAACACAATTCGGACAGTAAATGAAAAAATAAAAACTTTGCTAAACGAAGGACTGTCTAACTTCCCCAAAGTTTCGATGTTAGTACGACACGTCTCCTTCCTAATGCGGTTTTCTTAATCAACGTCAACGATAAATTCTCGCAAATATTTTCATTTAAATTTTGGAGCGTTTATTACTACGTCTTGCAAAGTATGTGAGTTTAATATTAGGAATTCCAATGGGATACGTGACTGAGTAGAGGTAGGGTTCACGTTATCAATGCCAAGCAAAATGTATACATCGTTGTCGCCCTTATTATCATACGTAATTGGGGTTTAGAATCTCTGAAATTATCACGAAGTTAGCTTTTTATGCTTCATCATAAATTTTTGTTACTTGTAATACATAGGGTAAAATTGGGGTCCGGACTACGTGCCCTCAAATATTTGTTCCGGGTCCGAGTGCATTTTTGTCGTGTTTTTCAACCATTTTACATTTTTTAATAATTACAGGAGTCTAAATAACCAGCTCAAATGACTTGCAAGTGGACCAGTAGTGTGGTTTAGAGAAAGTGCTCTATATTCTTGATCCATTTAAACATTTAAAGTTACATTGGTAAATCTAGATTTATATGCCATTCGACCACAGATAACATAATATACAATATTTTTTTTATCATTACTACAGATCTTTGTACGCCGCGCCATGCCAGTTACTTTTACCACAAAAATGAGTCTAAAATCATTTCCCCCTTTTGAAATATTAAAATTTGCAAGAAAAACACAAAAAAGCCATTCCCTTTCAATGATTATGAAATTCAAAGTAGCTGAAAAGATAGCTACGGTTGATAAACGAGCGAACTTTCAAGATTTTTCCACATTTCCTTTGACTTTTGGCCTCCTGTCCTGCTAACAATGCGCCCAGCGAAGGATTCAGGTAAACATACCGAGACTTTTGTGAGTAACAAGGAATGCTTTTAGTGTGATTATGACTTTCTTTACACGCGTAACTATGGCACTATCGCTCATTTAAATTAAATGATGCCTTGGATATAGAGTGGTGGAGCATTTTTTGACGTCCTTTATCGTAATTTTCTATATTATTATCCTCGCTTCGTTCCATTTACATACTCTTAATTACAGCATAAATTGAAAATTATGAAAATTCTTTCAACTTACAAAGGTCAGGATTACGTGGGTGTTTCATTTATTAATAGTAATCAAAATATCTATATTAGAGCATTTCTCAGAGACATGAATAAAAGAATTTAAATAGATTCCTTATTAATTTACTTTATTATTTTATTAGTATCTTCATTATGGTTCATATTATATTTAAATTGCTAGAGTGTATTTTCGGATGGTAATTTATTTAGGATAAACCGTTAAGTGACAGTTTGTAAGTAGGTTCTATTTTATTCTTTTTTAAGTGACACTATGTCTTATAACTTTATAAGTAAATAAATTATTAACATTAATGAAAAAAAACAACATATATTTATATTATTTCAACATTATGTCTAACAAACAATACACTTTGAGTACTTTTTATAGCAAATTTTTAATTAATAATTGTTTACTGCGGTTATCGCAAAAAAGGTTTCACCTCTCGACCTCCATGAAACTTGAACCCACGACCTGAGGATTGCCGGTCGAGGGCTTTACTAATTATGGCTATAAAGTGTTAAAAAATCCACAAATATGCTTTTCAAATCTTTGTATTAGGTTATTACGATTGTTTAATTTGTTAAACGCACTTGGAACCCTGTGAACATTTTGTTTATCGTTAGTCTGAGTGTTTTCTATGTATAATATTATGTATTGATTAATCATAAATAGTACACAACTATTACAAATATATTACTTAACGACCTCCGTCCGTGACGTAATGATTACCACGCCGGACAGCCATCCAGGAGGTCCGGGCTCGAATCCTGGTCAAGTCATGATGAAAAACGATTTTTTTCTGATTGGCCTCGGGTCCTGGATATTTATCTGTATTTGTTATAAAATATAGTATCGTTGAGTAAGTATCCCATTTATTTATTTAACTTTATTGACCACAATACATAGGTACTGATACAATAGGCGGACTTAACACAAATTGCATTCTCTACCAGACACAAGTTTCGAACTTATTTTGGGGCTAACTCAATCTGTGTGATTTGTCCCTATTTATTTATTTATTTGTCTGGTACCTTTTCATAACACAATAAGTTTAATTAATAAATGATTTTGGAACCAGTTGACGCTGTTTGAATTTGTATGTTATTTTCAAATAAATAAGCCTTTATTTATCTTCAGTTAATTAAGCAGATGAGAACTTTTCTTCGTAGAATAATAAATGTTTATTAATTTGGTGGTTGAATACACAGCGGGATTTATTGAAACAGCAAAAGTACACAAAGGGAAGTTTGCATTAGCTCTGAACGTAGGCGTCTCTAGATTGTACCAAAATAAGTGGGTGACTATAAGCTGACGATAGTCGAGTGGGTGAATTAGTTATTTCAATACCTGGCTTGTAACATCACGTCACTTCTTGCCACTTCAACTCTAATGTTACCAGCAAAAAATTTACAGTCTCGGTATAATTTACGAGGCGTCCTGTAGGCCGTAGAATTAATAGGTACATGATATAATTAGGAGCGATTTGTAGTTGTGTTTTATAATTTTGATTTTATGGAATTAAATAATTTTCTGAATGTGATAGTTATTAATCGTGTCAAGGCAAATCCTTCCCATAAGTCATGGTTTATTTTAAATAAAAAATGCAAAATATAGTTTAAAAAACAAAAATTGAAGAATTAAAAAGAATTTTTCAAACAACGCCATCTAGTGTCACGGTTTCGAATTTTGTCACTAAATAAGTAGAGTTGTTCAAAATCATACTTTCAAAATGATAAATTGACATTGCTAATTATTTCCGCAACACAATAAAAGGTCAATATTACCTATTAATAAGGATTTATCTAAGCTCTATTACGTAAGTATTTGGAAGTGGATCGACATTATTAAAGTCTGAATGCAGAAAGGCATGGGTCACTTCTAATTAGTGTTCGAGAAATTGAACTAGATTTTACCTGACATGGGTACCTAATTTTGTTCATCGTACATACAACGGGGCAAGCGACCAACGACCAATCTTGTACTTACACAGTCACGTTCTAGTGCTAGTGCTGGCAATTTAATTTGTCGAATATCGATAATGATGTTTCTTTATTTCTTCTGTTAGTGAGACTGTTGTAGTAGTATACTGTTTTAGGCAGGCTGGAATAAAAAAATCAATCGGATATTTATTTATATTACGTAAATACGAAAGAACGAGAGCTCCTTCCCCAAACGGATTCTCAGATTGCTGAGAATCCGTTTGGGGAAGGAGCTCTTGCATACTGTATGCCATATGCATATTGATGCATTCCCTGGGTCATTAGTAAAAACATTAAAACGTAATTTTAGGTATCTCATTAGATGGGTTAAACTCAACCTTACGACAGCGCCCTAAAAAATCGAATCTAGCACCTTAAAATAATTAAATATGGGAAGTACAACACCTAGACGTGTGTTGTAAAAATTCATTTTGTCTCCGTGCTAGGCAATAACATTTTTGATTTGATATAGTTGAAAAAAGTAAAAGTATTCAGTGGTCGATTATGTGGTAGATATTTAGGAGAATTATAATTTATTGTTAGATATAGGTATTATTACCAACTTACATGTCCCACAGCACGTAAAGCCATTCCATATTTTTATTTATACCTAAGACTTTTTCTACACTTGGTTACGCAATAAAACATTTGATTTGATTTGAATAAAAAATAATATTTTCCATCGATGTTCTATGAAAATTTGTGAAACCCACACTATTGCTCGTTGATGACGTCACCGCATAGCATGAACGAAGCAGGGGTCGCCGGTCACTCGACCCGCGTCGCCATATTAGATTCGTATCTTTGGCGCCGTAACTCCCCGCATTCGGAGATTTGCACAGATTATACTCTTTCCATTTAATTAATTATTACAGGGAATGTTCAATGATTTAATATTTTTTGATCATAATTACATGTAATTTTGTAAGTTCCAAATCATAATTATATTAGACTTCATCCAGTCACATCCAGTATTATCCCCTTTGAGTTTCGACAAACCATACCATCGCATATTACAATAACATTTACTTTCGACAAATATATTATGTATTTTCGTTTGGTCTTGTAATCAAATGTCCAACATAACTGCACAGAGCACACCAACAAAGTGTTTCTTCGACATGACTAACTAGGAAACGACACAACCATGGAGGTAACTTTTTTTTTTACTTCAGGAAATGTTTTATACATACCCTTAGTCCTAACCAACGAGCATAGTCGATAGAGTTATGTCGGACTCGTCCTGCTAGTCAGGGAATACCGACCAAAACCCGAGGATAGAATAACATTTAGAGTTTTATCACTTTTATCCCAGAAAAGACACCAAACCTGTAGATAAATTGACGTTGATTAATTGGCAATAACCTGTTAAATTGGCGTTGAGTAGATTCTATTATAGTAAAATTATATCTAGACATCTGACACGAAGGCTCAACTAATATGAAACATGGTTTCAGATTCGTTACAATTTCTGAGAATTTCCTTAAAGGGACACAATAGAAATCAGGAATTACGTCTCTCATATGTCTGTATTTCGACATAGTAGTTGCACTTTACAGATTAAATTTCTTGTAAGACACAATTCGTTTAGACTATTCTTGGAGAAATCTTTCTAGATGTTTAGAAATATCTTACTAGCTATCTCTCTATTCTAAGGTTTTCTGGAAGAGATTGCTTTAGCGATAAGACCGCCTGTTGTACTTTTCTTGACACTATGTACTATTTCATGTATTTACTTTGGTGCAATATTTTTGGCCTTGTCTTATTTGGGGAATCGCAGATCTAAAATATTATTAATATTTTTTTTAAGTTAATGTCACATTTAATTATGGCTATCTATCACTGTCGAAATAGAGAATGAGGAATTAAAATGAGTTTTAGAGGGCTGCAAATGTTTTTCTATTGAATGTGGTTTGTTTTGTGTTTTAGTAATTACATCTTGTTTTCTCGTTCTTTTATTAACGTTTAACATGATGTGATTAACGTTGAACAAAAAATTTTTTCGACTAAGCGCTGATGAGACAATAGGTACTTTCTTTTTAAATTATAAAATAATTCTAATAATAATATATATTTGTAAGTTGTAATGCTATGCATACATAAATAAATAAAAAGTATATATTTAAACACATTTAATTTGTATCTATTTAGCACAGACTACCCAAAAGCTAAATACTGAAGGCATTAAATGGCTGCCTGACATAATTTATTTATGTAAATTTATTAATTAATCACCACGAGCCCATGTTACAGGTGATTGCAATGCAATCTCATTTTTGATTACACGAAATAAATATTCATTTAATTGAATGTTTGGTTTTAAATGCTTTTAATCACTATACACAGGAAATACGATTCCATGGAAGTTAAAGTTTTTATGCAGTTAATTTTCGACTGCTATGACCGAAACATGATGATTTCCGACTAGCTCTTGCCCGCGGCTTAGCCCGTGTGCTCGGATTAATATAAAGCCATGGACTTAATATACAAACAGGACTGAGCTCTGTAAGCACAAAAACGAGCCGAGAGAGATGCAGATAAGACAGGCTCTGTGTCTCTTTTTAACTGGTTGACTATATATTTTGCTTGCCCTGGATATCACAACCACCATATGACTGACTTGGACATCCATTAACACAACATTTTTTAACCATTTTCGATGCACTTTAAATAAAAAGTTTCCGAAATAGCCAGATTTTACACCTGGAGTGAATTGAGAATTGAATTATCCGCAATGTCACTTTTGGAAGGGCTACCAATGCAACAGAACAAATTAAGTAGCTTCGATAACTTCAGAAAGAAATAACTTGTTTTTTTTTCTTGTTGGCAACAATGGAGAACGAGACACAGGGCATGACTTGTAACTATCTCGCTCGGCTCGGTTTCTCTCTGTTTTCATGGTTATATTATAACAAATTGAACCTTAATGAGAACTATTAAAGTTGTCATATTTGTAAATTTAATTTTTAACAGTGATCAGTCCTGTTTTTATATTAAGTCCATGTATAAAGCCTATGACACTCACAAATATAGTCGCTTTCTATATACGTAAAATTATTTTCAAAATCAATTTCAGTACCTAGATCCTCACAAAGATAATGGTATAGATAACTCTTGCACGCCTTTAAATGGCTTTCATTTTAAGCTATTTCATAAAAAGAAATATGATGTGACTTGTCAAAGTATTGAAATTTACGATAAAAAGTTACTTGGGAAAGAGATATCGTAATATAGAAATTACAGAACAATTACTTAAAAGAGTCTGTAATAGTTCACTTTAATTTAAAAATTACTGGTTCTTTTCCATATTACAAGTTTTATTTTATAAAATAACTCTTTAACTTCTTGTTGTATGTAACTCAAATGTTTACGGTCACGCATCCTACGTAAATATTACCCTTATAGTGACAGTGAGGTTTCAGTTTAATTAAATCACGTTATAGAAGTGTATTACGTTGACCTAAGGTTAGGCCAATGTTGTATGCACTATCCAAAACATTCCTGTGCCCTGTCTGAGCAATAAACCCGTGTAATTACGGAATAACTTCGTACTTGTACGCTCAGTATTCAATGAATATATATCAGTAACTAAATTTTGTTAAGGTTCTAGTCTCTGTAAAGACTATCGCTATAGAGTACCTATGGTTAAAATTCTTTGATTCTTTAAGATTCACAAAAAAATAAAGAATTTTGTTACCTTACATAAAAACTATCTTATGTGTACAAGTAGTAAACTGTATGTACCAAATATCAAGCACATTCTGTCAAGTCGTTTTCGCGTGAAAACAAACATTCATAATTTTTTTTTGTCTTTTGGAATGTATTTATAAACATTTTAAATATGCTACGAAACTTTTTTTTTGTATTTATGTGCGGATTATTTTTTTATACCCACTATGATATGATATATTATAATGATTTAAAACAATTGGTAAAGAAAAGTATCTATCGCGAAAAAAGAGCATATTATGATTTTTATATAAATTCAACACTAAATAATAGTAAAACATTTTGGAAAAATCTTAAAGAAAAAATCTTACCTGATACAAAATGTCGTGACTCATTGCCTAGCCACTTCAATGATCCTAATACCATTAATGCTCATTTTTTAACGTGCCTGGCCCTTCTTCTTTGCCTCTCTCAGTGTTAACATATTATGAGTACCACAAGTTGAGTGATGCTCGTTTAACTTTGAGGGTGGTATCTGAGGACGAAGTGGCAAAACATATACTAGGTATAAAAACAAACGCATTGGGATTGGATGGTATTGGAAGAGAAATGATTTTATTTACCCTTCCGCGAACATTACGTGTATTAACTGCTATTATTAATAGGTCCGTGGTCACTGGTTCTGTTCCAGCAGTATGGAAGTCAGCACTGGTTACTCCTTTGCCCAAAATAGATAATCCTCTAGAGATGAAAGATTTAAGGCCAATCAGTGTTTTGCCATTTTTGTCAAAAATTCTTGAAAAAGTTATCTTCAAACAATTGTATAGCTACGTAGAAGATAATCACATTTTACCTGAATTTCAGTCTGGATTTCGCAGTGGCAGGGGCACCATATCATCATTACTTGATGTTATCGACAACATACTTGTTAATCAAGACAAGGGAAATGCTACAGCTCTTACTTTATTAGACTATTCCCGTGCTTTTGACAGTTTAAATGTTTCGTTACTTCTTTCAAAATTCTTTCAAATTCTTCTTTCAAAATCTTATTATGGTGTAGAACCACAATCGGTTACATGGTTTGACGATTATTTCAGCGGCAGGCTTCAAACTGTAAAATTGATTGATAAAACGAATACGGATCTACTTTCTCTTCCAGCTGCCGTCAGCAAAGGTGTTCCACAAGGAACTATTCTTGGCCCACTTCTCTTTATTATATACTGTGCCGACCTTTCGAAAATAATCCATCACTCAAAATTCCACCTTTATGCCGACGATGTTCAAATTTATATTTCATTGCCACGCGAACATCCACTGCAGGCCATAAAAAGTATCAACCAGGATCTGGACTGCATAGCCAACTGGTCTACTAAAAACGCACTTATTCTCAACCCTTCAAAATCAAAATATATGATCCTTGGTTCCAAGCATCAAATTAATAATATTTTGTCGTGTAATCAGCATTTCTGGCCAGACTGTTGATCGTGTTGATGAAGCCAGGAATCTTGGAATAAGTGGTAATTGACAGTGAGCTTCGGTTCGAAAGCCATGTGCTTAATCTGGTGCGAAGTTGTTTTTACCGTTTAAAAATTCTTTTTAAAATACGTAACTTATTGTCAGAGGAAGTACGTGTGACATTGTGTGAAAAGAACTCCTCTAAATTAAATTTAAAAAACGATGTTACAGTTTGTGTCTCGGTCGGGACTCGCGACTGGCCTTGTTTGGTTGCAACTGAAAATCAGTGTTTTGCTCAGTACGAGCAATTAGTATACATTGAGGTGCGACCATTTCGTTGCTGCGGATGTGCCAGGATTGTTTGTATTTAAGTTGTTGTTGTGTTATTGTAAGTTAGTAATAAGTGTTAATTGTGTTATGTAAATTGTATTGTCCGTGGCAAACGAATAAATGTTTTATCTATCTATCTATCAATATAGGTATCGTTAAATAGGTCTCCTTGAGACACATACACTCGACAAGGCATAGTTTGTATCTTTTGATTTCAACCTTGAATATCAACTTTAGTTACTACATAATAAATTTCGCGTGTGCAAGGGGCATGCAGGGGACTATTTATTTAATCACTTTGACGGGAAAATAATGGAGGTACCGCTCGGCCTCCCATCAAAATAGTTTGAGGCCAATCTATCGTGTATCGTGGTGCCGTGATGGAACCCTTGTACGGTATGGATTAAATAATTTTCCTTAGTGAGTAGAAAACACGGTATGTACTGACCGACATGGCTCAGTTTCATACGAGTGGCGATGTCTATCTTGTGACTAGCTGTACCTTTAGAATTCAGGGAAAATAATAATTATGTAGAGGTTCGTAGACCTTTTTATTTTATTTTTTTATAAAAAAGTAAACGTGGATATAAATATACATTTAATTTTTTGCAAAACTTCGATGCGATCGATGCGTAAGTAGTAGGTTTTAGCACATGAATTAATAGTTTGATTTAAATTTTATTAAATTTCTACATTCAAAGAGAATTTATTTGGCATTTGTTTTTTTACACATTCATTTCTTTAATTAGTCAAAAGTAATCGGGAATACTCAAATGTTGGAGACAAAATGCAAATTTTTATACAAAAAACTAGTAACTCTCCAGATATTACAGCTGCATTCTCTTTTAAACTATGCGCTTTAGGATAAATCGTGTGAAAATGGCTTCATACTCAAAATAAAGAGCGCTGAAAATGACGTTAAACGCGCAGTCAGTATTAAACTGAAGTTAAAATGGAGCGCATTTAAAAGCAACTGAGAATTCCGCCAGCTACAGTAACGAGTGGCTTGTACATTTTTGTTTATTAAAAAATGTAAAGAAATATATTTGGATTTAGCTGATAATTTATTTGTTTTCTTTGAGACTTTGATTTTGATTTGATGTGGCTGTCTGTAATTTTATTTTATTTAAAAATTTTGTATGGACTATTGGTCTGAGAATAAATGATTTTTATTATTATAAATTTTTTTTTGAGTATCTTAATATTTTCAAAAAAATAGAACATTATATAATTACGAAACCGAACGACCACGATTTACGATTGCGAAACCCGCGCAACTTCGTTTGTATCCCGCTTTCCCGTGGGAATTTTGGAATGTATTTTACTTTAGAACCTTCCTCTTGAATCACTATTTATATAAACCCCATCAAAATCCGTTGCGTATTTTTAAAGATCTATGTATACATAGAGACAGACAGACAGTGGGAATTCATTTCATACAATGTAAAGGTGTCACCTAAAAAAATAAATAAAATAATAAATATATAGGGACAATTCATACAGATTGAGCTAGCCCCAAAGTAAGTTCGAAACTTGTGTTATGGGATACTAACTCAACGATATTATATTTTATAACAAATACATATATAGATAAACATCCAAGACCCGAGACCAATCAGAAAAAGTTCGTTTTTCATCATGACCCGACCGGGAATCGAACCCGGGACCTCCTGGGTGGCGGTCTGGCGTGGTAACCATTACGCCACGGAGGTCGTCAAATAGGGTTAAAATCTTATTTCTTCTTTTTGAGTCAATGACAGTCACACAATAAATCGAATTTGACCAGTACATACCTACCTGGCAATGGCAAGATCTTTATCGGTTGTCATGAGGAGGTCCTCCCGAGTACATTCTGGGCACAGTAAGTTCATATTACAGTCAAGTTCTGAAATGAAATTGTCAAGGAATTCCTTTTACCAAAATATCATTTTGTCTAGAAAAATTGCTTATTAGTCAACTTATAAGAACTCCGTTCATTGTCCTTCCATAATAAAATATTTAAAAAAAATATATATTAAAAAAAAATACTTTTAATTTTTTTATAGGATCACATACTTATTATACACATCAGTGTGCCAGGTTATAAATACATTTTGTCGTGAATATGAATTGTTTTTTGATCACTTTAATATGTTACATCGGCTCGTAATTCTGACAAATGGGTAATTCTGATATCCTTTTACAGAGTACAATTTCTTTTGTTGTCCATTTTGGTAGAGAAACGCTGTTAAATGCTTATCCGTGATAAAACTGTGTAGTAATCGGTCATTTTCGTTTTTATGGTGTGATGCAGGTTCTTTTTGTTTGTCGTTTTATATAAGGAACCTCTTATTCTAAAATGTATTGGCTTCTTTTTTATATTGTTAAATCTAAAAACACTTACACAGTACTTTTTAACAAACAGTTCAAAATTTTGCTTGAATAAATTATTTACAACATAGAAAACAAATCTATTATACCCTCCGATTTAGCAAATAACAGCGATTTTTTTACTCCGTTAAAAAATAACCCAAACACTTTATGAAAATATTATTTTTCTTGCCAGTTCTATTTAATACATACAAATCTGTCGTCTAAAATGATGGTAGGCATAAGACGAACATTCGAAAGAACTTAAATGGTAACTACGTGAAAGTGCTTGTAACGAGTTTTGGAGTGGTAAAGCAATTATTATGAGATGAGCTAGCTCGACCGGGGAAGTACCACCCTCTCACAGAATATCGACGTGAAGCAGCAATGCGTTTCGTTCGGTGAGTGAGAGATCCGGAAGGTCAACTCCTTCCCTCTTTTCCTTCTCTTCCTCCTTCCTTTCCTCCAACCTCCTTGGTGGACAACGTATTGGCAGCACCCCTGGTGTTACTGATATCCATAGGCAGCGGTGACCGCTTTCCATCAGGTGACTTGTTTGTCTACTGTTTGACATAAAAAAACGAGTCTATTTAACAATTTTGACTTTTGACTTTGGTTTACTTACATTAAAACTCTGTTACAGTTAAGAAAGAGATGAACAAAACTGTCAAGGCTAAAAGCAAATTGCTGTCGGTATTTCAGCAATCAGTCTTTCTGACAAATTAGAGTGCATGAAGAATCGTGTAATGAAATTCTTTTGTGCTCACCACTGCCTTTGACGCAGCGAAAAATATTTACAGTGCACTAAACAAATTTAACAATGTTCATTACTAGAATATGGGTTTCACTTAGTTACAATAATGATACCTGGCTGATAAAATGTCTAAAAATAAAAAATAAATTTTCTTAATCTTATGCACATGCTATAGGTATTTTTTTTAGAAACTCTTTCTTAAATAAAGTATGAATGCTTTTTCTGTAAACTATGGATATTTATGAAAAACATTCATGGGACAAAATATACCTACAGCTTTCATGAGAATTTTATGACCGACTCGATGAAGACCGTTTCAATATGCCATGATAATTTACAGATAGCCTATCTATAAGATAATGATTTAATATTTAATTCACAAAAAATATTATTGATTATCAGTACATTAAGACGAAGTTTTTAAAGCTTTAAAATAATATTTTCATATAACTACATTCACGTACTAGTGCAGTGTAGTCATAAAAGGATAATAAAAACAATAAAAATGTCGGAATCAAACTGAGATACCATGTTACCACAACTTAGCCATAAATGGTTGAAAAAAACAAAAAAATAATGTCGGTAGAATTGTCCAAAAGCGGTCCACAGAATCAAGATGCATTTGGCAAATGTTGCACTAGATAACATCAACAGATTAGCGAATCTCCTCTGCTGTAAATCACGAGTTATGAGCTTTTTATTTCAAGAATTTATTCCAGACTTTAAATCGAGGTATTGTAAGGTCTACACAAAATTTTACTTAGAATAATTGGTTTTTGACTAAAGCAGTATTAAATGTTTTTAAGTAGTACCACAGAATAATAAATAGTTTGGGAGTTTAAGCAGATATTCTGTTCTGTCATAACTTATATATTCGAGTTTACACCCACGACCCTTATATCTTATAAGAGGTCATATTACGGTATGTGGGACGATATAATCTGTACATGCTTTTATACTACAAAAGCGATCAGTTGCATGCCAACTACACTCAAAAGCTGTTGGGTCCTGTCGGCATTTGTATCAGTCTTCCCTATCAATTTCATGTATCAAAGATTATTGGTAGTATAAAACCGCATAGATGGCCAACTAAGAAAAAAACCTAGGATTTTATCTTCCATAAATGTACCTTTGTAGTTTGTAGTAGTGCCAAACTATTAAGTAATCTGTGGAAGTACTCTTTAATTTAGTAGAGTCAGAAACATATATACAGACTACAGACTAAAGTAATTTTGATTTGATTCTACACAATGCAAACAGCGCCACACACAATCATTACTATTGATTCTCTATCAATATCGGGAATGTACGGGGGACATGCTCAGTACTTGTTTGTTAAAAACAATTGACTATTGTACAGTCAGGTGCAGGTCGAGCTTCACAATTTCCAGTACAATTTGACTCTTATGACATAGAACTTAAGAATGGTACAAAGTCTATGTAAAGGTCGACCTGCTTTTGACTGTACGTGTCTTTAGAAAAAACTTATATTTATCTTTAAAAAGCGCACTAAACAATTCATTCTATGGATTTCCAAAGAGTGTTTCCCGATAATGTAGTTCTGACAGGCGTAACTCCGCGGCGACAGCGCAAAGTACTTACACGGATTCCGGTGGAACTTGAATGACATTCGATTTTCTTGGTGAAATACGTTATAGTATTTGTGGACGTAAAATTAAATATTCTGATGTAGGTGCATTACATCTTATGTTATATGAAAATAAATAGGACTGCTGTTTTCAATAGATATATCGAATACACGTCTTTACTTTTGCTTACCAGACATGGAACAAATGTTAGGAAATTGTGCAACTGTTTAAAAGAACTACTAACGACATAAATAAAGAACTACTAATAGATTTTTTTCATATCTAGCGAAATGGACACTTTGTGTATACATATGTATACACAGAGTGTCCCATTTAAGAAACTATCAAATAAAAAACGATCTTTCAATTTAAAAATGGTTTGGCGAATTCAATGTGTGCTAATTATTCCAATGAATCTTCTGAAATTAAAATAATAGTAAAAATAAAGAGTATATATCGGCTGAGGTTATAAATAGAAGGTAATGGATCGTAGACGAACAAAATAAGAAAAGTTTGTACTTTAGTTAGAGAAGGTCGTACGTAGATATTCCTGAAAGAACTTACTAACAGCATTGGCACAGATTAGGTTAAAAGTTATATTAAGACACTGTCCGTGAACTTGAACTAAATAGACCTAGTTACTCTGTGACTTAGTACTACTAAGTTATTAGAACAACGGTATGAATCCATCACCAAATGTCGTCGGTGAGAATAATGAATTAATAAATAAATGGAATTATTTATTTCCAAAGAATTATCGGCATTGCTCTCAAAGTCAAACTGAAGTGACAAGACAAGAAGCACGCAAGCAAGATGACGTTAGCAAATACGGTAGAGGCTCTGAAACTTTCTTGCATGGTCTGGAGTGAAGTGAAAGTCACCTGTGGGATAACGAAATGTCAGCCCTCTAGTATAAATAAACCGATGGATGATAGAAACCTGAAAATCGTATCAACTACATGAAAAGCATAAGACATATAGATGGCTGATAATAAGGAAGATGCTGATATAGGACCAAAATCTCTCATGTTTACAAAATTGTCTAAATTAAATAATGCAATATGCAAATTCCACCATATTGGACGATCGTTACTTAGACGTTCTGACGGAGGTACAAGACTCCAATCCTGATATTTGTTGTTGACCTTGTAAGGAGCGCTCCGTGGGGGATCCACCATTAAAACACGTCTCTCGCAAGTAACAATATATCTTAAGATCACGTGTTGTCTCGTTCTAATTAAATAAATAGTCATGAAACAGCAATTTTTCTTTATCACGAGCAAAGCAGACGTTAGTCTACTCATGACGCACTTTTTGTTAGTGACAATAGAACCTATGCAATTATTATGCAGCGACGCGCAAAAAGTTCAGCGCGAAATAAATCTGTGAAAATTCTGGCAGATCTAATTGCGCAGCGTCGAGCCACGTCACACAAAAAATTAATACGTTTGCTTCAACGCACGATAACCCGAACGTCACACATCGTCTCCCATCTGCATCCTACTTTCCCGTCGTAATTTCGGAAAATCCTTTCTTATCGGAAACCTACGTAATAGACAGAATATACTCCACATGTTAAAGACCTGAAACATAGTTTAGGCTGTACGTTGATCCGTCATTCAGTACAAAACATTTTCTATTTATAAAATGTCCGTGGTGTGCTTTAATTCGAATCCTATTCTAACGTAATAACAGACTATACAGTAGTCCTTGGGACTAGATGGCGCTATGTAATAAATTATCCTGGAATTTACTATTATAGTTTTATCGAGCACTTGGTCGACCTACATATTTAAATGTAAGGTTCTGTCGACGCCACCTAGTAAGTAGCATACTTAGGTACCTACTCTAAGATTTATTTCGCCGTTTAAGGTTGGTCAAATGGAAACTAATGTGTTTTAAACTAAGTTTGTAATAATATATAGAGTTATAGAGGCTTATAGTACTGGAGTTGTTAAAGGCTTTGGCAATACGAATTTAACTTAGCATTCTGTTCTAAATGAAAATAATAAACTTAAATTGTCCAGACTGGAACACCATGAGCCTGTTATTAACGAGTTTATAGTGTTATTGTTGTAAACAATATATAATGAAGGAATAACGCAGGATGTCTCCAATTGTTATTTAATTTAATCATTAAATCACACATTACTTAATTTACTTATAGGTATTATCGCTATTTTATGTCCTACTCACCAATCACCATCCGTAGCAATATTTTCAAAAGAAAACCTGTTTATTCGGTACACAAAAACAAATAATTAAAATGTACATACACAACAAGAAGTATACATTCTCTATGTCGCATTTTAGAAGAAGGAAAGAAGAAAGATTGTTTATTTAATGTCTAACTTATTATTTGAGAACTTAAAAAAATGGCTAACATCTATAAAATAATAAACGTAGATCGGACAACATAAAGGCATCTGCTCAGAATGAACCGTGGGGTCGTCCGACTCCATGGCGCTGGTCTTCCGCAGATGCCTGTTTGCAATTGTAATATTATCATTCCCATTTTGGGCATAATAAGTCCAATCGCATGACATAACTCATTTTTGCCCGAAATGGCGCTTAGTCGTTTTATCTTTTAACAGTCGAAATTATAGAGACTCGAGATTATAGATTGGAACACACTTTACGGGCATTTTATCGCACTCAATATCTCAAAGGAACAATGTGTAAATTAGATTTAGTCGAAGGATATTATCGGAAAACCAGCTGTTGGATTACGTTGAACTGATAGTGGATTTTGAGGGCCATCCAGTGGGGCATAGTGTAAATGGTATGATTCAACAATATAATATTTGTTGTAGAATAAATCAATTGTGATTTTATCGTTTGTACCATGTTTCAGTTATGAAATAAATAAATAGGTAAGTCAACATTTTGACTAGGGAGAATGGAACATAACATATTGTTATTTATTCGTTTAACTATTTCACAAACTATTCCTGTAAATATGCAGGTATTATTTTATTAGCAATTTTCATATAATCATAATACAAACACTTACTAAAAACAGTCATTTGAAACCCAAAACAAGTAAGAGGCTAATGTTTGAAATTAATTAATTCATTATAACATATTATTATCAACCACTAATCATCCCACTGCAGAGGTAGGCCGCGCTTCAATCGAAGGTGATCTGTGGGACAATTCACGTAACAAGAACCGATTCTAGTTCGATTCAACGACACTCGCTGTCCCGTTCAATTCCTATTTTGTATGAGTGAGACAGCGAGTGTCGTTGAATGCTGCTCCAGTGCGGATTGGCAGAAGACAAGTGTTTTCTAGCCGCCTGAAGGTCGAGCTCCTCAATTTGTTTTAAATTAATACAAAGTTTGATTAAGTCACATTGGCGCTTAGTAATATTACTCGCAATATGTATATTTTATAAAAAAGGCCGTAACCGGGTTTCTTTCGCCATTTCTTTTACCGGTGGCCATTTTGCTTGTGTCCGAAATGGTGGTAGTATATAACGTAGTTTATTTTCTTTATACATATATACAAATTGTAAATGACAAGAAAAAGTGCCTGTGAAGGTCTAATTTCTGAAATAAACGATTTCATTTCATATTATTTTAATACTTGACATTTTTACGGGCAAATAAGTAAATATCTGAATAGAATTATATCAAATTGACCACAAGTGATTGGGTTCGGGTTCGTACGCTGTACAATTAACCTTATTTGCTGTGGACCTTTGGAAGTGGCCCCACGCATTTAACGACACTATATATTGAGATTTACGAGTCAAAATTAAGTGGTCTATAAATTCCTAATCAATTAAAATCCATAGTATTACAATTACGAAATTGACTTAAATATTTTTTTGGTATATCTCCTCTTCCTTGCGTCATCGTATTTACTAAAATAGAAGCATTGACGGATTTTTTTATGGATATTATGTAGTTAGATCTCTGTGATCTTTTTCTTTTCTTCTATTCTACTAGACCGAGTAGTGTAGGAAGGCAAGAAGTCTCACTGCTCACTACTCACTCTCACCGCTTATTGACATTGACGGAGTCTGCTACCGTTACTGTTTTTTATTGTATCCTGCACAATTCAAAAAAGAACCTTACCATTGTAAGGTTAGATCATATTGTCTTTACGAATATTTTTTGCTAGTTTTCTTCGGTACATTTTCATATTAAACAGCATCATTATTTATGGGATGAATTTGTGTGAAGTGTAGAAGGTCGCAAATTTTTGAAGATTATTTTGCGACCTCTACACTCATCTTTTTCTTTTCAGTCATGCGCATCAATCCTTTCGCAAGTCCTGTAAATGATTGACAATAAAGTAATAAACTTAACAGAACATTTATGTTCCTAGTTTATCGTAATTACTGGTACTCAGTGACAGTACGGTGACATTTCTCACGGGACGGGATAAAGGTAAACGTACACTAGGTCAGGAAAATAAATAAACTTTTTCATATTTCATTACAATAAAAAGATTTAATTAGTTTCCAAGACAGTGAGTCGAAAGGTACAATACGCGCATCGGAATATTTTTACCCACCCTAATCTAAGTATTTAAAAGTAAACAAATGCCATCTTTGTTTACGCAAACGATGGCATCTGTGGCAATTATTAAAATAAGAAAGGTATAAAAAATATTAAAGATTTTTCACGTTTACTTGGGCGAGCGCAGTGCTTTGTGACTGATGTTCTAATGTTTGCCAAACACGGCTCAGGATAAATGAATATAAATTTAATCGAAACTATTTCATATTGAAATAAATATTATAATTTTCGTGTCATAAAATATTTTATGACCAAAATTTATATTTAACACAAATCTATTATTTATCGTGTTATGACCAGGCTTGGGAATAGCAAATAACAGAATCGTGCGCAAAATTATAATTATGAAAACTGCATAATCAGTTACCAATTTACAGTTTAAATTATTGCTAAATTCGTAATTTCTTATTATTTACAGCTGAACTATTTCAATGGCCATAATTTTAAAATTTTAGCACTAATAATTTCAAATAATAAATGAAATACTGTTGAATTTGAAATACTTACCTACCTATAATTATATTTACATAATATTATTATTATAATTAGGAAAAAATAATTACAATTATTTTTTTTATCAAAACTCTGCAACTGATTTGGCACTTATATTTTGCTATAAGTTAATTTTAAAACTTTGAACATGTCCCTCATCTCAGTCCCTTCATATTTATCTAATACTAGTGAAACCCGAGCAGCTGCGTTTGCGTGTATTTATTTATACACAGTAGCACCATCTATATCCGACTTTTGATGAAATCCTACGGGAATCGCATACTTTTCGGGAGAAAAAGTACGCTATGTAAAAAAAGTAACAGCTGCTACATACATATCAAATATCTTAAATATTGACCCAGCCATTTGAGCGTGAGGAAGTAACAAACATAACTTTCGCCTTTATATATATTTATATTAGTAGGATTAAATGATGTCTCTTCTACTTTCTGTTCAGTTAGATCTACTCAACGTGGCTCAACGGATTTTAATTTAGTTTTCAGCAATAGAAAGAGTGATTCAGGAGGAAGCTAAGCTAGTAGAAAATAAAATAAAAAAACTCAAATAAAAAATCCCATTTCATACAAACAGTATCTTATTTAACTCAGACGAATAAAAAAGCCATCCTGTGTATACGAAGAGGTTTTTTTTAGTACGAAAGTTCGTTCATTTCGAGGTAATCTCGTCCCGCCTTGACAAGGTCTAATAAATGTCATGCAAGGCGGTTGATTAACTGGTCTACTCTTAACTGCGTGTACATCTGTATGTCCTCTAAGAAATCTGGTTTAATTCCAGAAAATTCAAGGATCAAGATGTTAATATACAGTTAATTGTATGTAACCGTTATTTTTAACTCAAGAAATTGTTACTAAACAAATTATTGTGCGGATATGGAAATACAGTTGAAAGAATAACGTATTCTCAAGCTATAAATGGTATTCTTTTTGTATTACATAATTAATGTGGTGTCTAGGTGTTCTCCCAAAAGTAGCGCATAGAAGTTCGAGTTATTTCAAACAATTTAAATAGTTGGTATTAACTATCAGGTAGATAACGTCACTGCGACTTGCGCTTGAAAAATTTTCTATAACATTTCTATTCTTCCCGGTAGCTGAGTGGTAAGAACAGTCGGTCGGATATCGAGAGCACGTGGTGGGTTCGATTGAATCCCACTATACGGAGAGGTGAAATTTTTCGTTCAATCATTTTTCAAAATTTTATTAGGTACTGAACTACTGACAGAGTCGTTGTATGCTCGTTCAATTAGGCTCTAAATAAATTAAATACTTATACAATTATATAACAAATTATCACAACATTTTATATGCGCAAGTGAATAATTGGATTCGATTCAGAAATTAATCGAATAAAAAATATCGATCTTACCAATTAATAGATCATAATCGATTATACCTGTCGTCAATAAACTGACCTATTACATAACAATAATAGCCATTCTTTCAATCCCGCAGACCCAGATTCTTATAAGATAACGTCACATATGGTATGGACTTCTTAAAAGTTTATTACATAAATTGTTTTCGCTATGTATCAATCAGCGGTTATCGATTACAATGGACGTTTGCTATGTAATTTGTTTTGAGAGTAGCGTCAACATCTAACATACTAACTAACTGGGCACTACATAAATAAATGAAATCGATCTTAGAATACAAAATTGACGTTCACGGACAACGCAGACAAAACACATTTTGTGCGAGTCTGCGGCGCACAAAAAAGTCTATCAGTTTTTTTGACATTGGAAATGTCTTTTCGTTCGCTTCAGTATAGGCTTCGATTTCACGAAAAAGTGCGATCCCCTTATATCTCGGAGAGTTGTTAAGATATGATATTCATAAAAGGCTCAAAAGACGCGTATTCACGAGAGCTGTAAGGTGCAAAAAAAATTTTTTGAAAAAGTCAAAAACGAAAAAAGTTATGGCCGAAATTGTGAAAATAAATATCATTTCTTTCCGAATTTTTGATTTTGGCGCTCGATATTTCGGAAACGAAGAATGATATCAAAAATTTGAGAAAAACTCGTCTGGACAATTTAGTCAGCTATAATTTGAGCCTAAAACAAAGATGATCGGGTTAAGAGTTTTCCCTGTAGCTTAACCTTTTTGAACAAAGTCAAAAACGTTGTAGTTTTATTTTGTAACCTTTTCCTTATCCCGACTTTATCGTCGCTCATCATCATCATCATATCAACTTATAATCATGACATTGCTGGGATACGGGTCTCCCTTCAGTCGAAGGTGATTAGAGCGTACTCTGCCACGCTGCTCCAATGATGGATTGGCAGAGGCCGGTGTTTTCAAACCGCCCTAAGGCCACCGACTTGGCCTAACGACTGTCATCCATCGATAACAGCCGGGATCGACGGCTTAACCCTTTATAGGACATAAGCATCTAGGGTAGATAAAAAAAACTATGTTTTTAGATTGTTTTTTTTTGTTTTATATAATGTAAACACGGTGGTAAAAATATTCTCTCTGCCCGTGTGGCTTGAGGTTCTGAGGTCTGCTGAGTACCAGATATATTGGGTAAAATTTCAAATCTTGCTGCCCGCCTAGAACGATCGCGTTGGGATGGGACGACGGAGGACGGAGGGCTAGATGAAAAATCAACAGATGAACTGATAGGTTCGACTTTCGAGAGGTATAATTATGCTCAGGATCAGGTATCGGTGCCATAGGCCTGTCATTAGGCTCGTCATAGTTTTTTAGGATCGTTCAATACAGTATCAAAACCTCAGGTCGGTAGGGCTGCGAAAAGCATTTCCTGAAGTAAAAAAAGTAAATTTTTGCATAGATTAAATTTACAGAAATAACCATAGACATAAAACCCCGTGGACAAGACAAGACACAAATCTTACTTACTTTATTGGATAGATAAACTTTTGGACATATAAAGTGCCCGTGTTCATAATGCAAGTACCAATAAAGTAAAGCAAACAACTTTAACATTACATGTAAGGTTAATGAGTGCCATGCTAACAACGGCTTTCGTTCTCTAACTTGAATATGTCAAGCCATTACGTAATATGACATTAGATCCGCGAGGGCGTGGTTGATGCGTGCGTAGGGATGTGAAAGTAATGGGCGATCACGATTAATATTGGACATAGACAATACAAGATGTGGACTGTAAATGTGACCGTTGACACTAACTGACATAATTGGAACAAACATGTGACAAACACTTCGTTGAAGTCATAACAGTAGATTATATTTCATTCTGATATTTTGTATGTGATAGGGAAATGTGGTTACACTCTGAAAATATATAAAACCTCAACTACTTATTTGATTATTTATTTTCATAGAATAGGCTCCCGAAGCTAATGGAACGATTTGAAAAATTCTTGCATCGTTGGAAAGCTACACTATTCCCGGGTTATTAAAAATTTAATTACATAGCTATTTTAGACAGCTATTTAGGTAAAAATTTTGTAATACTCCGTTTGTACAAAGTTGTATGGTTTTACAAATTATATCTTATCAATAATAATGGACTAGCTATATAATTTGTATAATGTCTATGGTCAACCTTAATTGCCATGTACAATACAGTTTTTGAAGTGAAAATAAAAGTCATTACGCACTTGTAATAGACAGAGAGGTGTCATTTAGATATCTACTGCTAAATTACAAAATAAAATTGAACACGGTATCTAATCTGAACGATTATAGCAACAACAGGTCATAAAATATATAGTCAACCAATAAGTTGAGCAGAATAGAGAGCTAAGAACATAGATGTTTATGCTAATAATGTAAGAATCGTAAACTTTTTTAATTACTAAATGAATAGGTACTATTGATAAATAAAAATTCGAGTCATTCCGTTCACGCAATATATGCTTGAATCACCTCTTTTATCGGCTGACTGTAAATGTGGCAACTACAAAAAAAAAACAAAAGAAGACATGAGTTCAAGTCTGGAACATTAGGGCTACTTACATACTTTTTTTTTTTTTCTTTGCAATTATTTTTACTAGTGGCCATTTAGTTTACGAAATGGTGAAAGATTACAGTGCCTGTTACGTTTCGGTCCGCGCGGGAAATTGTAACTTTTTGGAGGTTTTTACAAATTGCATCTCAATCATTGATAGAATTTTCGTGAAAATTGATTTGGCGACAACAAATACAATATATCTACTGAATAATCATCATTACATATAAATTATAAATATTGGCTCTTCTCATTATGAATGGGCATAATGCACGTTTATAGGGAAAAAGATGCATCGTGGACATTCATAATAAGAAGAAGAGCTAATGTTTATAATTTATTTAATAATTATTCGGTAGATATTATTGTATTTGTTGTCGCCAAATCAATTTTCACGAAAATTCTATCAATGATTGAGATGCAATTTGTACGAAACGTACCACCTCAAGGACTAGCAATACTTATTACTATCAGAAAAAGAAACTCTACTGCTGGAAAACCTATTATTAATGTTTAAAATTTGAAAATGTGATCGGAAATAAAATAAAAAGTTGTTCTTTACTTTTCGGTGGGAGTGTATTGTACCGAAATAAATGTATTGTTTAAAAAATATATAAATACCGCAAATTTTTCAAAAATATTATTTTACTTACCTATGAACAAAAATTGTTTTGCTCTCCTTTAAAAATAGACCAAAACGCCTTTTGACTGTTATTAACAACCGTGCAGCTTAATCAAGTCAGTTATTTCAAACCTCTTACAAAAGACGAACAAAAATAATGACTAAAACCAATCTACTTCTAAGAACCATCACTCATTTTTAAGACGTCGCGAATTTGAACGACGTAACGTTTTGTTTACGCAAAAAAAGAGTTAAATTTTGAAATTGGAATTGGGTTATTTTTTTATTGGATCACATTTGGACCGGACGCGTAGAGGTTTGTGTCTATTGACGACACACAATGGGAATTACGTGGAATTATTCATACTACATCCAATAAGTTTTGATATGAGTTTATTGTTTCACGTAACAATTTGAGCTTGAAATGCAATAGACACATTACTTAAATTGGGCTTACTTTAAAATTTATTATATATCCCCAATAAGCCTATGTCATCCGAGAATAATTCCCAACGGTGAATTTTTTCAAAGCGGTCCAGTAGTTTCCGAAGCCTTCCTTTAATTGTTTGTATACTCGAATGCAAATAAACAAACAATTAAATAATTCCTCTTTATAATAATAATAAATAATAATAATAAATTCTTTATTTTTAACAATTTTACATACAGTAACTTAAAACTAATACATACTCTCTCAACTCTTTATAACAAATTGTTTTTATAGATAAGATTACGTTAGGTCGTAGTTACAACATAAACTGAGGCTGCGAATACAAGCCCGTAAAGTTTATTTATTTAATGTTACGAAACGTCAATCCACATGAGTCATTTTGATGAATTTAGTCATCAAACTTATAGCGCCTGTTTACTTTAAGTGTTTGCCTACTTATTATTATTTGACATCACAATTTATTGAAGTACCTGTTTAATATTTTATCTTTCAAATTTCATAAAAATGTCAAGATCACTCATTCCGACTAAATTCGATTGCATACTCGATTTGAACGTTGTCACCCTAACAGCTATGGCTGATCGACT
The DNA here is from genome assembly GCA_905163395.2 of Endotricha flammealis. Taxonomy (NCBI): domain Eukaryota; kingdom Metazoa; phylum Arthropoda; class Insecta; order Lepidoptera; family Pyralidae; genus Endotricha; species Endotricha flammealis. The sequence continues at coordinate 4,946,569 of LR990865.1, forward strand.
CTCACAGTTTTTATCGAGTTTTTTGACATTGCTCGATTGAATCTGATTCGAGTTACCATCTAGTTTCAATAGATGCCGGTCACGGCCGTCAGAAACAAATCAGTGGCAAACGGCATTAATGTTTAATTGGTATACATCGATGTTTTAGTTAATCTTTTTACGTTCGTGAGCTGAACATAAAAGGCGATGTATTCCAAATGAATGCCATTAACGTATTCATGCCGCTTTTTTGTAGCAAACCGGTGTGAACAATCCTGCCCTCCCATGTAAATTAGTGTTTGAACAAAAAACTTGCTTCCCTCGTTATACCGGCATCATGGATAATCTTGGTACGTTTAGTGACAGTTCAGGCTTGGGTTCGCAATTGCAGTACATGGACATTTTATTTACCGCTTCGTGAACACTAAATTGTATTTGCAAAATTTCGGATAGTGAGTTACCCTCGTAACTATGAGTTTACTAATACTTTCGTTAAAATAAGTATCATTACTTTTACACGTGTTAAAGTAATTAAGTGTAAATGGCCCGGCGACTCATCACCTCAAAAATAATATCCTACTTATAGAGTAGATTAATTTATACAAATCATTTATTACTGTATACTCTCACAAGGTCTTTTAGGTTTTCACAAACACGTTCTGTGTTTGTGAAAACCTATTCTCTGAATAAAAGTTTTGAATTTTGAATTTCTTTGAATTACTTGAAAATATATTGAACAGCCTTCGTTTAGACTTCGTTATTAGTTAGCACAGATGGTCAAGGAACTAATACCTTTTTTATCACCATCATTCTTGAGCAGAATTAAATCAAGTGCAAGTGACAAAATTCGTTTCAGTTAACCCTTGGCTAACCTTTGTTTAATATTAATAAGGGCCTTCGAGCATTGTGTGTTGCTTCACTACGAGTTGGCGGATTGGCCAATATCATTACCACGTCCTGTACCTTTAATGACAGGCCGAGTCCGCAATTATAAGATTTATCACATCCTCAGCGAGACAAATGAACATAGTTTTTGTTTCAAAGGGCTTGTATTCATATCCATTGCCAGTTTAAGTGATTTACCGTTTTGTTTATATGGCCGCTGTTACTTGAATATAAACTTTATGGCTAATTAAAATAAACATTACAACACGTCGTTAAATTAGGATCATATTGGCTGTTATTCGTGTTGAACAATGCGACACGTGAATTATTAGCTCTTAGATGTTTTGTAATAAGCAGTAAAATATATGAAGTACGTTTTGAGAGAGTTATTGAATGTTCGTGAGGTTAGACAAGAATTTTTGTAGAAATAGCGTCCCATTCCCTTCCAGATTTCTGGCCAGAGAGAACTGTTTTCAGACGGTACAGGAAACCGACAAAGACTATAATCCCTAAAGTGTAGTTTCTATATATAAAATACTAGCTTTTTTGCCCGTGACTTCGTCCGCGTGAAGTTCCGGACCCGTTCCCGTGGGAACCAAATTGAATTTCGGGAAAAGCTATAGCCTATGTCACTCCCTGATAAAGTAGCTTTCTACTGGTGAAAGAATTTTCGAAATCGGTCCAGTAGTTTCGGAGGCTATTCAATTCAAACAAACAATCAAATCTTTCCTCTTTATAATATTAGTATAAAAAGATTAGTATAGATAATATTATGTAGGTATGTCTAGGTTACTATTATGTGTGAGCCAAGGTATTTAGACTAAGTACTGAGTTGCTCATAATGTTGGAGATTACATTGGACAACGTAAGAGAGTTATACAGCGTTGGCAATTGTTATTACTCTTTGCCTATAAATTTCTGCAACTTATTGTTCTGCAATCTTCTGCCTATGTCAGCCCTCAGCGCCGCTGATATCCGAGTAGTATGGCCGCTGCTTAGCGTTCGTCAGTTAGGGATCTGTCTGATGCGTTCTGTACAATAGGGTTGTTTCCGGGGTCAAAATAATTACATTATATTTAGTCCGTATTTTAGATTATAAAAAAATATTGGACACGTATTTTTTCTTTTTTTGATTAAACAAAAAATAACAAAGATACAAGGCATAAAAATTTTGGAGTGGCCTTTGACGTCACCCCGTGCGAAAAAAAAATGCCGGCGTGACGTAACACGTAACTTTAATGGGCTATATCTTTGTCTTTTTTGGTCTAATTTACAAATGAAAAAATGAGTTGCCCTTATTTTTTAATAATCTAAAAGACGGACTTATTACATTTTTACGGCAACTAGCCTATTGCATACAAGCTATATAAATTAACTGCTATTAGATAAACAGCTTGTTTCTAAAACGCATATTTTAATTCCACATTAATTTTCAAGTTATCTCTTTTTTAGTTTGACAGTGATCGCTACATTTTAATGTGTTAATATTTTAGCACACACAGCTTTATTTTAATAATTAAGTACCATTAAAAATGTGTTTCAGAAACTGGCGGTATGTCATTTACTTATTTCATTTTCTATTGTTTTGATCAAAATAAATCTTTAGCTAATACAAATTCTGATACCTTATCTTTTATCGTGTTATTTCTTGTTATAACATAATTTTGTATCGATATTGTTACAAAATCCATATAGGGTAGAGGTGTCGACTTGTACCAATTAGGTATATAAATACTAAAAACCATTGGTTTTCAACCGGCTATTATGTCAAGTTCCTTCTTACTATAAAATATTACGCACAATCAATTACCATTATCAGAATTGTATTCTTACCTATGCTATGCGAACGTTTAAAAATAAGTTGGTAACGCTAGCCACAAGCGAACCACACACCACATGACACCCGGAGATGAAGCAGGCACCATAGTCAAAATCGGCTGGACAGTATCATCAACATCATATTACGCACGTAACTAAGGAAGGCATGTCTCGTTTATAAAAAATTAAGAAAACACTAGGTCCCATTGTTTGATCAGTAGCTAAGTATAGGTACTAATGGTTAAAATTCGTAGCAATTTTTAACAAATACTTAGTTTTTTCAACGAATTTAAACCATTATTATACTTAACTACTGATCGAACGACGGGGCCTTAGTCTGCACACATAGTCTCTTGCAGTTTTTAAGAAAGGTTACCCTGCAGTGCTGTTGCGTTGGAGTTTCACGCACAGATGAACTCGATTTTACAATATTAGTCAAAAATGTGGTTGTCCGACTTACTGATTTCAACGCAACTATTTCATTAATTAGGTGTTACAATTATTGCAATAAGAACAAAATTCTCCACATCGAAGACTAGCCTAGAAGTCAACTGGCAAATTGGAAATTGTGTATTCACCAGTAGAAAGCTACATTATCAGGGCGTAACATAGGCTATAGCTTTTCCCGAAATTCAATGTGGGTTCCATGGGAATGGGGCCGGAACTTCACGCGGACGAAGTCGCGGGCGAAAAAGCTAATATAATTATTATAAATGAGAAAGTGAGTTTGTTTGTTTGTTATTCCTTCACGGCTTGACCAAGCAGCCGATCATTATGAAAATTTGTATAAATATTGTCAGTGGTACAGAGCCTAACATAGGCTACTTTTTATCCCGTGAAAGTATATCATTCCAATGGGAAAATATATTTTTACTATAGAGGACGCTGTATGGGATGCTATAGGCCAACAGATGGCGACACAAGTCGCGCGAGATCTATGTCATAAAATTAAAGCGAGCGAAGCCGCGAGGAAAAGCTAGTTTCCAATTTATACCAATCCCTAGAAGAAAGGGAATTTGCTGTCTCTTGTTGTATTAAAAGAAACGTATTTATTGTTACAAACACGAGTCCTGAACAATCATAATGAAGTGCTGTATACATTGCTGGAATCGTGTACTTGGAATCTCACAGAGTTCCCATTAATTTGAAATGAGACACGATCTCTGCTATGGAACAGTAGAAATGTAATTTTAACTGTTTGTTTTTTTTTATTTATTCGCCTTTACTGCAGCTTTATTCCAAAAACAAAATTACACATAATATTTTATTTATTTATTTACTCGCCTTAAAAAACAAAATTACACATATTATTATATTATCAAGTTTTATTGTTTAATCTTTATCTTAATACTAGCTGACACGTCAAACTATGTTCCGTCTTAACCCCTACTCTACCCCTACCCCTACCTTACCCTACCCTAACGGGATAAAAAGTATCCTATGTCCTGCTCCTGGTACAAGCTACCTCTCCACCAATTTTCAGCCAAATCGCTTCAGTCGTTCTTGAGTTATAAATGGTGTAACTAACACGACTTTCTTATATATATATATATAGGTAGATACTAGCTGACCCGGCAAACTTTGTTCCGCCTTAGAGGCACTACCCTACCCTACCCCTACCCCTACCCTACCCTACCCCACCCCTACCCTACCCTACCCTACCCCTACCCTACCCTACCCCTACCCCTACCCTACCCCACCCCACCCCTACCCTACCCTACCCTACCCTACCCAACCCCTACCCTACCCCTATCCTACCCCTACCCCACCCCTACTCTACCCCTACCCTACCCCTACCCTACGCCTACCCTACCCCTACCCTACGCCTACCCTACCCCTACCCTACCCCTACCCCACCCCTACCCTACCCTACCCTACCCCTACCCTACCCTACCCCTACCCCTACCCCTACCCTACCCCACCCCACCCCTACCCTACCCTACCCTACCCTACCCAACCCCTACCCTACCCCTACCCTACCCCTACCCCACCCCTACCCTACCCCTACCCTACCCCTACCCTACCCCTACCCTACCCCTACCCTACGCCTACCCTACCCCTACCCTACCCCTACCCTACCCCTAATCGAGTTTTCATTGTTTTTAAGATGTATTCTGCTATTCGGGACGGAAACAAATCCAACAAATCAAAAACCATGGCAATCGGTCCAGCCGTTCTCGAGTTATAAGTGTTGTAACAAACACGACTTTCTTTTATATATAAAGATGTAGATATGAACATGCTTTCTCATCCCATTTCTTCCCTTGTAGTAGGAAACGCGTTGGTAGTGCCTCTGGTATTACTAAATTTCATATCAGGTAACCCAGCTGCTTGTTTGTTATGGCATAAAAAAGGTCTTTAAGGTTTTTTGTTAAGTTTATATAAAAAAAAACACATTTGTTGCCACAAGCACAAGTCAAGTTGTTCTTTTTAGAACAGGTGCGTTTATCTAATTGCAGAAATAAATGATGAAATAATAAATTCTAGGTCACTTCCAGAATGAAACGGTGAAGTATTTGTGGATCCACTCTACACCCTTTCCGCGTCACACCCGTACCGCGCCTGTCAGGAAGCACTCATTTGATTATATTGAATACTAGCTGACCCGGCGAACTTCGTATCGCCTAAAGAACCTTCATGCTGAATTTCATTCGAATAACTTCAAAACGGCAAAGTTTCATACTAACTTTGCACCCCCGTTTAACCCCCTAAGGGATAATTTTTGAGAAAAATATTTTACTCGTGTTTCATGCCTTTCAATAAAGAACCTTAATGCTGAATTTCATTTAAATAACTTCAAAAACGGCAAAGTTTTATACGAAATTTGCGCCCCCGTTTAACCCCCTAAGGGATGATTTTTGAGAAAAGTATTTTACTCGTGTTTCATGCCTTTTAATATAGAACCTTCATGCTGAATTTCATTCGAATAACTTCAAAAACGGCAATGTTTCATACTAAGATTGCACCCCCGTTTAACCCCCTAAGGGATAATTTTTGAGAAAAATATTTTACTCGTGTTTCATGACTTTCAATAAAGAACCTTCATGCTGAATTTCATTCGAATAACTTCAAAAACGGCAAAGTTTCATACTAACTTTGCACCCCCGTTTAACCCCCTAAGGGATGATTTTTGAGAAAAATATTTTACTTGTGTTTCATGCCTTTCAATAAAGAACCTTCATGCTGAAATTCATTCGAATAACTTCAAAAACGGCAAAGTTTCATACTATCTTTGCACCCCCGTTTAACCCCCTAAGAGATGAATTTTGAAAAAAATATTTTACTTATGTTTCATGCTTTTCAGTAAAGAACCTTCATGCTGAATTTCATTAGTGTAACTTCAAAAACGGCAAAGTTTCATACTAACTTTGCACCCCCGTTTTACCCCCTTAGGGGATGAATTTCCAAAAATCCTTTCTTAGTGAGCACCTACGCCCCAAAAGGAACCCCCACGCAAAATTTGAGACTCCTGGTACTTGTAGTTTCGGAGATTTCGTGATGAATCAGTCAGTGATTTTCTCTTTTATATATATAGATGATATTTTGTGCTTAGATTTTTCCCTTGAAACTTTCGGTACCTACACTGTATTGTGCCAATCTAAGAACTAGTCTAATAAGGAATTAACATGTAGAGAAATATGAGATTATTCGTAACTGGGAAAAATCGGGACGAATACAACCACACATTTTCATGCACACACATGTTTCACTCGAGAGGGATTCGAACCCGAGGCTCTTGGGATAAAGTAGCCATTGCTAGACACTCGACCACGAAGCCTGTCAAATTACACAAAATTTATAAAACCACAAGAGAATAGGCAGAATGAGTGGAAACAAAAAAAAATATAGTCAAAAGAATATGTCACTCTGAAAACGCATTGCTGTCGTCTATATTCTGTGAGAGGGTGGTAGCTTCCCTAGTCTCGTTAGTCAATTTCATAATTGCTCCTACCACTCTATAACTGTTGTTTAAGCCCAACATTGTGTTTCACACTAATTAACCGGTAAGTTGGGTTACCCGATAGCCTAGTTTGCAGATTGCGTCTCGGCAAACCCTGTCCACATCCATTTAACACAGTATGCATGAAAGGGAAAGCTTCTGTAGAGCGTAATTAAACCAGTAATTAGAGAGACTACAGAATAAGGCTCTATGTTTAAGCTACCAGCAGCATTTCTCTAATTCGCTACTGATGTTAAAAATGCTGCTTATCCTGCCTTCACCAACCAGATTTTAAAGAACTTTGGTATAAAGATATCGATCTATCCTTATACCAAAAATTCTTCGAAATCGGGGATCTTGGCGAAGGAATCTCAAAGGTTACTTACAATTTCTACTCATTATCATCAACTCAGCCACTGGAAGTCCACTGCTGGACAATATTATATCTATCGAATAATTTTTACAAAATCTGTATTCTGTTACAAAACAAACGCAGGCTCGTACGCCAATTTTTTTTTATTCCAGATCTTAGAGGATATTTTATAAATAATATTCAAAACTATTACTATCTCTCTATCGGGTGGCTAACATTTTTTTTTTGCTCATAAAGTTTTGTAGGCGTTCATATAAACATCTTCGGCTCTACTATGAAAATTAGTAGAATAAGGTTCAAAACGTCTGCCCGTATTTTTGGAATTTCCTTTTATGGTTGGCCCGCTTATTGTGGGGTTTTCTACTAACGGAATTGTATCACCTCCATTATATTATATTTCGAGGCTTGCAAATTATGTCTGGCCGCTGAAGAAGGCGCGCAGTTCCGACGATTCATTATGACAGTCAGTAAAATATTTAAACCAAAGATTTTGTTATTAAGTTAATATTAAAAGTAGTGAAAATATTATCTTTAATTGAAAAAAAAGTATGGTAACTAATTACTTAGCATAATATATTATGGGCATAATTATGTCCTAGTTTTGGTCTAATAGCATCATGACTGCGCAGGTTCATTAGGGTGAAAAGATTGTGACGACGTAACTTAGCTAAAACATATTCGTTCATTTTCCTATGTTATTTTATTTTCTCGTTACTTCCTTCCTTCAAAAGAGTTATTAAAATATCTTCGTGTTTTCTTAATGAAAAATCATCTGCCTTATTTCATATTTTTCTGCCGCTTAGCAGTTATATTTATATACTGCTACATACTAAATACATAATAGCAGGGTGTTGTGTGTGTAAGTTTGATGAAAGTTATAAATAAAAAAATATAGGGACAAATCACACAGATTGAGCTAGCCCCAAAGTAAGTTCGAGACTTGTGTGCTTGTGTTAAGGGATATTAACTCAACGATACTATATTTTATTACAAATATATACCTATAGATAAACACCCAAGACCCAGGCCAATCAGAAAAAGTTCGTTTTTCATCATGATCCGACCGGGACTCGAACCCGAAACCTCCTGGGTGGTGGTCCGGCATGGTAACCATTACGTCACGGAGGTCGTCAAAGAGAAATTGAAATAATATGGTCATCAAATTATCATAATTTTTTTTAATAGAAAATATTTGATTCATATTTATCTCCACATCAACTTACAATCATCCCACTGCTGACTGCAGGGATACGGCTTTCCTTTAATCGAAGATTATTAAAAAATGCAGGTTCGCTGAGGTCCGACGTGTCTTCAAGCCGCCTGATGGCCACCGACTTGGCTTAACGACTGTCATCCATCGACAACAGCCGTGACCCACCGCTTAACATGCTCTCCGAAATACGGATAATCTTTAGATATCGAAACCCAAAACACTGGCTAGGGTTGACGTTGCTTAACTAGCGTCTTCGTTTAAAATACGTCATACAACGACGCCATTGATCTCAGATATTCATCTCATCATAATCTTTTACACATAGGAACATTATTCAATTCCACGCAAGAACTATTTATGATAATAACGTACCATAATTAATTTCTCAATTTCATCAACAATCTTCATGTTAATTCATAATTGCATGTCATAACTGCTAGCAGCAGGTTTCTCATATTACGTTACTTTCCGTATATGTCGCGTTACTAAAGAAGCGATTGCCGGGTAACAGATGTTGACTAATAAAATGTAATTATGCATAATTTTTTTATTTTTTCATATTATTATAGTTTATCTACTGAAAAATTACAACTTTTATTAAGCTAAAGCTAAGAGCTATCATGTCAATAGTGTTTTTTTTATGGACCCACCCACCTGATGGTAAGTGGTCACTGCAGCCTATGGACGCTTGTATCGCCCCGCGCTGGCCCTCACAGCGTAGGGGAGCGTCCCCAAGGTGGCGGATAGGGGAATGGTCGGTAGTACAGCCTAGCTACACTAACTGGCTAAGTCCGATGGACTCGCTGACCAACGACGGGTGTGGTCCTCCAGCATTTTGGGGGTTGTGCGGCGGGTTGACACCTCGCCCACGTAAAACCAATGTTGCTGGTGAAGCGTATCCCGTTAGCGCTTCACTAGCTTGCACAACATTGTCACTAAAAAAAAAAACATCAGAGCCAACATCTATCAAGGATATCACTCGCGCGTTATCAACCCCTAAAAAACAGTATTGGGTAGTTTAAATGGGAGTGGCCTTTTAATCCTAGAAGCCCAATCTACGTCGTTTTGACGTATACTCCGATGAAAATCTGCTCTTTCTTTCTCACGCACGATCGGATAGCCGCAAACTCCCGAACCAACTCCGTAGCCGCCGAGACGAAACAGCTTCGCTTAGCTTAGCTTTGGGGACGGCTTCGTCGCCTCGGTAAGTGCCGCGATTTTGTTGCTATACACATGTTGCACGTCAATTTGACGTATGGTTTGGGCTTTTTGGGACTTTTGGCAATAGTTTTAACGATTTATCATTCTGATTCTTATTGGATTATTCTTTTGTTTTGACTGTTTTTTCATTCGATATTTACTTTTTAGATCCAAAAATACGATGACGACCAGTAAACAGCTCAATCAAGATGTAATAGCTGCTATTTTGTGTGTGTCCAAATACAAAAGCAGTATGTAGAGAACACAATATTGATATTTGTGAAGAATGCATTTAAAGACTGAATTATTCAGATTTACTTATTTAGCGTTGATAAGAGTGGATTTAATTATTAGGAAAAAAGTTAAAAAGTTGATATTTTGTATAATTTTTATTAAAATAAGAAAAAACGTAAGAGTATCTCATTTCTGTTGAATTTCTTTATTCTTCTGTCTATTGTAATACAATAGTATGATTAAAAAAATATTTATTTTATTTATTTCGTTAAACCATACTTTAAATAAATAATTTAAAAATCTGCATATCCTAAAATAAAATAGTGAAATCGAGTGAGTTTATTATATACACATCATTCTTACGTGTGATTCGGCTATAAAGCTGCAAAAATATGATTGGGCTTCTAGGGTTAAAGCACCCCATATTGTTCTACCTTGGGATTTGGGAATACCTCGGCAGCTAATTCCATATCCTAAGCAACCGCAGGAGAAAATTATTACCTAAAAAAAATAAGTATGATGTGAAATTCACCTGAAATTCAGTCGGTTCCTGTCCTCGAAACTATTCTGATCAATCCAATTCCATTGATCAAAGCAACACTGGACTGTGAAGTTCTAATGACCATACCACCCTAAAAGAAACACTATATCTATCTGTGATCAAAGGTACGTTAATTCGCGCCCGCAAAAATTCCAAGAATTCCGTACCTACCTAATGAAAACGTCGAGTAGCAGTCTATTCTGTATCATAATAAATTTTTGTGCCACACAAATCAGTAATTTCAACATGAACTAACATTAATATTTACCTACCGAGTTTTACATAAGGAATTTAATTACGAATTGATACAAACTGGTCTATTTTATATTACCCATGCATAAGCTGGTTAATTCTAATTTATACCTTGCATGTGCATATTTCTATTAAGTACATTTTGTCACAGTTCCGATTAGTCTAATCTAAATGAATGAACTTAAACATTTACTTATAATGAGCATTTTGGCGAACAAAAGCTTGAACAAAGCTTTTGTTATTTTTGAATAATATTAAAATCGTATTAAACTCCTTAACAATTAAATAGTTTTAAATATTAGCGTGATGCCGAAATTTATCAATAATGTTATTATAAAACTTTCAAAACACATAATTTAAAGCTGAAATAACAAGATATATTTACAAATGTCACGAATACAAATGTAAACTCATTTGTTTTTTAAGTGTGACAAATCGGGCTTCATGCCATCTAAAATTTGCATGACAAATCAGCACTTTGGCGAGTTAGGATTATAGACTTTTATTTTTCATAAAATCAGTTTGAAGAAAATGATAAAAAAGCTTTTATGGACCACCCGATAGTAGCCTTTTAGACTGCATAAATATAGTCACCATTACAGTCTTTCAATTACAATGTTGCCTACAAAGCAAGGCAACAAAGTCAAGTAGTGCCTATCTATACAAATAAATATTCTTTTACGAGTACCTGTTTGAAACTTTGCTTTTTAGGGTTCTGCAGAAGGAAAAACGGAAGCGTTATGAGGTCACTTCGATGTCTGTCTATCAGTCAAAACTCCTATGTAAAGACATAAGTCTCCCCCAAGTGTTCCAGGCAGTATGACACGTTGGAAGCGGAATCATGATAGCCAGAAGTAATGACGTTAAACACTCATAAAGAAAATGCAAGAATTGTAAATATAATAAAATTTTATTACTTATGATAAAATTATATTACAAATAAGACATGATTTTGATAAATATTTGAAAGACAAATTTCGTCTCCAGGTCGGAAACTTTACCATTCCTGGTGAAATTTTTCTTTAAAACATTGAGTATTTTTTGGTTAGTTGAACTGAAACAACTATAAAAACAACAAAAAACACTTATAATATTGAACCAATATACAAGTTTGTACGGAACGCTCAGCGTACGCCTCCGATTAGCGCATGACCTGTTTTTTTTTTATCTTCTTGTGGGGTGCCGTAATTCACTGTGCACTGTACAGGTCCAGACTCTCGTAAAGTCATGAACAATATCCTAGCCATTTCAATGAGGTCCATTTTAATGGTCTAAATCGAAAACTTGAGACTTAGGGCCAGTTTTACAATGTTCTATTAAGTTCCAGATAATCTCTCTCCGGTAAATTCAAAATTTCATGTTATGTTTGTGTCATATGCCAGACAAATAAGCCAGCGCGCTAACTGATGTAATGTGATGAAGCTATGAACATCTGCAATGTCAGGGGTTCTAGCAATGCGTTACATGCTAATGCTGCATGGGAAATGAGAATAAATAGAAAAGACAGAAAAAGATTTAGGCGTCTCTACTCATACTAAAATCGTAATTCAAAACCTAGTTATCATTAAATTTGATTTGATTTTGACTAGAAAAATTAAATGTCCACAACTAGGCTTTTATCCTAATTGAAAGTGATTTTTTGTTTTAAAATTACCATAAACGTCATTTAACTTGACCAAGACCATCTTTACGTATATGGATATTTCTAGTCTGCCAGGACGCCATAATAGCGTCTGAATATAATCATTAGGGCTACTGCAACAGGATTAGGTTCGGCTCACGCCGCTGCTATTTCGTGCAAAGCGATTTCCTTATTGGCATTGACTAACTATACTTTTATACTAACGAAGGCTTGTCCTATCTATTTTCGTTTAAATTATACAATATATAAAATCTAGAGAATCGTTATCTCTAGAGTTTATAATTATAATATGTTACAAGGCATATAAGAATTCTGCTTGCATGGTGTTTCTTCATGGCAATAATAAATTAGATTATCAATGATATAATATATTATTTCTATGTATTTAAAAGAATCTAACAAGCCTTTTTTTACTTCTATCTATTTAAATCTGAACTAAATATAATAAAAAGAGGTAAAGTTTTGAGTTTGTGAGGTTGTAGGGGTAATCTCAATATATACTGAACCGATTTAAAAAATTAGTTTGTTCTTTTTTTTTCGTGTTATATTTATCATGACGTAGACGAATCTATACCAATATTATAAAGAGGAAAGAATTTTTTTATGTGTATATTTGTGTGTATATTTGTATTTTTATGTGTATATTTGTAATGAATAAACTCAAAAACCACTAGACCAATTTTAAAAATTCTTTCACCGGTAAAAAGTTACTGACAGTACCCACGAGTAAAATAGGCTATATGGCGACCTCCGTGGCGTAATGGTTACCACGCCAGAGGTCCCGGGTTCGATCCCCGGTCGGGTCATGATGAAAAACCAACTTTTTCTGATTGGCCTCGGGTCTTGGATGTTTATCTATATATGTATTTGTTATAAAATATAATATCGTTGAGTTGGTATCCCATAACACAAGTTCCGAACTTACTTTGGGGCTAGCTCAATCTGTATGACTTGTCAAAAAAATATATATATTATATTTTCAAAACCATTCCATAGTAAAACCCGTGTGAACCGGTCTGCAAGTATAAAATATAGTTGATCAATGTCATGAATATTCCCAGACTCGTTTTAAAAGGAACCATCTTCCAGCATTGTTGCGTTCACGCAATCCAGGCTGATTATGTGCAGTTAGATATACAAACGAGCTGTATTTCCGGGTGGTATTGCACGTTCGTAGCTATTTTTGCTGCAAGAATTGCATTGCATGTACATCGATCCAGAGTTAAACATGTAAAACGTGATAGTACATGTTCTAAACGTGGTACTTAAATGTTCTTGCAGATGGGATTATCCTGTATCCTATTATTTAAATTAGCCAAAATTGTTCTTTAAAAAGTTTATGAGCTTTTGTATTTATTTAGGAACCAGGGTGACGTGACCTGCATCGCAAATAGATATTTAGGCAATATTTTCTAAATAAATTATAAAAGTAACCTTCATTTATTTGATATTTTGTATTGTTTTTGTAAAAAGTAATTATTTTCTGTCACTCTATAAAAAATGGTTACTACATTAAACACCTAATCAAACTAAGTATTTTTTTTTATTAGCAACATTTTTGGTAACAATTTTTTTATTCGTATTTATTTATAAGAATATTCAACAATGATTGGTAATATTCACGTCTCCATAAAACTCAATTTATTTATTAATTTGCTCTCTTCACAAGAAACAATTCATAGCATTAAATCAGTAATTTTAATAATTTCTAACTGATACTTGCATCTCATTAATCAATACGTGGCCATTAAATTAAATTCAGTTTTTGTTTATATCTTCTAAATGTCACTTTGATAGATTATCTTGCGAAAGTGAAGTTCTTTGAATCAATACTTTGACATTTGATTAAGTTTGACCAACGCCTATTAACGTCGATGCTAATTTATCATTGCTTTTAATTTTAACATGAAAGTAATCATTAGATTAAAATAATGTAATTATGTCAGGACCCAGGAGCTGTTTGTATCATCTCATCAAATTCCTCCAACGAACAGAAATATTTTGTACTAGCGAAACCCGCGCAACTTCGTTTGCGTGTGTCCCGCTTTCCCGTAGGAATATCAGAATTTATTATACATATAAATCTTCCACTTGTATCACTTTCTCTATTAAAAAAAACCGCATCAAAATCTGTTGCGTAGTTTTGAAGATCTAAGCATACTAAGGGCCAGACAGACAGGCGACTTCATTTTATCATATCAACCCATAATCATCCCACTGCTGGGATACGGGTCTCCCTTCAATCGAAGGTCATTAGAGCGTACTCTGCCACGCTGTTTCAATGCGGATTGGCAGATACCGGTGTTTTCAAGTCGCCAGAAGGCCACCATCCATAGAGAACAGCCGGGACCGACGACGGCTTAAAGTTCCCCTTCGAAGCACGGAGATGCTTGAGATAACGAAACTCCTCCAAACACTAGCTAGGGTCGACGTCGCTTAACTTGCGTGTTCATATTACTTTTTTTTTCTTTGAAATGAAATTCGTCACAGTCATTTTCGGTAAACTATTTGATTTTATGAGTTTATTTATGCCAGTTGTATGAAAACTTAATGCCTAGGTATACTAATATATTTTTTTACAATTTCCTAATGAAGTCCCTAAACTCTGTGCTAAAGTATGTCTCAACTGTATAAACATACATATAAAATATAAGTTAATAATATAACAACCGTTACTTCGCCTATCCTAGCATCCACCACGCATGACAATATGCACTGCTTCATTTGCAGTTGACTGCATCAAGAACATGGTTATGGGCAATGACAAGTCCAACATGGTACGGAGTAGACGACTAGTGGAAGAATAAAATAAAATAAAAAAGTGGAAGAGTAATTTACAAACAAATAAAAATATCTATCGGAAAATAGAGTTTTTTGTTGGACTGTTCGACATCATAAAAAGTCGAGGGTGGTTCGGTGAATAGTCGTAGTATGAGAAAATAAACTACGTAAATATTGAATGAACGTATGACGAAATCAACGACGACCCCATATGGGTCTAAAACAACCAATGAAAATACTGACACCAGCATTCGAAATAGAAATATTAAATTGCGGCTCAAAATACTAGTTATTTTTTGAAGTGAAAACTTCTTTAGCGTCGCTTGGCACTTTTTTTAGATGGTATTTTTTTTATACTCGCATCAGATCCGTAGCCTGATCGAAAAAGCGTAAGAAAATATTCAGAAATGCACAACCTTGATGTTTAAGTTTTCACTTCTGCCGGCACTCCCGGAGTGCAATGTGCAACACGTCCTTTTTCTTAATTTTATTAATCCCTCTCGAAAATTCTTATACGATTTATTAGTAAATACTTCAATAACTCAGTTTACATTGCAGCTTTACAAAAATTTTCGTAGCGCATGATAGATAACTTGCACTCGTGCAACTTTGTTTCAATGACGCGCATTTGTTAACTACAATCAATTAGCACTCTTCCATTTATTTGTTCCATGTCTTACAACCATAAACGCTGGAGACATTGTGTCGACTTCTGAATAAACAAAGCACTCTACCAACTAAAATAGATCTTAATTGTATGTGAGTACAGTCTAGAATGTAGTGGTCGGGTAAAACAGGACACATCTTAAGGTCTGGATGTCCAGGAGAGTGACATAGACACGGGATCCATTAGTGAATGTTGTTGTATAAAGTTTTTTGATCGTGGGAATCTTAAGAATTTATTACAAGGATTTTAATAACTGTTTTTTATAGTTACACAATAACAACATTACTAAAAAAAATCTAAACATTTCGTAAAGAATATAAAGTTTTGAAAAACGTGTTATTCTTTCTAGTAACGTTAATAAACGTTATTTTTCATCATTACAAGCATTTTTTGAGATTGTAAATATTCAATATTGAAAACAAATTATCTCATCGTACAGTGAAATATAGAGAGCAAATTATTTGATATTGATGGAAAAGACTAAGTTTCAAAAAAATTTAAATTAAACAGAAATCTTGAAAATGAACATGTTCTTTCCCATTCTCTGATGTATTCCTTGAGATTATCCAAACATTAACTTTCCAAGGAAGACGCTATCGGTAATCAATCACTCGGCTGATGGCAGCCTTATACGGGAAGGTATAACACCTCGCACGTGCGCTGAATACTGGATAAGGATGGAAAAAACATTTAAAGTACTTCTTTCAGCGACTAATAATCATTTACATGGTGATCTGGATACAGTAAACTAGAACTAAATTGAAGGTAAGCCAGGTTTGATTAAAAAAAAAAATTTAAGTGGTAGTGCAATTATTACGAAATGGGCTAGCTCGACCGGGGAAGTACCACCCTCTCACAGAATATCGACGTGAAGCAGCAATGCGTTTCGTTCGGTGAGTGAGAGATCCGGAAACCCAACTCCTTCCCCATCCCCTCTTTCCCCCTCCTTTTCCTTCCCAATCGCCTTCCTTTCCTCGAACCTCCTTGGTGGACAACGCATTGGTAGCGCCCCTGGTGTTTCTTATGTCCATAGGCGGCGGTGACCGCTTTCCATCAGGTGGTCCGCTTGCTTGTTTGTCTACTGTATGACATAAAAAAAAATCAAAAGCTGCGTCAATTTTTAAGTTTTAAATACTCATTGTAAGTGAATTTTGTAGAAACTTTTATGAGAATAAATGTCTTTAACAGTATAATGTGAATCGCGTAGACCTTGTCCAGAAAGGGCGAATTCACCGCGTGTTTCGTCACATTTCTTTATTCATCACGCAATTGCAATCATTTCATCGTGAGGCCATGCAAAGAGCTCCATGAAGCACTTAAAATTTACTTTCGTCGCGTTTTAATCATACGACCCTTATGTTTAACCAACATTAAGCTCAATGTAACAACTAACATCGCGTTGTACATGCCACAATAGTAACATTATTTCATGTCCTGCTAGAATGCAGGGAAATAACAGCATACAGGAAGGTATTCGACGACACGGCGATGTTACGTTTGTCATGGTTTCTGGAGTTGGAGTAATTTCAGACAGGCGTAAATAGGTCCTGTGATTGACTAAGAAGTAAAATATAACGTTAAATCTGTTTACTGTCATAATATTATTTTAGGTAGAGGACTATTGCAACCGTAATAAAGGATAGCGTTTACCATCTCTGAGCTGTCAAAAACTTTATAGTGACGATCTCTAGGTCTGTTGCCATGTCGAAATCTATTTCAGGCATTTTCCTAATTAGAATGCGAAAACGCGATCATCGCGCGAGTGCGCGATGCGACCGTCGCATTGCGTGTTTGACAAACATTTAAACAATTAAAACAATGTTCAAACAATGTTTTTAAGAATTGGTTGTTTTTAAGAATGTTTTTAAGTGTTGTTTACCAAAAACTGTCGACCGACGCACGAACAGCGACCAATTCGTTCTTTAATGATATTTTATAATCATTTGAGTCGCGCGACCGCGACGTGCGATTGTCAGTTAGGTTAGACACCTATTTGAGTTTGTTTAATCGCACGTGCATACGATTAAATTCCTACGGCGGCGATCGCGCATTCGCGTTCTATTAAGACGATGCCTTAGGGGTACAATATGGTGATTTTCCATCATAAATTCTAGGAATAATATTTTACGTATAAAATATATCTTTTTTGTAGGATTTCTCCGCAAATCAACAACATAAGATAAACTCTGTCCCTTGTCACGGAACATCAAGTGTCAGTATCGGCGCCGGTCTCCACGATAACAACAACTAAAGCCATTGAAACGACAGAGCCCACACCGTACTTGGCTTGACGAGTGCGTAGGGACAGTTTAGGTCTGCACATGACGTATGTTAGTTCCGCGTTTCTGAAATACTTGTATATTGTCAAATAGCAGCTTACATTTTACTCTAAGAACTCTTGAACAGTTATGCCAAGACATAGAGAATTATTTACTGACACAATACAAGTATTATATTTTATTACCATAAGGTACAAAGAAGGTGTCTGCGAGGACCCAAAGAATACAGATTTTTTTATTATTTTGAACCCTGTAAACTGCAGGTGCTTCTTTAAATATACGTGACAATGAAAAAAGACTAGGGTGATTTTAAGACATATTTTAGAGTTTTTATGGAATTAGCTAACTCAACAAGGAAGTATAAACCTCGTACAGAATATCAGCGTGAAGCAGCTATTCGTTTCGTTTTCCGACGTGCCGCGCATGCTCGTTGGAATAAAAATAAAACAAAAGCACTTTCTGTGACTGGCTGACAGACAGCTGAATCTTAAATCGTAACTGAAATTTGAACTAATGTAGTATTCATTAGTATATTCCATTCTAACGTAACAAAAAAGTACGATATATTTTTAAAAGCCAAAAAAGGCCGTAACTGGTTTTCTTTCGCCATTTCTTTTACCAGTGGTCATTTTGCTTTTGTTTCCGAAATGGTAGTAGTTTATAGAGTAGATTAATTTATACAAATCATTTATTACTGTATACTCTGACAAGAGAACGTGTTTGTGAAAACCTATTCTCTGAATAAAAGTTTTGAATTTTAAATCTACAATACTTGGCACAAAAGCTCTAAACATAAAATATAAATGGATATGAAATAAACATGAATCAATTACAAGTCACTTTATTGCGATAAAGCATACAAAATTATGTTACCATAATAAGCTAATTCAAAAACAATCGTTAAATTTCATTGGAAATCTTGTGCCAAGAATATTGAGAAAAGGGTGAAATTGAGACTTTAATAATCCAAAACAAAACATAAAAATATTTTGATATAAACAAGAAAGTTAGTACCGTAAATGTAAATATTACTACCCGTGCTTAAATTCGAACCGGCTACTGGTTAGATTCGTATCCACAATGCTATCTCATCAAACATTCCAAATACAACCATTTCGAAATCCTTGTTTATGTCACATATGCCGATAAAACATGGGTTAAGTCGGTATCCATTTTATAAACCACAATACAATTTATCCCGATTTTATCTTTACTACTAATACTAAACAGTTTGCCCATATGTTCAATATTTTACGACCCGAAGCATTTAATGCGGCATAATGGATAGGTATTGCTTATATATATTCAATTTGTTCTGCCTGTTCAGTACAAAACGATTATGGTTATAGAGATTGTATTGATTTCGTTTTTCATTTCCTGGTCATACTGAATTTTGAACACTATACCTATTAATTTATTTATCGGTGTATACCTAGCTAAAAGCAAGGAATTTTCCGATAAAATAGTAATTGTCAATTTGTCACTTTGTTACTAGTAACTTAGTAGTAGTATACTGTGCTGTTGGCAACACCAACAAACAAGTGTCATGTAAATTTTTCTTTCTGACATTTCCCAAATCAATTTCGGACCCAAAACGTGTGCGCATCCTTGTATTACAGTTGTTTTAATAATTAATTAGTCCTCCACCTTGCCTAAACCCCTACAAATTGGTCCTTCGAGCCGGATATGAAGCAGCGACCTATAATTCGTAATTATACTATTCTAATTTATTATATTTCAGTATGTCATCATCATTTCAGTCATAAGAGTTTTAGTATTCATACCTATGTAAAAAATTACTGAGATTAGATTTACCGACGAAGCCTACACTGTTTAACATCACACTAAACTGATGAACTTGCGCGAGTCCGCTAGTTTACGACGTGAGTGTCAATATGACTTTATGACTTTTTTAGCTTTATGAGCTTTTTGCAAAAAAAAACATGCAGCTATGTAAACAAATGACTCGCGCTTTGGTGAAAATATCTGGTCAAATTGTCACGCGGCCCGGATCACGCCTGGAGGGCACTCATCCGGCCTTCAATATGTGCGTGTTTATTTTATTTTGTTTGTGTAGATTCACAACACACCATATAACCTTTTCAATGGCTGTTTTTTTTACTTTAAGCAGGCAAATTGTCCAATCGAAATTGGACATTAAAATATTGGGTCTTATTAACATTGGAAAATAGTGGGAATCACTCTTGCACTAATTTGTTACGATCTCTTTTGTGGATTTGATTTTTAACATTTTCTCAAAAATCTAATTCGGTGTTACATAAAGATTTAAAATGATTATGTTAATATAATGAATTTATAAAACACCCAACGCGCCAGCTACATTGTTTTGCCTAAGCCAAAACAAAGTACGCCTAATCGACGGTTACATACGAAAGATGCGCACCTTTTTAACAAGGCACCCTCGGACATTAAAAGTATTGACTCGTTCGACGTATTTAAAAAGCGATTAGCCAAATAAATACATTATAAAATGTTAAATTTGTAAATTTTTCTTGAGTACTTTATTATTCTGTGCTACTGAGTTATTGGTGTGTCAACGAATGTGTGCATTTAATTGTTTTTAAAATACCTATGTTCTCATGTAAGTGATGTATATTATGTCTAATGAGAATAAAAGTCTTTAAACCTAAACCTAAATTCATTAGAGACAAGGTACATAAGGATTTTCTGAACCTTTTTTATTAAAAAAGTGCTGACGATTCCTCTATTGACCTTCGATTTACTGAAAAAAGTGATTAAGTAATAAAAAATATTTGTAGATCGTTAACTTTTACGTTCATTAAGAAAGTTAATTACGCCTATTAATTGGTTCATTGGCACGGTTCTTTTCTGCTTTGAAATTTAAGATAAATTCTTGATTAAAAGATAATAATCTGGCTTAGAGTCAATTTGGCTTTTTAGACAAATAAACCTTTTTATTCGATATCATCTATGAAAATACAAGGATTCACTAAAAATGCAATTTGATCTGTATAAAATAGCTTTTGCATAGTTCTCCCTACTGACTGTTGAGATTTAGTCTTTATTATAATACTAGCTGATCTGGCGATTTTTGTTCCGCTTTAGAGGCACTATACCCTACCCTACCCTACCCTACCCTACCCGATGTCCTTCTCCTGGTTCTAAGCTACCTCTCCACCAATTTTCAGCCAAATCGCTTCAGCCGTTCTTGAGTTTTAAATAGTGTAACTAACACGACTTTCTTCCCCGCGCTGGCCCTCACAGCGTAGGGGAGCGTCCCCAAGGTGGCGGATAGGGGAATGGTCGGTAGTACAGCCTAGCTACACTAACCGGCTAAGTCCGATGGACTCGCTGACCAACGACGGGTGTGGTCCTCCAGCATTTCGGGGGTTGTGCGGCGGGTTGACACCTCGCCCACGTAAAACCTATGTTGCTGGTGAAGCGTATCCCATTAGCGCTTCACCAGCCTGCACAACATCGTCATGAAAAAAAAAACACGACTTTCTTTTATATACCTACAAATATAGATATTAGGTCTAGATTCGTACGCTGCCTAATCCTAATGATATAGGCTACAGATTATCTCTAAAAATAAGACTATATTATGCTCTGTTCCAGTTCAAGTAAGTAGTAAGCTATAATAACTGAGAATTATGTTTGCTGATCAAACTCACCAAATAATAACATATATTCAAATATAATCATTAAGTTTCTGTTATCATAAACCATAATTATTCAGTTCCTAAATGTGATAGATGATACCCGACCCGGACCCTACGAAATTATAGGATACAAACAAGTAATTGATGAACCCTCAAACGTTTTTGACGTAAATAGTCAGACTGATATTAGGAGTCCTTAGAATTGCATAAATCCATATTTCCAGATAAATATTATAAATGCGAAAGAGTGTTGGTTTGTCCTTCTTTCACGTCAAAAGTAACGAATGGATTTTACATGTTTGTTTTTAGGATAGGTTAAGGTCTGGAGAGTGACAGCTAACTCTTTATCCCGGAAAAACATCTTATTCCCACGGGAAAAAATAATCAATGGCAGAAACTATGGACCACGCTTAATAATAAACTTTTATCTTCAGCTTTTACGAAATAAGTAGGTACCTATGAAATATTCGGGACAAGCCTACCACTCATTCCCACCACTGTGTCTCCTGTGTAGCCAGGATCAACAACGGCGACCTCAGATAGACAATAACCAATGAAGCTTATTGACGTCCCGGGGGAGAAAACTATAGCTGTCTTGGAACTCACAACGAATTTAATCAGAAAGAAGATAGTCGGAGTAGGAAATATTGAAAGGACTATTGTTACCTATAAAAAATGTAAAGAAAAGTATAAAATATTTCAGCTAAGCTTCTCTTGCCTTTTTCTTTCCAATTTTTTCCCTCCACTCTTTGGAAGTCTTCACTCCATTGATTATTGGGGCGTCCTCTACTGTTTTTACTGTACTATTCAAACAGAATGAAATCATCTATCAGTCATTAGAATTGATTGGAGCTCATTTGTAAAGCAATAGTCTGGAATAGCTATCGGGCCATCTATGCTATTAGGTGATAACGGAAACATCCCTGGGGCGTTACTGATATCGGTTAAGGATTTAGGTATACTGAGATTATAATATTATTATTGACTAAAAACGCTGCTTGAACGCGCTCACTTACTTGTTTTTTCACTCGACGTTTTGACAGAGTTGCATCTGCCGCAACATACAACAGCTGTAAAAAACCGTCAGATAAATTAAATCAGCTATTGCAGAACACCTGATCAACACTGACAGCAACCACTGGATTGAACTCCACAAACCCAAGGTTCTATCGATTGACTGTCACTACCCTGTGGTAGTGACAGTCAATCGATAGAACCTTGGGTCTACGTCTGTACGTACTATATTAAACATATAGAGGATTCAGGATAGTACGGGACGCTATAGAAATTAAAAAGCACCGTACTTTTAATAGAGAAGATGGGTTCAAATTGTCACCAACATGGAATCCAGTGCTGGACATAATTAAAATGCGCGGTATGACGTCTGCGGTTAATGCCGATACAGTTAGTGTTGTGTGCATAAGTCTTTAAAACTATTGAATTTTATTGACAAAATAGTGGGTAGTTTAACATCATTCTACCGTCGTCATCAACCTGTGCACTGCAGTACTCCAGTCTCCCCGTGACCACGGTAGATACAACTCTGTCGAAACGTGAACCGCGAAAAAACAAGTAACTTTAAGTGAGCGTTCAAGCCCCGTTTTTACTCAATAATAATGTGTTCAAAACGCAAAAGTTTAAAATATACAATGAGATAATCATAACAATCGATACGTTCAACGCACTTTTGCCTTGGTCTCCAACAAGCAGGTATGGATTGGATCTACATAAAGCAGCCAAGTAGACCGACCAGTCAGGTTTTTAGTTGGTACATCCCGCAAATTGGTTTTAGGAGGGGAAAGCCCGACAGACCACCTCCGCTCCTCCCCGCGGCCTTTTCTTGACTCAAAACTAAAAAAAAGATGCGATTGTATCGCACGTTACTCGCGACTGAAGCGTATGAAACACACTCGGCCTGCGAGAGAAACGCATTGTACGTGCGAGTGGTTTATCATAACTTGTTATGGGGCCATAGTAGACCGTAATAGACCGTCTTAGAAGGAGTACCTTTGTCCACCTGACACCTTATTCTTTCATCACCCATTCTCGAATTATTGTGACATCCACTAACTGGCCAATGACGTTTACAGGTTGACTCGGTGCATCCACATATCATGTCGCGTCACGTCGATCATCTGACATGACAAGAAGATGCTGCTGGCCTGTCTACATCGAGTAAGTACCCCATGCCTGTCTATTACCGAGTAATCAATTTCGATTTAATTCGTCTCAAGAATAACAGCGACAAAACATATTTTAAGTCTTCTCTGATCTAAGTTTATCAATAAGATGGTGAATGTATCTTTATGCAAATGAAATAATAATTAAAAGGTAGACTACTAGCCCCGGGCCATCTTCTCTGTGTGTCTCAATCCTTTTTTGTTTCGCGTGGCGGATTTGTTCATTAAAAGGGCAGTACTGTTCCACCTTGTATTGTTTGCGGTCAAATTGTTTTCGTGTTGTTTTTGATCTGATTATTGTTCTGAATAAGCGTTTTTGTATTTGCTCTTTAAATATTACATTTCATAATTGTTAAAGTAACAATACTTGATTTTGCATTGTGTTGATATTTTGTATTGTTTTTTGAAGACGTTTATCGAATGATGTTACAAAGTGTAGATTCGTTATTTACGTATTTTTTTAGTTAACAAAATTTGTATCTATAAAAATGCACAGATGACACGTGGACTTAGGGCTAATTGAATGAATTATCAAGAGCATTAATGTCCGTTTTCACTAACAAACCCCTACGAAGGTATTCCCTATCTCATAGGCATAGGTACTTTGTTAAAATTAGGAAATTACTAAGCTAGGCCTGGCATTAAACAGGCATGAAACAACTGCTCATGGTAGATTAATTAACATTTAGAGATTTTTGAAACGCTTATTTATCTACACTTTTTAATATGATATCATATTAAAAAGTCATCATATTAACAAAGTTTACAAATAGTTTCCAAAAATCATTTTTAAAGTTGATGACGCATTAAATTTTTAGCTGTCAGTGTCGAACTACTGAAGAAAAAAAAAAGATAGCTAGAGACTTGGTATTTCAGAAACTGACTGATAGCTCATAGCCTACATTATATTAGCAGTTGTCTTCATCTGTTTATTCGCCAAAAATAGAAATATAAATAATGATACCTATTTATTTGTTTAATAAAGATAACAAAATAATAATATGGTTATATTCAGACTGTAATTTTTGCTTTTCTCACAAGGAAAATTGTACGTAAATGTTTATTTAGGCAAGTTAAATAAAAAAGTAGGTACCTATACATTTACAGGTAGTTAATATGATATTATCAGTATAAATATACTTATAAGACAATGAATAATAAGTATAAGAGTAAGAATATAAAAAGTATGAATATCTATCTACATATTTTACATTTTAATATTAACTCAAGAATTTCGTAGTAAAGGGTTTAACTATGTAATAAAAATAAATGGATTATTATAATGTATAAATACATAATGTTTAAATTATACATATCAACAGTTTTACAACTTTCATTATCGTTAAAACACACGCCTCCATGTCAACTCAGTTTGAATGTTACACGATAATTTGAAAACAAATTGTTAAAGCCTACACAGTAATATCTCTATTTCACGATGAGAATTGCGCGATTCCCACGGGAAATAAATAAATTTGTGTTAATATATGACGTGGAAGCCACTTTTACATCGACGACTCACAGTCGAGACACGGTACAATACATATTCTATGTCCCTGGTACAAACCGCCCACGATGGAACGCGAATCCAGACAACTTTGCAAATATATTGTGTAATAAACACCAGGAATCCATAAAGTACTTATCACTTTAACTTATAAGAATACCGGTCGTTTTTGTTTAGCAGATAAAGTGAGTTAGGTTTTACTTATAAGACGTATGTGACGCAGAACAAAAATATAAAACAATTGCGCAAACATCAACAAATGGGGAGATATACCACGGTTGGTTTTGACCTCCGTAGGAGACAATGGGGTGTAATACTTGGAGACGTTTTGCGGTAGCATTAAGTTTTGTTGGACATACACGTCTGTTGATTTTGCTGAGAATAGGCTTTCAAAGCAACTTTGTTAAGTTACAAGTTGAATCTTCTTTCCTTATTTCTTATTTGTAGTCGATCGTGTGTAATATTTCTTTGCCTAACGTTCTATTGCTTGCATTAGCTTATCACATTAAGTTAAAAACTCATAAAAATTAAAATATTATTTCAAAGAACGACCGAGTTGTGCCAACAGGAATACTTATTTTGGATAGCTCAAGCACAAGTTAGTTGTGCGAAAAGGAATTTATTTTCCGAATTATTCCTGTTGGACCAACTAGTTGTGCATAACAGTTGGCCCAACAGGAAATGGTGAATATTACATAGTAACTAAAATATTTATTAGATAATAGAAAATGTTTAATGTAAAATGAAAGTTTGTTTTGTGAAAATCAAAATGCAAATAATACTCAAACATATTTATTTATTTTGAGACAAGCCTACGCCCAACTTGTGGGAACTAAACTTGTAATTGCCTAATAAAGAGGCATGCGGCACTTAGCTGATACAAAATCTGTTTGTAGTACTGTCGCAGTCTAAAAATACTTTACCATTGCAATATGAATAGTGTAATGAAAATGTGTGTAAAAAAATTACGTAAAAGTAAGAGATGAGAGGAGAAGCATCCTAACACAAATAATAAAATACCTAAAAAGAAATCGTGGCTATAATTTTTTTTATAAAAATTAATTTGTTTAACTAAATCACAGAAACAAAAATTTTTTTATTGACGGGATAAAAGAGAATGCAATTAGCATTAAGTCCGCCTATTGTATCAGTTCTTTGTGTATTGTGGTCAATAAAGAAGTAAGGCTTAAATATTTTGCAAAAATCTGTTGTATCTGCTATTTTTCTCTCTATTTTTGCAAAATATTTATACCTTTTACGAAAACCTACTCCGACTGTCATCTTTCTGATTAAATTCGTTGTGAGTTCCAAGACAGCTGTAGTTTTCTCCGGATCTGTCGGATCTGACGCGAGTTTAACATTTTTTACCCATCTAAAAAAAGTGACAAGCGCCGCTAAAAATTATATTATGATAATAGAACCTTCTTGCCTAGAATACTAACTAGCAAATCTAAAGACTATGACAACAAACCGTTAACATGCACATTAGTAATGCGTAGTGCACAATGCGACACTTCTGCACTGCCGTAACATAAATTAACTTCATTAGTGTTCGTTATAACTAAATAGGTACATAAAATATAATGTATTTTAATTCATTTCATCTGCTGGGAGTAAATTTTGGTTGGAAATTGTATTAAACGAGTATGAGATATTCGTACATTCTGGTGCAAAACTGTTTAAAAAAAAACTATTAATAGGTTATCATAATGCATACATGACATGTATTTTTGACGAGGACCATTCATCATTTATCACCTGATGATCAGCCTTACTGCAGATTAGAGATTTCATATATTTTTTTGTTGACTAAAATACACTGGCCGTCAAAAATAAGTACCTAGTACAGTTTTAAAATTGCAATCAGAAATAAAAGTAAGCCAACAGTTTAAAAAAGTGTGTTTTTGTATATTAAGTTTTTTCAGTCAATCTTTAAAAGACGATATTATGCATGAAGTTTCTTTTAAATGAAATTAAATTGTCTTTTAACTTTTTATTACAAAGGTCTAGTTTCTGTAGTGTAGGAGATATTGCAATTTTAAAACTGTACTAAATCTATATATATAAAATTCAAAGTCCTGACTGACTGACTTAACTATATATCAACGCACAGCCCAAACCGATGGGTCTAGAGACTCCAAATTTGGACTGTAGGTTCCTTACGACGTCTAGGGGTGTACTAAGAAAGGATTTTTCAAAATTCCTACGGGAAACCGAGATATACGCAAACGAAGTTGCAAGGGTGTATCAACGCACAGCCAAAACCGCTGCGTCTAGAGATTCCAAATTTGGCACGTAGGTTCCTTACGACGTCTAGGGATGTACTAAGAAAGGATTTTTCAAAATTCCCACGGGAAAGCGAGATATACGCATACGAAATTGCGAGGGGACGCACAGCCCAAACCGCTGGGTCAAGAGATGCCAAATTTGACATGTAGGGTCCTTATAAGGTCCAGACCGACCGGACCGGACCGGACCGGAACGGGCCGGACCGGACCGGAACGTATCAGACCTGATCGGTCTGGAAGGAACCGCACCGTGCCGGGCCGTGCCGGACCGGATCGAACCGGACCGGACCGTTTTTTTTTTCATCTATATATATAAAACTGACTGACTTAACTATATATCAACGCACAGCCCAAACCGGTGGGTCTAGAGACTCCAAATTTGGACTGTAGGTTCCTTACGACGTCTAGGGGTGTACTAAGAAAGGATTTTTCAAAATTTCTACGGGAAACCGAGATATACGCAAACGAAGTTGCGAGGGTATATCAACGCACAGCCCAAACCGCTGGGTCTAGAGATTCCAAATTTGGCACGTAGGTTCCTTACGACGTCTAGGGATGTACTAAGAAAGGATTTTTCAAAATTCCCACGGGAAAGCGAGATATACGCATACGAAGTTGCGAGGGGACGCACAGCCCAAACCGCTGGGTCAAGAGATGCCAAATTTGACATGTAGGGTCCTTATAAGGTCCAGACCGACCGGACCGGACCGGACCGGAACGGGCCGGACCGGACCGGAACGTATCAGACCTGATCGGTCTGGAAGGAACCGCACCGTGCCGGGCCGTGCCGGACCGGATCGAACCGGACCGGACCGTTTTTTTTTTCATCTATATATATAAAACTGACTGACTTAACTATATATCAACGCACAGCCCAAACCGGTGGGTCTAGAGATTCCAAATTTGGACTGTAGGTTCCTTACGACGTCTAGGGATGTACTAAGAAAGGATTTTTCAAAATTCCTACGGGAAACCGAGATATACGCAAACGAAGTTGCGAGGGTATATCAACGCACAGCCCAAACCGCTGGGTCTAGAGATTCCAAATTTGGACTGTAGGTTCCTTACGACGTCTATGGGTGTACTAAGAAAAGATTTTTCAAAATTCCCACGGGAAACCGAGATATAAAAGCAAACGAAGTTGCGAGGGTATATCAAATTTGGCATGTAGGTTCCTTACGACGTCTAGGGATGTACTAAGAAAGGATTTTTCAAAATTCCCACGGGAAAGCGAGATATACGCAAACCGCTGGGTCTAGAGATTCCAAATTTGGCATGCAGGGTCCTTATAAGGTCCGGACCGACCGGACCGGACCGGAACGGATCAGATCTGATCGGTCCGGAAGGAACCGCAACGTACCGGACCGTGCCGGATTTTTTTTCTGAAGAAATATAATTATGCTAATTGGTATGTAGGTTCCTTATCAGGACCGGACCGATCGGACCGGACCGGACCGACTGGACCTGATCGGACCGGACTATATATAAAATTCCTGACTGACTTAACTATACATCAACGCACAGCCCAAGCCGGTGGGTCTAGAGATTCCAAATTTGGACTGTAGGTTCCTTACGACGGCGACGTCTAGGGGTGTACTAAGAAAGGATATTTCAAAATTCCCACGGGAAACTGAGATATACGCAAACGAAGTTGCGAGGGTATATCAAATTTGGCATGTAGGTCCCTTACGACGTCTAGGGATGTACTTAGAAACGATTTTTCAAAATTCCCACGGGAAAGCGAGATATACGCAAACGAAGTTGAGAGGGGACGCACAGCCTAAACCGCTGGGTCTAGAGATGCCAAATTTGTCATGTATGGTCCTTATAAGGACCGGACCAACCGAACCGGACCGGATCGGACCGGATCGACCGGACCTGACCGGACCGTATGGAACCGTACCGTACTGGGCCGTGCCGGACCGGAATTTGTTTCTGAAGAAAGATATGCTAATTGTTACTAGGCCACGCGGGCGAAGCCGCGGGCGGAAGCTAGTGTGTGTATGTAAATTGTTTGTTTGTTGTTTTGTATATTAATGTAAGTTGTAATTGTTGTCTAGTGTCTAATGTGCTGTACCGAATAAAACATTTAGTACCAATTCTTAATAAGAGCAGCATGAACGAAGCCGCAGACATTGGCTAGTATAAATATATAAAAAATAGTACCGCGGTCGCGTGACTCTTCACATTTGTAAACTCGAACTATCTCTCCCGAGATAGCTGGTACAACGCCGGCCTGTATTCATTTTGTTTAATTAAAACTATTGTCCGTATTCATTTAGATACATTTACTCGAATAAGTCCGATTGTCACGATTTATTGCCGTTTATTCGTAAAAGGCATTTCTACCGCAGACATAAATTTAATTTGATGACAGAATTGACAAAAAATCTCAAAAAGAATACACTCTTAACAACGTAGGTTTAATAGAGGAGCTATTTTGCTCTATATCGAGGGGCATGACGTCAGTGGACTAGATAATCTGTGACAACAAGTACATATTTGTATCAAAAAAGTTGTGAATTAGTTTACAAAGAGTATATTAATTAATATTAATATGGAATTCATATAAATAGGGACAATTCACACAGATTGAGCTAGCCCCAAAGTAAGTTCGAAACTTGTGTTATGAGATACTAACTCAACGATATTATATTTTATAATAAATACCTAAAGATAAAAATCCAAGACCCGAGGCCAATCAGGAAAAGTTCGTTTTGCATCATGACCCGACCGGGATTCGAACCCAGGACCTCGTGGGTGGCGGTCTGGCATGGTAACCATTACGCCACGGAGGTCGTCAAGTATCAACGTGTTATAAATCCGTTCCAATCTTTTATGCCAATTGTTAGCACAAAAGCTCTGAACAATCGTCTGAATTAAAATAAGTATAATTCGATATGAAATAAACACGAATGTCACAAATCACATTATTGCAATAAAACACACAACATTATGTTACCACAATAAAGTGTGACCAAGTAGTTCAATGAAAACATTATCATTGAATTTCTCTGGAAACCTTGTATCGATTATAGTGGAATACATTTTTATCTTTTAATACTATTTGCGACTGCACATAAAAAATATTTTAATTGATAAATTAGATTTATGTCCATGGTAAAAGGCATTCCTGCAGATCCTGTTGTTTAAGTGGAGTTAAATCAGCTTTTGTGTTATCAATGCCACTGGTCTTGCAAATTGTACCACAAATACTAAGTTGACATGCGACAATAGTCAATAGTATTTCTAAATTGATTTGGGTTTCATTAATTTTGTATGATAATAAATAATATTACTGTCATAGTATTTTAGAGTAGTAGAACATTATGAAGTGGTAAACTCGACCGGGAAAGTACCACCATCAAAGTCAAAGTCCAAAATACTTTATTCTGTGGGCCCTCGCGGGCACTTAGACATGTCATTTACAATGATAATGTTACATAATAATATTATTCTGTATTTAATACACTGTATTTATGAAATAAATAAGCTACTCGATAAACTACCATCATTTCGAAAACAAAGCAAAATGACCACCGGTAAAAGAAATGGCGAAAGTAAACCGGTTACGGCCTTTTTTGTCCATCAGATATTTGATATTTTTTTCAAATTTTCGTCACACAGAATATTAGCGTGAAACAATGTGTTTCGCTATCGAAACTCACCTTTGTGAGTGAGTTCGGTGCGATAGACCTAGAAGCTCTCCTAACACTTTTCTCCTTCCCCTTTCAAAGGTTGGCAACGGCTCAGTGTCTGGGGAGTCACTGGAGTGGTGTTTCTATACTCCATGGGCGGCATCACTTATCATTAGGTGACCCTTACGATCGTTTGCCACCCTCTTGCATTAAGAATTGTATTCAAATGTAGGAATTCTTCGGAAACTCAACCTTGCGTCATAATCTAGCCTACTTATATTGCTGAATAATACCTGTCCTGTTGAACTGTTGTTTCATTCCCTTCCTTTCTTTTTCATCCCTTCATAGGTGGAAAACTCATCCAAGATTCTGAAAGTCGCGGATGTATATGGGCAGCGATGATTTCATGATTTATTATAGAAATCGTTACTGTTTTAAACTATACTATGATAATATTGACACTTACGAGTTGTTAATAGATAACTTTATGCAAAGTAGTATTTGAAGCAGGAACACTTGACTAACAATAGTGTTTTATGTCTATGCATTAATTTTAATTAATTTTCCAATGGCTTTATGTTTCAATAAAGGTTTAATGTTTATTTAATCGCTTAAAAATAACAATTAATAGACCTTAAAATGTATTTTCACGCCCTATTCTATACCGACAAGAACGAGGCTCTTAAATTTAAAGAGAGGTTGTAATAATCCTAAGTCTAGGGCTTTAGTTTTTGTCAGGTCATATTAGGTATAACATAACCCTCTTTTAATAATAAACCAATATTCTAACCATATTCTAACCAATAATAAGGTTTTACCAACGTGATTTGTAACTGTAAAAAATTTATTTAACTCTTCTCAAGAATGACAGTGGCAAAACAGATTTTAGTTTTTCTTGTTTTTAATTAATAAACGATTACAAAAATTTTATTTTTACAGAATCTTTTTTGTTATCAATATTTTTTTAAATGAAAAATTGCTTATTTGATTGTGGTTTTTCACTTATTCTCTTTCAAAAGACCTTTTTCTTTTCATATAAGAATTTAAAAGTAATAAGAAAAAGAGAAGATGGCAATATCTTCCCTATTTTCTTTGCACTTAAATGTCTTCAATAATATACAATAATTTAAATCCAAATGGCTTTTACATAAACACATTGGAACGTTTCAATTTCGATTTAAAGTCAATCACATAGTTATTCAAATCAGTGTCCACTATAAATTGTTTGAATACTGATTACATTGCGCTGTTCAGTGAACACGTGCTGTGTTGATTGTGTTACAAATTGATATAATTTTGATCCTGAACTGGTATATCTACACATAATGATAACTTTGTAAAGGGTATATGTTACATTGCATAATACGTGCAATGTTGATACTTTCCAGCTTGTTACTATGGCCTCTGCCAGTCCGCATTGGAGCAGCGTGGCAAATTACGCTCTAACCCACTCCGATTGAAGGGAGACATGTAATCTCTGCAGTGGGATGATTATGATATGGGTTGATATGATGGCGATGACGGCTATGGCGACTACTTCTTCTCCTAATGTAATGGGTTCGTATGACAAAAAGGCCGTAACTGGTTTTCTTTCGCCATTTCTTTTTACCAGTGGTCATTTTGCTTTTGTTTCCGAAATGGTAGTAGTTTATAGAGTAGATTAATTTATACAAATCATTTATTACTGTATACAAGAGAACATGTTTGTGAAAACATATTCTTTGAATAAAAGTTTTGAATTTTTTAATTTTTTATGTGGCTAGCTCATGGCCACATAAAAAATTGGCTAGCGTAACCAATTTTATATTTAAAAGTTCGGGCACATTTTGGGCAGTGTCACAAAAATATTTTTTAAGATTTTGCTCTACCACTTTGTAAGCAGTTAATATAACGTGTATACGTTCCCAACTACAGCTTTCTAGGATTAGGCGTCTCGGCGCTAGACCGCGGACAGACGGATAGACTGACATGACGAAACTATAATGGTCCCTTGTGTACTACGGAACCCTAAAAAGGCCGGCGAGAACATGTGTAAGCTGATCCATATTACCTGCATATGAATAACATATAAAACTAAATCGATTCTGACCAACAAAGGTTAACTTGGCCGACAATGTTCTCATCAAAATCAGTGAAAAGGCTGTATGACGTGTCTTTATTCCCGCTGATGTCCATTCCCCGCCGTAATGACGTCATAAGAGCTCATAAATTTTGAAAGACGGGTTATATAATGCTATAAATATTACCCCAGAGTGGTGATTTACCAGAGTGAGACCCATAGGGTGCTTTTCCACCAGATACGTTACGTTGCTGTGGATGCGTTTGATATCCACCAGTCATATTCATTGGTTCACACTCACACAGCTTTGCTTTAACACTCGTGGAAGCGGGTTTAACTAAAGTATTTTAAGGATGGATGTGTACTGTAGATGAGTGACATGCCTGATTACGAGAGGCATAGCTATGTACCTGCATAGCTATGCCTATATTGTACATAAATTAGCATCAATGAAAATGGTCATAATGTATATTTCACATCCTTGAAGTAAAGGTAGAGGTGTATAGTATAATTCTCTGGTGGAATAGCATCCTTATTCTAAAGAGAGAGGGCTGTAATGGACTATTTAACAGTTTAAGGCTGTTTAAAAAGGTTGAAATGTATACTAAAGTAATGGCCATTGACAAAGTTTTTATGTTCAGAGATAGAAAACGACAACATTTAAGTTTTTTTTGTTGTAATGTAAATGTAGAACAATTGTGGTTTTTAATGTTACGGTACATTATTACATAGCTCTTATGGAAAAAAATAGATACCATAATTTTTTTACTGGTTTTCTTATAAGTAATACAGAGTTTGCATAAAATCTCGAAAAATTTTGTTTGCTTAAAAAAGGGTTTCTGACACGCATTTTGTGACTTTGTAGGTAGTTTTCGTCGGTTTTTTTAAATGATAATTATGAATACTGCGTGGGAAATGTTGCGTCCGATTTGGTCCGATAGTAATATTTAATCCTAGATCTACACTTTCGCGAAGTTGAGCAGTATAAACGGGGTATTTGTTCTATGTCTTATAACTTTAGGCATAATTTCACTACCTACACTTCGCTCAACTTTCAGAGTGCGCAGAGCTAGCATTAGATAAAAATATCATGAAATATAACTAATTTAGTAACACTAACAAATGATTTTTTGTTTAAATTATATTTTATTATGTGCGTAAATATATATTTTTATATTTTGATATTCCAAATTTTTCAATAACACAAAATATTTTCAAGGAAACATTTCTAAGGAGGACACTTATTTGAATGAAAAAATAATTTGAGCTAACCCTCTATTGTTCGGCACAATTTCTCCAGGATATAAAAATCTTTTCTTTCTTTTATCACGATTGCTATAGAAAGAGACAAAGTATTACCAGTGAGTATCATTTGACCTATCTTAATGGATTCCACTTCGCTTTCATCAAAAAACTTAGAAAAAGAAACTTATGTAGCAGATAGCGGAAAGCGCTTTCGAGTGTGATATTTTAACGTAAAAACGTAACAGTTTATATACCTAGAATGTTATTTAATTATAATGTCTGTGCCTATAAAGATATAACTAAAATATAATACTTTTGTTGAGTTAGTTATTTTTCATTATAGGTATAACAAATAATTATAACTTTCAATGACTTACTCTATTTTATTTAAAACAAAAAGAAAATTATTAATATAAAAACAGAGATTGATCAAGCGCTTCAGCGCTGCATATACAAAAAACACCTCTTAATGCTGGAACTCGACCCGAGGATAGGCCACTATTAGAATCGAGTAATATTCAAATTTCAAATCAAAATTAAATAAAAAAATTACAAGGGTTTTTAGTATCACGTCGTAAATTCTTTGAAGTTAACCTAGAAAGGATGTCGGTATACGTTCATATACAGACATACAATTATATAGATGACGCAAATTCATTTATAATCGAGATCACGTCTGCTTTACAAATTGAACATTGTATTGTTATGTTTTATGTCAATGAGCCAAAATCGCGCTTTTGACTTGAATTTCGCTATACTTCTTTCTCTTCTAAATTTATAAGAGATGTGTTCTTGTCGGAGTAGCAGTCTCCATGAGACTCAACGAGTCAAAATTAAATCATTCTGCTTCTAAGTCATTTAGTACCTTCTCGGTCTAAACACCTTATCGGTATTAACAGGCGTAAAGGTAACAATATAAAAGGGTTTTATGTCATTATTGAACATTTTAAATCTGGATATTATAACACGGAAACTTTCGCTTGATGTCACAGCTACAGCAGAAACCACACGATTTTCTTTTGACAGACGAGATAGGGGTTATCTAATTAGATTTACGTCTTCACAATCTTTGTTGTGCGATAAATCTCGCATCGTGAATTCTTGATATCTAATCTCAGTCGTAATAATAAAATGCGTTAAAGGAACTAAGCTTTATACCTTTATGGAGGCGCGTGGGAAACTTATTGATTGTTGTAACCATTTTTTGGCTCGTGATGATGAAATAAGAACATTTTACTATCATGGCCGTAATAGGATATTTACAATCATTAACAGAAATATTAGAATAACGTATATTCTTAGTTTTTCATCTTACTAGCACTATTTGTCTTAAGGTGCTTCCTTATCGCTATTCTGATAATCACGTTTTTTGAAGTGAAAACTTCTTTAGCGGCGCTTGGCACTTTTTTAGATGGGTAAAAAATGTTAAACTCGCGTCAGATCTCTAGCCTGATCGAAAAAGCGTAAGATTCCCTAACTATTCCAAAATATACAAAAATGTACAACGTTGATATTTAAGTTTTGATTTCTGTCGGCACTCCCGCAGTTCAACCCATCCTTTTTTTACATTTTTGTATAGTTTTGAGAGCATGCAGCAAGTCAACACGATATTACACTTTCAATAGTTCCAATATTTTGTTTTATCACGAGCTGAAGTTGACTCTATCGTAATTTTAAGCCATAATCCTATAAGAACGTTATTTTATTAGCCATTTATTTTATACCCTACTGCTGCTGGGCAAATGCCTCTCCTCTCTAAGAAAGTTTAATCAAGAAAAAAATATTCTTACTAACAAAAGCAGATACTGTAACGTTTAAGGGCATCACAGGCTCAGCGCCCGCAGTGTCTGCCTGCGCCATAAACATTTGCAACACTTTGTAGCGAAGTAACAAGTGCCAATAAAATCGTAAAATTACTATCAAGTCTCTAACAGTACACCTTCTTGCTCCCGAAGTACAATGTATTGGAACTATATAACCTTCTGCTAGATGTAACATCATCAAGTTTATTAATGTATACCTTACCGTTTGTTTATGAGCTGAAATGATATTATTGAGGCATATGGCAAGTGCAATAAGAGGTTACAGCATAATCATTTTTGGAATTCTATAAACAGTTTGCATATACAGTTAACGTGTAAACAGAAGAAACAGCAGAGAGGGATAGTTGGGGAAAGAGAGGAGAGGCCTTTGCCCAGCAGTGGGACATAAATGGCCAATAAAAAAAACTGTTTACTAACTTTAGGGGAAAAATGTCACACATGGTTTTATCGCCGTAAAAATATTCTACGATACGTGTGTTGTATGTGGAATATATGTTATGTATTACTTTGGCAGGGTGCCCCCGCCCCTTATGCGCTTTTTTACGGCGAAAAAACCTTGTGTGTATAAGAGGTTTAACATTGGCCCTCCCAGGCCCTGGCGAGCTCGAAACTTTAAACCTATCTAAACACTTTGTTACACGTAACTTGAATGTTCATTTAGATTTAACATCTAAATAAGTCTTCGGTATTTATGCAAATGGACAACTGTCGGCAAATTCAAACCCAAGTTTTAGTCATAAGTCAGTAACACGAGTTCCTGGACATCGGCTAATGTTTGTGGCAAGTTGGCGTAATTTTGAACTACTCCATGATTTATGCGATAGGCTGTCAGTTCTATTTGTTTGTTAGTGGCGAGGCATAGTCTAAACGCTTGAGGCGCGGCAAGATGAAATCTTATAGCATATTTGTAATTGAAAACTCTATCAAAGTGATGTATTGTTTAATTCTATTAATAAGAGCCTAGTTTGTCATTTAAATTATAGACATAGGCGTCATATACAATGTTTTTTTTTTTAACAATTACATTGGTATTTAAGTATATGAAATGAAACAGCTTTCAGTATATATGTTTATCACAGATATTATAATACTTAACAGTAATGTTTATACTCTCAACAGGTCATTCACGTCTAAGTGCAAGTAGAATAAAAAAAATCCTTAAGTATTTCCTGCAAATCTACTTGTAAGTAAAGTAAATTATTTAATTTATTATTTATTTGCCAGCTTTTTAATTTAATCCGTGATTACATAAGACAAAAGATTTAACGGGTTAAAAAGTGTTTTATTTATTTGTTGTAGTAGAGCTTATAATAAATAAATTGGAATGTAAATATATAAAAACTAAATATATTGAGCATTAAATATTTTTTCTTCAAGAAATCTTATATCTTACAACTTATAGTATCTACTAGAAAGTTTAGATTGCTTATCATAATAAATATAATATACTTAGATTTATATATAATCTAGATAATATTGTATAAAGCCTAACGGAGCATTCACCGTGTAATGTAAGTCGGTTACTGTAACGCATGTCTCCGTAACTCGGCGTATAACACCCGCTGATTCATTTGCACGCTTTCATTCACTTTAATGAACTGTGAACCGAATAGCCACCGATTTTATGGACCGCCTACTTAACTTTCTTGAAGTATTTTTTATCATGCATACTAAGAAATTCCTATTTACGGTTTTTAAGGGCAAAACACACTGGCAGCTGCAGCGAATCAGGCGCAGGAGCATCTGTATTTCATATATAATTTTGTGAAAGACATCATACTAAACGCGGCGCGGGTCGATGCTGGCGCGAGTCGCGACTGTCATTGCGAATAACAAATCCGAAACTAAGTTATATTGAAAATACAATGATAATTTCATTTCTTTTTTTTTGGAGTGGTAGAGCAATTATTACGAAATGGGATAGCTCGACCGGGGAAGTACCACCCTCTCACAGAATATCGAATCAGCAATGCGTTTCGTTCGGTGAGTGAGAGATGCGGAAGCCCAACTC
Source organism: Endotricha flammealis (assembly GCA_905163395.2). NCBI lineage: Eukaryota > Metazoa > Arthropoda > Insecta > Lepidoptera > Pyralidae > Endotricha > Endotricha flammealis. Next base: position 4,984,768 of record LR990865.1, read on the forward strand.
CTTCCCTATCCCCTCTTTCCCCCTCCTTTCCCTTTCCTTCCTCCTTCCTTTCCTCCAACTTCCTTGGTGGACAACGCATTGGTAGCGCCCCTGGTGTTACTGATGTCCATAGGCGGCGTTGACCGCTTTCCATCAGGTTGCCCGCTTGCGTGTTTGTCTACTGTTTGACATAAAAAATATATAAAAAAATCTATTATTAGACAAAATTGTATATCTTGTGTGATGTTGTATATAAATCGTAAAAGTAAATGGAAAATAAATAAGCAAAACCAAGGAAAAAGTTATCCTTACCATAATATTATAAATGAGAAAGTGTGTTTGTTTGTTTGTTATTCCTTCACGGCTTGACTAAGCAGCAAATCATTATGAAAATTTGCATACATATTGTTAGGGGTACAGAGCCCAACATAGGCTACTTTTTATCCCGTGAAAGTATGTCGTTAAAATGGGAAAATAATTTTTCTACTATAGAGGGCGCTGTATCGGCCAACAGATGGCGCCACAAGTCGCGCTATGGGTTGTTATATGTCAAACGAGATCTATGTCATAAAATTATCGCGAGCGAAGCCGCGAGGAAAAGCTAGTCACCAATAATTTTAATATATTTTTCAAAAACACTTAGAAATTGATATCGACGATAAAACCGCGGAACATTGAGAGTATTTTATTTCATTTCACTTTACTTTATCTGTTTTATTTATCGCAGAAAGGAATTTAAATCCATACAGCCATGTCTAACGTTCGCTTTGTTGTCACTATTATAATAGTCTTGAAAATAGTGGAGTTTGCAAGGAATTCCTTTATAGTTAATTTATGTTAAAGAATTGTTTATCTGTTGAGATATGCATTGTCCCTCTTATTGTTTTAAACCAGAGAGAAACAAAAACAACTTTTGTTTGCTTTCTCTCTTTTTACTTACTTGAGAATAATTCTTATATTTTTGAGGACATGAAGAAGTAATGTTGAGATTGAGACGGTGAACAAAAAATATTAAATTTTAAGTATTTATCAATAGTTTACCAATAGGAGCTCGATGGCGTTGCTGTGTGTCTCACTCTAATATGAATACTCAAGTTAAACGACGTCGATCCTAGCCAGCGTTTGGATGGGTTTCGTTATCTCGAGCTTCTCCGTGCTTCGGAGGGCACGTTAAGCAGTCGGTCCCGGCTGTTGTCGATGGATGAAGTCGGTGACCTTAGGGCGGCTTGAAAACATCGGCCTCTGCCAATCCGCATTTGAGCAGCGTGGCAGAGTACGCTCTAATTACCTTCGATTGAAGGGAGACCCGTATCCCAGCAGTGGGATGATTTTGGGTTGATATGATCACTAAATACTATTAAGAAACGTTCTGAATAATGCATAAAGCAAGACCTTTAAATTCCAACTCATATCTGAGTACTATTTCTTCCAATTAATACCGAACAGATTTCCAATGCAGTACACAAAGCACGTTTGAAATTTATCTATTTTCGGTAAGCGTTTGGTATTGTAATTAATCTATTCGTAATGTTTAACAGCTGAGTTTAATGTTTGGAATAGTTAATTGACTCAGGTGTTGCATACTGGCAACCAAGTCAACAGATTGTTAATCTTACTATTTCTATTTCTACATTTTTTACAGTTATTATTTTATATCTACTACCAGCGGATTATCCGCTCAAATCGGAGCAGCCCTTCTGAGGAAGGACGACCTTACAGAAAATCGTAGCCAATTAGCATTGATGTCAGCCATGTTGTGTTCTTACGGTTAGTAAGGTCTCCAGAGCTCCACTTTTTACACGCGCGAGTGATAGCCCTGGTATTGCAAGAGTCTATAGGCTACAGAGACTGCTTACCATCAGGCGGGCTTGTTCTGTATGTGAATCGTAGTGTGGGGACCAAGGCAATTAGTGATACTTTGTAATGCTTACTTTTGTGTCAATAAAAAGATCTTTGTTTTTTTCTCTAGACAATTTACACAGCACCACCTGGATAAAAATTTGATTTGTCAAAATCATATTCGAACGGCATGTAAGCATAATTGTTTTTTCGATTCCAATTAGAATAAAATCTCAGAATACCTATTGTGTATTTTTATATATATTTTTTTTATTGGGACACGGTATGTGACGCCAGCGTCTGCCAGATGGGCCACAGGTCACTGGGGTCCAGGAATGGGAGCGACGAGACATCCATAGTATTTAGTGTTAAAGTATTATTTATACAGACTGTATAATATGCATTGAACACTTTTAAATTCGAAAAAAATATAAAATATCTTCATAATTTTGTTAGATTTAATGCAAATTGTTAGCTTTTGTGTCCAGTAACCCAACGCCGACGGGGAAACATTTCTTTCAACTTAATATTTATTTTTTATGAACGGTATAAACGAACAATAAATTATTTATTTTACGACAGGTCGGTTAGCATACGTATCTTAGAGGTGATGATGGACTTTTAGACGATGCGTGATACATTTGGTCTGAAACATAAGCGCTGGCGTTTTTAAAATCGTTTTTATTCAAAATATCTAACAATTTTTCTTTATTCGACTATAAACTGGTTTCTGAAACGCATTTTTAAAGTTTCACATTAAATTATAGCTGTCACTATCAAACTAAAGAGGAAAGAGATAGGTTGAGACTTAATGTAGAATTAATTTTAAAAGGTGTTTTAGAAACTGGCTGTATGTTTTTTATAAAAAATAAAAAAGATCTCTCTGCCAGATGTAACAATAAATAAATATTCTACTTAATAGATCCAAAATCTCTTTCATTGTGGAACGTTTTGTAACAATCTCCATTTTTTCTTTCCTGTGCCAGCACTTAACTCTACTAAAATCTTTGAACACAGACACATTTTTAACTAAATCGGAATCGGATTGAAATATCGATATTTATAATATAAACTTTATTATCATTTGTTATAAGATTAGTAATATGAAATTTAATTTTTAAAACATTATTAATCATTAAAAAATATTTTTAAATAAGCAAAACTTCACTTCCATCGACAATCCACCATCTCTCATAACTTACAGCATAATATCTAAGTGTTCCCGCCGCCCCCTCGCAGCTCCAACTCTTCACACCTAAGAATTCAATTAATCTAACGTACCCGCGTCACTGGCCACGAGATTCGTGACTTGTAATTACTTTTTATAATAAAAAAAAGTATAAAACCCATTCTCCTCCCCCGCTTGTTTACTAGAAAAAAGAGAAATGTAAACCTGTAATTCCGACGGTTAGGATCCATGCAGGAATTCACATTTGATAGTGAAATACAACTTTGCTGTGATATTTTAAAAAAATGATTATACTACATAGGTATTTAAAAAAATGTTTAAAAGTATACATTCTATTGAAGTTGACACGGACTTACTAAACGTATAAATAATCATTAATGATAAGAAAGAAGAAATGTATTTTTTTCTTATGCGAAAACTTTAATTAAGATTAGCTTAATTTTGTCTATTTCTTGCAACAACTAGGTATACACTAAGTTTATTTTACACTAGAGGACCTATATACCTCGCCTATATACTCGCCTATATACTTCGCGCGGGTTTTACTAAGGACAGCATTTAAAAAAACTAACGTAGTTAACTGGATAAGGATAAATACTGTATACGTCAAAATCGGTTTCCAATTTCCGCATTATTACTCGGAAATAGTTTTTTATTTTATAGCAAGTTATCCGTAAACGATAAATATATGCAAAAAAAAAATAGCCTATGTTACCCGGGGGTAACGTACCTTCCAAACGGTAAAAGAAATTTTGAAATCGGTGCAGTCGTTTTTAAGTTTATTCATTACAAACATACACACACAAAAATAAAAATCTTTTCTCTTTATAATATTAGTATAGATTAATTTTTAACAAAGATTAAACCTTCCTTAAATATATTTCTTTTTCTATTTATCGTATCTGTCTATAAATATATAGGGACAATTCATACAGATTGAGCTAGCCCCAAAGTAGGTAAGTTCGAAACTTGTGTTATGGGATACTAACTCAACGATATTATATTTTTATAACAAATACATATAGACCCGAGGCCAATCAGAAAAAGTTTGTTTTTCATCATGACCCGATCGGGGGTCTATTATCTAGCAATGAACACTTAGATATTTGTAATTATAGTTTTTCTTTCCTAAATAACATCATATCATCATAGTTGACGAAAGCGTACCTTAAAACGGATCAGTTTCAACAATACCCCTACAGTATCGAAATTAGACTAGAATATTCCATTTAGGAATCTCTTGATAACAAGCAGTAAATTACTAACGAGATTTATAAGATCCATTTATCATGTTAGAAATTAATCTGTAATGTCTTTCGCCTAGAGATATTTCAATATTCCATTAAAAAGAATTTCATTTATTCGAAGGGACTCCCAGTCATAACTCTTGGGGATAACAAAGGCGGTATCGAGCCATGACCTGTGGCTAGGACGAGACCCAGTAACTAGTGTTGTAAGTCCAGTCTCCGACTATATTTATTGGGAGTCCAATAAGTTAGGACTCTTGGGTCTCGATTCGACTTATTGCATTATAGGTTCACTTATAAAGAACTCGGTTTATGATGGTTACCATATAACATTTTAAAGTTAGTATATTAAGTTTACTTTGTAATTTTTATTTTTATTTTTGATGCATGACCATTAGATACTAGTCAAACTAAATGTTTGAATTCTAAAGTTTTTCTAGCAATAATTTTATTACCTATTTATTATACCTATATTTAGTAATTTCTACAATAGATTTCATTCAGTTTTTTTTGTGATGTTCTAATTTTTTTTTCCACATAATTAGAGCTCTATTGTCCGCTCTTTGTTAGAGAACCGTTATAAAAACATTCCCAAATAAAAACCGTTAAATTAAAGCTTATTCAACCTTGCATAAGAATCTGCAAAACCGAAAACTGTTTTTACATCACTACCTTCCACGAAACGCAGCAAAAACTAAAAAAGTGTGCGCACGAGCACGCAAATGAAATCGAAATAACGTAACCGAGCAAGGTCTCGCAAAATGAGATACGACTTTTTGATTAACCATTGTGGCTTGTAAGGCATGGATTCGTCGTACGGCCATACCACATTATAGATACAGTAACGTATTTTAATACAAGATATACAATATTGCATTTTATGACAAGTAAACACCACCTACATATATGAAACACAAAAAAAAATTGCAACAATAAAATTCTACCACATAATCCATGCATGCAGCGTGGCACCACAGGAGTCCCAGAGACGGAATATCCGGCCTTTAACAGGAAGAAAGGAGAAAATAATGAGAAAAGGAATAAGGGATAAATCGCGCTTACGGATCTCTCACTAACCGAATGAAACTCATTGTTGCTCCACACCGATATTCTGTAAGAGAGCGATACTTCTTCACCAATTCTAATATTGCACTCATACACACCTCGTTTATTTGTATGAGTGGAAAATTCACTTGCAGGAGAAGTGTTACTGCACCTCTATACTGTGGTAATACGACCATACTCTCCGCAATCAATTCTGCATTGATTGCTACGTCTATCAAGTTGCGTGGACTGCGTTTAGATGCATTCGTGGGATGGTAATGATGCAACGTTGTGTTTACAAGGCATTATAAGGTATTTTGTTCCCTTTCCACCGCCCATTTGGATGCTCCAGATTCTGAGAGTAGTGTCCCAATAAGTTAGTGTCACTTTGATGTTGTTAGACGGGTTAAGTGATAGGTCATCTAGCCCTAAGCATTCTTGCATATGGACTAATAGGTATAGGTGGAGTTGTATTATAACTGTGTGGAACTCGTAACTATCAAAAGTCAACGTTACTGAAAATGTCTTAACAAATCACTTTTTTATTATAAATTGAAAAGAAAAAACTGTCTCACATATTTGCTAACAAGAGAGTCTTGTCAATCAGGCCACAAACACTCTATGTGTGAGTGTGAGCGCTGAGCGAGAGACCGCAGAGCGGGATGGCGTGCGATAAAGACAAATGTACTAAAATGTTGACTGAAGCTATGAGAAAGAAGAAGCCAAATTTTGAGGGCCCGCATATGGAACTAATGTATGTGCGATCCAATGCAGTGCCACGATAGCCGTTCAGTTTGCAGACCCCCGCTTACCGCTGAGCCAAAAGTCGTGGCCAGACACACAAGAAGCTTAATTGACGTGAATCTTATTGACTCCCCCGCTACTTAGGGCAATAAGCATCACTGCTTATTGCCAATCTGTGGTCGCAGCTAGGATATGGCAAAGCGGTAGGAAATTTATAGTGCTAGTCACGAATAACAAATATTGTTGCTTAAAGGATAGACTGAACAAACGTTGGTGCAGGCTGATAATAAAATAAATCGTTTGAAAATAAAATATTGACTACTTGACGACTTTAGCTCTACGATAAATAACTGCAAGTGTCAAAAGCCTCATGATGATATGTGTGTAAAGGTGTTATTACGTGTTGTTTTACTGCTTGTACCAATGATGCATGTCTCTAACGTGTGTTGTGATTGCGAGAGTTCATTGTTTTCTGTCCAACCGGTTTACAACTATGGGCTTGTGGAGGCTCCTATTTTTGGAGTCACCATAAAAATTCTTGAAATATTAAAACTTTATGCAAGCATTTATTACGTTCTGTTCCTTAAATCTTTTTCTGGTTTTATGCCAAAGATATAGGGTTCGACAAGAGAGAAAAGTAGTTAAGGGTTAAAATATCCAATTTTTCGTTCAACTCACTGCCTTACATATTATTTAACGACAACCAAGTACACCATCACTGACACGCCATCACGACCGTCACGGTTGTCGAAAAATGATCTTAGACCAATATTCTTCTAATTTAATGTTTTTAGACTATTATAGCCAGATTGTATATTGGTAGTCAAAACTTTAATAACACGGCTTAGAGTTTCCATTATGTCCGGATTATTTGGACATTTTTATCACAAATCTACATTCCAATGATACGAATTAATCAATTTTATTTTATATCTCTATTACGTTATAAACTACTTTATTTGAATTGCTAATTTGTGTTTTAATGGACAATATAATAGGGAAATAGATTTATTGGAGCTAGGATTCAAATAAGCAATTAGTCGTTGATTGTACAGGATTTTAGAAGTCGCCCTCCTTCGGGTGTGTTTCATTATCGCGTATAGCGGTGCTTGCTGCGAGCGCGCGACCTGAGATGCATAGGTCTAGTTGAGTTTCATTGTTACGTCCAATGAAGATCCAGCTTATACTCATAATATCTTATGACCATACAAATTCAATAGTCGCGTTGTTATTATCATCATCATTCCAATCACAATAAGCCCCCCAAAAATTCGCATTGTATGGTCAACTAATGTAATCTAGGTTTTTTAACGTTTGACAATAGGCGAGAATGTTGACTGATTTATTGGCAACATTATGACCGTGTATGATAGGAAATGCGCCAGTATTTCGTATTAAATACCTATTATCTTTATACCAAAACTGAAAACTAATCGCAATTGACGTTTTAGTTAATAAACTTTTAGAAAAAAATACGTTTTATAACATAATATCATGTACTGCTAATATTGAATGAAATTGTTATCAAATATGTTTAGGGATTTGCTCAAACAAATATCTGTCTTGAAAACACGATTTCTGTTGGTTTTCTTGATAAAAAAAAAACATAGTTGTCTCTTACATAGGCCAAATCAAAATGAGGTCTGGTGGAAAGTCTCATCTGATGAAACGTATTGTTCTAAAGCTGTTACAAATCGCAACAATGAAACCTACCTTTCGGCCATAATGTTATTTTTAAGTCGGGGGTTGTGACTATAACCCCCGACTTAAAAATAACATTATGGCCGCGTTGGCCCCGAAAAGCAAAACTTTCTTTGTAATTACATGCAAGACGAAGGGTTCACCCCCCATATCACGCGATATAAAGCTTTCGGAGAACTAAAATGATTTAACACCAGCTAAGAGGTATTTACATCAGTTTTTGTTATGGCTAATGTGTTTTTGTGAATGATTTTCATAAACAAATCGCACTTGAAATTGTTCTGGATCCAAATTACGATATCTAAGATTCTTGTCGTAAGCGAATAAGATGCTTATATTCGGATGGAATAAATTTATTTCAGGCTTGTGTGCAATTTCTTCCGTTGAACATAAGGAATTTAAAACAGAAATGGATCTACACTATCCATCATATTAGCAATGTTATGGAAACGAAATGGTTACCATGCCAGTCCGCCATTCAGAAGATCGGGTCATGATTAAAAACGTCCTTTTTCTAATTAGCCTGGGTCTTGGATGTGTATCTATATATATATGTATTTGTTATAAAATATAGTATAGTTGAGTTAGTATCCCATAACACAAGTTTCGAACTAACTTTGTTGATAGTTCAATCGATATGATTTGTAATAATAGAATAGAATATATATTTAAAAAATAATTAAGAAAAGCACTGAGAGAACAATAATGATAGCTGACTAGAAAATCGTTGTCTAAAAAATATTTACTTCCCGTTTCTACACATGCATTAGTATTTGTAACACTTGTCATCAGTAGTGAGCAACAACCTTTCACATCTACAAAGTCAATATTTTCATAAAATTTTCTCATCAAAGTTTAAAATCGAATCTGCAAATATTCATTGAAATCAAACTTCGTCCGCCCATTCGGTTCTCTCTTATTTAACTTGAGTACAAGTTCGAACGGTGTTCGACGTTTACCTTACATTAGGTGAGTTTTATAAAGTACAAAATCGATTATGTATGGACTTTCATGTTCTAATGATATCTCATTTGCGATTTTATTATGCATTTATGTAAATAACCATATCTTTACAAGTCTTTATTAATCGTACTAAATCATTCCTTCGTATATGATAAAGAGAAATCCATTTAGGGGGGGGGGGGGGGGGTAGTAGATTAGACAGTTAGATGTAATTTAACAGTGAGACCATTTAAGGCAGTTAAATTCAGATCTTTTACATAAAGCCTGGCTATGTCTCTGGCCTAAATCTTTCGAGAAATGACCCCAAAGAACAGACATAAACAACATTTTTATTTCTGGATTATGGGAGTACAGGACACGAGTTGGTTTTGAACCTTTATAACCCGACCTAAAGAAAAAGTTCAGTTGTGATATAAACTGCAATAATGCTAAGGGGACTACAAGATTTAGTACATATATGTATATTAGTTCTCTACTAGGCTAGGGTTACTTGTGCAACTAGTTTGAATAATATGCTTGAGTATAATATTAAATCTTCTTCTGATTTGTTATAAAATAATTTTGTCATAATATTAAGTACATTTATTTTGATATTAAACATCTATTTTCTTTGCGTATCCACGTTTTTGACAACAATACTATGACAACACGATCTTATTGCACTAATTTTAAACATTACTAATTCAAATCACGTTTAAATTAATGAAAAAAGTTAGCAGCTCGTAAAACAGTTTATTAGAGCAAAAAAGCAATAAACATAGATGCATCAAATCAATACAATATTTATTGCTGGCATGAATAAAACTTGTTGCATTCACAACACAACGACAACATAAAATATAAAACCAGTTGCATTTCATGCCGGTTAATTAAACATTCTGATTCATAGCACGAAGAAAAGTTTTCCTAAAAAGTCGCTATGGCAACCCTAGGGCCTAGGGCTCCGTCCGAGGCTGTCCTCAACTCGGTAGCCGGCCCGCTTGCCGGTTCTGAACATACGCTACGACTCTAGTACCGCACCGAACCAGTACGAAGGCGGACGCGCGGAGCGTAGTGCGGCGCGCGCATTCACGAAACTTCAAACTTTTGTTGACTGTGCCTGTGGAACTGTGGACTGTGTAACACCCTGTGTCATTAGGAGAGTGAGAGGGAAGTTTGCGGAGTCTGCGAAAGTGCCCGAGTGGAGGCGCGAGCGCGCCAAACTGATAAATACTTATATATATTTCGTAATCGTTGTGATAACAGTAAGTACATAAATCTGATTTAGTTGTAACTGGTTTTGCCTTTGTCTTGAGTGTTGGAAAATTTGTGTTGAAGGTAGTAAGTACTATTTATATGGTCGTGTTCGTGTTGAGAATGTTATTGATTTCATGCAACCTGTTTTTACGTATTTTGCTACCTGCAACATGTTTTTTTTTTATTTACTATACGATGTATCGATGTAATGGGCAAGTTTAACACGAACGCTGAACTTTGTTATTCCATGAGCCCGAAGTAAAGGTATATTTTCATAGTGTAAACTAATCTAACTATTTCGAGCTATAAACTTTAATTTTTATTATCCACACAGAATATAAATTCAATAGTCTATGTTTCAGAAGTTTATACTAAGCGTAAATTATTTATTTATTGGTTCTTAGGCTTTATTAGTTCTTAGGTTAGATCGTAAAATCTCTAAGTGTGAATAGTTTTCTGAAGACGGTCATAGGCCAATGCAGTTAGCCTTGCGAGATGCACCGCTTGACATAGCTATTTTATTCTATGCCATACAGTTAATCAATATTTCTTTGAAGCTTATGTATGTGACCACTACGAAAAAATAAAGTAAATATTCCTGCCTCCCGGCCTAATAATGGCAATAAATAGCTCAAAAATTAACATTAGATACAAATTGTGCGTTGGTAGTGTAGTCTTAATCTACCTACGGCACCAGAAGGCGCGGGTTCGTTTCTCGTTCCGTGCAAATATTTATGTAATGGTAATGGCATTTGTGTTGTTCTCGAGTCTTGGTGTGTTCTATGTATTATAAGTATATATTTACAATATGGTATCCATTGTCTGATACCCATAACATAAGCAGGTTAATAACTTACTTCGGGACCAGTGAATCTGTAGAATTTTATGTAAATATCTTTAGAGATTAAAGTATTTTAATATGGATAATTAAAGTATTTTAAAATAATCCCGATGCGAGAATCAAACCAGCGTATCTTGTAACTATTTAGAAGAATCTTTCGCACATGTCCACAGACATAAAAAAATATTTCAGGGTTGTCAATCCTTTAAAAGTCTGGCATAAGATCACCTTTTATGTTGCAAGTTTTTTCTCAATTCATGTATAAACCATGGATTTATGGATGACAAATAGGCGATGCCGTTGCATCCAGACGGGAGGGACGGCTATGGCAAGATGGTGGCCGACACGGGCGTATCTTAACGACAGATCTATACTTATCAAAACAATGGGCTAGTCTTCTCGTTACTTGGGCAACGCAGGTTGACTGCTAACTAGCCTAATGGTGCGGTTACTGTACTGTACAGTCAGCGGCAGAATGTTGGCTTTTTAGTACCTTGTCACTATAACATTGGTGACATTTAATTCAAACGTTTTTAATAATTAAAATGATAGTCAAAAGTGACAATGTTCTAAAGAAACAAAATATTTTATAACGCTGCTGACTAGAAAAACACTGGGATTATAGACTTATAATATTTCTATAGAACTAATCTTTAATGTACATTTTTAACTTTAATTTTTTTTTATTTAAAATTTTTTTTTGTTGAAAAAAAAAACAATATTACTATTCTAAGGATCTGTTTAAGAGGGTTAATACTTTAAATTACTATTTAGTGCGTATATTTTTATTCCTTCGAAACTATACCGTTTACCGTTGTATGTTAGATATTAATATTCGTTTATTTTAATACTAGCTGACCCGTGCCCACTTCGTTGGGCATAATGTTAAAAGCCTTTTTATTTTTTGGTTTTCTAAATAACCTATGACACTCAGCAATAATGTGGCTTTCTATTGGTGAAAGAATTTTTAAAATCGGTTCAGTAGATTCCGAGATTACCCCTTACAATTTAACAAATACACAAACTTTACCTTTTTATAATATTAGTATGGACTAGAAACCCACGCAACTTCGTTTGCGTAAATCCCGCTTTCCCGTGGGAATTTTGGAATGTATCATACATAAAAATCTTTCTCTTGAATCACCGCATCAAAATCCATTGCATAGTTTTAAAGAACTAAGCATGCATAAAGACAGATAGAAAGACACCGCAACTTCATTTTAACTATGTAAAGATGGTTAAGTATTGTTGAAGTACAGCTAAGACCACATCAAAAAAAATACACATGTATTTATGTTTTATGTTATACCACAACGTCTCGATACAAAGATTGAACCTGTGACTATTTGACAAAAAAAAACACCAATATAATTATCCTGCCAGTCTCATAACGATTCATGAGCTCAATCATTTAGTCTATAGGTAATTATTAGCGAACTGGATTTCTCATCCTGCCTACATTTTATTTATCCTACGTCCCCCTCAAATTAGTTACGTAATTTCATTCATGACAAGCCTTATTATAAGGTAGTGAACAGGTTTTTGTATAAGAAGATAAAAACTAGATAGATACTGTTACAAACTTATCTGCAGATTCGAAGACTCACTAAATAAATATTGAATACGAACATTGACGACCGCCGTGGCGTAATGGTTACTACGTCAGACCGCCACCCAGGAGGGTGGTGGAGTGTGATCCCTGGTCGGGTCATGATGAAAAACGTACTTTTTCTGATTGGCCTCGGGTCTTGGATGTTTATCTATATATGTATTTGTTATAAAATATAATATCGTTGAGTTAGTATCCCATAACACAAGTTTCGAACTTACTTTGGGGCTAGCTCAATCTGTATGAATTGTCCCTATATATTTATTTATTTATACCTATAGACTTGAAGTAAATACTTTTTACAAAATACCTAATATCTTTTAGTTTAAAATTTATCGTGATCTATATACATATATAAATTTTTTTAGTTCCGACTGACTGACTTAACTATATATCAACGCACAGCTCAAACCGCTGGGTCTAGAGATTCCAAATTTGGAATGTAGGTTCCTTACGACGACGTCTAGGGGTGTACTAACAAAGGATTTTTCAAAATTCCCACGGGAAAACGAGATATACACAAACGAAGTTGCGAGGATGTTACTAGTACTCTAATAAATTGTTAGTTTTCTTTTCTTGCTTATTCTTTTACTTTTTTTTTATTTCAAAAATTGCAACTTAGCTTAAACTGTCCATACCATACTCTTTTTACTTTAAGTCCCTATCTGTATGAATACCGAACTTGTCACTTTATTTTACTACCAACCGTCATAAGTGCATTATTAGTTTTTATGGAATATCGAGTTTTTATAGCGCAACAATTTTTATAGTTGTTGGATTTACGATACCTCTCGATGAAAAACAATTCCTTTGACTAAATGTTGCGTCATCTAATTAAATTTATGTCTTCTTTCTGCTAATGTGAATAAGGCTGTGAGATGCTCCCGTAATCATAAACTATCGAACATTTATATACGTTCGTAAAACTAAATTAACTTGTTATTTCTGAATAACTTGAGATTTAATAATGGCCCTTAAAGCGAACTCACTGAGATTAAGTTAATCTCTATATTAAGTTAAAAATAACATTATAATTTTGAGAGTTTATATAATCTCTTTTTATCCTCTTATCACTTATCTATTCAGGCTATTGTATTATTAGATATATAAAAAATTATCCAATTAATCCAAAATTAACAGGCTAGTATACTTAATACTTATATCTACTTATACCTTTGACAACCTCCGTGGCGTATTGGTTACCACGCCAGACCGCAACTCAGGAGTTCCCGGGTTCGATCCCCGGTCGGGTCATGATGAAAAACGAACTTTTTCTGATTGGCCTCGGGTCTTGGATGTTTATCTATATATGTATTTGTTATGAAATATAATATCGTTGAGTTAGTATCCCATAACACAAGTTTCGAACTTACTTTGGGGCTAGCTCAATCTGTATGAATTGTCCCTGTATATTTAATTATTTACCTAATTTGAAAATAACATCTGTCCTGTCTCCTTAATTCAAAGTTCATTTTGGAAAAACAAAGGTATACGTGCAAGCTCTTATTGCTTTTGGCAATAAGGCCGCCTTGTTGCAATTTCACTAGTCTGTAAGTTGTCTATGTAGGTATAATGTGTCCTATTGTTGTGATTTGCAAATAAAACATATTCTATCTATCTATCTATTTTACAAGTATTTCATCTAAACACAATAATAAGATTTTAGTCCCTGTATCCACGCGCTAACATACTTATTTTTTTATTTCTGCATATAATTATGTCTCATTAATATCATTCATAGTCGAGAGTCGTGATCATTAAAACAGGATATATAAACAGAATGACTCTATTGCTAAAGGTAATGAGGTAGTTTACTATCGCCAATCCTACAACTAGTAGGATTGGGTGTGGGTTTCATTTTAACGATACTTGAGCTGCGTTTCTATCATCAGTGGCCGAGGTAAAAAATTTTACCGAAAAAAATTAATATCCATACTTCCATACTAATAGGTATTATAGATGCAAAAGTGTGTTTGTTTGCTTGTGTTTATTTCACGTTGAAAGTAACGAAATTTTTTTTACCGAAAAAAATGTATATCCATATTTCCATAGGTATTATAGATGCAAAAGTGTGTTTGTTTGCTTGTGTTTATTTCACGTTGAAAGTAACGAATGGATTGACATGACTTTTTTTTGGGGATAGATTAAGGTCTTAGTAGGGTTCATTTTTCCCGGAAAAAATAAAACCCCTTAATTTCATAAAATGTAGTAATAATAATAAGTAATATCTATAAGTTAATATTATTACATTTTATGAAATTCCAACTTTTTTTAATAACAAAAATGCATTCAAAATGAAATATACCTAAAGACAGATTTTATTTATTAGTTACCCGATATAAGTCTAACCTGCGCGCGCGCAGCGCGTTGAGGTCTTTTCTATCGGTCCGCGCACGACAGCGTAAATCGTTAATCGTCCATTTTTTATTTCTTTTTTTTCTCGTCGGCTTTATTTGATATTCAACTGTTTTTTATGGCGGATTTAATTTATTATGTACTAGCGAGACACTCGCGGCTTCTCTCGAGAAATCCAATTATTCCCGTTCCCAAGGGATTTTCTTTTAATTCTTTTTTTATGCACGTAGTGTGAATCCATTTATATATGCATTTTTATAGAGTGTCAAAATATATCCCATTCTTATTTTCATATGTGTATAAAATTACCTAAGTACCTACCTATATCATTAATATTATATTGTGTAATATTAAAATATATTTTATTGTGCTTAAAAATATTACATCTTCCACCACATCTATCTATGGCAAGAGGATATTTAATATCTAATTTTAATTTATATGACAAGTGTTAACATACCTACTAATGTTATTCAAAATTTATGGCAGAATCTTGTTTTACGACCTTTAACATTTGAATAGAACAATAAAATTCGCTAGATTTTCTAATTATTATTTACACATTTATAGTGATATTTTGACTGTGATTTATGACTTCAATATAAGCAATATTTAATAAAATTAAAGTTCAATAACCTTTTAAATTAAATAATCAAGTTTTACGGATTTGATTGTTATAGGACATCATTATTCAAGGAACTTCTCTTACTAATATTAAAAAAAAAATGATTATTTATAAATCTATATTTAATACTAGCTGTCGCCTGAGGCTTCGCACGCGTAAGCTTTTTCGGGTTAAAAACTAAACCTCACAAATAAAATGTTTTCTATTAGTAAAAGAATTTTTGAAATCGGCACATACTTTACTTCATTATAATAATAATCATATTATAAATGAGAAAGTGAGTTTGTTTGTTTGTCTGTTTGTTATTCCTTCACGACTTGACTAAGCAGCCGATCATTATAAAAATTTGTACAGATATTATCAAGGGTACGGACGGAGCCCAACATAGGCTACTTTTTATCCCGTGAAAGTATGTCTATCTAATGGGAAAATAATTTTTCTACTATAGAGGGCGCTGTATGGGATAGGCTATCGGCCTACAGATGGCGCCATAAGTCGCGCTATGGGTTGTTTTGTTGTCAAACGAGATCTATGTCATAAACAAACGCGAGCGAAGCCGCGGGGAAAAGCTAGTATCAGTATAAAAGAAAGTTAAAGTAATTAATATAAATACTAATATATTTAGAAACAAATATTATAATTTTTGATTAAGAAAACCAATTACGGAAATCCGACATTATTATGTTTATTACAATTAGAATCGTGACATTAATTATGTTATATGCGAACAGTAGGGACCGTTATCACCAAATAAACTTAAACATAAGACCATTCAATTACATTGGAACATAGATTAAAATATTTAATTGCCAGTCCGCTAACCCGTGGGTGTTTATGAGCCTAAGACTGAACTGATAAGTCTAACTACGATTGACCTAAAGGCGTGCCCTCATAACTACAGATACTTTGACAGGCCCGGTGGTCGGGTGGCTAGCAATGGTCACTTTATCCCAAGAGGGCCGCGGGTTCGAACTTCGACTTTAGTATATCTCTGTAGAGACCAACAAAACTTTAGAAATGTACAAGATCCATGTTCACACAGCCTCCAACCTAATGAACCTTGAGCTTGATTATCCAGAAATAAACGTATCAAACTATGTTATAGACCTATAAAATTTGTAAGCCGGCGTTGCAATTAAATATCTAATATAATATAAATCACATGCTCACGAGCTATAACTTTCATAGATTTATTTGTGTGTAAACGATTCCACTTAAAATTTTATAAGGATTTTATTAGCGTAGCTTCTGTCTGAAGATGTTTTTGTTCAGATTATAAACAGAGTAAATGGATAAATTAAGATAAATACTTTTTTACTTTACTTTTTGACTAAATACTTTGAGACTAAGCGTGAAGACAAGCCTAGTTTACATCGATTTCGTTCGAGTTCATCACAGGCACCGTCCACCGCCAAGTCAGAACTGACTTCAACTGACCCGCTACTGCTATCATGTAAATCATACGACAGTGCTATTCTGACTTAGCACTGACTTGCCGGCGAACTGACGTCAGTGACTGACTCTATGTAAAACTATGATATTTGAGACTTGGAATAGAAAGTATGGATCTTATCACGGATATGTATAAAGACATTATAAAAGAAAAAAAAATCAAAGAATCTTTAATAAAAAGCTAAAGCTTCATGTTTTTATCAATTCTGTAATATTGTGATTCCTAATTCCTGACATATTGTTGAGAAAATAGAATGGTGAGAACTCGCCGTAGTATGTAATTAAAATTGATTTTAATTGACTGAATTAAATGAATAACAGTAGAATGAACTTTAAGAGTCTTCGAAATGTGTAATTAAATTTATATTATTTTTATTGTTATAACCAGCTTCCAGTACTCAGTAGCTTAACCCTTCCACGAACAATTGGTACTTACACATAATTTTTGAACGTTATTTGTAGCATAACACAAAACATTTTTAATGCCAATTATTTTTCCTATATCAATAAAAAAAAATGTATACCACAAAGTTGGCAAACAAGCATATGGCCCGCCTGATGGTAGGTAAGCATCACCGTAGCCTATAGACGCTTGCAATACCAGGGGTATCACTCACGCGTTGCCGACCCCCCCCCCCCCCCCCCATAAGTGGAGCTCTGGAAACCTTACTCACCGTAAGAACACAACATGACCGAGACCAATGCTATTTGGCTACGATCTTCTGTAAGGTGGAGGTCATTCCCCAGACGGGTTGCTCCGATTTGAGCGGATTATCTGCTGTGCCTTACCTCTCTTTAAAAATTAGGGTTAGACTGCAATTTATTAATTATCTTTACATAGCATAATAAAATGAAGTCGCTTTTACTGTCTGTCTGTCCTGATTATTAAATCTTTAAAACTAAGCAACGGATTTTGATGCGGTTTTTTTTAATAGATAGAGTGATTCATGAGGAAGGTTCATATACAAAAGTTCCCATGTAAAAGCAAGAAAAACGCAAACGTAGTTGCGCGGGTTTTGCTAGTTTAATAATAAATAATAACTTTTAAACTTTCGCGTTGCATTATTATAAATTAATAATATACCGGGAATTAACGCGATCATACCTTGATATTGCCTGACGTTTCGACCAGGTTGCACCGGCCGTGGTCACAGGCGAACTCTAGTTCGCCTGTGACCACGGCGATCGCGTTAATTCCCGGTATATTATTAATTAATAATAAATGTTAAAGATTACAGTACAAAATAAGATTAAACAAATGTTATGTCATAATTTCAAACTAATTGCATACACTGTGTTTTGGGCGGTGATGGTGTCAATCAGTATGTCACACAGATCATAATGACGATGATGTAAGATTAGACATAATTACTAAGAAAGAGAGAGTAACCTTCTAGGTTAATTCGTTTTATTTCCATCAAGTAATTTATTTGACCGTAGTAAAACGTATGTGTAACTCCACCGTTACACATACGTTTTCATTTTCGCGTGTGGCGTCGTTTGATTCATTCATTTTCGCGTGTGGAATTGGTCGCGTTTCGTGCGTCGACAGTTTTTGGTAAACAACATTTTTCATAGAATTCGTCGCGTTTCGTGCGTCGACTACGTACTGTCGATGCACGAAACGCGACGAGTGGAGCGAAGTGGAGGAGGCTTACGTGTTGTACTTACCCCACGTAAAGTGGGATAAGGGTAGGAAGAAGAAGAAGAAAACGTATAATAATTTCCAAGATAATTTTTTACACTGTGTCTGTACGGAAACTAAAAGCTTACAAACTTTTTCCTCGCTACTTTCTTAAGGTAATATTCGATGTAGAACCTATATTTCATTTAATCCTCGTAGAGGTGAATTTTTTTTAAAGCAGGAAACATAATATATTAGACATAGCTAAACTATATTTATTTCTTTAATGCTTGTGCAAAGTTTCGAAGATACGGTTCAAAGTTTGTATGAAGAGACCTCCACAACCTTCAACTTGGAATTTTTCTTTCTTAGAGCTTCTCTAAAGAACCTAAATACTACTTACTTTTTTCAGTTTTTAGACCTGGCGGTTTAGAAAAACCAAATACAAAAACAACTTCTAATTACATAATAATATTATCAGAAGGCCGATCAAACCCACTAAATGTTCCTATAGTCAAAGGTAATATGTTAGAGCCATTTATCAGTCTACCACCTCTGGGATCAAAGGTCTGAATGTAAATAAAATACCTTCAAACTACTTTATAGTATCATTAAAGTATAGTACCTACCAAGAAATTTAATAAAATTTACTAAATTTATGATTGAATTAACCCAATTTTAATTAAGAACGTTTGACACTGTAAATATATACGAGATGAAACTTTTATGTTTATAATAAAATATATTATATGGCGCAATAAACCATAACACCATTTTAAATATGATAATCATGTAATAAAACCAGAGTACGCTTGAATCGTAATGGAAAATTATATTTTTATATTAATTCAAACACCTACATATTAGTAATTGAATAAGTTACAACTAATGAAGTTTGAATTATATATGAAAATATCCAACCAGCGCAATATCAGAATCTCTACCGCTTAATTATATAGGATAATTCTACTTATTTTATATGTTCTAAATTTTTTGTTGTATTTGAAAACGTGATTTTACCCAATAAAGATCTCGTGATACGCACTCGACCTGGTTTTTACTACGGCAAGCACGGTCATGGTTCCTAATAAAATACGCTGTGGTCATTTTACAGAGTGATAAATTACCTTAAATGGATTACTGCTTTGATTCCGAGCTTTTAGGCTCACTGCCCATTGTCGGTTGAGTGTCTAGACGTTTTACTGTATTTTAGAGATGTTTATAGTAGACTACTAATACTTTGTCTGAAATGAAATGAAATCGTTTATTTCAGAAATTAGACCTTCACAGGCACTTTTTCTTGTCATTTACAATTTGTATGCATAAAGAAAATAAACTACGTTATATACTACCACCATTTCGGACACAAGCAAAATTGCCACCGGTAAAAGAAATGGCGAAAGAAACCCGGTTACGGCCTTTTTTGTCATTTAGCAATTTTTTTCTTTCACTCGTTTGTTACAATGTATAAGTACATTTATAAGAATAAATAAAATACAGATCCAGGTACATACAGAAATCAAGCACTAAACGCGGGATGCCGATTCATGGTCTGAATTGAATACACTTGATTTTGGTCAATAGATTCTAGAATTTATGTTATTTTATAACATTAGGGGCGCTACCAATGCGTTGCCTGGCTGCAAGGATGAGGAAGGCAAATACATAGGAGTTGGGCTTCCGGATCTCTTACAAACGCGACACATTACTGGTTTACGCCGATATTCTGTGTGATATTCCCCAGGTCGAGCTAACCTATTTTCTAAATGCTGTACCTCTCTAAAAACGTTTGTTCTCAGATTTACGTTATATGTGTAAATTCGTCACATTAACAATGTCGGGTAATACATTAACCTCTTTCTAATCCACTTTAAGTTACATGAGTTTCGTGATTTCTAACTCGATCGGGCGTACCAAACATTTTTTGAATGTCCCAAACCAAAATACTAAAAGTAAATAAATCATTGGAATTTAACGCGTTATCAGTACATAAATCTATGCAATCAGCGGTCGAAGTGGCCAGCCACCGGTTACGTTTCTTTAATAATGAGTCGACTAACGATTTTCCTTCAACGAAACAATTGGACATGAATAATGGAAAGCACGTAGACCGACCTAAATCTAAATAACTTGATATTAGAATTGTTATAGTCGATTTTGATCATGATGTTGCTTATAATTGTTGTTTACTTCTGACTGTGCTCTTCACAATAAGATATTTTAATTGAAATAATTATTATAGGAGAGAGACAGAGAGAGAATGAAATGTATGAGTGATCCAATGCGATACCACGACAGAGACGCGCGAACTGCGTCACCGCGCCGCCAGCCGCTAAGTCAAAAATTGACTGGTAGTTTCTCATCTAGCGGGTATTAGATTTATAAAAAAAAAAGAAATACAACATTATTTATTTACGTTTATAAGGTAGTCGTAAGCATCATTGATTGACATTGTCCTTGCTAACGAAGTATTGACATGGCATGTTTGTAATCGATAACGTGTGGTTGAACTTGGCGTATATTCGGAGAATCGATATGACGTTGTTTTCATCGAAACTTTTAAAGCAATCACATGAAATAAATAATATATTTTGACATTATCGTTTACTTATATTTCTATCTATATCTATGTCTTTCGTTTTTCCCTTAAATTATGTCAATAAAACCCTACTAATATTGATATAAATGTGAAAATTTGGATGTTGGGCACTCAGCCACGCATAAACTTGATTCATTCAAGAAGTACCATGTGTTAATTCTAAACATTGATTATAAACAACCAAATTTAACAAAAAAAATTAGACCGGTACTTCTTATTTAGGAAAAAAAGTTTTGCGATCGTAGAGGTAAAAAAAAAGAAATTCATGACAGCGCAACCGTGAAGTTATAATAAATGAACGCAAATACATCTTGGAAAATAGTTTGTTTGTATTCGAAGTTGCAATTAATTTACACCCATATTTTCTCATGATTTACTAACTTAGCTAGCGTCCAATGATGTCTGTCGCCAGGAGAACAGAGTACATAATGGTGTACAAGGGTCCCGTCAAATTATTTCATAACCTTCGCCCGCGAATGTCCTCACGCGAGGGCCAGACTCACGACTCAACCCTATCAACGCTGATGGACATAGCTGAGAAATGCATTGTTTAAATAAACAGCTTTTCAATTTTATGCTGCTTTGGGGTTCATTTTGTAATATTATAATGTATTTTTTTATTATAATTAATTGTCATAATTTATTTTTTATTCATCATCATATCAGCCCCAAGAAGTCCACTGCTACACATAGGATTTGTTTTATTGTAATAACAATTTTTAACTGGGAGACTTTAAAACCGTCTATAAATGCTGTTAATATAATAAATATAATTGTTAAAATAAAATAAAAACTAATTACATTACAAGCATCATTATAAAATAAAAATAAAGTCTTATTATTTCTTCATTCATGAATAACAAAATAACAACAAAATTCGAAAAAGCAAATTATTTACAACCAATTTGTGCGAAAACATAGCTAAATCCGTGTTACGAATATTACACCATAAAACATTCTTATCTGATAAATAACTCGGTTTTGTAAAAGTGATTTAGTCAATGTCACGCGTTGCGTGGCTAATATATCGAATGGGGTTTCCAGTTTCCACAAACAGGACGTTTTAGCCTACATAAAATTTGTTGAGCATTTATTTGGAATTTACGAGAAATATTATGATATTGTTTCAATAGCTTTATCAAACAATGTTGTAAAAAATATGCATTTTTTTCTATGTTCTGCTTTCGCATACAGCTGTGTCGATACTTACAGATGAACATAATAGGTAATATACATTCCTCTTATTCGAATGAAATTGCATACTAATTTGTGATTTAGACTTATTATTTAATTATTAAAAAAACATCTGGTATTTTCTGACTTGCTTAAATACGAGATTTCGTCACAGATGTTATTTTTCCTGGGACGTCAGTAAATAAAATCAAATTAAATCAAAAATACTTTATTATGTAGGCCCACTACACGTCATTTACAACATATTGTCCTTCAGTGATCAATATAAATTATATAGGCTACTCTTAATCTTATTTATTGTCAATTTTGACGTACTTAACCCTTGGTTATAAAGAGGACATAGCAGTGGAAATATATGGGAAATATGCAGGCTAGTGTCACTTAAAAAACTACGTCGAAGTAAATATAACTTGATATTGGATGGCGCCTTCGATACCAATTTAAAAGTACAACCAAGCGTGGATCCATCACTGACGTCTACTCACTGTGACAACTGTGTGGAAACTGCAGCTATTCGTTCTTTACACGCTACGTGAAAAAAAAACGAATACAAAAAAACGTGCAGGACAATGCCGTGTGAACCTAGCCTGAAGTATTCGTTAAAAAAACGAATACAAAAAAACGTGCAGGACAATGCCGTGTGAACCTAGCCTTACTTACTTACTTACTTACTTAACTTAGTAAGGATGTAATATATTATAAAAACATTGTAAACATTTGTGTAAGCAAACAATTTGTCGCCATCGCAATCCATTCGAACAATAAAAATCTATTGTTGAAAGTCCTAGTAAATTATGCTGAATCAGCTTTACACGTCACTTGTGAATCATGAAATGACCTTTATTCAGTAAACCGATTTACGTCACTTTCATAGAATGGACCTTGTCGCAATTGTGTTAAACTAATTTGTATCCAAGAGTATTTATACCAAGTTATATGTTTTTTTTATGCTATGACCTACGGCTCAGAGACGTGGAATCTGACCGTCGGGCTGGTCCAAAGATTGAAAGTCGCACAGCGGGCGATGGAGAGAGCTATGCTCGGAGTTTCTCTAAGGGACAAGATCCGAAACGAAGAAATTCGACGGAGAACGAAAGTCTTCGATATAGCTCTCAAAGTCAGCAAGCTGAAGTGGCAATGGGCCGGCCACATCTGCCGTGCTAGCGATGGCAGGCATTGGGAAAGGCCTATACCCAGCAGTGGGTAGATACAGGCTGATGATGATGATGATTATGATGATATATTTTTTTTAAATATTGGTGTAATTATTCATAGTAAAATAAAATCTATGTACTAATGTTAAAATAAAACCATTGGTTTGGTTTATTTGGAATATTTGAAAATTTTGATTAGAGTATAGAAAAAATATTATACAAGTCGAGAGACAATCGAAATTAAAATATAATTAATTTTTACTCCCAGCTACATTCTAAATAATTCAGCTTTATTCTAAAACATATATTTATTGGACAATTCGGATTTAACTTGCATATTTCTGAAAATTCAAAAGTAACGTATACGAAAATCCAACAGACGCACCAGTAACCTATTTTGCGGGGAATACCTTCAAAATCCCGTTAGCCCTATTGTTCAATTTCTAAAAAATTTATACATATTATAAAAAAATATATCTAAGAGACAATAAAATTCCAATGAGAATCCGTTGTACGGTTATGGAGGACTCATTTGAGAAAAACAGCGACTATAATATTATAAAATAAGATAATAAATTATACCAGTCTAAAAACATCTCAGAACAAACAAAAATGCAAAGTTAAATGAAGATATGACAACGTGTATTAAGATAATATTCTTTAGATCGCCCGCCATGCATACAACCCGATTTAGATTAAATAAGTATTGAACGTAAGAAATGACAGAAATTGAATGAACTTGCAAGGAGCATTTTATTAGATTTTTTGGTTCATCTTTCTATTAAATTCTATTATACGTTCTACTTATCATTCACTTCGCTCAACTTCCCGAGAGTGTAGAGCTAGCATTATAAGTATAATTTCATTAGCTGCCAACTCTACCAAATTTAAGTGTAACTTTAGTACCAAGTAGGTACCGTATAATAATATGAATTATGACGGTACAATATTATTATTAATTACAAGAAAAAAATATAAATGTTAATAATTGTTAAAAAATATATGCATGTTGTGATCCGTAACTATTCTTCACACGAGGGCAATAAACCAGTAAAATATTACCTCAACTAACAAGAAACTAAGTTAAAATTCCATACGACCTTTGTCAATAATGACCACTATTGTTAGGTTCAAGCGAATGGACTGCGAAACGTACTATTAGGATGTCAAAAGGATGTAGAATGTAAGGGTTAATCCATTATTAATAGCAACATTAGTTTGCCGCACTCACTTTTGCGTCATGGCATTTTATACGAGATTAACCCGAATATGTATTGCCAAATAGGTTTTTATTGGTAGTTAAATATGATTTATATTAAATGTGACAAAATTTATATTAATACTGTGATCGAGTGGGTAGAACAGGCGCCCTGACTGATCAAACTTAAAATTAAACCCAAACAAACAAATTATTTAGCTTGAAATTGTTTGTTGCGATTGTGCAAAGTTTACAGCGATGGAGAATATTTTTTTATTATTTCTATTTTATATTATTACTAGCGAAACCCGCGCAACTTTGTTTGCGTGTGTCCCGCTTTCCTATGGGAATTTCGGAAAGTACTATACATAAAAATCTTCGTCTTGGATCACTCTATCTTTGAAAAAAGTAGTTTTAAAGATATAAGCATACATGGGGAAGGACAGACAGGGGAAGTGACTTCATTTTATACTACGTAAAGATCCCTATCTTTATCTAGAAGTGGGACACTTTGGGCTAATAAATAATTATGTAAATAACAAGTTGACTTTATCTGATGCAGCAGTAGAGTTGATTAAATAAGACCTTTGGACGCCGCGTACAAACAATGCCGTCACCGCACCTTGGTGACCTGCAACCATCGAAATAATATTACTACGTCTGCAACGAAGCTTTCAGACGCTATTAGAAACAAAATATTTTAAATGGTTAGAAAAATATTCATAGAATGGTAATACTAAACATGGCGTTGCATATTTTTATAATTATAATTTTAGCACCGCTTTTAATGTCCTAGAAGCCGGTTTGGTTACTCAATAAGGACCTAACGGTTGAGTCAGGATTGAAATTAACCAACGGAATGATTAAATTGAATTAGCGTATAATAAAGGCATAATATTATTATTTATTATGATATTGACAGATTATAATCAAATCATAAGATTTATTGCCAGTAAGCTCCAGCGAACTATTTCCAGCGGACTTCTAACGACTAAAACATGTGAAAAGAAAAACCTCTATTTTGCTTATTAGTTGATTGTTACTCCCAAATTTTGATATGGGTTTGGGTACCCCTGATTTCTCTTAGCGTTATTACATTTTCCTATTCTCTTCCACTACGGTTTAAGTTTAGGTAAAGAATTTCGCCAAGATTTTTAAATGATGTGACTGGATATTTGAAATATACTTAATATACATTTTTTTGAGGGCGACACAACACTAGAAAGTAAAAAAAAAAGTACCATTTTATTTTTTGTTACGTTAAACATTAATAACTTACTTAAACATTATTTTAAAGTAAATGTACAGAAAGTGGTTTGTTATTCAAACGGTTTCCTATTTAAATTATTTTAACATTTATCATTATCCCGATACGGAGTTGACTGACAGTTGTTGACAAGCTGTCATTCGCATATTCGGCGAACGTTTAGCTACCGCAATCGGAATTGATTTCAAATGACATGCTTGTTCAGTTTTCATATACATTATATTTCTTTATTATCACTTAGTATTAAAACTAAGTGCACAGATTACCTGTGCTAGTAGTAGTACTCGCGATTACGTTCAAGTTTCCTGTCTGTAGGAATGAGATAATTTCCTGGGATAAAAAAAAAATGGTTTTAATTTAGTCATACCAGCCAGGTTAGCATTTTTTGTGATTAAAAAATAAAACATCTTCTTCTTGGTAAAACTAAATAGATGCTGACCCTGCAAAAACGCAGACAGTTTATTAATAAGACACTTTAGTGTATTTATTTTAGAAATCTTAGAAAAATATTTCATACTAGATGCGACCGCGGTGTTACCCGCCATTAATTTTATGCACAACCAACGCCATCTATATCAGATTTTTGACCAAATCCTACGGGAATCGCGTACTTTCGCCATTATAATGTTAGTTTGGATTTGATATTGAATCTTTGTAACACAGGAATAGATACATATTACAGTTAACTCAATGATGTAATATTTAGAAAAAGAGCTAACTAATGCTTGTCACTGTTACAAAAAAAAACAAAAGAATCTTGCGATAAAATATTTATCTTTTTCAAACTGATTACGATTGTATTTATTTATTTGTGTGTTATGAACCTTATTTCAACCATTATAAAGTATTTATTTATTTATTTATATAACTTTATTGACCACAATACACAAAGTACTGATACAATAGGCGGACTTAATGCTATTTGCATTCTCTACCAGTCAACCATTGGGAGTGCAGAAATTCACGATTGCGGCATAATTAAAATAAAAAGTATATAATATATTCAAGTATACAATGACAATAATTGTATTCTACATACATTTTAATTGATGACTATGTCCGAGCAGTTCAAACAGAACGCAGGCGCCCCATTCCGTTTTCTTGCCTATTAATATGTCCATGCAATTTATGTCTTAGTATGATAATAGTTGTCAATTACATGTTGATATTATTTTAATGTCCGCAATATATCTACCAGTATCTATTATATTGATTCTAGCCACCTGTTCGGTACACGCCCTACTGTTTGACATTATTATTGTATTGTCCATTGTTACATGACTTAAATCTAAATAAGGATAACTTGTAATATTTTAAACGAAATTTATGGTAGGAATTTTCAAAGCACATTTTGTAGGGTTTAAGAAATCTTTATTCACGACCTTAAAAGGGTTAAAACATCGGTTAAAACGTAAAATTAAATTATGAGCACATTTTTTGTGCGAGCAGTTTTGCTTGCCGTGGTTCACCTTTTTCGTGAGTAGTTAAAATGTACATAATTTACTGAATGCGAGTTGTTAATTATGTTCATAAAGGTACAAATCGTTGTATAAAAAAAACACTTTTCGGATGTTTTCAGAGAAATTAAAAATTCAGATATTTTCAGTGAATTTCAATGATGGTGTTTGAACTAATTGGTTGTGTGAGTTTGTGACAATTAAGTGATTTATCGATTCATGTTTGTTTATTTCGTATCAATTTATATTTGAAATTAGAGGATTGTTTCTAGATTTTATGTCAAGTATAATACAACAGAATATTTGTAACGTATTTTAGTTCAATATCATTATGCCATGAACTTAGTTTTTGTAAGCAAAGTAAATTGTCCTTTTCTTCTTCGCGTTCTTTTTTTATATAGGTACCACTAAGGTGGCAAACAGGCATACGACCTGCGTCATGGTAAGCAGTCACCGTAGTCTTTGGACGATTGCAATACCAGGGGTATCACTCGCGCATTGCCAACCATTTAAAACGTACAGCTCCTGTTCTTATATTAATTAATAATAATAAAAATTTAATTAAAGTGTTATTACTCTGCAACAGAATACCTTAACGATAAATTTATTTAATCAATTGAACAATTAATGTGATATAATAATAACCAAGTAATTGACATTACATTAACATAATCAAATAAATAAAATTGTAACCATTTATCTGAGTATTATAATTATAAATATTATGGCGAAATTCCTCCTCTCTGCTTTTGCAGCGCCCAACAGGGCCCTTAAGTGAGTGTAGAATTATTGTATTATATTATATTACTGTATAGTGTATTATGTAATCTGCATGTAATTTGAGGAGCATTAAAGAATTGAATTGAATTGAAAATAAAAAATAAATATGACACTTGATACCAATAGAGGTAAAGATAGAAATGTCTCAGCAATTAAAGATATCCAGTTGACAAGTCGTTATCTTTCAGTCAGTTTCCAGATTTATACCTACGTGTTCCGAATACCTGCAAAATGTAAGAAACAATTATTTCTGTTAGGCGCCAATAAAAAGTTAAGTTGCGAAGTTTATTATACCTACCTACACTGTGAATTTTCTACGCTCCATTCGCCGCCAGACGTATCTATAAATTATTGAAACATTATATTACCTGTATTAGGCGCCGGCGACGGACATCGGCTCATAGCTGATGCATTTATCATAAGCTTCCATTGAGGCGTATTTACACAAGCTTAGCAACTGTAAAAAGTGATAAACTGCAATCGTTATTAAAATATTCGTGTAGGTTTATAACTTAGTACAATATAATAAAAATACAGCCTACTCGTTCACGGGTAGCGATTTCAGTAGTCACTAAGCCGTTAGCGGCCTTTAAAAAAAGGACGGGTTGCACTCCGGGAGTGCCGCCAGAAGTGAAAACTTTAACATCAACGTTGTGCATTTTTGAATATTTTGGAATGGTTAGGGAATCTTACGGATCTGACGCGAGTTTAACATTTTTTACCCATCTAAAAAAAGTGCCAAGCGCCACTAAAGAAGTTTTCACTTCAAAAAGATCAGAGAAGAATCGGGCTATCTCTTAACAAACTTACCAAACGACATTGCTACTTCGAAAGAGCTTTTACATAGTTTATTTGAACCGTAAAAACTATAAAAGCAATCACAATAATTTTGAGTTTTGAGTCTACCCATATCTCACATTTAATGTAAAAGTGTAAAACCTCTTTGCTAACAGTTACTTAGTCCTTACTCAAGATTACACTGGAGACGCATAAGTTATTCTCATAGACGTATAAGGCAAATCGCGTAACATACTCACCAGCGTGTGACTAGCGGGAAATGCGAACAAACATCATATTTTTGCAGTTGATAAATACCTAACATTTTATTTGCACACTGCAATCGACTTGTACGTGACTTGAGTGAAAATCGATTGGTGTTTACGCCCCATTCCCGCTGTGCGTCCGAGAGACGACGTAGGACGTGCTAGACCGTACTAACAGGTATTCTGGTGGAAGATTCTGTTATGTCATTGGGAACATTTAAAATTTATGTTTACCTCAAATAATCATTATATTTTGATTATCGTACCGCAAGGAAAGCATGTCACCTGATGGAAAGTGGTTACCGTCGCCTGTAAACATCAGTAATACCGGACGCGCTACCAATGCGTTATCTGCTATATAGAAGGGAATAAAGAGAGAACGGATAAGGAGAAGAGAAAGAAGTTCTCTGAACACGTGACACACGGTGATAAATTAAATTTTAATTGGCTCGCGCAGTCATAAAATGAAGTTAAATACTCGTACTTAAACTCAGTGCATAACGACAATCGATTTTCGATTGTTTTATAACTATTTCGACGATATTTAAATAACGTAATACAATGAACACGTGACAAATGTCGAGTTTGTTGACACAAATTGGAATATCACACACGATGATTCAAAACGTTATTACGTGAATTGTGATGTTGTTGCTCCCCTATTATGTACGTACAGCTGCAATGCAATAAAATGTACACATGTTCCTAAATCCATGGCACAAAACAAAATCTAAATTTATCATATACCTAATTGCAAAAGATATTTATATTTTGGTCCTTCCTGTTACTACGTACTGCACAATATTTTAAAATATTTTTTTTTATTATCCACAGCATTCTAAGTATAAAGTTACTCAAAAATTACATACAATAAATTTGTTTCACCTTCGTTATTTCATTCTATCGTCATTCAATCAAAAAAATATCAAAATCGATAAGCGTGAGATTCTTTACTTGTCTTGAATCTGTACAAACCAGTAGACGGCGTGTTTGAACAATCACCCACGACTTGGTCGATCTATATCGAAAACTTACAAAGAAAGTACAAATAACCGCGATAGAACTAGCATAACAGGCTCTAATTCTTGAAAATAATAGAGCAAACCCTGTTGTACAAATGTCTACAGTTTGAACTAATAAAGTAGATAGGTACTACAAAAAAGATAATAAAAGTTTTAGTAAGCCTAATTTACAAAAAGTTTTCAATTTAACACCATTTTATAGTACAGTCACGTCGACCTTTACACTTACAGTACAATTTTGGCTCTTATGACATAGAAATTCAAAATTCAAAATTCAAAACTTTTATTCAGAGAATAGGTTTTCACAAACACGTTCTCTTGTCAGAGTATACAGTAATAAATGATTTGTATAAATTAATCTACTCTATAAACTACTACCATTTCGGAAACAAAAGCAAAATGACCACTGGTAAAAAGAAATGGCGAAAGAAAACCAGTTTAAACCAGGGATTTTCTTCACCGAACCCTTAGGTTGTGGAATGAACTCCCTGTCCATGCTTTCCCTGTCGATTACAGCATGGGGTACTTCAAAAAGGGTGTGAAGAGGTTCTTACAGGGTCGGCAACGCGTTAGTAATGCTCCTGGTATTGCAAACGTCCATAGGCTGCGGTGACTGCTTACCATCAGGCGGCCGTATGCTTGTTTGCCACCTTAGTGGTATAAAAAAAAAAAAAAGTTACGGCCTTTTTTTGTCATTAATTAAGAATGGTACCTACGAAGTTCGATGTGCCCTTGACTGTACCATTCTTACCTCATATAAAATTAAACGTTCGCGTTCATTTTTATTGTATTATTTAATTCCTTGGGTACTTAAATTTTGCTTTAGTTTGAAAATCATTTAAATCAAGTTTTACAAAAAAAAACTCGTATGCAAACATGCAAAGCACAAACAAAATGCTAGTTCTATTCCGCCAGTAGCACAATTTGATGTAGCTAAGAGAAACACGATTACCACGGCGATAAATACATCATCTAGACGGTCACCGTTATTGCCACCCAACCCCATGACACATGGCTCGAATTAATGTATCTATCGATAATATGGACACTAGTCACGATGTAATTAGTGCTTAGAGATAAATCGTGAATGATGGAGGAAGCGGTAATTGTATTTAAAAGGGTTATGAACTTTAACTCTGTGCTTTAACTTCACATTACTGAAAATCTGTACAATATGTACACGTGCAGTCCTAGTTAAATTTTTGTAGATTTGTACAGTGTTTGATAAAGGGTTAAACATTCGATAATGACAGAAAAGTGAGATGATCTGCTATTTGTTGAGTTACAAAAATTTTCCCTAGAACCCATAGTTTTTTTATGTTTTTGTCCGACTGTGCACGTAACTTTATGCACGGTGATCAGTGACTTTGTTAAACAGTTTAAGCTAATATTAATAGTTCGAAAGGAACTAGCTTAAAATTTAATGTAATTTCTAAATGTAAGTTTAACATTAAAAACATCAACGTATACGTAAATTCTTATATAAATATCAAGTACTATAAATTCCTTGTTGATTCCCATCACTATTCCAAACGATTGTGCGTGGGACAAAGTATTTGTTTCTAAGGCTATCGGTCGTGTTTGGGTCAATAAAAATAAGCCACAAACTTCATGGACAGTAGTATACACATTAACGAATATCTAAACTCCCACGCTATGAATAAATGTCGTGAATTTAATTATAATATATGCCAGATCAGTGGCGCCTCAGATTATTATTGCGTAAGTGGTTAAAGTTATATAGTTTACTACAAGTTTGCAAATAATCGGTTGATATTTGTAAATAATAGAGTACAATATTTAATACTAAGTAATGTTAATAATATATCAGGAATACAACACAATATTTTCAATGGTGTTAACATAATTTTATTAATGATATTATAAGCAAAATTACTTATTGGACACATCAGCGATGGTCAGGAGACTGAAAAGGGACCATCCAATCTGGGGCCTGATTCTACTAACACAAATGTACCAATGGACTCTCAATGGTGTCTCAATTGTGTCTCAAAAAAATGCCTATAGTGTCTCAGTGGAATAGTTTTTGACATTTGTTATGGACTTAAACAATAAGGTAAACATTATGTTATTGTATAAGTCCATAACAAAATATGTCAAAAACTATTCCACTGATACATTATCGGCATTCTTTTGAGACACGATTGAGACACCATTGAGAGTCCATTGGTGCATTTGTGTTAGTAGAATTGGGCCCCTGATTAGTAGTTGCTGGGCACTTAGAAGAGCTATACCTCCAACATATTCGCTTATGGTTGAACGACCGATTACAAATACATAGACATAAAATAAAAATATTATAAGTGCGAAATAGCTATGTAGATGTATGGATGTTTGTCAGTAATATTTTTTTTAATTTAAGAACATTTGGTCATATTTACTTGAAATTTGTTAAACAGATTGTTCATAACCTGGGTTAACAGAGGGTAGTTTTGATCCAGGATTATCGCGCACCACGCGAAAAATCGCGGGCATCAACTGGAAATACAAAGTATCTGCGTGTCTCTCTGAAAATACAAAGTGTGTTACACAATATGGTGTAGAACCAGTGTGAATCCAATGTATTCGTCTCTATAGGAATTTCATTATGTAAAAACCTTTTGTGAAAAGATATTAATAATGAAGATGAAAACCAGTATTTTAAACTACATTTATACATAAATAAATATATAGGGACGATTCATACAGATTGAGCTAGCCCCAAAGTAAGTTCGAAACTTGTGTTATGGGATACTAACTCAACGATATTATATTTTATAACAAATACATACATAGATAAACATCCAAGACCCGAGGCCAATCAGAAAAAGTTCGTTTTTCATCATGACCCGACCGGGGATCGAACCCGGGACCTCCTGGGTGGCGGTCTGGAGTGGTAACCATTACGCTACGGAGGTCGTCATATACATATTATCAAGACGAATGTTTTGAATTTTTGTTTGTAACAAATAAACTCACTACTCGACCGATTTCAAAAATTCTTCACCGTTGGGACGTTACGTTATCCCCGAGTGACATAGGCATAGATAATAATATAATATATTTTATTTTCAAAAAAGGTTTGGGATCCCTACTAAAACCAGGAGGGCTACTACGAAACGTAAATCCGATACTTCGGCCGAAGTATCGGAAGAATTTAAACTATGAATTACAAGGTTTTTTCAATAGTTATTTTAGTAATTCCTTGAATTGTATGCATGAAATACCTTGTACTTTATGGTTATTTTAGTAGTTCGTTGAATTATAACCATGAAATACCTTGTATTCGACGTTTATAATTCTTCCGATACTTCGGCTGAAATATCGGATTTACGTTTCGTAGTAGCCCTCCAGTACAAAGCCGGGGCAGGCCTCTAGTTTACTATATTTATAGCCATATGGTTTTTTGTAGTTAGCGGTCAATCAACCCATTACCTATGTGACTTTGTATTTTAAGATTGTGTAGATTATAAAGATAACATCGTCTAATAATTTATTACCATTGATCAATTTAATATTTTCTTCGGCCTACACTAATAACTTAATTATGACGATATCTTTATTAATGTAGGTATATTATTAGTTATTCTTATGTAAGCTCGGATTTCATCATTTTATTATGGATTTGTTCATAGTTTTCGTTAACACATTTTTTATATTAAATTTATGAATGCCATAAAGATGGTCACCATGGGGTCGTCATAGGTCACACACATCCCAGTAGATTTAAAAATGTCTAGAACAGATAGGATTCTAAAAACTATTTTTTTCTTTTTTCTTTTGTTTCGGTTCAACTAACCATTTATTTTGAAAATATTTATGAAAACAAATGATATTTAATACTTGTGACAAATAGAGCGAAATGGTAAGAGACAGGGGTGTCACTGCACAGTAATATTGATATTTAATTTTGATATTAAAACTTTACCTATTACCTTACTATGCGGAAAACTCATACGACATAGGAAAGCGTCGGGGCCTATGACACGGTCTGATGACCATGGAAAATATACATAGCCTACGTTCCATAAAAAAATTTTTCTTACAATCATTACAATTTAAAAGTAATATTGCGTTATTATTGTTTATGCAAAATAATACCTTTACAAGATAAACATTCATAAAAACTGCAAATTAAGGCAATGATTGCCCCCTATTGCATCTTTTGCGTTGTAATAATCAATTAATTGAGGAAGAACAAAGCTCGTAAAATATTCATGTGAATACGTGAAGGGACTTATTTGCATACAGCGTGTGTTGTTTATTGGCCCGCTCGTGTGTGGTCCTCGGTTGCCATAGCAACGTAGACGTGGTCAGCACCATGTCTAGGGCTGTCATCTTTCAAAGGTTTTGCACTTGGATTCGTTAGGTTCTCATACAAAATATTTGCATGAGATTCATCAGTCATTCTCAACAGAATATGCAATTTGTTTCAATCAATTTAAATAAATCCCTGAGCTTTGTTAGCGAAAGATTTTCCGATAGCAAGAAATAAATTCAATTGAAATATATGTAGTTAGGACATTAGATAATGTTTTAGAAATAGACTAGGATTAAAAATAACGTTAAATGGACATTACTGAAACTAATTGGATTCAGGCATTTAGGAAATAAGAGCTGATAATAATAAATTACACATTTTATGTTTACGTATCGATCACAGAAGATTTATACCTTTATTGAGAAATAAAATTGAGCGGATCAGAACTTAACAGTTTAGCACTGAATACTATAACATCACTTAAACCAACCCTATTCTTAACTGATGGTTTTAACTAATTGTCCTCCTTGAAGACAGTGCCGGCAACACGCTGGAAATGTCAATGGGGACCGTTAGTTTGTCTTATCCGATGCTTTGCAATTGGTTAAAGGAATTGTTTAGTTTCGACGCTATGTTTAGCTACCGATATGTAATGTGTTTAAGGGTGTGTAAGGTTTACGTAACAAACTTTTCCGCAGTCAGTATTTATGTATTTCTTGAACCATCTGAAGAATCTACAAGCAAATAGAAGAAAATATAGAAGGTCGGGAAAACTTACACAGATCAAGTGAAGGAAAAGGCAGGCGTACAAGTCTTTTAGAGAGGTGAAAAAACTGGCAAAGACTTAGGAAAATGAAGGCTGCTACACCTAAAAGAATGTGTCTCTGTTTAGAGAGAGTTGGCATGAGAGAGTGATAATGGTGCTAATTCTGTTGTACATTTAACTAGACTAAACTAATTTTGACAGGACCAAAAGTGTTGTTGTCCTTCCTTGGTTTACAATTAGTGACAAGGATAGCAACACTTTAAGTCCTGTCAAAATTAGTCTAGTCTAGTTAAATGTACAACAGAATTAGCACCATTGTTTGAATAATGAGTTGCTATCTCACAAGAACGGAACAATGTAAATTGAAAGGACACCCAACATATTTTTGACATTTCAGTTCAAAGGTTCTGTCTCCACTCATTTCAGTCCAGACCCCCTTATTCTCGTAACAAACCGATTATATTTCGATTCAAATTCTATCGCTGTCTCACTCATACAAAATAGGAATTGAATGAGATAGCGAGTGTGTTCGAATCGAAATAGAATCTGTTTTTGTTACGAGAATCAGCTCCTGTAAACATCCCAATCCTTTTTTTCCGTTACGACAAAAGTCACATCACGCGTCTTTATAACCAATCAATGCATTGTATTTATGACGCATCGAACTACCAATCAAAACTTCAGTTAATAGCGAATAATCATTGATAGAGGATTGAGATCGCATTTTAGGTTCCAGCGTTAGTACTCTGTGCCAGTAGTCTAAAAAGTCTTCGATATTTTTATCCGGATATCATCGTCACCAATTTTTCTTTAAAAAAAGAATCGTAATATCATTGAAAGCAAATAATTCTTCGTTACAGTAATTTCAATTTGATCATGTTATGCAAGTTTAAAAAATATTACACCTAATCACTCTTGTATACCCACGCTTTAGTAATTAATTTATGTAAAGCATGGCCATCGTAGTTCATCCAGATGGCCTTTGAAACCAGTTTGTTATCAATAAATCAGCAGTAAATGAAATGCAAGAGCCGACTCTTAAGGCCTATAGCTACATGATATTATATCATACGATAGACTTTCGATACAATCAAAAAAAAAAATTAAAAATTAATGAGTGTAGCAAAAGCAAAATTATAACTTTACATGGACACCTAGGAGATACCCCAATAGTGGTATGACATCGGATCGTGAACGAATGTTAAAGTAAAACTAATGCTTCTGGTATTGCTAAAGACTGGGACTGCTTATCACCAGCCGGGCTCGACAAACGCGACAAAATTTTCTCGCTCCGCTCTGCCAATAGCGTATCTCGGTTATGTCTACAGTAGACAAAACAGGCATTGCTATTGGCGAAGAAGCTTTGTCGCATGCGAGAAACTATCTCGAGTGTAAGCATGTTATGCTAGCAGGCGAAGATATGCTTGTTTGCCACCCTAGTGCTTTAAAAATCAGTTCACATATTAATAATAGTGAATAAGTTTTATGTTCAAACTATTCTTTCACTTGTCAAGTCAGTTTTAGACCATTACTACAAATTTCGAAACAATTTACAGTCACTGTTTGCAAACCGAACAGTCGATTTGATGAATCTTCTGTTGATGACCAAAAAAACCGTCACGGAAAAAGTGCTTCCACACAAGCTAATAGTTTTTAAATAAATAATGTGTGTGAGCCATAAAGGTTATCTTTAGTAAATTGAATATTTATGTTTGCGATCACAAATCTTATAAACTATCTTATACATGGCATTAGATTAAAATATGCGAATAAGTTTTTTTAAAGTCGGTATTAAGCATATATAGCGGCTTTGGTAGTGATTTAAAAAGATTCATTTACTCGTAGTCTGTCATTCTTATGTATTTTGCATTCTGATGAGATCTTAACAAACGCATTCTCGTCACCTTAGTGTTTTTCATACCTAATTATAATGTTTGAATGTAGCTCTAATTCTTGAAGTGAAAACTTATTTATCGGCGCTTGGCACTTTTGTAGATGGGTAAAAAAATTTAAACTCGCGTCAGATCCGTAGCCTGATCGAAAAAGCGTAAGACGGATGGAAAGGACGTTGATGTTTAAGATTTCACTTCTGCCGGCACTCCCGGAGTGCAACCCAAAAACAACTAAAAATTTAAAAAAATTACTAAAAACTAAACTATATTTAAAATTAAACTAAAACGCAACTAAAACTAATATTAAGAATTAAAAAGACTGTGTGACATTGTACTCAAATACCGCGTTAAGTGAATTAATCTCCAGTTGTTAATAATACATTTCCTTTATGTCATACAGTTTCACTAAGATTCTTTTTATACCACTAAGACATACAGGCATACCCCGCCTGATGACAAGCAGTCACCGTAGCATAAAATTACTTAATTATTAAGGGATCAAAATTGAGATCAATAAGTCTGTCAGTAGGTCAATTCTTCACGTGAAATAATTCCCACAATTACAAAATGGTTTCTTTAACCCGAAATATTAGTAAGAAAAATCAACAAAACTAAATCAGGGCGACCAAACGTCCACTTATTATTTGGGTCATCACAATTAATTAAAATATTTTTTTGTAGGTTCCTTCACGCAAATGGTTTTTTATCAGCCTATTTTGCCCCACTGCAGCTGCAAAGAGTTTATAACGTTCTTTCAAAAATTCAATATGGCCGAATACAAGATAGGTAATTTTTGACTACAACAAAAAATGTAATACATTATTTCTTCTTGATCTTTGTCACAATAAATATAATTTTAACTTCGAATTTAACTACATATCTAAGAAATTATTATAAAAGAACACTTTCCAAGTTATGTGACACCAGTTCACCTTGAATATGATTAAAACAAAGACCTTTTCGATTGATGATTTATATTTCGTTATGATACCGGTTATGTAGATTCAATGTTATGTCACATAGAAATTGAGTAACTATTGCCAACGAGATGTTTATATTTATTTTATTTATTTATTATTCTTGTTCCCAGTTAGTATATAATTAAATACTTCAATTAATTCAACCAATACCTTTTAGAGTAGTAGAACATAATTTTATGTATTTTGAAATGTCTTGGCTCGACCTAGGAAGTACTCTCTTACGCATTGGCGTAAAGCAGCGATTCCTTTCGTTCGGTGAATGAGTAGATGAGTAGGCATCGTACATATTGATAGCGCCTCTGGTGTTATGATGTTCAAATGCGGCGATAACCACTTTCTATCAGGTGCCCGTGGTGACACGATCTGTTTATCATCCATCCTATATAAATCAAATTAGACCATTATATAGAAAAACGACAAAATGATATTAATTATATTAAATTATCATAATTACAGGAAAATAATAATAAATGCGATTGTAAAATATATGACACGAATACAGTTTAAATTGATTAAATTTTATGATTGTCCATACAAGGACGAATGAGCCGACACGTAGTAGAAATCAATTTTATAAATGGCAACCTTTAAAACCAGTAAACAAGTTTCATGTTGCACCATTTTTTGTAGAGCAAATAATTATGATCTAGATCGTTAGTTACTAGAAAAACTAACGTAAGAAGCATATTAAGAGCAAGTACTGCATACCTATTTGTATATTTTAAGTGGTAACTCTACCTTAGATATTAAAATAGGCGAGTAGGGCTCTACGCTCTACGATCAAATGATTAGGTTGTGAGTGATTCGTCAATCATTTAGGACGAGGTATTTTATATGTATAGATTAGTATATTTTTCAAAGTTTTATACCTATACCTTTAAGATAAGTGTACAACCTTTAAGGCAAAATATTAAGAGCCCGTTTTGTCACTTGCTAATAAAGTATTGAATAGGCCAGTTGCCGACCAAGAAAATTTCAAATGCATACGGGAACTGTCAAAACTCAGTGTTTTGACAGTTCCCGTATGCATTTGACATTATCTGAACTGTCAAACTCAGTGTTTTGACAGTTCCCGTATGCATTTGACATTTTCTTGGTCGGCAAATAGCCTATTCACGCCTCGAATAGCTTTACTTAATCTTCAAATATACTGATATTTGAAGAATAAGCTATTCGTGACCAGTGAAACCAGGGTGCTAAGTTTAATACACATTCCAGTACTCAATTGTAATGTGAGGCTTAACAAAGACAGTCAAAGACAGCAAGTCACTGGTCTGCCAGCATTCTGTAGCGTGTTGAAGTTATATTCATATTATTGATTTTAATATGACATGACAGACATTGTCCGTAACATAGACAAAAGCATAGATAACTGTAATATCTATTATCCATGGACAAAAGATATATTATCCACATTGTCTACACACATTATTACCACTGCGAAAGTAACTTTCTCTCTTTGTATTAGTTAAACCGTCTTTAGTACTAAAGGAACTTAAGCCCTAATGAAGGACAGACAAAAGCTAGTAAAAAGAATTCTGTGGTCAAATAAGTAACAAAATTAGGTACTAAGATTCGATTTCCTCATCTAGAAAACTATCATCGATCTGCTATATTATTTATCACCATCATTATATTCACAATGACCACATGGTGCCCGTCGTTTTGTCTGCGAAATCCCGCTGCCGTTCTCAGACTTTTTACCGATATAAAAACTGTCTTAAATTTTAATAATCATAGTTAGGCTATAAAGTAACAATAAAAGGGACAAACAGCCACACGTTAATCCATACAAAATTTCCCTACTTATTTCCATACAAAATTTATAATATTAGTAAGATAGAACCTTGTATAATAATTACATTTTGAACTCGTATTAAAAGCAAATTACAGTCAAAAGGCGTCAAGATTTTACACATTAAACTTATTACTTAAGTTTTGCATAGGAGTACAGTCTGTTGACGACCCAGAGTTAGTTATGCATTTTACTTGCACGAGACTATACGTGGAAAATCTATTAGAGGACTTGCCATGCAAGACAAAAACAGCGTGTTTTTTTTAATCTTTTTTTTTTCAATCGCAGGTGCTACACATAGGTAGTAATTAAATCGCTACTGGATATAAATGCACCGATTAGAACGTGAGAAAAATGTTAGCCATTAATCTTGCCATGTTGAGTTCTTAAAATGACTGATATAATAATTATTATCTTTTCGATTCTATTCAGCTCGACAACGAGATATATTAAACGATACACTGATACAGTAGGATGTATTGATAAAGTGTTTTTGTTAAATTATATAGAACACCAACAGATTACGTGTAACACATTCATTATCAGTTCTTAAAGGCTTTAGTCTAACACGCAATCCAATTAGATTGCTTAATCGTAAAAATATATATAATATATGTTAATCTTTGTAATTTAGACAATTTGATCTAATTTTAGCCGCTAGTGCGTAAGACAGTTAAAATTCAGTTGTAACATTTGACACGAACATACTTGAACAAGATGAAACGTGTAAAAAGATAATAGTATACAAAATTCACAAAAACCCTTATAAAACATGACGAAAATTCAAACACTCAAGGCTTAATTATCGTGCATTAAACATTATCTCGGCTCATTTCATTCAAAGGGTGACATGTATTACGACCCAGATTTGAGGCAAATCCTTTTACAGATGTTAGTTTTCACGTAGAGCATTTTGTCTACCAATGTTGTAACGTTCACCATGCACATTGTTTATGTGTTCGTGAGCGATTTTACGAGCGCTTCCGAGGTTACCCACACTACAATAATGTACATGTGTATGTTACAACTTTCATAGTCAAATGCTCTTCGTGGAATGGAACATCTGTGCATGGAAGCCCTACTCGTACATTGCCTTAACAACTGTGCGTGGGTAAAATTAATTTCCTCAATGCTGCAATCCTATTGCGGTATGGTGGTAGCACATGATTATCAGTAGCCAACAACTTAATTTTCTGTTACTGTTAAATGGTTTAAGTTAGTTCGAATTTAACCGTATTAGGCAATTATGCAGTAAATGAGAGTATTAAACGCTGGAATTGCAATTCCAACTAATTATGACAGTTTCTAAAGCAAAAGGCTAAGATGCAAGGAACTAATAATTCAGTGAGTTGCATAAAAACATTTTTGAATTTATTAATGCTAAAACATTATAATCCGGTCTCTCAATTTAGTAATAAGTTACAGATAGCTTACATATTGGGTAAATTCAAGTTTTGTATGATTTTCCGGTAAATTTTAATTTTTCATTAGTAATTAAATTTTTAAGAGCTGTAGACTTTTGGAACTTTTTTTGTTGATTTGAAGGATCTTTTTGTTGACTTTGACTTCAGCGCTAGCAGCTATTTCCCTTTGATTATTTTTTATTATGTTGGTAAATATGTCATTTTGTATAAAGATAACGTAAAAAAATAATTGTGATAAGAATTACTATTTTGTCGACACTCCTAAAGTATTTAAATAAATTATAATGCAATTTAGCAATGACAATGATGAATCGAAGAGAATCAAGAAAAAAATTGCCTTCCGGGTAATTTAGCTTATGTAAATCATTCATAATAGGATTTACTATCGAAATAATAACACGACAACCGTAGAATCATAATTACAAATATCAAAAATCAATCATAATTAAATTATACACGGGGAAAATTGTACTCAGAGTTGTCATTGCGTAAGCGC
This sequence comes from Endotricha flammealis, assembly GCA_905163395.2. Classification (NCBI taxonomy): domain Eukaryota; kingdom Metazoa; phylum Arthropoda; class Insecta; order Lepidoptera; family Pyralidae; genus Endotricha; species Endotricha flammealis. The sequence continues at coordinate 5,026,544 of LR990865.1, forward strand.
GACAGTTGTACGATGTACGACTCGTGATGACAAACATTTTGACAGATACAAATTTGACAGTAGTAATTATTCAAAATCAGTTTCAAGACTTTCAAGACTTGGACCTATTACTTTACTCTCCCTGTAAACTTTTACTGTGTTACAAATAACGTAGTACTTACTGTTATGTCACTGTCTTTCTTGATAAGAATTAAATGAAGTGTGAAAGTGACAAAACATTGTATTACTTATATAGGTACTCGTTATACTACGTTTATTTGCAACACAGCTAAGTTTTATATTGTATACTGTTACACGCGGATTTGCGCGCCTGATTGACAGCCAGTTTCTGAAATGCATTTTAATTTTAATTCCACATTAAGTCTCAAGCTCATCATCTCTTTTCTTCTTCTTTAGTTTGACTGTGACAGCCATAATTTAATGTGTCGTTAACTTCAAAAATGCGTTTCAGAAATTGGCTGTAAGAGGAAGTGCCAAAGAGTTATGTTATTTTTAATCAATAACATTTGTATTTTTAGAAATTAGCTAAACGTATCTACGAGTAACAAACAGTATTCTACTAACATTGTATATTTTTTGTAGCATTATTTTATGTCACAGGTTATCATATCACGCTATCTACAGCACCGAGGGGTTGTAAAGGTATTGTTAGTTGCTCAGAGTATTATCAAGATTAAAGACGACGAAAGAATGTGGCAAGTGATCGTTAAAACATGCAAATTACCGCACACCGACCACTGATTAAAGTTTCACGTCTACGCCTTGGTCAAGATAACAATGCATTTTAATTAACTGCTTTGTTTTCTCTGTCGCCATGATCTATCTTAATGCTAGCTCTACACCTACACTCCCGCGAAAATGAGATGAGAGTAGGCCTCTTCCTACTTTGACTTTATTTCATCCATTGTCTTCTATCTTCTTGTTTAACTTTACTTCGCTTCAGTTCTTTCTGAACTTCTGAAGTGAAGTTAGACAAGAAGTTCGGGAGCCGGGGGACAAGACTTCAGGAGAGTGTAGAGATAGCATTACTGTTTGTTTTGTTTTCAAATGAAAATTTTGTTATAATTTATAATTATTTTTGACTCGTTGTACCCGCGAGACCGTTAGACCTTGTCCACAATGCTGGGCGAATTCGCCGCGATACTTGCAACGCAAAAAAAGTGACGAATACTATATAACCCGCGTGTGAATTCGCTCGTAGCCATTTCCTTGAATAAATTCGCCCGTCGTCGTCGTCGCCTTGTAGACATAGCTTTCGATAAAGACGAAGACGATTTTTTTATGTGAACCGGATTATTGCATCACTATCTGACGTTATCCGCAAAACTTTCAGTTTGACAGGTTTTGACAGTTTTTATTTGAAAAATAGGATAACTGGCACTTATTAGTGAGAAAAAAAATATAACAGAAAGAAAAAATACTAATTTAGTTACATACCAGGAAATGATCCAAGGACAATTTCGATTAATAAGGTGGAATTCCAAGTTATCATCGAGATTTCATCTACGTTTCGCACAATGCATTTCCTAAAATCCATAATCGGCTTTTATGTCCACTTATAAAGACGATATCTCATATAACACATCCGTTCTAAAATTACAATACTTATTCAAACATCTCGTAAAATATGATACTTACCGATTTATTATTTACCCCCACGCATCGTAAAATTTATTTTCCCTCCTGAAAACTTTATGGATAGATAGTCATAATACCTATAATCTTCTATGATATTCATATCTTCTGAGTAAAGGTATGAAAATAAACTCACATAAGATGGAAGCAACTGGTTGTTCAATTGCAATTGTACATTATATACTCATACCTCAACAACGTCAAATTGTAATATGGATGTGACGTTTGACGAACGGTCCGTTCGTGTTGACGCGATAGTGTGGCCGGGTAGATCGTTGCAAAGCGTTGTATTACTGACTCGCCAGAACTTTTGCAACACTTGGTGGTAAAGACCATCGTGCATCAATATGTTTTTAACCCGTCACGAATCTTCGCCCGTTGATGTAGCCGCAGCACAGTGAGTTAGTGTAAAAACTCGCATACTATGTCATTTCTATTATCTGTTTTCTGTTTATAAGCCTAATTACTAACATATATTAATTACAAAGAAAAAATAATCCAACAACAAATTGAATGCTGTTCTCAAATATCAAAATGTCAGTTGTTAAGCACACTTGGCATTCAAAGCAATTTACGTAATACAACTCATTAATATCGTGTGACAGCTGACATGGCCAACGGACTTGACACTGGAAGTATTAAAATTTGTTTTGTACAGCTTAGATCGCAAACAGTATACTTAAAGAGAATTGATGATACTCAAGAGTTTGTAATTGTTTCTCGTAACATCCTCACTTCTACGTCTAGTCACTGAAAAAATGGCTATAAAATGACAATAAAAAAATATAAAAAAACTGATAGGTATATATTTGAAAGACTTTAGATAAAGTATATAGATAGATATACATACAAGTCAGTTAAATTTTATTTTACATACAGTTTTAGATTACAAATAAGCAAAGTGAAGTTACGCGTAAAAAAAAACTAGTTACCCATAAAAATAATTGGCCCATCAACTCGTGGGAACTGAATCTGGGGTCCAAAAACGGTATGCATTAAACGATACTATACCGTAGGCGTCTCCGATCATTATCAAAGTTTACGACTACTTGTTTATAACCCAATAAATTTCTTGAATCTGATAGTTTTGTCACCATATTCGCTTAAACGACTTATTCTCATGCATCATTCAATGCTATTTACAATTCTATAAGACTGTTACCAATTTGATGTAAACGACAGACCGAGAAGTAATGGACAAGGGATACATAAGACACATCATCCACATTTTTATTGTCAGGAAAATACCGTCCTGCATCCTTCTGGAAGCGGCAAGGGTCTTTCGAGCTTCCTCTTAAGCCAATAACGGGCATACTGACTTAAAAACCTAACTGTCAATATGTCAATGTCCACCACAGTCAATATAATAAAATAAATGTTATATAATTATTTTTTATTATGATTACATGCCGTAAACAAACAAGCGGCAACTAAAACAATAAGAAGGCCACATGATAGAAAGTTGTTACCGCCGCATATGAACATCAGTAACTCCAGTTGCGCTACCAATGTGTTAATTACCTGCTACAAGGGAGGGAATAGGAGAAAAGAGACAGTGAAAATAGCTTCCGAATTTCTTACTCGTCTAACGAAACGCGTTGCCTCAATGCGAATTTCTAAGAGAGAGTACTCCTTCTGTTGAGTCTATTTTATAAAAGGTCTACCACCACAAAATACACCTGAAATTGTCATAATTTCGCCTATACAACAATAGGTAGGTACTCTATAAAACCAAAACTATCCTTTATAACGTATGTGTAGGGTTTCGGGCCTCGTAAACATCAACGCCCAGGCGGGTCCGGCCCGTCACACATTTTATTATCCCATTAACTAACAGCAGTAAACGACACCCTAGTTTTTTTAAAGATCTCATGACATAACCTTACTTTTGGAACTCGAATTTCTCACGAAATCCAAACTCGAACGTTAATTATAAATGACTAAGAATTCTGTGAATTGGTAACCACGATTTTCTTCTCATACATGTTTTAAGAAGTAATACTTTGAAACAAGTACTTAATTATATTCTTCATTAGACTACTAATTATCGCATGATGGATTATGTTTACATTTTGTGAAATTTATAAAAGCTGAAAGTTTTATAACATACAAATCTTTGGGAATACCAATCGAATTAAGATTTTTGGTATTCGATAGCCTAATTCTCGAGAATGGTTAACTTTATAAATGGCGAACAATGTCGTACGGAACTAATACTTTTATAAGAGGTTTTAGCAAGGCAGGGGCTAGCAACATTTTCAATTACTATAACAAAAAAAATGTTACATTACCTAGTTAAACAAAAAGATATACGTCTAGACTTTACAAGCGTCTTCAGGGTTTATTGACCGCTTACGAAAAGAACCACCAACACTTCAGTTATAAAAAAAAAACAATTAATATATAAATATGTGTGAAACTAGTTTCACAACTTTATTGAATGGTTTGAGCAATGAATGAGCAAAAAAGTTATTGCGACAAATTAAAGTATTAGTTTTCCATTATTTCTTTTGTTGGAGTCTCGCAATTTTAATTTTGTACATGCACGAACTATCTGCGGCTTTTGATAATGTTCGCCGCAAAGATTTATTACGTGGAGAATTGTATAATACGCGTGAAACAAACTATCTATAGTCAAGTCTTGCCATAGTCTTACTGTAAGTCAGGATCGGTCTCGGGTAGGCTGCGATCACATTGATAAAAAAAACGAAATTGTATTATTCTAACCAAGCGACACTTGTTCCTAAATTAAACAGGGCTTGTTATTGATATTAAAATAACTAAAACAAATACTTTTACTGTGTTACAAATAAACGTTGTTATACAATATTTTGTTACTTTCACACTTCATTTAATTCTCATCAAGAATGACATAACAGTGAATAACTTATTTACTCGTTGTACTACGTTTATTTGTAACACAGGTTAATGTTTTGTTTCTTTGTCAAATTTTGTATGTATCGTTTGTATAGAAGTTATGTTTAGTTAGGCAAGGACAGAATGTATCGGCATAAGAATGTTTAAAGTAATATTAATAAGTAAACTGTCAATACAAAACGTACGTACTTAGTACATTTATTTTATACATTTTTTTGAATGTGGAGCGAAGGCGATGTTGCAGTTACTTTGAATCGCTATCGCCTATACATTGTGCGTTCAGTCTGTGTGGGTTTAACCGCTCGTTCCAATATAACTCAATTTGCACTAATGAAAGCCTCTCCCGCATCGAGGAAGCATCACAAATTGAAAATATTTGTATTGTTATTTCATAGTTGCTTTCATAACTGTTAACGAAATGAATTCTATATCATTACATTTGTATTTAAAATTTCTTTTCTAGAAAATATTTTTGCTCTAAGCATATTCAGAGCCGGTTTTACAGGTTTCTAATTAGTCAATTATCTGTAAGATAAAATATGTTTTTATGGATTTTCAATTAAAATATCCTTTAAAATAAGCTTCCTATAAGTTATCTATAAATAGTGAACTCTATCTAAATATTTGAATTGTTAAATATTTCTGCTCTTAAATGTTCAGAGCCGATTTTATAGGTTTCTGATCAGTCATTTATCTGTCAGATAAATTTAATTTTGGGTTTTCAAACATATATCCGTTAGATAGGTCATCTGAAACTTAAATAAGAGTGCTTAATCTAAATATTTGAAAAATTCTTGGCGAGTCTAAACTAAATGTCTTCTATATTCCTTCAGAAACTGGAAACAGCTCAATCATAACGCGAATGCAGGGGAACCAAACATTTTCTATTCAACAAATAATAATATTGAACTTCATAAAACATATTTACATCTTTACAACTCCTTGATTTACACCAAGTTGAAGGTATAAAATACAAGGAAGAGAATGTCAGACTGCGGCACTCCATATTTCACACTGATAGTATTTACGGGTCTTTAGATATTGATAATCTTATTTGACATCACGTTTTATTACTTACTGTCTGTTGCACAAGTGCGCTTAAAAGGAGTGTTGTGTTTTATTTATGTTACCTTAGTATTGTGCTGGTACAATGGGATCTAATAACCTATGCCCACGACGTCGACACGGGGTTAGTAACGAACAAAATTATTAGTTACTATTGGAATGCTGTTCAATGAAAATATGAAACTTCATAACATTGCTGTTAACGTTTGAAGATAGTCTAAGGAAGAGAACAGAACAGAGGGCGTTTTCTTAGGAATCTCGAAAAAGCTATCCTGTATGATGTTGTACCTACAGCAGTTACGGAGTCCAGAACAGAGACCCATTGTTGTCGCGAACATAAAACGTTCGCACGTTATTAGCCGCACACTATTTCGTTTGAAAACCCAGGATATGATACAAACGAAACACCTGAGCAGGCAGCGCCTACTATATTTCAGTAGTGCAGTACTACTGAAATGTAGAAGGCGCTTCCAAGTACAAGGTATGGCTAAATCTTTTAGTGCGCGGCGAACAAACGCATGAATAAATTTTCTCATGTTAAAATTTGTTATCTCAGAAACCTTGTGAAATGCTGTTACAATGATGGAATCATAACAATTATAATTATTTTTATCCGTTCCACGGTTGATTTGGCTATGGTTAATAACACAACACAACGGTAAATTACCTCTTATTGGTCAATGGCCACCCGTGATTTCGTTGATGTGAATTGACGTCGCCTCGTGGGAAATTTATAAAATATCACTTCCTTCCATTGAAAATTATGTATACAAAATTTCGGCAACCGGACTTAGTTGCTTATAAACACACCATCTATGATACACGACGTAGTTTCGATTCCCGCACAGTATTAAAGTTTGAAGAAAGATTTTGTTTTAAATTTGTACACACAAATTACATTAAATTCAAAACATTTATTCAGAGAATACGTTTTCACAAGCACGTTCTCTTTTCAGAGTATACAGTTATAATAAATGATTTGTTTATATTAATCTACTCCATAATATTACTACCATTTCGGAAACAAAAGCAAAATGTCCACTGGTAAAAGAAATGGCGAAAGAAAACCAGTTACGGCCTTTTTGTCATTTATAAATATATCGTATGTTTTTTTTTTATCATAAAATTTAAAACTAGGTACATTAGGTGTCTCTATAACAAGATAGCCTCTATGGTTTTCTTGACTTCAGTTATTTTATTTGGATCGTAATATTTTGTACGTTTTTCCAAAGAAAATATTTAATAAGGAAGGAATCTTTCGTAGAAATGAACTGTATCCCTAATTTTATTCCACCAGCTAAACTTAAAATCATTAATCATCTCACACAATATACTCTTGGGAGAGATTTAGAGCATCTTCTAAATATAAGTGTCATTGATTGACGAGACATAACCCGACCAAACCGTAGGTACCCTATGTAAATATAACGCGTGGGCGACCTATGTACTCAACACGAAGGGGGCAATGTAACCCTAAGCCAGATTTATTTCTTTGCCGGGTTATAACTCAGGCAATACGTGACCGATGATCACGCCCACTAGCAGAATGTACCCCGAGGAGAAAATACTATCATACAAATGGTAGCGGATTTCGTAGTGCCGCCATACTAAGGTCATTTCGATACAGTACTGGCTAAAGGTCGCAGGGAAAGGTTAGTTCCTGTCGCCTGCAACGCTTTCTATGTTATAAACTAGTGCAACGAGAAATGTCATTTAACCCAAAAGATGGAAATCTCGACCATACTTCAATGGGGATAAGGATTGTTTACGTACATGGCTTCGCGCATTTCTCAGTTAATAGCAAACACTAATTAGGAAGTGCTAAGTATCGTTGTGTAAGAATTACTCCGGTTCTTGAACGCTATTGTAGAAATAAAGATACCTATAAGTAGTGTAAATATTACATATAATAACGTCTGGCTTGGTAAATAATTACATCTTTTAAGTGAATACCATACCCAAACGTATACATAGGTGTTGTATACCTACATTTGAGTTTTTAATGCAAACATAGATAATGAATATATTTTTCATAATCCGATTATGTTTGATGAAAACGAAACAAAATTAAAAACATAAAATTAATTTATACGAAACCGTATAAATTACAAGCCATTTGGCCACGGGTTTCCTGCCCTTTAATTGCTAAGCTTAATTATTTTTGTATTTAATTTTCTTTCATTATTTTAATATCAATTGCATAATCAGACAACTTATTTATTTATTTTAATTGCACATGTATAAAGTACCTTAAAATATTGGTAATTTTATTATTAATATGCATAATTGTATATTAATAATAAAATTACCAATAGGTAACTCTATATCTCTTTAAATATAAGGACTGAAATGCAACCGTGGCTAATATCCGTAAATTCGACATTTAGTTTCAAACAAAAACACCGTGAGATCACTCTTTCGTCAATTGCTTTTTTCCATTTTGTTACGCGAACGATATCTTAAATGAATGAAAGGAAAAACTTCTTGATTATTGCAGTACGATACCCGGAACTTACGCGAAATAAAAAATCATAAGCTCGACTCAATGGTGGGAACTCGCATTCCAATTTAGTGGCATTCATAGATGAACAGTGCAGTCTATGAGAAAAGTTTGCAGACCATACTGACATTTCATAAGCTCCTTAGCGACTTTTAAGGACTGCGCTCAGACGTCAGCCGGTACCACTGCCTTCCTTCCATAAAAGGGACGTTTCATTTTTGTTACATTGTGCGCCGCCAGTGATTTTATGTAAACTCTCAACCCGTACTCACAAAAACCTTATGTCGCATTGTTCCGAACTGCTGCATGAGTTTTTACCTGTGGGCATTTTTTTATGATTTTCGGTTACGTCTCTTTACTGTTTGTAACAAACTTTTTAGGTAAATATTTTATGTTCGCTTAAAATATTTTATATGAGTCGAGGAAATATACAACCGTCCTTCTCTTTTCATTCCTTCATAAGTGGGCAACGCATCCTAGATCTTGTAGTCGTGCGTGGGTGACCATAGGCGGCGATGATTGCTTACCATCAGGTGACCCGCAAGCTCGTTTGTCCTCCTCTGTCATAAAAAAATACAAAAAGGTCGTAATTCTCTAAGAATGTACCGGATAAATAGAACTTAAGAAATGAAAATCGATATAATGGATACAATTATGTTATAGTAGGTACTGTTGTTTAACGACATGACAGGATCATCCTTCTATAGACAAAGATGAGTAATAAACATAAAGTAAATTATTTACCAAAGAATTCCAGAGGAAAGACGGGTATTCCTAATCGGATATCACTACTCGGACATTCCCAGTCCGGTTAAAACGTGAGAATTTTACAAAATACCTTTTAGCTATCGCGTATTTTCAATTAGTTCCCGATGTTTGCCTTTTCAAGCCTTTAGAACTGGCAGCGGCTTTTGCTTCGTACCCGATAAATTAACCAATCTGTCAATCAGATTTATCTAAAATTTATTGGTTATTTGACATGATGCATGGCAAATGTTTGTCAAACATGTGGGCTTACATTTCCACCTACCTTTAACAGGCGTATCCATAATTGAGACGTTATATTTCATGTGGGTTGGGCATCTGGCCGTATTATTTTCAGATTGCATCGTTTCAAAAGTTGGTATAAGGTATTTGTACAAATAAGCACTGATACCGGAGAAATTCTTGTTGTGAAATGTTTTGATACTGGATAGACCATTATTATTAAATATTATTACGATACTCCAGATGATAGCAACGAAGTGTGTTTGATTCCAAAAATCAACGCAACAAATCTGTCTAGAGTTCGTAAATATTATAATAGATTAAAAATAGATGAGAGCCATCCACAGACATTTCAGAAGCATCCAGCACACAACCATTGTAGGATGTTATAGAATATACAAACCGTAATATAACATTAATGATTTCAATTGTATCTTTTGAAGCCACAGCATTACCTAATCTGCCCAATCAATTTCTAAATCCTACCCATAATCCACAAAACTCATCAATATTCTATACCAATAACAAAGATAATATCAAAATTAAAAGCAGCTATGCGAAAACGGAAGATCCAATGTTTTAGATTAAGATCCCTTCTCCCATTAACAACTGCTACTGTTTAGCCAGCTTCCTTATTACTACTTTCATTTTCTATTGAAACGCCAACCGTTATTTTACACTTTATAATTTCCTCCACAATTTATATTACCGTCCTACTCTTAATTACAACCCACCATTTATGTATATACTTGAGATTAATCAAATAATTCATTTGCAAAAGCTTATTGCTTCAATAAATGCCTCGGTGTAATTTAATGCTGGTTTTGAACAGAAAGGGAATGAGCAGTTTGTCATAATATTCAAAGTGAATTAGAACTACATTCAGAGATAAGTTGCTTTCTGGTGACATATATACGTAAAACTATAAGCCAAGATGTCAAGCTAAATTTCTGCTTCCAGAATATGCTATTTTATGCTTTATAATCTCATTTATGCATCAGGATTTTGTTGATACCAATTCATTTCTACAATACCACCTTTTTTAATTATACCTGACGACTTTATTAACTTTCTCTTTCATTTACACGTTCATGTTGCTTTGATCTTCCTCTCCGCTTCTCTATTCACCTCTTCTTCACTTCACCAAGTAACGTATTGTTATTTGTTTTGTAATTTATGATCGATCTGCTACCTGTAAAGTACAAACAGAAGTTTAACATTAAAATGATAAATTGCGAAATCATCTCTCAAAAGGAAGCCGAGAGATATCGTTATCTTATTTGGAATATCCCTGAGTGGGCTTTTGGAAACAATTGCGTTATAGGCATGCAACATACTATTGTTATGCTTAATATAGCAACCGAAATAAAGCCAGAAGGAAAGTGGATTACGAGTAGGCACGCCTACGCTGTGGCTATACGCTATAATCTCTATACAGATGCCTTATATCATATCCGGATTCATTTGTCTTACAATGAAATACTATTATGAAAGACTTAATCCGTAATAATTTTGTGTTTGTAAAGAAAAAATTTTTTTTTGTCTTTTTAGAACCTAATTATTATTTATGTTTGCCAAATAATGTCTGCAACATAACGACTTGCTTTTGATGGTTGTATTTTATACTTTTGTATACATAACGTTTACGTTTTAAATACATTATAACTATTCTTATTATTAACAAGACTAGAACGAGCATATGCACAGATTTGTTTTGCTTTTGATGGTTGGAATCTACATCAACTTTTATAACTAGGTACGGCAGAAAACCAACTATCACCCACTGTCTCCTCAGTATCTAGTCAGACTTTTCTACTTGCGTAGATCGGTGGAGGTATGAGGATTTAAGAATCCTAGTAATTCTACTCCATGGTTTTCAATAAGTTAGGTAACCGCGTCAGTTAGCGTCAGTGTTTACTGAATCCATTGTAAAGTTCTAATGTACATTTATGTTATGGAAATAAATACGTACCTAGTTGAATTTAAGGACTATCGTAAAACAATATTATTATGAGATGCTGTGAAAGGAGAAAATAATTGAATGTTGCCAAGTTATTATAAAGATTGTCATCTTTAATCTAATATTAATCTTTACAGATATTTTCATTGTATTTTAATCTGCTATGCTTTACATAGATCGAATGCTTATCATACAAACATATTGCCTACTTACCTACTGATCCAGAATACGTGCTTCTACGTAAAGTCTTAGATAAAGGTTTAACTCTGATAAAATTCCTTTAAACCTTTATAAGGCAGTGGCCAAATAGTTATCATAAACTGAGCGTTAAGATGTAGGTGATAAAATTTTAAAACTATTTTAAATGGTAGGGTTAAATAATTTAATAATGACACAGGTAATTGTATAAAAAGTAAGTAAACATAGGCAACTTATATACTGTGACTGCAATGGCGGCTTTATTTCTGAAAATAAAATTTTCAAGGCAACAAATTGACATTTGTTATTAAGAGAAGATTAATTAAACAATAGAATTATTAGTTTCTTGGTTATTTAGAAAATTCCAAAATAATGAATTGTAGTGTGAGTGACATTATATTTAATATTGAAACACATGCCTGCGAGGCGAGACGATACAGGAGATAATCCATCCGCTCTTCGTTCGTGCATTGTACCACAATTCAAATTAATTAATGACCCCTAATACTTTATTACCTAGGTATTATGTATAAATTAAAAAATCTTTTGCAGTAAGATAGGGGCGTGCAGAGTTCCATAATTTTGCATACAAACGCTTAGTGTTCGCACTCCGGCTTATATCAGAAAGCTGCTTACCTTCGCTAGCCGGCTGCGGCGAGCGTAAATACCAAACTCTTATCTCGAATATTTTGCTTTTTAGGATTCTGCAATTAAATGTAAATTTTAGAGAAAAGACAGAAGGAATTTTTCATTACATTTCATTGCGATAAACTTATAACGTAAACTTATAACGTAATTTTACACACAGTTTTTTACCATAGAGCAACCAGTCTAACTAGAAAATAAATATTTAGTGATAAAACGATCCAAAAATAGCATGTCCAGCAGTAGACTTCTTGTAGCTGAGATGATGATGGTCTGAAAATAAAAAAATATAAAATTTTAAAATTAACAAGTGTTTCTAAAAACGCGACTACACAATTTGTGATAATCATCGAAACTACTCATCCATCACTAAAAAGTCTTTCTCTAGTAGAAAGTTGTCAATAAAGATTACATTTTAAATCGTTACAAAACAACATAGTCTGACAAACAAAAAAAATATAAGGAACCATTGATGCGTGTTTGGCGGTATTTTTATTAAATCGAATGGTCTTTTAATGGCGGCTAAAAGGCCGCGTATTCTTTTGAGTTCAATGAATTTAATATGTAGGTGGTCATTGAAAATATTCATTCATACTACCTACTTTAATTATTATATTTATAGATGATTACTTTTTTTTTTTATTAAAGGTCGATTTTACAATTGCGCTATGTCCAAATAAGTCCCGGATAACCAATCTTTCCGATAAATTTAAATTATCGTATCACATTTTTCGGCAAGCTATCTTGTACTTTGAACATTTGCTTAGATGAGATTTTATTCATACTTAATATTAACTATGAGATTTACATAATTTACATCTACTATGTTTATTAAGTAGGTATGAATATTTTTTATCTTAAAAACTCCTTGCTACTTGACTACACACAATTTTAAATTGCATTTGAAATTAGGAAGCAAGACCGGATTAAATGATTGACAGAGATAAAAATATATACCTGTTTGATTAATGCGTATTGTGTGAGAGAGATAGATATACGACCGGCTATACACGCGATATAGACTCTACAACAGACCACTTTTTGCGGCCATCATGAAGGTCGTAGTCAAACGGGTTCAATGGAATTGTCTTTGCAAAATTTATTTTTAAAATTTACAGACTGGATTTGAAGCAAACCGACAAATGAAGATCGATTTTTTGCTTTGCATTTTGCTTCTGCATTACACAATGTGTTAGGGATCCGACTTCCGATTAACTAGCGTATTATTTAGATAATTTCATCCAAAAAAAACAAAGTGCAGTCGTAACCCCACCCAATTAAAATAGCGCGGCGGGTAATGTTTCGAGTACAAACTATTTTGATTGCTTCCAACTTAAAAAAAATGATCATGATAAAAATTATGAAAAAGCAGGAGGAATTTTTCATTTCATTTAAAAAATATTCCACAGTAAACTGATTTTTAGTTAATAGTCATGCTCAAAACAACGAATTTCAAATTTAAACAAAAAAAAAAACAACAATCGACCAAACAAAAAATACATTCAAACGAATAACAACGACATCCGGGTATAAAACTAAAATTCAAGATTCTTCAAAAGGTAAAAAATACTGAGATATTTATATTAAAAGTCACAATACTACCGGCAGTTTCTCGTTGCAAAACATTTCGTTGACATTAAATGCGATGGTAGAGAGAGTTGTACGGAACCGAAGGTGGGCGGCTAAAATTCCGCTGAAGGCAGCTTTTTGCCGTCGCGATGCCAAGGTCGCGGCGTATCCGCAGAGTTCAGTGAATCGTTTTAATATGCCTTTTTATGTTTTAATCAATGCGCTGAGCGGTGAGAGTAGGCGGACCTCTTTTATTTCTGTCTGCGGTGATGAAGTATTAAATAGACCGTCTCGTAACATAACAATTTAGAAAAGTGTGTCTAAAATGCACACATTTTATATCTCGAATTACTTTTCGATTTATTTTTTTACTTTTGCACGATGCCTTCACTTTAAATTTACTTTTTAATAACGGCTTCTAACACTGTCTGTTTTAGTTTAAAGTAAATCTGCAAGTTGTAATTACCTCATAGATTAATCTAAAACCAATACAATAGTCATATTTGGAGCGCTTTACGTGTAAAATAATTTACATATAAATTAATTGCTAAATAACCGTTAAGCGATCAATACTGCGAGCTTAATTAAAATCTGTCTAAAAGGTATTAACATTTACCTTTACATAGGAAGGAAACAAGCAACTGAGTAATTAATTGAGCAATAACGCCTACATAATATTAGGTGTCAGATGGTACAAATCAGATTGTGGCTTAATTACTCGACCCTAGTTACGAAAAGTCACTATGGCACGCGTCTACTATCTTCATCGGAGCAAAACTGGTTGTCTATTGCAAAAGTGTAGATACAGTGTATAACTAACCTATAACCAGCTTACAATGGTTACGCTCAAACAAAACAAGTCATTGGATAGTGCTTGCAAAATCGAGAAATATTCGGTTTAAATCGAGCCCCTGCTGGCAAATCGATCGATTATGTAATTTACATTTAAATTCGGAAGACGTGCGGATTTCCGATGATTTCACATCCCATTTAATGGTGCTTAATTTGGTATTTTTAAATCGAGACGAAATTGCTTTCATTTATATAAAATGGCGTCGTCAATCCCGTTCGCGTAGTAATTTGTTTGATGCTCCGATGAAATAACTATAACTTTTTTACTCAGGCATCTTTACAGTATTCTGATTCTTTATTTTTGATCTACGAATACCGCAAACAGAAATAGCATTTAGAACTTAGTAACTAAAAAACAATTTATAAAAGAGTTTTGATAACATATTAGTATGATAATGTGAGTCTATTTTATTCAATCAATTCCACCGACTTGGCTTTCGACAACGGCCGACAGGTTAACATGCCCTAAGCACGGAAAGCTCGAGATAACTAAAACCCATCCAAACACTGGCTACGTTCGACTTTGCTTAACTTATTCGTTTTAGAGTGTTACACATAACAAAACAATAATACGAAAAAATTGCGTTAACAAACACTGTTAAAATATAACATATTACATTTATTCCAACGAGATCAATCGGAATATATGGGCGGGCAGCATAATAAGAAGCGCTCACTAGGCGCTCTGCCTCCCTCCTTGTATGGCATATGAGCTAATAAATATTTTATAACTATTCCAATCGGTTCCATGTAACTTGTATATGTTTTAAATGTATTGTAAAGGGGAATACAGTGATGGTAGATAAAAAAGTTTCAAATAAAATATTGAGTAGAAAGAAGTAGGTATAAAATTGATAAACTATGCTCAATTATTTCATGTATTTCAACAAAATGAAAGAGGTATTCAGGGAGTAGATATGATAAAAGTTTTGCAAAAACTGCATGAAAGGAAGGTTTTACTCGAATTTTCAATAGCATTCATGCTATAAATTACAAAATTTCTGATAATTATGCTTATAAGAATAAACTTTTTTTTTGGTTCTCTTCCTTGTCATTGCGCCATGCCAATAGCGTAAAATCATTTTATGCAAGAAATGTCACAGACAAAAGATAGTCTAATAACTAGATTAAATACTACCTTGCTCTGTAGAAAGGTAATTTCTATAAATTTACAAAACCAGTTACATATACTAACGTTTAATTAAAATAAACTTATCTATTTCTTGAAATCCGCACATTTATTTCATAATGTTACATTTAATCTTTATCTATGTTACAGTGAATGGCATAAATATATTATAAAGTTAATTATACATTAAATCTGATGTTGTTCTTGTCATATTACAGAAATAAAAGCCCGAGACTTAATTTGTATATTTACTTGTGCAACAACTGTTAGCTTTATAAATCAACTAGCGAAACCCGCGCAACTTCGTTCGCGTGTATCCCGCTTTCCCGTGGGAATTTTGGAATGCATTATACATGAAAATCGTCCTTTTGAATCACTCTATCTATTTAAAAAATCATAATCCATTGGGTAGTTTTATAGGTCTAAGCCTACATAGGGACATACAGACAGCGGAACTTCATTTTATACTATGTAATAAAGATATATTTAAAAGCTAAAAGTATGCACAAACATTGGCACACCTATTTTTAATCTGTACGTAAATGGAAAGCGTAATCTTAGTCACGTTCCACTAAGTATTTTGTTAAGAGATAACAGTTACAGTTAAGTTTGCTTTAGTTTAGACTGGTTTGGTCAGACAATATGACACGTCTCGGTGCGTAGGTGAGAGACAAAGGGTTTATAAATATGTTTGTGTTTGTTTAAAGAAATTCTAATCTCATGAACCGTACCAACACCGCTTTAAAACACAATTGTATTAACGGTCGAAAATCTGAAATGGAACAAGCTTGATGTTTTTATTGTTTGCTTATAAACATAACTTGCCAAAGAACTGTATAGATTTTCTAAACAATAAATTAAAATTGCTATCCATATCTTAGATAAGCTGGTTATAGCATGGACTCCAGCTCAAAAAGAAATTATGAAAATTCTTCTAAACACTGAGAAATGCGATTGCACAATAATTTTTGCTATCGCCTATTTGGTCATTGAAGTTACAGCAGACCCGCTCTTACAAGTTCCGTTTTTTTTTTATCAAGCAAACGGGCCACCTGATGGAAAGCGGTCACCGCCGCCTATGGACATCGGTAACACCAGGGGCGCTACCAATGCGTTGTCCACCAAGGAAGTTGGAGGAAACGAAGGAAAGGGAAAGGAGGGGGAAAGAGGGGATAGGGAAGGAGTTGGACTTCCGGATCTCTCACTCACCGACCGAAACGCATTGCTGCTTCACGTCGAAATTCTATGAGAGGTACTACCCCGGTCGAGCCCATTTCGTAATAATTGTTCTACCGCTCCAATATAAAATAATTAGGTTAAGTTCTTAGGTTTTCTTATGTACCCAATACAATGTCCCTGATACATTAACCATAAAAATATAATTCATTCCGTCAGCTGAACTAAAACTGTCGATCATCAGAAAGGTCATTGTTTGCCTGAGTCAAAACTCGACCTACACTTCTATACCATATAGGTACATAATATATAACATAATCCATTGTTCCTCTCCACTTTCTCTACATGATTGAATTCGACCGCATGTTACATTATGTAATACGGTCACGAGTCTGACTTATATCATCAACGACTTTATAAAAAATACATTGACATTATAAAAAAGGCACTCATATGGATGCGCAGTGACACTCTGCATTCGCTCCAAGCACCTTAAGGGTCTGCAAAATATGTAGACGTCATTTTGATTTCAGATATATGTTGTAGAGATCCTTCCACTTAGCTCCACTGACTCGATCCCCTAGTGGATTCTAGGAGACTTTTTTTCACTTCAATCTGTGTGTATCAAAGAATTATCTTAATGACTGCTACCTCGGACTCTTAGTTCATAAATATAGACGTAGATGGAAAATCCAATTAGTCTCTCATGATATTTTCAGTAACAGTATAAAAAAATATTCTTTTTTAATATCATCATCATCCGCAAGAAGTCCACTGACATAATGTTTAAAAACGAAAATATGATATTCAAAATTGACTAGTTTTTGCCTATATTTTTGCAAGCCCTTAAATTTGGTCCTCTCAAAGATTACAGCATAATATTAAATAGCCATAGTTCGTTCACTGGCCATAGCCCATAGCGTTCCTCAAGTAATGGATATTCAAATGCAAAAAGATATTTTTCAATACGATTTAAACGCAATAATCTGTAATCTGTGTAGTCATCTACTGTTAAACACATACATAATTATTAATATCCATAAATTCACACGTTATTCGCGGGAAAATCCAGATTGAATTTTCAACAGATTTTCAATTCACGTTGACTTATTTATGTCAATTAATTTTAAACTTTGTTACATCGGTTTAACAACAAACGTGTTTATATAACAACCGGCTTTACAGGCCTAAGGTCCCTTCACAGTCTTGTTCTCAATAACAGTAAGCTCGTAAGCCCACATATCGAATACATGTCAATCACCTGATAGTTGGCACATGCTTGGAACAATGGCTATAGTCTTGACAGTACACGTGTTTATACTTTAGTTAGTCAATGTTGTTACATGTTCCGTAACTTAAATTTTCTCCCGTCTTGTAAGAATGCTAAGATACAATATCGAATGATATTGCTTTTAAGCTTTTTCTTTGATAAGACTTTGTAATACTGTAAGGAAAATTGTAATATTCAAGGATATGTTTAGAAAGTAATTTATTGGAATTTCGTGTAATTTATTAGGAAATTTCCATATTAAAAGCAATATTTACTGCTAATATTGGAAAATTAATTAAATATCTCAATTTAGTTTTCATCTATCTATATATATAAAATGCTTTGTCCTGACTGACTGACTGACTGACTGACTGACTGACTGAGAATCAACGCACAGCCTAAACCGCTCATCGTAAAAATCTGAAACTTGGAGGGTGGATTGTTTGTATCACGTAGGCGTCCGATAAGAAAGGATTTTTCGAAATTCTAACTCTAAGGGGGTAAAAAAGGGGGGCAAAGTTACTATGGGACAACTTGATTGCTTGGTCCAATCTACTTCAAATTTGGCATAAAAATTGTTTAAGAGAATTGATGGAAGATGTGATTCTTATTTTATTGAAATTCTTGAAAAAAATGCATTTTGGGGGTAATTTTCTTCGAGTTGATATTAATACTCACACTCTTTAGTGCTTTAATGATTTCAATTTACATTTCATTTTGACATATCCGTGAAGTGAAGTGTGTCATCTGTCATGTAATATTTTTGTAAATTGTGAATATTCCAACAAAATTATTTCATAATGTCGTCGTACTATTTATTCTGTTCGTGATCTCGGAAAAACCGCTAAAATTCTAACTACATCCTAGCGGACTGAATCATATTCATCGGTAATAAGCAGTAAGTAATTAAATTTTATAATATCTGACAGGGTTCAAGTTAAATTGGTTAATGGTTAAATGGCATATTGATATTGTCTCTTTCTCACTTATAGGAAATCTCATTACGTCGACTCGCTCTAATATTTCGTAGTGTTGTTGTAGGGATGGTTGTAGGCTGAGGTTGTAGGTATTGAAATAGCGAAATACCTATAATTTTTTTTTACGGAAGTGGTTGGAAAACAAGCTCGGGAATATGGATCGTTTGATGTTAGGTGATTACCGTCGACTATGG
This sequence comes from Endotricha flammealis, assembly GCA_905163395.2. NCBI lineage: Eukaryota > Metazoa > Arthropoda > Insecta > Lepidoptera > Pyralidae > Endotricha > Endotricha flammealis. The sequence goes on from LR990865.1 coordinate 5,045,578, forward strand.
AGCACAAAGATTCTAGGGTCCCTAAACCGTTGCCGACCTATAACAGGTAAACACAGGATTTAGCGAGAAATAGTTATAAGAAAGGAGTTAGATTCGGATATTTCACTCACCGAACGAAACGCATTGCTGCTTCACGTCAATATTCTGTAAGAGGTGCACCGATCGGGCTAGCCTATTTCATAAACGCCCACTCCAAAGGTTGTAAGAGAATAAAATAGAAAAATAATCTATAAATATGAAACTTGAGTGTGTTCTGAAAAGTATGGTGTATGATGAAGGCAACCGATAAGAAAGGATTTTTTTTAAATTCCCACGGGAAAGCGGGATAAACGCAAACGAAGTTGCGCGGGTTTCTCTAGTTTCATTATAAGACTCTTGTCTGTGATTGATAATTATACATATTAGTTTAAATTACTTTTTGACATCATCGTTTTAACCTTAAAAGAAACTGGCATTTTGTACCAACGCCATGAAGTGGTTCTTATATTATTTTATTCGTGTTATTCGTAACAATAATTGGCTTTTCATGCTTTCCATCTTTAACATTATCTAAATTACCTTCTTATCTTGGTTTTGTTTTACCTTTTTGTTTATTACCTACTAAACAGACGTTTGTACAACTATTTTAAATATATTAGTGATACAACTGTGCTTACATTTGTAGGTGGTAGGTAAAGCAAGACAACTTTGATAAAATGGCCTTTTTGCTTTATTTTTCCTTTGGAATTTCTAACGTTTTGAACTGGCATTTAGGAGAACGTGAAAAAATATACCATAAATTAATGAAAATACTTTCAATTAAATTCAAGAAAGAACCGTATTCTAGCAGTGAGATAGAATCGTTAGTTAGCCTTGCAATATCTGTGGCAATTATCTACAGCGTTAGTAAATGAGGTAAAATTACTCCTAAAAAAAATTGTTTAAAAAAAATCAATTATTTCTAAACCTAAATCAGCTACCTGGAACATCACGTAAATGAAACCATCAATGCGAAACGTTTTACATTGCCAAAAGTAACTAAAAACTTGAACATTACAAAACACGAGAAGAAATGCTAACAGATATTCAATTAAACGCAATTAGTGTTAGAATTTCACTGCGTACGTTCAATTAGCACATAGACATACTGAAATGGAACGTTCTCATTATTGTGAGTGCGGTTGTACATTGCTCCAATACGAATCCGAGAAACCGCAGGCCAAAGTGGGGCCAAACTGTGTTTCTTTTGCCATTTCTTTTCACTGTGGTCATTTTGCTTTGTTTCCGAAGTGGTAATTTATAGAGTACCTAACTTATTTATTTAATACAGAATAATGTAAATATACAACACTGTCAAGAGATTGTGCCTTTGGAGATCTACCCTCTGAATAAATGATTTCATTTCATTTCAAAGAAACTAAACAACATAGTATAAGCTTCTATTTAGCTTATGTTTATTCGAATTAAAATTTGCAATAAAATTAAATAAAAAAAATTACGCAACCGATCTGAAATTTAGTGAACCTACATGTTTTTGGTACACTCGTTTAATGGATGCATGATCATTTCCACGTTTAGGTACACTCTTTTGCTATAAATCCGCAATATCGTATGATAGATACGTTATTAAGGTTTTACGCAGATTTGGCTATTTGAGCAAGGAAGTCGACCTCAATTTGACGGTAGTCAATTCATATAAACTAATACTGTGTATATAATAACCTAGTGATTAGATATTTATTATTTTACAAATAGACCCTTTTTTGATTTTGGAAGAAATATCGTCTGTTTCTTAAAGTACCAAAACTATTTACCACGCTAGACGAGCCGAGCACGAGCGGAGCACGTTTCCTTATGTATCATGTTCCAAAGGTAGGTAAGGTTTGTGTTAGTTGAGATCAATGACCGAGTAACTTGTATATTTGTACAATAATAAAAAGATTGTAAACAATGCTCGTGCTCAGCTCGTGCTCGGCTCGTCTGGCGTAGACTCAGCTCTAGGCAGTTTTATTTTAATTGAATTCTCAACGCAATCTTCAACACCATTATGACAGAAATAACATTTATTGTTGTGTTATAATTAAATATTTACGTGATCCGAGTTTTCCTGGATCATTTTAATATACGGATCATAACAATGCATAAACACTCAAGATATGAGATAAGTTGTTACGCATGCGCGGCCCATTGTCTTGAGATGCCTAGATAATGCGAAAGCCTGAACAATGTACAGGCTTTCAGAACGTCGCCTTATGAGTCATAAAGTCTTGGGGAATCATGCCATTGTATATTGTAATGTCGCATAAGACTATCGTGACGTAATAGTTAAGGTTTTAATTACATATATCTAACTTTTTTTAGTTAGAAGTGGAGAAAGGTGCAGGCAACCACGAACTTTAAATCATGCAACAAGGACAAGAGATCCCCAATTTGTCGTAGACAACACGACCACTTGCAATGTTGTCGAATATTGGTAGACTTGCATGCATATTTTCTCATCTACATGCGTATTTTTAAACAGCTATTAGAAATAACGTCGTTTTAAGAATTATGACTAACTTCCGTAAATGTGTCAGATTTCATTTGCTCACCAGTGTAATGACAATCATTAATCTAACATATCATGCATATGGTGCCTTCTATCAATTAGAGAATAAGCTCTCGCGTTAAACATAAGGCATTATTTGTCGCTTAGGTAGTAGTCGACTGAGGAAACATCTACCACGCCTAGATAACAATATTTTGTTGCATTCCTAAGGCCAAATGAGGTCACCAAGAAACTATTGAACGGGTTGGCAGTTCACAGACTGGATACGCAAGAATACAACAAGTGCTAAACGAAGTGAAACGAACTATTTTTTAATGAGTTGTACATAATTTACACAGCGCAACCAATGTCTTAAAGTAAGCTAAGCTTCGACCTGACTTCGTGTGCCAGACAACGAATTACTTTTGGTAATGATACTTACTTAGAAAAAACTCTTAGCTTATGACAAAAACATAATAATTATGACACAATGTTCACCACTTAATTTATTGTGCGGGGTAATGGTTTGGTTTGGTAGCTTTGATTTAGGGAGCATCGATCGACGTCATCATCAGCATGTTCACTCACTTGTAGCATTAGTTGTGTTTGTTTAAACGTTTAATTATGACTCAAATGACAAATCCACGGCCGATAACATTGTGTTGTGTAACACTATTTTAATTAAATTAATATGTCAAAACAAAACTCGAGAAACGAACTCAAAGCGTTCATTTGCAATGCCACAGTATAATAATGTAATTCAGTTATCACGCAGTGCTCTGCCAGCAATAATTCTGCTATTATATTATTATGGTTGAAAACTCCATATTAAATATAGTGTGGCAAGAACACCCTATTCTATTGCATTGCGTAAAGAAACGCAACAGCTTTGCACTATCTATGTAATTGTTAAGTAAGCAACACGTGTTCTCCCCGGTTTTATAAGGTGTTCGTTAAGATATTGCGTTGTGCTGTTTTAGAGAAAGTTCGAAGTGTTAGTCAGTTTTATTATGGTTGTAAGGAACAACAGAGATTATTAGGTATCTACATGTAATTGTAGAATAAATGCATTATAATAATAATAATAATAATTTTATTTCCTCAAAACAAGGTATGCTTATATATTATGTGATAATAATGATCTTGGAGTTGATTGGTAACAATGAGATTCCGTTTTTGTAAATTATCTATTTTGGTCTCACTAATGCACAAAAGATACCCTCGCCCCTAAGCTATACTAACACAATTAAGGCGCTTTTTCACTATGGGATATAATATATATAGGGTGACAGGTTATAAGTCCTATTCCTTAAAACTGGTTAAACTAGAGGTCATTTGCAACAAATTAGCCCCCATCAATGGGGGGTCGAAAATGACCAGTTATCGAGATATTGGTGTTTTTAGTTTGGTCCAGTAGTTTCGGAGCCAATTCAATTCAAACAAACAAACCATCAAATCTTTCCTCTTTAAAATATTAGTATAGGTAGATAGATATAGATTTATGTCGTAGATTGCAGAATGAAAATGTACTGTCTGGATTTCAACTAATGGGCACAGGGAAAGTGAATGATTAATAATGATTAGTTTTATCTACAGGTTGTTTATTGTTTCTTGACAGAGACTTAAATAAATAGATACCTATCTTATTTAGCAAATAAGGTAATAATAGATTTTAATTTTTTCCTCTTTTATTGCAGGTATACGAATTAAAGTGCTTCCCAAAGGATGAAGAGTAATCAACGATGTCGACCACGATGCTCTGGCCCGGCTTTGAAGCTAACAGGTAACTAGATTGTAAAGTGATAAAGTTAACACTGGAGTGGTAGAGCTTTTATGAAACGGTCTAACTTAATCGGTTAAGTATCGGTCGATCCGAGCTTAGGAGGACCATCGTTAGTATGACTTTTTGTTGCAACATCTAAGATAGCAATTTTTGTTATTGACCAATGGAATAGGCCGAAGCACCATTCCATTTTTCGATACCACCCTCCTACAGAATATTGGTATGTAACAGCGTAAAGCCCTTGGTGTTATCCTAATATCTATGTCTATAAGCGACGGTAACTACTTATCATCACGTGCCCGTGCTTGTTTGTATGCAAAAAAAATTTGAAATTTAGTTATTGAAAATAATGGAAATTTAATTATTAAAAAAAAACTTAACATTGTATATTTACTAACATTGATCGAAGAGTATACCAATATCCGGGTATTAAATTAGGAAAGGTCAAAGAACCCGTTGGATTATCTGCTATGCGATTAAGCCCAAAGGATCAACGGACCTTTGAAATAGTCTAACTGTAGTCAGACCTTACACAACTAAAAAGGAAAATCAAGTCTTTATTGTATTAGAGACAAGTCTTTTGAAAAATATTTCTTTTTAGTGCTTACATTCATCATTTAATTTTGTAATACAGATGAAAAAAAACTACTAAATCATTATTTATATCGAATATCCATTAAAATTATATCAAAAATTATAATAGTCACTATATTAGTCAAGTCTCTAAGTACCTTATACTAAGTAACTAATTTCACCACACAATAGTGCAAAGACAGGCATCCGGAACAGGCATCAATTTAGTAGACAATACACATTTGCACATTGTCAAATAGCACCCACTCGCTGTATAATTTGCAGATTTAAATGTCCCTTGCAACACAGACGGGCATAAACAACGACGAATTACTTATCCGTGAATATACTGAACACGTGGCCATTTGCATTGAGGTGTTTATGTGCATCGGATACACGAAATGAGATATAGTGCTTGAGAATAAAAATCTAGGGAGTTGTTAACTATTTTGTATAAGCAAAGGTTTACTTACTAGATTTTAAATGAAAAATATTTACAAACTTTTTGTATTACTGAATTATTTATTTAGCAACAATTATGAATTATATTTCTTTTGGCTGTTATAAGGATTAGAATATTCCCCAAACACAATAACTTCTGTTTTCGACCATTCCATTCAATCGTGAAATTTTAATAATTCCTTTTAAGAATTGGCTACGTATACTGGTATTTGATTTTTAATACGCTTATTAAAATTTTCCATTCGAGAAGACACTTCAAAGGTCTCATTTTATGACTGAGTAACATTTGCTATGTAGAAGTAATTATCTAAGTGTGTTCATTTATACTTTAAAGGCAGTAAACGGCACTTACTACATACAGCATAATCTAAATATCATAAAACCAATGATTAAAGATGTTGTTCCGATTGTATCAACTATAATATTGCGTATAACGGGTTTAAACAACAGAAAACCCAACATATGTATGATATTAAAATAATAATTGTTTTAATTGCTATAAGACTTAGTAAGTAGTTTATAAGACTAAGTAGTTAAGTAGTTCCTGATAATATTACTTTTAGACATTAAATACGTATAATTGTGCCTGAATCTATACTAATATGTATTATAATAAAAATATTTGTCAATTATAACTAAGTAACAACTGGACCGATGTATTCCCGACTTTCCCGAGTGACATAGGCTATATTTTATTTTCAAAAAAAAAAGACCTGGAAAAGGAGACCTATCTAACGATAATTTACAACATGAGGTCCGGTCGGTGTGTTAAATAATTTCAATCACACTTTACGTTTAGGGGAGACACCCCAAAAAAAATGTTTTTTCATAATTTTGTTCTACCACTATATTAGCATTGTTAATATGCGTTTACATACCAAATTACAGCTTCTAGCATTAAGCGTCTAGGCGCTAGACCACGGACGGACAGACAGACAGACGGACATGGCGAAACTATAACAATTCATGGTAGTTTACTACGGAACTCTAAAAAAGGAACAAGTCTCGATCCTCACTCATCGAGTGAAATGCACTGTTGCTTTACGCCGATATTCTATAAAAAGGTAGTACTTCCCCGATCGAGCTAGTTTACATAAATGCACGATTAAATTTAAATCTTACTAATGAAATATATCTCTCTCAATACAAATCACAAATCGAATTGGTCGCTGATCGTAAACAACATTTTTCATAGAATTCGTCGAACAGCGACCAATCTAATTATTTCGGACTTAACCCCAATACGTCATCAGTATTGTTATGTATCATCGTTGTGACAGGTTAAGTAATAGCAAACCGTAGCTTGAGGCTGACACGACTTATGTGCTCTATATGCGCCATATTAGTTTAACAACAGGTCGTTATGGTTTTCTACCTTGATAGAGATCTTGATTTGTTATGTAATATTTGGATCATTTCTTAGTCAACACATCAAATGTTGAGACGGATCTTGTCTAAATTAATCTAATTAAGTTAAATTATTAAAGTTTATATTGTAGTTTATATTTATATTGTAGTATTATATTAAAGTTTTTTAAAAAATACTTTGAATATTTTTAAAAAAATTGTATCTTAGCCGTAACATTTTTTTTTGCTCCTATAATTTAATATTTTCATTGTCAAATTACACCTATTGAACAGAAGTGCATATTTATTATTTGGGAAGCTCGAAAATAATGTTTATCACAGTTATAGTTTTACTGTAGAACAATATAGCAGCCAGCAGGCGCAAATAAAGCCGGTGTCTGAGCAATTGGGCGAAATTATTTTAGAAAAAGACATAAATTATAATCAGTTTTGTAAGTTAGAAACGGGGAATTTCGCTTCTGATTCGCCTGCTCAATTACAACTCACGACAAAACTATATCGTCATGTTGATTTAACAGAGCAGGAGTATACTACAGGCATACACCTTAACATCATTAATTGCTAAGATCAATAAATCTTAATGATGACAGTATAATTCGAACGACCTTGTTCCAATCAGTGTAATCTTGATATTCATATTAGATTGGGAATTCTTTCAAATGCTGCTAAGTATTTTGTACCTTTCCCTCTGTTTTCTAGACTTTGAGCAGATTTCACAGATATCCTAATGTAAATTTCCAAAAATTTTGATTCTTTTTGTCTATCAACTGGTAGCAACTGGTAGCAATAGAAATCGGTAGGCACAATAAAATTCTAGGTATTTAAGACACGTTTACAATTAGCAAGACGGTCGCGTACGGCACATTAAGGTGGGCATAAATCAGAAATTATGACAATTTTAATCAAACCTTGTGGCGCCCCGACTCGCTCATGACTCAGCGCAGTTGTTTAGAAACTTTGTGATTGAATACGAATAGACGTACAGTCCCACAATCTTATTTGTGCCGATGGCGGGGGCGCTAATATCGAAGCTATTGAAAGTAAATTGTCATGGTATTCAAGGCGTATTTATTAGTTCTAGTTTTGACCACCGGCACAGATAAGTTTGTGGCACTGTACTCACAATACAGTTTGCAATATTGGCAGATGTACGACAAAGTTTGTATGAAAGTGATGAAGGAAAGGCGTAGTGCGTTGTTTGACAGCTCAATGCGTGTAACATAGCAACGACATGATAATACTTCTTTATAGTGGTACGTTTCGTGTGATGTATTTTTTTCCTATAAACGTGCATTATGCACATTCATAATGAGAATAGCCAATAATTATAATTTATATGATTATTCAGTAGATATATTGTATTTGTTGTCGCCAAATCAATTTTCACGAAAATTCTATCGATGATTAAGATGCAATTTGTAAAAAACACCAAAAAAATTGAAATTCACCTCCCTTTAAAATTTTTGTATCACCTTAATGTTACCGTGGGACATAGTGCTGGTTTTACCACTTGCTGATAAAACTCTGCTATTTGCTAAGAAACGTCAAGTTCATATTAAAACTGTCTAAAAATTGGGAGTTTATTTGAGGAATTAGTTCTTCAGGAGTGTTGAAACTGGCCCTTAAAATCAAAATGTTTATTTTGTTTCTGAAATTGAAATAAAATCAAATTATGTTTATACGTATTTCAATAATATTTTTAACGTATTACTGTTTCTATTTTAAATTTTACTTCTATTCAAATGATCGGAGCTAAATTCATAAATATTTTACCCATAAATTCAACTCAACCAATTACCATATTATCTAAAGAATAGACCTATATAGTTAATATTATTACTATTCCAATATGAGGCTCTCAATTTGTGACATAAATTAACCTTTATGAAATTTAAGTGGCATGAAACACAGTACCACGCTTCACTCAAAGCTTTTGCTGATAAAGCGCAGTGTCGCTTAATTCCACGACTTATTTCGAGAACAACGCAATAATGGCTGGAGGGAATCATGGCTTTTGTGCTTAATACCTAAATTAAAACGCAATATTACAATATTAACTGCCTGTTTTAAACCTCAAGCATAATCACTCGTATCAACCCATAATCGTATCGTATGTCGAGCTCCTCAATACAAAATAAAATATTGAATTATTTGTGTAGTAAAAAAGGAAAGAACTGAGTAATATAGGTATTATGATTGTGGAGACGATGAACCTATCGTAAACTATACATTTAAACATACATGATCAGCTGAATTCTATTAATAAAATTAAAATCTTTTTAAACTCACACGCTATTTTGTTCATTTTATATTTTGTCTGAGCGAGGTAGGGCGTTCACCACATATTTTGACAACTTTAGCTAAAATGAAAAACCGCAGTCTTGTTGTCGCTCTTTGAGTGTTCTTAAAAAATTTAAGCAATCAGGAATGCAATTTTAATTCCTCTTTTTTAAATGTAGGTATATCTCTTTATCATTCATTGTCTTTCTAGTGCATCAAATTGCAATAATAACCAGTTTTACCGTAAAGATGTTCATTTCTCAGGATAATTTCCAATATTTTTTGTTTATAAGACTTTGGGTACTAAAATGGTACTATATTACATTAATGAGTTACAAATATCACTATCCCTTTACAAGTAGGGTGTTGTTTATATTCAATATACGCGCCCGTCTACCCCGGTAATTACATAATCGCTCTCTGGTCTTTGAACTATGCCGCCTATTCTTAGAGCATTATAAAATTAGATTCATTACGAATTCTTCTCAGAAAGGGATATATTTTTTTTTAATGGGTTTTATTTTATTAGGTTATGTTGCTGAGGAAAACAGTATATTTTTTTTAATGTACACCATTTATGGAATGCGCTCGTTCCGGGAAGTATCACCCTCGCATAGAAAATCGGCGTGAAGCATCATGGTTCGTTATGTGAGTGAAACCCACGAATGTGGTAGCAATAATCTCATACAAAATATCGAAACACACAACACTACATCGAATAACCTCAATATCGTAACCCAGTTAAGTATTACTCATAAAATAAATTGTAACAAAATGGCTAGATACCTAATCTAACCCCTAGGTTATCAAGATAGACCAAAAGTTTGAAACTGACGTCAGTTCGGTCAAGGCTCACGATAATATTTTGATAACCTTCACTGAAGTTTGAGTCACTAATGATATGAGTAGAATTTGGGGTTAAAACCTATTTTTTTATCCTGCTTATCCATGATAGCTTCATAGGTTTATTTGGTGAAAATGTGATTAAAATTATTATTATTAAGATTTTAACGATAAATATTTTCTTTATAAATTGTGTCAAAGTTATAACAAAATTTCATAAACTAAACAACCCAATTTGTATTGAAACAGCGTGGTGGAATATAGTATATAATGTAGTCTATATGTATTCTGAAACCTTCCCGTTTTAGAAGACCCATTTCTCGGCAGTAGTAAAGTATCTCGGAGTATGTCTGTCTAATATCTTTCTGATTAAAGTGGTGACTTCCAAAACAGATGTAGCTGCTGCTTGAAAATAAGTCAATATGTGTCACTGTGTGTGAAAAAAAATCACTGAAAGTAAAATATTAACAAATTAAAAGTTTACAAAGCTCGAAAAGCTTTTGGAGTTTTGTAAACTTTAAAGTATCACGTACTTAAACCGATAGAAAATTGTTAAGAAACGTTAGATTTAAATCCACCTCAACATCGTTATCTGGGCGGTGAATAAACACAATGCGCATTGAATAGTTAACAGGCCAAGCGACTAACCGTTAATCTATAGATAACCATCTCCGTCCAAATGCTTTTGGGACCTGTATCAAATGACCCTGTCTGTAAATTTCGTAACAACTTCGTAATAGCCATCCATTGACACAAACTGCTTTGAATGACAAACAGTTACGATGTCGAGACGGTAATGTACACATTATAGCACTTTAAGTATCTCCTAAATAGCCAATGGCAACATCGTTGCAAAATTAATTGATCAATGGTGGAACCATTTATGTTGCTGAATTAGAAGATATTGCTGAATTAGCTCTAAATACAAATGATATAACTATTGTTAGTCTCCAGGGTGTAGTTATAACCATAGAAATTCAAGCCTGTTACGAACTTACGGTACAAAGAGCAACAAGAGTTAAATCTGAAATTAACTGTAAAATAGAATAATAACATAAACAATAATGATGGAATTTTAATTGACGAGACAGGTGGCCTTTTAGTCTATGTTTATGATTATAAACAAATGGAACTTGAGATTCATATCTTGAAATACGTAAATATTATTTGACTACATTGAATGATTTCAAAATAATTAAATTCTAGATATCACCAATCAGCTGAATGATAGTCTAAAATTATTTTATTGTTCTTGGATTTATTACTATAAAACTAATGAAATCTAAAGCACACCATGCACAGTGTATAATGCGTGCGTCAGATGAAATGAAATCGTTTCGCAAAACTAGACCTGTAGCCGTATTTTCTAAGCATCATTTGTTAACTCGAAATAGAAGAGATGCCAAAATTGTATGCAATTTTGGCATCTCACCGCGGATTCCGCTTTCGAGTTAACAAATGATGCTTAGAGAATACGGCTGCAGCATAGACATAGTTGTTTAGTCAACAATAAGCTGCTGCAGCTATCACCATTTCGGAAACAAAGAAAAATGGCTAGGTACCGAGTAAAGAAACTACTGATGTAAATCCGGTGAACATTTTGCTAGTTTCCGAAATGGTGGTAGTTTATAAAGTAGTTTATTTTAATTTAATTAATATACAAGTTGTAAATGATAAGAGAAAGAGCATGTGAGTGCTAGTCTCTAAATAAATGATAGAGTTTGAGTTTGAAATGGAATTACAAACAGTGCAAGAAACAGCAGACGATCGATGTACACTATGTTAGACGCACGCCTTGTAACGTGTGTATCCAACTTTTTTATAATAACGTATCTTAGGTTGCAAGCGCTTTTAGAATCATTTAAACCGTTAATAAATCAACCCATAATAATAACGTACGTGCGATAATAAATTGCAAATTCTGAGCGAAGCGGTTATTAGTGTGGTATTTTCAAAAGAATAGAAATGAACGTTGCAAAGGGGTAAAGGTTTATCAAAGACTCACAAGATTGGTCAATTATTGTTTTTTTCGCATTTCCTTTTGATTAATTGTTATGAGAAGTTTTGAGATAATAGTGTTTTCTTGAAATTTACAATCCCTAAGTAGTGGTATTAATTTGCCAGTATTTTATACTATTTTACTTAAATATTTAAAAACAACTTTCAGTTAGTAACTATGAGCCAGTATCATTCTATAGATATACATGTATAATATAGATTTTGCATTGCTAAATAACACATAATTATTCACTCACTCTTCCACTCTCCAATGTCGTGTTTACCATATTTCTTGGTAGCATTGCCTATTATTAATAAGGTGCAAGTCACTTGTCATAATATTTAATTACAGATACATAAATACACGTATAACATACTGCTTTTTCTCCATATGAATAATATCATCTAGCTTTTACTATGCAATATAAAAAATTATATCATTTTCTATCCACTACTATAATTATAAACTTAAAACCTATCTATATGTTTTTAATAAATAAAAAGCTATTTTATGCCAGATATGGTCCAGCTTGATGCATTTTCAGCACTGTTTGCTCCGCAATTACAAATGTGACCCCAACATCTATATTACACCACAATAATCTTGCAATTTGCACTACTATAACGATTTCCAAGTAAATAAAGTTCTTAGTGGGCAAGAGCTATAATGGTAATTAAGGTTGGTCAGGATTAACCAATAAATCCAGAAAGTGATTCTCGGCCGACGCCCTCGACCCTGCGACATCCAGTTCCCCATAATGACTCTGATAATCGGTAGCATCCTCTCTGGAGTCTTTGAGAACTAAAGGAATTTTTATATCTTCTTGTCTCCCTGCTATTTTTAGATCAACGCTTAGTGCATATTGTTGTAACGCAAGCTGTTAAGGTTTATTGTGAATCGAAATCAGTTTCTCTGAAAGGTTCGTTATCTGTTCCACTCTATAATAATCTTTAATCAAGTGTACGGGTACTGGTATGCATATTTTTACTGTCTGCTCAATTATCGTTTCAAGTTCACCTCGTTCCTAAATTCACAATTTCTTTGGCAGCGATTTTTGCTTTTTTTATTTTTTCTGTTTTGTAAAGTGTAACATCAGTCGATTTTTATTTTCTTCTTTCGTTTCATTAACTTCATTCTCTGAATCATTAACTTTCGCTTCAATTAAAGCTCTCCGTATCACATAAAGTTGTAAACTTAATAGGGCGAGTAAATCACAATTTACTTCTACTGAAATTAAACAAACAGAAAGGAGTCGTACAAATGAAGGCGGGTGCTTTTTTAAATTTCTTTGGATTCCTTTAAATAAACTCTATCTATAATCATAGTGCAAACGTGACTAGAATTGTTAACGTACCGTCCAATCTCATGTGGAAAAAGGTCTTCGCATTGTGTAATTTATTATTATCTTTCGTACACTTCTGAGTTCAGGTGAATGTAAATAAGGGGGTAGGTAACAGTGGCCCAAATAGCAATCTGAGGTCAAATCTAGTGCACCCTAATGAATAACAGATGAGGTGGCGAGGGTACTGTTTCCTTTTGAGTTAAGAAGGTTATTTCAAGGTATAAGTCACGACCGAGATAGCATTTTTTTATGATTGTTGATTTTGGAGTTTAACCTCACACCTTTCTTTGTTTACCTTGAAAGTAAAACACAGCAATTTGTGCATTATCTAGCGGCTATCTAATTTTTGCTTTTATTTCGTACATCTTTACATCTTCAGGTTTCTAGCACTTACTAATATATAAGTAGACAATCTTTCTCTTTTAACATGTTACGACGGTGCTTTATCATAAAAAGTACCTGTTTGAAGCAAAAGAAGAAAGAATAAAGAAACATCTTTATTCTACGGTCAGTGACATAACTTAGGTCCATTTCCTATTCTACGAAATAATCCTTATGTTACGATATTCGAATTAATTTCTTTGCGTCTTTATAAACCGTAATGAATCGATAATTTACTAGATTTAGTCCAAAGCCATCGATAGCCGTGGTTGCAACCATTGTTTATTAGATATACTATTAAACTGACTTTAAATGCTCGTTAGCTTGCATTAAAACCTCTTATTTTATCTCTAAAACAATCAATTTTAAATGTATTTATGCAATATTATTGTTCACCTCACCATTCATCATAATTTATGTTCGGATCTTTCGCCACAAGGTAATTGATTTGAAAAAAATCGTGATCTCTTAATTACTAGTGATTTAGTGATTGACCCAGTTCGCCCGCAAGTTTCACTGGTGCGATTAATTTATCCACAGACACTAATCTAAATAGATACACCGATCTTCTTAATCTGTAAGAAAACTGAACGTCTAATATTTATATTAAATTTGATACATCATTATTCAATAATATTACTAATGTAACTAATATGATATGAATTGCCAATATTACAGCTTAATATAACATGGCAAGCAAGCTAGGAATGTTTATAGTTTAAAATTGATGTCCGAGACCCTAATGAACCTCTACGCCAGCTTATTAATAGGTACTGCAATATACTCTAAAATCGCTTTCATTGAAGGGCGATTATTATCCTCGATGGTATGATAACGGTTGGTTAAGATGACTCGCGGATTATCCGCTGTGCCCTACCAATCTCATGTCTACCTCAAGCGTTCACTCAGACAAAATAGGAAATGAGCGAGATAGTGCGTGAGTTAGATGAGATTGAAACAGTATTTTTTACGAGAACAGGGGGCAGATTTGTTACTTTTTCGAAGAATATGGCACGCACATTTACGTCATCTATGACGATTTATGTGTTAGATTTTATCTTTATTTTTCAATCGATAGGTGGTCGTGACAAGCTATAATTGACCGTATTGGCCAGGTGGAGCTGGACGCATGCAAACTACTGCTGTCTCATCGATTTGTGGCTTCGACCGCCATGCTGCCGTGCAACGCCTAAATTGTCCTTCCGTGTAAACTGGTTGCAACAGATGCTTAGGGTTGATACTTTACGGTGCGAAAATCAACTACATATATTTTATTGGAACAGATTGATACCCAATATCCTTATTGACTGTAAAGCAATATAGCTAAGACTCGCATAAAACAGATTTTTAAAAAAAATGCGGTCATTCGAAATGTAGATTTTTTTAACATTATGTTACATTTTAAATACAACAATGTTGTCTGATAAAAAGCTACTACTAAATTCTACTTATTATATAACAATAAATCGATGCACTATATTTAAATTCACTATTTAATTTAAAATTAGATGTAAAATAAAATTGAATTTTTTGAAAGTAAAACTGAAGTTTGCAACTTTGTTGGAAGCAAACAGGATTCTGATTACAAAAAGGTACACAACCCTAAATTTTAAAAGATCGCCACACACAGCGACCACTAGGTAGAGCCGCGGCACTTTTGATATCCATACATAGAGGCAATTACTAAAATGATTCCAACTACGCAACTCTGTCGCCATTTTTAGGTACAAAAATACATTTCATAGATAGTTCTATCTATCGTATGTTACTGATTACAGTTCTAAGATTTTATTTAGTAATTACTGTGTTAATGAGGATTCTATTGTTATTACTTTATTTTATACTAGCTGCCCGGCCCGGCTTCGCCCGGGTACTGTTTCGTCTTTTTTTTCAATCTTTCTGAGAGATTTTCTTAATATTTTTTTCCGTAAGAACCTTGTACAGAGTATTAGAAAACTACAAAAAAAAATCAGCCAAATCGGTCAAGCCGTTTTCATGTTATGTCGTGACAACGGAAAACGGGTTTCATTTTTATATATATAGATTAATAAAAACCGGTCAAGTACGTGTCGGGCCACGCACAATGTAGCGTTCCGTATTTGCTGTGCTTTCCTTGCCTTCAGTTGAGTCCAATATCAAATTCTATCACATTTGTAAGTTTTCATCAAATAAATTTTGTTTATAAGTTCGTCGGCTTTTACTCGGTAATTAATAGAGCCTACTTAACCATTAAAGTTTTCATTAAAGGTTCAGCATATGGACTACTATCATGATTTTTTTCAAATTTCTAAACATAAGGCTTTCGGAGATAGTATAGGGGGGGACCACCGTGCAAAACGAAAATTAACACGATAAATGTTTAAATTCCGAAACGGATCATTGTATCGAAAAATGATCCACACCCCCAATGTTTTGAAGAGACCTATCTAACGATACCCCACAACATGGAGTTCGCGCGAAAAAAGAAAATCATTTCCACTTTACATGTACCTAGGGGAGGCACCCAAAAAAAAAAGATTTTCAAAAAAAAATCCAAGCACTTTGTTAGCATTGTTAATATGTCTATACATACCAAATTACAGCTTTCTAGCATTAAGCGTTTAGGCGCTAGACCGCGGACAGACAGACAGACAGACGGACATGGCGAAACTATAAGCGTTCCTTGTACTACGGAACCCTAAAAAGGGAAAATGAATTGACAATTTTCGCTGGATATTTACAACTCTAGAAAAACTAGGATGTGATGCGTTCACTATTTAGTTTCGGGAGGAAGAAAATCAGGGTAGGTACTGCTAGTTATATATTTTATTTAATAGGATTGTAAAATGTTCTATTTCATAAGAAAATTTAGGTAACAGTACATGTTACAAACTACTTATTTAAACAGCGCAATCGAATGCGCTTGCGTCATACGTGGAACAAGCTTATAGATTTAAACAACACTGAATGTCATTTGACATGTAGGTATAGTTGTTGACAAAATAGTACATTATCAGTATTTTGTTTTGTGCGAACAAATATTATAGTATTTCACGGATAATAAATACTTCTAAAAAAATCCTTCGTAATTCGTTCTAGTTCCCATGGGAATTCAAAAAAACCGTTTCTACTTCTAGTTCTACTAATAGTAAATTTGAGAACCTCCTCTTTTCTTGGAAGTCGGTTAATTACGTGTAAAAAAGCAAATGTAAAAATAAAGCTTATTCTATCTATCTATCTATCAAATGTCTTTATCAGGGAGTTGCAAAAAGCGCGTTTAAATTTTAATTCTACATTTCAGTCTCAATCTGTTTTTTTTTCCTTGTTTGTTGTAGTTTGACAGTGACAACGGTAATTTAAATATATTACTAACATTAATGCTTTATGTAATTTACCATTTTTCAGTTTTCGATAGTTATTTAATGTTGTAAGTAGGTTTAAATCACCCTGTAAATATCCTCCTGCTTTTTATATTATGGTAATATCAACTCGCATTTTCCAACTTTCACATTACCAATATGACTTGGAATATATCTATCAGATAATAACGATGAATATTGATGTACCCCACACAATGATGGTTTGCTTATCATGTAATCATAAGTACACTTATACGATGAGTATCATATTATCCCGGATATTCCTACAATGGACACCCAATGTCCCGGGGCCTCTTGTGTAAATCGCGTTTAGATAAATCATATAACACAGTATGTTATTTTAATAAATTTTTACTGAATAAAGCAATCCTTACTATTATTATAAATGCGAAAGTATATGAGGATGTGTGAATGTTTGTTACTCTGAATAAAAAAGTCGCCTACGATCCATTGATGGATTTGTGGCGACACCTATCGCCATACAGAAGAACTACAGAGTGAAGAAAAAGTTCACAATGCGAACACATGACGTCATATACGACGACACTTAGAAATCCTGAATCACGCTATCGAAGTTTCTACGATATGGAGATATATATACAACCTCCGACACATACATTGTCGGAGCCGCGGTTCCCCAGGCATGACACCCAGCCTGGCCGGAAGATCTTCCCTTTGTGGCGGTCGAGCACATCGCCATCGCTCCCGCTACAGATTCAAGTGGAAAAAAAAGTCGCCTACGATCCATTGATGGATTCAAGTGGAAAAAAAGTCGCCTACAATCCATTGAGGGATCAAATAATGGATCTAAGTGGATTGAGGGCTCTTTCACGTAAAAAAATTTCAATAGATTTGCTTGAAATTTGGTATACAGGTACCGGTAGCTTGGGTTAACATGTAGGATAGTTTTTATACCGGATATAGATCCGGGAACAAAAACAACGGGATTTCGAAGGTAACTGCGGACTTTTGCTAGTATTAGGTAATATACACACAGTTGGAAATAAATAAAATTCTATTCTATTCTATAACCACGAAATATCACTGATTTACTGACTGACTGATATTATGTCTTAAAACCAAAATATAAGTTTAAACATAACCAAAATATAAGAAATTAAGTGACACCAAAAAAGCTCCTTTCCTTTTACGTATTAAATACAAAAATTATTAAAAAAAACACTCTTTTCAATAATATTTATGATAGCAGATATTTTTAAATAGGCTAACTAAGAACTGGATTATAATTCCCACGGGAACGGGAGAAACAGGAATGGGCGTGTCATACCGGAGGCGTTAAGTATAAAACTTATATACTGCAATAAATAATGTATGACGTTACACTTGAAGCAATTAAACTGGAAGAGATAATTACCCCTCAACTGGTATTATGGTGCAGCCATCATAATAGAGAGTCAATGATCGTCCTGTCTGTTGATCCCTTTGACAGGGTATTGATTTACTTAGACGAGTAATGGTCGAGTGTTAGACCAGACATTAATGAAGATCCAATCGCTTTACTGCCTCTGAAATGAATTTTTAAAGTTAACTTATTAATAGCTATCACTGTCAAACCAAAGAAGAACAAATAGATAGTTTAATGAGTTAAATGTAATGTCCATAGGCGGCGTGACCACTTTCCATCAGGTGGCCCACTTGCCTGTTTGTTTGCCGTATAATATTTAAAAAAAATGTTTCAGAATCTTGCAACACAATAAATTATAGCTTAGTAGAAACGATATAACTTGAGACTTATTGTAAAATTAAAATAAAATATTGTTTTAGAAACTGGCTGTTAGCAGAACATTTCTTAATTTTTTTTCTTTATTGTAATCATAATAACGTAAAATGTTTCTTTGTTATTTAATCTTAACTTAACTAGGCGAGGTGAGTATACCATAATAGTTTGAACCTTACTTTGTAGACATAGAATTCAAAATCTATAAAAAATTATTGGCAATCAAGCCAATTGCATTGTCCACTTTTATATAATGAAGGGAGTAACTGACTTGATTAACCTGTTTAGTCCTCTATCACTGAATAATCGCAAAATTTATAATGACGACATTGTCCAGTAGCTTTGCTTGGTGGTCTTACTGCGACTATGGGACGCCTCATACACTCGGAATTCCGATTCGGAATTCCAAATGTGTGTGTGAGGTTTCCGGCGACCAGGACCGCCATTAACTAGGACCGCGATAAATTAATAAAAAAATCAATCGTTCAAGTTTTTATTATTTACTAGCTTCCGCCCGCGGCTTCGCCCGCGTGGCCTAGTAACAATTAGCATATCTTTCTTCAGAAACAAATTCCGGTCCGGCACGGCCCGGTACGGTACGGTTTCATCCGGTCCGATCAGATCCGGTCCGATCAGGTCCGGTCGATCCGGTCCGGTCCGGTCCGATCGGTCCGGTCCTTATAAGGACCCTACATGACAAATTTGGAGTCTCTAGACCCAGCGGTTTAGGCTGTGCGTTGATATATAGTTAAGTCAGTCAGTCAGGACTTTGAATTTTATATATATACATGAAAAAAAAACGGTCCGGTCCGGTTCGATCCGGTCCGGCACGGCCCGGTACGGTGCGGTTCCTTCCAGACCGATCAGGTCTGATACGTTCCGGTCCGGTCCGGTCCGTTCCGGTCCGGTCGGTCTGGACCTTATAAGGACCCTACATGTGAAATTTGGCATCTCTAGACCCAGCGGTTTGGGCTGTGCGTCCCCTCGCAATTTCGTATGCGTATATCTCGCTTTCCCGTGGGAGTTTTGAAAAATCCTTTCTTAGTACATCCCTAGACGTCGTAAAGAACCTACATGCCAAATTTGGAATCTCTAGACGCAGCGGTTTTGGCTGTGCGTTGATACACCCTCGCAACTTCGTATGCGTATATCTCGGTTTCCCGTAGGAATTTTGAAAAATCCTTTCTTAGTACACCCCTCGACGTCGTAAGGAACCTACAGTCCAAATTTGGAGTCTCTAGACCCAACGGTTTGAACTGTGCGTTGATATATAATTAAGTCAGTCAGTCAGGACTTTGAATTTTATATATATAGATGAAAAAAAAACCGGTCCGGTCCGGTTCGATCCGGTCCGGCACGGCCCGGTACGGTGCGGTTCCTTCCAGACCGATCAGGTCTGATCCGTTCCGGTCCGGTCCGGTCCGTTCCGGTCCGGTCCGGTCCGGTCGGTCTGGACCTTATAAGGACCCTACATGACAAATTTGGCATCTCTAGACCCAGCGGTTTAGGCTGTGCGTCCCCTCTCAACTTCGTTTGCGTATATCTCGCTTTCCCGTAGGAATTTTGAAAAATCCTTTCTTAGTACACCCCTAGACGTCGTAAGGAACCTACAGTCCAAATTTGGAATCTCTAGACCCACCGGTTTGGGCTGTGCGTTGATATATAGTTAAGTCAGTCAGGACTTTGAATTTTATATATATAGATGAAGAAAAAAAAAACGGTCCGGTCCGGTTCGATCCGGTCCGGTACGGCCCGGTACGGTGCGGTTCCTTCCAGACCGATCAGGTCTGATCCGTTCCGGTCCGGTCCGGTCCGTTCCGGTCCGGTCCGGTCCGTTCCGGTCCGGTCCGGTCCGGTCCGGTCCGGTCGGTCTGGACCTTATAAGGATCCTACATGTCAAATTTGGCATCTCTAGACCCAGCGGTTTGGGCTGTGCGTCCCCTCGCAACTTCGTATGCGTATATCTTGCTTTCCCGTGGGATTTTTGAAAAATCCTTTTTTAGTACATCCCTAGACGTCGTAAGGAACCTACATGCCAAATTTGGAATCTCTAGACCCAGCGGTTTGGGCTGTGCGTTGATATACCCTCGCAACTTCGTTTGCGTATATCTCGGTTTCCCGTAGGAATTTTGAAAAATCCTTTCTTAGTACACCCCTAGACGTCGTAAGGAACCTACAGTCCAAATTTGGAATCTCTAGACCCACCGGTTTGGGCTGTGCGTTGATATATAGTTAAGTCAGTCAGGACTTTGAATTTTATATATATAGAAGATAAATCACCGCGGTCCCGGTCGCCGGGAACCTCTGTGTGTCACCATGGTGCCAATCCTTCGTGGTATCAGGTGGTATCAGTCGATGAAATACCCCTAAAGGGGTAGTAGTAGGACCAAATGAAACTTTATAATTATATAGCACAGTTAATCAATAAATGAGGAGAGCAGGGTAGAGAACTTAAAAAAAAACATTTATGCTAATAATGACGTAAGCATCGTTATGAAACTTTGTGATTATATTGTATAATGTTAGTAATATTAATAAATAAAATTTCGAGTATGTCATATTTAAGAAATAATAATAAATATAATTGGCTGACTGTACATCAGCTTAAACCCGTCCTCGTCATAATATGAATACTAAAGAATAACATCCGGCTTTCAATGCATTCGAGTCATATTTTTAAATGCTCTATCGATCGATATCAAGGTGATTTCTTAACAAAATATTTAGAAAGAACTCTAATAGATATTTGTATGAATTGTAAATATAAACATTTCCAAAATGTATCTAAGATGAGCTATAGGCGAAGTAAACCAAGCAATGATCTGAGGATGCTATAAACAGCAACGCACCAGAGCTAAGAGATGATGTTGGATGTGTGGTCATCCATCATTTAGACCTTGTAGATAGGGCGAATTCGCCGCGTGTTTTTGACGCATTTCATTCATAAATACATGAAATTATATGAAATCGTTTATTTCAGAAATTAGACTTTCACAAGAACTTTTTCTTGTCATTTACAACTTGTATAGGTATATAGAAAATAAACTACGTTCTAAACTACCACCATTTCGGACACAAGCAAAATGGCCACCGGTAAAAGAAATGGCGAAAAAATCCGGTTACGTCCTTTTTTGTCATTAAGCAATTTTTTCCTACACTCGTTAGTTACATGGTATAAGTACATTAAAATTTAAAATTTAGGTAGCCAAAAGATAGCAAGACAGCTTAGAACACACAAGAGTGGAGCAAAAGATGTATCTTTCCCTGAAGGATTTATCTCACATAATTATTTAATAAATAGTTGACATTTTTTGAAGATGTGTGTATGTTTAATACACACTTAAAACTTCTTAAATTGCATTTAAATAGTAACTTCCGTTCAGTTATCGAGTAGTTATAAATAAAACTAGTCGGTTCGAATTTAATAAGTTGTTGAAAAGTTAGATATTTTTGATAAACATGTAAATTAGTTACGTGACATTCATAATGAACTAAAACATGGTGCTTCCATAGCTTGTGGGACCACACAGTGTCAAAGTGCGTTTCCATCAGCTAGGTAAGAGAAGGCTTGTAATTTTTTAAGACAAGACAAAATCAAAACGTAAAATTTAATTTAACTCAATTTCTATTTAGTATCATTTTTCTAAGGTTTTTAAAATACTAACATAAGTTTTATTCTTTACGAAAGCATGCTATAGAACGAAAGTTAGCTTTAATTGGCAAATAGGACTTAGTTTTACAACTTAGACTTTGTTTTCATTAAAAAATATAGTAATTTGTGTACATAATAGAACTTTTCAGTATTAGCATATAAATTGAGAAAGATTTTTGTGGCAAATTGGCAATCTTAATTTGCAGCGCAAAGTCATTGCCGTTTACAGGTTGGTAATAAAAAAACCTGAGCAAGAAAATAAAAAAAATAAAAAACTCGTGGAATCACAGCTTCAATTGTTTCACAATTCCAAAGTCAGATTGTAGATAATATCGATACTTCCACAAATCATTCGATATGTATTCGATTCTCTAATTTCGAAGTCAATCGATATCGTACGCGTGAAGTTATTACATCTGATAATGGTTTATTTTACAACTCGAGCATCCGAGAATTGTAACTTGTGACCACCACAAACACATAGGTAATATAGAACACACGTTTTAATTTTAGGGCTGGCAAATCCTACATTTGTACCTAGGGTTTAAGTAGCCACAGCTTTGCCAAACTACTTTTATTCCGAAAGTACTGTACTGTACCTTTTCAATACCTGGCCTGCCGAAACAGCCGGCGCTGTGCGCTCGCTCACTCATAATAGATTTAAGTACCTTTGTCAAATAATTTTAAGTATTTACATCTACGACGAATGTGAGTACCTACACAAACCTAATAAGGTTTAAAGGTACAATATAACAATTGTAATTGTTTTAATAAAAAATATAAAAAAACAGAAAGTCGTATTTAAGTGCCCCGAGAGCTCACAGGCACATAAATGTTGACTTTGACTTTGAGTAGGAACTAGTCCTTTGATCACCAGAGATTCTTTAGTCTTTAATAGAAAAGAACAACTTGTACTGCATGATCTCTCATTTACTTAGGTTTCCGTATCATAAATCACTTTACTCGGAACTTAAAAGACAACTTTAAGGTAATGAGTAATGTAGCCATTATTTGGACTTTTCGACGAGTTAGTCATTGTAAGTTAAACACTAAATTTATCGAATCTATTACCTCACGAGTATACCTACCTATAAGTACTAAGGAAACGTTGCATAAACTGTCACTAACCTTAAGATCATAAGAACATTATATAAGTTGGCCTGATCTAATATCACCTTTGTCGACAAATACCGGTTCCGTATGCCATGCTGGTACAGTCGGGAAAGTAAATGGAATGTCGTGCCAATAATAAAATTATAGTACAAACGTCATTTATCGAATCTTTCACTTTTAATACACCATTACCTCCGTGGCGTAATGGTTACCACGCCAGACCGCCACCCAGGAGGTCCCGGGTTCGATCCCCGGTCGGGTCATGATGGAAAACGAACTTTTACTGATTGGTCTCGGGTCTTGGATGTTTATCTATTTGTTATAAAATATAATATCGTTGAGTTAGTATCCCATAACACAAGTTTCGAACTTACTTTGGGGCTAGCTCAATCTGTATGAATTGTCCCTATATATTTATTTATTTTATTTATTACCACTCCAAAGAGTGGTAGAGCATTTATGAAATAAGCTAACTTGACCAGGGAATTACCACATGAAATGA
The DNA here is from genome assembly GCA_905163395.2 of Endotricha flammealis. NCBI lineage: Eukaryota > Metazoa > Arthropoda > Insecta > Lepidoptera > Pyralidae > Endotricha > Endotricha flammealis. The sequence continues at coordinate 5,069,479 of LR990865.1, forward strand.
GCTAACTTAACGGGGTAATAGACCAGGGAAAGACTCGACAGGTAAATGGAATGACATGCCAATAATAGTATTTGAAATCCGAGACTAGACAAAACTAGGCAAGGGTCATTTAATCGAATCTACTTTAGACGCTTTTCTATAAATACTTTACTTTTGGAGTGTTAGAGCATTCATGAAAAGAACTTAACCGGGTAAAACACTAGAGAAAGACTCGACAAGTAGTTCATCCCAGAACTTTAAGGTTCGGGGAAGAATTTTTTTTATGCCACAAAGGTGGCAAACAAGCAACCGGCCCGCCTGATGGTAAGCATCACCGTAGCCTATTGACGCTTGCAATACGGGGGGTATCACTCACGCGTTGCCTACCCACAGCCCCTCCAAGTGGAGCTCTGGAGACCTTATTCACGGTAGGAATACAACATGCCAATACGATCTTCTGTAAGGTGGTCCTTCCCCAGACGGGCTGCTCCGATTTAAGCGGATTATCCGCTATAAAATTTTCCCTCTTCGAGGAAAAAATCTTTTGAGATCGCGCATTACGAGACTAGTTTCGTTCCAGTGCGTATATAATTATGAATTTTTGTTTGTCTATTAGTCTATTTTGTTACAGTTAATCTCAGAAATGGTCGATTTTGAAATGATCTGTTTTTTTCTAGACCGTACAAGACTGAAAATTATTGCAGATAACAAATAATTTGCAATTTAATGATTGGACACAGTTTATTAGACCAGACCAATGCCAATAATAAAATTGTTCAATAATTTTACTTAGTTTACGATTACTTATCAAAATAATGTGAACTGTGATTATGTTTGTTTTACAACATAGTTTTCTATTGTTATAAAATTATAATACAAAGATTTAAATTATTGATTGTCCAAGATTATAGGGTGCCAGTATTCGCTTATTACCTAGACATAAGTAGGTTTTATATTATCTTTAGCTAGTCTAGCATAATACCTATTATTACCTTAGGTGTGCCTTTACAAAAAATCTTAAAAATACAATAGTCTAAAATTACAATCAAATTATATTTTCAAGCAACTACTACTTAAATAATTCATTTTTACTTTTGTAAGAAATAGTACAATTTTTAAACAAGATACGATAAATTGTCTGTCACTACTGGTACAGTTTTTATGACTAAAAATGCTGCCTTAGCCCGTTCGTACACAAGGCGACGCAAGTCTCCGATACTCGGCGATTTTAGTATCCAAGCGACTACCGCTATACAAGTCCATTAAGGTTTTTTTTTTTTGGACAATGTTGTGCAAGCTAGTGAAGCGCTAACGGGATACGCTTCACCAGCAACATTGGTTTTACGTGGGCGAGGTGTCAACCTGCCGCACAACCCCCGAAATGCTGGAGGACCACACCCGTCGTTGGTCAGCGAGTCCATCGGACTTAGCCGGTTAGTGTAGCTAGGCTGTACTACCGACCATTCCCCTATTCGCCACCTAGGGCCAGCGCGGGGAGTCCATTGAGGTTCGTACATACACTCGCGTCGTTGGATGCTAAAATCGCCGAGTATCGGAGACTTGCGTCGCCTTGTGTACGAACGGGCTTAGGTTTACAAGAATACGATGACATATAAACACTGAAGTGAAATCCATAAAAAACGGTTCAAACTACTGTACAAAACACTAACGCCCGTTTTGACCAACGCCTCCTAACGGTAGGAATCACCTTATGTCATCAAATGTCATAAAAATTGTTCCAGTTAAGTTATTGCTATGCTAGGAGGCGTTGGTAAAAACGGGCATAAGAATAACAAAAGATTCAAATACCATAACAAAAAGCCATTACAAATAATGCTTCTTCAACTAAACATTAATAATAAAATTGGGGACGGTCAGCATGCGTTTGCGAACACAACCTGACCTATCCATCAATGCCACACTAAGTTAACTTTTGACTTATTTCAACTCAGCAAAACAATCGCACACAATAAGTAATGTATTCATTTTATCCATTCGTATTCATAGAAATCGATTTATTTTGGTATTGTAGAAACTAGATAAACGACGTAACTATTGAAGGAAAAACAAATTGAATCGAAAAACCTATTGGACTGTCGTGTTATAAAGTTAAAAGTTAACACGAACTCTTTGACGGTCAGTTTGAATTTCATTCGATTCGCAGATGTATAAACTAACTCTGGATTTTTATTTTTAAACACAACACAAATAAATATTTTACACGAGCTGTTACTCGCGTGGTTAAACTTATTTTATTCCCGTGGGAATAAGATGTTTTTGGGATAGAAAGTAGTCTATGTCACTCTTCAGACCATAACCTATCCCCAAATAATGTTATGTCAAACCGTTAGTTACTTTCGACGTACAAGAAGGATAAATACAACCAAACACACTTTCACATTTATAATATTAGTATGGTCCATACTAATATTATAAATGTGTATTTCTTATTCTTTACTTTTTTTTAAAATTAAACTACCTACACTAAATGCAAACCTGGGCACCATGGCGAAAACCTATCGCGATTTGGAGGGACTCTAGTCCACGTTGGCGTACGGGTAGGCAAGCAGTCAATGTCCAGAGTCCAGCCTCCTTCCTTGAAACAGCTCTGAGTCGTGCTTAGTTGGGGTCAGTAGTGCTGTTATTCAAACTATTACTAAAACTGGACTTACGCAGTTACAACAAATCCTTTTAAATGGCAAAGTAACATTATTTCTACACTTCTTCCCTCTATATATCTATACTTTCTCACAGAGATTCATTTTTCATATTTAAGTGAACGGTTGACGCAAATTGTTTATTACATGTGCAATGAAATCATTACTTTAATGTAATAACTATAAATTACAACTGGAATTATAGCTAAATGTATGATTGAGTCACTTAGATTTTACTCAGGCTTATTTGTTAGCCGTACACTTACCCACGGAGCCTTACAAATAAAACTTTAAACTCTATTTTGGTAAGGAAAGCTTAGCTAATACTCAAAAACTTAATATTTACTTTAAGTGTAGCACTACCATTACAATTCATCCTTACTAATATTATAAATGAGAAAGTGAGTTTGTTTGTTTTTTTGTTATTCCTTCACGGCGTGACTAAGCAGTCGATCATTAAAATTTGCATACATATTGTTAGCGGTACAGAGCCCAACATAGGCTACTTTTTATCCCGTGAAAGTATGTCGTTCCAATGGGAAAATAATTTTTCTACTATAGAGGGCGCTGTATCGGTAAACAGATGGCGCCACAAGTCGTGCTATGGGTTGTTTTGTTGTCAAACGAGACCTATGTCATAAAATTAACGCGAGCGAAGCCGCGGGCAAAAGCTAGTTCTATATCAAATGGGCTAACTCGACCAGGGAGGTACTACCCTCTCATTGAATATGCTCTACGAAAGCATTTATGAAAGGCTAGCTCGACCAGGGAAGTCCCACCTTCTCACACTCTACCCTACAATGAATTGTAATGGTAAAGCATTTTATGAATAACTAGTAAACTACTCGCAACTTCGTTTGCGTATATCTCGTTTACCGTGGGAATTTTGAAAAATCATTTTTTAATACACGTCGTAAGAAACCTACATTCCAAATTTGAAATCTCTAGATCCAGCGGTTTGGGCTGTGCGTTGATATAGTTAAGTCAGTCAGGACTTTGAATTTTATATATTCATAAAATAATAAATGTAATAATTCTGACTTGAGATTTATTTCTCCTAGGATATTATGTACGAAACCAGAGCGGCTCTCTAACTATAACATTTGAACTTTATTTATATTATTAAAGTAACTTGTAACGTTCAAATCTAACAATATAATAGCTCCAATTTTGCTGGCAACGTGACCTATGCGAAAGTAAGCTAAATACTGGTCATTCGTCCGAGTAAATTATCTTTCGCGCGAACAACCATCATGATTGCCTGAGGCCTACATATTATTATTATGTCTAAATCAAGTGCTTGTTTGCACTGAAGAGCGTAGTTAACGCATGATAATGTTACATTTAACTGACGTAACTAAATAGCTCCGGTACTAAATAGACCGTTAGAGAATTTATATACCTTCTACGTACTATAAGAATAAACCTCTTTTATTATATTTTTGTTGCATGTTTTGTGGCAACGGTTTGCTCGATGGTAAGCGGTCACAGTAACTTATGAACGCGTGTAACATAATTATGTATTTAAAAATAACGCCTTTTATTAAATGATTGTATTATTAGACCAAATTTGTCTACTTCTATAGAACACCATTGCTCTATGAAACGCCATAGTTCTATTGAGAGAAATAATATCGAATAATATAGAATCTATACTAATATTACAAAAAAAGATTTGTTTGTTTGTTTGAATTGAATAGGCTCCGAAACGACTGGACCGATTTCAAAAAATTTCACCCGTAGAAAGCTACATTATCAGGGAGTGACATAGGCAATAGCTTTTTCCCGGAATTCAATGTGGTTCCCACGGGAACGGGTCCAGAACTTCACGCGGGCAAAAAAGCTAGTGTAATAGCCATTACTTTGTTTGATTCTACTGTACTTTTAGACCATACACTTTACATAGTTGAGGGTACTAGAGGTAAAGTACGGGACAAGAGTCCACCCTCTAACTGTTAGTTAATGCATACCCATTAAATACGTTAGTTAGATTTATACAAAGGAAATACACAACAGGTAAATGATATTCAGAAAATACTGTTGTCAATGCTTAGTAAAGTTGAAATATCATATTACAATGCAAAATTAATGTTTTATTGCAATCATGTTTATACATTATCAACTACAAAATCAAGTAAAATGTAAACTTGTATTACTGAAAACATAAATTATTATTTACATGCACAGTGTGTTTATGCCAATCTTCAAAAACGGACCGAAACTGTCATACAGTGCTACAATGATATTTATGAACGTGAGTGACAGTTGTGCGAGGACGTTACTGTGACATATTTTCATACATTTTGTCAAAGGTGAACTGTCAAAAAGTGACATACAATATGAACGGGAGTTGTAGTTTCAAGTTCGGCCACGTTCATAAATAGCTTTGTAGCACTGTACCAGCTTATGTCATAATAGTGTATTTTTATTTATACAATTCCCATGAGACATGTGTGTCTGCATCAAGTATAGGTATCCCTTGTGTCAATAAGACTTTTGTTAGGAAACTAAAAATAATCATGAATTATGTGTTTATTTCTGCAATTTCTCACTGTTTATTTAAATCGGGTGTCAATTCCATTTAACAGAATTTAGTTATTCTAACAGCCTAATGTACCTGAGTGACAGTTATTTACAATAGATGGACGCTAATGGTACACATTATTTTCATAAGGGTCACAAAACTTGTTTATTCAACTCACGACGCTAACAAAGCAAGTTAATGTTTAACTGGATAGTATTATACCACTGTTACGCACAACGAATGATAACTGTATCATGTCTTTTTTATGAGAGGTTGGCAAACAAGCTTGCTGGTCACCAGATGGTAAGTGATCACCGCCGCCCACGGAACGCATGAGACACTAAGGAAATTTCTAGAAAGCTGTTGCCGACTGGAAAATCTCTGAAGAGCGTTGACGACCCTAAAGGAGGAAATAGGGAGACAAGACTCTATCTTCTGCTATCTACCTGTCCTTTGTCTACGTTTTTTTACTGCAGGAAATGCTTAGCAATCTTGATCATTGTAAATTTTAATGAAAAAAAAATATTCGCCTTCGTAACCTGAAAAAAATTATTCGCCTTGTTACATGAACGACGTGACGCGACTGCACCGCTCGACCGCGCTTTTAGGCGGTGTAAATAGTATATGAAGATAATACATATAATATTTTCACTATCGGAATATAAAAAATAATATACCTGACATATTTTGCGGGCATTCCACTCACATGTAACAAATAGTTTCTAAGGAAACATTAAATAATAACGTTAGTTTCTTTGTTTACGCCACAAACAAGTTAATATTTGAAGAGTTACTTTACTTTCTCAATAGCATCTCGACAATAAATCAATAACATTCTTTTTTCTTTTGTTTCAGGTAACTATTGCTACTGTCTATGTTCAATTCGTAATGCTTGTAAGTATTTTTTAAGAAAACAGCTGTACCCGGGGCGGGGGTTTATTTTAAGAAACCAATGCCTAAGTTCATCGACCAGCTCTAACACCCGTTCCACACGGCCCAATATAATTGGCCAATTTGTATACCTGTCCGTTTCTATCACCAAGAGCAGGGACAGGACAATAGATCAAATTGACCCAAAAATTTGGTGCGTGTGGACGGGGTGTAAGGTAGCTTGTACGGTACTTGTACTAATTAGTAAGTTAGGACTACGTCTGATTGATGAAAATTGACATAAAATGCGTGATATTTACATGTCATGCTCAAAAAGCGGGTCGTTTTTTCCACTCCAATCCAAGACCACCGTAGACAACGCCAATGGCCCGACAGATAGGAAAACAAAATATGAAAATTATGTACCTAATGTTTTTCCTATTGGAATGTTTTTCCATTTACCAGTGCCACCTTCGCCCAGCACTTTTTCAAATATCATTGTCTTCGATCGTGATGGTCACTGGAAATCACTAGCTTACGAGTTACGACACATTCGCCTCTCGAATTGGCTCGGCACATCTCTACTTGTGACAAGCATCCATCAATGTGCGACTACATTTTTGCAGAAAAATATTTTGACAGTTTTTGTCAAGCACAACAACGACAATAAAAACCATAGTTTATTGCTTTCCCTTCCACAGTTTCATAAGAAAAGTGTCGTCTTTTTATGATAATTTATTCGCATTTCAATGAAACTGTAATATGCATTCTCATTGTATTTTATGCATGGAAGTAATAAGTACTACGTAGTACTTATTACTTCCATGATTTTATGCTATTTATAGGTTATGTTTTTTTGCAATGTAACTTGGGAACTTACATAATTTACATATTGCATTGTGGAATCGTGATGAAGACGTTTGGTCTTATTGAATAAGCGAAACAAGAATTCATGACATATTAACACTAATTTTATTTTCAAAAACTTGTGACCTAACCTTTTGGAAAGGCATAGATTACACTCCGGGTTGTGGTCTGATGATAGCAGTTTTTGCTTTTCATGATTGTATGATTGTCAGTGATTCCTTTTCAAAGTTAATATTTTTAGCCATGTTCGTAGCGGGTTCTTTCGCGAAAAATTGTAAAATGTAAAAACGCGTCGACAACTCCGAATTACAATTAACTCGATTCACCATTCAGCCTGTATTTCTAAACTACTCATGGAATACGGTATCTTCTTCTTTGCTTGCACAATTATTGACTGCTTTAAGGTCGATTACCATCTTAATGTTCGGCTCACACGGGAATCAGCAACACAAATACTAATAAGATAGGTCAGTTTTTGTGTCCATTTGACCATTCATGTATAAACACAATACACATAATTATTCAAATTAAAAACAGCATATTCTTAATTTGCATAATAAATTCTATTGTATATTATGTATATTAGGGTATAACAATGAAGTATTGTATTATGTAACATGCAAAATTATCTGTATGAGTAATTCACTCTCACTTGCTTCATCCCTGAAAAACTATGATTATTTTAATAAGGTTATCTAAAAAAAATGGACTGACTACAAAAATGTTTTGTTAAAAAAATATTAATTTTATATCAAATAGAATCATTTTAATGACTATAAATTAACGCTATCATTATGCAAATTATTCTTCCAAAAATTTTCTATTAAAACACCATGCTACCTACCTACAATACATACATAGTCTATTTAAAATATAAGAAACTTTTTAGCAATATTTGTATAGATGACGTGAAAATGTCCCTAAAGTTTGAATGAACATTTTCTTTGAATATTACATACAGGTTACAATCTATACATATATATATTTATATGCCACAAAGGTGGCAAACAAGCATACGGCCGGCTTGATGGTAAGCCGTTATCGTAATCTATGGACGCTTGCAATACCGGAGGTATCACTCACGCGTTGCCAACCCTCCCATCCCCCCCACGTGGAGCTCTGGAGACCTTACTCACCGTAGGAACACAACATGGCATATTCCAATGTTATTTGGCTACAATCTTCTGTAATATCTGTTCATGAATCTTCAATTTCCTTAATCCAAACATATTATGATAAAGTATATATCCCACACATTTGGGCGAAATGACGCGTGTCCATATTGTGTAATGTTACGCATAACACAAATGCGTCCCGAATACGAATGGCACCATAATTTGAAAATGCGAGATATCAAACTCGAAATGCGAGACCTAAATATCACACGTCGGGTTTGACGCTGATGTAAACAGAGCTTTATTTGGCGAACCTACATAATGGGAATTAGGGCTGTGACTCGTATTTTTAACGGATAGCAAAAGACGGAAGATTTCGATTTAAATAACTTTTTTTAATTTTTTTCTTAATCAGACAAAATATAGTCAGTTACATGAGAAATATATAAAATCATTCATTTGACAAAGTAATGCTTAAATATATTGCACTTCTTATAAACCACCTCTTTATAACATCTGTGACAGGGTGCTTTATTTTTTCTATCTAATTATTTTTTTATTATTATTAAACCAGCATAGTGTTGATAATGAACGTGTCGTTATTCACAAAAAAAATTGACTTTGTAGTTCGTGACTAAATTTGTAGTATCTCAAGAACGAGTAACGAGAACTACTAAACAATTTTTCTCCCTCTTTCACATCTATTCATCACAATCTAGAATCTTCTGCCTTAGTGCTCGTAATAATCTTAGAATGTCTAGATTTAATTTTTAGAGAGTTCAATGACTTTAAACAACTGTTGTTGGTAGCCATGTGGCAATTGGAGCTTCGAATGCATAATAGTCGGCGGCCTTAGTAAAAGTTGTTTAAAGTCACAATGGTATACAAACTTTAACAGTAGTTTAATAGATTTTTGTATTTGTTGATTTGTTTTGACGGACCATCGAATATTCAAAGATAAACTTTTTAAATGAATAAGTAGTCAAACAGGGATCGAGCAGATGACGTAGGTCATAGAATAATAAAAACTCTATTTTACTATTGGGAATTCTGATTCCACACGATAAATCGTTTTTTTTTTTTAATTATAGTCAAACAGTGGCATACAGTGAACGAAAACGTTCACCGCTGGCATATCAATACTTTGGATTTATGAGTTACACAAAAACATTTTAAAGTTAATGTAATATGATAATTAATAAAACAGTATGGAATTGGGATTAAAATTCTGCAATGTCGGTTTAAAAAAAATATTTACTTATAAGAATTTTTTTACATGGTTCACTTAAATATGCAAATTACGTTTTATTTTATTTTTATATATATATGGGCAGTCGGATCTGCGTAGACACTTCTTGATCAACAACACCGATTAATCCGAGAAAGACTAGGACTGTTTTTTATTTTTCTTGCTTTTTTATATTGCTGTATAAATGAAGCTCTATCATATTTTTTATGTTTATATTTAAACTAGTAAAATACTCGCAACTTCGTTTGCGTATATATCACTTTCCCGTGGGAGTTTTGAAAAATCCTTTCTTAGTACACCGATAGAGTTCGTAAGGAACCTACATTCCAAATTTGGAATCACTAGACCCAGCGGTTTCGGCTGTGCGTTGATATATAGTTAAGTCAGTCAGGACTTTGAATTTTATATAATAGATGGCTGTAATTGCCACCAGAGCTTTGATTGCTTTAAATAATATGATTACTTCATCTCGTCATGATAAGACCTGAATTAAAGGCAAAGTGGTTTTCCTTAGTAAGTACTTTCTCTCAAATAAATTAACAGGTATGACGCGATAAAATCTATTACGTTGCAGTAAACAAGTATTACTTTGTTATAGTTGTGAAAGTTGATAGAAAATCTACGTTCAAGAGTAAAAAATAATTAAAAATAAAAAATAAATAAAATATTAGAAAATAATTAAAAAAAAAATTTTCTAATATTTGCATTCCATAAAATTTTACAAAAACAATCCAATTTATACTGAACACATGTTATGTTCAAGAAAAATACGTTCTACTTAAAATATTGTTGAATTTAGATCTCAACTAGTCAGTTAATAAAGTTACTTTTTCCGTGTCTATCTCTCAATTTGTGACTGACACTCAAACTTTGATAGATTTTGTAAATTTTAAGTCTATCGAAAACTCATTGTTGAGCATAACCCGGGGTTCACAACATACTGTTAAATGTTTTAACAGTATTAAACCATATTATCTTATTAAATTCGTTTCTCGCCTAACAAAATACACCTTTTGTGTCAACCCTACAAAGGATACTTACCTACCGAAATTATTTAGATTACGTGTGAACAAAAGTAATGTGTTCGACCTACTTGCTCGACCATCGCCGTTAATGTACATTAGTTTCAAGGTTCGAATTTGTGATAATAACCTTATAGATTAAACTTCGTAAGGTCGGCTGACAAATTGGTCTATCGTTTTGATAATACCTATATACTGAAAAAACTCGATAAGATTACTTCTTAATTATTCTTATTGCCATTAATTGTATATTATTGACAACGGCCATGTTGTGTTCCTACGGTGAGTAAGGGCTCCAGAGCTTCACTTTGGGTTGGGTTGGTTGGTAGGGTTGGAACTCTGTGTCATTTAATCATTTAATTTCACTTGAAATCTTGTGTCAATTTAGTAGAACGAGTATATCTCGTGACATGAATGACCTCCACTAGAAGTCCTCCAGTACAAAAAGATTTTTAAAATGTATATTATGTACATTCATATCAAATACGTAAACATCCTGCAAGTATCTAACGTTAATAGATTAAGAGGTAAACAGGTATCACTATTAATTACATCTAATAAACACCCATACAAAATTGCGGTTAAAGATATTTGTGGTTGATAACCGTTAAGATAGTAGTAATTACAACTGGTTACTGTACGTAAAATTTTACATAACACGTAAATACATATGTACTGGTAGAAAATTGATGTTTCTCCCACGGTATTATATAATGTTATGGTGTGAATTCAAGAAGTAAAATTTTAACGCACTTTTAAGAAAGTAATTTATTAACTAATTGTCTGTAATTGTGTCAACATGTACTTTTAAAAAGAAAGTAGGTACAACAAAATTGATCATTACGAAAAAAAGTTTTTTTTTTAGTTACCTTTTTCGGACTACGTATAGAATTTAAATCGATTCCACAACTACCGAATAGTATTCATTAAATAAACTGACAGTTTTTGACAGTAAAGTTCATGTATCATTTTGACAATTTATTGTAATTTGGTGCCACACGCCGGGCACAGAAAGAAGGGAAGACCAGGGTTGAGATGGTCAGACGATATGAAAACCTTTGCTGGAGACTGGTCCGTAACAGCTATGGACAGGGACGTGTGGAGGGAACAAGGGCAGGCTTTTGCCCAGCAGTGGGACATGCATGGCTAAAAAAATATGTAACTTGATAAACACAATCTCAACAATCGGTCTATCCGGAAGCTATGAAACAGGCAATAAGTAACATTTTTAAAGCTCATAACGGTTGTGTAGGAAGCTTAATCTGTCGCCGATATTAGCGATATTGATTCGGAGACTACGACAAATATAAAATTGTTTCTCAATGAGCCAATTCAATTAAAATTGTTAAAAGCGTATTATGTGCAATAAATTTTACTGAGTCATTAAACATAAATTAATAATTACAAGTCTATATTAAACTAAACTAGTATTATTACGGAAGTACCATTATGCATATGCTGTTACGTATTTATTACAAGCACGTGAGCTGTGCAAGAGCTTTTATAATGAACTCTAAAATGCTGAACGAAGAATAGGAGCAACACGTTAATTTGCTTCATTATTCGCTGACCCCATTTGGAGATTTCTCAAGCATACGTAAACAAAGCGGCGCTGTTCAACTAGAACGAGGAACCAATAAAGAATAATTAATATCTCGAAAGTTTGACTCAACGGCTTAGTTCACATGACGTCTAGTAAAAAAACTACATTAGACTATATTTTTCACATGATTGTCAGTATTTGTAAAGAGTTTTAGGTGTAGAATGATTTAATCATTATCATCATCTCAGTCACATGAAGTCCTCTGTTGGACATAGGCCTCCCCCAAATGTTTGGTTTTCAACATTTTTTGGGGGGTTTTGCCAGTACTCGCCTCGCTTGGCAGGCAGGTTGGTGAGCGCAGTTAGTTGGTTGTCCAGTTTTAATTTCTTACGTCAAGAAATGGCTCTGATTGCACCTTAACCTTTTGTAGATATTTTTGTCAGATATATTCATTCAGAAATATTATGTACGTCGGTAATTGACGTAAGACTTATATTTCAGTAATAGAATGAGTAGCAATTGATGATGACGTAACAAAACGTTTATGGTACTAAAGTATCTGATCTAAAATCTTTGCAAATTAACCTAAGGGCTATTTAAACTATCCGTGAAAGTGTTAATAGATACAACAAATACCGAACGAGAAGAATGGAGCATTGAAAGCATTAAACATAGCTATTTGCATGCGGCGTGATGTAAACCCAGGCTTATTAGGCATTACGCAACTCAAAACGTTCGCAAGGGAACAATGCTGCCCACCATTAACCATTGAGGCGCTTAAATGATTAGCTCCTGACGTAAATCGGTCATAGATAGCCATGGATGGTTACAAAAGATCAATGCACCACGGCTGGTTGTTTAAATGAACACTTAAAATATAGGATACCACAGTTCAAATTATATTATAATTCTTATTTAATTATTCGAATTAATTTTAATTTAATTAAAGCAATCTTACAAAATCTAGTTACATTAAATAAAATAGGTGCGACAAATTACCGAGTGAAGGTTATGAGAAAGGTGTATAAACTAGGAAAAATGTAAGATATTGTACCTACTAATGTATTACTCACGAATTGTTAGTTGTTACTCACTATTGAACTTCCAAAAGAGGTAATCCAAAAAAAAACCCAGGTACCGGGGCAAACATTTTGTATTCCAGATTTTAGAGGATATTTATAAATACTATTCTAAACTATGACTATCTCTCTATCGAGTGGCTAACACTTTTTTTTGTTCCTAAAGGTTTGTAGGCGTTCATATTAGAATCTTGTTGTGGTATTTTCTATTAAAGAAATTGTAACACCTGCTTTAGGACTTATCATAAAAAGCTATTAGACTATTACTTCAATGCTTTATGCTAATGACTAGTGGAATAGACTTTTCCTCCTCCCTTCTATATTTCCTACTCCGACTATCTTCTTTATGATTAAATTCGTTGTGAGTTCCAAGACAGCTGTAGTTTTCTCCCCCGGGACGTCAATAAGCTTCATCGCTTATTGTCAATCTGAGGTCGCCGTTATTGATCCTGGCTACACAGGAGACACACCGGTGGGAATGTGTAATGGGCTTGTTGCGATAGTGGAATAGACATATACGGAGTTGATTACCGACCAAATTCTTGTTAGGTCAATTAAACACACATTCATAAGTTTTTTATTGAAATTAAGTAAACATTGACATAATTATTTAACTACTGAATATCACCAAGGCATATGTCAAGTCTAAACAAGACACGGGTACATTCAACAGTTCGTGGATTAAGCAACTGACCACCTTGATGAAATTAGCCACACGGCACGACTGGTCAAATTAAGTACCTTATCTGTTTGACCTAGTTTGAATAGCTACTTAAATCTACAATTACGTTGATAACCAGATAATTAATTTGGACTTTCGTGAAGCCTTAATAGATTTGGTTGATAACAACATTAAAATTTCTTTCGACAATACAGCCATTATTGAACAAAACAAATGACTGTTTCTCTACACAATGAGATTCTACAAGACAAAGCTTTTGTTATGAAACAAAGCGTACTTTTTAAAAAAATCGATGGAAATAAAAAAAAGATTAATTTTTGAAACGTTACACTTTCTATTCCAAGTGTTTGGACTGGACAATCATACTATATCATTTCAATGAAAACTTTAATCAATTAATATAGTACGTTCAGCAAACGAAATCTCTGTTTGAGGTTTGCTGAATATTTCACAGAAATTGCTGTAAGTATTTTCGAAACTCCTGTACTGTTAAAACCTCTGAATATTCAAATATTTACATTTTATTTGTAATATTAAGGATGGAGAGGTTAGAAAAAGAGGAAGGGATGAAGACAACTTACAATTATGCGAAAATGGTATAAAGGCAAGATGAAAATGTGAAGGTGAAAAGTGAAGTGACAGTATAATTGAAGTATAATAAGACGTAGGTATAAAACATAGACATGAACTATAAAAATATAATGTTTATCAAAAGAGTTCGGTTTGTAACAAGTAGCTTAACAGTTTGAAGAAAAATGATTCTGTAAAAGACGTAATAGGAGCAATATCCGTAAATCGCCAAACATAAACATATTAGGTTCAACAAGAAGTAACTAAAACAAATATTAACACCAACGAAAATAACTAAAGTGAAATATTGTTGAAAACTTTCGTAGCAGACTTATATTGTAAGCCATGAACGGGGTTGAAAGTAGTTTAATAGGTTACATGGAGGTGTAGGGGTAAGAATAATATTTTAATCTGATTTAAACGTTTAGTGACTTACGGGGTCGACGTTTAAGCTGCTTACTGGACACTTGACCGCGATTGTGGTCACTGGTCGCGTGGTACACTGGTCTATTTAGACTGTGAGTAATATGAAATAGGAACATGCGTGGTAATAATTAATGGGAATTTTCGAAAAATATTTAGGCAAGGAATGCTATCGGATTAAGTTAATTCAACTAATTAAGATAACAAGCACAATGTTCTAGTTTATTGTTATAGCATTAACTCAACTAAAATATTGATGTATAAATTTTATTATAGCTTAACACCCGACTTTAGGCCCCACTTATAATGGAGAGGTATGTAGGAGGCCTATTTCCAGCACAGATTTACTTGAAAATTTGTAATTACATAGTACAATATGAATACTATTGATAAATAAATTTTCAAGTAAATCCCTTCACGCAATATTTAGAAATCTTTAATCATATATACAGAGGGGGGTCAGTCAATTCCTTTGTTGACTGTACATTACCCCCGTGTAACATAGGCTATTAGTTTTCGGTGGATAATGAATATGCGTTCAGGGCACAAAAAGATGTATTCGGGCAATTTGATAACTCAGACAGGATGAAACATGTAAGCCACATTTTAACACTGCCATGCACATATATATATGAAAGTGCAATCTTTGTCAGAACTAACCTGGAACTTTTTGGGCGGCTCAAAGGAAAGCGTAACTGCCATAGACTGTGCAGACCACTTTGTAAGAACTCTCTTTTCCGGAAAAGTGCACTTTGTTTGGCTCCAGAAATATATAATAAGATGCCAGAATGTATTAAAGATAGACAAAATATACTTAAATATTTTTAAAAATACACTAGGTATCAAAATTTTTAATTGAGAAGGCTTATTATAGCGTTAAAGACTTCATTGAGGATAAACTATTGTAATCGGATTATTGTTATTGTAATTTTTTTTTCCTTGTTTACTGTTTTATTAATTGAATGTCCTGATTTTTTATTTCTTAAACATTGATCTATTATATGAAATTAATTATGAAATTTGAGATATTGATAATATTATGCACAATTTGCACGCCGTAACGTGAAATGTAGCGGAACCTGAAATATTGTTTGTAACACCTACTTGTACCTATATTTGCAAAATAAAGAATTTGATTTGATTTGATTTGATTGCTATATAATATTTTCAAAAAAATTAAAGATCCTTAGTAAAACCCGTGCGAAGCTGGGACAGGGCCAATTTCATTAAACCAACAAGCACAGTTCAAATTTAGTACCAATAGTAAAATTCAATCGTCCCCAAACTTTATAACTGGATAAACCAAACCTTCGCAAGGGCTTGGAGAAAGCAAACAATGACCGGAATTTCGAGACAATCGGAACTATATTTAAGTGCGAATATAGAGTAAATACCGCTTTCACTTGAACTAGGAATGTCGAAGTACAGTTTTGCATTCCATTATGTTTGTACACAATTTAAGTTGAAACAAGATCAAATTTTAAATTATATAGCCTAGACGTGGGACATGTCTAGTGGTGGGCACTTAATTTTCTTTTGGATTTTAAAAGAGAGGTCCTCTCCTCTCTTAAAAAATCGCATTCTAGTTCTTTTTCACAGCGTATAATCCGCTTAAATCGGAGCAGCCCGTCAGGGGAAGGACCTCCACCTTACAGAAAATCGTAGCCAAATAGCATTGGTCTCGGCCATGTTGTGTTCCTACGGTGAGCAAGGTCTCCAGAGCTCCACTTAGGGGGGTTTAGGGTTGGCAACGCGCGAGTGATACCCCCGGTATTGCAGGCGTCTATAGGCTAAGGTGATGCTTACCATCAGGCGGGCCGTATGCTTGTTTGCCACCTTAGTGGAATAAAAAAAAATAAAGATAATATCCTAATAGATCATTAAATAATACTTAGTAAATAACAACGTCCAGGAAAGAAGTGAAACAGAATAGACATACAATGAGTTATGCAGCGAAAGGTAATAATTTGAAACGAAGTTTGCAAATCCTATTATTTTTTTAATGATAGAATAAATATTTTGTTTTTTTACGAAAACTACACGAACAGCATTTACTATTAAACGTGTCTGTTTGCTAAAAATAATGCAAACCATCATGATTCGAAATTACTCAGAGCTAGATTGCAGTTTGCTTGCCCGAAGCGAAGAGCAAACTACTGATAGTTACAGTGGAACGAGGAAGGCTGCAACCAAACATTTATACAACTCTAACTGGTTTCAAATAACGTTTTGCAAGCTGTTAAAAATAATATGAAAAATCCGGGCAAGTGCGTGGTTTCATGTTTGTTATGATTTTCTTGCTCCCAGATGAGTGCATAACAGTTTCGGAGATAGAGGGGGGAGGGAGCACCATGTTAAAGTTAAAAATTTAATTCCTTGTTACTTTACTACGGAGAAATCAAAGAAAAACTTAAATCTACAATCTCATATAGACTAGAAAACAGTTTGCTTTCAAAAATATGGCCGCATTCTTCCATCCTTATACATGCGTTAGTTAATCGTTTTTATTATAGTTTACCTTTATATTTGAAATAATGCATAATCTATTTAGTTTCAAGGAGAGCTAAACGGAACTGAAACTTGATCTATAAACTCAGACAGCCAATATTGATATTGTCACTTAAAACTTGTAAACTAATATTTCTGACTAACCTTGCAGTTCAAGTTCCAATTATGAACCCCTTTTAAAAACCCTTGGAATTCAATTGCCATAGTTTTTTTAAACCACGTCACAAAAAAAAACAAATATTGTAAAAAAAAATTCGTATGAAAGGTGACTTGGTCTAGATTCTAGAGTTAAGGACATTCTAGAGTCTAGAATGTCCTTAACTATGATCCAAGTTTACTTTATCCAAGTTTTTTTTTTTGGCTAGTACCCATATCTTTTTAATTTTAAACTTAAGTTTTATACTTGTTTTGTTAGTTTAATGTTTATAGTTTTATTAAAATAGTTAAACTACTACATAATAGTATTAAAATTTAACAAAAAGTTTGTTAGTTCTCCAGAGCTCTCCACTTGGGGTGATTGGGAGGGTTGGCAACGCGTGAGTGATACTCCCGGTATTGCATGCGTCTAAGGCTACGGTGTTGCTTACCATCAGGCGGACCGAATGCTTGTTTGAAATTGTGGCATAAAAATATCTAAAACTCTTTTAAACACAGCAACACTTTCCAAAGCGAACCATTTATTTCGTAGGTGGATCCATAATGAATGGAAGTTGTAGAAACGTCTGTCTGTTTGTTTATCTCGTTAATAACTTTGCTTTATGAAAGAGTATTCTTTTTACTAACATTATAGTTGTGGCTTTCTATGCTTTCATTTTCGACGTATTATGTACCTACATTATTCTTTAACACTTACCTTTATTTTAAAAAGGACCACTTGTATTATATTGCGTTTAAGGAAAAATTTTGTATGAGTCCCCATCAATTTACCTAACAGATAAACTATCCGGAACTTATCAGGACATCTAAACCGATCAACAGATTACATAATATAAAAAATGTATGGGATAAATTAGATGTGATTAGGATACATAATATTGAATGAGATATTTAAAATAATGTATTAAAAATAAATGCGATAGGGAGAAAATTACTTTAAAATTACAAAAACAGCTGTATGTGTATAGATGTAAATCATTAGAGTTAAGTTACGTTAGCTTCATATAGTATTCGTACTTAACCCAATTTCTTTAAAAGGTTTTACGTAAAAAGGTTTCACCTTAGTAATTGTTTTAATTAAAACAAGCTAAGGTTTACCTAATAATAGACGATTTACTAAGGTATTGAATTACCGCTTGAAATTGCCACGATGGAAGATAAGATTTAGTTAAAATTTTAACCTATTGAACTTTAGTGATTTTTACGTATAAACTTGAAGCCTCATAAAAATTGATTGCTGTAATAGTGTAATAAATTTACAATGTTTTTGACACGTTAATATTCCTGAAGAACTACTGTAATAAAGAGTAGCGTAATAAAATAAATACTTAAAGAACATAAAATATAATGTTTGAAATGTACTTATGCAGCCAGTAAAAACACAAACCCAATAAATACAATACAACGTTTAGTAACTCCTTGTAAATTGAAACCAAACGTTAACAAAGTTGCTTTAAACTCAAATCAAACTCTCACACAACACGAGCCTCGGGTCAAAAGCCAAGAACCCTACAATATCAAACAAAACAAAAGAAACACAGCAGAAGCTAATCCACTGCGGAAATAGGAGAAATGGCGACAGATTTGCCAACAGAATGCATGGGAGATAGGACCAGTGCCATCTGCCAGCTAAGCTGATTTACTGAGGTCCAACAAAGAGCCTGCTTACAATAAAAGATAGCTCAGTGCTGTGGATTAAAATAATTCAAGTTTCAACTGCGAACGTGCTCTCTGTGAGACCAAGTGATTAAATATAACGTTGCAAAGATTTATAAGTGTTTATTTCTGGAATAGAACTTGCAGTGAGGTATCGCCCAGCGCCGCTTTAGTGCACTCTTAATAAATGTTGTTTGTCGTTGCGAATGTATTGTTACAAGAAGTAGGTTCATGCTACGAAATATTTATTGCCGACGCTCCAGAGATGAAATTACGACTTTGTTTATGGGTGCGTACAATGTGTATGGCCTACAAGAGTAAGTTAATCATCGCATAATTAGTTCAGACTCTCTCAAAGTGATTCATTATTGACTCGTTCGGAACTGTTTGTATGCACGCGAATGTTATTACGTTTTCGATCGATTCCGAATAAATTGGTATTGCCACAATGCTATTGTCGAAACTGGATAACAGTAAATGGTAGCGGTATGATTTGTCAACGAATACAAAGAGTTCAATCTACAAAGGACTGTTTAATCATAAATCATAAGCGCAGTTGTTGCGGCGGGCGGACACACGACTGATATTACGAAACTACAAGTTTGTTACAAAGCTCAGAACAAGGCTTACCTGAATGGCAGGCCTAATTAACTGTCAAGTAATTCGACGTTATTGCTATTAGATCACAGTGTTGCACCGAAACAATCGGAGGTCTAAACCACAATTACGGATATCGATAACGTCGATGCAGCTCTGTTCAACCTTGATATACAAATCGATGGGGTTACGCGTGTCGGTCTCGCGTTTAGTATGGGCATGGCTATTAGCGCATCGGGATAGCTCCCAGCTGCAGTAGATGTGTTGTGCGCGCGACGATCGAATCGCGTTCGCACGCATATTACCGGCTCTGGCGCAGCGAGCCAGCCTGGAGCGATACAACGACCTAACAGTACTACCCGCGTGATTAGACGCCACACGATAGCGCCCATTGTCGGTACACGATCGCCTGTTGTACGTCTCGAAATTGCGGAAATGGACACGGCTAGCACCCACTCCGCTAGCGGGACATTTCAATTGCAGTCCTGCCCGGTGGGCAAATATATTTAATGGAATAGAATTGTCCTTGCGATGAGGCTGCAGAATTCATTAACGATGCGACTGCTCAAAAGGGATTTATACGTTAAGACGAGTAAAGCAAACGCTCGGGTGGCTTTTAATTAATTTTGAGATAGAGACACTGTAACAGCATAGCTCACAGTTGTAATATTTTCATTATTATTCATCACCTTCCCACGCAATTCGAAATCTGACCGGAAAAAATTGTTTGTATTGGTTCACTCGCGTCATTGTTGCCTTACGTTTTAAAATTCTTTATCAGAACCGTAAAGGTTATCTGTAGTATCGTTAATAGTAATCAGACTCACTTGTTCGCTCTCCCGTCGAGTAATTTATTATCATCGTAGTCTTTTAAGACCATTCTATATCTTAAAATTGAGGCAGATAGTCGTAAAACAGTTACGTGGGGACATTAGTAAGCGTCAAAGTGTCCTTGTTTACGAGCTGCCTAATGAGAAATGCCATCGAGAGAAAACTGGTGCGTGACTAACAAATGCTCAAGTTCTCTGACTACACGGTCTAACTTACACTGTGGGTAATAAATTGAAGAAAGGTTTAGTAAAGCAATTTTGTTCCGATGTTATTACATACAGTCATGTACTTATGTTTTATGGAGATAAATTATTTTTTGTGGTTGAATTTTTATGTACAAATCCCAATATCAACCAAAACAAACTACTTAAACTTGCAAGAACATAGAAATCTATAGCTCACATGAAAGCAACAAAATATTTAACTTGAATAGATCTCTGACATTCTAAAGACTACGTCCAACAGGATAAACGCTCTCAGTTAAAGCTCGAAGGAATAATCTAGGAAGGTTAAAGCCTGCGGTGGGCGATTGCTCAATTGTGTACCGAGGTACCACGGGGATTCGCAATCGATATCTCTGGGAACAACCATATCTCAACGCCGACACTTAATGTGATTTTGCTGTTTCTGAAATATACGTCGTTCATGTTTGGATATGGATAAAATTGCTTCAAAATTATTTTGCAATTCATAATCACGTTCGCATTCTAATTCCCTAGTCGATTTAAATACATTTATTCACAATTTTGTGAGTTACTATGAGCTAGTTACTATAAATGAAACGAGGGTCTTATTTTTTATAAGTTCAAAATACTTAAAAAATATTATAAAATTCACATTTTTTAACTGAATCTTAAGTACGACAAAATGTATTTTAAAATTAAGATATCAAACAATCCAATAATGATTATGGAAGAATGTATGCCTCTTCTAAAAACAATGACCATCCGAGCTGTCTATCAATATATCATCGAAACAAATAATAATTCATCCGAGCTCGCATGTATCCACTTTTTTCAATGGCGTTACAAAAATAAAACTAAAATATTTACACTCGGACGCAATCAACAAAAACTCCCACAGCATCGAGAACAATCAATCTTGGGAACTCTGAAAGGGACCTCAATCAAAACAGAATACGGTGAAGCAGAGACCGGATAAAGGGCTCTATAAATCATAAAATCAAGCGTCCATTCAAGCCGGTTTATTCGGTTGAAGAAAAAATTTGACCCTACCTTCTTCGTTATTGTATCGAATAGCTGCCTGAGGGTGCATCCCCAATTTGTCCACTATTCGAATAATCAACGCTCGAATGTTATTTATGACCTCATTAAAATATCGATAATCGTACTTTTTTTAAGCAGCCAACACTTTTTAGAGGATCCATGCATACTATCCAACCATTTATTACGTTGCGTAGGACGAGTTTAATTGGATATCATTCTACTACTTTGTAAACTAAGAAATTAATAACTTCATATAACTTAACTTGTATTTGTAAATGAGAATTTATTATCTCGGATAAAACAAAACTGCTTTCATGCATTTGAAGTGTCATTAAATCTTATGTTATCTTTAATTTATTATACCTAATGTGCATTAATACTTCGATGTACTCATGAATGTCGTAATTAATAATTTGATAATACGCCACGCTTTGGGCAATTATTTCTCTGATACCTATATCTAGAAGAAAGTACTCCCTTATATGAACATAAAATTAATCTGTAAAATATAATCATGCATTATTTTGTTATTAACATTGTCCTCTAACCTCCACTTTTCCAAGTCGTGTCATAATATGTGGCACGATTTCTGCCATATTAGATTATATGTCACAAATCAGGATTTAATATAAATTCCTCACGCTTAACCCTTCATCATAGTATGCATTGTTTCATAGTTATCAGCGTGCTTCCGGGACCCGAGTCGATTAACCTTGCGGGCTGCGCTTGCACCTCTCGGGGCATGCCTGACCCCACTCAATTACATTTTTCCCTATGGACAGGTACAAGGGGCCTGATTGATTTACCTGACGTCTACCTGAGCCCAGGCTATCGCCTTACGAAGATAAAGCGTTTCGATTTAAAATCTAGGATTTTACTTTAGTTGGGTTTTTGTTTATTATTTTTTTATTTAATCTTTTTTTGCTGGATGTATCTTAGTGGGCAGGAAGTATCTTTGAAAATTAATTATTTTTAACTAAAGATTCAGATTTTGTACATACCTACTATGCAGTAGATGTCGGAAAAGTGAATTTTTGTTTTTAATACACTTTGATTTTTATTTTCGAAATAAAGGCTATGTGACTATGATACTTTCCCAAAAACAAATATTTTTATCAGTTTTGATTGGACTTCTAAATTAAAGGATAAAAAATAATATAGATTTTTTTTTCTTAGTTTATCTATCAATTACGATGAATAATTTCCAAATTAGGTATAAAAATATGTAAGTGTCATTTTACATTATTTAGTACGTGAATGTGCGAAAAACAACTTCTTCATTCAAATTGCATTAAATAAGAAACTTAACCCAAAATAAACTTTTTGGTCATAAGTCACGCGCCTCTAACGAGAGCACCCTATAGAGAGTAAATTGACCCGCTTAAAATATCGATATTTTTTACCGTGAAACCTAATTAGAGCGTAACAAATACGTTTTCAATTTGTTAGTACGACAGAATGTGTGATTTACTTTCACAGTTATTCTGTGTTTTACAGTTTTGTGAGAATTGCTACCAAGTGTATGACTCAGTAAAATTTGACAACAACCATTTTGTTACAAATATGCAAGGTACAAAACGTGCATGCGGGTTACCTGATGGACTATATTCGACTTTTCACTTCTCTTCTTAATCCTTTCCTTTGAATATAACAGGAAGAAATTGAACATCCATTTAGGTCATTTCATTCATAATCATCATCATCACCACTTTCATACATAATATCTAAGTTTACACAAATTGACTAATTTACATGATAATATCATTTAGAGCATCCAGAAATAAAAAGAAACAGGGAAAATGGGTGGGTATTTTAATATAATCAACGAATCATTTATTGGTAAAATACATAACTAAATAACATGAAATTAAATAAAATTAATTAAAACGAAACTAACAATAAAAATTAAAAACGAAACTAACAATAAAAACTAAAATTAAGCATTAAAAAGACATGGTCCCTGTGGCAGGGCGCCCAAAATGCTAGCAGCGTTACCTCGCTGAACACCAGTAGTTTGTCGCAGCCTTATATAATAATTATTTTCATTCTACATAAAAGTAGGATTTCGCGGGTTAAACCGCGGGCATCGGCTGGTAAAAGTCAAAGTCACTAGTATTTTATTAGTACTAGATAAAACAAAATTATTATACTGTAACAATAATTTATTATCTAATTATTAGAAAATTGTATTTCAAACTACATTCTATCTACTTTTAACGCTAACGCTTCAATGAATCTACCATCTAAGGTCACTAAGTACAACCTTATGTTAGGGCCAAGTGACCGTTACATACCATATAAGCCACGAGATGGTTTATGCTGAGTCGATACCATTCACTCTGAAATAGGTTAAGAAGTCCCATGAGTCGAATTGTTATCACATCTCAATTATGAGTTTATTTACAATATTTCTTGGGTTGTAGAACTTAGATATTACTATGAAATGGTAGTGTGGCCAGTAAATCGGCTGGCTTGACTGGAGCAGTACCACCACCTCACAGAATATCGACGTGAAATAACGGTGACATGCCGCTGTGCTTCGTATCATAATACCCTGCGTACATCTTCCTGTTTCCTTCCCTCTTCCTTGATTTTCATTCCTTTGTAGGTGGGCAACACATCCAAGATTCTTGTAGTAGTTGATTACCATGTGCTGGGCTGTGGTGATTGCTTTCTATCAGGTGACCCTCTAGCTCATTAGTCTGTCCTCCACTGTTATAAATATAAATAAATATGTATTCATGAATTTTGTAAATATCTAATCACCAGCAACAATCGTGAACTAAGCAGATTTCATTTCTATACAATTGACATAAAGTCCGACAAATCATGACTTAATAGTCCCTTGTCGCACTAAAGATAAAAATCAAGGTGAAGCTGGCATTCAAGAATTCAACTGTTGTTTATTGTGACAAAATCCTATAGTCACGGCTCCCGTAAGAGACTCTTACAGAAATGAATTGACAGGATCTTCAAACAAATATTCAATACTTATGGTACACAATCAAGTGACTGATTATTAAAATTTTGAAATTCTATTATTAAGTCACTTGATCTTACGTCAAGCACACTCCGTTATTCCTTCTATCGGTTATTACAGTAAGCAACTCTAGTAAAGTGTGTATGGAGTGTTGCGGTTGCTAGATCTAACCACTCTTTATAGGTGGTTTATTTTTTATATTAGTAATAAACACCCGGGCTATACCTAATAGTACTTCTACACTCTCGAGAAGTTAAGCGAAATGAAGTTAGGCACGATGTTAGAAGATAAGAGAAAAGTGATGATAAAGTATGATGAAGCGTAAACACTTTAGTATTCGCTCAACATCGCTAGACTGTAGACCTAGCATTTCCTTTAAAAAAAAAACAAATCCAGCTATTGAGAGCAATTTCATTGCCTCTACATGCCTGATATAGAAATCTCTCAAATCAGGCACACATTATCATAATAAAATATTAAGTTATAAAAAAAATATAAAAAATATAAAGAGACAATTCATACAGATTGAGCTAGCCCCAAAGTAAGTTCGAAACTTGTGTTATGGGATACTAACACAACGATATTATATTTTATAACAAATACATATATAGATAAACATCCAAGACCCGAGGCCAATCAGAAAAAGTTCTTTTTTCATCATGACCCGACCGGGGATCGAACCCGGGACCTCCTGGGTGGCGGTCTGGCGTGGTAACCATTACGCCACGGAGGTCGTCAAGTATAAATATTATTAGTTTATTATATCAGTTATAAATATTATTTGTAATTATAAGCAGTATATCACAATGTTGGCAAACAAGCAAACGGCCTGCCTGATGGTAAGCATCACCTAAGCCTATAGACGCTTGTAATACTGGGGTATCACTCACGCATTGACAACCCTCCCAATTCCCCCAAGTGGAGCTCTGGAGACCTTACTCACAGTAGGAACACAACATGGTCGAGACCAATGCTATTTGGCTACGATCTTCTGTAAGGTGGAGGTCCTTCCCCAGACGGGCTGATTCGATTTGAGCGGACTATCCGCTGTGCCCTACCTCTCTTAAATTAATTTCGTCGGTCTTTAGTGTAACTTTAAAATATTAGATAATTGCACTTGATGTGTAGCAATAACTACCCAATCGTTAAATATTAGAACCATCGTCTCATCGCGTCCAAACAACGCTGTCGTCTATCAACCTCGTCATGACAGACTGCAATCTGCAAAGAAGATCTTCCGATTTACCTAAAAGTAAACGGAGTATTGAGAGATGGATATTATGTAAATATTAATAATATCATCCATCATTCCTACCAAATTGGTTTTTTCTTGACTAGCCTACTACGCATTTCCAGCGTTATAATCTTTTGACCCCCTAACCATTAGTGGCTTATTATAGAATATTTCAGTAGGATTTTGATATTTATGTAATTTTAACTTAAAATTATTTATGTACACATGCATTGTAAATTAATATACAAGGTAATTTTTTAGTCACCAGCAATATTGAAGGAGGTCAGAGTGCCCATGATAATGGTCAACTTTTACTATGGGGGCACGTGTCAAATCGTGTAAAAAAATATCTGCTGTTTCATTCAAAATGCTTTCAAAATTTTCGCGATTTGACATGGATCCCCATAATAAAAGTTGGTCATATTCATGGGCTCTTTAACCTCCTTCAATATTGCTCGTGACTAAAAAATCACCTTGTATAAATATTTGTAAAATGTAAATAATAAATTAAAATATTATGTAGTAAAAGTAAAACCAACCAACCAACATAGTTCTGATAATTAGTTATTCTTATTAGTCTTGTCGGAGTCGCCGCCTTCATTTTCCTCTGTCTTGTGTCAGCTTTTTTACTTCTCTATAAAATATGAGACCTGCCTTTTCCTTCACTTGATCCATGTAAGCTCTAAATTAGATTTGATTATCTGAAAATTTTTGTGTCTTATGAAAATAAAGAACATATAAACCAAAAACCGTTAAACGTTAAAGATTCACATCGCCAGTAAACCGTGACAATCACAGGTTTACAAGCAATGAAGCTCAAAAACGTCATTGAATTGCAAATCGGTTTGTACAGTCAGGTGCACGTCGAGCTCTACACTTGCAGCACAATTTTGGCTCTTATGACATAGAACTTAAGAATGGTACAAAGTTCAATATGTAAAGGTCGACCTGCTGACTGTACTAGAAAGAAAGCGTTTCTCATAGACCGCAGAATTCACACTTGCTCAACTAATTTCATAGCTGGATATGAAATCAACACTGTCTAGATTCAAGGTAACGGGTAATGATTATACTTTACAACGTAAGGTTTTATTCGACCTTTGTTACTAGTATACTTCATTTCAATAGCTTGTTCTTTTTCATATTGTACATTCTTTTTTTTATGGCCTTTTTTCTCTCAGTTGAGTTATGGTTTTCTCTGAGACGTAGGAAATATACTAGCAGATGTAAGAAATCAAACCTACTATTTTCACTCGCAATAATTCTAAAGATTTCTTGGATATGGTAGACTTTAAAACAAATAGGAAAAGAATTGATCTAAAATAGCCAACCTTAAAGGCTCATTTTCAAGTAGTGTCTTACCTTTAAAAAACTTATTCATAGAAAGTAAAACGTCGGCATCGTCCATATTGAATGGATAATTAATTGAGCGATCACCCAGTCAAATGAGGCGTGATCACTCCAAATTATCTCGAGCTCTACAAGATATTTCAATTATGAAACTCTTGACGACCTTGTTAACTAAAAGTATTATACTTTTAGTTTAAACTGTATCTAAATAATTATCAGCATCAGTTCATAACAAGAGAGATATTTCTAAACTTAAATATCTATCATTTATGTTATCATTTAATTTAGAGCATCTTTTTTCTGGTCTGAGCTTTACGGTGTCGAACTGCAAGGATCGCAATGTGTCCCCTACACACTATGCACTGCACTGTGCAGAATATGCAGGAATTCGCAGCAGTAACGCACAAGCACCGCATCGCACCGTTTCCATGTAGAATGACTCTTACGTATATGATAGTAGAGCGGCTAAATTTTGTACCAATGACACTAACAGTACTAGCAGTTTCATAATCTTATGTAGGGATTGTTTATGTCACTAGGCTGGTTAATCAGCAGATGATCAGTGCTATTATAAAACCAGATAAATAACAAACCCATAGAAAATAGAAACTATACAGATAGGTACACAAATTTAATTTCCGAATGTTTATGATGCGTAAATATTTGAAAATGGTAATACATGTGCGAATTTAATTTTTTATTGTCACTTCTGTCTTTTTATAGTCTTCCTGGGTTTGAAAAGGTAAAGCTACTTAATTAAAAATCACTTTCAGAAAAGTTCTTCTAAAATCATCGCTATAACACTATTCATAACTTTTATTTAATACGATAATAAAATCATGTTTCTCAAGCTTTCTTCTCGATAAATCTAATTAGAAGTCATAAAACGTGTTCAAATAATGTACAAGCATAAGAAAATCCTATACTTACACGAATAAAATTACAATACGATTTCCGACTGCTTATCGATTTAAAATGAAAATTTCTCAGGCATTTAAGCAATAATGGTCAGGATAAAGACGCTACTAGGGAATAACAATGGATTACTGCATCTGACATACCGCATGCATATATCCGCCAGCTTAAACAATATTTGCGTTGCATGAAATGCATCTTCGAGCCATCCCCGACCCTGACCTTAGGTCGTCGACCCCGCTCGTGACACTTCGATCCTCTATCGATCACGACTAGCGATCGCGCTATCGAATCGACTCGATATTTTTGTATCCGATTCTTATCGATTCAGCGTTATGGTTGCCAACCATATTTTATGTGTTGTATTCAACAATTCGATCGGCGTGTAAGATCAATTTATGTTATAACTACGCCATATAATATTCTTGTGTGAAGTTAGGTGTATTGTTTACTACTTTAATAATGATGCCAATATCAGCCACTAGAAGTCTACTGATGTTGGGGAGGAAAAATTTCAAATTCAACCTGAAATTTTTCGGGTAAAAGTAGGTATTTTCAAAATTATTTACTTTCCAAAAAGATGCTTATTAAATTCAACCCTGGCGTCAGCGTGACTCAAGCGAGTTGGCGAATCGAATAACCACAATAGTTAACTGTTAACTTTTTGTGTACTTGTTTGTAGTACCGTTGTCGTCTAGCTGGCAGGTGCCGATCTGCCGATTATGTCAGAACCTATTATAGAGTTTTGTGAGCCAAAATCGAATAAGTTTATCGTTACATCTACAAAGTCGAATAATCGTATCGATAAAGCAATTAAAGCAATTTTATAACTTTATCTTTAATAAGATGTAACTAATTTCATTAAACTAATCGAATGATTAATTATTCGATAGTTTTAATTTACATAATAATAATAATAATACACGCACGTAAACGGATGCTACAAAAGTATTGATGGATTCGATTTTAAATTATTTTAATCGCTAGTCATTATTCATAATGAACGTTATCGATTAAAAATTAATGTGGAATCGATTACAAAAAAACAAACATCGATTATTTAAACTGACATAAAGATTGAGTAGAACAAATTGTATATTCGCAGATATAACAAAAACTTCGTGTGTTTACGTTTATGGAGTCGCGGATAAAATTATCAGAATATTTTAAAAGAAAAATCGTGACTGACCTCAGATCGATTCAAGATAACTTCTAACTCTGTTTACACGTAATCCCGCAACTATCTACACGGAAAAAAGTTCAAGTAATTCTGTCTTTACACATTTAATAATACTTACATTAGTTTCACTAGAAACGTTGAAATGCTAAGTTTTAAGTTTTTAAATGAACCTATGTTCCTATTTCGTTTTTTTTTTTCAGACTTATACTCAAAGCGTGCTTTATTTGGATTTGGCCTAATGACTGTTATCTAACGACAACACCAGGCACGACAGCGTAACTTGCGCTTCGAACTTGCGCACGGAAGATTTTTTTGTATTCATCCAAATATTGGTAGGGGTTGTCTTTGCTTAACTTGCGTGATCGTTCCACTTATAACGAGATCATCGAGCACCTAATAAGAAGCCATAAGAATTAAACATGCAATGACAATATGAATAGACCATTGACAAACTTCAATTGGTCTATGGAGGACGCGCCCGCAATTGTGGCTGTTTTGCGGACGCGTAACTGCATGGACCTAGCCGCTAATTATTATTGTTATTTTTTATCATGAATGTTTTTATTGTTTATTTTTACGTTTTTGAACACAATTTTGCACCACCTACCTGTTATAATTCATTTTTATTTCTCTACCCTAAGGTCTGTAAAAGATTGCTTTAGCAATAAGACCGCCTGTTGTACTTTGCCTACCTGTTTGTACTTTTAATTTATTGTTATTTTTGATGCAATAAAGTATATTGTATTGTATTTTCTATGGAGAACCGATGACGTGAATTGCCATTCAATATATTCTTAGATAAGTATTAATTGCAAGGCCACATTTTATTCTATTCATTCTTTATTCTTGAATAACCATTGTTTTACATATTTATTTAATTTAAAATACAAATATATTTTAATGAGATGTCAAAATAGACGAGTGGAACTCGCCCTTAACATTTGAAGTGGTAAGCGGCGCCACAAAAACTTATAAATAATGAGATGTACAAAAAATACCAATACATCATCTGTCCAATAACAATAGATGTAATAACTGGGGTTCCAATAAAAACAAGCCAGGAAGTGTCAAAATAGACCCTCTTCCAAACTTCGCTTTTCGAACCAATCGTATCTTCTTTTAAGACTGTAATATTCGTATTCGTACTAGTAAATGTGCCTACATAAATATCCTCTTCTGTCAAACGAAACAGGAAGCCAAATTTCACCTATAAAGGCTGTCTAAATCAGAAAATGTTCTAAACGGTATGGAATTTATCTAACCAGACCGCATAGTACGAGTTTTTCACCTCATATTCGAATACTAGCGCGTTAGAATTTTGTATGGAAAAATAAAGCGCCGTGTGAGGAAGAGGAGTGTGTGGAAAAATATTCTATTATAGCGCCGCCTAGTGGTCATACGTATTCGAACATGAGGTGAAAAAACTCGTACTTGTTTATTTCGACAAATTATTGTAGATGGTTGATCATATGTAAGCAAAATATGAAATCCTGACATTACCTCTTATTTCTTCCCGCGATAATGTAGGCATAAATCACGGGGTGGCCAGTCCTCCAAGGATCAAAGCTATATATCAAGCTAATGTTGATATGATATGTTAAATAAATAGCGACGCTAGGATATTGGGTTTGGGACGGGAATCGAAAATGAATGTGACACGCAAATAAAGATGATACGTGGACGTGTGAGGCTCTTTTTTTACTATTAAAGTAGAAAACAAAATGGACATTTACCAATCAACTGTAGAATACTTAAATAGATGCAGGAATCAAGGGCCAATACGAATCTATTGTAAAAAATAGATTTGGACGTCTGTCTAAAAGGTCAGACGGACAAGATACAGATGTCAAAGGTGTAGGCGTAAGAACACTCGACGCTGCCGTAGATAGGTTTAACTGCCTACATTTTATCCCGTCATCTAGATAGACAGTTTTGTGCCCACGGCTCAAAGGTTAAGAGGCTTGAGACATATCTGGTAGCACGGATTGGAATATGAGATTCTATAAGGTTAACTGCTAAATGCCAATGGATATTCTGTGGAATTATCTTAAAACGCAATGAATATCAAAACTTTATCTTTTTTTACTTAAAGTTAGTATGACTGCAAGTAAAACTTGCAATGCTACTGCGACCATAATATGTCGCAGACCTAAAATTGATATTGTCTTATATGTAAAATCTAATGTCATCTTGATTACATTTTAATATCTTCTATAAATAAATCAAAAGACTGAAGTAACTTTACAATAAATCTACAGGGAATTATGAATTGAGAATTTAACGTTGAGAACGTCTTAAACACTACTTAAGTATAACTTAAAAATATTTTTGTTTCTGAATTAAGTTTAAGTGTAATTTGAGCATTCGAGTTTGAGAATTCTCAAATTTGAGCATTCGAGTTTGAGAATTCTCAAATTTGACAGTTGAACATCAATTTGCGTTTCTGAATACGATTGACAGTACTCAAATCCTACTCACTGCAAACTTAAGCGTCTGACAGTTGAGTAACCGAATCGGCGTACTTAAACTGTGCTTATTGCTATATTTTGTGGTTATTTTATTAGAGAAAATAAATAAACATGTCTAGTGACGATACATCATTATCACCGATGGAAGAGCCTCAAATACGGCAACCGCGGAGACGGCGAGTGGCAAGGAATCGGCCAAATTTTTTTGTTACCCTCGACGACGAACACTTCAAAGATCGATTTCGGTTCACAAAGGAATCTATTAGATTTATTTTTTCGAAAATAAGAAGATATTTACCTCCTTGCAAAATACAGAGACGGGACTGTGTATCGCCGATGTTACAGCTACTAATAGCCTTAAGATTTTATGCGACTGGCAGCTTTCAAGCAGTCGTAGGAGATACAGCTAGCGTTAGCAAAGCTACAGTGTGCCGTGTGGTAGAAAAGGTTTCCACTGCTATTTGTCGGCTGAGACAGCGATATGTAAAAATGTCCACTGCTGAGGAACGGCCATCAGTGGCGGCAAGATTTTTTGATATTGCTGGATTCCCAAGAGTCATTGGAGCAGTAGACTGCACTCACGTGAAGATTAATTCACCCGGAGGCAATAGAGCAGAGTTGTACAGAAATAGGAAAGGTTATTTTTCAATAAATGTACAAGCAATTTGCGACGCAACTTTAAAGATAAGAAGTGTCATCGCTCGTTGGCCAGGGTCAGTACACGACACTACAATTTGGAACGACTCCCCACTAGCCGCTCAGTTTGAAGATGGGAGGTTTGGCCCATATCTAATTTTAGGAGATAGTGGATACCCATGCCTCAGGTATCTCATGACACCATTTTTAAATCCCACTACACCGTCACAGGAAGCCTACAATAGATCGCAAATAACCACCCGCAATACCATTGAAAGGTGTTTCGGGGTGCTTAAAAGAAGGTTCCCATGCGTTCATTCTGGCATGCAATTAAAACGACCGAAGGTTTTAAAGGTGATTGTGGCATGTGTTGTTCTGCACAATATGGCTCTGGATCTAGATGACCATGTAATGGAATTTGATGAACTCGCAGCAGAAGAACTGCATGAAGTTGAAATGCCTGTACAAAATTTTGCAACGAGAACCGCAATCGTAGATGATTATTTTAGTATCTAAATGTTTTTATTTGAATTAATAAAAGATTTTATGATTTGTAACAATGTTTTTATTTTTCATAATTCACTTTCTTTTTATTATACATATAAATGTATTTATTTATACTTTTGGCATATTTGGTATATCACCGATGAACTGAAAATAGACATATTACATAATATATTATACACATTATAGAATAATAAAAATCTATTTAGTTATTATTCTAGCGATTAATAGTACCTATACTCATTACATAACAAGTAATATAAATTCTAAAGAGATCAAAGTCAAAATCATATAAAAGCCTCTTAAATGAATTATTTTCATAATAAACTAGCGGACCGCCCCGGCTTCGCGCGGGTTTTACTAAGGATCCCTAATTTTTTGAAAACAATATAGCCTATGTAACATAGGCTAAAAATTCTTTCCCAATGGTGAAAGAATTTTTGAAATCGGTCCAGTAGTTTTTGAGTTTATTCGTTATGTACAAACATACACAGACACATATATAAAAATCTTTCCTCTTTATAATATTAGTATAGATAACTAGTACCTACATACTTTGGTAAAACTTGACTCTAATACAAAATTAAAACTATAATAATACATAACAAAATATAGAAGTTATACTTCAGATTCATTTAAATTAACAAACAACGATAGTGTAGCAAGTGTTTTCAATTATCACAATAAAATACTATGATTGACAAAGTTCACAGTAAAAAAAAAGGAAATCTATTGGGTATCCCTATTAGCATTTTCCAACTGCTTCTTTAGGATCTTTACCTGTAATTCGTGTCTAATTTGTTCATATCTAAATTTTTGCATTTCATTTTTTTTTTGGTAATATACCAATTCTATTTTTTTTTGAAATAAATTCTTCGTAATAATTCCACAGATTTGTTTTTAAATTCCGGGTTTAAATTGTTTTTAGATTTCCTTTTCACTACAGTTGTTGTTTTAACTTTTTGCACTTCTTCTATTGTTCTGTTGGGCGGATCTTCCACAGCAAGATCGATTGTTTCCCCTGTAAAATAAACATATTTTAATACCAATAAGATAAGTATTTATTATAGTAATTTAATACAGGTAAGTATATTGTTATAATTAAATTTATATTATTTTTAAGGGGGTTATAGACACATTCACATCATGAATATAAAATATCACATCCTAGCCTACACCTACAAATTGTGCTCAAACATTAGTTACGTCCATAATATGAACAGAATGAAAAATTAATATATCCTAGTGAAGCTCAATAGTATTTGTACAGATATATTATAAAAAAAGGTAACAAACATAATAGGTACCTAATATGTTCTTACCGAAATATTCAGCTGCATCATCATATGGGTTTTCATCTGGATGAATATGATCATCCACAATTGACAGAATTTGATGATCAGCTTCAGTTAATATGGGATCATATGATCCACCACCAGTTTTCTTAATGTTCTTCTGAAATTTTAAAAACAAACCACTTATGAACACTTCAAGGTTTAACTTAATATTTCTTCCTAGGGTATCAATTTGTTGGTAATAACATCCTATCTGTAACACCGAATTTCCTGATGCCCTGTATACAGTAAATTATTTAGATAAATAAATAGCTGACCTTTTCATCAATCCATTTAATCTTCAAATCTTTAATTACATCTTCATCTATTGGTACCTAAAATCAAAGAAATGTTATTAAAAATTTATAGTTTATGACTGTGAAATGTAAACACAATAATTTGTGATTCCTTCGCATTTACCTGGCTATTCAGTAGTGAATGCCAAAAATCTTATCTTAGTGGGTGCTTGCATTATAATATAAATCTACTGATCTAATTTCACATAATCCAGCGGAGGATTGCTGCAAGTGTTGTGGTGATTTCCACCAGGTTTGATGAGGGGCGGCCTTTATGACTATATATATACATACCTACTTAATGTGTTGTTTTGTTTGTTAACATTAAATAAACTTGTTTATAATTTCATTCAAGTTTCTAAACCCAATAGTTTTGGTTGGGTGTTGATTAATTAGTCAGTTGGGATTGGGACCAGCTCTTTTATAATAATAGATTTGGCCATCATTTGATCTGACTTGAAATATAACTTACATTTTCATCAATTGAATAGATGGAGTCCACTTGCACTGGCACATCAGATATTTGTGAGGCATTCTCAACAGTATTAGTTTCCACAGGCAGCTCTGAGAGATATCTCTGTTTCTGAAAACAATAGTTTCATTGATTTTGATAAAGAGAAATGATGACAAAATTATTTAAAACTCACATTTACACTAGCAGTAACTTTCCGAGCACGATGTTTAATATTATTGTAAAAATGTTTAAGCATCGCCTCATCCCTTCGGCCTGTCGTGCAGATGCTATTGTACTGTTTTGTAATAGCCATCCATGCTTCCTTTTTTTTTGAATATAAAGGGCTCCAGTCTTTTTACAATCAATTATACTTTTGTATCTGAAGAAAAAAAGATTGTGTTACATAAAATGCATTGAGTGATTTGAATTTAAGAATCGTACATATGAATTAAATAACGATACAAACGAAATAAATATAGGTGTGTACTTACTTACTTACTTTGTTACAAGTGAAAGAAGGTTTTCCTTCTCTTCATTTGTGTAGTTTGGAGCTCTTTTTTTCTTATATGCTTCCATTGTCTATCTAATTGGGATCCACTTGAATAAATTTGGAGATTTTGGAGTTCAATTTCAATTATAAAAACCAAATAAAAACAAACTTAACCTAGACCTCTACTTTTTGACAATTTGACACGTTTCGTTCTCCCCACAAAGTGCAAACACATTTTACGAATTTTTCAATAACTGAAAATCTAACCTTTATCTTACAAAAAATATTCTTAATCTGATGCTATATAAGTAGTATCTAACCTTTACAATACATTTCACAATTTTACATACGCAAATATTGAAATCGAAACACTTTAATAATAAATACCGGTTTTTTTACTTGTAATGGAACGTTCAACCATTTTTAAGTATAGTTTGAGCAAAACTCAACTAAAAGCAGTTTGAGAAAATATAAGTTGGACTTCTGAAACGTAGAAAACTTAAGTAGTCATCAAATACTTGAGCAAAACTCAACTGATTTCAACTAAAATACTCAATTCAGAAACCGGCTGATAATAATCCTAGGGCTAAATGTAGAAAAAAACCGTTCGTAACAAAAGAAACTTGATAAACGTCCAAACGCTTTATGACCCAAGGAAGAAGAGACGTGAAGCTAATATAATGCTTATAAGTTTAATACTGAATAGTTATATTGGACATCTGCTATAATTCATCAATTAACTCAAAGACGGAACACATAAAGCTAATAAATTGAAGTATAACATTATCAATCACAAAACTAAACGTACCTGAATTATAAATTAGATACGCCATGTCCTCCTTATTAACCTCTGACCAATCAGATTTATTATTGTTATAAAACACTTCCTGGTTTACAATCCACTAGCATTAGGGAAAATAGTTATTCCAATAATGGTATTTTAGTATCATATAAGGATCCCGATGTGGTCGTTAAGCATTTAAAACTGAATAATCGTGCAAGATAAGCCACCATGAGGCATACCAATGATTGAATGAATTTGGCAATTTCGAATACCCAGCTACGGAGGTTCATTTCTTATAGACGACAGTAGCCAATTTAGTAAACATGTAAAAACATACTTGTAACTTGAAAATGCAGATTAACCTTTTTTATATTTTAGGAATTGCATTATGCTCTACCAATCTGTATGAAGTAGAACAGCGTCGCGACATTATGCTTTTAGACCTCTTCGATCTGAGGGCACCCGTGTTTTGGAAGACGGTAGATAGTGGTGAAGAGATAATCACACCGTAATTCCTCTTCTTTTTCATATAGATGATGTCGATAGTTAAGTAATGACTTTATTTATAAAGTTGCAGAACTTCATTTTGCATTTTATTATAAAATAACTGGTAAATACTTCATTACCTTAAATACACGTTCTTTTTTCTTGTTCACTATAAGCAATTAACTTTTTATAACATGATTAAACTAAGCCACTTCTTTGCAATATGATATTAATCACACTATGAAACTGAGATACCATCTAATTTGTCAATTGTACGTAATCATACTGCTACTGTAGCTGAGTATTATTACGCGATCAAGATCAAATTATTATTTATCATCCACTTTAAATACAGCTAAAGTTACGTAAATAAGTTGTGCTGTTGCATATCTCTGCTATATTTCTTTATCGCTCTCAGGGTATTAAGGAGGCTTTATAATCCTTTCTTCTCCTTCTAATATATTTCTTAAGTTCGTTATAAGATCCAAATTATTTGAATTTTTCCTCCGGAACGTCAATGAGCATATTTTCTTATTATAAATTTGTGTTGGGCATCCTTAATAATCATGGATATAAAAACAAAAAACAGCGGAATGAATTCGTGGTTGGCTAGTCTCGATTGTATGTGGTTCTATACAGCAAAATACAATGATATTTGTGAAACACAAAAATATACTTCAGAAATTCTAAATAATAATGAACTTTTACATACATTCAAATAAAAACAACGTACTTAATTCACGCATGATACATTCCACAAAAAGTGTTATTCCTGGAAAAAATAAGCTTGAAACTCAACTAAATAGTCGCGAGCACGCAATGGTAATGCCATGCGGGCGCATTATGCATGCCGCTGCATGCAACCAACATTTTACACATAACAAACACTTTTAATGCATATAAAACTCAATGTTCATTGTCATGAGAATTTCGCTTACACTCAGTTTCTTTTCAACTGGGCTCATTTCAGTGGGTAATCTTTTGTGTTTAGATTTAAGTGAGTTAAATTAGTACATTTCAAAATTGCGGGTATTATAATAATTTAAAGTTAACGTCAATTTGTACCAGATTTTAAAATAGTTAACAACATAAAACCAATGAAGCTAATATCATCAGGTTTATATATATATCTAGCAAAATTTTCAACCTCATGTACATTTGACCATAAACTTGTAAAGCAAGTTTAATACCATTCCCACGGGACTGTTCCATAATTGCTACACAATTCAAACATATTTGGACCGTCCACTGGACAGATATCAGGGGTCCTCTAACCACCTGCTCAGGAACCATATAAGGCAATGCCTACCACCTGCTCAGGAACCATATAAGGCAATGCCTATCTCTCGAACCAACTGGAACTAGGAAGATGTAATATAAAGATTGCTTCAAAAGTGCCAAAGCAAGATCTATCTGCTATACAATGTGAGGGAAGATTTTTTCGTTGTCCATAGCAATAAAAAAAATCCTAGAGGAATTAAAAAAATATACTCCATGCTGAAAACCGTGCCAGTATTATTTACGAATACGATAATTATAAAAAATGCAACCTAACAAGTATACCTATAAGAAGACTATCATAAGAAAGCGGTCATAGATTCCAAATGAGATTTATTAATCATACTCTTCTATTTCCAGAAATTCACCTAAATACTATTAAAATTTACCTGCAGGTTTATAAGTCTCGTCTCGTCGTAAAAACATTTTCTAAGATATCAAAATTATTTAAATCATAGATTGTAGGTTGAGATTGCAGAACCCCAAGCGCAGGTAGATGAACGTCCTTATAAGGCCAGGGTACTATGGCGGCATCTGTAGGATTTGAATTGGAAACCCGCGCGTGCGCAGCGCAGATGTTGGTATAACCGAGATACACGCCCGCGCGCGTCAATTTACGCTTTTGATCGTTATCTATGTATTTTATAAAATGCATTTTAAACTAATAATATTTTATTTTATCGTACCCAATTGTTATTTCTTCTTTACCCAAATCACGTCGACGATGTCATCTATCATTATGAACCTTTTGTATGTTAGAGTCGAATCACGGTGAGACATCCATTTCCCGTCAATCGTAGCACCAAAACAAAAGAACGATAATAAAGTAACAATATTCACATCTCGTATGTCTGTAATATTAGTAATGTTCATCGGAACAGCCATACGAACACGAACAATACACGCCTCGACATTACACCGATACGTAATCCATGCGCGATGTTCCGTAACAGGTCCCGCCCACACTATCTACTCTTTCGACACTCAAATAAGCCATAAATTATAATTTTAAAACACGTCATGAGGCAACGCGCCTCCCTGATCTAACAAGCTCAGATCCAACGGGACCTAATAAGTAAGAGTCGTTATTGCAATTAGAATCGATTTAAATCTCATCATTCTGTTTATATCAATGTCGCATTCAATAACTTTGAACGTATGGAGCCCATTTATCAGACGCTACACAGCGCAAGATAGTTTGAGCTGAGAGCAAATATAGAATCGAGTGGGAACAATGCCTAAGGCGAACGGCTATGACCGGCGCGGCGACTGGACTCTTGTCCGTTGATTGTACGTTACGATGACAAGCTCACGATATCGCAAATAAGTATTTATTGTAGCCACATAACCCTAACTTTAGGCTCTGGCAATCCTTTGTTTGCAAGTCCTGGGGGTATTTCAAATCTTTCATTGGAATTTCAAACAAATTAATAAAAATAATTAAGTACAAGATCCGAAAATTTTAGTGTTTACTAAAATAATTTAAAGTATTTAGCTACGATCCGGTCATTCCGGACCGTGTACCGGATAAATCTGATTAGTGCTCTTACAAACGGCCTTGTCATCGTCCAGCGGTTTACGGTAAAAAAAAGTCCCGAACAAAGATGATGGTGATAACAAAAAGCAACAATAATCTCCCGCCGACCAAATAAGATGAGCGTTCGACACGATTATTAGAGGAGCAGAGGTCAAAGATTCCTATCGATAACCGCCTAATCTTACCATCTCGGTACAAGATAAATTGGTATAATGGCATTACATTATACACAAAAGAGTAAACGAGGTGAAAAATATTCTCATGTTTAATCTAAGATACGCTTTTGGTGTTGCTGTTAAATCTAAATAGAAAGTATTACACAAGGAAATGTACTTGATCAAGATACAGAAAGATCTTCTAAAGAATCGGAGACAGATCCAATAAATAATACTTTGATTCTCATTACGATAAATCAATTATATTAAGCATTTGAAAAAAAACTACTAACTAAACAAACTAATGCAACCATGATTATCAAACACAATGGCAAGGGTCAGTTATAACAAGGGTGTTAAAGTTAAAAAGAGCCTGGAGCCTTATTGAGCAAAGACCAGTGCCCTGGGGTCATCGTAGGTACAGTGTTGCCTCACGTACAGTATAGACTGGATTGTTGCTACCGGTACACTTCTGTCGCTGACCTCGGTTCAGCGCATTCCTTCTTGGGTATAATAATACACATGAGCTCTACGTAACGATTTACTCGCGCTCATTAAATATCCTTCTAGATTCGTGCCTGTTATTCGTTATGAGATCCTAGTATCATTATTTTAATTTTTTTTTATAGTTAAGTAAAATCATAAAAATAAAGGTCAACCAATTATTTTAGAATAGTAAATCAATCATCAGTTTCTCACTTTTATCCAGAAATTAGTTATTGTCAAACCCGTAATATATTTAATTTTACTCTAAAATTCCGAAAATTTATCACCATGCCACATTTTAATTTGAGGGATACCATAAAAAAAAACTATTCACTAGAAAGCGAAGATTGGAAGGACTTAAAAACTATTAAAGTAGCATTAACCATGAAATGGAAAATCATTATGTTTTTATATCGTGAGTTATTGGCCTCTGGAAATGGATGAAAAAAATTAAGTGTTATGTAATCAATCCACTGGCTATAACTGTCCAACGAATGAAATATGTCGCTTAATACTTTGGCTTAAATGTAATTCCCATACGGGTGAGTGTTTAACGCCTGTATCATATTAATCAACTTGCTTGTCCTTTATAATTTGAAGAACGTCGATATCGGTCGAGTTTTTCCAACAAATTAAAAACATTCTACTACAAAAAGCCAAAATTTTAATTATCCAATTCCATTTTGTTTACAAAAAGTACTATTCACAAATAAAGCCTTGTTGCCGGTGGAATGACTTTGACACATTTCGAGAGTTTTTGTCGAGAGTCACGTACGTGGTGCCTCGTAACGGTGTCAATAAATTGGTGCTCCAAAATACTCTGATAGTATACAATCAGGTGAGTCTCGTTAACGTCGGTAATAGAACACGTCAAACCGTAAACAGCCGAGGCACGATAATAAGAGCTACATAACTGTGTACTAAACCGCTTTCGAGACTAAATTGTGCATTGTCAAGAGATCAGATCCTTAATAATAGCTATTAGGATCGGTAGAAGAAGATTATGCTAAAAGACTAGCGAGTAGATTTATTTATATCGTATCAGAAACCTTTTCCACTTCTAATATGAAGATTGCAAGAAATACACGAAAGTAGAAATGGCGAGAATACATTGAGGTTATCACTTATTTTAAAATGCTGTCATAAGTAGATGTTCGATGTATTGAAACAACAATTTAGTTAAAAACCATCCATTCATGAGCTTTTAAATTGCGTCTATTCAAATGACAACATCTTTATTGCCAACAAATGGTCAAGATACCATCTCAAAATGAACTATTGAAATTGAAGTTCATTATTCAATCGATAAATACAAATACAATCCGATGGAATACCTAATAAAAGATCTCATTGTTTTACTGAGCAAGCCCGCTGAGTGGGTTGTGTTGGGCAAAAATACTCATATTGTGTAACTGTGAGATGCTCTTGGCAGGGTATTGGGTAATGATACTTGAAAAGGAAATACCACTTTAAGTTGATCCCTTCGAACAGTCTACTTCTCTGTTTGTAAGTGATTACACAGTTCTGTGTTAAATGGTTGGTAAATACAGGTGATCTTCATCAGTCCTGCCTTAAAGTTCAGGGAAAATGTACAAACAAAGCCATCAGAGTTCTACCTAATCCTACAATCCATACTTTTTACAAGAATTCAGACAATGCATTACCGGTTGTTGTTTACAAACGCATATTCGGTTTAATGTGAGGCTATAATATATTATTCTTATGTTAGTAGTGTTTTATGCCAAATATCGTTTTGAACTTCTTTTCTTGTTGTTTTAGACAAAAACCATATTAATATTACATCCTAAAACTTTTACGTTTCGAAGTCATTATTAGATTAAACACGTTGTTTATTTAAACTTTATACTAATTTACATCGACTATGTAATCCCACGTGATCAAAGTCGAAACAAAAAAGGCAACATGAATACAGGAACACAAATAAATATAAAAAATATTAATTTAAATTACGTAACCAAAACAAATAATGGAAAATCTAGATATCTTTACCGACGTAAGATTTGATCAAAACTAAAACTGGTATAATCAATCAACAATTAAAATTTGATTTATAGCCTATTATTTCCGGAAGGCAGTACAAACAATTTATGCGTTTGTGCTCCAAAGACGTGACCGGGGAAAGTAGCTCAGAGTGCGAATTTATCAACGACAGTCGTAAGTAGGATGGTTGGTATTACGCAAGCTACCTTATATTAACCATCGGTCATTGCAGATACAGATATTAATCTAAATAGACAACGCGAATATGTACAGCTAAGATCACGTTAACCTTTACACATTGGACTTTGTACCATTCTTAAGTTCTATGTCATAAGAGCCAAAATTGTACTGCAAGTGTAAAGCTCGACCTGCACCTGACTGTACACACAACTGTAGAGAAATCTGACCCCCCAAACGAAGTAAGAATTAAGTTTTCTCATGTAATTTTCAAAGTCTTTAAACGAAAATTAATTTTAAAAAAATTTTGAATACGTCTGCATTCGATGAAGTTTCGTTGAAATTAGAGATACCTAAAAGACACCTAATTCTGACTTATTTGGTGGTCAGGCTTCTCTGCAGCTGTTTGTACTTCTCATGTCATGATGATAAAGTATGCTCTTTCGACGCTTATTTATATTTATCAGCGAGCAACACTGTATTAATGAAAATCTAAGAAATCTATAGTAGAGCTACATAGATCTGTAAAAACTTGACATTATGCAAAAAAAAACAGCACTTACCTTACTAAAAAGATTTTCAGCTATAACAGTAAGTCCAAAAAAGCAACGTGCTTTTGTTGCAGATGGAAAACTTGCAGTATCTATATAAACTTCTGTCTATTGCTGATCATATCAGAATTCGTGACAAATTATAGCAACGAAACAACATTGAAGCAGTAAATTTTTTATCTGGAGCGTTTTATTGGAACTTCGTTAGACACACCGCCTAAGTTTACGTCATATTTGTTTACACAAGACAGACAGTCGTAAAATTTAAGAACGTGTACAGTAATAACCGTAAAATCTATAATTGCTTTCAATTTTGCAATTACGTATTAGAAAGGTAAGTAGCTGAAAATCATATTTTGAAGTATCTACAACATCCTTTCATTTACAGGCTCATTGACAAAAGTGAGTTGCTTTTTCCATTGCTGCATCAAGACAAAATATTTTTAAAACCTGTGATTATGTAGGAGTTAGACCGTATTAAAACCTATAATGGCCTAATTTCGTTTTCATATGTTTGATATTTATAATTTAGAAGTACAATACTCGAAGGCATAAGAAATTTCTGCAAAAATTAATGGCGGGTCTGAAAGCAGCGTGTTAACCAGAAAGTCAAATACGAAAGTTAGTTATTTGACCCTAAATCCATCAAGTTGATTGCTTAGGGCCGCGTCGTTTCAATTTGCATTAATTTTGCTACGTTCGACGTTATGCTACAATAATTAAGCGTTTAACATTTTGTTGTGCCTCTGGATCGGCTAATATTTATTTTTCGTGCTTCCCATTTTACATTTAAATAGTTCTTAATTAAAATTCGGAATTCTCAGAGCTGTTAATAGCAGCTCTTTATTATTCGGCCCGATTTTAATTTTACGATTGCTGCCTTCTACCATTCCTTTGTCTGTGTACTGTGCTTGACATAGAAAAGTGAACTACAAAATTTTATCAATCTCTCTGAGTTTTACAATCTGTATTCGACAATTTTTTATTTTTTATTTGACGACCTCCGTGGCGTAATGGTTACCACGCCAGACCGCCACCAAGGAGGTCCCGGGTTCGATCCCCGGTCGGGTCATGATGAAAAACAAACTTTTTCTGATTGGCCTCGGGTCTTGGATGTTTATTTAAATAGGTATGTATTTGTTATAAAATATAATATCGTTGAGTTAGTATCCCATAACACAAGTTTCGAACTTACTTTGGGGCTAGCTCAATCTGTATGAATTGTCCCTATATATTTATTTATTTATTTATTTATTTATTGCGTACTTATGATATGATAAATGCACAACGAAAACTGTATGAAAACCTTCATCTTATTACGCAATAGTATTGTTGTTATTCTCATACATGCCTTTTCCTTTTCTGTCCACTAGCTTTACGGACAGACCCACTTCAAAGTGCGATCGTCATGATTATTAAATGTCGTTCCAGAAACAATTGTGGGGAATAATCGGGTATTTAGCGGGTGGGTTAACAACAGAAAGCAAACCACCTATAATGGGGTCGATGGGGTCAGTTTGCGTGATACTCGCTATAGTACCTTTTTGCCCAGATTTACTGCGCTGCGATACCCCTATA
This sequence comes from Endotricha flammealis, assembly GCA_905163395.2. Lineage (NCBI taxonomy): Eukaryota > Metazoa > Arthropoda > Insecta > Lepidoptera > Pyralidae > Endotricha > Endotricha flammealis. Next base: position 5,113,907 of record LR990865.1, read on the forward strand.
TAGGGGTCACGATGTTAAATACACGACATTAATAAGGCTTAATAAGTTCGGCTTAGATCTATCGACTTTGCAGCTAACTGTCTACTGTTTATCTCGTCTGCGATCTTCATTAAATAGAGGCTATTAAATGCTATATTCAAGTATCACTCCGAACAATTATAATCGTAGTCTCTTATAATTTGTTGCAAACACTTGTGTTGTACAGTTTATTCTCTATAACCTTTACAAGACTTAGGTTTAATACTAAGATGTGAAAAAGAATCAATAGCGATCGTATCAATGCCGATTTCAACTACACATAATGTGATTCATTGGGTGGTGGTGAGTCTTCAGAATTGTAAGAATCAAGATTTAGTTCAGAAAGAAAGCTGTAAAAACTTAAGCAAAATTACAATTTCCTTTTACGTGAAGTCTACTTTAGATATAAATAATAGTCGTTCTACTACCTAATTAACAACATTCATGACACAAAAACAATCAATAAAATGTTAATAATGAATGTGTCCTCTTTTATTGTCTAGAATTAAATGAACATGTTCAATTTCTTGTACTGAAAACTTAAAGACATATTGATTAAAACAACCTACTTGGGGTAATTTAAGAGCGGTCAATGACTTACTACAAAGGTTTAGTGTACGCAAACAAAGTCAAGAAATCGATAATAGTTGACCATTCGCCGTTGCCAGAAGAAGACAGCCATGTGAACGACTTTGTTGTTGTTGTCCTACATTATTTCAGATCCAGACCTAATGAATGTAACATTAATAAATTTTCAATGAATTCTTAACTAGGTAGAGTGCAAGTGAGTTTCTAATTTGTGATCATTATAAATCTTTTGGGTACCGTACCGAATGGCTGCCGATATAAGGAAGACCTAGGAGACAATGCGACAATATTTGACCATAAGCCATTGATGGCGCTCGAACCAAGCAAGTTGAGACAGAGGGAGTGGTTATTTATTACCTAGAAATGGATCTAGGAATAAAAGATAAGATTTGAAGGTTTATCTTATATTTATTTACTAGCTGTGCCCGCGGCTTCGCCCGCGTGGAATTGGACTTGTGACTTTGTGACTAATTAAATCGTATAGACGGATTTAACAGTCTCCTATTACTGTAGTCTTCCCCGAGACGTCAGTGTTCTTCATTGCTCATTGTCTATTTGCTCGCCGCTGTTTGGCTACCTACTGTGTACAAAATCCTGTTGTTTTATTATTTTAATAGCTGTTACCCGCGGCTCCGCCCGCGTGATCAAGCGAAAATGCCAATAATTTCGTTCCCGTGGGAATTAAAAAAAACCCCAACTTTATCCTTGTCAACATCATAAAGGGAACCTCTATACAAAATTTCAGCTTTCTAGGTTGAGCGCATGCGAAAATACACTTGCAGTCCTATTTCTCCCTTTCCCGTGAGAATGTAAAAAAATCCTTTTTTAGTGAGCACCTACGCCCGAAAAGGAACCCCCATGCAAAATTTGAGACTCCTGGCACGTAGTTTTTGAGATGTCGTGATGAATCAGTCAGTGATTTTCTCTTTTATATACTAACTTTGCATCCTCGTTTTACCGCCCTTACTGGATGATTTTTGGGAAAAATATTTTACTCATGTTTCATGCCTTTCAGCAAAGAACCTTCATGCTGAATTTCATTCGAATAACTTCAAAAACGGCTAGTTTCATACTAACTTTGCGCCCCATTTAACCCCCTATGGGATGAATTATGAAAAAAAAATTTACTCGTGTTTCATGCCTTTCAGCAAAGAACCTTCATGCTGAATTTCATTCGAATAACTTCAAAAACGGCTAAGTTTCATACTAACTTTGCACCCCCGTTTAACCCCCTAACCTAAGGGATGATTTTTGAGAAAAATATTTTACTCGTGTTTCATGTCTTTCAATAAAGAACCTTCATGCTGAATTTCATTTGAATAACTTCAAAAACGGCTAAGTTTCATACTAACTTTGCGCCCCCGTTTAACCCCCTAAGGGATGATTTTTGAGAAAATATTTTACTCGTGTTTCATACCTTTCAATAAAGAACCTTCATGCTGAATTTCATTCGAATAACTAAAAAAACGGCAAAGTTTCATACTAAATTTGCACCCCCGTTTAACCCCCTAAGGGATGATTTTTGAGAAAAATATTTTACTCGTGTTTCATGCCTTTCAATAAAAACCTTTATGCTGGAATTTCATTCGAATAACTTTAAAAACGGCAAAGTTTCATACTAACTTTGCACCCCCGTTTAACCCCCTAAGGGATGATTTTTGAGAAAAATATTATACTCGTGTTTCATGCCTTTCAATAAAGAACCTTAATGCTGAATTTCATATAAATAACTTTAAAAACGGCAAAGTTTCATACTAACTTTGCGCCCCCGTTTAACCCCATAGGGGATGTTTTTTGAGAAAAATATTTTACTCGTGTTTCATGCCTTTCAATAAAGAACCTTCATGCTAAATTTCATTCGAATAACTTCAAAAACGGCAAAATTTCATACTATCTTTGCACCCCCGTTTAACCCCCTAAGGGATGAATTTTGAAAAAAATATTTTACTTATGTTTCATGCTTTTCAGTAAAGAACCTTCATGCTGAATTTCATTCGAATAACTTCAAAAACGGCAAAATTTCATACTATCTTTGCACCCCCGTTTTACCTCTTTAGGGGATGAATTTCCAAAAATCCTTTCTTAGTGAGCACCTACGCCCCAAAAGGAACCCCCATGCAAAATTTGAGACTCCTGGCACTTGTAGTTTCGCAGATTTCGTGATGAATCAGTCAGTGATTTTCTCTTTTATATATATAGATAGGTATATGAATAAATACATAGGGATTTTTACTTTTCTCAATTCTTGCTGTTTAAACGATATCTTGGGCGTCATCGCCATAATAACTACAACAAATAGAACACTAAAAAAACCTTGATCATGAGGATACATTTACATTTACGCGGACGGTAATGACATTATCCTTACAACACAACTAGATACTGCCATATTATATTACCAATGTCCCGATTTCAATGTGTATATTGTTCAAAAAAGTCATGACACTCCATAATGTTAAGCCTGAGTTCAGTATTATCTCCCAATACCCAATATGGGATTAGCCGTAAATCCTATTGCAAGTAACTTTAACTGACTTCCTACGATTTCGGTGAAGCTAGTGTTTATTGCGTTACAAACAAAACACTTTATTTCAGCTTTTATTTCTAGTAAAGCATAAAATAGTAAATTAGCAATAAAATTTTATGAGTGAATAGGTGGTATTATGGGATGGCTCCAGGCAGGACCATGACCCCATATCTTTTCAAATCGATCGGTCAGCGCTCAACCGCTCTGTTGCATGATTGTTTATTAGAATTTATAATAAGGTGCGAGGCGAATGGGCTATCAGCTGTGTCTGGCTCACGTCCGCTCCTCACACACTTAGTGTTATGGTAATGGGAAGGCATGACCAAAAGGGATCGACAGTATATTATGAAGCTGGGGTCAAATGTGGCGACATCGTGCACTCGCCATTTTTGTGGCTATCTCCCGCTGTTAGAGTCTGCCCCAGGGCCGTCGGCCCGCTACTCCCCACTTCGAACGCAACAGTACTACTCATAAATAACAATGACAAATGATACTCCAACGATCGCTGTACAAACCATTCTTGGTGTACTAGCACGCTCATTACTTTTTATGGGAATGTGATACGATATATTTAGCACGCTCTAGCATTTTGTACCCTTTCACGAATTCCACCAAAAACGTTGTTCCACGGTCAAGCGAAAGTGCTTCGTCCGTAGGAGCAAATTTAAATGAAAACGTTCAGAAAAAAACTGTACTATTTAGACAATGAACAGATTAAAACACTTAGATTAATATACCTAAGAACTAAAATCCCGCTTGACCAATAAATAATTCCTTAATTACGTTCTAGTGCTTTTCCGAATGACCGAATGGCAGTAATTGCTTTTCTGTCTGATCAAAACGGGTTTAATTGGCAACAAGCATAAGCATGTGGATATCGCATCCGAAGGAGTATTCGTAATTACATTCCGATAAAATTATATACCTGATCGAAATCGAGATAGTCATCAAAATAACTTGAAGGTCAATTTTATTTGGTCTTCTTTAGCCCTGGTAATCTGATACTGAAATATTTATCATTAATCGTTATCCATGGCCACTAGCATAAATTATTCATTTCTTTTTATGCTGACGGACAAGCTGCTTCATTATTTTTATAGAAATTATGCAGAAAATTTATACAGTAATCATTAAACCCGTTTGGTTTATAGTAAAAGGTCGCATTACTTGGAACAGCAGTTAAGTCTACAGAGTTCTTACAAAGTCTATCAATAAATTTCCATAAAGACAGACCCAACTTGCCACCGTCGAGACACCAGCAAGCAGATCAAAGTGTAACAGTGATCAAGAACAGTTTAACAGAACGTAACTTGAAATCAAGAACAGATAAAATCGCGATCTCTCCTAATATATTAACGATGTCGGACTAGATATGGAGTTACAATTTTATGCGCCATTACAATTTTAATCCCTGTCGTGTATCAAGGTGTCGTCGATATCTGGAGGTGCACATAGCATGGTTGTACACGCGACAAGATTTAGAGGCGGTCGGCGGTCGTTCCCGTCAGACAGATATTTCACCTTGGCTAGCGGCGCCATACGGAAACATGGCCGTTGTGACTCTGCTAAGACCACTAGGGTGATGCCAGACATGCTACCTTTGCGTCGCAATTTGTATTCCAATGATGGAAACGACAAGACAGAAATTGTAAAGTATATGGAATTATTTCAAGCCTCCTACTGCGACTTTACCAGTAACGGGAACAGAATACGATCCATCAAATCTGATATCATTGATGTCTTAGGACATTTAAGTTATGGAAATATTAACTGCTTTATTATTTTGGAAAAACTAGACTCATGATTTAACCTCGATATCTTGACAGATGAAATTGCTGCATACTTTTATAAATAAAGTTTACATTTCGGGAATGAACATAAATAGATACTAAAAGAAACTATAACATTTTTCTATTTATGCACAATTTTAGATTCCAAATTGTAGAGCGTTGGTGGTTTAAGTTAAAATACCGTTCAACAAGAAAATTGAAATGACCGTGTAATCGGCACATTAATTGTAAAATCGATGTATCAAATGTTTGATACAAAGTAGAATACTGCTTGTACGTAGCCATATTAGGTGTGCATGTAGATTTTCATAATGGTTCTCCCAACGTGCAAACTCTCGAACCCTTTTGACAGACAGGCAATAAGTCCTACTGAGTAATTACTTCGCAGGCTAAAATACCTATTAACAGAACAAAATTCAATTTTTAAAATTCATTGCATGGCTTTGAAACCTTGGAAGATTTATTTGTAAAGTTATTGCTATTGTTGTTAATGTAGATGAATAGTGTAAATCTTTTTTCATTTTGCTGTAAATATTAATTATTAGCTTCGTTCCGGCTTTGAGCGGATTTAGTGGCGATCCCATTTTTTTTAAATATTATTATAGCCTATGTTACCTGGGGAAAATGTACCTTCCCAATGGTGAATGAATTTTTGAAGTCCAGTTTTTGAATTTATTTGTTATAAACAAAAATACAAATCTTTCCTCTTTATGATATACAAGCTTTTTTGCCCGCGACTTCGTCCGCGTGAAGTTCCGAGCTCGTTCCCGTGGGAACCACATTGAATTTCAGGAAAAGCTATAGCCTATGTCACTCCCTGATAATGTAGCTTTCTACTGGTGAAAGAATTTTAGAAATCGGTCTAGTAGTGTCGCAGCCTATTCAATGCAAACAAACAAACAAACCAACAAACAATCAAATCTTTCCTCTTTATAATATTAGTATAGAAGTACAGATTATAACTGTCTGTTGTAGTCATACAAATTCTTAAATACTTTCTCAAGTTCAATAAAATATTTCAACACTATTATTTATTAATTACTATTGTGAAACTATACTCCATTCTGAAATAAAACAACACAAAATTGAACTTTAATGTAATTCGAAATCTTAACAATTGAATACATAAATGTACTCACGTTTGCATGTAACATGCCAGTGAACTTGTCTGTGCGATGTTGGCTGCACTGCATTGAAGATGATAAGACTAACATAAGACATTCCGGATTTACACTAGTACACACGAACATTGAAGTACAGTGTAATTGGAAATAAAAAGATGATAGTAATGAAGTAAGTAAGTAGTAATTGACATTTTAATTTGTGTCGGAATGAAATGAAATAAATTGAAGTTGATTTATTTGCATTGAATGGAAGGGGACACAATTTAAAAGACAACTTATTATTATTTCATCGAACTTATTAACCCCACATTTTTAAACTTCAGAATCAATAAAACAATCATACTGGTCTCTTGCAAGAGGAAATCTTTTTACGTAATGAAAAAAATATCAAATTCAGCATCATGTTTAATATTTCTCACCAATGGTGTTGTTTCCTGACAACTATAACTAGATAAAATATAATCGTGATAGGATTAGCCCCAGTAAATGCATTTCGCTACCAAGACTGCAGAAATGAAAGGAAGAGGCCGAGTGAAATAGAAATAAAATTAATCCCATAGCATCCTTAAGCGAGTTATTACGAACGTAGCTATAAAGAGCGGCTACTTCCTGGTACAGAAGCGGTACGATTTCATAACACAATTTTCCCTTTCGCAACTTCACTTGGTAGTTCTGCGGTTACCGCGCACCTATCCCAAGTATATCCAGAGATATTACAAATTTATGACTTAACTACATATTTCCTTGATTTGGAAGTAATTGATTTGTTGAATATTGGCCAATTACCAATACAAATATAAATATTGTACTTACTTGTTATATAAATCAATTTCGAATTACCAGTGACTCGTTTATAAAATTTTCATTTGTTCTATAATAAATATCAACGAATGACTTGTTAATCTTTATGATACAATTACTTATTAATAAAGACCATGTTAATCTCTTATTAATGTATCAGAAGCAGATAATTACCATAATCACGTTTCAAAAGTATTTTCTGTGCTCTTAATTGATATTAAACTATGTAAATGAAAATCAACAAAGTAATTTACTGCTCGGAAACAAAAATTTAAATTATCAGGCGATTACCAAATTGTTAAAAAACAGTCTTTGAGTTGTTGATGAGTCCATTGATGTTTTTATACAAACACATTTTTGTTTTCAAAGTTTTGATGTTTCCCATTAGATGTATTATAGTCAAAGTTATAATTCAACGAAGTGGGTCTCAGTAAAGCAATATTGTTTTAAACTTAGCATCGATAGCTCCGTCAATTTGCCTTTTCATCTGCCCTCTCCGGAGCGGAGACTCGATTTTATAAATGTAAGGAACAGAGAAATTGAATTAGAACTGTTCTTTTCGCTTTGTCCAACATTCTATTCATCAATAAGTGGCTCTTAATTTAATAATAGATAATAAATTGTTCTTGTACAAACAAAACGATATTGAGAACGAGATTCGTTCTTCTTCACTTCACTAAGTTTTATATGCGTATTTACCATGAGAAATTTAGAGAGTAATTGCCTATTTGTTTTCATTTACGGAAATAATTAAGTCCATTCGGAGCCTGAGTATTCTGTATAAGGCATCCGTTTATATTAGAGGGACATTCTACTACTTAGCACGAAATGTTTACGTTCATTCTCTCTTGAATCTATACTAAGCACTATTCAAACACGCGAGAGAGATACGTAAGTTGGATCCGAGTGCTCTGTTATAGAAGGATTTTACCAAGAACATGCTTACTTAGTGAATCGACTGGATTCTGCGACGAGTGCATTAAAACACTGGATTTGCAAGCTCTTGTAATAGTACTCTAGATCTATATTCTAATGTATTTGATCTTCGTTGCATCGTAACAATTTGTTGGGATGTTGCAAAATCACTGATCACTATCTATGTGCAAACACTATCAACAGGTTTAAGTAAAGAATCAATGGAAGTTACAATTTCACTATCTCAATGTATACTTATCCTGTTTGTTGTAATAGCATCTTCAATCCATTTTCTCACGATACGTATATTTGATAAGTCGAAGTGCAAATTTCCAATAACAAATACAAGAAACATGTTATTTACAAAAGGTGTTACCAAATGGTTAAAGCATGCTTACTAAAGGAATGTACAAATCTTTATTCTCTTCATATCAACTTTATAGCTCATTCTGTATGCACATTATTCGTTTTATCTTATTGAGATTTCAATTGTATATTTATTTTCATGTTTGTTTTAGCTTCAAAGTAACAAGCAATGAAATTTATGGTAAGGAAATAAGTGCAGCCTTATTTCTTAATAGGTAAGTGGTCCTTAGACTTTACTCCACCAAATCGCTCAAGTGAAAGCCTTACTTACCTTACTTCTAGTTTTTTTAATTTTTAAGACACCTAATTTTATCGCTACCAAGTTTCCATATTTTAAGTATCCCAATGTTTACACAATTACTTTTTTTTCAGAATACTTACATCACGAAAGACTTGAAAATTGTATTTACGGACACTATCAAACTCTATCCAATACTGATTGCAATCTTTGTTTACAGGATGACGTTTGCCGTGCTACTGGTGTTGCTAGCCGCGGCGTGGGGCGCCCGCGGTGGCGAGCCTGTCTTCGACCCCAGCACGTTGATGCGGCTGGTCCTAGTACCGGCTGATGCTGCCGTGGGCTCCGTCATCTACCGCGTTCGCGCCTCAGACCCTGACTTCGACTACCCGTTACACTTCGAACTGATTGGTAAATAAGATTTTAAATTTTATAATCAAGTTGATAATTCCATGGTATACAAAACAAGGTATTCTCTTCTCGAAACAGCTAGGTCACGTGATTGACCCAAGATTACGTCATCGGCTGTGGCGCGGTTTAATGATCGTGACGTAGTCTTGAAGTCTAGAAGAGAATACCAGGCGCAGTATTGTACCATGGATAATATTCTAAATTAAATTCTAAAATTATGTGTCCTTTTAGTCAAGGAAAATGATATTTCGTAACAACATGAGCAATGGTCAGTTCGCAAGTTTTCTTTCCCAGTCAGAATTGAATGGTTTCAATTCTGAAGTAAACTTGCGATCAAGTTGGTACTTGAGATGATCTGATATAATTAAAAGGGTATTAACGTTTTTATAGGACTCCTAATGTCTTAATTGAAAAGGCAGTGGTCAATCAGAATCATTTTTCCCGATATGTGTATAAATTAATGCATAGTCATCAGTTATTAGATTAACCCATATTAGATGCATGTCCTAATACTAAATCATATGACGACTAATGATGAGATTTGTCCATTAATCGCGGTATGTGTCAAGATTGATAAATAGACAAGTCTAGTAAATAAAAGCTTATATGGATTGAGTAGCGTGAAGAATTGCTCCGGTGTTGTAGATCCTACTATTATGATTGTGCAAACAAATTATTGAATTTAGCTATAATGTATAATTTTTAAATTTTTTTGGTACATTTTCGCTCTGAGTCCTTAATTATAAAAAGTAATTTCAGCTATCGTAAATTTTGACGACAATGATACATTTACTGATAATTTTTTTATCAATACAGGACAAATGGGTCGCCTTGACATCGGCATCGAGTCTCTACCATGTACCCGCTATAACTCCGTGTGCCAAGCCAATGTGATCTTACTAAGGAGGTTGGAGCCAGGCCGTTATGTAGACTTCAGGCTCTCAGTCAGAAACACCAGAGGGCGTAGTACCAGGATCGCTTGCTCCATTACAGGAACTAATGCTACCACACCAAGGGATACAATATTTCCACATCAGCCCAGTATCATTTTGGCACCAGAGGTAAGCTACGATTTCAATTTTTTTCTTAAAATATAAATCATTGTAAATTGGATAACTTCATGACATCGATGTTGTCCAGAAAAGATACAAGGTGATATAGGTTTGGCATCCGGAAGTCTTGTTCACGAACTCAACAAAAAAAAATCTATACTTGGTGTTACAACATTGGAGTGACAAATTCTTCTAAGATACTGTGAGGGAGGGGGTGTGCTAACCCAATCATTACCTTCACTACTAAAATTCTTAAGGCTTGCAAGAACATTGATGGCAAAACTAAAACAATGGAAGTACTGAGAGTACTGAGGATGTAAAATGTAGTAAAGTTCCTGAAGTTTAAAATACACAATAAGGTACTTTAGCATTACGTTCTGCGAAGGATGTTAATAAAAAGGAGTAGAATGGCCTAAGCTAACCGTCAAACGTACTATTCAAATAAATAACTGTCACTACTTCTTGTAGGTATAATATGAGAAATTATCCTAACTAATATTATAAATGAGAAAGTGAGTTTGTTTGTTATTCCTTCACGGCTTAACTAATCATCCGATCATTATGAAAATTTGTATACATATTGTCAGGGGTACAGAGCCCAACATAGATAGATAGATAGATAGATAGAATAAGCTTTATTTGCAAAACACACAGTGATACAATAAACAGTAAAAGTAACAAACAAAACATGTGTATATGCAACAAGGCGGCCTTATTGCTCAAAGCAATCTTTTCAAGGCAACCTTAGGGTAACGAAATTCTGTAATGGAGTGGGCAGGGCTAGCAAAACACAGTAAACAGCAGGACATATCAATATACATATCTAATAAATAAATAGTCTAAATACCATAAGGTATTTATATAATACATAATAAGTATAAGGTACAATATTACATATATACTTATATATATACATATATATATATAAATTTAAAAACTAAAACAATAGGTACTTAGTTTACATTATTATGGTGTATACTTGTATAGTACAATACTTAAAATAAAATAAAATGTCGTTAAAAACAAGAAATCAGTGTGAAAGGAAATAGTTTTTTACTTCTCGCTTAAATATAGCTAGTGATTTCGCAGTTCTGATTGTCACAGGTAAGTTGTTCCATAGTCTCATGGCCTGGATAGAGAAGGATTGGTCGAGAAATTTGGAAGAATGGACAGGAATTAAAAGAGTGAGATTGTCAGTGGATCGGAGTGATAGGCTATGGGATGAAGAAGTGTATGTGAAGTATTCTTTAAGATAGGAGGGGGTCCAAGGATTGAAAAGAATAGTGTAGAGGAAGGAAAGGATGTGCATGTCCCTACGCTGGCGAATGGGAAGCCATTTTAGTTTCGCTCGGTATTCAGACACATGATCGAATTTTCGCAGACCGTAAATGAACCTGATGCAGAAATTTTGCATACGTTCTAATTTATTAAGCAACTCAACATTAAGGTCCGGATACGCTATATCAGCATAGTCAAGTAAAGGGAGAAGGAGGGATTGTGCAAGAGCAGCCTTGGTGGCAGTGGGTAGAAAATTTCTGAGTCGTCGAAGTGATGAAGAAGCGGCAAACATCTTCCTGCTTACCTCGGCCACCTGAGCCTTCCAAGATAACGTGGAATCCATTATCATCCCTAAGTTTTTAACTGTATTTTTTAAAGGAATGCAGATGCCATCAAGCAAAACCGGCGGAACTGCAATACTATCGAGCCTAGATATAAACGCCTGGCTACCTATAATAATGCTTTGAGATTTGGCAGGGTTAACTTTAAGTCCAAAGCGCTTACTCCAGCATGAAATGCGGCTTAAATTATCATTAGTTTCGGAAACAGCTAAGGCTAAATTGCTCAATGATGTTTGACAATAAATTTGTAAATCGTCTGCATAAAGGTGATAGGAACAAGAAAGAGAACTAGAGATAGAGGAAATGAAAATAGCAAACAATAAAGGAGACAGCACACCACCCTGCGGCACGCCAGCTGTTGTGTCGCACCAGGTAGAATTTAGGTGATCAATTTTGACACATTGCCGACGCCCGTACAGGTAATTATGAAACCAATCGCATACCGCCGGAGATATGTTAAGAGAAGACAGTACTCCTATCATGATGTCAATATCGACGGAATTAAAAGCATTACTGAAATCAAGTAGTGTCAATAAAGTGAGTTGTTGATTTTCCATACCACGTCTAATGTCGTCCGTAATCTTAACTAAAGTAGTAGTCGTACTATGACCGGGACGAAAACCAGACTGAAAAGGGTTATGGATGTGATTGGAATTAAGAAAGCTGTTCAGTTGCCAATGTACTAGCCGTTCCAAGACTTTAGAGAGAAAAGGGAGTATAGATATGGGACGGTAGTCACTGAAAACAGAGGGATTACTTTTTTTGGGAAGTGGGATGATGTGTGCTTGTTTCCAGCACTCAGGAAAGGAGCCTGTAAAGATAGAAAAATTAAGGATTTTTGCTAGGATAGGAACAAGGATATCAATCAGAGGAATGATCATCTTACGACTAATACAATCATCACCGACGGCATTAGACGTGATGGATAAAATGCTTCTCTTAACATCACAGTCAGTAAACGATTTGAAAACAAACGGAGAGTAATTGGGAAGAGGCATAGAAGAGAGTTCAGTTAATGTATCCGATTTGACTTTATTATCAAGAAACGTGCAAGAAGAGAAATGACTATTTAGTGAGTCAAGATCGACATCTGAAGTACAGGAATTACGTGATTTGCCAATTCCCAATGTTCTAAGGAATTTCCAAACTTTTGATTGGTCTTCATTCTCAACAGACTGATGAATGTGGCGTCGCTGCGCATCCCTACACACCTTATTGCAGAGATTCCTGACCTTATGATATTTGTCTCTCTTAGTGATACTCGCTGGATCCGCTTTATGGCGAGCTTTTGCACGATTTTTTTTCTCCCGAAGAGACTTTGATGTCATCAGTTAACCAAGGTGCAGGAAGATGTTTGAGCTTTACCGGCCGTATAGGTGCATGAGCATCATAAAGATCTATTAACGAGCAGTTAAATAACCGAACCTTCTCGTCTACGGTAACAGCATCATCGATATTCGACCAATTAATTTTATTGGCATTAGGCTTTTTATCCCGTGAAATTATGTCATTCCAATGAGAAAATAGTTTTTCTGCTATAGATGGCGCTGCAATTCGCAATTGCCGGCCAACAGATGGCGCCACAAGTCGCGCTATACGTGATCTTAATTATAAAATTAACCGCGAGCGCAGCCGCGTGCAAAAGCTAGTAATATATAATTTATAACTTCGAGCGACGACGGCGACGGCAATATTTACCAAATATCATTGTACAGAATGTATAATTGTATCTCCTAATACATCTAGTGTATTAACAGATTTCGTTATTTATTCAGATAGACTTTATTTAAAACTAGTTCCTAAATTTCGGAATTCTAAATTGAAAATAATGAATGAATCTTTAAAATACTCTAGTAAAACATTTGACAAAACGTATCATCACAGTTGTTTAAGTTTTAGCTTTTACTTCTGTTTTTACTTCTGTGACATCACGTACTTTTGAATTGTACCTACAAAACACGTCGAATACTGACTTGATAAATTGTCCTTTAGTTAGTCCATCAATAGATCATGGTCTGTCAGTATTTATCATACGGATAGGTATACTACGTATATACTGAACGTCTAGACTTCAGGATCCATCTGAAGTCCAGAGAGTTACTCAGACCATGTATAACCATTATGTTGGGAAATTGTAAAATCGTGTTTACTAGTCCCATAGTCCACACAATCTCAAATCCTTTCTCATTAGTCGTCATTTACGACACACTAAGCAAGTATAATATAATTGGCACATTACCACACAATAATTTATGATTCTATTACCCAGCCCATCATTTGGGATGTATATCTCTCTTTCGTATACATATATTATTTTTAAGGTTATTATAGCAAACCCTATTGTTAATGGTTTCTTATACCGAAATTTTGAATCCCGTGCAATATAAACACTAATATTCATTTCATTCATATTACATTATGTACATTAACATGATTGTTTGTATTAATTTTCGGGAGAAATAATTTTATATTTGCAAGTCCATTTTTTCCATGATTTTGTAAAGCACCTGTTCAATCGCTTATGTTGTTGTTGTACGCTTATATGTTGGAACAAATGAGGCGCAATGCAAATGTCAGTCTCACCACGTTACGCGATGATTGATCACCATAACGATATCCGGCATGCGAAAATTAACACCACTCAATTAAATGATAATGCATTTACGAAATGTGAAAATAATGAAATGGAACAAAAATTCAAAGAAGCTGAGATAAAAAAGTATGAATAAAACACTGTCCGGTAGTTAATTAACTGAGAATTTTTTTATACCACTAAGGTGGAAACAGGCTTACGGCCCGCCTGATGGTAAGCGGTTCCGCAGCGTCCTTAGACGCTTACAACACCGTGAGTATCAATGGCGCGTTGCCGACCCTGTAAAAAATGAATAGATCAAAAGGGAGATTTGAAGGTACTAGTATGAACGAGAAACCAGACTATATCCGTGCCTATTAAATGCAGATTATCTAAATTTTTACTAAATAATTATTTTATTCTAAAAATATCTTATTTACTTTGATAGATTGTGAGATTGAAATAACTTTAATTTCGTCTACAGGATGCAAAACGAGGTACAGATCTCGAAATAGTGATTGCGAGAAAAAATCCACTTTCACCGAAGCCTTTAGAACTGGAGCTTTGGGTAAGTCAAATCTGCTTTTAATTTATTTAGTACCTAGTCCTATAGACTAAGTGCTTGTACACAAAACTGCGATGTGAATCTCGACAATGCGAATATGGTAAAGTCAGCGGCGTAAATATATTGTCACTTCAGAACCTTGTCACTATAACTGACAACACATTCCGTTGACTGTACGCTGAGGCGTCGCTACACGATTTCGCAAACTAGAACTTTACAAACAGTGACGTTGTCCAAGAGACAAATTTCACTCATATTTTGTATTGTATTATGTCATAGGAAATCACAATAAAATAAATATTTTTGATATTTTCTAGTAGGTAAATGAGCCAAAGTCACAAACTAATTATTGCCCCTTTGTTTGTAATATTAGAGACTTAACACGAAACTATCTTAAAATTAAATCTAAAAAAGTGTGGGTTTTCACTTAGTTCATCATAATATTTTATCATATTTGACGACCATGATGTTCTATGGATATTTTCAACCTAAATTTTCAGGGATATAAGCAATCAAGTTGTTAATTTTGTCTCTGTATAACAACAAACGCTAACAACGTTTTGTTTACACTCAAATTTACATTTAAGAGGTAACTGATTAAAATAATGTAATCTTCACACTTCGTACGCGTTCAGGGTATAATATAAACCGCATAATGAAGTTTATATGCCGTAATACATTTTCCCAGCGATTTTGCGTTGACGCGACTTAACACCACTAAATTCATTTTATAATTTGCGGTTTGACCTCATATGCCATGATATGAACACATGCTATAGACAGGGTTTTACAAATACCTATGTCACTATTAAAAATCTTATGAATAATTTAATGTCTAAGTATTTGAGCATGTGTGCACGAATGTCTACTTCATGCAATAACGGCTTCATGAGTTAGGTTTTAATTCGGACATATATAGTGTACCTGACACTATATTAATTCATAACTCCGCATTGTTAGACTAAAATAAAATAAAAATACAGTTTTCTCAACTTCTTGCTGTAAAACTCAAATAGATACGAAGAATTGGCTTGCTAAGAAAACCACGTTAACATTATAAATCAGAAAAATATGTACCCTATTCTAATAAGAACAAAACAAGGCAAAAGAATTTTTAAAGTTCAAGCAAAATTGAATCATTAACGCGCGTAGAATAACCTCCACCGCTTCAAAAGCAATTCCTGTGGTTAAATTACTGAATAGCATGGAAATAGTATGAAACAATGAGATGGGTTGGGCACCAAGCGACTCCTTGTCCGATGATGTTGCACAATTACCAGGCATTAAGAAGACTTGAGCCGTGTTAAATTTCACAGAGCCCGTAGAGAATGGCCGGCACCCGTAACCTGAGGTCGTTTTATCGTCCACTTAAATGCTGTAATAATGGGGACCTTACATGTACTATAACTTGGAATCTGCTATTATGTGGGTAGAGATCATCTTTTTCTACGGTTTTTAAATGTAATTATAGAATAAATGTGTCAACTTGTTATATAAATGTCGTACATGATCTTAAATAATTAAGAACACAATAACATTTGCATAAGGAATTCTACTAATTGTATCTATGTGAAAGTTCACAAGTCTGGGTGTTTGTATTTAATCACACAGAGACTCAATTGGTTTGTTTCTATTGAAGTATACAGGTAATTTATAACCCGTATTACTGCATAGGCTATTTTTTGTTCATAAAATAGCCATTCCCCGGAATGGCAATTAACGTTAAATTCGAGAAAAATAACAATCATCTAGTTTTTACATAGCATCTTGTTCATGCTTGACAACAATAAATTTGTAGCACAACTTTACAAATAGCATCTGAATTTAAGTGTAGTGACTTGTCTACTTCTAGTTTTAATTTTATTTACCTTTCTGCTTTCCTAGGGATCACCACTATTTGCAATCAGACAACGTCGAGTATCCACTGAAAATACAGAGGGAACCATCTTCCTGGTTGGACCATTGGACTTCGAGGCTCAGTCTATGTACCATTTGACTCTATTAGCTGTGGTAAGCAAACTTCAATAACTCATCAACTGAAACATTCCAATTTCCATATCATTTTTCTATTAAGTATAATTTATTTACTAATTTAGTTCAACTGTAATTTTTCTGTGATACAATCCGATACTAAAAACTTGCTTGTTAACCTAAATAGCATAATTAAGGTTTCAACCATAATAAACTTTAGATTTCGGTCAACTTCCATAGGGGAAAAGTTATTTCAAAGAAATAAGGTTTCTCGAGTTTTCTAATTACGTTTGGTTTTATAGCGTTTCTTATGATCATTAACACGTAATTAACACGTGTCGTGTTACGTCTAATTAGTTTTTTATATCATTCCTAAAGATGTAGGCATATGTATATTAGAACCAGTAACCTGTCTAATAAATTATTTATCAAAGCTCACGACCAGTTATCGAGAAATCATGAATTCTTACTAGATTCTTAGGAATGAAAAGATAGATTTTTTCCAATATTAATATATATTCTTTTCTTAAGTAAAGCATAAGAAAGTTGTAAAGAAACCGCTAGAGTGCAATTTTCGGGTAATAACCTAAACCTTGTTAAATCATTATAAAGTTTAATGTAATTTTATTACAGGATCCCTACGTAGAACTGGGCAAGGATACTCGTAACATCGCTGGTCTAGAAGTAGTAGTGGTAGTCCAAGATATACAAGATATGCCTCCAGTTTTTACTTCGGCACCGCCCATCACTCACCTGCCTAGACAGGTGGCTCCTGGGGATAGGATTGTGAGGGTCCGAGCTGAGGATGGAGATAAAGGTGCTCCAAGACAGATCAGATACGGTCTTGTATCTGAAGGAAATCCTTTTACTCCCTTCTTTAACATCAATGAGACCACTGGTGAGTTGTTTTCTTTTTTTGGATCTCAAAGAATGGCCACAAATTTGTTAATAGTAAGGATGCATGTCTCGCCAAGGCGAAGGGAGTCTATAAGGCTTTTTTCTCTTACGCCAATGAGAATCACGCCAATTAAACACCTTCAGTCTGTCACTTTCACAATACCTTCCGCTTTAACAATACCTTGCTGAAACTAGTGCTAACATGCCAGCGACATTATTATCGTCTTTACGCAGATTAGCTGAACTGAAAGATAGACAATTTTGTTATTTGACTTGTTGGAGTCATAGGTAACCGACACTCAAATTTTATTTATTTAAATAAATTAGCTATCTCATTCTGCTGACCTAATTTCAATATACAAACAAAAATTGCAGACGCAACGTCTTGTCCTCGATCGTGTTTATTGAAATTGCCCATCAATTTAATCCTACCATCTCAAATTGGTATTTGTATAGTTTGAAATTGATATTGCTGTCAAAAACAGATCTGTAGGGTGCGAATTTGTATTAAATTCATGATATAACGGTTTAAATATTATGTTTTCGATGATGAAATTGTAAGAAGCTTCCTATACTATAACTTAGTGTATTTTGTAAAGTTCTTTTTTGGCTATAAGAAAAACTATCATAACATAATAAAGAAATTTAGTTTTCATCATAATATACCTATTTCAGTAGGCTTTAAATAAGTCTCGTCATTCAAACGTGCCAATTTTCTATTAAAAATTGTTATAGATTCGATAATCACTTGGCTATGATCTCGCAGAAGAAGTCAGACACACAGTTAGTAAGATATTTCAAAATTAACCAGGACATTCTCTAAACATAATAGACATAACATACTCTAAAATAACCTCAAGAATTTATATAACCCATCCCTATTTCATTATGGTTACAACAAAGTGCTAACCCACGTTAACATTTGCACCCAAATTAAGGTAAACATATGTACGTTACACTTAAATTTTGAGGTTGAATTTTCTTCCACAACATTCTACGATTCCGTTCTGAAAAACGCAAAGATTATACGTTTACGTGCGTAGGTCACTGCCTTTATAACGACTGGCTATTTTTCCCTCACTCACATTACGTAGGGCTGTCGGTTTTATTGTTTTTACGTCATAAAATGAAAGTAACAATTTATTAATATTTTTTAATTACTTCATAATAAAAGGCAGAACTCTATAAGATTGCTCGTTTGTAAATCATTGAAATAAATATGAATTTAAATTGTGATTTGGACTTATTTGAAACTATATATATATACTATATATACACACATCAACACGGTCTAGGGATATTTCATACTCAATTAAATAACTCGATAAGTACTGGCCGCATTAGAATCTTTTATACACCGATTTGTTTGTAATTTATCTCAGACTAATTCCAAATTAAAATTTTTGAAAATTCTTTTGTTTCGGTGGCATAAAATGTCTTGATGTGTAGGAGAGGGAATTTTCATTTGTGCGAAATTCAGAAAACAATACGAATTACGTTTAGTTACTGTTTTTTTTTTCATTTTTAAACGAAAGATAAAGTTAAAATTGAGGTATTGTAGCCATGCAACGCCAACATTTGTCGAGGGCGGAGATGTTACGAGCTGTGGGAATGCTGGAAGCTGGGTCAGTTCAGCGTAATGTTGCTGAGGCCATAGGGACCTACCAAAATGTAATTTCAAGATTGTGGACACGCTATCGTGCCACAGGTGAAGTAGCGGAGAGGCACCGGGGGCCAAGTCGCATCACTACCCCCAGTACATGTCATATAAATAATTAACACATTGATAGTAATACGCTTTTTTAAAAATATCCCTAGACCGTGTTGATGTGTGTATATATTATATATAACTAATCATTCCTCCTGAGATTTAAGCATAACTTTATAAAAGTGGCTTTATATATTTACAAACATACTGCCGACCTTGCCATGTGGTTTTACTTTCGTAAACAGTACAATTTACATAAGTCACGTCATATACGAAACATCCTGAAACGGATTTGATAAGTGACGTTTGCCAATTATTATTGGCTAAGGTGTCCGATGTAATTTCTTTTAGATGCTAATAATATGCAGATAGACTTCACAATGACGTTGATATGATCGTTTTCCTTGAAGTCGGATCATGCTTACATGCAGCAGTCCTAACTTACGAACCAAATCTTAATAAAACAGCGTTTTAATAAAATTCAGCAACCCTATACGCTAACCCTTACAATTTTAACCCTCTTGAAGAACAAGGAACGCTGCCGTAGCGTGTGGCCAACGTTATTTATGATACATGCAAATCTAGTAGCGGGCATAAAGTGCTGCTTACTATACTATATGTAGGAGTATTTTATATCCCTGTTGTACTACTTAATTTAACACTAGTATAACGTCACATGTAATATACGTCTAAATAGAGACGTAATGTTTGCCATTTCTTTCGAAAATAATTGTCCTCAAATCTCAGTTGTCAATTACTGCGCACGCAACCAAAATAAAAATAAAGAAATAAATAAATAAAAATATAGGGACAATTCATACAGATTGAGCTAGCCCCAAAGTAAGTTCGAAACTTGTGTTATGGGATACTAACTCAACGATATTATATTTTATAACAAATACATATATAGATAAACATCCAAGACCCGATGCCAATCAGAAAAGTTCGTTTTTCATCATGACCCGACCGGGGATCGAACCCGGGACCTCCTGGGTGGCGGTCTGGCGTGGTAACCATTACGCCACGGAGGTCGTCAAAAACTTAAATAGAGGTTGAAATTTTAAAATAGTGAGCGATTATATGTACAAAATACCAACACATTTGGGCAAAGCCAATGGACTTGAAGGCTCTATTCAAAAGGGCTGCGTACTCGATGACGTCGATTTAACTAGCCGAGTGGTTATAGTAGTCAACCGATAAGTTGCAGAAAGACATGTAATTGTCAAACGAAAGAAGAAATAAAAGATACCTAGTTCGAAAGTTAATGCGGAATAAAATTCCGTTTCAGAAACTGGCTGTTTGTATTTCAAAGTATGAAGGACGTTATTGAAATTGGCTCTGTCATGTAGATTTTTCGGTATTACAAATTCAAATTGAAGATTGTGCTAAGATCTATCAAAACTTATTACTTGGTCATTTGATGGCATTTGTGTTTGTCTCAAGTCTGTTTTTGTAGTTTATGTAAGATAAGATCTTTATCGGGACAAGCCCACCACACATTCCCACCGATGTGTCTTCTGTGTAGCCAAGATCGACAACAACGACCTCAGATTGACAATAAGCAATGAAGCTTATTGACGTCCCGGGGGAGAAAACTACAGCTGTCTTGGAACTCACAACGAATTTAATCAGAAAGAAAATAGTCGGAGTAGGAAGTATTGAAAGGACTTAGACAAAACGCATTGGTGTTACTGATGTCCATAGGCGGCGGTGACCGCTTTCTATCCGGTGGGCCTCTTGCTTGTTTGTCTACTGTATGACATACTTAATTAAAAAAACTGTTGAATTTTGTATTTTTCGTTCAAAAAGAAAAGTATCTATACTAGTCGCCAACACGACTGAGTCCCGCAGACGTAAAACGAAGTTCGAAACTCATACATATCACTCAATGCATAACGACAATCGATTTTCAAATTGTCAAAAAAAAAAGTGTGTGTATAAACTCTGAGTCCAAATTTTGGCGCGTACTTTTAGTCTAATTTAAGCGATGTGGTGTCATATAGTTCGTTTCCCAACAAGACGCCACCATTATTTTGTTTGCAATAAATTATCCCCGCTCTCATTCGCAGACACTGCGAATCGCAATTAATCATGGTATTCCTATAAATTGTTAGGAGTAATAAATAAAGCTTAGGTACTAGTAATAACAGCGATGTTCAATTATTTTTATAAATCATACTTCTATTGTGCTATTTTATTTATTATGTCAGAGTAGAACAAACTAATCGGTAGGACTGTTCCGATGGCATCGACGATAGATCTTAATTCGTCGGTGCCTATGATATCACCGGGTACTATTTCACATACATGCCAATACAATACATAAGAGAGAAAATGGGAAGGAAGAAAGACGTCGAATAAGATCCCGTCTCATATGTTATAACTATTACTAATAATGTAGAGAGAAATTACGTTCTTATAAAAAAAAATGTACTTTGGGTTCCATAGCATAATAGAACGAATCACACAAGAGTCACAAAACAGCTTAGTTTAATTTTCTACAGACTATGTGGTCTGTAGAAAAAGGGATTAGAAATAAAGACAGCCAGAGACCACGACGATAATTCTATCCGTACCCGCGACAAATGACTCGTTTGATCACTAAAACATTACAGAAATCATTTAGAGCACATTCATCACTGTACGTGTACGGGGTCAGTAAGGAACTATTTTTTGCTGTGATTGCCATCAGTCAGTCCGTCCGCTTCCGTAGGATATCCTACTTCCTTATCAGCTCGCGTGACCTACTTCTACACTTGCTTTATACCAAAACTTCACTAGTTTCAACTTTCGTCATTTACAGAACAATTAACTAAAGTCATTTAACTATGCTTAGCATATTTCACGATTGCATAGTTAAGACACGCTTAGAGGTATGCATGAGTCATGCAACTATTCAATTTCCATATAATTTTAAAGTTTAACTTGTACGAGTATATTATCACTTTTCATTGTAAATATCGTTTTTTGAGTATGTTCAGCATCTATGTAGACTTGACAACCAAGTATACGATACGTCTCAAGTTGAAAGATGTCGACTTTGCACGAAGTAAAAAAAAAAAAAAAATTTATTTCCTTACTTTTACTAGCTTTTTGGACTGTCATCGATAACTACACTTTTACTGAAGTGTTATACCTCCAGGTGTAAACTTTAAATGCCGATATCTTTCGGCTCGCGAAAAACAAGACCCTGACTGAGCCCTGACTGCCAACCTTTGCTAGTTGGAGAGGCACCCAAAGAAGAAGAAGAACTTTTCATACTGACATTTTTCGATGACACAAAGCCTATATTATATGTTGCTCAGCGATGAGCTTAATCTATTTGTGGAAACCGCGTAAAAATCCGTTCAGTAGTTTCGAAGAATAGCCAGTACATACAGACAAAACAATTTGAAAAAAAATTGTGTTCTGTTACTCTTTTCTTGTCACCTTGTAACATTTTTAGTTAATTTTATTAAATGTACGGACACACGGGTTCCTACTGTTTTATTGTAATGTATAGATACAGCGACTGATTTACAGAGAAGGAGTCCTAACCATTCCTATTTCAATACCTCCCGCCCAATGCATAATATGGTGCAACGGGGCAAGTCTAGTAACAGCATAATATCTCATTAAACCAAACCCGTCGACTGGCCCATTGTTTGTAAAACCGATCATAAGGAGCACTTCCTTTGAACGTTGTGAGCTGACAATAGACTAGTTCCGACATTATCAGCTAACTATGCTGAATAACAGTTAAAATCTAGTGGTCAGCACACACGTTAGGAACAGCCAGTTTCTGACACGCATTTTTAAAAGTAAATAACCTTAGAGTACAGATAAGCAAGCTATAGAGCGCGCTCTTTGACCATTGTGCAAAGCGTAAGCAGATGTTCTGTAGTGCTAATTTTTAGTTTGCTTCCATTTCGTCGTTTTTACAGCTCTGCACTGCACATTTCACCATGATTCCTTAAAATTCCGAATAAATAACATCGAGAGAAAGAATCAGCGTGCGTGACTAATAGCTTCGTTCGTTGCTGGCTTCGTTGTTGCTGTTCTGAGTTCGTCTGTTTGATCATACTCGTGCCGTGCTTACCGTTCATACTTGATCAAGCGCGCTCTATAGCTTGCTTATCTATAGTAAATAACACATTAAGTTATAAATAGTTGTCACTATCAAACTAAAGAACAATAAAGAGATAGCTTGAGAGTATTAAACTATCTGTGCTTGAGACATAGGTAATGTGAAATTAAAATTGAAATGCGTTTCAAAAATTGGCTGCAAATCGTTTACTCAGGCAGAGACCATTAGCACAGAATAAATAATAGTACTACGTACAGAAGTTACACTCCTTTGATGCCATTAGGCCGATTCTATTTAACTAAAAATTATTTCTAAGCTATGTCACCATAAACCCAAAGGTTGCTTTGAAAAGATTTTAGCAATAAGCCCGCCTTGTTAACAACAAGTACACTAGTATGTAATCTTTCCGTGTCAATCGTGTTATTACTTTTGATGTACGTATATTGTTAAAGCATAATTTATAACATTGTCAAAATCAACTTTTCGTCTGACACGTTTTCACGCTCTACAGAGTGTTAAATACTGTAAAATGTGTACTTTTGCTGATGTTTTCATTCGTTTGACCAGGTGACATTGATAATAAATTAAGTTGGCGAAGGAATCTTGAGAAAATCCATGTCAAAGATATTATTTCAATAGACGTGCGAGTTAACCTAAGAACCAGGATAATGCTAGTATGGATTTCATTTAAGGTGAAGTTGTAACATTATAGGAATTAATTTCGTTTCGTACTTAGTGATTTATTACCACACTTCCCATTTCAAGTTTCTACAAACTCATCAAATAATGACAGACCCAACCTGAAACTCTTGAGCCTCAAGTACTATAAATACACAGAGGTTACTTTGACACATGAATGATAAGAGATATAAGAAACAATTTTTCGATATTGCCACCGTAAAACATGCAAACATAGTTGCGCAGATTTGCTAGTGCGTAATAAATCGTAACGATATTCTAAGTGTGTCGCGTCTTTGGTGCGCGCATTCCTTCATTATTGGTAGCGCAAAGTTGCAAATTTATCTCATTAATCTTAACCATACAGGACAAACTATTGAATAATCGGGATTCGAGATGAATGCCCAAGTAACCATTCTTAACTGTAGGAGCACCAATTAAACTATTTACTTGGGCACATAAATTTCAAGTATTCCAGGAAGGCTGAGAAACTTCGAACATGGCTATTGTCTAGTTCTAAGCCCTTTAACTATTAGATACATGGTTTCTATGTAATATAAAAGAATTTTGATTACGAAGATTCGTGAAGATGGGAATCAGAACGTGGTGGGAAAAAATTGTGAAGATTCCAAAGAGCTTATATTAGGCCTATTTGAATAAAAATATTTTGAATTTAGAACAAAACGGTACCTAACTAATGAATGTAGAATTCATTCGTAAATAATAAGTTTAGTATAAGACCGCGTTTTCCGAGTAGGTATACTATTTAGTTTCAATGATATGCTCTGAAAATTATATAAATGTTTTGTTTAGAAATTTGAAAAAAATCATGGTTTTAGTCCATATCCTGAACCTTCTATGAAAACTATTACGTTTAAGTAAGCTCTACTAATTGCCGAGTAATAGCCAACGAACTTATAAAATAAAATTTATTTGATGAAAACTTACAAATGTGATAGAATTTGATATTGGACTCATTTGAAAGCAAAGCACAGCAAATACGAAACCCCACACTGTGCATGGCCCGACACGCACTTGACCGTTTTTTTGTTTGCTCATTGCTCTGTTGTTTTGCTCTGTCGTAAAAAAATACCATGAACTTATACTATTTCATTGTCCCACTGCTGGTATGTGGGGCTTCAATCTTTATTCAATGGTGCAACTTCATAATGACAGTCTTTATGAAAACAAGGAAGTCTATTACTCTATTTACACAGTAAATAGCCTAATTATGTAAGCATGCCATAACAAGCCGCATGATTCATTATAAAAAATTAATGAGCCAAATTTGTGCCCTGTCACCATCACGAGACGAGTCTCTTGTATGTTAATTAAACATTTTTACTGCTGACATGTACTTGACATGATGAAAGTTTAATGAAGGCATTAACCACGACCACGACAATAGTTTTAATACATAATTTGTATTGTTTAGTTCTTAATGTCTTTTTAAATTATTTCCTTTGCATTAATTATCATTGTGCATTGTTGGCCTATGATTGATATGTCTCTTTGTCGTTGTCATCAGCCTTCATGGGCCCACTGCTGGGCATATCGCCCTCCAAGGCCTATCAATCATCGGTCCACATTAAAGTCTATCGTTTGCGACATTCTTCGCTACGCGTTCGGATCCAGTTTTTTTTCCAGCGTATGATATTTTCTAGATTATTAAAAGGCAATGTAGGTAGGAGATCAGACTATTGGGTTCTCCATAGCAATCATCAATTTATTGCCCATGCACTTGCCCATAGATATATAATTATAATACTTTTCCTTTGATTTAATGCGTCCATTGTATAAAATCTACAAAAAAAATAATTTGAACTATTAAAATGCATGTAAATAAACTTTTTTTAATTACCTGTTTGATACCACCAAAAAAATATTTTAATTATTGCGCCATCTAGTGGTATTATCTGAAAGCACTTATCAATTTTCTGCACAAAATAAAAATATTACAATAGTATCTGCCCCTCCCTAAGAGATGGCGTATACTTGAATAAAATAAAACTATCTAATTTAAAAGATAAGCCTATTCAAAAACAATATTATATTCTAAAACAAGTAAAGATAATTATAATGACTTCATAGCATCGATTAATTTTAACAATTTGTAAAATAAACACTGCTTATTTAATGATGAGATTTACAACCACAAGTGATAGATGTCGCTAGCCGAAAGGTTTCTAAATAGTGTTAAAATTACAATAAATAAAATTGATCGTGCGTTTAAAAAAATGTAATGAAACAAATATGAAATGAATATTCCGTTCTTAATGACCTCTGACATAAAATTTAATTTCTTACATCAAATTATCTAACGCATTTCTCACAGATTTCTTTCAGAAATCGATGCTCCTTATTGATCTGTCTGTTATTATTATTATTGCAAGCATACCATCTATTTACCTTTCATCTTTTTCAGGTGAAGTAACCCTCGAACGTCCAATAGAAGAGATTGCAGCCATATCCCACGCCGGAGCACCCATCCTTCTCACGGTGGTAGCTGAGGAGGTCAGGCTGTCACGAGAGGAGCCAGAAGCTATGTCCTCGACTGTCCAACTCGCGTTCATTTTACCTGAACGGGAGAACTCGCCGCCGTACTTCGAGAATCAGTTGTGAGGATACATTTTTAATGCACTAAAATCAACTTTTTATAAAATTTTACGAAGAAGACTTGTTTTCAAAATGGCTCCTACATTTTTTTTTCAACTCAAAACTATGACAGCGGTCGCCCGGTGCGCGATGGTGCGTTTGTGTCACAGATATCACAATACAAGAGATATGGTTTGTGGGCGGGGCACATGACGCCATTTTCTGCACAAATGTGCAGGAACTTGATTGTTCTAAGTCATTCACAAAACAACGCTTCCGCGAACACACGTCCGTGAATGTCAACAAAAATGCCGGCTTGTGCTTTAATTACGTGCAAAAATCGCAGTGATACGGTAAATTCAAGTAATAGTGGTGTTACTTATCATAGGTAAGTCATTTATTTAATATTTTTCTATATAAATGACAAATTAACGAAATATTTTTGAGGCATAGAAATCATTAAACAATATACGGCATAGTCGATACTTCCGTTAAAAATATTGTCCATTGCTTGTTTTGGATACGCGTTTTTCAATGTTTTGCGGTATGCACGTACAATGGAATGCAAACGTAACGATAACTACAATGTTGTGAAAATATCGTGG
The DNA here is from genome assembly GCA_905163395.2 of Endotricha flammealis. NCBI lineage: Eukaryota > Metazoa > Arthropoda > Insecta > Lepidoptera > Pyralidae > Endotricha > Endotricha flammealis. Next base: position 5,141,013 of record LR990865.1, read on the forward strand.
TACCGCCGCTTGTAGCTTCCGCGATCTGTCAAAGTGATAATGGCCGTCGCACAAGCCATGTAGTGCTGCCAAAAGTAGAATATTTTAGTATCGATAATTTTGTATTTCTAATTTTTGAAAGTATAATAATTTGAAACTTTTACTACAGTGCATTCCTTGTACAGGGTGTCCTAGTCCCATAAGTATTGGATCAAACTCAAGGGGAAAGTAGCTCACCTAAAAACTCATTTGATTAGTTTAAAAAAAATCGCTTGTTATTATGTACTAATTTTTTTAAAGTTCTTTCTTTTAATTGGTTGTATAAAAATTACTATTTTCCAAAAATAAAATAAATAAAAACTAAACTTTGGTAATTTTTTTTTCTTTTTTAATTATTTAAAATTAAATAGGTATTATAGTTCATAGTTGTAGTCCGTAATAAATTGTTATTGTAAAATATCGAGAGGTAGTTATCGATAATGCTTGTCGCCCTTTTTCATTAGGTGCCCGTCACTATAATACACTTCTTACATCTGTGTTCGTAATCAAACTGCAAATCACGGGCTTACGATTTGTGTGAGTGTGACTGTCGGAGATTATTCTATGAATGTGTTAAAATGTAACTGTGTGTGTAAGTGGCGACATCGGTTCCGGTACAAAAACTGTCTTATTACATTTCTCTTCTTTCTGTGTTCTGAGGTTTGTGTAGTAATCGCAGTGAGTAATCGTAATTTCGCCACCATAGGGCGCGGTCGATTCCCGCTCGGGGCAAATATTTTATGTGATGGATGGAAGGATGGATGGCATGAAATGTGGCATACGCTGTATGAAATCTATACATATAATAAAACAGTAGACCCCGATATGTCTGTACATTTGGCAAAAATGGAGAGGGAACAGTTAGAGTAAGGTAATAACTAAAGTCCAAGTAATAAAAGCAAAAAATGTTTTTTTTGTTTTTTTGTCTGTCTGTTTGAACGCGCACATCTTCTAAGTTACTGAACGGATTTTGATGCTGTTTTCACAGGAAGATAGAGCTCGGGATGGAGCAGAGTATAGGCTTTGTTTCATTTAAATCGCATGTCAGGAAAAGGAGTTATCCTTATTTTAACATTACAACAGCTCGTGTGTAATAAAATTCTCAGTATTCTATAAGCTCTGTTTATGTTGGTATGACTTAGGATTTCAGGCTTTCTTTCTATACCTCCTATTTTTGTATATGACTTCTTTGAAAAACTTTTATACGACTGGTTTGTTGGTACATTGCGATGGTACAATACCTAGGTCACTGACAATGACTATAAATATTTCACAATAGCTAAAAGACCGGTCGCCCGAGAACGGTTACAAGAGTTTGTTGCCTGATGGTAAGCAATTTGCTTGTGTTTCTATCCGAGAAGAATGTACCAGAAAGATAAGATAAGCGAAGAAGATTTTTATGTTTTCAAATTGTTAAAAAAAAATATTTTTCAGCTACATCACATACCTGGATGAGAATGCTCTCCAAGGCACGGCGCTTACCTTCAATGATCCATACATACCCCAAGTAAACGACAATGACTCTGGAAAAAACGGTGTGTTTTCCCTTACATTAGTGGGGAATAATGGAACTTTTGAAATATCACCTACGGTCGCAGAAAGACATTCACAGTTTATCATCAAAGTGCGGGATAACACGATGCTGGATTATGAAGCAAGGAAGTCTGTGATATTTCAGGTAAGAGATCTGACAATAATATCACCAACGCCTCCTAGCGCAGGATTATCCCTACGCTAGGAGGTATGGTTATCCTTATTTCATATAAATGTCATGCAAATACAATTTCAGTTACGTTATTCCTACCTCTAGGAGGCGTTGATGAAAACGAGCAAAATAATTGCATTTATATTGACGTAATAGAATCAACTTTCGCTTGTCATCATTTATTATTACTAAATGCTGTAGTAATCATCTCATTATGGCTCAAATTTTTACATTACATTTTTTATTCTTTAGTTACTATTATAATATCACTATCATTCTAATTACTAACTATATCTAAAAATCCTGAGAAAATCTATATTTCAATGTCATTATTGAGTAAAAACTTAGCATTAAAACACAATACACATAGGTACTTAATCAAAGTCTCAATTTCTATTATCTAAATCTGACAAACGTGTTTTATTATCAGATCATGGTTGCTCTTCTCATGTATATTAGTAGCTTGACCTTTTACACTATGATCGATTCTTCAAACTTGACCTTTCTCGTTTTTATTTCTAAATCCTATTAACATCTACCATCTCATCTACTTATATTTTGTAAGTCATGTTATAGCATGAAGTTACTAATTTATCAAGATTTTGAAGTAATCTACGAAGCTGTTTTATGTATATCAACAATTTCTTTTTTACAGATACTAGCTCAAGAACTTGGTCCAGCAACAAATTTATCAGCCACTGCCAATGTGACGGTTTATCTAAATGACGTTAATGACAATCCTCCTGTATTTTTAGCACAGTCATATGATGTTGAACTCCCCGAGAATGTTACAGCAGGCACTAGATTAGTGCAAGTCGCCGCTGACGATGTAGATACAGGAGTATTCGGGAAGATTCAGTACACTGCCATATTAGGATATCTAAATACATCATTACATTTAGATCCTATTACAGGGTTAATAACCGTTGCAACGAACAATCACGGCTTCGATCGTGAGGCAATGCCAGACTTGCATTTTTTAGTAGAGGCTAGAGATAATGACGGTGTAGGTTTAAGAGTAACAGTGCCATTAATTATTAAGTTATTAGATGTAAATGATAACCCACCAGAATTTGAAAGGGAGTTGTATGAATTTGTGTTGTCGCCGAGTTTGAACAATTTCACTTCGGCGGCTTTTGTAAAGGCAGTTGATAAAGATGCAGAACCACCAAACAATGTAGTTAGATATGAAATATCACAAGGAAACCCAGACGGGAAATTTGCAATAAATGAAGAGTCAGGTAAATATCTAAATCAATTATGTACTATACCATCATAAATTATCTCTTATCTGATTGGTATATTATTTATTGTGTTCTAGGTGAACTGTACCTTCTAGAAGCATTAAAAAGAACAAAGAAACAAAACGTTTATAGACGAAAACGTCAATACAACTCTGATCAAGAAAATGGTGTTTTTGTCTTAAATGTCAGAGCGTACGACCTTGGAGTTCCAAGAATGTACTCTTCTACAGTGGTGAAGATTTATCCACCAGAAAGTAAAACAAGAACAATGTCGTTCATAGTGCCTGGTCGTAACCCAGATAGAATGAAGTTAGAAGAAGTACTGAGCACGCTTTCTGGAGGTAAAGTTACTATTATTGATATAAAACCATACAAAGGAAATGCTGCAACAGACTTGACCGCTCAAGAGTCTAGTCAAGAAAAGTAAGTATTTTTCATTTATTTAGAAGCCTATTATTATGAACGTATTATTTATGTGTTAAACATTTCCGTTAATGTACTTGTTTTTCCATTACAGGAGTGAAGTAGTAGCTGTAGTGAGGATGACAGAAAACACGGCAATAAACGTTGCCAAGCTTCAAGAGCAACTGGCCAAAAATGTAACCATATACACCACTGGTACAGGCATTAGTACCGGACCAGTATCAGGTTCGGGTTCATCAAATAGTGGATCCAACAATGGAGGTGGTTCCGACAATGGAGGTGGGTCCAACAATGAAGGTGGGTCAACCATGAATGGAAATTCGGGGAATACAGGAAATACTGGAAGTTCAGGAAATATTGGGAGTTCTGGAAATACTGGAGACTCATTTAATACTGGAGTGTTAGCACCTGGAGTAAACTCTAATATTGGCACAGGCTCTGGTATTAATTCTGGCCAAGCTGATCATGGATCCACTGCAGACAATGGAGATCCAGTAAGTATTGTCAAATATAATATTATTATGAATAGAGATAATATTATTGTTTTAGATGATCCTCAACATTCGCAGATCGTGTTATAAAATAAGTAATTTTATATTTTCAGAACCTGTATAGAGCCGAAAGCCGCCTTCTATTCTGGCTTCTTATACTGCTGGCTATATTAGTAGCCCTTATATTACTATTACTGATATGTTGTTGTATTTGCGAAGGATGTCCACTATACATGCCACCAAGGTAATTTAAATATCATCTACTCACTTTATTTACCCTTTTCTATTCACAAAAAAACTGAAGTATAAGCAAATTATAGCTAATTTCATAATTATTCATAAACACAAAATTTCTTCGTTTTTCCCATTATTTTGTTACTTAATCTTTTTATTTTCTGTCATTAACAGACTAAAATGCACCAACTAATTTCTACGTGCATGTTTACACTACAGCTTTGCTACGTTTTATTTAGGTAATTATTTTCTGTTATTTATTTTTTATTATACACTTAGTCACATAGTTATACACCGATAAAATCTCGAAGCAGATAATCTAACATTACTAAATGCATGCAAGCACTACGTAACTTGGTAATTACACGATCTTTATTTACTTTCTATGTATATAATTATATTTAAGTTATAACAGATAGGTACATAGATATCCATTAATAAATTCTAGGAAAAGAGTGATACGTGTCAACTCCACAGAGGACGACGTGCATTTAGTGGTCCGCGACAAGGGACTTGGGGGAGAAAACAAGTCGACGCAAAATTTAGAAAATAAGTCCATACAAGCTACAGAGTGGAGACGACGAGAGGCCTGGAGTGCAGAACAGGCAGACTTGAGGACGAAGCCTACACAATGGAAGTTCAATAAGAGAAACTATAGATCTAATAAAGACCTACCTTCTAAGCCCGCATCAACACCAGGCGATCTACGGCAAGAATTTGTCCATGCCGCCGAAGACAACGATTACAGATATAGCAATGATGCTAGACAGTCTTTTCGTATGAGGTATGTAACATTTGATAATTAGTTTAAAATTCTAGATGCTTGCTCCTTCATGCAATTTATTAAAATGATTTATTTTCTATTACTACAGGGACGGCCCAAACATTATCTACACAAAAGAAATGCAACTTCAAGAAGCTTTTGCAAACAAACATAAGGAATACATAGAAGATTTAGAAAACGGTTATGACAGAATAGCAACATTACATTATCAAAGAAGAGAACATGATAACGATTCAATACGTAGGCATGAAATAGATCGTGGTTCTGAAGTTGGCGTTTTTCTCAAGTCTGATGTAGACAAAAATATTAATGATAAGTCTGAAAACCGAACAAAAGTAGAGTATCAAGAAAAAGGTCGAGCTCCATCGTCTCTTGGTAGGGACCATTTTTTCATAAAAGAAGGTAACACAGAAATTTTAAGACTTGTCACACGTGGTAAAAATGAAGAAGAACGTTATGTTAACCTTCCTATTCACCAACAACAAAGACCAGTAACTCTTATTCCTCATACACAATACGTCGTAGTCGATAGTGGCAAAGATTTACTCATGGAAAGATTTATTAGAGAACAAGGAGAGGAAGCCAATAATATTAGAGAAAGAATGAGTAAAGTAACGGACTTAGATAATCTCACGACTGATAAAGATGGAATAAATTTTGCTCAAAAATCTCAAATGGAAAATGATGCCCCAAATCAATATCATGATTATTCTAATGCTGCTCCGGACGTACCTGGGTCGATTCCTTTGAAGGCAGATTATTTGCAAAGTGCTTTATTAGAAATGCAAAATAAATCGTCAATTCACCAGGAACTCTTAGAATCTTCGCTAAGAAAACAAAATGAACTTTTACATCAAATACTCATTGAAAGAGAACGACTTTTACAGAACCAAGAGACTGCTTCTCAAGTTGAAAGTAAATTAGAAACTCAAAGTTTACCAGGACACTCAGTGATAGCAACCCAAACTGAATGTCATATTGGGACCCAAACTGAACCGCAACTCCTGAAACCAACAAGGAGAAAAGCTAGAAGCGATAATGATTCTTATAGTGAGGATGAATCACAAATGGTAGTCGAAGATGATAATAAAAAAGTAGCATGGGTGAAAAGAAGAAAACCCAAAAAAAAAATAAAATACAAAGATCCTAGGCGGAGCATTAGAATATACGATCTGAAAAGAAAAATTAAAACTCCCATTCTAGAAGAAAGCGAAGCCTCACCTTCTTTAGAAAGTGAAAAGCATATTAAAATAAGTAAAACCAATGAAAGAGAAGAGCATGTTAAAAATTATGGAGATAGGACTAAAAGCATAGTAACAACGTCAAAAAATGAAACAGTTTGTTCAACGCAAATTAAAGTCGCAGACGGCGATAAAAAATCAAGATTAAGAAAAGAAGTATTACTGGAAATATCAGATTCTCTAGATGAAAAAATAGATTCTGCCAATAGCGACAGGCGACTACGTTTGCAAAGACAGTCTCCAATAGAAAATGACCCAAAAGTTAAATTAGCTTTAGAACATGAGAGCAGTAAAGATAGTGATATTAAAAGCAGGAGTAGTTCTGCGTCAAAAGATAATCGAAATCTAATATTTTCAAGACAAGGTTCCTCGACTGAAGCACGTGAAAACATAGGACAATCTGTTTTGAAAATAAAGTCTCCAGAATTAGAAGAATCAACAGTGCAAAAAGAGATTCCAAGTGCTACAGAAACAAATACTAAAAAGAGTTCTGAAGAAAACGAATCAACAAAATCGACTGAAAATTCTAAAAGTGGTCAAAAAAGCGTACCCAGGTACATGCAGTGGTACGGTAAAAAATCGTCCGCAACAGTTTCAAAACCTGCTACGGATAAAGCTGAAAAAGTTGTCCCAAATAAACCAAAGCGGCCTTCAAAATCAAAAAACGAACAAGAGGAAAAGGTTCCAAAAGACGATAAAACTGGTCGATATGGTAAAATAATTAGTAAAGATAACCAAAGTGACAATCCTGAGGCAAAAAAAAACTTCAAAGGAAAAGAAAGTGAATTCATTCACCCTCGTCTTTTGAAAGAAGAAAAAGTCACACCCGTACCTGAAGGACCTTTACCTGATGTACATCCTTTGTTACAACATTCTGAGCACAGGTATGAACATCAATATGAAAATAAAAACCCGTTATGTTACATACAACCTACACACATACCCAAATACTTGAGTGGACAAGCGGGTCAATCAAACGCTCCGATATTACCAAGACGTCCATCACTCGAACAGCAACCTATTTACGTAAACCAAGATGACGTAAAGAAAACAGATAATATTACTAAACAAGATATTTCTGAAAGTGCACTAACTCACAGCATTTCTATATCTACCAGTTACGAGGAAGATCGTAAAAATGCTCCCGAAGTGCACGTTTCTAAGATAAATATAGGCGGTGATAGTGTACATGAGGTGCGAAATATTGGTAAAATAGATGACAATGACTCAGGAATTGCTATGAATACTTTAGTGCAACAAACGGGTAACGTAAAAAGGTTACCAATCACAGAAAAAAAGAGTATATTTACCATAGCATACGACGATGTTCAGACAAAGTCGTTAAGACCAGACAGCAGCTCAACGTCTTATTAGAAATCTATTTTATCGATGTATTCATCAGTATTAAGTGCCTTATTGTTAGGTATCTTACGCCAGTGTCAGACACAGTTCAAATATTTTAACACTCCCATGACATGTCCATGACTTTGCGTTGCTGCCGTATGTAAAAGTTCAAATTTTTAATCAAACTATGAATATTTGAAAGTGTTCAAATAAATGAAGATGTATCTGGCGCTGGCTATATTTTATTGGTCAAAAATGTCATATTTGTAATCCGTCCAAATGACTGTAATGACTATGTAAATATAAGAATAATACGATTGTAAAATCAACTGCCTTTGTTTGACGACTGGTATTAATTAGAAGTATTCTTTGTATGTAAATATGGAACATGTTGAAAATTATAATTAGATAAAAAAATACATATTTAAATTAATTTTAGCTTTAATAATATTCCTGTAAATATTTTTTATTGATCCCACAACGCATGCTGCTGCAGTGTGCTATTCTATATTTGTTATAAAATATAAAGTTATATAATATTATACTTATTATTACATTGTGTTTTATTCTTTCCCTACGTAGTAATACGTGGTAATACATAATTTGAAACCACCTGCTCAGCAGAATTAAATACAGTCATCATCACATCAACATCGCCTTGGTGGTCACAAGAAGTCCACTGCTGGACTACTTAAGCAATAATGTAGGTAACAAATTATTCCTTGACGAATTATAATTCTTTATTAAGGTCAGTCACCCTCCACGTAGAATAGATTATTTATTTTTTGTTTCATCCATCCATAGTATCCAATCCATAGTAATAAAGGCGAAAGTTTGTGTGTTAGGTACTACTTCACGTTCAAATGGCTGGGTCAATTTTTTTGATATTTGGTATGTAGGCGATACCTGGAGGTGAGGCTTGGATTAACACATAGGGTACTGTTTATCCCCAAAAGTACGCGATTTCCGTAGATTTTGTCAAAAGTCGGAGTCAGTGGCGCGTCATAAAGTAAGTATAAAAAGTGCATATAATTAGGCGCCTGCGACGAAAATACGAAATGAAGTTACTTTTTATACCATAAATTATTATAATTTTTACCCATTAATCTATTGAACACATTAATCTATTGAAACCTGATTGAAACTAATCTGATTATAAATTTAAAAATACATGAAAATAGAGTTTACATTAAATCACAGACATGTAAAAAAATAAACAAAATAATCAATACTTCAGTCTGGTTTGAACTATTTGTGCAATAGTTCAAATCCACACAACAGATGGCGCTACGGGTTTACGCCCATAAATCTTACAACCTTTTACAACATAATCAATGGTTTCAACTATTATCACAGCCAAATAAGTATTATTCAATTTTCATATTTTATCTTTTAACCACAGAGTACCTTATAACGGTATTTAAACCTCCTGGTAACCAGACCAGAATCATAATCTGCAAGCTTATGCTGTTATATTCTAACTTCGTGATAACGTCACTCCGCTCAACTTCCCGAGAGTGCACACACCAATGACACAGCCATTATTATCAATATCGACACCATCGAGATATTATTGTACCTACTAACGATTAGTTCAATAATTGACACACACAGTGGTGTAGAGCTTGCATCGGGAATTCAGTAAACTAAACACGAAGTGGGACGAAGAGGCTGTTGTTGTCCATCCCACAGTCCATCCATACTCTCGTTTTAGCTCCGCGAGAGTATAAAAGCTAGCACGAGAGTGTAGAGCTTGCATTAGACAATACAAAATTATAAAATACGCACATGACATGACGGTACGCACGGTTCATAAAAATAATTAGATAAAAATCACCCGCCTTTTTGAGAAGTGTTCGCAATTTTCGCACGAAGCAAATTTTGTGATGTCGAACGTACCAGTCTTTATCCTAAAGTACCAGGAGATCAGAATAAGTAAGGAGGTAGACGCTTGAACTATCTAGCTACGGTACAACACGCTAGAAAGAGATGCAGTTATATAAAGAAAGAGTACAGCATTATGTTTCTGTTTCATCTTAGCCCTGTCTCTTTCTATTCGTAATACGAACCAAATTGTGATGTCGAACGTACCAGTCTTTTTCCTAAAGTACCAGAACATAAGATTCAGTTAGGAGGTAAGACGCGTTTTACGTCCACTTCGTTAGAAAGAGATACAACTATATGAGAAAAGAGCAGCATTAAACTATGCTCTGTTTTGCTGCCATCTATTAGATCGTTTCAGAACATGCCATAGTATATAACGTAAGCACGTCACGTAGCAGTACTTTGTTCTACTCGATACTAGATGGCACTAAAACTATTCATACAAATTATTCTAAATTCCCAATAGATGGCGCCTGTTATCTAACGATAGAGGTTTTATTTAGATAATAAATAATTATTGTTGGTCGTGAACAATGATTATTTTAATAAGCAAGTAGGGACGAGAACATTGTTTATTTTGAGCAGCAGTTACTGTTTTTCGAAGGGATTCATCGCTGTATAACACATCGTCATCTTAGCCTATTTGTGCGTGAGCATTAAATTATTTTTTTCTTTTAGTTTCTGGTGCCACAGATGACAGGTTATTTGTTTACACAGATTTGTAGGAACCCGGTAGGAACGCTCTAGGGTAGGTAGGATTTGACCTATGTTCCCAGAAGTTCCTTTGAGGGAAACACGTGTATAATGTGAATTATACTCAGTAGTAAGTAATGAACGGTGTAGTTCTTCATTACTGTATTATAATTTATGATTATAATCTTCACATAAAATCAAATTGGCTGAGTTTAGCGTAATAGAATGTCGTCCAACAATTTTATCTAAATATCGACTATTCCCGAGCCAATCTGGATAGTGCGGATAGTAGTTTAGATTTATTGCTTTTAAAATAATGGGTGTTCCAACGAAAATTTCTTCCATTAAACTGGCACTCTTCGACCTGATTTGTTTTAGATTAGACTAAATTCCACAACAACAGCAGGCAGCGGCTCATGGACTCCCCCGGTGTCTCCGTGCTCCATATGTGGAGGTGATTACTTAACATCGGGTGACTCGCGTTTGCCAAAACCAAACAGTTGGCTTCTTCTGTAGGTGAGATTTGGTACGACAGAATATTTTAGATGAATCAAAGTGCCATACGATTCACTTATCCGCCAGTTTTACAACAGAAACGCATTTTAATTTTAATCCCACATTAAGTCTCATGCTATCTCTACTTTTCTTCTTTTGACTGTGACAGTTATGTTTTAATGCGTCATTGACTTTAAAAATGCGTTTCAGAAGCTGGCTGCTAGTCTTGCAAGAAGGTACGAAAAACGAGATTTGGACAACAGTCTACCTTCCCGACTTAGCAAAGTTGAATTGTTTCATCACAGCGTTCAATCATCCGCCTGAGTCGCTCCTCCATTCAGCTCATTTGCACAGGCAAGTCGCGCGGAAAATTATTTCTTTTCATATTCCCATTTTTCACGTCTTACTTAAAGTTTTATCCATCGGGAGTTCAAAAAATTCGTCTGTTTATTTTCCTTTTCCCCCAAAAGATAAGGCTTAATTTTTCTAAATTCTAACATTCTGTTCATTTTACAACTGTGTTTATGTTTTTAATGAATTAAATGTAAACATCTTTTTACAACTTGAGTTGTTTCCTCATTTTTGTGGTAATTGAGTTGTAATATTAACAGATAGGTATTACAGTATTATTTATTACGGTAATCGATTGACTTAGTTGCACGGCCTCTGACGTTTATCTTAGTTCTCCTCTAGAATACTATTTTATACCTACTAACTTTTATTTTACTTTCGATATTATAATGTTGGTATATTATCTAACATTATCTAACAGAAACAATCCGAAGAAGTAAGCTTATTGAAGTATTTAGCAGCCTTTGGGTTAAGTCAAAAAGTAAATCTTCAAAGCGTAATTAATATTATCACTTTTAAATTAATGTGCTCAGTTTGATAATAATGCCAAATGAAGTTAAGCTAAATTTATGAAATTAAACTTCTCAGCTGAACATATAAAAAGACAAACCAACCGAAACTTTTATTAATTTTTGAAGAAGCTTTGGTTACGTGGTGGACGTTTCAATGTTAGAAAGTACTAGGATAACAGAAGCGGACATGAGGTATGGAAATTGCGCTTCCCCGCGGCAACTTGCTTTCACGGTCCACTGGTCTGATCATAATAAAACTCGCGCCGTCGCCTTCACACCAAGTTTGACCATAAATTCCGTGGTCGCAGCCTACCGCTCGCCGTCGGCGGAATTCTCCCTAGATCTACTTTTAATATAATAATAAATATCAGTATACACTACTTTTTTGCCAACTTTTTTCGCTTTGTTTTCCCCTGGGGCGAGGCCATTAAAAAGGTTAGGGCGATATTTTATGCGATTTTAAGTGTGTAACAGCTATAATGTCCGTTATGTAGTTACGTAAATTGCGGAGTAGAAACTTATGGGTGTACTATGGCGCGTTTCTTTGGGAAGATTAGAAGTTTTAATTTCTATTTGTACGAGAAAATATTTTAAGGTTAATGACATTATATTTGCTCTACAACAAGATGTGATAGAGATTTTGATGTTGTCGAGCAGCTTTACAGAATGGTAGAGAAATAATGTACCTAGCTAGACCCGGGAGCTGGCAACGCATTGGTAGAGCACCTGGTATTGCTGATGTTCATAGGCGGCGGCGGCAGTACGGACTTCTTATCAAATGACCCAGTTGCTTGTTTGCCTTTCGAATAACATAAAAAAGTCGTTTAAAAGAAATAATGACAACTAAATAGGTACATGTATATAGGTAGAGTTGTAGTGGATAAGAATTGCTTACACGTACGTCTCGTACGTATTTAAGCTATTCTTTTTTTAAACTACATGTTTATTTTCTTAAACAAGACCACAGATCATTAATATTATATGCCTCCGTCGCAAGTGTCAGCCGATACCTCTCATTATACGGAGAGGGTTAAGTTTGAAGTATCATTGCCATTTATTAACGGTCAAGTTAACCCTTCTGCCGCCCGCCCAAATTAGGACGGATTGCTATAAGTGAATTATTAAATTGACGTCATTTGTTTTGTCATATTTTTGATAATTTTTAACAAAATGAAATTGACAGTTTGATTGATAAATCGTACAGTTTAAAAACTAAGTGTAGAGTTGTACAAAATCATTTTAAAATTAATTATATATTAAATTTAAAAAATATATTATAGCTTTCCTTTCATCGAGATATTAACTAGTACTTATATTATATTGATGGTGTCTTTTTTTAAATACATATTATAAAAATAAGATCATTTTTTAAATCTTGACGCTGATGTCCAGTACATAATCTTTTCTTTCTTGCTAATAGGTACCTTAAAGTAAACTATTGTGTCAGTCAGAACATTTTTATCATTAGAAAAAATACTTATGATAAAAAATTATGAGTACTAAATTTATCCAAGCTCAGTATTCAACCCAATTAGTCAGGTAAACAGTGTAAAAACATTAATTACAACTTTCTTTTATTAATTCCCCGGACAAAATTGCGTCCGCCAAAAATTGACACTTATTGCTTTTTCGCCAAAATTTCTCCGTGAAAATCAATTAATCAAAATGGGCTCACCCAATAAATCCCCCAACATACTTTAATTATTTTCTTATGATTTTAATTTGTGCCCCTCTGTCGAAATTTTCGGATTTGCGAACAACTGTCTCCACGTTGATTTTTTCCACTGCGACTGTTATTAATAACGAAGAAAGATAATTAATACTACTTAAAATTTGTTTAACCATTCCGTAACTTAATTAGAAAATCTTTTTTTCAAAGCGAAATGAAAACAGTGGCGCAGCTGCCGGCAAGGTTTTTGAATAATGAAGCATATTGAACCACCTTGATTTCAACGTTTTTACATTGTTTAAGAGTGATATTAGGAACCATAAGCAGCCATTGCAATGTCAATCTAGATCGAGACATTGTGATGTTGATCCGTGTAACGTATGCTATTGACGGATTGACACTTCTTCGTTTCTGCAGTTGAAGACACCTTTAAGTCTTTATTATGACTTTCTTATTATTATGCTCATCTGCCATTAGTAATATATTTTTAAACGTTTTTACAAAGACAACGAAGAAACAATGAAAATTCCAAGGCTATTCACAATCATTCAAATCGCACACCAAGGGATCCAGTATTGGACCCAAAAACCGCGCAATTAGTCCGCCATTCGTCCACAACAAAAGGTCCCTTCCCCGAAAATTAGTGATGACTTCAATAAAAATAATTCTTGTCTTTTAGGCAAATTGCATCGCGAAAAGTCCAAGAAAGCCTTTAATTAAGGCTCGCCCTCACCCCGTAAACAGCGACCGTCACCTTTTATTTTTGTTAATTCTCAGGGCTCTTTCTTCGCCGCATAAGTTATGGGTACCTTTTAGACCGCACGATACGATGTTTACCGTCTCATTGATAGCATTGTGTAGTAAAGTTTTCCTAAAGATATTTCTTCCACTTCAGAAAGATAATGCCTGTACTAAGTAACTAAGTATACCGCCAAGAAATAGACGCGTCTCATCAAGTACCTAATTATTATTTTGTAAATAGGCATTTAAAGGGTAACATATTATTATTAATTGATTATAGTAAACATAAATTATAATGAACCTAAAAAAACCTTAAATAAGTATAAAATAAATAGATTTTATCCTAAATCGCATAAAAATAATCAATATACATATTGGTTACATATACAGACATTTAACAGACATTTAATGATATAAAAATGTAATCGTAGATAGATCGTGTCGGATGATAGATTGAAGTTTTTCGCTGCCCTCCCCGTGATTCTTCACGGCTTTTTGTCACCGTTTTGAATTCTTTTGAAGAAACCCTTTCGCCCATCTGCTACGCCCGTCAATATTAACTCCGTCGCCCGCTAAACTTTTTAATATCCGTTAAATTTTGTTACGCTGCCTAATACCCTATAAGAGGTCCCAAAAAATATGTAGACACCCTTAGTGGAAAATGGGGTTTTTATTTTGTTTTAATCTGAAACACAATTGACGAAGATTGATAAGAAATTCTTAATGCAAGTAGTTATTATGCAAGTATATTAAAAATAAGGTTAGATCATTAGTGCGAAAAAGACGACTCTATGATGTTTGTGCTGTCTGGTTTGTAAGTCATTTTTGATCGTCGTAGCTTTCAGCTCAATCTCCTTATCGATTACGATAATTTCCTTGGTTAAAAACAAACCCAAAAGCCTTCTAAAACATATTTTTTTATGACACTTTTAAAAAAAATTGTTTGTAGATATAATTAAAATTTAAATAGTTAGTATTTTTCTTACTATGATTATTATAAAAATATGTTTTTGTATTTTGAATTACATAAGATTTAGTAGAGGGCTGCTTAAAATAGATGATTGTTTCACTTCACAAACGACTTTCACAAGTGAATATATTATTTTTTCCAACGATAAAACATTTTTAATAAAAACATCCAATATGAATATTAAGCATAAGAAATTGGAATATTTCTTTCTTCAGGGTGCAAGAACCAACAAAAGAACAAACCCGATATTTCTTAAGATTCATTAAATTATTCACAGGGGAAATGTAAAAAAATAAATGTAAATTAGATCGGAATGTTTTAAAAAAAGTTGTTTGAAAACACAAGATCGTGTTGGGGCCGTGGTAGACATGGAATTTTTAATCCATTTCCCAAGTCGATTAATATTCAGTGCTGGCCCGGTCTGGTTCATCTCCTGGCCATTATTACTTGGTCGCCATCTTCGGCCCCATCTCAGCTTTGATTTCGCTCACTAATTACCCCCCTTTGTAATTACGTGATATCTTCGTGGTGTAAAATTTTAAAAAATAATCTTCTTTGTTAAAAATATTTGAAATGTCAAAGAATAGACCACTATTAACTAACATTGAGCTTTGTTTTCAGGAGCTTAAAACATTTACGATGTAAAAAAAAATCCTGTGTCTATTGACCCTTAATAAGAGTAGCCATTGATTAGAAGTGTAAAATTAAACAGTTTTGTTATCAAAATTAAACTATTGATAATATGTCCTATATTTTACCTTTTCACCAATCCTGGCTATATCAGATATAGGTTATGGCTGGTTATCAGATATAGGTCTTGGTCCCGCATCTGATGGAAAATCTACACGTGAAATGACTTTTAAATTGCGATAGGAAATTGCATGTCCCGATATTTTTTCTTTTATTTTTTTACATTTTTACAAAACCTAATTTCCCGTATTGGTTCTTACCCGTGGTCCACCTAAATGATTTGTAATAAGAAATTCGAATATTCAATGGGCCATGGTCTACCTACATCCGAGTTTAGTGTTTATTTCTAGGATTATTTTGATCCCGATAGGTACCCCTAGATGACAAAAATTACAATAATTATAGTTGAATTGGTACTCAATTATACTAACAAACTTTATACTTGTAACAAATTTAGGTTTAAAACAAACAAACAGTATCCCAATTCCTTGAAATTCCCAAAGGACAATTTCAAGCGTCCTTATTGAATCGTCCCCACAACATTAGGCGCGCAGGAGCGAGTAGAAGGTGACCCCTGTTGTCTTAGTAAGCACTAAGCACAGGTCAAGTAAACACCCATAATGGATTCTACGGGGTCCTGTAAATTATCATCTTGCGGATATTGAATATATTATGGCAATATTACTCTGATGCAAAGCAGGGTGTATTTGTGTAATTGCTGATCCCAGTAACCGATGATTCAATGTTATGGATATGGAAATTTGGGAATCTATTGCGCTCAGTGGCCTCTAATATTGTTTATTTGATTAGTTTGCGCCGTCTTATAAACCAAAAATCCACGTGTTTCAGTGGACATGTAAATTTAATTATTGTATATCTCTAGATATTTTTACATTTTGTGTTTGTTTTACGTTTGTAACATTTTATAACCTATTTTCAATATGTTCTGTTATTTCATTGCCTCGCAGAGAAAACTCTGCAGAATATACATAAACAAACATTCAACCCAACGCTGTCGATAACAAAATAAAAATATGCAATAAGAAGAAAAACAAAGGTGAATCGGAACGCCCGCGACTTTGAATTTGGAATTCAAATCTCGAACGTTTGACTTTCGCGACACGAACAATCGGGAAAAATATATGATGTCTGTCAAACTTACTCACACATTCGAAATTTAACTTTTTTATTTTAGAAATAATAAATTAAAATCGACCAGTCTTTACATTTTATTTATTGGCCAAATGGCCACCTTGGTAATTGCCTCTAGAAAGTGAAGTGGACTGGCCAGATCTGAAACAAATAGGAAACAGCAAAATAAAAAGTTCCACAGACGAACTGAAAATTTTCTATCGTTGCAAAAATATGTTTATGACCTCGCATATATCAAGTGGAAAATCCGGGATAATCTATAAATATTGCCCTACACTTCCCTTACCGAATTCTAAAGTGACAATATTCCTTATTGTATCGGTGAGGTGAAAAATGTATGCACAGCACACCCTTCCACCCTCGTAATATTCGCGAGCGGGGAGTTATTAAAATTATAAACAAATAAAATTATACTGTATTCACCCCTCACACATTCGTGGCTTGAATTCATTGAAATGACGTATGTTGCGTTGTATGTATTTAAAAATATGCAAAATTATTAGAACTGCTTTTTGTTGTTTCCCGATTTTCTTATTCTTTCCAGAGCCAGAACATTTCCAGGTTCATAGAATCGGTCAAAATTGTCTGAGTCCGCCACTTCTAAAAGATTTATCTTTAAGATTTTTTTCCAAATTTAACCGTTTGACCAAAACTTAAACGGCATGATTGCCAGCAGATTTTTTAACCCAGAGTAAAAATACTGATTATTTTAGTTTGCACTGAAATGTTACATTGTTTATGAAAATTAGAAATGATGAATAAAAATTATACAAAAAGTGGAACATTTTAATTTCCGACCTACGTAATCACCTGAATCTTAGGCGTCAGCGCACTTTCTGTCTGACTGAGTTGGTCACACATATTTCAATGAACGAAGAAGTTGAGCATAAAAAAATATATTTTATTTGCAATAAAATAAAGAGAATCAGAAAAAATAATCTTTAACTCGAATCACAGATGCGCGACAAAAGAAACCCAATTTCCCTTTTCGCCTACATGTGGACGTTTTTCATCGGTATTCCCTTTATTTTATATTAAAGCGATAAACATGTCGATTGGCAGAGCTACGCGTGGCCGCGCCCCCTCGCAGCATCCGATGCATAGACGTAAATCGAAAAAGATGACTCTAGCTAGAGTCAAAGTGTTGTATCCTCTTTTGACGCTCGCCTCTGCTCTGATTATTTATTCTGTGGCTGGGTCATCCGTTTACTGAATATGAAATTCATAGATTAAAACATAACTTCGCATTAATTCAAACTTTCACCTTGGATCAACCGTTTGATTTAATCCGTTCAATCGATAAACCATACTCAATTCTTAATCGATCATACATATGCATAACACTAGATCTTCACAATCAATTTGTCTAGCCAAACTGAAATAATTTCGGACATAGATAAGGCAGGTATCTATATAGATTTACATCTATTAGATTCGATCTCTGAATATGCAAGTCATGAGAAAACGCTTATCACGGCTTTAGATAGCTATTCTAAGATAGATGAATTATGGTGTAACATATTGGGTGATGCTATTACATGAACGTTCTGCTTGATTAAACATATCTTAGAGGCATGTATTATATTTTCTCGGCCGCTATTACTTTTAGATGTTTCTCATGGCCTTTTCTAACACCTACGACTTAAAATAAAAAAAATTGGATTCGATGCCTAAGATACCTTTAATAATGTTGGTGAAAGGGACATTAAACAATTTAAAATCAATTTTGCAAATCAAGAAACAGTTTTTTTTTTGTCAGAGCAACCCCAACATTAGAAAAAAGGTTATTTCTAAATAGGCTAAGAATGCAGAGGAATGACTAGTTGTAGCAAAATAGTAATAAGCTGAAACAATAAGATATACATTCCAAAGAATTTGCTACCAATAACTCACAAAATTGACCCAAGATTTAGAGGATGCATTAGCAGAATTTTGACCATCATAAATTACGTTTCGATTAACCACTCGAGGGCGAGGGTACCACCGTATCGCTTACGACGGACACTTCGACAATAGCGTTAAAAATGAGACCGCCTTCAACTGTCAGCCTAGATGAATCACTTCACTGAACTTGGGGTACCGTATGCCTTACTTTGGTTTGTTTATATTAGCTTGACTATCAAAAAGATTCCGAAGATCTCTTTGACGAACTCTGTGAACGTACTTGAGATGAATATCTGGAATACTATACGTATTGAAATCAATACTTTTTGATACAGGTGTATTGGAAAATTTAGGACATCAAGGTGAGATAATTTTAAATTGTTTAAATATTTGATCAAAAAATTATTGATTCCTTGAAACAAATATTTAATTAAGCAGAAAATGGGACATAAATTTAAAAACTTCCATTCAATGTAAGCATTTCAAATGAAACAATGTTTTCACCAAAAGCTTTTACATCGTTTACAATAACACGCCGCATCTCAAAGGTATTTCCTTCAATAGCTGTAGGGCCATAAAGCCTTGTTGAACAAGCGATTGTGTGAACAAGCGGCCACATGGGACGTGAAACTTCCAAAATTCCCCGGTGGATGCTTGTCGCGAGCAGAGTTTTACGGCCAAATTAATATAGCAAATTAATGCACGGTATAACCGTATAATTTTCGCATACGAGGGTGTTTCTTGCGACGTCCCAACATATTGGGGCATACTAGGGCGAGATTCGTATCATTTTTCCATATGGAAATGATGTAGCGAACGGAGCAAGACAACAGTCATATGCTAATTAAAGGAAAACATTCAGAACGTTCAGTGTTTATTTTCGGTTCGCCAAGAGACGTTAGAAATTGTGTTTGTTTTTTAATTGTTACGTGAAAATTGGATTCTTTTGCTAGAGTTAAAAACGGTGTAATTGCAATTCAATGGACAGCCTCCTTTTCTCCTTTCATTTCATTCATATGCTACAATTCCCTCGATATTGCAAGCGTCTATAGGCTACGGTGATGCTTACCATCAGGCGGGCCGTATGCTTGTTTGCCACTTTTGTGGCACGATAAAAAATATTTCAGCAGTATGATACATGTATGTACATCTATGTTTGCACCGTTGTCCTTTCTGATTTCAACTAATCATTCATTTATATGATTGTTTTCTATCTCCTCCTTCATGTGTCTTGTTATCATCAACACTTACGTACGTCTCAACAGTGTCTAAATGAAATTGGATTTTCACAAATTTATTTCTTTCAATATGTACAAACATTTTAAGAACAGACACAACCATAACATTAAGGTTTAATTACTCGAAAAGTTTACAAGAAGCATTTGCACGAACACTGTATTAAGAAGCATGGGAGTTTATGAGAGTGATTCGTTACGACACTTGAACACGTGGGTACGTCCTATTAAGAACAAGCTCCTACGCAATAACACCTGAATGTGCAATAAAAAGGACATGGAATTTTGTTTAATTTTCACTTCGCCTTTTAATTAAAAAAATAAAACATTGGTTTTCCTTACATACCACTACACTATGAAAACCACATATAAATGTAATGATTATATATATATAGATCAACAATAAAGATCTTGTTAATAAAATGTATGAGGATTTTAATCAGAATGTAGTTAAGGACCTTTAATATGGTCTCGAATGATTCATATATTTCCTAGAATACTTGCAATAGTTTATACATCGGGTTACTTACTCAATGTGTCAATATCATCAGTTATGTACAAATAATCATTTATGTATACAATTTCCTTCCTAATTGAATAATATTGTTTAAGATCAAATAGAGAAACCCGATGGAACATAATACGAATATGAATACGTGGACGTCGACAATATCGAGAGCAAACAATTAGAGGCAAGTTAGGGAGCTGAGGGGGGCGCCGATTAAGTTATACACATACGGGTTAGAGGGTAACCTGACTCAGGAAGATTAAGATTCATCGAAAGGCCCTTACATAGACGCAAACATTGTATTAGGAGCCGGTGTCTTGGCGATGTTTGCTGAAGGTAGCGGATGTTAATTTCGTATTCACCCCCTTGTGTCGTGCCCAATATTAATATTTTAGGGGACTCCGAAAATATTCAAAGGTAGAAGTTTTCTTGAGTGTCTCTTGCACTAATTTGCGGTAACAAATAAAGGGAGGGGTTTGGGACAGCGTTAATGTTCCCGGAACGCCTTCGGACAGTCAACGCAGCTTGACCGGTGCCCAGGGAGCGCTCCTATTAAAGTGCTAAGAGGGACATTATTTTACCCTCTTGGGTGCTGTCATCTGAATAAGTTAACGTCTTAATTGCGCTTCGTTTTTTGGGGACGATTGGATTGTGGAGTTATATAAATTATGCGCTTAATCATGTTAATGTTGTTGAAACTTTAAATAAATAGGGATGGTCAACTGTATGGGTGATTGGGTAGTATTGGTATTATTAATTAAATTAAATTAATATACAATAAATAAAAATTAATATACCTACGAGGAATAAATCTCTAATCGTTTTTTTAACGTATTGAATACAATGTGATTTTATACCAATATTTATGTATCCGATTTACCGATACCAGGGTCATATTAAATATGTCCAAGAGTACAAAACTACAAAATCTCAGGATGTACGAAAATGGCAATTTTTTTATTATTAGCAGACACAAAAATCCTGGGTGAATTAACGCTTGCAAAGCTTGTACTATTGGTACTGATATACAAAGATGTTCTAGCCTATTCGTTTTCTACAAAAAGATATATAAAGAGAATAAGTTTGCAGCTTTTTTAAGAATGCTAATAACCAGTGGGTCGACGATAAGCAAGTTAATCCTGAAGATAAATAGCAGGCGTATATCCCACTGCCCAGTTGTGGGGGCAGTGAGTGATGTGTTTCTTTTGTCTCGCTCCCACCACACCCTGCCAGTGGAGACAATGTAAGGACGTTTGCGCGTCAGCAATCGACAGTGTCCGAACTTCGAAAGATATTGCATAGGTTAAGATACAATTTAGAAGAGACTGCTTTTTTTCATTTTTAGAAAGTATTTTTTTCTATGGTAGTGCCGTTTACACGTCACGGAAATAAATTGAAGAGCAAGTTGGCCAGCCTGAGACTGCATTAAAAACAAAGAAACAAGAACATTACCACGTCGTCTGCAAAGCGCAACTTTATTTTTAACGCCATTGCCTATATTACAAACTGGCGAAATGTTTATAACATATGAATGTAAAAAAAATGTCTTAAGAAAGTCGACAGAAGAAGAAACTATACTCATGCAGATCAAATGCAAACATTAGATTACATTTAGATTAAATTAAATATATTAATGAAAAATTTGGTTAATATAATAATTTATGCTTATGTAACATCTTCCTGATATCATGTATTCTCTTATGTCGGCACTGCATTAATATGTTCTAATATTTGAATTTTATCGCATGAGTACCTATTAAAAACAAAGAGATTCTGTGAATTCTTAAATCTATATCCTGAATAAACGTCTGGATTCCGATCGTCCGGCACATTAACTGCAGGCGCGGTCCAAGGGTCCGATTTGTCAATCGGTGCCTTTATTTAAAGTCGCCACCTATTGTGGCTTAGATAGTCATTGTACTATAAGATTTGTAGACGTGTAATGAATACCCTAAGTCTTTCTGTAGTTCTGGTAAATAGTTAAATAGAATATGCTTTATTTGAAAAACACAACAGTAGGACACTGTTTACATAGATAGCTTACTAAATAGATGTTCTCATACCATTGAAAAACTATTTATAACTACATCATTATTGACCTACAATAGTAGATTTTACAACAAGTGCACAAAACGAATCATTTCTATCCGAGACTTTAGCAGCCCGAGCCGAAGACGAGGGCTGATAGTAATGTCGAGGATAAAATTGGTTTTGTGGACGAGTTATAAACTCTGCTTTTCACTTCGATTGCGAGGAAATAAATTAATAAACGCACGAAAAAACAAGACTTGTTTCCCGCCGCTTTTTTTTTATCTTACGACATTGATATTAGGCTTGGGCTGCAGACCTATACAGCCTACTATTAAATTATTTTTTTAATAAATTTATTTTCTTAAATTAATTAAATAACCTACCGTACTTTAATTTTAATATCTTTTATTACATAAAAAACACATAAGGCAAATAAATTAAATTAAATATTATTAAATAATAAATTCTATCTCTGAACTTTTTATTGTGTTTGACTGTATGGCTAATTTCCTTTGCCTTAATATAGATACATTTATGAGTAGATACGTTTTTGCCCTTGTGCACAAAATTCGATTTTGTGCAGCCTATATCCTGCGCACATCCTGCGCAAATAAGCATTTTCTGAGCATGAGAAGTGAAAAGATAATTTTATTATATTTTTTATGCCATAATCAAAAATAAACCGCCGCATAAATTAAGCGACTTGCATGGTCAACTCCTTCATACATTTTTCCCTCCGTATCAGGGCATTAATTAATGGATGAACAAACTTAGTTCCGAGCAGGTGCCGTATAAAGTACGTTAAGTAATCCTCTATTTTCTTTTTATTCTTGATTGGTCACATAGTGATTCTTTTACTGCTATACCAGGCCCAGGCAATTGCAAGAGCGAAAAGCGCTTATTCCTAATAAGCTAATTTTCTATTAAATTAAACTTATTCCTGGTACATAATCAACTGTAACGAAAGCAAACGAAGAAATCCATTCACAAATTGATGTTAACAATCACAATGTAGCTGAACATGATGAAATCCCCCCGGTTTCCTCTGCAATTCCAATATCGCTAAATCTAAGACAAACATGGATTTTGCTGATACACGGATGCGGATAAATTGTCCGGTAATAATAAAATGTAAGGGGTAAGAATGTAGATGGCTATTTAGATAATTGTTCCACGGTGACCAAAGCAGTGTATCGGAAAAGCCAGTGATAGTGGGTGGCTTTATTGCCACCCCTAAGGTGGTCATTTATGGGAAAACTATCAACGTACTGGTGACGTAGCATTTGTCGCTACGATAGCGAGAAATTGATATGGCCTTTCGTGTTTGATGTGTTTTTATTCTGTCCATTGTTTTTTGTCAAGAGTTTGTTTGTAAAGAGAAAAAAATACTTAGATTAATGATTTCTTTATGTTTGTGAAATTTGGTGAAGGTGCAGGCATCCGCTGTTTACAGCACATACATTGTGACATGGCATCATAAATGTTTTATTTTTACCATTCACAGATTTTATACACAGAAAATAACGGTATGGATTGTACGAAAATGAAACAAAAATTCTTACCCAAATTGTTTTTCCAAACAAACGGAGCAGGTGAGAAGTGTAATGGCACGTCCCTTTGCTTTCGCCGTCTGTTGGCCGAATATTTTATGCACCAGTGACCGCATTCTGCCAAACACCGAATCATGACGGTCAACTGAACACCCTGTAGTCCCCTGTAATCAGATCAACAAATATTTCATCCTTTGATAGACCTTTTGTAAAGGGTTCGCCAATTGTCTGTTGTCTACTTTATCTGAATTTACTGTTCACGACAGATCTTGGCTTGCTAAGATAAGAATTATTGTTGTATTATTAGGAAGGCGCACATGATCATCGATCCAGAAGTCTGTTGCGCGTAACTGAACCTAAATGAATACACTAGTAAAACAACGCAAATTCTAGTCTGTATTTGGATGGGTTTAAAAATCATGATCTATTGGCTTCAAGTATGTTAAGTTGTACATTGACTGTAGTTGGTAGATGTAAACTAATCAGGTGGCTTAAAAACAGTGATCTTTGCCAAGAATTTGTACGCAACGTCTAGATAGCGGTTGATAACGATGACATGGTTTACCATTGAATACCATTAAATTCATAACTAGAACAATAAGATTACGCCAGTAAATTCCAAAGCGTACACTTAGTTCACAGTATAAACTTATGTAAAATAAAGGCCACGATTTGAATTCAGCTAAGACGTGACTGACATGGCTGTACCAAGTTGGATGTTTAGTGGCACCTGCGACGGCCATCATAATATTCAGCTTAGCACCCCACATGCAAACGTCGGCTTCAACTTGGGGAAACATGTGTAAACAGCCGATAATGCGGGTCGGTTATTGGTTCGTAACCTTTGTTCGGAAATCTTTAAAACTCGGAAAGTATTCTCTGAAGAAAATAATTTTCAATGTTGGAACCTATGGTATCATGAGATGATGGTGGTCACTATTAGTAATTTAACAATAACAGTAAAATTTCTATCTCTCGTGTTAATAAGATTATCCCGTATTTTCCTTCTCGTACCTATCTTCTGATTAAATTAGTTGTAAGTTCCTCCAAGACAGTTTTTGTGATTTTTAATGTCGTCAAGAAGCTTCACTCCTTGTAAATCTATGATCATCACCTTTGTTATTTCTGGCTATTTGAGGTCTCTGATGACATCTCGCTTAGACATCGTACAACAAAAATGGTTACGACCAACACACTTGTCATCCGAAACACAATAATGAAAAAGACATTATTAGGATGGTCCTTGTCAATACTAATTTAATAGCAAAACAAAACCTAAACACTCAAACAATTGAGATAATAATAACATAGAAATAAAACAAGTAGGTCCCTCACATGATGCATGGGGCTGTTGAAATAATATTATCGTTACCGACTAGGCACTCCCAAAGAAAATCAACATAAAGTGAATAAAAGAAAATTATGAATCGCAAAATAAATTACGCAGTGTTGGCGGCAAAATAACATCACATTTGAATGCCTTTTATGCTTTATGGGCCCTTAACTATATGAAATAAGTCTTGGTACCATTTTATGGGATATGGGGGCACGTACGCGGCATAATTTTTGAATTGTTGCATACAACATGTGTTAAATTATGTGAAGTTGCGTTATAGATTAGGTAAGTTTGTATGATACCGACCGGTATTGTAAGAAAAAGAAACTTGGAAAATAAAGATTTTTGACTTTGGCTTTTGTCGGTCTGAACGCGATAAACTCAAAACTACTAATTTAACATAATATTTTCAAATGCACTAATGGGTGACTTTTCAAAACTTCGCTTTCTAACATAAATATTGAAAAAAAAAAGTTTTTTTTTATATTCAATTTTTTTTTCTTTTATTTCAATTCTATCTAAAATGCTCTATGTAAAAATCGTACCCGTAATAAACTTTACGACTTCTTTATGCCGCATTCGCTGCCAATTTCATAAACGAAGTAATTCTGAAATAAAAAATTAGTATCATAATTCTCAATTTTCAGCATAATTTTCACCACGAAAGTGGCTTAAATAGGATCCTATTGAAATATCATCAACATTAGCCTGCAAGACGTCACATCTCCGAAATAAATTGTCAATAATTATATTATCGGGGAAATTGCAAGGCATCGCTACCTTCAAGCCCATAATTCCTAATGACATGCAATAACGCTACCCCAATTTTCAACATAAACCCGCCCGTAACTCGTAACAATATCGGCATCAGCGAATTTTTCGCAAATTTTTTTAGGGATCCCTTAAAAAAAGTATTTGAAATAACATTAAAAACTAATTTTGTTTTAATAAAATAAATATTTTTATCTTAAATTTTTTATCTATGTTAAATTTGTCTGTAATATGTTTATAAATATATAAATAAATAAATATATAGGGACAATTCATACAGATTGAGCTAGCCCCAAAGTAAGTTCGAAACTTGTGTTATGGGATACTAACTCAACGATATTATATTTTTATAACAAATACATATATAGATAAACATCCAAGACCCGAGGCCAATCAGAAAAAGTTCGTTTTTCATCATGACCTGACCGGGGATCGAACCCGGGACCTCCTGGGTGGCGGTCTGGCGTGGTAACCATAACGCCACGGAGGTCGTCAAAACGGGTCAAAAATAAGGAATTGTAAAACGGAGTATAATTGTTAAACCCACTGAATTAAAGGGCGACTCACGTCACTCACGTGAAGCCAGCTCGCTCTTACTATATCTATGGATCATTCAGAATTATAAAATATTAGTAAAAAATTACAATTTAAAACATGCTGAATTATACTTTAAAAAATAATATGGAATAACTAATCTAACTGTCAGAATTATCATCATCATTTCGGCCTATGCTTCCTTCCTTCTATTAGAGCCAGTCGCATCCATCCTGCGCCATCCTCATTTATTGACATCCTGCATGTCTTTTGAGATCGTTAAATTTATCAATAAAAAAACAATGCTTAAATGAAATAAAATAACTTTCACTTCCATCCAACTCACACTTGCCCGTTTTTATGTATTTGAGAATAAGAGTTCCCGTAATCAACGTTTTGCGGCACACCCTCCCGGGGTGTTTATCGGACACTCAATTTGATTTTTACCGCTCTGATTTTCACTCCTTCAGACGAATGCCAAAGTATACGGAACGCATCACAATGAGGGAGATATTTGCCTGAATTATTGTGGATGTGACTCCGGAATAATTTAATTTTTTTTCGAAATTTTTCTCTTCTATTTGTAGAGAAATAATCCAGTTTTCGAAAGGATAAATTGGGTTATACATTAAACAAGTGACAAAACAGAAGTAGAATAACAATCGATAATGCGAATAGTAATTAATGAAAAAAAAATATAATTAAGAAGAGAAAATTTGTGTCATTATGTTCGCTCTTTATAAAAAATCATTTGGTAATCGTATCAATAATATAAAATAAAATAAATCAGAGCCATCCTATCCTATTTCCAACAGTTCCAACTAAGTATACGTGACACCCCAATCCCGTGGGACCACTGCAAAGTATCTCCCAAATCCGTTGAATTCGATACAAATCGACCACGGTGACCACTCCACTGTGACCACCCTGTATAAATTCAAATTTATTGGACCCGATACTGTGGTGTTTCAATCGTCAGAACATTCAAAATCTATATATTGGATAAGGGTAAGATATTTTTATGCGAAAAGTTTTCTTTATCCGTAATTATATTCGATTGAAAATTTTTATGACGCTGTATTATCAAACCCGTTCAGTGTTCACATTATAAAGATACAACTAGCTTTAATTCGAATTCGTCCGCGTGAATATCCGGACGCGTTCCCGTGGGAACCACATTGAATTTTGGGAAAAGCTATAGCCTATGTCACTCCCTGATAATGTAGCTTTCTACTGGTGACAATTTTTTTTAAATCGGTCCAGTAGTTTCGGAGCCTATTCAATGCAAACAAACAATCAAAGAATATTAGTATAGAAATATAGATAAAATTATTATGTCTTACTGGCATTACTTAAATAAAATTATATTATCATGATTTATGGAAGAAGACTACATCAAGTTGTCTGCCAACCTTCACTAGTTGGATAGGCACTCCTTCAATATAGTCGTCGTACGTAATGTGTCGTATGCAGCAACTGCTGTCACAACTCGATAGCTCACAATTACTACAGCAAGAGTATTTAGGTAACATTATTATTGTTGTACTGCTCCCTAATTTTCCCTCATTCCACTTGAATCCATTATTTGATCCATCAATGGATCCTAGGCGACTTTTTTTCCACTTGAATCCATCAATGGATCCTAGGTGACTTTTTATTCCACTTGAATCCATCAATGGATCCTTGGTGACTTTTTTATTCCACTTGAATCCATCAATGGATCCTAGGTGACTTTTTTATTCCACTTGAATCCATCAATGGATCCTAGGTGACTTTTTTATTCCACTTGAATCCATCAATGGATCCTAGGTGACTTTTTTATTCCACTTGAATCCATCAATGGATCCTAGGTGACTTTTTTATTCCACTTGAATCCATCAATGGATCCTAGGTCACTTTTTTATTCCACTTGAATCCATCAATGGATCCTAGGTGACTTTTTTATTCCACTTGAATCCATCAATGGATCCTAGGTGACTTTTTTATTCCACTTGAATCCATCAATGGATCCTAGGCGACTTTTTATTCCACTTGAATCCATCAATGGATCCTAGGCGACTTTTTTATTCCACTTGAATCCATCAATGGATCCTAGGCGACTTTTTTTCCACTTGAATCCATCAATGGATCCTAGGTGACTTTTTTATTCCACTTGAATCCATCAATGGATCCTAGGCGACTTTTTTTCCACTTGAATCCATCAATGGATCCTAGGTGACTTTTATTCCACTTGAGTCCATCAATGGATCCTAGGCGACTTTTTTATTCCACTTGAATTCATCAATGGATCCTAGGCGACTGTTAAAATTCCATTTGAATCCATTATTTGGTATCATTTTAGCATTTTACATTTCTTTTGGCCTATGTGATGTATTTGGGTCATTGAGACGAGAAAGACGTCTCACATCATCCAAACATCATTTTAAACGTTGAGACACTTTCAAGACGTTAACAAATGCTTATAAAGAAAACAGCATTAATCAGGGACTTAGAGTATGATTTGAATATAAAGGCGGTTTCATGAGGTGTGACGGTGGCATGTGAGCTCGTCATTACTCATAAACGGAGGACGAAGGGCCTAGTACGTGAGGAGCATGCGAATGATCATAAGCCTCTCTTATCGGTATGGACTTACACTTACGTAAAAGTGCGTCACGTGTGTTGTGCCTTTTGTTTTTTAGAATATTGTGCCAATTTCGCTAGGCGAGTTCTAATAACATTATAGGGTTTATTTTATCACTATTGACTGGAATTTCATGAATGTTCTAGACAGTCCTAGAACTGGAATTGAAGATTACAATAAAATCTATTCATGTTAAATTTATATCATGATTGTTACTTCTACAACGACCTTATATTTTAATGTCTCTCTACTATTAAAATAGTAAAATATTGAGTATAGAATCTATACTCAATATTTTATACTATAGATAGATAGACTATACTATAGATAGACGGTTACACATAACCCCAAAAATAAATCTGCCCCCTTACTCTTGAAGATAATTCCGCACGATCGCCATTTGATTGTTAATTTTAGGTACTCTTTACAGCTAAACTAGCGCTAACTAAATACTAAACTATATGAAATCGGATTGTATGCTAACCAAATAGTTAGTAAAGTATACAATTTCAATGGTACGAATTAGGATTTGCTGTTAATTTTGCATTTGAAATTATACAGAATTGAAATTAAAATCGCGATTGCTATGCAGAGTAACCTAGCTGGTTGTCAATCCACATTACTTAAATTGTTTTTTTTGTTTGCAAAAGTAAACTCCAATGATGTATTGATTCTACAGCCTGACAGTAAAAATAAGAAGTGAAATCTTATGGACTATTATGTCTGCCACAAATACTCCAAATATAATAATTGTTAATTATAATTATTGGTACATACTTATTTAAAATTCAATCGTAGGAAGTATAAAGATGGTATCGCTTTATGTATTCAAGAGTTCCGTTTTAAGCAAATGTTTGCGGCAATCTCGTTTGTAAGACGTCTGGCTCGTCTTAGACAAATTAATAACAAGATAAAGAAACTCGGCGGGTCTTAATTCATTAATTAACCTAATTGTATTTGCCGCCGCACCCATTATTGTAGTGTTGGCCTGATTTAAAAATACAGAGCAATGTAGAGTCAAACTAAAATGTTTTATTTGGGAGAAAATAATACCTACTTAAGATTTTGTAGACAATAAAATTATTGAATGTAACAAGAAAATAAATCAATGATTATTATTTATAATGTATTTGAGAAATGTTGTGGCCAATTTATGTGTAGCCAGCCACCAAAAGCCCACCAAAAGAGGATTTATGAGAGCATTTTAAATATTGTGTTATTTTAAAATTTTAATAAACGGAAAAACCAACGAGTTAGATATATGTATGTACTAGTCGATGGGGAAAACGGATAAAATCGTTTTACACATTTTGTCTAGTGTGACATCCCAGAATTGTCTTTTTTTTTTTGTTATTTTAAATAACAAATCGTCATTCAAAAATTCAAAACTTTTATTCAGAGAATAGGTTTTCACAAAAACGTTCTCTTGTCAGAGTATACAGTTGTCATAAATTATGATTTGTTTATATTAATCTTCTCTATATACTACTGCCATTTCGGAAAGCATTGACTGGTTTGTTTTATTATTTTTTTATTTTTTTAAATAGTTGGCAAAGACATTATTTAATTGAATTGACAAAAATCTCTGTCCTGAATTAGTCTGTACTGGGTACCGCGTGGGTGCCATAAGAATTGCTTGATTGCCGAAGGAAGGGGTTGAACCAAAGTTTTCAAAAGAAAAATTTCCTCAATTTAAAGAAGAACTAAGCACCGGATACCGGCAACTTCGCAGATTTTTCACTCTCGGCATTAATTGTCAGCGAAAAGTAAAATAAATCTTAGCTACTTTACTTTCCCCGAGGTTTTGTATTTAATGGCTAATCAATTAATTAAATTACTGATATTTTTGACTTGGAAACTTTGCAAGTAAGCAGTGATTTTTTTTATTTTTTATAACGTAATAAGTTACGCCTTTTTGTTTTTTATTTTGTTTGGACTATATTTCAGTTTGAAACATCGTTTAATTTTATTGTATTTGTAGTTTTTTTCTACATAGTTGTAATATGTTACCACGCCAGACCGCCACCCAGGAGGTCCCGGGTTCGATCCCCGGTCGGGTCATGATGAAAAACGAACTTTTTCTGATTGGCCTCGGGTCTTGGATGTTTATCTATATATGTATTTGTTATAAAATATAATATCGTTGAGTTAGTATCCCATAACACAAATTTCGAACTTACTTTGGGGCTAGCTCAATCTGTATGAATTGCCCAAAAAAAAACAAAAAAAATAAAATTGTATTCATGAATTTCCTTTTCTATTATTCGCCTAAGGTGTGCCTGAATTAGTAATTGCAAAAGCTTTCTTATAAATATTTATTAAAATGACATAAAATACAAATATCACATAGGTACCAACAAAACAATTTTAAGTTAATTGTAAAATTCAAATAACATAATTGAATCACCCATGTTTACCTGTCCCCCTCGCATCCATCAAAACAAAGAACGTTACGGAAAACTTCACAAATAACAATATCGAAACTTTTTTACTGCACTACACCTATGATATGTTATGATTGCCGTAGAAATGTATCGATATGGCGCCTGTTTTTTCTATTTTATTCACAAACTTTGGTTATGGCATTACATTACATTACACTATAGATAAAGTTACTCGATGTACGATTCGGATATCTTTTTTATTTGTAATACTATTTTTGTTTTGTACAGTGCAAAGATTGACATTTCAGTACATACTATACCATTACGCTGAAATATTGTTTGCTGTGAGTTGTTTGAATTTTTAGACTGACATGCACTCCACTTCTGTTACTGACCGTATACATCACTTCGGTCGGTAATGTACATTTTTAAATATCTAGGTTTCCGTTTCATTATAATACGACAAATCATTTTCACTAAGATAAAGAAAGAGGGACAAATATAACCAGCAAATATTTTTCGTAACTAAAATACAACAAATTAAAAGCCTTAATTATTCTTTTAACGACGGCTTTTTGAACCTGAACAACTAAAAGAATGACTTAACAAGAAACTCGAACACATTAAATATTTTGTAGGCAAAGGGCACTTAATTGAGTTTGTTCAGGACAAAACAAAGAGCAGAAACTTTTTAAATTGAGTGTCCGTGAAGTGTTGCCAACATGTTGATCTTGCGAACAGCTCCTACCTGTCCCAAGTTAATATTTTTTTTTGCTAAAACTTTTTAAGTTGAATGAACTAGGTATCTAATCTACGTAGGTAGGTAGTTTACTGTGATAAAAATACTCACATCTATGTTTAAAAAATAACAAAGCAAAAATACTACAGTTTATTGTTCTTATAGTACTTAGACCGTAGGGTCAGTGACACAGTAATTTTGGAGAGTTTTATAAATACATTTTTAAAGCTAATGACACATTAATTTTGACACTAACAAATCACATTGTCAAATTAAGGATAAATAATTATGAGGATATCTCTATAATGAAAAAAATATTTGAGCAACTTACTTCCTAATTAATAGTTTTAAATAATTGATTAACCACAATCAGAAAGACATTTTAATCAAGAGAAACAACCAGGCAATCAGAGCCGAGTAGGAGTGGGTGTTCCGAAATTAGAATTGAATGTAAATGTGCGGGCTTTATCGCGGATTATAGTGTTCGTCTGCAAGCGGGAGATAGTTGTGGGTCGACGACGTGGGCTATCCGCACTCTTGTGTTTAATACGCGAGTCTATGACCAATGTTTGGAGAACTATGGTTAAGGGATTTACCATAGGTAAATGTATTTTAAAGAATTTTTTTTTTGTTTTTTTTAACACTAATAACAAGAATTTTGAGTGGTAGAGCCTAGCTACTACTACGAAATGGTAGTGGCTTGTTATTGAGATGACTTGACCGAAGCCGAGGGAGTATACAATCCACTCACAGAATATCGAGGTGACAAAGTGGTGTAATATGCCACTGTCTTTTGTAAGATGAGTAAAGGTCGCTGTTTACGTAACGTGTTTTTTCCCGGACGGGACGGGAAGTTAAATATAGTTCCATACATAATGTATGTGAATATGCATATGTCGCGAATACACGGACGAGACGGGAACGTGGCCGTGTCGAACAAAAAGTCACGTCCCCGTCCCGTCCGAGGTATTATCCCGTTGCGTATACAGCGACCTTAAGATACCTATGTATATATTTAAAATACTCTAAATTATCAGTACTTACTCCTTTTCTATTTGTGATATTGCCTTTGTCGTTCTAAAAAAAACATAAAGACCAACACAAATACCTTTTCCTTTTTCTCTATCTTTATCAAACATAAACGCAGAAGATCCACGACCTTATAGACAGTAAAACAAGCACTCGTAGCAAGTAATAACAAAACAATATACAGAACATCGACATGTTATTAGTACACATGCCGTCCCTAAGATTTCAAGTTACAGTGGCCGAAACAGCCCCGAGCTACCCGTACCACCTCTTTAACAAATTTTACTGCCAACTAATCCTACCTCTTCGCTACACGGACCCTAACATGTCTTGTACCCGTTTATAAGGTTATAATCCCGAAATAAATGTAGGTTATGGGCGGTTATGGCTCAAAATGCCTTTGCTTTGATAACGTTATTAAATTTACGCATTTTCTAAATTAATGTTACTATAATTTTTGAATAGTAAGTAAATCTTTCGGTGTGTTGCAGTTATTTGTTTTTTTTATTAATATTTTGGCAAAAGTTTTATATGATTTTCGGTACATTGTTTTGGACTATGTATGGGTGAATTAAAAAATGATTTTTTGTTACTGTATGGTGTTCCTGCGGTTGCATACAGGATATGTGTTGCAGGTTTACTTTAAATTTAATGACGACAAAACGACACATTAGATCTATGGTTGTAAAAAAAATAAAAAAAATATAGAGGACAACCGGGCTAGTACGTATTGTGATTAGCTTTTAAGTTATCCATATGAAAGGAGATACTGACTGAGTTCTTAAAATAATCAATCAGCACACTACCTAAACCACTGGTGCTAAAGTGAACCTTTTTAAAACAAAAGCCAAAAAGGGATTTTTTGAAATGCCATGGACATTTCAAAAAATACACAAAAAATGCACAAGAAAAATAGGATTACGCGGAGGTATCTAATCACACATTTTAATTGTCAAACTTTTAGTTTTGTACACTTATCCCTCGTTAGGATAGTGATTGATGCTATTAAATCACATTTGGTTCATTTCAAAAGTGTAGTTAAGCCGAGGTAGTTAGACGAACTAAAGCGAAAATTAAGACGAGTATACACTACTTGCAAAATTGAAAGTGATAGATTATTCATTCGTAATATTTAATCACATACATATTTTAACTGCAGGCTTGATACCTGTGAAATCCAACCCTTGAAACTGCACATTAAGTTATCATTATTTTACTAATATTAAAATTTTAATGCACGCAATCGTACCTTAATATTTATTTGTCTAACCTTTAGAGTACGATTATTAATCCATTCAGTAAAATGACATTTCCAGTGTTGCAGGACAGTGTTCATTGACAGTTGCACTTGTCATTTTACTGACTGGAATTAATAATCGTAGTTTAGATGATGTTACACCGACAGTGATCACCAATTAGCGTACGTCATGAAATAAAAATCTCCTTACATCCTCAGAAAATGGTGCCTACTGTGCCTAGCAACATAAACCTACTAACTAAAAGTGTCTCGTCAAATAACTAGAATTTTCCAATGAAACCAAAGAAAAAATATCGATAAACGTTTCATAGAAATATTCAAATTCATTATTAAAACATACAGCATGTACAAACATCCTTATTAGGGTTGTCAATCCGAGTAAACCGCGCATCACGCTAAATGGTTCGAGTAACGGGATCGAGAAATCCGGGTAAGGGGGAGAATAGGCAGGAAATAGTGAGGATAGAGATGTGTCTCGGCTGATCCTTATGGGTAATAAAGCAATGCACCGGACCAACGAAATGGGCCTTGTTATTTGATGATTTCTTAGGTTCATTTAGTTGTGTTACAACCATAATTGAAATTGGCTGTGGTTGGGTGAATTTTATTCAAATGTCATTTTATAACAACGAAAATGAATAACATTTTATCGTTGATACTGCATAGCCGGGATGTAAGTTACTAGCAAGCCACCCAGTTTTACTGGGTACTTCGTGTAAAAGCCATATTGACGTACAAAAAATTAAATATCTGACCGAAAATGAATAAAAACTACACCAAAATCGATGCGTTGTTTACGAGAAAATAGTGGATTTTCAAAATAGTGAAAAGTAAAGAATAGGAGATTCCACTATGTAAGAGACAAATCATAAGAATATGGATTAGGACACTTATAAGAATTAAAAAACCTGTAACATTAAATAAAAAACAAACTACATTTTGCGCGCGCCATTTCAAACAATATTATTCAAAATAATAATATCTGGAGTAGCCGGAGATATCACCTCAGACTTAATATGTCATCCATTACTCAACACAAAATTAAATGAAGTAATGAAAACTCACGCAAATATAGGTGTCTATGGGCACAATTGGAAAATATATTCATGCGGCACTCGCATTATCGCTGTTTGACTTCACATTAAATCTTAGGAGCAAGTCATAAATAACGGAAACTTTTATCCTGCCCGAAATAAGCACTCAAAAATGCAAAGAGCAGAACTCCATAGAGCACGTTCGGTAAATTTATTTTGTTTCGCACAATTCAAATAACCATAACTCACCCGTACCTAAGCCTATCTAACGATATAATGAAACGCCCTCAAGTAAGACTTCAGTAGTATTTACTTTCTTAACGATAAAGATGTTACTTTTCGATTTATTGATCCGGTATGCTCGAGATAATGGAAAGTTTAATTCGGATGTTTCGGTAACTTTTGAAATTTAGTTTCGAAACGTTTAAGTTGGGGTGTTGTTACTTGTGCTTGTGGCATATTTATAAGTGTTTTCTCATATTCTAGTACCTTTTTATGATAAAATACATCTATAATGTTTCAATTTATAAATGAAAACATATTTATAAGATCAGCAATAGAAGATTTTACATTAAATTTAAATCTCATGTCACTTCAAAGATTCAAACAACTCTATAAACTGTCTGTACAAGCTCACTAAATAGTTGTTATATCAAAGTATTATAAAATTATACATTTACTTATAATTTTGGCTGTGCAACATATTATTTTATAATTTAACGATAAAAAAATTCGAACTTCCACATGTACTGTAAAATCTGCAAAATTTCATAAAACTCCATTACAACTTCACAATGAACGCATTAAAAAAACTTACATTAAGATCTTATAAGGACCAGCCAAGCATACCTGAAGTAAGGCAGCCCGCCATCTTGGTGATTCTATAATTAGGCTGTTTGCATTCAACTCTCGGCGGCTGTATGAATTCTACCTATCATCTGACATTGGACCTCTGTAGCTATATCATTTTGCACCTATTGCTCTTATGCGTTCAGAGGGTAAAAGGGAATGAGTGGAAAAACGCGTTATGAAAGTTAAAAAGGGTCATTGTAAATTGTTTTAGTATTTTTTTTATGATGATCAAATTTAGCAACCGTAAAAAAATAGTGCAATGAAATACTTTGGTAAAGCTTAGTGGTGTACGATTTGCAACTCATAATATATTTTTTATTGTCCTATTTTAAAGTGATGTAATATAAATAAAATACAATCGAGAAGATTATAACAAAACTAAAGTAATCAAAGTTGGAACAATACAAAATCTCGATAACAAAGATATGTAATTTTCAAACCCCACAAGCTTTTCGTGAAGAGAAATTAAAGTAAACAAAAATCAAAAATCTCCATTTCCCGTTAACTAGCTCCCGACCCTTGTTTGTCGAAGTCTACACCCATTTGTTCTCAGACAGACTCCCAACATTATATAAATAGCACTGAAAAATATTAATCTCACAACACCGCCTAATAGATATTTATGGATGAATGGACGCAATTTCCATGAAGGCTTGGCCTAAGGAACCCTCGTGATGAAAACCTTAACGTTAATATGTTTACTAGAGATAAAATTATACGCTCCGGTCAGTATATTATTAATTTAATTTGGCTGTTGATTGAGATTACTACTAGAATACTTTCTTTCTCTTTTGGATATCGTTCTATATATCGTTCGGATCTATCGATCGTTATTTGTAAGTCCCAAGTGTATCAAATACCTGACCAAACTAGGAGACACATTAAAGTAAAATTAAGTGCACAATAATAGAAAATACACGCGCTTTAAATAAACTCATCAAAACTTTGAACGGTGATTTTTTCGGCGTAGGCATTTAAATATTAAAATCCGACATAAAAGTGTCTGGGGTATTGGCTATCCGTACGTCTAGACGCGGAATGAATGTGTGGACTAAACTGAACGAACATTGTATTATGTAAAGAGAACTGAAACTTTTATACCGGGTATATGATTAGTAGCTTAATTGTATCGTTTTCCAATAGAGAAATTTCATTTACTGATGAAAATGTTCTAACAAATGATTCACGAATAAAAATCAACATAAAAGCAAACACCGGAAAGGATCTGTGCAAAAAAGCATGAAGTTATGAGTTGATGCCAATTTTCCGAAATGAATTCCAACAGCGAAATGCCCGACAATTACCCCGTCTACGACACGAAGGAACAAAACCGAAACAACGTAAATTAAAAATGTGCGAAAAAGAAGCATTCACAACAAGACCCAGGGCGACACGGGTTATGACAAATATGTGAGCCGATGGCGTTAATGAAAATGAACCATGCATTGAATAAAAATGCCAAAGAATAATTCTGGCTTTCTATTCAATCTGTTTTGATCGTTGAAAGCAACAAAATCATTTTAATAAACATCAACAATTTTACAATATCAATTACGGTATCTTAAACTGTATCTTAAACTTTACAATATCAATAATAGTATTAAGATATTATTAAAAATAAATGAAACGCCAAATTTTGGTATTTCATAATCTACATATTTAGAATATCCTAATTTAGATGATTATAACTTGAGTCTATTGCACATATAGTATTATTTCCTTTGTTTTAATAAAACTTAAAATAATTAAATGAGAATGCATTAGCGAAATTCACATAACTGAACTCGGTAAAAATGGCCACATCAGAATCGGAACTTATCAGACAAATGGTTTAATTAACCCGATGGCGCGGTGAGTGATCGCCTTGGATTCGCAAATTTCGTCGCAATTAGAAACACTTGCAAATCTCATAGCAATTAGGCAAACGCCCAAATTCGCGTTCCCCGTAATTGTTTTTGAATGCGCGAGCGTAGTTTGTGTTGTGGGTGATTTATTTTGATTTTAGTTGAATGTCACACGCATGGAATTTCGTTTTATTAATTAGGCGTAAAATAAAAAGGGAAAACTTGTTATGACACATTTTCAAATCACAATATTAAAAAACTATTATTACATATTAGGGACGTAATATTCTTAAAGTAAAACTACAATGCATTAAGTTAACTGGAGACAAATTATGAACAATACTAGCTAAGAACAAAAGAAGGGAAGGGAACTTTGTGGTTACAAATTAAATATTTGATGTGTTAGCTACGATATAAGGCTAATTGAAAATATATACTGGAAAATCTTGTCAATGTGTGGCGCATTGATAGCTCTGAACCCTACTGAAATCCATGCATTTTTTATAGAGCAGTGCACAAAACGAAAGAAATCACTGGAGACATCTTTTGAATAATTCTGGATAGACAATTGGACGCATGCTGGTATGAAGTCTGCAGCTCTGACAGCTAATTAGGGCCCTTCATTGTTAAACGAATCTTACCACATTTCTGTTAAGCCACCAAGAAATAAACCCAGAATGCTCCTAAATAAAGTTCGAAATTCTTCACCTCAGCTACCAAGACTCATTAATTCCTTTCTTAAATATTTTGAGAAGTGGAAAAATAGAATAATCGGATGTGAATGGCGGGCATTGTATTGAGTCGATGTCCAGGAAGAATGTTTTGTCGGGTGTTCTTTTATTGCCGAATTTGCGTTTTATAGCCACCGAGGGAGTGTTGAGGGAATGTGACAACTCTACACCCTTGTGTCTGTTCTTTTTTATTTCTTCTTGTGATTAAAACCATAGGAATATTTTGTCACTGAATATTTTATGATTATTTACGTCATTTCTAGAACATATTATTATTAAGTTAAAAACTGAATTATTTTCTTCATCTACTCCAGAAAAACTTTGTAAATACCATGAACTGTAGCAAATAGATACCTAATTATTTTAAAAAAATCTCCGATATGAAAATTAGGAATATTGATTACTAAAATCTTAGGCACCAAGATTATATTAGAATAATGACGTCCAGCAATTAGTTACAAAAAGTCCCTCAAGTCTGCAAGGTTGACCCCTGACAATTATTTCTGAAGCCAAACCCCCCGTCTCGTTGCCCGGTGTCCAGATGTAAGCGACTATGAAATATGTCTGATATTTGTTACCTATCACATTTTAGGGTTGAGCCATTTAAAACGAGCAGATTTTCATTA
The DNA here is from genome assembly GCA_905163395.2 of Endotricha flammealis. NCBI lineage: Eukaryota > Metazoa > Arthropoda > Insecta > Lepidoptera > Pyralidae > Endotricha > Endotricha flammealis. Next base: position 5,180,623 of record LR990865.1, read on the forward strand.
TCTTTTTTTCAAATAAATAATTGAAATTATATATTCGAGGTCTACATCGCAGATCTCTTATTTTATTGTTTTTTTTTTTATATCTTTTTATTTTTAATAACTATTGACATAGATTTTATTTACTTTTTTTCTGTATCTTTCTGTATTGTAAGTAAAAAACGCCGATTAACCGCTCGTCACGTACGAGATTACCAAAATCACCACGTTTTCACTTTCGATCACACGAACCGTTACCAGGAATGCAGAAACCGCAAGAGTCAATAAAACAGAACCGGCCACAACGAGGGTGTCGCGATCACGACGACGCGGTCGGACGTGACGCAACGTTGACGACGGTCACTTTATTGCTGACCTCTGTCTGCTTTCTGTTCTCCTAACCATCGATGTAGATATTATTGATTTTATTTATTGATTTTTTTATAAATTATTTATATTATTTTTCAATTTATAGACATGGTCATAATAATATTATAGTGGTCATTCGACTCATGTTTGTTATGTTATTATGGTATACACAACCGGTTCTATAGTAATTAGCATTTATATCACCAATAAAGTCAGTATAAATAAACCATATCGGTACATTTGTTTCATTCTGTTAAAAGTGTATTTACTTTAACTTAAATAAATGAGTTCAACTTTAAAACAACAACTCCAAAATTGTGTTTGTCTTATTTATCATCCCATATTAATTAAGGTCGTATATGCAGAACATCGGCCCATTAGAGGAAAGACAAACAGGCGGTAGTAACGGGCAGTTATAATATTCTCTCATCAAATTTGCTTGACCCACGAGCGAGGGGAGGTTAATCTCTTCATTCAGATGCCCGGATTTTTGTATAATCCATATTTTGTAATCATAATGATAAACATAAAGAAAGTACTGTAACATCAGTTTACTATTTTGTAATATCATACTTTGATAAACTTCTATCATTGCACTAGTCTTTGATATTTTAAATTGCAAGACCAAAGCATTAATATTTTGATTTCATTAAGGTACCAGTGTGCATGCCTTTAATATTTTCACCTGCTCATCATATAGGTATACAAAGTTATACACGTCTGCCCATTTAAACTTTTCTAACTGCGAGCGCGGTACCTCGTTACCGACGGATTATTAAATATTGAAGCAGTGTTTGCCAGATGAAAGCTTCCTAGACGACCAGTGTAAATCCACAGACCGGAACAAAGACTACTTATTTAAACAGGGATTCGTTATAACAAGATTCATTTCCACGAATCAGACATGAAAGGTTAGACAACAATTTCTAATTTCGCATTTTTGATATTCAACGACACGACGTCCATCCGAGCAGTGCATTAGATGTTGATCCATGTACAAACACGAGGATTAGGATTGCGAGCGGTTAACTAGACTGGATTAAAAAGAGGTTTTATTTGCTTTCCAAACTTTTCTCGTATGTTTTACTGGTATTTGCCGTTTTATTTCAGGAATATAAACAACTAGTGAAACCCACACAACTTCGTTTGCGTATATTTTTTTGCAAAGCAGCGCCATCTATGTAATATTTTTTACCAAATCGCGTACTTTTCGGGATAAAAAGTGCCCTATGTGTTAAACCAAGATATCATAAGAACTATCATAAAAATTGGCCTAGCCATTTGAGCGTGAAGAAGTAACACACATACTCACAAACTTGCGCCTCTGGGACTTGGGATTTGCACGCAAATTAGCAGTATGCTATGGTTGCTGCAATTAAATCAATTTATAAATATAGAGATTAATATGGATGCTGCAAGCTGCAATGCTGATAAAAATGCAATAGAAGAAGCAGCTTTTCCAAAATTCCTATTCATCAACATAAGCTTGGTGATTTAAAAAAAGTGCAACAAATCGTCACTAAGCTAAAATCGGTCCGGTTATCATCCCCCGACACCCGGGGGTGGTTAATTGTGAAAGAAATCTTTGCTCTTTGTCAGCCGCGTGCCGAGGGGGGACTATTGATTTCTTTTGTTTTATGCTGATTGAGACACCTTCGCGATCCGCGATCCCGCCACCCCAGGTTTGCACGCCTCACAAAACACTTTAGGATATAAAGAGTGTAAAAATTGAGATTTCAACTTTATTATGATTTGTAGCTATTGTTTTCAACTCATACAAAAATATTTGAGTCCCATAACTCTTTCCGGGTTTACTCCAAAATCGGGAAAATGTGAAATCTTATCAAGATTGTCACTTACTAGAATCTTTTTTTTTTTTTTTATAAACCGGGAATTAACACGATCATTAGACTTTGATATTTTCTGGCGTTTCGAACTTTCGACTAGGTAACATCTGCCGTGGTCACAGTTATACTAGTAGAAGCAGAAGCGTCATGTCTCCTTATATGAAGTGAAATTTTCTTCCACTCTCAATTTAGTTTATTGTCCACGCACTTTTTCATACAACTCTAACATATTTCTTTATTTAGAACATTAGTTATATATAGTATAGCTAACCAATCGCCTTTGAATCTTTCTGCACATAAATCTTCGTCAACTGCTATCGGTTGTACTGTCAGCTTTCGATCAACGCTACACGATGGTAAAACATAACTCAAACAAAATATCCTCAAAAGCATAAACACATAAAGTTCAAATTTCTTAATCATGATTACGTAATGTCCAATCAACGTTAGTCTTTCTAAGGATCGCTTCTAGGCTCATTTCTCCTGTGATTGACTGCGACTTAACAAAAAATTAGATTGCCACCTCAACGAGTGAGATAGTATCGACGAATTTTTTCGAGGACTTCGCTAATGGCAGTCTGTTTTATCTCCAGCCCCTAATGTTCTTATGCGGGCGACGGTAATAAGATTTTGACACATTAATGAGACACAGATTATTCTGACGCAGAAGCAATTGGTGTAAATAGAGGTTTTGTTCGCGCAATAAAAGTTTGCAAATTACCCTTGTTTGTCTTTTGTTCTTTTCGTTTAGAATTGAGTGTATTATTGGAAATAGTAAGTATAGTAATCAATATTATCACAAATGTGTTAATAAATACATTCTAGATATTTTACTTTACTAAATATTTTTACGTATTTGCAGAGTCAACCAAAGAAGTAAGTAAAACCTAAATACTTATTTTTCAAACTTGAATTATTATTTTGAACAAAATATGTTCATTAAGCTGAAACAAAAGATCAAAAAGTTGATTGATCTAGTGATGAGGGAGAGATCTAACAAAGATGAATATAGATATACATAATATCCCATCATCTGCCGATCATGAATCAATTTTTCAATTCCTCAAGGTGTCTCCAAAGAGGATCGAGGACACTTGAGGAGGGGGTGTGACGTCAGCGGCGACTTTAATTGCGCACCACTTCGTTAACGGACGACTGATGGCATTTTTAATGAACACCGAATTAATGTAGTGGGCGAAATCGAAAATCGAGTGGACACCCTAGTGGGGGCGCAAATTCAATGTTTATTTAGGATTGGTCTTCGATTACCTATTCGTTTATGTTGCCCGCGTCGATGTTGAGACTGCAGTGAGCTTGAGAGAATACTATGATAAGTGGAGGGGATTCATCATTTCTAATGTAACGTCATTTTACAGAAATTTGCATGTCTTGCTAATATCTAATCAGATATGGACACTTCTAAATTGCAGTATCTAATTTACTTTTTAATTAGTTTAGCACAAGTCAAATACCTACACAAAAGAATGATGAAAATTATGATTTAAGTAATTAGTCTGCAAGTTGAATAAATGTCAATAAGTAGCTACCTACCTAAATTAAATTACCAATAGCGTAGAGAAAAACAAATTTGAAATCCTAAATAAATGCTAAAAATAAGACAATCGGACTAATACCAAACACTCGAACGTCAAGACTAGGGGATCAGAAATTTTTAGAAATAAAAATGATTATTGTACAGTGGATTGACAGGTGCGCCTTAATAAGGCGACGACAGATGGCAAAAGATGAAATGAGAAAAGGTAAAATGGTACTTTATGAAATATATAAACATTTTTCTTCTTGATTACTTTTGAACAGGATGTTTTGAATTAATTTCTTGAATGGTCGTTATAATTAAAATTTACTTTTAATTTTATTAATATTTATTCCTTCTTTTTGACATTGGAAATGTCTTTTCGTTCGCTTCAGTATAGGCTTCGATTTCACGAAAAAGTGCGATCCCCTTATATCTCGGAGAGTTGTGAAGATATGATATTCATAAAAAGCTCAAAAGACGCGTATTCACGAGAGCTGTAAGGTGCAAAAAGAATTATTTGAGAAAGTCAAAAACAAAAAAAGTTATGGCCGAAATTGTGAAAATAAATATCATTTCTTTCCGAATTTTTGATTTTGGCGCTCGATATTTTCGAAACGAAGAATGATATCAAAAATTTGAGAAAAACTCGTCTGGACAATTTAGTCAGCTATAATTTGAGCCTAAAACAAAGATGATCGGGTTAAGAGTTTGCCCTGTAGCTTAACCTTTTTGAACAAAGTCAAAACGTTGTAGTTTTATTTTGTAACCTTTTCCTTATCCCGACTTTATCGTCGCTCATCATTATCATCATATCAACTCATAATCATCTCATTGCTGGGATACGGGTCTCCCTTCAGTCGAAGGTGATTAGAGCGTACTCTGCCACGCTGCTCCAATGATGGATTGGCAGAGGTCGGTGTTTTCAAACCACCCTAAGGCCACCGACTTGGCCTAACGACTGTCATCCATTGATAACAGCCGGGACCCTTTATAGGACATAAGCATCTAGGGTAGATAAAAAAAACTATGTATTTAGTTTTTTTTTATGTTTTATGTAATGTAAACACGGTGGTAAAAATATTCCCTCTGCCCGTGTGGCTTGAGGTTCTGAGGTCTGCTGAGTACCAGATATATTGGGTAAAATTTCAAATCTTGCCGCCCGCCTAGAACGTTGGGATGGGACGACGGAGGACGGAGGGATAGATGAAAAATTAACAGATGAACTGCTAGGTTCGACTTTCGAGAGGTATTATGCTGCTAGGTGGATCAGGTGTCGGTGCCATAGGCCTGTCATTAGGCTCGTCATAGTTTTTTAGGATCGTTCAATACAGTATCAAAACCATCATCAGATACATCGGGAAGACAAAATATGTCTTCCAATTTGTTGACTATTTGTAAATCTATATACATATAATAAAACAGTAGACCCCGATATGTCTGAACATATTTGGCAAAAATGGAGAGGGAACAGTTAGAGAAAGGTAACAAAAGCAAAAAAAAATTTTTTTGTCTGTCTGTTTGAACGCGCACATCTTCTAAATTACTGAATGGATTTTAATGCTGTTTTAACTTAAGGAAGATAGAGCTCGACTTGGAGCAGAATATAGGTTTTGTCGCATTTAAATCGGATGTCAGGAAAATAAGTTATCATTCTATTATCATAGGTCATTTAAAGGTCTCTACCCTGACTATGTCAGAAAAAAATATTTCTCGCACTTACAAACTTGAGACTTGGTACACCATAACTACCGACAACAGACTAAACCGGACCGGACCGAACCGGACCGAACCGAACCGAACCGGACCGAACCGAATCGAACCGGATGTCAGGAATAGAAGTTACCCTCATTTAAATTTTCAACAGCCTAAGAATTTTAAAATTGTCGCTCACTGCAGAGTCGGAATCGCCCGATATCTCATAACGACCATTTTTAAATTCAGTAGCACTGTGTATGAAAGTTTTTTTTTACTTGAGTTTACCATTTAAAATTTTGTTCCTCTCAAATTCACTAAATGGCACTGTTAGATTCTGAATCGCACTATGAAAGTTTTTTAGTATAACTGAGCTGACGATTTCAATTTTAATATAATTTTAATTTTTCATAATTATTTTACATTAGGTATTTTGATTAGGTACGATAAAATTAAATAAAACACAGCGGCGAGCAAATAGACAATGAGCAATAAAGAACACTGATGTCTCGGGGAAAAACTATAGCAGTAGTAATAGGAGACTGTTAAATCCGTCTATACTATTATAGTCATAAGTCCAATTCCACACGGGCGAAGCCGCGGGCATAGCTAGTCGTTAAGTATTCTCTACTCCTACTCATTTGCCAGATAGTCTGTAATAAGCAAAAAAGGAAATAGGATTAACGTGGTCCAGAGTCTCTTCGCGAGTTTTTCAAAAGCACTAATATTCTCACGGTGGCATCTCAGTGCATTCTTGACAGCATCATGTTTGTTCGTAAAAACATTCATGACTATAACCAGGTGTGGATATTCATAATTTCAATACGCGTCACAGAAATAAATTAGCTGCTCCTAAATTCAGGCTTAGGAAAGCGGGAAAGTTATTTATAATTCAAAGTTTGCATTATGTATAATAAAATTCCAGAATATTTAAAAAAAATTGCCCAATAATCGATTTAAATAAAATGTCAAAAATTCTTAACCAGTAAAGCGTACTATACTATCAACGAGTATCTAAATGAAAGGTCTCCCTGGCCCCCTTGCAAAGGTGAAATGCTAAAACTTGTCGTGAAAAGCCAGTAAATGTTCAATAAATTACCTAAATAAAAAATTGTGTTCAATATTGTAATATGTACACTATTGTACACGCGTCGTAGTGTTACCCAAATGGGGCAGTTTTTTATATTATTTACATTTTAATATAATTTAGATTAAATAATTGGTGACAAAGATGTTAATGTGTACGGGCACGTCATACTCGCAAATTGTCCAAACTGGCGGTGGCGTTGTGGGTCGGGTTACTGTTGTTCCCTTTAATATTGTTCATAATATTGTTGATGGTGAGCCAAGAAAGGGGGGCTGACTCTCACGTCAACTCGAAAATACACGAGAACGGTTGCTGCCTTGCGGGCCTGGTCTGCTCCTATCTTTAACACCGATTTAGCATTTTAGATTTTAGATTTAATTTTATGAATGGCACTATTTATTGACGTAATGTGCAGTACCTAGTTTTAAATTTTATGGTAAAAAAACACGATATATTTATAAATGCCAAAAAAGTAACAGTACCGTAACAGGTTTTCTTTCGCCATTTATTTTACCAGTGGTCATTTTGCTTTTGTTTCCGAAATAGACGTAGTAGTATATAAAGTAGATTAATCCCACCAAAAACATTTTCATGTAAAATGTTGCCAAGACGAGACCATAATGACTCGCATAGTCAAAAAGTTATCAGATTTCATGTAGAGCCAAGCTTCTAACTCTACACGCCCTACCTCTACAAGGCCTAACTTCACAAACTCTACACTTGCAAGTGACGAAATCGGGGGTTTTAAGACATTAATAAAATCTAAAGTATAATAGCTACGACATTCAAACTTTATGTTTAATGATTGTACTGGTGTCATTATATCTTGAAATTTTTAACTATTTAGCATCATCCAAAACAAAGTTATGAGAGTTCAAAAAAACGACGAAACGTTTCGAGAAAAGGTAGGTAGTGCTCGTCTCGTGCTAGATTTATACAATTCATTTATTACAACTGTATACTCTGACAAGAGAACGTGTTTGTGAAAGCTTATTCTCTAAATAAAGTTTTGAATTTGAATTTGGTCACCCCACGGGCAAAGGGAATATTTTTACACCACAAAAAAAGAGTGTAAGAAAGGCCTCGAAAAACTTATTCCAAATGCAATATACATAAGACATTAAGTTTAATAACAACTTATCTTTCGAAAGTCGCAAAATTTGAAGATGCATAAAGATTTAACAGCAGGTGTCGAGATTCAGTTGTTTTTAAACTTGTATCTGTCACAGATAAAAAAAATATTATGACGTCCGTTCTTAACTCCTAGATAAAAAAAAATAATATGAAATCCACAATTTGTTGCCACAGGAATAAATTCGATCACTGGTTTCGTTTTCAAAAAAAATCCAAAAAAATATGATGGGAAATAATATATTCCCGCTGCCTTATAAAGAAAGGGTCGTGCCCACGGGTCGTGCCCTCCGAAGCACGGAGAAGCTCAAGATAACAAAACCTATCCAGACGCTGGCTAGGGTCGATGTTGCTTAACTTGCGTGTTCATATTAGAGTGCGACACACCACACAGCAACGCCATCGAGCTCCTCCGACGCCATCGAGCTCCTCGTCGCTCAGCGACAAAATTTTCAAAATTCCGTAGATTCATTTCCAATGTGCACGATAGTCGTGTGAAGCACGAAATCTGTGAATTTTTTTTTGGATAGACATTAATAATTTGTTATGTTTGTTAAACGATTTCTTGTCTCGTTTACTCATCATCGTCAAGAGTAATTTAAGAAGTAATAGAGTTGGTTCTAATTTTTACATCGTTTTTATTTTAAATTTTACTAAGTTCAAAAGTTGGAGTCAATTTTACCAGTTCTCCAGATTACATATACTTAACAATATCCCAAGTAAGTATTCATTATGACTGTATTCATATTCTGCAACATGTTCGTTCAACTTATGTAATGTTTTTGGAATAAAATAAATATCATAATATAATAACAAATCTAGTGAAACTTTTCAAAACTAAGCAAGGATACACCCTTATATTTCACACACCGAGACAAAATCCATACATAGATAAACCTCTTTAATCTCATACGGGTAACAGACAATGAACCCAGCCCTATCTAGCCTCGCCACTTATACCGCTGGCCTAAGCAAATTTCAGTCCGGCGATGTTGGTTTTTCGTTGGATTCTATTTCTTCACTCCTGATTATATTATTCCATACTTTGTATAAACAATGTTCCGACCGAACCCTTCTGCACTATTGCCCGTAATGTGTCAAGTTTGAATGTATGGAACTGGATTTATTTTATTATCATTCACTCATTCGATCTTATTTCTGTCATCATCACTCATCAGTTACACATTGACTGTGTCAAGTGTGCATAGTTTTTAGGAAAGTGTATTATTTAAAATCATTCGTTCGTTCAATCTGACTTCATTAATCACATCACTAATAAGTATTCTACATTTTTCTTAGTCTTATCGTTTCTTTCACTAAGTTATAGGGATTCGAGATCGCCGCCTTGTCAACGAAGGTCGTCAAGATGGCGACCTCGGATCCTCACTGTACCACGTTGCCTTTAAAAAGTGTACTTTTTTTGCTAAAAAGTGTTCATTTGTAATACCCGACATTGGCGAAATTGTCTATGTGTCTTAGACACGACAGAAGCCATTAATTAAGATAAACAACAACAAACACTAAGTTATAGTTATCTGAATATTAATACTCACATACTAAGAATCCACTTCTGAAATTGCTGCATGTTTCTTGTCCAGTTAGCCTTTCAATCAGATGATTGAATGGACCAGAAACATGCAGCAGATCAGATGATCACTTTCACATGTTAGCATCATTAATAGCGTCAAGCATACCTACATGCATTAACACTAGCAGCAAAGACAGATGCACTAAGTATGTGAATGACATTATATATATTTAGAAAGACATTAAATTCAAATCAAATCATAAAAATAAGTCATCTCCACACTATTCGGTCATTTTATAAATATTTTTAGCGTACTGTAACCGCTGTAAAAGGTTTTTGTATACGTAGCTTTTTGGCTCCTTTTGGCTGTTAATCCAATATTGACCAACCGACAAGCTATTGACTTATGTTTGTGTTACTCGTAATATTCTCTGGGTTTCCGCTCGCCTTTTATTATTCAAAATATCTATTTGAACAAGTTGCTTTCTTTGGGAGAGCGGGCAATAATTTTATATTATTGTTATTCTTTCACATTTTTAATTAATTAATGTGTAGAATTGGGAGAATTTTATTTCTTTATTTAATTACATCCTAAAACTTTGGTTTTTAGTAACAGTTTGAAGCGTTTTTTACTTATTGACAAAACAAGATTAAAAAATAATAAAAATTGCACAGCGAAAAATCAAGGTAAAAGAGACGCTTTATAATTTAAACCACATACTATAAAATTAATTTAATGTTTTTGATTGTTCTAATGTTGTTTTCGGTTCAACTACCATTCTTATTTTGAAAATATTTTTGAATTAATTTCATCGGAATAATTTAATGTTGCCATTTAACTTGTTATTATTATTTATTGTACAAGCTCAGATTACCTGTAATCTGAGTGTACAAGTGTCAAAATAACGAATAATAGAAAAAGTGGTCAAATTACATTTTTTTTTACTACGTAGTTTGTCAATGTTCTTTGTCTCATTCCTATTCTTATTTAAAACGGATAGTAACTTACATATATCATCGTACAAACATGGCATAATGAATCCTAATCCTAAAATCGCATTAAATTCTTCTATATTTAATTTAAGAGTACTAGGGTGGAAGAAATGGCTTCCGTTCCTAACAATGAGTAAGCTGCGGTATCTAAATGTTAATCTTTGGTCAGTCGCGCAAAAATTATGTTTTTCGGACAACAGAAAGTTACTGGGTCGGAAACTAACCGAACATCGTTTAATTCACTTGGAAACACCCTGTGTGGTGTGATTATTTATGAAAACGAAAATAAAACGATAAATACAAGGAGGTAGAGCATTTGTGAAAATGGCTAGCTTGACCGGGGAAGTAGTACCGTAAAGTGCACGTCGAGCTTTACACTTGCAGTTCAATATTGGCTCTTATGACATAGAACTTAAGAATGATACAAAGTCTAATATGTAAAAACCTGCTCTTGACTGTACCACCGTCTCACAGAATATCGACGTAAAGCAGCAATGAATTTCTATTGTGCGAAATCAGGAAGCACAACTCCCTATGTCTTGTTGTATGACAAAAGTGATATTTATTATGGCTTCTAAAGTCTATAACAAACTTCCCACAGATTACACTGTACAACGGATTTTTAAGTACAAATTACATAGATTCCATATTGAGCATGCGTTATTCTATTATTGAGTTCCATATTTTAACATTGTTGATGTCCGACTGAGTGCCCGATTACAACACATAATTATGCACATAATTATGTATTTGCAACAAATTTGTATGCCTATAAGGCTGATCACGGCTTGTTCTGAAGTAATGTAATTATATGTAACATCTTATTTACCTGTGAACCACAAATTAATTATTTGATTTGATTTCTTCCTTACTTTATAATTTCTTCTCTCCCATTCCCAAACTTGTAGCAGGCAACGCATTAGTAGCTCCTCTGGTATTACAGAGGTTCGTTCATAGGTGGCATTAACCATTTTCCATCAGATGTCCCGCTTGCTTGTTTGCCATGACAGTTAATCAAGGAACGTGTTTTAGTCCCTAAGGTACAATATCCACTTACGGAGACAATGGCTTGAATAAGACAAAATGCATTACGAAAACAAAAAGATCCAAAAATTAGTTTTATTGACTACTGAAATTACCTTAATGTGACTGAAAAATCTCATTACGAGCATCTTAATGCGCAGAATGCTTTCAAAGGCTTCATTTTATTCCGCGTCAATTTCAACAAAGCGAAATGACTTCAATTTGAATATGTAATGGTGGCTTAAGATAATCGGCGCTGGCTTACACTAATAAAGCCGAGGCAACTTTGAAACTGAAACGTTTGAAAAGAATCGAATGTTCGATTCGATTCGGGGGTGAGATAATTTATTCGAGTGTGGACGCCATTTTGCGGCGGGGAGTTCGCCGCTATCGCACTCCGGAAGACGCTTTAAGACATCGATGCTGATTCTTTTTTTATTATGCTCCCCTGGTACCCTAAAGACGCTAATATAAAGCGGCCATATATAAATAAGCCGCCTTTGTGAGGATTCACGATCACAGACAGGAAACGCCAGGACCCTCGCTCACGGAAAACAATCTAAATTACATTTTCACGCAACTTTAAATGTCTTATTAATTACGTACGACTTTTCAATGCAATAAATTTTCTTTTAACGCTTCCTTCTCGAAATCGGCTTAATACACAAGACTGGCTTTGCATACTGATCGCTCGATTGTGAAGGCTGACTTCCAAGTTGTTGTTAGTCCTATTATAAAAAATAATTAGATGGAGTGTTCGAGAATTCGTTTATTTAGAAGCACTTTAGAAACTTTTGAAGTTTATGTACAGTTGTTAACATAATTAACAGAAACAAAATGTTGATTGTTATGCAAATTGTGTTTTGTTACACTATTATTGCATTTCTTGATAGCAAACCGATATCATCTATTTGATTTTGTTTTCCAAATTCACTCTACCAACCACATTAATATCTATAATCTTTCGTGACATACTATTTGTTAATACTTCCGTAACTCTACCTCTAATTACTTTCTGATGTGTATTTTCTATTAAGAAAAACAACGTAAATCAATAATTCTTAAGATTATGTAAATATGAAAACCACGAATATTCCTAGCCTCGAGACAGCCGAGGGTTATGCTGCACTTAAACCCTTTCCCTGCAGGGAGATCCGCAATCCGAGCACAAGCTGTTACTTTTAATGTGTTATTCGGTTGGAAATTAATGATTTTATTCCCGACAATTACCAGCGATTGTGGGTTGAGATTGCAAGAAAGGAGGCTTTAATCAAAATTGTTTATAACTGTTTAAGATTTTATTATTATTTGGCAGCTGCATTGTAATGAGAGAATTAAATTATAAATAAAAAATTAACAGGAATTATTCCTTGCTTTATGTAGTTTCTTAACCTATTAGAATTGGCGGAGCCCGCTACATAAGTCTAAGTTCTTTTTCGCACTAACCAATATAATAGTTTTAGTTATAATATAGTAGTTTTTCCAATATAATATGCAATCGCTTGTATTTGTACGCATTTAAATTTGTCACAAATTGCATATTAAAATATGCGCCCCCGCGTTAACCAGAGCGCTAAAGAATTTGTGAAGATACTAATTTACATATGGCTCTAGGAGTCTGTCAAGTGTCAATCCTCCACCGCAGAGAGAAAGTAGCTTTCTTATACTAGTCGCCAACAAGGCTGGATCGCGCTGACATAAAACGAAGATCGAACTGACACTTATTACTTAGTGCATATGACAATCGATTTTCATTTTTTTAATAAACCGTGAGTCGCATTGTTTGCGCTGCGCGTAAGTAGTTAAAGTCACACTTAATCATATATGCTTAGCACTAGAATAGACATATTACGATATGAAAACATAACGTTCAAAATAAAAGCTATAAATTAAAATATAGCTTGACGTAAAAGTAGGTGGTTCTCCTGTCAAAACATCCCAGTAACACCAGCATATTTATATAAATGTGACTTTTGTTTTTCTTGTCTATCACAAAGTTCCCGTATCAATATCTTCGTGTTTGCATAACTACTTTACGTGGGGTCGTATGTACCTGAACTGCGACTGCACGGTGTTTACGCAGAATCTTGCGGTTGATAAACAAAAAAAATTATTAAAAATATCTGGTGGGCGAACGAAAATATAATCTAAGAACATTTGTAATTTATGTTATAGTATTGAACATTTATCTAATTACTTTAAAATAAAGATATCAAAAGTCAGAAATTTTCTTCTTTCTATTATTTAAGTTTACCTGTTAATCTTGTTTACTTCTTGTCCGAAGATTACCTTGCTTTCAGTAACAAAGGCATCTTACAAAATACCTAATGTATTCCATGATATTCTGACTTCGTCTGTATAACATATTTTGTCTATCAGATCAAATAATTACTTAAGTAGGCTTAATTTAAGTGTGCCTTATGTGCTTTGGGTACAGTAGTAGACAGTATTAGATATATGTAAACACTTAATTTTATTTATAGTTTCCTATTAGTACGCCGTAAAAGGGGACCCTAAATGTGCCAAATTCCATGAAAAACAATTTTGCACTACGAATGCGGAATCAATATTATTAGATGTCCGAAGACGGACGATAATATCCGCGAAGGAAGGCCGGCCGGTGAAATAAAACGCACATGCGCGCATAATATACGTTTTATTAATAAAAAAGCTTGGGAGAATCACCCATAAATAGCCTTAACGACCAGCGAGGCGATTTTTTTTCGATACACGCAAAGGCATTTGTTTGACAAATCCCCCGGGAATATGCGACACTATCCCCCATATTATCTCGTGCGAGCTAGAGGGATGGGGGTCATTCCAAAGGTGATGACGAGCGTATCGCGACGTCTAAAGACTCCTACTAAATCATGTCCACCTGGTATTTTCTATTTGACTGGGAGGGTTTTTGAAACAAATTGTATGGATTCTTGTTATTTATTGGGGTGTTCTAATAGTGACATGACGACTTTCATGTTAAAACCCTTTTAATATTTAACTTCGCACAACAATGGTATGTTCTTGCATATGGCAAATTGACGAGACATTATGGAAAAACTGGCAGACAGTTCGTCGGACAGACAAGCTATCTAAAACTTATCAGTAACCAGAGAATAAAAGATGTAATAGAGTATCAAGAAAAATAAAATTGGTTCACAAAATATTATGATGTTTATAACGGCACTTTTTGGTTATATTTTAGGCAGTGACTCAAGTCATTAAAACCTCGTGAACATTTATCTCACATAAAGCCTCTTTCATATATTTTCAAGTGATGTCATCGTTTCAATTTATTACTGGCAAAAGCGGCTCCGAGTGTGAATTATGACAAATTATAATGATTCTAATCTAGAAATGTATTGAAATTATAGGGGAAAAGAAATATAAATATACTTTAAAATCGTATTAAAACAGACTACTAAAGTGTCCTGTAACAAACAAAATAGGTTTCACCACTTGCCAATTAAGAAACATCAAATGCATACTAGAACCATCTAGGACGCTAGAACCTAGAACTGTCAAAAAGCTACATCAGTTTATTTGACGAATAAGCTATTCGAAACTTTCTATCAGTTTATTTAAAAATCGAATAAGCTATTTAGCAGTTGTAAAATCGGTTCTTATAATAAAACATTTATTTAAAAATAAAAATAAAATATTTTCTCCCTCAAACAGGTTACATTAAATAACAATAAAATGTGATTGCAACCCGTCAGCCCCCTATAACACCTCTTAATTCCGAAGGCGTACCTTGTTCCCATATTCTTATAAATTAATTACTTGTAATCTACTCATGGAGACTTACAGAAATGAAGTTACGACAAGTAAGGCTGCTGTTTGATTGACGACGAAACAGCGTATTCGAAACATTGTGACTTTACAGCCTCAAAATCTATAATTGTAATGAATTGTGATTATAATAATTAAAACATGTAGCATTTGTAAACCATATACAGCCTAGGATACAATGACGGATTCTAGTGGAAATAAAGTCGCCTAAGATCCATTGATCCGATCAAGCAATAGATCCAAGAGAAAGTAGAGCAAAATCTTATAATATCTTTATAATAATCCTATTTAATTTTTTTTGACAATCCCCTGATAATTAAGAAAGTAGATGACCTATCGAACTTACACTCCTAAAAGATTTTAATGAACACTGAGCTGAGGACCGGTTTCATTACACACAACTACAGTCTCACACAAAATAAACGTGGAGAACCAATTTTTGATGTTCTTGTATGTGTTTCACAAATAGCCTATTCGGGACTTTCCACTCTAATAAGTGTAAGTTAAACCGCATCTTTTCTACCACCGAGACAACCCGGGGTCTGTAACGACTTAATGTCGCATCGAGAACAAGTCGGAATTAGAAATGAACCCCTGTTTAAGTGCCTGGTTAATAAGGCACACATGTCGCGATTTAAGATACAATGTTGTCATGCTACCTCAGCTCTTTGTACAATGTATTTGGCAATTAAAAAACAAATGAATGATCTTAAAGTCGTGAAGGATCAAGATCAAACTACTTTGCGGCCAGTATTTTAAAGAACGATATAGACAGACAGACTGGCTTGGAGATGATAGCATATTTTGATCTTACACTTTTTTGTTTTGATCATAATAGTTTGCGATATGTCAGCTCTCTCATTCTCAAGAAATAAATGAAATCTAGAATATAATGTAAAAATAAACGTTACTGCCGGTCTGCCTGAATGAACCTTTATAACTTGAGTGCGAAACACAAAGACACGGGTACAGGGGCGCTCGCGACTCGATTCCGTTTGGTGTAAATAAATGAGAGAGTCAACACACGGAAATACGGATTGGATTTCCTATAGTGAAATTCCTACTTTGCGCTCGAACCGAACCTCACTTGTACACAGTGTCTATCACGCATTAATCCAGATCATAATGTCTATGCTATATTTATAGAGCAGAAAATCAGACGTGTCAAAAACTGTTTTAATTTTCAACCATTGACTGTAAACTGTAAGCGAGGGAGGTGTCCCCCTTGTACGCTACTTATCCACTACGCAAACATTCTTTACAAGGGCTTTTCTCATTCCATTCACTCCACGGAGGTTATCTTTTATTATTTCTCCCTTTATCCTCTTTTATTGGTACTCATATTGGCTTTTTATACGGTGCGAATAAATACATTTTGATTTTCGCTTGCATAGACATTCTGTTCATCAGACGGCGAATTAGTTCGCTTGAGGTGTCGTAAAATATTTTTGTGACGTCGTAAAATAAGGAATTATAATGTTTTTAAAACCTCCATCGTACATTTGCGGGAACTGCATGGACGGAATAAGTATTTGGCAAAGCTGTTGAACAAATACAGAGGGATTGAAAAGTTGTGGGGTAAGAAAAACAAAGATAAATCCAACTTAAGGTTTCGTAAGAGCGCATTCCAGATTTGTGGATGTTGCCGCGCGATCTTGATTTTAGCTAATTTCGTTTACGCTAAAGTAAATGGTCCGTGCTAATAGCAACTGTAAATTAAAACTTTATAATTTATTTAACGACAATATCGTCATTTAAGACATAACAAACAATGTACAAAATGTATATTAACTACCTATTTCTCTAATCAAAAAACTGCATTTGATACTACTAACAAGGTATACTTATTACATTAATATTAACTACTAGGTATTACGTTTACCAATAATAATTACCTATTGGTGTTTGCTAAATATGAAGATTAGCCTGTTATTATGTAATTTAAAAAAAAAAAACAAAGGTTAATAATGAGGTAAAAGTTAAAACGATTCCAAAAGACGTTAGCGTTACCGATTTTCGTTCAAGCGACGTCTCCATTCCCTAAGGGGCGATTAAACATCCAAAAGTGAGTATAACAAAGTAGCTGGGAGTCCTATGCCATTTAGCACGTACACAAGAATTGCCGAACACGTTTGCAGAAACTTAACGACCGAATAGTCTGTTTCTGGAAAACCAATATTGGTCAAAGACTTTTAGCCAAGGCCTCTTGTACACGCTAAGAAAAGTCGCCGGGCCTACGCAAGAATTCGTGTCGTTTCTAAACACGACCTGTGTACACTGCGCCGGCGATGAATAAGAAAATAATCTAGTCTGCGCTAGACACGATGCGCGAGGTTTGCCCAAAACAATCTTATCGTTTACACGTTTATATTTGTTTTGTCTGCAGCAGACAGGACAAGTTTTCTTGCCTAGGTCCGACAAGATTCTTGACGTTTACACGATGAATCTGTCCTGTCTGCAGCAGTCACGGCGACTTTTCTTAGCGTGTACAAGAGCCCTAAGAGATACTGAAACAACGTAAAATGACGTCACATTTGAAAAACATGACACCGAATCGCGACTGGATCGAGATGATATGGTAACTTTGGGTCTTCTGTCTAATTAAAAACTAGTCTCGATATAATTGTAATTCGTTCCTGTGTGCCAGATAATTACAAGAATAGACCTACTGATTGTCCCTTCAGGTAAAAACATAGTATTTATTTTTTATTTTTTATTATTTACTGTAATTTGTGAATGTCATTCAGACTCGAAAAGCGGAAGAAGAATCTGCCAATCTTTGATTACAAATCCATTATAGAAAGCACTGAAGTAAGCACGAGATTACTTTATCATTTAAGGTCTTCACATGCACTTTCTCTTGTCAGAGAGTACATACAGTAATAAATGATCGAAAATCGATGAGGACTTATGAGTCCTCATGATACTATCTATACATGTAATAAAACAGTAGACCCCGATATGTCTGTACATTGTACATATTTGGCAAAAATGGAGAGGGAACAGTTAGAGTAAGGTAATAAAAGAAAATATAAATTTTTTGTCTGTCTGTCTGTCTGTTTGAACGCGCACATCTTCTAAGTTACTGAACGGATTTTAATGCTGTTTTCACAGGAAGATAGAGCTCGGGATGGAGCAGATTATAGGCTTTATTTCATTTAAATCGCATATCAGGAAAAGGAGTTATCCTTATTTTAACATTTCACGCGGACGAAGTCGCGGGTAACAGCTCGTCCCTGAATAAAAATTTAGAGTTGACACTAGTATGCTAGTTTTGTATTTTTTTATATATTTGAACAATTAGGAGATAATTTGATGTTAGTCTCGTCTTGTCGCTGTGCAAATGAGATGTTTCTTCTAAAGTTACACTGTCTGGTTTGTTCAAAAGTAAAATTACTTTCATAACAATTCACAAGCAAAATGTGTGTTACAAATACTTTCTCCATTTCATTATCGTCTCACGTCTGATAACTCCATGAGGATAGGCAGTTAGCAAACAAAAATATGCTATGTAAACTTGAATGTAAGTGTAGAAATAGGTGAAAATCATTAAAGATAAGTAAACATTTCGGGAAACCAGTCAGCCCACTCTCACGATGATGATTATGTTATGAACAAACTAGCTTTTGCCCGCGGCTTCGCTCGCGTTAAATTCGGGGTAACACGGTTCCCCTTGCTTACTACCTTCAAAACTGCGAAAGGTCCCATATAAAATTTCACCCCCTCTTTTAAGGGGTTAGGGGCAGATTTCCAAAAAAATATGTTGCACGATTTTTTTGTTAGTCACAAATAGTCCGCATACCAATTTTCAGCTTTCTACCTTTAAAATTGCGGAATGCTCCATACAAACTTCCACCCCCCATTTTAGGGAAGTGGGGGGTTAGAAAGAGGCAAAAAGTAGCCTATGTAACTCTCCATCCCTTCAACTATCTTCACTTAAAAAATCACATCAATTCGTCGCTCCGTTTTGCCGTGAAAGACAGACAAACAAACAGACACACACACTTTCCCATTTTAAAAGCTATTATTTAACTTGACCTGTATGTATGTATGTATGTATGTAAGGGTGGAATCTTGGAACGTACATTTGAACAATGCCCAACGAAGTGGGCACGGGTCAGCTAGTAACAAATAAATATATTAGACTAGTACCGCCTCTCGACAATAGATGGCACTGCGAAACCTGTCCAGTGATAACTAAAAAGTAAAAAATAAATTAAAAGTAAAAAAAAAATATTTAAAAACAAGCTTTTATTTAATTGCGCTAAAAAGAATAAAATAAACTTTTCTTTTAAAATTTTAACTATCAACTTATAACGTCATTACAGAATTTATATGACATAAAAGCTTGTCGCGAGATTTACCTGTATAAGAAAACATAATTATCGAACTAACATTTATTCGTACTACGAGTAAATGTTAGTAATTAAATCTCGCGACAAGCTTTTATGTCATATAAATTCTGTAATGACGTTATAAGTTGATAGTTAAAATTTTAAAAGAAAAGTTTATTTTATTCTTTTTAGCGCAATTAAATAAAAGCTTGTTTTTAAATATATTTTTTCTTTACTTTTAATTTATTTAATATGTGTATGGATGGATAAGGAACCATAGCATAGGAATTGAATTTATACTAATTATCTTATTTCAAGACATTTTCTTAGTTTCTTCTCTTGATTTTACATAAAATGCCTATATCCTGTAGAGAATACCTTTTGGCAGCATTTCAGCCAAATTGTACTTTTCAGTCGTGCAATAAATCCAGCTTTGAATTTTTTGTGACTGAGATGAAGTTAATATACTTTTACCAAAAAAAACTCATTATTATTGTATTTGTATTATCAGTAAAAGTAGAAATATCACGACTACAATAATAATTACATCATTTTTAATGAATTAACGACTTTTGTTTGCGAAGAGTGATTAAAATAATTAAAAGTGTCATTATAAGTGCCATCAATTCGATCTCAAAGGGGACATTAGTGTTTTACCGCTCGTTTCTGTAATAAATGACTACAAAAACACTTTTAAAATGAATTCTTAAGACTATTTTTATATTAGATGTAACTTTACCGCGTTTTATTCGTTTATAAATCTGTTTTTTGGTCAATATTTGCAATAGTAGGTAAAACTGAAAAAAATACATGGAACATATCTAATCGTACATGGTATTTCTCCATATCGTACTTCATAAAAATATCATTAGTTTTTTATAATTTTTCAACGGGGATAATATAAGGCTACTTTTTTCCCACTGGATAAAAAGATTCCCATGGAATAAAATATTGACATTTTCCCTTGACCACGCGGGCGGAGTCGCGGGTATCGGCTAGTAATTTAATAAATTAACAACTTTTCCAAAAAAAAAAATTGTTTTTATTGAAAATGTTACATTTAACACACCAACTATAAATCATTTAATCAACGGATTAGCCATAGACCTAGCTGGCGTGAAATTGATTGATTCGGAGAGGCATCTATCAAAGATATTATAGGTACCTACCTACACAACCTAAACTCAAACCTTAATCTTATACTGACATTATTTGTAGCCTACAACAGTAAGAAAGATAACGCACAAAATTACAACGCATTACGGTATGAAAATTCCTTTATCTGGCTAAACGGAGGTTTTAAATGGAGACTCCAAGTATTCGAGTTTTATCTACCACCCTCGAGGATCAATTAAAAGTCGAGCGGTTACGATGCACTCCGCAATTATTGTTCTAAGAATTAACAATTTCGGTAGAAAGTTTTAAGAGCTTTATACTATTAAGGTGGCAGACAAGTAACAAGTAAGACAGCTCGGTGGTGTGTTGGTAGTGAGCCTACCTTCGGCATCAGAGGGCGCAGATTCGATTTCCGCTCGGGGCAAATACTTATGTGATAGCATTTGTGTTTATTCTTGAGTCTGGGTGTTTTATATGCATTAAGGCACTTGTCTCACCGGCAACGATGAACGAGTAACGAGTAGAGCTAGAATTAGAAACGAGTTGGCGAGCCGCGGGGAGCGAGTGCATAGTTCCGATAGTTATGTAGCTCGGCTTTAAGCGAGTGCGCGAGTGAGGCGAGCGATTACTCGCATTACTCGCTCGCGGCAGCCAAGCGTATAGTCCTGTGAATTGCCCCACTGATGTATTTGCTCTCTCGGCGTGAGTTCTAATCGCTTAGCAAGTATCGCTGAGCAAGTGTTATCTCTCATAGCTCTTTGACAAACTAGTGAAGCGAGTGGTCGCCGGCAGTGTGAACAGTCAGCGCTCAACTGTTTGTATATGCATCTCATGGTGTTTACACGGAATGTATATCTTTTGTACGTTTCTTGAGCGACAAAATAGCCGATAGTTAGTCGTTTTCTCGTCGGCGGTGGGACAAGCCTAAAGATCTATTTACAATAATACGGATAGGTACCTTATTTTTGCAATAATAAGTTAAGAACGTTTCTCGCTCGCACTTTACGTAACGGATGTGGAATTATAAGCTCCCAGCGTCTGTATTTCCTTCGGATTATGACATGGGTGGGACTATTTAAGAGCTATACATTAGTGGTCTCGTCAGAGGTGGGCAACGCATTGGTAATGCCCCTGTGCCCTGGTGTTGCCGATGTCCTGTCCATAGCGGTGACCACTTACCATCAGGTGGCCCGCTTGCCTGTTTGTCTGCCGTATAACATAAAAAAAGCCTAACTTACTTTGTAACTAGATGGCGCTGTGGGAATTGTATAGTTTTTTTTAAACTATTTGCTAATAAAAAAACACAAAACAATTACATGTTACAATTTGCCACATTTTAACGATATCAAAACCCTTTACACACAGATAACCGGCGCCGTATTTACAATAAAACGTTTAGTATAACAACAAACTTCCATATTTTATTATGATCGTTATCGTAAAGCCGCCCCAGAATTTTCGCCGTTTAAAAGTTCCCGAAAACGACCCCTCACCAAGATTTCATTACCGAATTAAACTAAAACTTAAAGAAGAAGTTTTCTATAATTTTATGTTTATTGCAAAAGTGACTATTCAGATTCGGTTGTTTGTTTAGTATACCTGTTATGTTTTATTTATGTTTCATTATCTATTATTAGTAAATTAAATAGTGTTTTATAAAGTCGGTAAATATACAACTTTATTTAAAAGAATAACAATTTATTGGAATAATAAACTCTTAATTTAGTTTGATATCAACGCGATCATCACATTTCTGTGTATTCGATAATAAAGTAACATGTAACGGAATGTTATTTTATCTCTGATTCTCTGAACCTAAAATTTTGCACGTTTGACGTCATCTAAAAATCTTTTCAGTTTCAAAGAGACAATCTTCAAAATTATTAAAATTCATCAAGACAGTGCTCTCTTGATGAATTTTAATAATTTGAAGTGGTGAGTTGTAATTGTAAGGTGACTTGGTCAATTTTATTACATTATATATAATTAGCCTAAACTGTCATACACCCTTCTCCATTTTATTACATTTAAAAAATCATCAATTTTGAAAAAAGGGCCCAAATTCTCCAAACATTGACACAATTTTACTTTTCTTACAAAATATTTACATGTGTTTGCCCTGTGTATTAATATGTATATAAGTCATGTAAATCAAAGTAAATAAAGGTAAGGTCTAACACAAAGTGATTGTGAGTGAGTGATTAATCAATATTTTTTTATAAAGAATGTTATCTTCAAAGTTGTGCCGTTACAAGTTACAAATTACAAATGACTAAACGATAATCGCTTATAAAATCAACTATTTCTCCTTTTAGCAAAACAAATAAATAACGTGAATGGGTAGTAATTGGTAAGGTATTGTGAGAGAGTTAGACAATTAAAAGGAGCCTCCCTTAATTTATGTGTTTACCGTACAATGAGAACAGGGGTGCTGCTGTGTCGATGTACTGATTGTTATATTGCTGAATATGGTTGTTTTTCTGACCAGTATTTTTCGGACGTACAGATTTTATATTTGTTTTTTGACAACATAGTGGCAAATAAGCACACGAAAGGATATAGACTATTGTAACACGTCACTGCTGACTCGAAGTATTATAATGTAACTATAGGTGCCTCGCGTCTTCTTTTATACAAATAATCCCATAAAATTGTCTCTTTGAAACTGAAACACAGCAGTATCAAAATTCTCTAAATTAGCTTCAATAACGTTAAACATACAAAAAAAATGTGCTTCGGAGGGCACGTTAAGCCGTCGGTCCCGGCTGGCTGTTGTCGCTGGATGAAGTCGGTGGCCTTAGGGCGGTTTGAAAACACCGGCTCTCTGCCAATCCGCATTGGAGCAGCGTGGCAGATAACGCTCTAATCACCTTCGATTGAAGGGAGACCCGTATCCCAGCAGTAGGATGATTATGGGTTGATGTGATGATGATACAAAAAAAATATTATAACATCAGAAATAGCGAATAATCTCTAATAAAAAAGTAAATATAGGCATACTAACAGATTCGGAAACCAATTAAGACCGCACGGAAAAAATCAGTCAGACAGGTCGCTTTTCAATTGTTCTTGGAACAACTATCTGGCGGGCTTTTGTCACGCAACGAACCCCGTTGGCACTAAAAAGTGCCCTATTTAATAATCCAGAGAGCGGGCAAACAGAGAGGGCCAATACTTTCCAATTTTCCAGACGGAATGCGAAAAACTGGCTTTAATTTTTCGCAGGACGTCGGCGATCTTTCGGTCGCGCAGATAGTGAAACTACAAAACGTAAATGACAATTGGCAGGAACGTGACAATGACGGCTTAGCCGCACGTCCAAGGTACGTTTTGGTTCTTTTACCCCGTCGCGGAGTACAATCGTAGAGTAAAAATGATCACTACGTTTCAGTGCTAAGCGTCAAAAAGCAGGTATCCAAAATAAACCTTTGTCAAACTGAAAAATACCGGTTTACAGTGCGAAGTTTTTCGGCTCACAATCTCTTCAAAATACTGATCGTCATTTTTTTCCTTTTTACCAAAGTATCCAAATTTTTTGTATATATTTTTTTAAAGATTTTAAATATTAAAAACAATTCAATACAAAAAATTAAAAAAATCTGAGAAAATAAACATAAAAAACATGTGCTCTATTTTCAAGGTAGAAAAGAGATAGGGAGAAAGTATAGAATCATAGATTTTAAAATTCTGATGAACAAAAGGAGGTGTCTGTCTATTTTGTACTCAAAATTCTTTGAAAATTCAGAAACATTTTTATATCTCGACTGTACATCACGCCAGCATTTTCTGACGACGTTATTTTTTAATCAAATATATCCTAGCGGGTGACGGATAGGGTCAGAGCGAACTGGAGCAAAAGAAAAAAGTTACATTCTTTTAAGCAAATACAGGCGAGACGAAGTTGATTGGTTCTGTTAGCGGGCCTGTTGATTGGTATGGACGTAAACAATACCCTATGTGTAAGTACAATGATTTTGCTAGGTGTAGATCGATCGTTATCATTTCCGAAATCCTTTCATTATAATTTCCGAATTTCACAAATTACACCTATAACAAATAGCAAGTGGAAGGAACATGCAAAATTCTTTAATTGTTTAGGTACAGGACATAATTTCCGAATTTCACAAATAACACACATAAAAACACACAAATTTATAAGTGGAAGGAAGATAAACGTAAAAAGTGATATTTAAAAATCTGTCGTTTGAACCGATATGGCAGGAAAAAATATTACATTTCAAAAGAGCTCGGTGTGATAGTTTGATAGGTGTATTTAAAAAAAATCGTTTAAGTTTGAGTTTGATGATTCAATTATTATCAAGTGGTCAATTGGTTATATTTTACGATGCATTTTATTGATCTGTCCACTCTTTTTTATCATTGGTAAGTTAGCACAATTGAGACTCTCGATATCGTTTTCAGTGACGCTTTGAACAACGTTTGTTCAACACATTAATGATGCTTGAAAGGCCGAAACGTTTTTACGAGTTTTACAATTGACTGCCAATCTAATATTTGTTCTAAACTAACGCGTAAAAATAGAGTTGCCAGTATTATTTGGCATTTGAATTGCGAATATTATAGTATACGAGTCAGTGTTATATTAAAGGCAAGTATATAAAAAAAATATACAGTGACTTTACTGCAGTTTATAAAAAATAAAATAAAAAATCGTTTCGACTACAAACCTTAAAAACTCAATTGCAGGGTTATAATTTTAACGAGTATCGAAAAATCATATGTTCGAATACTTTATAACTCGGGGAGGTGAAGTTTTTCATTAAAATATCGCTATAGATTTCAAATATTTTTGGAAATTATTTTCGTTAAAGTTTTGATAATAATGTAGAAATAGGATGGTTTTACCAAGTTCATAAATTTCGAGATTTATTCAGGGCGAGTAACCAGCAGGATATAAATCAGGTTAGGACTCCTCATCGCTTCACCCACGTCCATTAGCGAGCAGCCACGAATTTCTACATTCATTTTCTCAATAAAATGGATAGAATAGAATAAAACTTCATTTGGATTAAAAACTTAACACACATACACTATTACAAGAACACTATTAAAATTTAAAAATGTTCTAATAATAATAAATTTTCTAGTTAGCATAATATTATTTACAAAAATAGGTTATTCGTCAAATAAACTGTTTATTTTTTGACAGCTCTTTCACAGTGGAGAAAGGCTACGCTTCTAGTATGGTTTTGACGTATTTTAATTGGCAAACAGCCTATTCCTTTAATTTTAATAATAATTAGCAAGCGGTGAAATCGTACTCGATGGGTGAAACATAGAAGATCACGTTTACTGTATGTACCTAAATCATAAACCCTTATTTTTACGACATAAAAAGTTGACATTGGTTTATGTTGTCCCAATAACCATAGGTACTAAAGTTTCAGATACACATCTAAGTCGAAACATTGTTTTATAGAAATACTAAATATACCAATCGTCGGCAACCTTAATTTCCTTCTACCACGCAATAGGAAATTGTAAGAAAAAGGTACAATTTCCTGGGAGAGAAAGAATTATTGACCTGCTCGATTCGCGTTGAACATACGCTAAAGACTTAAGATGTGTGTGCAATGTATCTTTTTCCTTTTATGTACTTAAAGCGCTTGTTAATCAACACAACGAGCAAGTTCAGATGACAAGCGCTCAACGCGCGTTTTGATAACGCGCGTTTACAACTACATACATTTTATTCAGACCGTACACATGCTAACGCGCGTTTTAAAACAGCGCGCGTAATAAAATGTATGTAGTTTTAAACGCGTGTTATCAATACGCGCGTTGAGCGCTTGTCATCTGAACTTGGTCTAAGTTTTTTTTTTTTGTAATAATGACCTTCACATCTTTTCTCAAAACATGCATGAACAACCAGACAGAAAGAAGTGATGAGATTAGACTTTCGTATACTTAAAAAAAATGCAGATGACTGCTACTTTCGGTTTCGATTTTTTCTGTCATAGACAAAACCATTTTTTTTTAAGTGTTGAGGTCCATGAGAAATCTCTGATTATTGCACTGCCTATGGCAAAGCTTAGATTACTAGAAGGGAATTATTTTAATTTTAAATAACCCATATATTATTTCTATATCAAAATTATGCACACTCGAGCGCTTGCCCAGACTGGAATAAATTTTAACGGCCGAGAATTTTGGGTCTCATTACTGGGTATTTATGTGAGGAGATAAAAATATTAGGGACACGCTTAATCGGAAACGGATGAACAGGAACCCTTAACTTTGTGTCCACTCGGGTTGAAATTAATTTATTTTTTGTATTAATGTAACACAATGTGTGAAAAAAAAATAAGCATTTTTTCCATCAAATTATTTTAAGTGGAAATTCTTTGAAATTAATTCAGTTTGTGAGAATTCGTATAATTACATTTAACATTGAAATGTGAAAGTAAAGAAGAAAAAGATAACTATTAGATAGTTATCTTATCTGTCCGATAAATTGGTAGTTGTTGTAAGATTGTTCAAAAAATTATATGACAAAATACTAACTGGTATGTACCTACAAACCTATCAGGAAGGCAAAAGTTCTTATAGCCCACATCTTTAATTTACGAACATTTTTTTTACAATAGACAAAATAACATTTATCATAACATGAAAGTCTTTACTTGTGTTTAGGACAGTTTTAAACACTTTAAATTAATATCCCCTGATTTCCTTTAAGAAGCTGTAACTCCCCAAGTGGGGATAATGCGATGATATATAAAAAAAAGTCCCTGTGAGCCTGGACCCCTAATAAATTATACCCTCGATAACAATGGGATTTTTTCGCGGCCCTTTGTTGCAACTTTTGATATCACCTGACGGTACTTAGGCCGTTAAAAAATATATGTATTCTAAGTTGATAAAAAAATATACCTACTTACTTTTTCGGAGTAAAAATATTTAATTAATTTTGTTGAGACAGTGCCGTGCATGTAAGTAAAGTAAGTGATTAGTGTATTCTAGATTTAAATGATATTTGCAAAGAAGGAAGCTATGTATTTATTATTATTAGGTTTACTTCGGTATTATAAGACTAATGTATTGAACTCTATCTGAGCAAATAAATAAAATTCATTTAATTTTCTTTCAAAGTCAAACGTTTTTTCATGTAGGTCTGTTTTTTTTTTTATAAAACTGAAAGGAAGTTAAGTGTTGTATAAACCTTAAAATGCCTGTTCTAGACTGTAGCCGGCATTAACCTGATTGATAAAATGCCTGGAGGGCTACTACGAAACGTAAATTCGATACTTCGGCCGAAGTATCGGAAGAATTTTAACCGTGAAATACAAGTTATTTCATGATTATAATTCAATGAACTACTAAAATAACCATAAAGTACAAGGTATTTCATGGATAGAATTCAAGGAATTACTAAAATAACCATGAAATACCTTATATTTCACGTTTAAAATTCTTCCGATACTTCGGCCGAAATATCGGATTTACGTTTCGTAGTAGCACTCTTGTTCTAGACTCAGAGCTGTAGCCGGCAAAAAGTGCCCCCTGTTAGATCTGTGTTACACAGATTACAGGTACATAATAAATTATCATTGGGAGAGTTTACTTTTATTAAAACTAAAATTCCTGTGATTATGTCATCGTTTTGTAAGGTACTAAGTGAATATGACACACGAAACAGTAACAGCCACTTCCTTAAATATATCGCCAGAGTTCTTTTGTCCCAAACTATAAAAAATAAAGCCCTAATATCGTTAAATGGTCCTTTGGGGAGTGACTGGCCAAACTGCGGAAAATTCATGTACACAGGGTTGCCAAAAACAACTAGAAGTTCCATATCGTGTTTTCTTTTTCGATAAACCACTGCGTTTCGAGAGCTTGTACACGAGGACGTACGAGAAATCATATATTTTTAAATAATTTTTTGTTCTCTTTAATGTCTTACTGCTGAGACAGACACAGGCCAGCGCATACAATGAAAAGAGTTACCTAACTAGAGGAATATCTTTCCGCTGTTGGCCTTGATTCTTGGTATTAATAGCTATATATATATCATATACACAATACAAGTAACATCAGGTGTGATAATACTAACGTCGTCGTCGAGTCAAGACTGTCAATATCTGAAATTCATCTTACTGTTGTAAAGGAGAAGGAGACTATGATAGCTTTACCCTATATTTTATTTTGAGTCTCGCCTAGTGTTTTAATAACTACTCAGCTGTAATCAGAGTCTTCCAATCTATTTATTGTTAATTTTTTAGACTAAAGTCTAAAACCAAAAATATTGTAGTTGACACATTTATGTAGATCTCTCTTAGCTCTTATGAAGAGCTCTTAAATGTTATTTAACAAAATGTTGAAATTATATTTTCTTGCTGTCGCATGTCGTCAGTCATTATCACGTTTTTTAAATACATAGTTATAATAAAAACTAAAATCTACCTAAAGCACAACCCTAAAGAATCGAATGGGCAAAATGCGGACAATTTATATCGCAATAATCCGCGTGGACATTACGGCTAGCGGGCGAGTCGATACCATCAGAGGTGCGGTGCTAGTTTCGAACAAAAAACTGCCTCTCATTTATCGACCACTCGCACTTTTAGACAGCCCATCACTAGCTCCCCAAAACGTTGATTAAGTATTGCTCCGGGGTGGTTGTGGAATTGTAGTATTTTACCGTTTGTGGTTAAAAGTAAAAAGTTACTTCTGTTGTAATACTTATACCTTAGGTTGTAATATCTACATAATCATTGTTACGTAGCTCTTAATTCATATTTAATAGATTGAAAAGAGACGGAAAACCACGGGCGGGACGGATGGACAACGAGGCGTTTTAACAGTGTCGGTGATGGCTGGCTAGTGATGATAATGATGACTTTATGAAATTCAAACAACATGCTTTAATCGTTCTTATTAAAATTATATTAAATGCTATTTTGCTAAAATACCAAAATCTATTTTTTTTAAAGAAATAAAAATAATTTTAGGCACTATGTGAAATGAAGCAATAAAATGAGATTCTTGTAAAAATTGTATTACCAAACTACAACAAAAAAGCAATAACATTATGTAAACTGCAACTATTGTATGTTTGATTTGAAACAAAGGCTAACATTCAATTTCGATAACAATAAAACAATTGAACCGATGCAGGTTATTCTGCGTTATTTACCCAACTCAGAAACGGGGTCTAATAAAAATTGACAAAACCAAAATAGACGAAAATGTTTATTCGCCACCCGACGTCACCCGTCAACACAAAATCAACACAAGTAACAACGTCGCATTGTGATGTAATTGAAAAATCGCTACGAACTACCATATTTATTATTCAATTGACAATCACGTGAAATTTCGAAAAACAACGAGAAAAACGGTCACCGTTGTTTCACGACGATGCGATTATAAAAAATTCAAGGAGTTAATCGCACGGTCGCAAACAAAAGGATTTCGATGAATCGCCAGTACAGGCAAAGTCTACGATAGTTGCCAATTTGCAACTCATTTGCGGAATTTAAAAGACAATTGTTTCATAATTGCAGTCGTTTGTGATTTTTTTATGATCTCATTCTATTTTTTAATTCTTTTTTTTTGTCTTGGATTTATGTAATGCCATCTAGGTATAAACGAAACCAGAACCATTTCGTTTGCGTGTATTCGGTTTTCCCGAGAAAAATCTCTTCTTATCGGTCAACGTCATACAAAGAACACAGCACTCTTCAAGCTTCAGGTCTCTACGATCAGCATTTTGTGCTTTGGTCCTTCAGTCAGTCAGTCACCCAGTCATTGCGGACAAATAATTTTATAATGATCAAATTGAACCTGATAGATATTTGCATAAAAGATAGATTTAAACAGAACTGTTATGGAAGACAGAACTTTTATGAAAATTTCATAAAAACACAATTTGAGAAATAAAATAATACTTTGTGATTCAAGAAGAATGATCTAGTCATGATTTCATGTTGAATACGTTTAGATTAAAGCTGAAACTATCTACTTTTTGTAACAAAAATATGTTTCTAGTTGAAATACTACAAGTTATCTAAGATCTTGTCAAAACTTCTTCAACAAAATTAAACTTTACAAATGAAAACTCACTCAAGATCTAAACGAAAAAATACCTTGCGAATTCATTATTTTTTTCTTCAGCATATGCGGGAAGATACCCTCAACAGTTACAAGGGGTAGATAGAGCTGAGTCATCAAAACAATAAACAAAGTATCGGGCCCTATTTTATTATATTATGCACGCCGCCGCCCTATGATTTACGTGGCATAGCTAGCTGCATTTTGGCAATACTTCTCGTAAAAAAGACACTGAATTTAATGCAAATATAATAATGTCGCTACCGATCGCGCTAGAAACATTTGGGGTAAGACTATGTCCAGATTAGTGATAATAATAATATTATTTATAATTTATTTATTTCTCTCACAAAATAGCAGTTAACAAGTACCTAGGTAGATTCTGTTAACAATCATTAGTTAAGAATATTATTACGATGTGAGAGACTGGTGCCTAAGCTAGGCAAAAGCCTGTGTTTCAGGACACCAGGTCTCAATAATGTACGTAGGATACTAAAGGTACAAATTAAATTCTCTAGAAGCCAGTAGTATTTACGCATTTATACCTTATTTAAGCTTGTTTGCCACCTTTGTGGTATAAAAAAATCATACTTATTAATGTGTTTGACGCAACACTTTGGACAAGTGGAACGAAAAGAGATATACCTACCTCCTTAATTTTTTTAGGTAAAAACTGGCAAATTTGTAACCGCTAAGAGGCCTGGCAAGTATCAATCAAGGCGCATTACCCGGTACAAATTCATCACGAGCTTCTTATTGTGGCGCCGGATAACACAATATCCAACGGATATCCGGAGGGGAGCCGACATCATATTTTTATCATCATTATGTCAAAAAAATACTAGTATCATAATATGGATAAGACAGAAATGTGCTAGCTAATAATAAAATTGATTGTTGCTTTTTCATACTATTTATTAAGGATGTAAAGATTAGGAAAAGAGGAAGGGATGAAGAAAACTTATATTGTAGAAAAATATGATTTGATGGCAAGAAGGTGAAAAAGTAAGAGAAGGTGACAGTAAAATCAAATACTATAGAAGACTAATACCCACAGCTCTTGACGTTTCTCATACAATGACTTGGCAACCTCCGAAATAGCGCCCCTAGCGGCACGAGGTGAACATTTCCATACAAAACGCACAAAAGTTTTGAAATCGTTCACCTCATGCCGCCCTCATGCCGTAGGGGCGCTAGTGTCGCGTCTTGCCCGAATTCTTCCGAAGCTGTGGGTATTACTCGTCTATAATAGTATTTGGTAAAATAGAATATAAAAACCATAAAGAAACATAACTATTTACAAAAAGGTTTTTAAAGAGTTCGGTTTGCCACATATCGGATTCTCATATATCGGAGAGACAATCACTGGCACAAGTAGACTCTGGGGTCTGTCTAGGTTCACAAAAGCGGTAGGAAAGCCTATGTCCCACAGTGCAATGGGACCATTTGATTTGGGCTAATGAAAATAATAATTACGCACTTGTAGATTACTTTGTATGCTTCCACTGCCAATTTCATGCAAACTATTGCTGACTTATCGACTAAAAGTCCATTCAATAATTGATTCATACCAATGCCGTTGCATCTACATCCACAGCCACTGCATCCCTCAACATCAATATCTGATGGGTTGCCATACCTATCATCCATACCTCATTACCGCCCTTTTACACGACATGTTTTCACACTCATTATTAGTAATAATACTCACTTTTGTTAATGTCACGTACAATAAAACAAACAATAAATATTTAATCTAACACGTTTTGAACGCATCAATAATATTACTTGAATTTCAACGCACAAATAAAACACTTGTCTTTCAGCGAAGTTACATCGGCATGGTCATTATGGAAACTGAAATACTGCGCTGCATAAGTCAACGGGCGGCCGGCGACAATATTACACTACCCATTATAATCTATACATACTAAAATAATAAAGAGCAAAAATATGTATTTTTGTTTATAACGAATAAATTCAAAAATTACTATACCGGGGCCCAAGTCTGCTAAATACAAATGCACCAATAGAGTATTGATAAGTGTCACTTAAATAGTTTTTGAAATTTGCTATTCTCATATTTGTTTAAGTCCGAGGTCATTTCATTGACACACTATCGAACTACTATTGATCTTTACGGTAGTATCTTTCACATAAAAGCGATTTAACTGAAATAGTAGTTCATGGTAGATTTTAACTGTCGACCATTCCGTTCATATTTCACTGACACTATAGTCAATACATTGAGATACTAGTTAACTTTTAGCAGAATACCAAAGGCACTATGGAAATATAATGACAATAGAGTGGTGATGGTATAGCAATAGTTTGTCGCCTAATTTAAAATAGCAGACTTGGGCCCCTGAGTGCTTAGTACGAGTTTTTTTGTTCACATTCGATCACGTCGACGTAAACAAACCGGCCAAATAGAGAAGAACTCTCATATTGCGAATTTATAAGACGCGTGCTACATCTCAAAATTATGCGGCTTACTTGCTCACGTTTCGAAGTGAGTAACCCGGCTAATTTGGATATGTAACACGCGTGTGATAAATTCACTATATGAAACAGTTTTACATTTTGGTCGGCTTGTAAACATTAACACGTTCGAATGTAACCAAAAAACTCTGTACTAAAGTCTAACTTTTTATTAGCTGCAGTAAAATGACGTTTTGTGGGTTGCCGGACATTGCAATTTGTATGTTGAATGACATTTAGATGACATTTAGAAACGTCATTTTACTGCAGCTAATAAAAAGTTAGACTTTATGCACTCTGCTGGTCTACCATGAAACGTAATTCCGAAACTTCGGACGTTCGTTTCGTTGAATTCTAACCATGAAGTACATTTCGTTACGAAATACGTACGAAAACGATATGCCTTCGTTTTTCCTCAGTATTACCTACCATGAAGTTGCAATCCGAAAGACGGAATGTCATTTTTGACAGGACTAATATCGGGTCTTAATGTCAAATTACACGAAAGCTCAAGGGCTAACGTTTTACTTTCGTAAGTATGAATTTTCAAGTAAAATTTTGTTTAAAATTTATTTCTCATAAGACATTATACATATAAGTCACATAAACTTAATTTTAAAGTAATAAGTGCTGCAATCAGCGTACAGTGCAGTGGTTTTTTTTACTAATTTGTGGCGTCGACCGACCATTTGTTTGGGCCATACCCATACGCGCCATACGCGTGACAAAGTTGTCGCCGTCCCGCACGGCCGGATAGCGCTGTCTCAGTCTGCGCGTTAGCCGCCGAAATTCAACTGGTTCGCGCACGCACAGGCTCTTCCCGCGCATTCTAATATTCTTTATTTTTATAATATTTACATCAAAATTTTTTAGCTGTTCAGTTTTGTGACTTTCAGTATTACCTCAGTTTATGTGAGTTTATTACTACTTACATTTACATACTGACTTTTCCCATTTATTAAACTCTAATTGGTAGGATGTTGTGCGCTACGGGCACCCTGCCACAAATTATTTTGTTGATGTAGTGAATTTATTTTGCACTGAAACGTCCGCTTTTACACAGTTTCAGCCCTTAGTGTTTATAATTTTATTCATACGACATATACTGCATAAGTATGTTTTAATATTTTAGTGAAAATGACGATGTACGCAATTTTGAGGTGATGGAGGAGGAGAGGACGGAACGGCGCCGGCGACGGCGGGCTGTCGGCAAGGTTCCACGAAAGAGCTATGCCTATCGAGGAGTTCTTAACCAAGGTCGAAGAGCATTTAGATCATGGAACTCTCTCATTCAACTTCTTGAGCAAACTAGGTAAACAAATTTTGAATAATTATATTTTATGATTTGACAATATTTTTAATGGTGTTTTAAGACAGGGAAGTTTCAAGTACTAATAAAAAGAGATTAATCACAGTAAATCAAATTCTTTTATTCAATGTTAACATAAAAATGGATAAATAGAGAATTATATAATTTAGAACATGATAACATCTTAATTGCACGAAATAAAGTTTATAAAAAATTCACTAGGTCATCTTTTCTTGTCTTTCAGATTACATAATGGACTGTGTGTGGATCTCTCACCCTCCGAACGAAATGCAATGCTGCTGGGTTTCCTGATTGTATTGGAAACCATATTGGATACCAATTTATAGCCGTGATTCAATTTCTTCTTCAGATAATTTGTATCATGCAGTTCTATGTAATAGTGCCGCGTAAGCTGGCACGTAGGTATTCTCATACGTTTCTCTTTTTCATTGTTGGGCATTTCGTCGCCAATTAATAAATACTAGTATTTTCAATAAAATAAGATGTTTCATTTGTCATTAAAGAAATCCGCGCAACTTCGTTTGCGTATATTTTGTTTCTCATAATAGTTTGTGTTTCTATTAAAAAAAACGCATAAATCCGTTGCGTAGTTTTGAAGATCTAAGCATACGTAATGACGACGGGCGAAGTCCCGGACAACAGCTAGTTTTATACCTAGGTTCTATGTAAGATTCTCAATTCTCATATCAACAATATCGCTATGGAGACGAATATAAATAACACAACGCGTCTAATTTAAAATGTCCATAACTTGTGTGAATTAAACAATAACGAACATACTTTTTAAATTGTCTGGTATAATACTACTTCATTTATCACAAAAAAAAATCGCGTGACTATAAAAGACCTCTCATCTTTCATTCACTCACGAAAATGCTCTATGGTTCCGAACCAAATTGTTGAATACGAAAAATGTTCATGGTGGCTTCTTGTTTCGTATTGCGGACGTGTTTCGTTCGGGTCCGTTGTTTCGAATGGACACTTTCATGGTAGACCAGCTGATTTCAAAAATTCTTTCACCGTTGAGAAGCTACGCTATCCCCATTCTCCAAGTAATATAAACCAGTAAAAAGGCTATATTTTATTTTCAAACAAATTACCTTATTAAAACCCGTGCAAAGCTGGGACTGAGCGCTAGTTATAAATAAAAAACCATATCCATAATTTCTTTACCGACTTTATTTTGATTCTTCGCGGCGGTGTTTTTAAAAGGGAGGTACATATTATTGCCTGATTAATGATTGCGTAGTCACCTCGCTTGGGTGTTAGACGAAAACAAATTTGAGATTTAGTAGCTCTTCAGTACTGATAAGAGAAAAAGGTATTTTATTTGCGAAAAATTGTAATTTAAAATTAAATCGTAATAATAGGAAAAATAGAGATACGTAAATGCTCCGTATGTGGTTCTTTATTTTAGCAAGACTAAAATAGATAGATAATTTTGTTTTTATTTATTTAGGGCCGGTTAAAACTACGTCGAATAAACTGACAGTTTTTTGACAGTTTTTCACAAAAATATGCGATAATCATGGATAACGTACAGAATAATATATTATGGTTTAAATTTATTATTACTTTTTAAGATTTCAGTATAACAAGAGAAATAAATTTTATCTTTAGATAACAATTTTAAAATAAGTAGATCAACTTGTGTCGTTGACAAATGTATCACTTGAATCACTTCACTGGTAAATTAATAAAAAAAAAGTAAAATACAATGAGCGCAAGAGAAATTGCAGAATGTTTTCTTCAAAAATTACCTTACCTTCTTGGTCAAACCAGCCCATAATGACTAGTTTATCATCTTTCCTTTAACCTGAAGGACATTAAATTGCAGTCGCTTTGTTATCAAGATACACTTACATGGACAAAAAGTACACATCCATTCAGTATTTAATCAATCGTCTACGAACTTGGTCCGATCAATATGCGAATCGCCAAATTGTGTTACCCGACTAAAGTGAAATGGCAAGATTTTTCAAATCGTCGTCTTCTCAGGCTTGTATTTCCGAATTAGTAGTATTATAGATGACATTGTCTGAAAGAGGACGAAGCCTCGGGCGGTGTAGAAGGCGGTAGGCGTGGTAAGAAAGACCACGCCTTTCAATGGGCGTGTCATATTAAGTACTATGTTAAAATTAATTCGTCTTTCGTGACGGTGTTGAGGTGAAACGAATTTTATAGTATGGCGTTGTAATCTGAAATAGTAGATTTTACAACAAGTGCACAAAACGAATCATTTCTATCCGAGACTTTTAGCACTGATAGTAATGTCGAGGATAAAAATGGTTTTGTGGACGAGTTATAAACTCTGCTTTTCACTTCGATTGCGAGGAAATAAATTAATAAACGCACGAAAAAACAAGACCTGTTTCCCGCCGCTTTTGTTTTTAATCTTACGACATTGATATTAGGCTTGGGCTGCAGACCTATACAGCCTACTATTAAATTAATTTTGTAATAAAGTAATTTTCTTAAATTAATTAAATAACCTACCGTACTTTAATTTAAATTTTAATATCTTTTATGACTTTAAAAACACATAAGGCAAATAAATTAAAGTAAATATTATAAAATAACAAATTCTATCTCTGAACTTTTTATTGTGTTTGGCTGTATGGCTAATTTCCTTTGCCTTAATATAGATACATTTATGAGTAGATACGTTTTTGCCCTTGTGCACAAAATTCGATTTTGTGCAGCCTATATCCTGCGCAAATAAGCATTTTCTTAGCATGAGAAGTGAAAAAATATTTAATATTCATGTATAAATATGACTTATATGGATGGTGTCATAAAAATAAATAAGACTTGATTGAAGATATTTTTCTTTAGACGTATTTTTATTGTAAAATAATGTTTAATAACCCTATGAGCGCCACGACCTTCTGTGTAATTCGAAAACTAGTTGCTGACAAGCGACTTTATATAATTTAAAATTTAATAAAAATAGTATCTTTTATATAAAAATGTTTATGCCGAAAAGATTTACGTTTAGTTAAATTTTAAATGAAGAAGCTAGCTCGTTTCATGTTATATTTTTAACCACCAAATGCAGATATATTTTTATTTAATAAAATAGTCACTGGTAAAGAATATAATGGAACACCAATACACATGTCACTATGCCCTTTTATATTTTTAAAGACAGACGTTAGTCTGTATGTTACAAAATAACAAAATG
The DNA here is from genome assembly GCA_905163395.2 of Endotricha flammealis. Taxonomy (NCBI): domain Eukaryota; kingdom Metazoa; phylum Arthropoda; class Insecta; order Lepidoptera; family Pyralidae; genus Endotricha; species Endotricha flammealis. The sequence continues at coordinate 5,218,114 of LR990865.1, forward strand.
TTAATTTGCATTTGATTAACATGCTGAATGTTTTGAATAAAAACTTTTAAATCCAAGAAAAACATATTCCCGTGTTCCACTCCACAAGGAAAATTAAAAAAATCTACAAAGAATTAAGAAGAACGTCTACATCTACGTCGTCGTAGCATGTAGACCATGAGGGAGATCTCCTTCATGATGTAGACTACGCATAGGCGGGGCTACATAGCGAAAAACTCACGAAGTTTCCCGATCGCTTACAAGTAGCTTACGATCGACTGGACCTGGGAAATACCATTTAAACTTGAACTCTAATTTTCAGTCCATTAAATGAAATACGCAGCTCTATGTGTACTGGCGACGATGATACTCGAAAGAAAATGCTGCGTTATAGCACAGAATCACTCGCGATTTTAACATACATAACTAAATATACGACAAATACGTAGCGTTTATCAATTTCTGTTTAAACAACCCATCCCGTCCCAGTCCGGCTCAGAACAGTGAGCCGTCTCAACGATATTCGTACCCTTCGTTGCGTGACTATGGAGTGAGCTAACTGTATACTGTTATACTATGACTGAAGTAACTAGGGGGTTGGGTTGGGTGAAGGAATTCAGGATACGCGTTACGTAACGTCAGTTGTGTGAAGGCAGCGCTCGGGGTCGAATGTGCCTGTCGTGTTTATTGTAGGGTTAAAATAAACAACGTGTTTATTTTCGTAAACAACTTGTTTTGGAGTTTCAGGAACTTCTGTTTAGAGGTATGTTACTATAGTTTTAATTTTAGTGCTTGTTTATATTATTGTTTAGTTGTTGTGTTTATTAAAATAGGCTTGTTTTTGTTTATTAGTTTTGTTAATATTTTTCAACATAAAATTCATTGATTTTTTTAAATATAAATGTTATCTGAAATAAATTTACTTTATTTATTTATTATTATACGTGCTGTCAATTCATTTTACAGATCACAATATTATTATTTATAACTAGCGCCCCGCCCCGGCGTCGTACGGGTTTTAATTTTAATTAAAATATCCCTTTTTTTTAAAAAAATAATATATAGCCTATTAGAATTTATTAAAACTGTTCAGCAGTTTTTGAGTTTATTCATTACAAACATACACACACACACACACACACAAAATATAAATCTTTCCTCTTTATAATATTATTAGTATAGATATTTCGTTTAGTTTGCTTTTTTGTTGTTATTGTATTGTATACATTATTGTGTGGTACATTAAAGTAAATTAAAAAGCAGATTAAAATGTACCAATAAATAAACCAGTACTTACCCAGTTTAAAATGATATTATGACAGACCTGTGAAAACTTTTACGCCGAAAACAATTTGTTCAAATTACCTAAATAATAGTAACTGCATTATAAAATTAATTATTTAATTTATTAAACGATATAATATAACTATTAAGATATGTTTATAGTGAAAAAGTCTAATAAAAATATTCTATAAGCAATGTTATAACTTATTAATTTCAGATCTTTATTGTCTTGCATCGGTATTTTAAAAAAAATTCAACTTGTCTTTATCACAAACTAAATCCTTAATTTTTTTGAAAATGAAATATATTATATTAGCCTATGTCACCCGGGATAGCGTGGTTTCCCAACGGCAAAATAATTTTTTAAATCGGTCTTGTAAGTCGTTTTTGAGTTTATTCGTTACACACACACACACACACACACACACACACACACAAACAAATACAGATCTTTCCTCTTTATAATATTGATCTTTATTTTCTTGCATCGGTATTTCAAAAATAAATGCATCTTTTCTTTATCGTAAAAAGCACCTCTAAGTTTTTATTTTTATCCCATATGTTAAGACTAAAAGAAATTGTAATAATAATTAAAGTTTAGAGTTTAGAATTTCAATATTCATTCACGCAGTATCAACGGATATGAAATAATATGAATTTAACTAGAAAATTTGTTCAAGTATACAATTTTTATCCTGGAGAGAGCAAACGTTAAAAATAACATAACGAAACGTTACAATAATTGAATAAAATACACAAACTAAAAGTGATCCAAGTAAAAAATAAAAAATAAATATTTACAACAAAAATTAAATGAAAAATCAGCATCGGAGACATCAATCATCCTTGAACACTTGCACCAATGCTGCACCCCTGCACCCCTGTTTACGTGCATCCCCTTGTCCCGTTGTTTACGGATGCGGGGACACCCTCGAAACACCTTCACATTATGAGGGTTAGCTCAAGAACGCTAGCATAATAATACGATACTTGGCCTGTTTCTGTAACGCATTATAATTTTAATTCCACGTAAAGTCTCAAACTATCTTTTTTTCTTTAGTTTGACAGTGAAAGCAATAATTTAATGGGTCATTAATGACCGCGGTTGTATCCGCAAAATTCCATCGTTCCCATTTCCAGACTGATATCTGGAATAAAAATTATCACATTTGTTATTCCAGGGACTTTATACAAAAAAAAGGACGGGTTGCACTCCGGGAGTGCCGGCAGAAGTGAAAACTTAAACATCAACGTTGTGCATTTTAATATTTGGGAATGGTTAGGGAATCTTACGCTTTTTCGATCAGGCTACGCGGCTATTACCCATATAAAAAAAGTGCCAAGCGCCTCGCAAGAAGTTTTCACTTCAAAAAAAGTTATAAACTACCCGTGTATCTTTGAAGCAAATACACTGGGCGTCAAAAATAAGTAGTACAGTTTAAAAATTGCAATATCTCCTAAACTACAGAAGCTAGACCTTTGAAATAAAAAAAAAGATAAAAGACAATTTAATTTCATTTAATAAAAACTTCATGCATATCGTCTTTTAAAGATTGATTTTTATTTCAAAACTCTAACTTCCATAGTTTTAAGAGTAATTGCAATTTTAAAACTGTACTAGGTACTTATTTTTGACGTCCAGTGAGTGTATATCAAGCCGTTTTTACATGAAAAAGTAGTGTATCAAAGATCCGTGCATACCTACAATTCGCGTTTTATAACTAAGGATTTGGTTTGTCCAAGAAACAAAGAGCAAAATGTAAACCAACGCATTCTAGTTATTGTCTAATAGTTGGAGCGGTAGAGCATTTATGAAATGTAATATATAAAACTTCTATGAAAAAATATCTACTTTACATTTTATCATCATCATCTCGGACACAAGGAATCTACTGCTGGACATACACCAAAAGCTAACAGTATACTTAACACGATCAAAATATCATATAGCCTAGCTTAGCAGCTTTATATAGAATTCCAAAAGGTTATACGAATAGCATAAACCCTCTGTTAAAATCTTTCTAATAACGTAATAACAAAATCCACGTTACTTTCTTAACTAATTAAGAATATCTGTTCTGAATATTTGATTGTGAACAGTGAAAGCTAACCTCGCGTCTTAATAATTCAGATTGTGAATTGAATCTTGGTACACCTGTTATTAAGTATGCAAATTAGTTATTTATTCAAAGCGCACTTCTCAAAGGGATCTCTTTACTGAATATTCGGATTGAGACGCCTGTCGTTTCAATATAATGAGTTGCGTTTTGGGGTTAATTTCAGAATGATTTGTAAGTCAAGTTTTGTCGTAACTTACAACATTTTCGAAATGAGGACACGACCGTATATTTATATACCTATTTTTATCTTTATTTAAACATCATAAGCGATGATCTATCAATATCATAGGTACATTTAGAAACTATTATTTAATTTTTTTTTATTGAAGACTACCTGACCTGCGCAACTACGCGTAGCGTTTGTATGGAAAAATAAAATTGTCGTTTTTACTATTTTCCTTGCTGTTTTTCCATTTTTCTCATTGTTTAAGCCTACCCTGAACTTACACAAATATTTCAAAATCAAAATTAGCCAAATCGGTCCAGCCATTCTTGAGTTTTAGCGAGACTAACGCACAGCAATACATTTTAATAATACATGGAGTTTCTATGAAGCAGCAACCAACGCATTCAGAAATTTAAGAAATAAAAAACAAATTAATTATTATTTATTAAAACAAAATATACTAGTAAAAAAAAGGACTACAAAAGTAATGCGCAATCTATACTAATATATAAAGCTGATGAGTTTGTTTGTTTGTTTGAACGCGCTAATTTAGGAACTACTCGTTTGAATTGAAAAAAATATCGAGGAAGGCTTTAAGCTACCAATACCAATAGGAGCTTCGCTCATCAGTGAAAAATGTTGCAAAAACAGGAAAAATTATTCATAGAGCGATAGTGTTTTCGACAACCACGCGAACGAAATCGCGGGCACAGCTAGTGTTATAATAAACGTGTGGTTGTTTATACTATGTATGTAGGTATTTAGGTACGAAATTGCGAGGTGTTCTTTTGTTTTCAATAGTATTATTTTAAAAAGCAAGTCATCAAAATTATAAATGTATACGTTACAGAGGGCGCAGACGCCGAAGTCCTTCGGGGATCGTTTAATTTAGATTATTTATTATAAGGCGGGCCCAGCGGCGAAACAAGCTAATTTTCAAAATAAATATTGGCTCAATCAAACCGCCTTGACTTGCCATTGTTATTTCATCTCGCGATGGAAAGTATAATTACTTACGGACTACGTTATTTTGTTTTAATTTTGATACAGTTAAATATTTTAAAGTTTCGACAAAAGTAACAGACGATCTCGCTTTGATTTTGATTGGCCGTCGTGTAACCGGTGATGCTGCGATATTATACTAGCCAAGAATAATCATCATGTCAGTTATAAGAATTCCCCTGCTGCATAAGGCCCGGCGCCCATTATCGGCATCGGCAAGGAAAAGGATCCTTCGGCATCCTACATGCAGGCGCACACTATCGGCAATTATGCTTTGGCATGCTGCAACGTTCTTAGGGATGACGAGGCGTCCTTAAGGATGCCGCACCGTCCTGTAGCTTGCCGAAGCGTCTCAATATCGTATTTCTCATCATAACAGTCTTAGAGTTGTTACAAGCTAGTTGTCTGAATTGTATTTAATATGGTGGACTGGGATCTAGTGTTCATAGCAACTCTTGCTGAAGAAGAAGAGAAATCTAATCAAAGCAAGGCAAGGCAAGCTATCCCCCGAGTCTTGCCTCGGCGCCGGCGGCGTACCGAAGGATGCCGAAGCATCCCGAAGCATTCTCAAGGCTGCCGATACAGCAGCCTCAAGCATACCGAAGCGGTATTTTTGTTATTACGACCACATATCACGGAAATTTCTACTTTATTGCCATTATGTTATAGTATATTGCTATTTGCCACCTAAAATCCTCAGTCGTACCGATGCCGATAATGGGCGCCGGGCCTAAGCGGACATGAGCATCCCTCAAACATTTCCAGCACGAGGTTGAATTGGTCGCTGTTTGTGTGTCGACCGTTTTTGTTAAACAACACCTATGATAGAATTCGTCGCTGTTCGTGCGTCTACTATGTACTGTCGACGCACAAACAGCGACCAATTCGACCGGTTGGCAGTTTTTTTAAATTTAGCATTGTTTTGTAAACAACGATAACATTTTCCGTTGTCTTAAAACGGAATTAACGTAAAATATTATCGTTCTTTTCAAAACAATGTTTTAGATTAGATGACGGACACAATGAGTTGCGGAAATACATTTTAAAGTTTATGACACAATTAATCTGCCTCTGTCATCTATACATATAATAAAACAGTAGACCCCGATATGTCTGTACATTGGACATATTTAATTTGGCAAAAATAGAGAGGGAGCCGTTAGTTAGAGTAAGGTAATAAAAGAAAAATTTTTTTTTTGTCTGTCTGTCTGTCTGTGTGAACGCGAACATCTTCTAAGATACTGAATGGATTTTAATGCTGTTTTCACAGGAAGATAGAGCTCGGGATAGAGCAGAATATAGGCTTTGTTTCATTTAAATCGCATGTCAGGAAAAGGAGTTATCCTTATTTTAACATTTCACGCAGACGAAGTCGCGGGTAACAGCTCGTTGTCTAATAAAGGATGTAAAAATAACGGGCAATTTTAGTTTATGAATGTTAATTAATTTAAAAAACATTTATTAAATTTAAATAGATTCGTGAGCCATGCGCTATGCTTATTTAAGCAACTGGCCAGTACGAGCCCAAATTAGAATATAGGTATTGTGGTAAACCGAACTCTTTTTTTATACAACTTTATATGTTAATAATATTTTTAACTGACTATTTTTAATTGTAAACTGTTGCCTGTCACTATCTTTAGTTTTCTCGCCTTGTTTTTCACTTCTCTCACGTAATATACCATTTTTCCATCCAATAATTTTCTTTTCTTTCACAATTCCTACCATCCGTAACAGGTTTAAAGAGGCCTCTGCCACAGCCTCTGCTCTGTAATGAAAGTAATGAACACAAATTTAATGTCTGTTAAAAAGGATCAATTTTGACCCCAACTCGTATACTGAAAATATACTACATGGCCAACATAAATATACATCAAATATAAACAGTCCATTAGACAAGACAAGCCGAGACATCTAACGGAGTCGCATTGTTTTCAATAAATTAGGCGGAGGACAAGAGGCCCGGCGCTCCGCAAACAGCCGGAGGCCTTCGTCAACACAATTATTATACTCGGACAGCCACCCTCATGTCTATAAACATACTCTAAATAAATTAACTGGACGCTAATAAAAACATTTGTAATAATAACTCAGTGATAAAGCTTAATAGAAAACCAAATTATTAATTAAATAGTATAATGTACCTGGTTCAATACCACTATTATTTTCATGATGCCACCCATGCACAATTGTTCAAAGACAGGCGACTGACCGTAATATTTACATAATTTGTAATCATATAAATTAGGTACGTTAGTGGTTCTTTGTAAAAAGCGGTACCTTCGCCACACTCTTAACGCTCCTAACTATAACCATTATAGTTTTTTTCTTAAGTGTTTAGGCGATTTGTAATATTAGGGGTAGGCTCACTTATGAAATTTAAATTATATATTTTTTCTTTTCAAATTATCCTACTCCTATTTCATCTACATTACTTTAATGAAAGATGTTTTAAAAGGTAATCTTCTCTTTATTTCAGGTATAAGGTCGTACTTTCAAAATGGCTGCACGACCTGCAGGGACTACTGCACGTACGAAGAAACAAAACCACGCTAACATACCGTGTCCGATCGAAAACTGTGGCCGCTTCACCTATGGCAAACTTCCAGATCACCTCACAAAAATTCATGGCGTTATAGGCACAGAAAGAGATGCGCTCAACGAACAGCAGAGAAAACGCTTCTTCAACGGAGAACTCTGCCAAGTACGCTACCTAAAAGAATCAGCTATCAGAGATCTTTGGGGAACCGATTACGATGACCCCCGAATAAAAGCGAAGATACATCAAAGTTACTCTCTTGTTAAAATCAGAATAATACCCCTAGCAGCAACTCAGAGAGCACGTCCACTCACCGAGCAAGACGCTAACGTGCTAACAGCTTATAACGCTAGGACAGCTCCACGTCCAGCCAGAGTTCAAAGGCCAAAGGCTAGAACTAGACCATACCCTGCTCCAGCCACCAATACAGAAGAATGTAGAACATCCAGCGAATCAAGTGAAGAAGAAAACACACGTAATCCTCTTCCGCCCTCACCTCCTCCATCTTCACCGTCTCTACCGCCATCGCCAGCTCCGTATGAGCTACAACCAGTAGAAACAAGGCTACGGGATATATTTGATTCTAAAATTGATGCTGGTTATAAAGCAGTGATCGATGACATGAAGAAATCTATGACTATGGGTCGTACTTTGGGACCGAGGAAGCGAAAAGCGTATCGTACGTACAGACGCTATGCCAAACGATTAATAGCGTATCTCCATAGGCAGCATTCTCCGCTGGCTTATGATGTGGACGTGCTGTTATGTGGCGAGAGGCATGTATGTGGTTTCCTTGACCGTATCAGCTCAGAGCATAAGACGAAAACGCTGAGAAATTACATAGTAGCTGCTATAAAGCTACTTGATTCCAGATTATTTGCCATAGAGACTGATCCTTCGTGTAAAGAGAAAGTTGCTTCAATGACAAGGGTTTATGAAGTTCTACATGGTCGATTGAATGATTGCGATAGATTATTAGCTCAAAAGGATACTAGTCAAAAGAAAACTACGCCTAGTTTTGATAGTGATATTATGGATCATAATTTTAGTGGTAGTTACGATGATCTCGTGTAATAATTTAAAATAAACCTCTCGCTCTGAAATATTGTTCAAAGCCACAGGCTTAAATTCATTGTAGTAAATTTTTTATTGAACGCTTTTGATGTTTACGATTTTCTTTACATGATATGTTAATTAATTAATGTTTTTCATAATAAATATTTTCTTTAGAAAAAATAAATATAACCTAGTCATAAAATTATAATTTGCATATTAATTGATTTAGTATTTTTTAGACTTTAACTGTAAATATTTTAAAGAACATTGTATTTATTTATTATTTAATTATTGGATAAATGTAGGAATTATTAATTCATGTTACCATTTTAGTGTTAATTGTATATAGCCACGATACGTGTCCCAAGCAATAAGCTTCATTTAAAACCGCATAATGTTAAGAAAAATTGTATAATTAGCGTAATTTATTAATTAACAACAGAAAGTTACACTTTCATTAATGTGCAATAACATACCAAATTAATTGTAAGTAGCTTTAGAATAATAATCTTCATTAATAATAATAATTATGTAATTTAGTCGATGATTACTTGATTTTAATATTGTTTATATAATTACAACCAAACATAAAAATAATAATGTCTATTTACTTATACAAATATTTATTTCAGTATCTAAAGAACCTGATGCACTGTTATTATCTAATCTACGCCCTTACACAACACATTTCAAAATAAAATGGTACATTTTATAGAAAATTATTTTATTGGAAACTGTAGCACACGACGACGAATATTCGATATTTTAATATTCGATAGCGAAATAGGTACAATACTTCACACGTCTTTAGTACGGCCGTACGGCCAAGGCTTCATAATTCGTATTTGCATTTGATTGTTTCATCTAAATATCGTCTTCAGTCGAGCCAAAAGGGAAGATGTGGGTGTTAAAACCATTTTTTAATACCAATATTAAAGTACTTTTGAAGAAAGAATCTTACAACCTCCTCCTGGCATCACTATTGACAGCTTAGTCAAATTCTAGAATTCTTTATGTTAGCACCTACTCAATTAAATGTCTTTTTGATGATATATTGGCTTCTTATTTCGGTCGTACAATAAATCATTTATGAACATGGCCACGAAAAAGATTGGTGCGGAAAACAAGACTTGGACGAATGGTGAAACAAGTCATGGGGTTACATTTGTTATTTATATTTTCGATTGTTTTAGGAATTAAATGTTAGAGAGAGCTTATCCTATGTAATTAATATACTCATCAATTTGTATGTATAATTCACATTCACAGATAAAATTAATAATTACTTACTTCAACGCTGTGTTTTATTTTATTTTATTCTATTCGTATCTTCTTATATAATATTTTTTTTAAATAAATAACTAACTGTCAACTTTGTCAACCGTCTCTTTTGATTTTAGAGATTTTATTAAATAGAAACTGGTTGCAAAAAACAAGAAAATACCTCATTATAAAGTTACACAAACACAACCAAGACAATAATTACGTCATACACTCAGGTAACATAATTCAAATTTTCGCGCGACAGAAATGTTGCATATAAAATCCACTAGAGATCTTCATCGCAAATATTCTAAATAGTCCCGCTATTCACCGCTAGATGGCGATCATAGTCCAACAAATATTACAAAGAGCTTCTTGTATTTTATGCTGTCCTAGTACTTGGCGATCGTAACTGCCTGCTCCAGATTCTCCACCAGCAGACGCCCACGTTCCAAGCGTTCCATTCTATTCGTTGATACTTTGCGCGTTGCGGCATCGGCCACGCACGACGGGGGCCACTCACTGGGCGTTGGCGATCCGTTTCATACGTTTGTCATGAATTTAGAACTCGCTCGACATTTACGTAGTTTGTTTACCTAGTACACAAATAACCTATATTTTGTTGATAACATTATTAATTAATATGCGACAGTAATTTTCCACACGCTTACTATTGTTAAAAACACCATGAAAAACACGAATATTCTTTTGACATTGAAAATGTTTATGGGATCGATTTCACGAAATACACAAAATCTGCGATAACTTCTAGAAATTTAGGGCTAAAAGGGTTAGACGGGGGCTCAAAAGGCGCAGAATTTATCGAGATACAATTGTAGCGTTGAAAGTTTGAAAATCGGTTGGCAATTTTTTTTTAAATCAAAAAAGTTTAGAATAATAATATCTTTATAATATAGGTAAAAATTTAATACTTAACGACATTTACGAGAAAGACTCGCTCATACCCTACATGATGTTTATAACGTACAGTCGCTCATACTTAACTGTCTAGCTATTATGGTACATTTTCAATGTAATTCTTGCGTTGCTGGTACTGGGTAAAGTTGGAAAGCTAATATTTTTAATGTTAGGAACTTTACTGAATGAAACGGATATTGGACTAATGTGACCACGCTATCGTATTGATTCGATTATTAATCGATCGATAATTGCGTTTCGCGCTTGGGTTACCGTGTTTAATGCAGATGTAGAAATGGATGTAATTATTAATGTTTTAATTTTTATGTGTTTAATAACTCTGAAATGTTACCTTTTATAAGTCATACCGCAGGAAAACAAGCTAGATGACCAGGTAATCCATCAAGTGTTAGAAAATCGTTACTGCCGCCGCCACCTGTAACATCAGTAATAGGTGCCTACCAGAGGAATAACCAATACGTTGTGTACAAGGAAGGAAATAGAGAGAGAAGGGAAAAGGATGAATGGAAATGGGACCTAAAATAATTTTACTGTTAAACAGCCAGTAGTAGAAAGTAGTGTGTTTCTTGTTTATTTTTGATCGCAATAAAGCTGACAGGAGACAAATTTCCGCTCAGAAAATAAATTTGGTCTAAGAAAGCATCGTCAGGTCATTGTACAGTTGGCATCAAATACTATTTTGATACAGTACTTTTGTAAAGTGACATCAACATTATATTTTAGGATATGTATTAAACACTTGGCTAATCTGAGTAGTATAATATAGTAGTAATATAATGTTTATTTTCGTGTTGAATTAAAACACCAAAAATCAAATAAAATTTCTGGAGTGAACAGGCATTTATTTGCTTATCTACTAGCTCGACCAGGGAAGTACCATGCTCTCACAGAATATCAACGTGATGCAGCACCCTATCGTATTTGATTCAGTGAGTGAGTGATCAAAAAGTCCAACTCCTTTCCTATCCCTTTTCTCCTTATTTCCTTTCTTTTAGCGGGAAATGCATTTTTTGTTTAGTCAGGAAAATGCATAACTCAATGTCCCGCCACTTGAGGAAGTGACGCACGGGGGTCTGTCGGGCTCACCTCTCTCTCTGGCCAATGAGGAATACCGACTAAAAACTTGACTGTCTGCTACCTTCTCCGCCTTCGCAGTGGCGGGGTCGCGGAAACTTGTGATACTTCCTAGCCAGCGGGTGTGCGTGGACCCATCCCAATTGTTAGCACCCCTGGTGTTACTGATATTCATAGGTGATAGTAATTACTTCCCACGTGCTTGCTTGCCTACCGTATGACATAAAAAATATGAAGTGCAACAGCAAAAATAATTCTGGCATCAGTTTGTTTCAATCTATTTCAGTTAATTTATTCATTATCATGTAATATGTTTTTATTGCTTAATCGGTTTCTTTTGATTGTAAAACAAATAACTGTTTAAAATAATGTCAGTACTAATTATTATTTTAAAACATACTATTAATAATATTATGGAATATGAGTGATAGTGATGTATGTACGCTATTGTTAAGTCTCTGTTTGTTTTCTCCTCAGCTAAATGACTGACGACAGATCTAACGTCTTGACATATCCGCTGACCGTAGGGCGATGTTATTTTAGGGAGTTTACTCAAAAGTTATTTCTGTAACCACGCGCTGCCTTGAACCGCCGACGACTGAATTACTTATAGAGTATTTCAGTTTAGTGACTAAAAGAAGTTTCTGGAAGACAAAGAGAGTTTCTCTTTACGTTAAAGGTGTGGGCAGGAAGGTAGGATGTACAGACGTCAGAAAGGTCAAATGGATATTGTAAACATAAAATACTTATGCCAGTCATAATATTAGCGTCAATGATTAACAAGATTTGATAATAAAAACTAAGAAAAATAATGGTGGTAGCAAACATGGGACATTATTGCATATAAAATTACATGTAACTTTTTGTTCTTTACTGTGGATATGGAAATGGGAATAAAACTATTTTATGTTATTACTATAACACTAAGCAAGCACTTTTCATTCTAAAATTTCAATTCAGGAAAACTTGCTACTTGTTTAAATGTCAAATACATACTTTAAATTAATACCACTTTCAATTTCGACCTTCAATACGGTTATTGAAATGCAATTTAGGAATTTTAAAAAGGATCGTAATATTTTTGTAAGATATCATTTAACTGAAAAAATATAAACTTTGAATACTTCACTTCCCTGCTTTTACCTAGTCTTCTAGCTAGATATTTATCGATGCAGTTTCATATAAATGAATATTCGAGCGCAAACTTGAAAAGTGCAATGGCAAACAATGAAGCGAACAAAATGACGTCACACGCATTCGGTGCAAAGTGCATGAATGCAACTCACCTCCTTGCATTCATGTTGCCTTAGTGGTCGTTCCTTTTGTGAGCGACACCAAAGGGGCCCTATCCCCTTTGAGCACCCTTCTCTGGGTCAATGCTCATTCTTCTTTCGGTCAATCACCGTATTTTAGCACTAAAATAATAATGTAATCATGTTTATTAAAAAAATATGAACAAAATGAATCCTTAATTCACCAGGTATCTTTCTTTTTTATTTTATTTTTTCAAATATGTTACAAATATCAGTCTAAATCGTACAATGAAAATCTCGCAATTATATCTAAAATATTAGAAAAAAGGAGTAATGCAATTCTTATTTGTTGAACCTAAGAAAAATTATAGCAAGATGTAGATTTTTGATCTATGCACTTTGAGATGATCTTATATCATGTTATTTTCAATTTTGGTATGAAACATGACTCACTCATGTATTGCGTTAAAAGTACTAGTTACTCTTTGTACTATATCGTACTCTTCTGACCAGCACCAGGAACTCGCTGGACAAGGCTTGCAGAAAGACACTGTAGTAAAAATATGTCCTATAATGCAGTTTCCTGCACGACTGCAACTGTCATGCATCTAATAAGAAATTAATTGCCACGCATAATTTTTAAGGCATTGTCCTTTTTGCACATTCATATATGACACCTCAGAAATAATCTAACCATAGTTAATCCGTTTTCTTATTCATTATGGTGGATGGTGGAATGATGCAGGATAGTGGCAAGAGTGGCTCTCTAGAGAGGAGGCCATAACTAGTATTTAGGCTGAAATAATGTCAAGATTCGCAACCAAAACTTGATGATTTTGCTAAGTTCCCGGTTTATATAGAGCTAGCTACTATCTTCAGACCTCCACAATCCACAACTTAAGGGTAGACGAAGATACTGTATTATAATATCTGTGACGAAGAGAAGGAGCGCAGGAGGCGTCATTAAAATATGACAAAACGGAAAATAATATTAAAAATTAAGCTAAATCAAAAATTAAACAGGCAGGGTACCCAAAATTTACCTCGCTGAATAGCGTTGGGTTGCGTAGTGAAGTAACTGTCAGCTTTAGGTCTCCATCATGTCCCCAAACGCTTGCATCGTTACCTCGCTGAATGGCGACAGGATTGCGTACTGAAGTATGTCAGCTTTAGGTCCCCATGGTTTCACGTATGCGTTTGGCGATGTCTTTAAAAAGGGACAATGTACTGGTACCTCACGGGCCTAAGGGTTTCTAAAATAATTCATTCAATCATTATAATGCAATAGAATGTACAAAAAAATAGAAATAGACTTTGCACTAGGTACAAAGAATGCCACAAAATCACCGGCTGCTCACTTTTGTTTTTGGGAACATTATTGAGATCGTTGCTAATCCATCAACCCTCATTTGTTGCCTATACTAATCTATACTAATATTATAAAGAGGAAAGATTTGATTGTTTGTTTGCATTGAATAGGCTCCGAAACTACTGGACCGATTTCAAAAATTATTTCACCAGTAGAAAGCTACATTATCAGGGAGTAACAAAGGCTATAGCTTTTACCGAAATTCAATGTGGTTCCCACGGGAACGGGTCCGTCACGCAGACGAAGTCGCGGGCAAAAAAGCTAGCTGTCAATAAAAAGAACCGCGATGGATAAAATAGTAATTTATACATAGACGCGAAAAACAGACAGATTCACAGAATAAAAGTTTATGAATAAAAACATGCTCATAAGCACTGACTCCAAACAACCTCGTTCCAGTTTATTAGGGAATCTGGATCAATTTATAAATAAGTCAGGATGAGCTAACCAAACTTTCTTTCACTCCTCAAAGTTTTTATTGAAATATTAAATTTTTGGTACAATATTACCGAAATCAAATAATCCATTTAAATCTAGATAATTTAAAATTTTATTTGAAAACGACTAGAAAGATGTACTGTACATTTAGACAAAATAAAAATTTGTGGATGTGTTAGTATAAATCGTAGTATTAAATTTTACAAAGTATACAGTGTGTATATTCGATTGAAGGGAGATCCGTATCCCTGCAGTGGGATGATTATGGGTTGATATGAATGAATGTGTAACAATTTTAAATAAGGTAAAAGAGAGATTTTTCTTCAGGTATTTTTCATAATTTTACCACATTTGCTCAATGGTATAATATTTAATTTTATGACGAGAAACTTTTAATATAATGTAATTTTGTTATATATGTACTACAATAAATCGATATTGAATGTGTAAGAGGATATTTCGGTCGATCGTTTGCAAGTCTCTGCCTCGTGTCCGTTCGCACAGTATTTTGCTCCAATAGCGTTTTCCCGAAGTATAAAACACGTTATATCATCGGGGCTCGGTTATTTTGCCCAGAACATTCGTCTGAGAGCCATCTAGTGGCAAGCTCGCGAAACTTGTGCAAGTTTAACCTGTGTTGTGATTTTTGAATATACTCAAAACTTCAAAATGCCTGGACGTCCTGTTTGGCAAGTAAGTGAAATAAAGTACCAATTCTAGTTATTAAGGTGGATTTTATTAATTTATTGTCTTCATAAGCTATGAAATCTCATAAATAATCTACAGGTCAACCTAACTCGAATCATCACTGTTTGAATAAATTTTTATAACTATTTTAAATTTTTCATTAATTGTTTTAAAAAAGTTGAGTAAATACAATACAAAATTTGACTAAAATACGTACCTAAATATAGGATATCTATTTCTAATTGTTCATTTATATAATTATATAACAAATATTTTCAAAAAATTAAATAGGTCTTACAATGTCAACCTTGAAGCACCTGAAATAACAGGTGGGAAAAACAACGCTACGGTGCCGCCGTTAACCCGTTCGTTACGCCTTGGCACCACGCCATGGTGACTCCTCACTGTGAAATTTCAATAGCATATACAACAGATTACTACCACTTATACTTATCTCCAAATTATAAGTGAGATATGGTTACTATTGCTTTTGACTTACACAAATCTTTTACTATTTTATAGAATTTCGACTCTATTCAAAAATAGAGTAGTGAGCAATAAAATACGAAATGTTCAATAACATTTCGTATTTTATCGATCACTACACTAAAAAAACTCACCCTTAGTTTTGCTTATTCCCAAATTATAAGTAAAATATGGTTACCAAAGCTGTTGACTTACAGAAATCTCACTGTGCTATAAATTTTATGCAATTTTAACTCAAAATGAAGATTTCGTAAGTATTTTATTGATTGATCATCAAAGAAATTGCATCCATCTTCGTTTGCATGTAGGTCAAAAAGTTTGCTGGACATGTTCATTCAGTCAAATTATAGAAATTTAATAATCACTGTAAATTCTTACATTTTTATTTTATTTTTATAATTGAGAAATGTTAAAAATATTTTTCCAAAATTAAAACAAGGATATCGAGAGGAAATAAATCATTTTAATTAATTAAATAACACTGTATAATTATTATTTACACACATTCACAGAACGGTACAATACAAAATAGATCACATCTTATTGATTTCATTATTATTTTCAAGAGGCAGAATATCGTTACTAAGTTAGGTACTTAAACATTAATACTAGTCTAGTATCTTGGTCTTACAAATGAAATAACACCTTTATACCTTCATTCACACATAACTGTAATACATTATTTATTTATCACTTGTGTATATTAACTATTTATAAAGTTATCTATTAAAAAATAATAATTAAAAATACGTTTAATTTATAGAAAATGTTGTCATAATTTTTGTATTATTAGAAATTTCCACAATTACATTGATAGAATTTCAAAAAATGAGCTGAACATGAAATTCGTAATGTCGGCTGTCACAAATTATTATACTCTACGTCGCACTGGATATTATTATACTATTTTAAAATAAATATTTTACTTGGAGATCGATTAAACTTTTTTATCTTTTTTGTTCGGATGATACTTTACGTCGCCAATCAAGAAGTTTCCTGGCAAATTGTGGAACAGTTTTTGCAAGAAGCCAAGTAAAATATCTTCGATTGTCTTTGATAGTATTGGCCGAAGTGATTCTGAGACTGGCCGCCAGTTCGCATTCAAATATGCGTTGGTGCTTTCCTCTGAAAAATAAAAACAAATATATATTTTAAATTATAATTTTTAAACTAAATAATAATCATATAACATAATGGTTATTATTGCCCATCAGTGGGGTGGGACATAAATGGCTGTTTAAAAAAAATAGTTTGGTAGAATTTATCAATAATAATAATAATGCTTAATTTATTTATTATGAAATATAACAAGTAAGTAAATAGAATAACATAAAAAAATATCTAGATCTTTTTAGTAAAATAATGGAACAATTGAAATAATATTCTAACTTCTATTATTATTAATAACAGTATGATAAATTTTATTGATATTACTACACTAATATGAAAAAATAATATATTATACTTGAATAATCAATTCATAAAACATTTTTTTTTTGCTAATAAATTGTCGTAGGTACGTCATTCAATTCCTAATATAAAAAATTGGTAACTCTAGGCCAATTCTCGTTTCTGTAAATCGTTCAAATTACGTTTAAGTTAAAGAGTCGTTCGATTAAAATCCGTATATATTATAAAATCCGTATATACTATAATCGGTATTCACGTATCACTTAGACACGCTTCGATAGGACTTAAACTC
The DNA here is from genome assembly GCA_905163395.2 of Endotricha flammealis. Lineage (NCBI taxonomy): Eukaryota > Metazoa > Arthropoda > Insecta > Lepidoptera > Pyralidae > Endotricha > Endotricha flammealis. The sequence goes on from LR990865.1 coordinate 5,235,471, forward strand.
AATTGGATAGGAACTCGGCTCACGAGTTTTTTACTCGGCCTAAAACTTTTTACGAAATTTCACTTCAGGCATTTCATTAGCTTCCCACTGTCCGTTCAATTATTTGACCTCTGACAGATGTATTAAACAGGGTTAAATCACTCAAAATAAGTGTCACAGAAATAATAATTAATGTAGCAGAAAATAATGTGTGAGAAACATTGATCAACCATACATGGACCGCTCTTATTTTGACCTGTTTTTATGAACGATCTATAGACTGCCTCAGCCGATTTCTCCTTCTTCGCGTTCTTTGGAGCTCTTCTCGTTGGGCATCTTGTAATAAAATGTACGTACACTAGCCTAGGCGGCTCATCAGGCTCATTTATTATAATAATTATAGCCCACAAAGGGAACAACGAGTACTTAGGTACTAAAATCGAATTTTGCTCAACGATATTTGAATTTGATAATTTTAATTAACTCGTAATCATATTCAAAAAAGATCCTAAAGAAAACCAAAACGCATTTGACAGCTCGGTTGAATCGAATCGCTGCTGTATCGTAGCGATTTTCATTACGAGAATTGCCTTTGGTCGGTTAACGGTTCCAACGTTGCAATTTGCGCCCCGTTAATACTAGGAGGACATGAGTTGACGGTGTTGTTTGAAACGAATTCCATAAAGCAACCAAAGAAGCGTCATCTTTTATTTGATACTTACTCAACACTAGTATCACTATTCGATAACAGATGTCGCTGATAAAATGTTTCTATTCTTTTTGTCTTAATACGATAGATGGCAGTAGTAGTAGCAAAATACTTACCCAGCGATTCGATTCCATCAAATAAATTGTTCATGCGGAGTGTTAGACCGCCGATCGAATATTTCACATGTGCACCGGTCACATTGAAAAATACAAATGAATCCTTCTCGTATAGTTTTACATCTGATAGAATATCAATTGTCATATTACCTGTGAAAGAAACAATTTTTAAATTTTACTTCATGATTGTAAAGTACAGAATCTTTTTGCTACATAACAGTTAACAGAAATATATTAAAAGTGCTTTTGTTTCTTTTTTTGTGGTGATGGAATAAATTTATTTTTATTCGGAGTAGTTCATTTGATGTAGCTACATGAGAACCCTTCGTTATCGTATTTCACTTACTCGGTTCGAACCAGCAGCGTCCTCGACCAACAAGAGGTATCAACAATATTCTTCCTTTTAAATCATATGTGCCTTCGATCCTGATTTTGGGCACTCTAACTCTCGTGTAGAAGTCGTATGTTTTGCCGTCTACTCTGTAAATCATAACAATAAAACGATAAGTTCAATGAACCTGCCTCTGGTGCTCCCGTCAATCACTTTACTGACAGTTATAAGACCTTATAAAATAAATAACGTTTAAAGTAAATTGCTTTGTTTTTCACTCTCGTTATCGCGATAATGAAACTAACGACGTAAACTGATACGCAACGAAGTGACATTGTTTACTCGCCAGTTACTCGCATCGACTCGATGTTGCCATTGCTCGACTCAGTCGATCAAATAGTCGACAATAGTACCAGGAGTTTATAAATTGAAGACGTTAATCAACTCACTGATTCAACAACACTTCAGCTTGTCCGAAGCCCGTCACTGTGACGTCATCGAGCGCCGCGTTCACGTTAACTGGACCCTCTCCTTGTAAAATCCTTATTTTAGGAATTTTGAGAGGATCTAACGACTGAATACCGATGTCTGGAAGACCTGTAATTACAATTAAGGGAATTTATCTTCTTGTTCTAATAAATAAGCGATTAATTACAGTGTTTTATGAGAGGTATGTAATAATGATGTAGATAGCACAAGAGGCCGTCGCATGAACATGGATGATGAAGAAATAGCGCTTTCGCTTTCCGCAAGTTATGTACAAATGTTTCGTAATGAGGCTGTGTGAGACGCCCGGTGGCTAGAGGACATAACATACCAAGCCAGTATAATTTCTAGCTATCTCTTTACAACATGTCCACAAATTAGTACTTATATTTTAGAAGGAACATCCCTTGAATTGTTCAGGAAAAGTTACCGTGCAAATATACAAACTTCCGTAGTTCAGAAGTTCAGTCAGATCTACTACGTTACGTAATACATTCCTTCCGTAAAATAACGATTACGCTATGATTTCCGAGAGCAAAATTTTATGTGTGTAAATAAGAAAGAATATAAAAGACAATTTGATTAATTCGCCTCAAAGATACAAAATGGCGAATAAATGATTACAGATCGCACCAATAAAGCCAATTCATGAACAGCTGATAAAGTATGTATTTTAGCATAAATAAATAACATAACTATGTACAGCAAACGGCATAGTGTCAGGACAGCAGAACCGCGAAGGAGGTTACAAGTTGCATGAACTATGATTGCGCAAGAGTAGGCAGTCTGCAACCGCGGGCCGTTTACGCAGCTGACTGGGCCGTCGGCGATAGGGTTGGCAAATACAACATTAATACTTAAATATAACCTATCAATATGCAAAACAGTTATTTCGTTCCGTTAAAAAACTGGTTTAATATTTCTACGTCATCTGACCTAGATGTAGCATCAATAGGTTACGATTTGTTCTCACCTGGTCCTAATGCATTGAATATATTTTGTACAGCGTCCTTTGAGCAGCTATCGAATTCTGGATCACTTTTCAGACATGTCTTGACGAAGCTTGCTGAAATAGGAAAAAAAAAATTAGGTTGTGGATTTGATGTAAAGGCGTCTACTGAAATAACATTGACAATGAAACATTGACATAATGAAATAAAACCAGACTTATCACATGTCACGTAAAGATCTCGAGGACGCATACCTTAATCAAATTAGGAATCGAGATAACGTTAGGAAGACAAAGAAGAAATCTAAAGCGAGACATCCTACTACGTCGTTAATGTAAACGCTAGGAAGACGAAGAGGAAACCTAACGACAAATAAAATGTAGGTTACTTCTCTGTAGGTAATGATTGTTCTGCGAAGGCCTTGACATTGACCGTGATTTGCTACATGTATTAGTCTATTGTGTATATTACTTAGTTACATATGATTTAATTTTTTAGTATTCTCGTCAATGAAAATGACAAAACAAACAGATTTATGATTTTTTAATGATGAAAGTTTATCGTTTTGTTTTTGTTCTTCATTGTTATTCTCTGTTTCATTATCATACACTGTGTTATCCCTATTCCTAGGGTATGGGATAAGACTCATACTCTCATAGTTGTACAAGGGCAGTGATGATTGTTTACCATCAAGTGACCCGTTAGTTTGTTTATGGACCTCTTCTATTTCATCATTATGATGATATTTATCCTCTTGGAATATGGATCTTCTTCATAATTATTACTTCTAATTTATTACTTAAATGGTTGTACTTATCTTTCTAGTACCTATATTTATTATTAGAATTATTTAATAACTGAGCAGTTTCCTGTCAATAAACTTTGCATCTTCGTTTCCTTATAAGATCATTTCCTGATTTCTAATAAACTATAATCTATTCAATAATTATATTCTTGGGGAAAAAAAGCTTTTAGTTGTAATTGGCTAAATGTGCTGAGAAAAAAATAAATATAAAGATAACCTTCAGATACTAGCGTCTGCACCCTATTCCCTTCCAAAGGGATAAGAAAAACAGCACTGCGTTTCCTGGGAAGGTTTTGGACTTCTGGATGTCTCACTAATGAAACGAAACGCATTCCTGCTTCACTCCGTTATTCAGTGACAGGGTGGTACAGTAGAGAGCATGTCGACCTTTACATATCGGACTTTGAACCATTCTTAGGTTCTATGTCATAAGAGCCAAATTGTACTGCAAGTTTAAGGCTCGACGTGCACCCGACTGTAGGTACAGTTAGGTGCACGTCGAGCCACTTGCAGCTTCTACCGGAAGGTTCCGGTAGAGCCAGCCTATTTCATAAATGCTCTACCGCTCTTTATCAAAAATTATAGAACTGTCCATTTTATCAGATAGTACGTACTAATTACGTTTAAGACCGACCGTCGTTGTGTTATTAACTTAAATATGTTCTTGTGCAACTCTCTGTAGGTCTAGTCTAGACTAGGACAACTTACTACAATCTAGTGTTGGACCGAAGGTCTACTTTTGACTGAATCCAATTAATCGGTTATTGCCACAACCTTATTGCGAAGCTGAAGGTTGATGCAAATGTTATGTATAAAAATTGCCAATTTTTATATAAAGACACTACTTTCAATTTCAACACTTCCTACTCCCTCAAATTTCTTTCTGTTTAAATTTGTTGTGGATTCCAAGACAGCTGTAGTTTCTCCCCCGTGACATCAATAAGCTTCATTGCTTACTCCGTCTATTTCTTTCGGATTACATTCGTTGTGGGTTTCAAGACTATTGTAGCCTTAACCCCGGGCGGGACTTCACTGCTTATTGTCAATCTGAGGTCGCCATTGTTGATTTGATCCTGGCTATACAGGAGACAAAGCGGTGGGAATGTGTGTAGGGTTGTCACGAAATTTGGCAATACTACGTACAATGTTTGTACGGAACCTTAAATTTGGTTAACCTGACTACTCCAACATTACTTAAAACGGTAGTCAACAACAAGCAATAACTAGAATGAGTCACCTTGGCCTGTGTTATTAAAGAGTATAGAAATAGTTGACGCTTCGTTGGGAAATTGGCAAAACGAGTTATCATTGGAGTTACAAACATAAAGTACGTTGCAATAATCGGTATTTCTGTCCAATTTTGTTTTAAAAAAAATAACGATAACTGCCAATAATTTCTGGAAATTAACTTCGAAACGTAATAGCAAATGTTACATTAAAGTTTGCCCGATGCGGGAATCGAAACCATACGCCTCTGGAAGGTAGTGTCACTTTCTATCCGAAGGTGGGGTTACTCATCGATGGGGTCCCTAATGGTCTGTCCCTATCAACTGCGTCACGATCGGGTTGTTAACTGTATTTATTATGAGAAACAAAATTTAATATCAACTCCAAATTAAATAGTAACCTGTCTCTTTTCTCCTTTTGTATTTGAAATTGACAGCCATATAATTTAATAAGTGTAACTTTTAAATGTTTTTGTGCAACTCACAGCAGAATCTATTTAAATATTTTGACAACAGGACAGCAGTGGCTTATGTCAATAGAATCTGCACTTAATCACAGATTACTAAATAGTTACTACATACATAAGCCACAGTCTTGAGTTCATGACCTATGGCAACAGTTTTTTATGTCTGCCAAAATATAATTCCTTGCAAATACATGGATTGATAGATTTTATATAAATTTTCATTCGTTTAAGCAGGCTTCTAAGACGAAAATTATATCCTAATGCGACAATATGTCTGATACGGATAAGCATTAGGAGTTTATCCCAAGATTTAAAACATTCAAAATAAGTTACTGTATTGGTACCATTAAAGGCGTGAAAGTTGGGTAAATGCCGTTCAGTCTTATTTCAGCTGCTCGGTTCCACTATCATACCATCCGCCACAGACTAAATACAGCTTCATCAACATCATCTGGATGAATGGAGCTCTACCACTGTTCGATTCCTGCGACACTTTCTTCCACACACAGTAAAGATTTGGAACCAACTCCCGCCAGCGGTGTTTCCGAATGACTATGACTTGGGAACCTTCAATAAGCAAACATACATGCACTTACAAGGCCGGCAGAGGCTCAGGGACTCCTCCGGTGTGCTCCGTGGGTGGTGGTGATTACCTAACATCAGGTGACCCGCATGTACGTTTGCCAACCTCTTAGGTACATAAAAAAAACGTCCAATAAACATCTTTTCGAGCGCATGGCGCCTTTGTTCAGGGGCAAAAAAAAAATTATTGGTAGATTAGGTATTGATTGTAAATAATTTTATATCTATTTACGATCAATGATATTTATAAATTTTAATTATTTTTTGTCTACGGGCAAAGACCTTGCCAAACAAAGATGGATTTCATCGTAACTATAAAAATAATGCAGACAATATTATAAACTAATGTACAAAAACTATTGGAATACTGAAATATTGTAATAAAACAACTATTTTGCAATGTAACATCGAACACAATTTTACGAAATAATTCCTTGTACTAACAAACCAAATCTATGTAAGTACAGTCAGATGCAGTAATTTCATTTATATTAGACTTTAAACGGTGAATTTGGTTCGAGTCTTTTATTTTATCAAATTGTGTTAATCCAAATTTATTTTATTATTAATTAAAATTAAAATTCCGGTTAATTGCCATAATATATGCGACAAGCGCCTTTTACAACTTTCTTATTGTTTATGTCATATTATTGTATTTCAGTCTTATAAAGTTTTTTTGTATCTTTTTGTTGATGGTTTATTTATTTGATTTGGTTTACGATATGTATTTTGTCTTCGACGGGTCTTGCTCATACGAAATACAAAATGAGCGAGATAGAGCTTTAGATTGATACTAGATTTAGACTGTTTATACGAGAATAGACCCACTGATTTTCGTAATATTTTATTAGCGAGTAGTCGACATAACTCATCGACATTACCATAACTCGAGAAGCAGTGCAGCGCTAAAACGTGTAGTGTGTTCAATCGACGTAATGTTTGTAATTTTCTTCAAAAATAATTGTCCTCAAATAGTTGTCAATTACTGAGCGCGCAACGAAAATAAAGGTTGAAATTTTATGTATGCTTATATGTACAAAATACCAACACATTTGGACAAAGACAATGGACTTGAAGACGTCTCTATTCAAAAGGGCTACGTACTCTATGGTTCTATCAAACCAACTTAGATACATTGCTGACCCAGTGTCGGAAGCCAGTGATGCTGGCGCCAGCTACTGTATCAATGTAAATCAGCCTTGGTCACTGACTTGACTTGACATTGTCCACTGTTAACAACTGTCATCTGACACAACAACACGCAGCAACAACCGGGACCACATCGGATTTACTTTCGTCGAGATTAAATAAACTCATTCCAATACTGGCGGAGACTTGATTCACTTGAGTTTAGTTTGACACGAGCAACGGCAAAATCGAGGTCCTCCTACATAATTATTATTGTTGACTATACAATCAGAATGATACTTATCTTCCTTTCAACATTTTTAAGGTACTTATACATACTTATATGTTGTGAAACTCTTAGCAATAGGAATAATGGACCTTGACATTTTCTGTTTGATCGTATACAAGACAGAATTTCAACACTTCCTTGACCATTGAAATCTTTCACTTATGTTTTTATACACAAAAACATTGGACAAAGAAATAAATACAAACGGTCCGCGATAATGAATGATGCAACCGTCGCGGGCATCCACTATCATTTGTTTTTTTCTTGTAGGAATTTTCCTATAAGAATAAAATAAAGAAGGCTGTTGATTTCAACAGCTTACAAAATAATATTAGCATTAACAACTAATTAAAGTTTTTCGCTAATTGAAAAACAGCGATTGTTTATCAGTACTTAAAAAAATACTTGGCAGTTTTCACTAACCAGCCTCACACTTTGCTAGGGATGGTTGGTGGAAATGAGCCATATTTTCCAGAATTTTTAAATTTCTGTTTAAAGATCATAACTCCTAAATCGAGCAATTATAAAAAAAAGTATCCGTTGTCTAAAATCCGAAAGGTTTTCTCTAATAAACGGAGCAGAGAAGAAGATCATTAGAAAAATAGTTCGGGCTGAGAAAAAGTGAACTTTTTTAATTGTAAAAAATTAAATTACCATCGATTTCCATTTAATTTCCAATATGTTGGCTTTGATAGCCTTTACCTGCTTTGGCAAATTCCTCGATCCTAGATATTGTTCCCTAAAATTATTATGGACCAAGATCTATACCAATCGTGGCTAAAAACCAAGAGTTCCACCTACATAAATATTGTGAAATATGAAACACGAAGCTCTATAAAGAGCCACTCGTTTAACTTCTATAATTAACTTTCAAGTGCATGTTTACAAAACAACCTCACGGCATCCGATTCCAATATACAATCTCAAATTACAGAGGATATATGAATTTCAACCAAACTATGTCATGATTTCATCATAAAATACTGGGTATTATTTTGATCACCGCATTCAGAATATATTTCGTTTTGTAAAAAATCCATTAATTAAATTAATAAACAAGCTCATTTCAAATCTTTTTGTAAGGATGAGTTGCTGCGATACATGACACATTAAATCTGACGCTGTCAGTCATTGTCGAAATAAGGTCGACAAGGGTAGACAAAAGGTAATAGTTTGATGCTTAGTGTGTATTTAACTTTAAAATGTTATTGTAGAACTCGCTGTTAGACTATTATTGAATGAATTAAATTAAACCGGAAGATAATCTGGGACAAACCAGGCGCGTCCCAATTCCCACTTGGTACTAGAAGAACATAGATTGATAGGCGATGTGAATAGTCAGGTAAAAAAGGATGAGAGAGGTCACTCAACCACACCGCAACGTAACCCATTCGATAATAAATTCACAATCGATTTACGTAATGAGAGCAGGTTGCGAAATCTATTAAAAGCCGGTAGCGTGATGTGTTTATCTTAACCAACTCTGTCATAAAACATCCAAAAATACTTACGTTTCGTCTTGTAATATTCACTTGTGGAATAGTGCAACACTATTGTCACTATAAATAATTCGAACTGCATTTTTATCGATATTTAATATCGATTAACCTGAAGCCCCGAGCACGCCGGCCGGAGGTGGTGAGATACTAAGTTCTAATACCACGTTCTCCATATCGCAAGAAGTCACTCTAGAGGGGGAACTATACGCAATTGTAACCATGTAAACAAACTTAGCGTTGCTTAAGTTAATTCTATTAGGATGTTAATATGCGATGTTCAGTCTTATGGATAGTGACGTAATTTTTTTATTATTTATCGATCGTATTTTACTTTTGAAACTTTATGATTTACTAGCTGACCCGTGCCCACTTCGTTGGGCATAATGTTAATAATCCTTTTTTAGTACAGGCGTTCGTAAGAAACGCTTTCATTCGACCGTTTTTACTCCGATTTACTTTGCAAAACCGACTACTACATAAAAGCCTTTTTAGTTTTTGTTTTTTTATATAACCTATGACACTCAGCAATAATGTGGCTTTCTATTGGTGAAAGAATTTTTAAAATCGGTTCAGTAGATCCCGAGATTACCCGTTACAATTTAACAAACACACAAACTTTACCTCTTTATAATATTAGTATAGAAGTATAGATTTGTAAGAAATGTATGAATATATAAAAAAGTTTTTTAGGGTTCCGAAATGATGATATTTACTACGGTATTAATGTATGTCCGTGGTCGTGCTCATAAACGCATACGTACTATTGAAAAAACAGCAGTACAGTATAATGTACTAACTTAACTAAGCTAACGGTAGTTAGTCTTAACAAAGATTTTTTTGGTTTTGTGATTGTGCCCTACACGTAAAGTGAGAATAATTTTTTTCAACACTCATCCCCTCTGCGATCCGCTTGTGAAATATTTCAAGTGCCAGTTGCCACCTTTAAAACTGTTGTCCTGAACTTTAAAAGAAATATTTAAAATAAATCTATCGCGGCTAAGTAAACTTTACTAGTTACCAACCGAGTAAAATGTTAACTTATATAACTTATACTAAATATAAATTTTCTTTACGAAAATCAAATCAAAATATTTTTATTCAAATAGGCATATTACAAGCACTTTCGAATCGTCACCTTTTTTACTTGTAGATTAACCAATACGGAAACCTTATATCACTACATAGTATAAAACAAAGTCGCTTTCTCTGTCCCTATGTCCCTATGTCCCTATGTCCCTTTGTCCCTTTGTCCCTTTGTATGCTTAAATCTTTAAAACTACGCAACGGATTTTGATGCGGGTTTTTTTTAATTGATAGAGTGATTCAAGGGGAAGGTTTTAAAGTATCATACATTCCAAAATTCCCACGGGAAAGCGGGATACACGCAAACGAAGTTGCGCGGGTTTCGCTAGTGTACAATAAATAAGTTGAACAAGCCCATAAATATCCACGATATCGGAGAGGAACGAGTACGTCTTCTATCATTTTGAGCCTTGGCAAAAGTGTTTGTTATTGCAATTTGCATTCCTTTGAATTTGTGTCTGTGGTTAGTCTGGTCAACATGTCATATAATCTTTATAGTTGTTCAACAACACACAATTAGGATTTAGGTATATAATTTTGAATGAATTGCGGTCAACCACTGTAATAATCTCAAAGCATTCTGCTATTTCTGGCGAATTGCGAAAGAGTAATGTTCCCTAGCGAAGAATAAGATTATCCGAGTCTGAGTTGTATACCTACTATCGGTTTTATTGGAATTCCCACACCAAAAATGTACCGAAAGCTCCGGAGGATATATTAACCATATATTAACCGAATCACGTTTATGTATTTGTTTTTTTTGTAAATGACACTAGATAGAATAATGTTTGCCTTTTATCTTTTGTGTGAAAAACCTTGTAGTCGATAAGTTTCAGTTTTCCTACCAGCTGCTATGGCAAATTGCAAAGATGCAAATTTACCAGCTATGGTATGAATGTGTGAAATCGCAAAAATGCTAAAATGAGATCAAGAGCCACCGCCCACTTGTGATTTTTAATCGGCCGATAGTTTGATCGTTCTGGGATTCAGTATGGAGCTATATGGCAGTGCGCCCATTTGGCGATTAAAATCGGCCGCTCAAACTTTCGAAAATGACTGCGACTAAACTATCGGCCGATTAAAAATCACAAGTGGGCAGTGGCTCTAAGTAAAATTTGAAGTATTTATTAGCATTGACTTTGATCCTACTGCTACTGCCACAGAACGACAGAACCCACAGAGATAGGAAATCGCGTGTCCTTAAAGAAGAAAGAAAGAAAGAAAATACATTTATTCTGTACAGCACATGAGACACAAGACAACAACAGCATTTTACAAATCCAAAGAGACAGAAACATTCACACAAAACAGTTACACATTAAAGTCCTTCTTCCACTTGGCCCCACTGTTTTGATGCCTCACAGTAAGTATACTTTTCCTCAATAAAGACAGTCACAAATCAGCAGAAACAAAAATCTGGGGTTCTTTATTTGCTTTTCTGTAGATCGCACTAGAAATATTTGACTCATTGAAAATCTTTGTAGTAAATAACTTTAAAAAACGTTGAATGCTAATAAATACCACAGTATGTACTGAATCTCAATACAATTTAGTAGTTTACTGAAAAAATACTGATAGTCTAAATACACCAGCACAAAGATTCTATATTACTTGCGTTCCGAGTATCAAATCTGATTATGAAAATAAATAGTATGGGGAGTTTTCCATATGTAACAGTTGTGTTTATTATATTAGCTACCATGAATCATAAATGAGTTGATGTTTTAAGTACGTTTCTATTAATATATTTGATACAAGGTAAAATAATACATTGGATTGCGATATCTAATTTATTATTTTCCTGATCCTCATTAGCTGTTGTGAAATTGTTTATTGCAACTTCGGGTTAAGGTCTGCCCTTCAAGGTTTGACAGTGTTATCTGCAATTTCGTCAGACCTTTCGATTCAGCTTCTTATATTTACCATTTCATAGATCAAACTGTGAAGGTAACTCAAAATGTCGACGGTATCTTAAAAAAGATTCGTGTTACTCGGCTGCATCTTATAAATTTTGGATTCCATAAATTCTTTATTTTTATTTGTATCTGTACTTGTCTTGATGCTGTAAACCATGTCGTCGTTATCTAGTGTTCTCTGAATATAAACATAGTTTCATTTACAATCGATCGACGATCATCTGGTAGATATGGTTGACCATTTCTGGATTACACTTTTATACTGACGTCACTTTCTCCATAAACAAAATTGACCTTGATAATATTGTTGACTGACTTATCAGTACCTACAGCAAAAAGGATTTTAGAGGACAAAATTTACACAAACGTCATACAAAGATACCAATTACGAATCGACCGATTATCGAAAAATTATTATGATAAGCAAAAGCCGCAGTATTTTAGAAGCGCGAAATTTTTACAGACATACAGTGATAACAAAACAATCGACCGATTGTCAATCAATAATAGCATAGAGCAGTCGACGTCGAACGTCAATTGTTACCATGACTGACAATCGACGTCGACCGTTCCATTCTATAGAACGATAGTGTCGATTGATGATCTATAAATAGATTGGTTTAGTAACACCCTTTGAGTTATTATTAGAAATTGCACTGGAAACTGAGCCATAGTTGAGTAGGTAGGAGGTAGATAGTAAAGTTTCTTTCGCTGTGCGCTCCTAATTAGTGGATACAAACCGTATGTCGGTGGCTAGTCTGTCGTACAAAGATAAATCCAACAGTTGGCTCTCGGTCAAGATAAACAGTCAACTCACGCCCGGATGATGGAGTTTCTGGAGCGTGCGCAAAGGCATATACTAATCATGTACTTAAAATAAAATATGGTCTATTGTATTGTCAGTCAATCGTCAATGTCGTTGTTATGGATGATGGATATTGTGGGAATTATAAAAGAAAATAATTTAAATTGAAAAATTGGTGTATAAATTGATGTGTAGATAGGTCAAAACAGGGCGACAAAACAAAGTAAATAGTATGAAATATGTATGAAATACGAGTGCGGTTGGCCATAGTCGTATTACTTATTAACAATAAAAATAATTTGCTTTTTGTCGTGTCCCAGAAAAGTTTTTGGATTTCAAACTCCTAGATCTTTCTCATTTATGAGTATACTTTTATAGGTTTGGTAAAAAACAGAAACCTTGCCAAAAACATTTTGATACACAAACAAATAAAATTCTTTACTTGTATATTTTTTAATTCTGAATGTCGTACCGTCACGTCACGATCTTTTCTCATGAAAATCATTAAATTCAGCGCACATAAATAGAATTTAATAAATTATTATAAGAAATGCTGATGACTTTGAAACGTATATTTTAAAAACATTCGAGACGACGCCATTAAAATCTTTATTTAATACCGACAGATACGAAAGATGCTGTGCTGAAAAGATTAATAAACTTTACAATGATAATGAGCGACACGGTACTACTAATGTCACGCATAATTTTCGTCACTACACGAAATCATTTATCATTTTCTAGTGACGAGTTACCGATCTCAAATTAAACAATGCTTCGATTTCTATGTTTTGGTAATCATTGAATTGATATTAAAAAAATATTTTGACCTAGCCATTATTTTGCTAAATAAAGGCGAGGTCAAAACATTTTTTTAAAATTCAAATATGCATACAAGCTCTTTTGTATCGTCACTTTTTAAACCACGGAAAGAATAAATAAATGATTTAATGATATATTTTATTTGCGACCATGTTTGTCCGTCATTTTGTACTTTTACAAAAGAAAAATGCCTTGACTAGCAGATTTTTATTTCATTAACCTTATCATTATTATAATATTCATTTATATTTTCTCTGTTTTGTGGGTTGTCTATCATTATTAAGATGGGAGAATGTGTATTAATTAAAATTTGTAGTGCAGTTTAATCTTTGTAATGTTCCTGCCTCTATGTGATCGTCGAATATAATTTTACAAGGATTCAAACAATACGAACACGTAAATCATTTCCATTAAATTCCAAATATTTATCCCGTTGTGGGAATCTCGAGAGTTAAATCCAGATTTTTCTTAGAAAATAAATCTATCATTCGCGAAATAAACACAGGGAGTGAAAACCGCAGAGCTCTCGGCTATTTTTGTTAGTATAAAAGTTTATTGCTGTCGTGTATGTACGTCCTCGCGACAAGGTTCCACTGTCATTATTGAATGAACAGGTTCAATGAACTATATGTATGCTAGGAATATACACAGTTTATTTATTTCTTCTATTATTAACTGTAGTCTGCAAATAATTTGTAACTAATCAAAATTCCATTAGTAAAGTACTAAATAGTACTAATCGGTTGTCTAAACATAGAGTAATAGGAATTGTTCCTAAATACCACGCAGTTGTACGCACAATTAAAAAATAAAATCTTTCCCATGGGATTTACTAAAAGTATGTTGGAGCTAGTGGAAAATTTATTAAGAGCCTCTGAGAAGGACCTTGCGCTCATATTACAGCTTATATCATACGAAGAATATTGTGATAAAAGTTATAAAATGTGGTTTTGGAATCACCTGACAAAAAATATGAGCATGATTATGTGTTTATGAACATTTAAGATACTTGTTTTGCGGACCTCTTGTGTATAAGTTTCTGTTATTATAAAAATAAGTCAAAACCACATAAAAAGTGCCAATTTATTTTTAGGATAGCACCGCAAATAGTGAAATAAGTACTTGGTATATTACCATTTTGTGTCCTGATTATATTTTGCATATAAGTAGATAGATAATATTCTGTTCCCTCGGCACTTTTTGGCACTGTTTTGATAGCTCATATTTTACTGAACACAAGTTAATTGGGCCAAGGGACGTGGACCGTATGATAAAATTATCTTCCAGAGTTATTTTGGTGCGTAACAGATGCGAATACAAGCATGATTTATTAACAACATTCATGTTGCAATTAAATGCAATTAAGACATCTCAAATATTTTGAACCGATTTATATTTAGTATTGAGTGGTGGAATTTATGAAATGGTCTCGACTCGAAGTACAACCCTCTCACAGAATATTGGCGTGAAGCTTCAATGTGTTTCATTCGACCCCAACTCAACCCCGAGACCCAACTTCTTAGGTGTTGCTAATCTTCATAGACGACGGTAACCACTTTTCGTCTGATAGCCAGGTGGCTTGTTTGCTTGTCGAATGACAGAAAAATCTTCGATATTCGATTGTAGTGTGCGTTTAAAAAGTTCGTCGTATGCATATCACACCTTTTCTCCTTATTTGCACACTTATCCTATTCAAGGTCGGCCATGCACATTGTAGAGTTCCGTATTTACATTAGGAGAGGTAGGGCACAGCGGATAATCCGTAATCCTCAAATCGGAGCAGCCCGTCTGGAGAAGGACCTCCATCTTACAGAAGATAGTAGCCAAATAGCATTCGTATAGTCGCGGCCATGCTGTGTTCCTACGGTGAGTGAGGTCTCCAGAGCTCCACTTGGGGGGTTGGGATTGGGAGGGTTAGCAACGCGTGAGTGATACCCCCGGTATTGCAAGCGTCTATAGGCTACGGTGACGGCTTACCATCAGGCCGACCGTATGGTTGTTTTCCGTGATACCCCCGGTATTGCTATCGTCTATAGGCTACGGTGACGGCTTACCATCAGGCCGACCGTATGGTTGTTTGCCACCTTTGTGATATTAACAAAAAAATACTACGCTTTGCTTGCTTTGTTCCTTTGCCTTGGTTTAAGTGAAGACAATATTTTGACATAATCTTGATCGGGTACCTATAATGTTTTTTTTTAAATTTACTACAGACACTACAAATTTCTCCAAACTGTTAATTAGGATTTATCATTAAGTAAAATGGTATTTTTCAATATAATCTCAATTAGTCATAAAATAATAAGATATGTTAAGAATGCTTTGCTTAATATTAAATCAAACTATAAACTTCTTATAAATAAAGTTTAATAAAATAATGTTAAATATTTACAATTACGTGTAAAAAAAGTCTTAACAAAAATAGCAATTGTTAGATAAATTAATACTAATTAGATACATTATAATCATCTATCACACGAACTTTGACGTTAAGCAGCGTAAAAGAAAAAAAAAATAGATTACAGTGATATTTTCCAAAAAATCCAACATTATGTCCGAGTATGAAAAGTCTCAAGAAGAGGCTAAAAACCTTCTTAAACATACTTGGATTTATAAAGATGTTAAAGAAAATAGCACTCCAAACACAAGAAAGAATGGAATAGAGTTTTAATAAATACTGGTTTGTATTTCTTTCGTACACAATGAACCATCAAAATCAGAAAACACTACAATTATTAATTTTACTTTACTTTAAAAACTTAAATCATTATACAAAACTGAACCATTGAAAAATCATTGACCGTCATTTGGCCTAAAACCACTGCAACAATCTAATCCACAGTTAATTCTAGTTGAGGAAGCACATAAATTATAAATACGATCATTAGAAAATTGACCACAGATGATTCCAAACGAGGAAACACATAAAGTTATGAAAAATTTTTTTTTTGATAATCCATTGTGTAAAAATTCCGTCAACTCTTGAACACCATTTACATATGACGCGTGTTTCCAAAACCACCATGACCAGACTGTGATGCACCTTTGTTGAAACCCATTTGCAGGTTTAATTCAGAGTTGTGTGCCCTTAGCTGTTCTTCTGTGAATGTACGTTCATTCTTGTCAGCCATCTTTGGTCCTAATTGGGGACCATTGTATTCCGGATGTTTCTGAGTCTGAAAGAAAAAATATACAGTTACTAAAGTTTGCGTTCTGTTCTCTCTCCTTATTTTGATCTGCAGATGTTAACTGTATATCAGGTTGTATAATATTTATAAAAATTAAGCACTTTAAAAAGGTCTTACAATTCTTCCCAAGGAGTATAGGCAGAGGGTAACTTGTACAATATTACGTTTCTCGAAAAGATCAGCAGTTTGGAAGATTTCCTCCTCTGGTACACCGTATTTCTTGATTGCAGCTTGGAACCTGAAATAGTTAATTTTATTATTAATATTTATGGTAACAATATTTTCGGATTAGTTCAATTTGTAATCTGTAATAGGTACTATGAATTTGTAACTTTCTAAAACTATTTTTGGAATTATTTTTCTGTTCTGCATCTCTCTGCATTAATTTTCCACATCAAAAACATACCTTTGAATATTCTCCATAAGCTGGAAGTTGGTTCCTTTCTCCTGAATCTTTTTGACGGACCCAGGAGCTAATTTGTTTATGAGCTTGCATAGTACCACACCATTCTTAAGAATATCTTCATAGTCACCACCAGGGAGAGGCTCTCCCAATACTTGTGAGATCCAAGTAAGGACCTCCTGTTCTTGTTCCTTGTTTCTTACCTAAAGACAAATTCCGATTTACTTTGCAAAACCGACTACTACATAAAAGCCTTTTTAGTTTTTGTTTTTTTATATAACCTATGACACTCAGCAATAATGTGGCTTTCTATTGGTGAAAGAATTTTTAAAATCGGTTCAGTAGATCCCGAGATTACCCGTTACAATTTAACAAACACACAAACTTTACCTCTTTATAATATTAGTATAGAAGTATAGATTTGTAAGAAATGTATGAATATATAAAAAAGTTTTTTAGGGTTCCGAAATGATGATATTTACTACGGTATTAATGTATGTCCGTGGTCGTGCTCATAAACGCATACGTACTATTGAAAAAACAGCAGTACAGTATAATGTACTAACTTAACTAAGCTAACGGTAGTTAGTCTTAACAAAGATTTTTTTGGTTTTGTGATTGTGCCCTACACGTAAAGTGAGAATAATTTTTTTCAACACTCATCCCCTCTGCGATCCGCTTGTGAAATATTTCAAGTGCCAGTTGCCACCTTTAAAACTGTTGTCCTGAACTTTAAAAGAAATATTTAAAATAAATCTATCGCGGCTAAGTAAACTTTACTAGTTACCAACCGAGTAAAATGTTAACTTATATAACTTATACTAAATATAAATTTTCTTTACGAAAATCAAATCAAAATATTTTTATTCAAATAGGCATATTACAAGCACTTTCGAATCGTCACCTTTTTTACTTGTAGATTAACCAATACGGAAACCTTATATCACTACATAGTATAAAACAAAGTCGCTTTCTCTGTCCCTATGTCCCTATGTCCCTATGTCCCTTTGTCCCTTTGTCCCTTTGTATGCTTAAATCTTTAAAACTACGCAACGGATTTTGATGCGGGTTTTTTTTAATTGATAGAGTGATTCAAGGGGAAGGTTTTAAAGTATCATACATTCCAAAATTCCCACGGGAAAGCGGGATACACGCAAACGAAGTTGCGCGGGTTTCGCTAGTGTACAATAAATAAGTTGAACAAGCCCATAAATATCCACGATATCGGAGAGGAACGAGTACGTCTTCTATCATTTTGAGCCTTGGCAAAAGTGTTTGTTATTGCAATTTGCATTCCTTTGAATTTGTGTCTGTGGTTAGTCTGGTCAACATGTCATATAATCTTTATAGTTGTTCAACAACACACAATTAGGATTTAGGTATATAATTTTGAATGAATTGCGGTCAACCACTGTAATAATCTCAAAGCATTCTGCTATTTCTGGCGAATTGCGAAAGAGTAATGTTCCCTAGCGAAGAATAAGATTATCCGAGTCTGAGTTGTATACCTACTATCGGTTTTATTGGAATTCCCACACCAAAAATGTACCGAAAGCTCCGGAGGATATATTAACCATATATTAACCGAATCACGTTTATGTATTTGTTTTTTTTGTAAATGACACTAGATAGAATAATGTTTGCCTTTTATCTTTTGTGTGAAAAACCTTGTAGTCGATAAGTTTCAGTTTTCCTACCAGCTGCTATGGCAAATTGCAAAGATGCAAATTTACCAGCTATGGTATGAATGTGTGAAATCGCAAAAATGCTAAAATGAGATCAAGAGCCACCGCCCACTTGTGATTTTTAATCGGCCGATAGTTTGATCGTTCTGGGATTCAGTATGGAGCTATATGGCAGTGCGCCCATTTGGCGATTAAAATCGGCCGCTCAAACTTTCGAAAATGACTGCGACTAAACTATCGGCCGATTAAAAATCACAAGTGGGCAGTGGCTCTAAGTAAAATTTGAAGTATTTATTAGCATTGACTTTGATCCTACTGCTACTGCCACAGAACGACAGAACCCACAGAGATAGGAAATCGCGTGTCCTTAAAGAAGAAAGAAAGAAAGAAAATACATTTATTCTGTACAGCACATGAGACACAAGACAACAACAGCATTTTACAAATCCAAAGAGACAGAAACATTCACACAAAACAGTTACACATTAAAGTCCTTCTTCCACTTGGCCCCACTGTTTTGATGCCTCACAGTAAGTATACTTTTCCTCAATAAAGACAGTCACAAATCAGCAGAAACAAAAATCTGGGGTTCTTTATTTGCTTTTCTGTAGATCGCACTAGAAATATTTGACTCATTGAAAATCTTTGTAGTAAATAACTTTAAAAAACGTTGAATGCTAATAAATACCACAGTATGTACTGAATCTCAATACAATTTAGTAGTTTACTGAAAAAATACTGATAGTCTAAATACACCAGCACAAAGATTCTATATTACTTGCGTTCCGAGTATCAAATCTGATTATGAAAATAAATAGTATGGGGAGTTTTCCATATGTAACAGTTGTGTTTATTATATTAGCTACCATGAATCATAAATGAGTTGATGTTTTAAGTACGTTTCTATTAATATATTTGATACAAGGTAAAATAATACATTGGATTGCGATATCTAATTTATTATTTTCCTGATCCTCATTAGCTGTTGTGAAATTGTTTATTGCAACTTCGGGTTAAGGTCTGCCCTTCAAGGTTTGACAGTGTTATCTGCAATTTCGTCAGACCTTTCGATTCAGCTTCTTATATTTACCATTTCATAGATCAAACTGTGAAGGTAACTCAAAATGTCGACGGTATCTTAAAAAAGATTCGTGTTACTCGGCTGCATCTTATAAATTTTGGATTCCATAAATTCTTTATTTTTATTTGTATCTGTACTTGTCTTGATGCTGTAAACCATGTCGTCGTTATCTAGTGTTCTCTGAATATAAACATAGTTTCATTTACAATCGATCGACGATCATCTGGTAGATATGGTTGACCATTTCTGGATTACACTTTTATACTGACGTCACTTTCTCCATAAACAAAATTGACCTTGATAATATTGTTGACTGACTTATCAGTACCTACAGCAAAAAGGATTTTAGAGGACAAAATTTACACAAACGTCATACAAAGATACCAATTACGAATCGACCGATTATCGAAAAATTATTATGATAAGCAAAAGCCGCAGTATTTTAGAAGCGCGAAATTTTTACAGACATACAGTGATAACAAAACAATCGACCGATTGTCAATCAATAATAGCATAGAGCAGTCGACGTCGAACGTCAATTGTTACCATGACTGACAATCGACGTCGACCGTTCCATTCTATAGAACGATAGTGTCGATTGATGATCTATAAATAGATTGGTTTAGTAACACCCTTTGAGTTATTATTAGAAATTGCACTGGAAACTGAGCCATAGTTGAGTAGGTAGGAGGTAGATAGTAAAGTTTCTTTCGCTGTGCGCTCCTAATTAGTGGATACAAACCGTATGTCGGTGGCTAGTCTGTCGTACAAAGATAAATCCAACAGTTGGCTCTCGGTCAAGATAAACAGTCAACTCACGCCCGGATGATGGAGTTTCTGGAGCGTGCGCAAAGGCATATACTAATCATGTACTTAAAATAAAATATGGTCTATTGTATTGTCAGTCAATCGTCAATGTCGTTGTTATGGATGATGGATATTGTGGGAATTATAAAAGAAAATAATTTAAATTGAAAAATTGGTGTATAAATTGATGTGTAGATAGGTCAAAACAGGGCGACAAAACAAAGTAAATAGTATGAAATATGTATGAAATACGAGTGCGGTTGGCCATAGTCGTATTACTTATTAACAATAAAAATAATTTGCTTTTTGTCGTGTCCCAGAAAAGTTTTTGGATTTCAAACTCCTAGATCTTTCTCATTTATGAGTATACTTTTATAGGTTTGGTAAAAAACAGAAACCTTGCCAAAAACATTTTGATACACAAACAAATAAAATTCTTTACTTGTATATTTTTTAATTCTGAATGTCGTACCGTCACGTCACGATCTTTTCTCATGAAAATCATTAAATTCAGCGCACATAAATAGAATTTAATAAATTATTATAAGAAATGCTGATGACTTTGAAACGTATATTTTAAAAACATTCGAGACGACGCCATTAAAATCTTTATTTAATACCGACAGATACGAAAGATGCTGTGCTGAAAAGATTAATAAACTTTACAATGATAATGAGCGACACGGTACTACTAATGTCACGCATAATTTTCGTCACTACACGAAATCATTTATCATTTTCTAGTGACGAGTTACCGATCTCAAATTAAACAATGCTTCGATTTCTATGTTTTGGTAATCATTGAATTGATATTAAAAAAATATTTTGACCTAGCCATTATTTTGCTAAATAAAGGCGAGGTCAAAACATTTTTTTAAAATTCAAATATGCATACAAGCTCTTTTGTATCGTCACTTTTTAAACCACGGAAAGAATAAATAAATGATTTAATGATATATTTTATTTGCGACCATGTTTGTCCGTCATTTTGTACTTTTACAAAAGAAAAATGCCTTGACTAGCAGATTTTTATTTCATTAACCTTATCATTATTATAATATTCATTTATATTTTCTCTGTTTTGTGGGTTGTCTATCATTATTAAGATGGGAGAATGTGTATTAATTAAAATTTGTAGTGCAGTTTAATCTTTGTAATGTTCCTGCCTCTATGTGATCGTCGAATATAATTTTACAAGGATTCAAACAATACGAACACGTAAATCATTTCCATTAAATTCCAAATATTTATCCCGTTGTGGGAATCTCGAGAGTTAAATCCAGATTTTTCTTAGAAAATAAATCTATCATTCGCGAAATAAACACAGGGAGTGAAAACCGCAGAGCTCTCGGCTATTTTTGTTAGTATAAAAGTTTATTGCTGTCGTGTATGTACGTCCTCGCGACAAGGTTCCACTGTCATTATTGAATGAACAGGTTCAATGAACTATATGTATGCTAGGAATATACACAGTTTATTTATTTCTTCTATTATTAACTGTAGTCTGCAAATAATTTGTAACTAATCAAAATTCCATTAGTAAAGTACTAAATAGTACTAATCGGTTGTCTAAACATAGAGTAATAGGAATTGTTCCTAAATACCACGCAGTTGTACGCACAATTAAAAAATAAAATCTTTCCCATGGGATTTACTAAAAGTATGTTGGAGCTAGTGGAAAATTTATTAAGAGCCTCTGAGAAGGACCTTGCGCTCATATTACAGCTTATATCATACGAAGAATATTGTGATAAAAGTTATAAAATGTGGTTTTGGAATCACCTGACAAAAAATATGAGCATGATTATGTGTTTATGAACATTTAAGATACTTGTTTTGCGGACCTCTTGTGTATAAGTTTCTGTTATTATAAAAATAAGTCAAAACCACATAAAAAGTGCCAATTTATTTTTAGGATAGCACCGCAAATAGTGAAATAAGTACTTGGTATATTACCATTTTGTGTCCTGATTATATTTTGCATATAAGTAGATAGATAATATTCTGTTCCCTCGGCACTTTTTGGCACTGTTTTGATAGCTCATATTTTACTGAACACAAGTTAATTGGGCCAAGGGACGTGGACCGTATGATAAAATTATCTTCCAGAGTTATTTTGGTGCGTAACAGATGCGAATACAAGCATGATTTATTAACAACATTCATGTTGCAATTAAATGCAATTAAGACATCTCAAATATTTTGAACCGATTTATATTTAGTATTGAGTGGTGGAATTTATGAAATGGTCTCGACTCGAAGTACAACCCTCTCACAGAATATTGGCGTGAAGCTTCAATGTGTTTCATTCGACCCCAACTCAACCCCGAGACCCAACTTCTTAGGTGTTGCTAATCTTCATAGACGACGGTAACCACTTTTCGTCTGATAGCCAGGTGGCTTGTTTGCTTGTCGAATGACAGAAAAATCTTCGATATTCGATTGTAGTGTGCGTTTAAAAAGTTCGTCGTATGCATATCACACCTTTTCTCCTTATTTGCACACTTATCCTATTCAAGGTCGGCCATGCACATTGTAGAGTTCCGTATTTACATTAGGAGAGGTAGGGCACAGCGGATAATCCGTAATCCTCAAATCGGAGCAGCCCGTCTGGAGAAGGACCTCCATCTTACAGAAGATAGTAGCCAAATAGCATTCGTATAGTCGCGGCCATGCTGTGTTCCTACGGTGAGTGAGGTCTCCAGAGCTCCACTTGGGGGGTTGGGATTGGGAGGGTTAGCAACGCGTGAGTGATACCCCCGGTATTGCAAGCGTCTATAGGCTACGGTGACGGCTTACCATCAGGCCGACCGTATGGTTGTTTTCCGTGATACCCCCGGTATTGCTATCGTCTATAGGCTACGGTGACGGCTTACCATCAGGCCGACCGTATGGTTGTTTGCCACCTTTGTGATATTAACAAAAAAATACTACGCTTTGCTTGCTTTGTTCCTTTGCCTTGGTTTAAGTGAAGACAATATTTTGACATAATCTTGATCGGGTACCTATAATGTTTTTTTTTAAATTTACTACAGACACTACAAATTTCTCCAAACTGTTAATTAGGATTTATCATTAAGTAAAATGGTATTTTTCAATATAATCTCAATTAGTCATAAAATAATAAGATATGTTAAGAATGCTTTGCTTAATATTAAATCAAACTATAAACTTCTTATAAATAAAGTTTAATAAAATAATGTTAAATATTTACAATTACGTGTAAAAAAAGTCTTAACAAAAATAGCAATTGTTAGATAAATTAATACTAATTAGATACATTATAATCATCTATCACACGAACTTTGACGTTAAGCAGCGTAAAAGAAAAAAAAAATAGATTACAGTGATATTTTCCAAAAAATCCAACATTATGTCCGAGTATGAAAAGTCTCAAGAAGAGGCTAAAAACCTTCTTAAACATACTTGGATTTATAAAGATGTTAAAGAAAATAGCACTCCAAACACAAGAAAGAATGGAATAGAGTTTTAATAAATACTGGTTTGTATTTCTTTCGTACACAATGAACCATCAAAATCAGAAAACACTACAATTATTAATTTTACTTTACTTTAAAAACTTAAATCATTATACAAAACTGAACCATTGAAAAATCATTGACCGTCATTTGGCCTAAAACCACTGCAACAATCTAATCCACAGTTAATTCTAGTTGAGGAAGCACATAAATTATAAATACGATCATTAGAAAATTGACCACAGATGATTCCAAACGAGGAAACACATAAAGTTATGAAAAATTTTTTTTTTGATAATCCATTGTGTAAAAATTCCGTCAACTCTTGAACACCATTTACATATGACGCGTGTTTCCAAAACCACCATGACCAGACTGTGATGCACCTTTGTTGAAACCCATTTGCAGGTTTAATTCAGAGTTGTGTGCCCTTAGCTGTTCTTCTGTGAATGTACGTTCATTCTTGTCAGCCATCTTTGGTCCTAATTGGGGACCATTGTATTCCGGATGTTTCTGAGTCTGAAAGAAAAAATATACAGTCACTAAAGTTTGCGTTCTTTGTAAACGTCTCTCTCCTTATTTTGATCTGCAGATGTTAAGTGTATTTCAGGTTGTATGATATTTATAAAAATTAAGCACTTTAAAAAGGTCTTACAATTCTTCCCAAGGAGTATAAGCAGAGGGTGACTTGTACAATATTACGTTTCTCGAAAAGATCAGCAGTTTGGAAGATTTCCTCCTCTGGTACACCGTATTTCTTGATTGCAGCTTGGAACCTGAAAAATTTAATTTTATTATTAATATTTATGGTAACAATATTTTCGGATTAGTACAATTTGTAATAGGTACTATGAATTTGTAACTTTCTAAAACTATTTTTGGAATTATTTTTCTGTTCTGCATCTCTTTGCATTAATTTTCCACCTAACTTGTGACTTTATTTACATCAAAAACATACCTTTGAATGTTCTCCATAAGCTGGAAGTTGGTTCCTTTCTCCTGAATCTTTTTGACGGACCCAGGAGCTAATTTGTTTATGAGCTTGCATAGTACCACACCATTCTTAAGAATATCTTCATAGTCACCACCAGGGAGAGGCTCTCCCAATACTTGTGAGATCCAAGTAAGGACCTCCTGTTCTTGTTCCTTGTTTCTTACCTAAAGACAAAATGCAAATACTTTAAATTGACCTGTTCATGATTATTTTTATAGTGTATAGTGAATTTCATATTTGCTAGATACGACGTCCAAGGCCTTTTGCCCTTTGCTTTTTGATACCTATCATCATCAGTCCCCATCGACCCAATGCGGGTATAAGCCTCCTTTCATCCACGCCATCCCTCTCTATTTCGAGTCATCTGAATTGAATAGATTGCTTTCAACAATAATCTTGTTGTCAATACACTAGTCTGTAGGTTGTTCATGCCTAATGTGTTGTTGTGTATTGCAAATTAAGCATATTCTATCTATCCAGTTCTTCTAGCAATTTAGCTATCATTATCTACCCATCTAGCTGCCGGACTTTTGCTACGTAGATTACGTGCATGTAATTAGAATCACTGTTAGTTTTACTAGCATAACTTCCTTCCATACGATTATACATCTTTGAATTTGTGGTATTCAAGACGGGTGTTATTTTGACATAGATAAATCCGGCCTCAAATTTAGTACATCTAAATTCGTAGAGCTTATGTATTTGAGTGGCGTTTTAATTCATGCGCTCAACACTTCGGTGATATTAAAAATATGCCTGGATGTTTGTCAAAGCACATTAGTTTTGAAGTTGAAAACGATTATTTATATTTTTGTTGTAATAAAATTTAGATAGAATGTTTAGGTTAGCGTTGAGTTGCGATTACCCTTTAGCAAAGGTCATAATGCAACGATACTTGTTTTTTACTATTTAAAAAGAATTTCAAGTCATCAACATCAAAAAACAATCTACAGAGATTTCACGATTCAACAGTATCATTTCTGTGTTAATAATAGAAGTGTAAACTTTCGTTTATACACCAGCAAAACCCAAACATTTATTGTAATCTCTCGAAAATGTCGAAACACATGCAAGTTTTGAACGGCGGCCATAAAACTTTAACTCCAGTGCCAAGTCGTTTAATGGCGTACGGATGATTCCAGCATCCTAAAATAACACCGAAACCCCGATAGCAAACGAGATTCTCTGGAAAAGTTTGGAGCTTAACCGGGATTGTCCCATTCCAAATTTTCTTCACTGTGTTTTCTATATAACCAGGACTAAGAACGTAGAAAGCCAATAACAGTGAAAGTAGTGAAACTCCTTGAAGTCCCAGAGGAATAGTTTATTTATGCCAGTTTATATTGAAATTTGAGTATTTATGAATCCTTTTCTAAGTATTTCAATGAATACCGCCTATATCTCCAGAAACTGCTGTCACTTGGGAGTGGAAATGGAAGACGATAAAGTATTTCTTTGGTACTCTTTCCCGAAGTTCGTGTAGTGGTGATTACTTTCCATCAGGTACTCGTTTGCCAACTCCCGCACAAAAAAACGACTTCACAGCTGCTTTTTAATCCGCCATCGGCATGTTGACGTCAGTAATGACGTGAGATGAAATTAATTTCATTTTAATTCACTTATTCGAAGTCACTTTCAAAATTATCACAAAATATTATGTTAGAAATTAAAGAAATTATTTTCTTACGTACAGGCATTTTGTCACGAAACTTTTTGTTACTTTTGGAGCGAGCTTACGCGTCGGTAACACACTGTGGACTGTGCACCCGCCCAAGTGGGCTTCTGCCGCCCAAAGTATAGCGGGGGCGGTCAGCGTCACTTTTATTTTGTTTCATTCGTAAACTGTAAACATAATATTGTATAATATAACGTCATCGCTAGTTTTTGTGTAAAACTTTTAAACTATTGACTCTTTGAGTAGTGATTTGTTATTTTTGTTATAAACAGTGATGTTATTTAACACGTAGCTTCATAATCATTTGAAAATATAGTAGTTTAATTTTACTTTCGATGTTATTTGCGAGCATGTTTCATAGTAGGTAATAAAATACTCAGACTACGCTCAGCTCAACTAAAATACTCATAACCCACATCTATTAATGATGACATGTCATCCAGAGAATTTGAACTAAAGTTTTTTTTTAATAAGGTTAAAATATAAAATAAAATACTTATATTAAATTATAAAATGTCACTTTCACACAAAGAAGTAAAAAAGATAGCTAAACTTAATGTGGAGTTAAGATTAAAATTATTTTCGGGAACAGATTTTATTATAACCTATTTTTTTTATCAAAACAACGGATGTCTTCTAATTTGCATGTCATCGAACTAGATCCGGAAACGACAAAATATTTTGTTTTCTTTTTAGTTAACTAAAGTAAAAATAGATGTGTTGCGATGCTCATCTTGGCAGAGAACTCGTGAAATATTCAAAATAAATTATTGAACGTTACGAAACTCAATCACTCACTTTCATTGTCTTGTTGAATATGATAATTTTCTTTGAAAATGCAGTTCTATGAAAATTTAAAACTAGCGTCACGCCTCAGCTCCGCACGGGTTTTCACTAAAGATCTCAATAAAAATGAAAATAAAACATAGCCTATGTTACTCGGGGGTAATGTTTCTTACCCATGGCCTTGGACGAATTCGTCCAAGCCCATGGCTGAAAGAATTTTTTAAATCGGTAGTAGTTTTTGAGTTTATTCGTAAGAAACAAACATACAAACCTTTCCTCTTTTTATAAGTACATTATATTTTTGGCACGTACC
This sequence comes from Endotricha flammealis, assembly GCA_905163395.2. Lineage (NCBI taxonomy): Eukaryota > Metazoa > Arthropoda > Insecta > Lepidoptera > Pyralidae > Endotricha > Endotricha flammealis. The sequence goes on from LR990865.1 coordinate 5,263,075, forward strand.
AACAATCTTTTCAGGAAGCCAAGAATCGTTTCGGGAAAAAAAATACCGTATCGGATTAAAATGCTGATTTGTTGAGTGAAATATTATTATCGTTTTGGCATCCATATTATTATGAACGATATTTTTTTAAACACATGACACCATAGATTTATTACATACTAGGTACGCTAGTATACATACTAGTATAGCATAGATTTAGTATACTAAATCTATGCATGACATACATAATTTACGCTTTTTAAGGTTGCACAGTAATAATTTTTGAGGGGTTGCATTCTTACATGTAAAGTGAATTAGGAATCGTGACGTGAAGTGGGAATCGTGCAAGAGTAGCAAATTTGATATTCATCGATAATCAAATATTTTTATATTTATAAACAAATAGGTCTAATACCTACAAGCTCTTTGGAATACTCACAATTTTCTCCTACCTACCTCCTACCGAAAACGGCAGATTTGTACTAAGTAAACTGACAAGAAACTTAGCACATGATCTTTTAAAACGGTACAATAAAAGTCCATCCATACATACAAACTTTTGCGCTTATAATACACTCGAGAGCAATGAATGCGGGTCAAGAAGAAGCTTCAATGTTTCTTACATTCATATTGTAGTACAAAAATGTCATGTTTCCTAATTTTATTTTAATTCGAGATCAACAGTTTCTTTTCCTTTATGTAATTTTTATAGATAAAAAGTACTTAGTGACTTATAAATTTTATTACTTTCATATAAGAAGTATTATATTGTCTATTAAACAATGTTTATTTTATTAAGCTAGTATTCTTTAGTTCCCGAGATTAATAGGTTTCTTTAGGTGACCCGCATTCATTGCTCTCGATCTCGAGTGTACATATTTGTGTCATCCATCTTTACATTTTTAATATTAGACAAAATTCACATTAATATTAATAGTATTTTCTTTCATATCAAATAACATTTGCGTGCGTATCACTCTTATTTCGATGTCGTAACGACGGCGGCCGGCGCCGGCGCCTTACATTTTGATATCCAAACTGGCAGGAAACATTTTGCATCTAAAAATAAACAGGCGATCTATCTACCAGCTGCTTCGAATATTTTATTATGCATTAGTAGACTTTTTTCAACCATAAATACTACATTTAAATAAATTATCAAAAAATTAAATGATAAATGTTTATTAATTTCTGTAGAAATATAAATTCTAATATCTATCTACGCATCTTTATTATTTTTCCAAAAAATTCCATTAACCTCAGAAAGTAATGATAGATTAACTTGTTTTTTTACTATTTGTATTTAAATTAGTAGATAATATGTAAATATAAAAAGCGGTTTATAATATTGTATAATAATCTGAAAATGTAAGTAGCAGAATTTCTACAAAACGTTTTATACTCAAAGTGTAATACAGGCGTTACCACGTTATAGATAGTTAAATAGAATACTCTTTATTTGCATTACACACAGGAAAAAGTACATAAAATAACAATCTTGCAAACTAGTGTATATGCAACAAGGCCTTACTGCTAAAAAGCAATCTTTAAGTCGATTAGATAAAGTTCTTCTTTTAATATTGAAATGAAATCGAAGCACTCTCTTGTGAAGTTGACTTTTTTTTATTTTTTTTATGTCATACAGTAGACAAACAAGCAAGCGGGCCCCCTGATGGAAAGGGTCACCGCCGCCTATGGACATCAGTAACACCAGGGGCGCTACCAATGCGTTATCCACCAAGGAAGTTGGAGCAAGGGAAAGGAGGAGGGGGATAGACGGGATAGGGAAGGAGTTGGGCTTCCGGATCTCTCACTCACCGAACGAAACGCATTGCTGCTTCACGTCGATGTTCTGTGAGAGGGTGGTACTTCCCCGGTCGAGCTAGCCCATTTCGTAATAATTGCTCTACCACTCCAAAAAACTGCAGTGAAGTGAAGTTAGACACAAAGTAAGATGATAAAGGGAAACTAAAGACTTAGCGGGAGAAAGAGATCGGCCACACCCTAGTTTTCTTTTCGCTCAAATTCGAGAAAATATGCCGGCATTACGGGTACTTGACTACGGTATACTTGCTTGATTGGTGGATATAGTATAAGAGGTATTTGGAGTACATGAGTGTTGGAGGGCTACTACGAAACGTTAATCCGATATTTCGGCCGAAGTATCGGAAGAATTTTAACTGTGAAATACAAGGTATATCATGGTTATTTTAGTAATTCCTTGAATTCTATCCATGAAATACATTGTACTTTATGGTTATTGAATTATAATCATGAAACAACTTGTATTTCACGGTTAAAATTCTTCCGATACTTCGGCCGAAGTATCGGATTTACGTTTCGTAGTAGCCCTATTGGTTTATTATAACTACCACTTAATTGAAAAACGTACTCAAGGTCAGAATTGATGGAATGATGGTCATATATTTGGTTAAAAGTTTATTTGCGATATATTAAATTCTAAACGGCAGACGTGTATGGTTTTTTAAGTTTTAAAACTAGTAATGCATGATTGGAATTAAAATTAAGTTATTAGATTTATGTTTGGTGATAATTTAAAATGTGTAATGGGAACTGTATATAATGCCAGAAAATAAATCAATATACAGAGTAGGATGTGGTAGAATAAACCTCTGTTTCTCTACTTCTGCGTTATAACGGTATACTACGATATTTTTTAGGGTCCGTATCTCAAAAGGAAAAAAATCTAAAAGGTTCCGACCCTTATAGAATTTCTTTGTTGTCCATCTGTCTGTCTGTCGTTCTCTCAAACTTGTTTTGAATGGTAGAGCCTAGCTCTTCTCTACTATGAACTGATAGTGGTTTGTAAATAGCGTAGACAGAGAAAACTATAGACAGCTACTAAGCGTGCCGCTGAAAGGGACAGAAAAAAAAGTACATACTAGATTTAGAGTTGCCAGGTAAGGATAAATTTACCCCAAACTCTCGATTTCCTTTTTGTATGTATAAAATTGACATGCTGATACTTAGTACTTTTTAAAGTTTTTAATCCATTAATAGAACTAACGAATACTTACCTATTAGTTTCAAAACATCGGGGACAAATCATAAAAATGAATGCGTGCGGATGCCAATAATTAAATCTTTAGATAAGTATTGGTCGGTAGGTATTATATTATATGTATGTACACTTCAAGATAACAGGCATTTTTCAAATTCTCACTCATGAATTATATGTAAAAAAATAATGCGAAGACTGTGTCTTGAAAACTGCCCGTTTATTAAAGTAGTTTGTAGGAAATACAATGAAAACAATCTAAAACATAATAGGAGATTTTATTTTTATTATATTCACTAATTCGTCTTGATACCTAAACATTGAGTACATAAAAATATAAAAACTTCTGTGATTTAAAACATATAAAGTATTGGAGTAGGTATCAAATAAAACATAATACACGGTGCATACACTTTACACTAAATCATGGAGTTTGTTTTTCCCTTTTGAGTGGTAATTTCATGCAGTCGGGTTTTTTTTTTTTTTAAATTAGTTTTTAATAACAACTAAAGTTCTCATCTAATGGCCTTGGAAAAGTACTAATTTCGTGTGAACATTACGGATTATTTCTTTCGGTGTCATTTTTTTAAATATATTTTTGAGCTAAGTTTTGGGATCCAAATATCTATATGACAGGGGGCAGCATTTTTTTTCTAGAAATCTCCCCTTCTTTTGGTCTCATCTCATCTAGGAGGGGGGGGGCACTTACGAACACTTTTGGTCCTTTGTACCAACCCCGTGCCCCTGAGAAATTTGCAGTTTTGAAAATCCGCTTTTTTTCCAATTGCGTATATCTCGAGAACGGTAGCGCACGGGGTTGGTGCAAAGGGCTAAAAGTGTTTGCAAGTGCCCCCCCCCCCCCCCCAACTCCCACTCCACTCTCAATGGAACCCAAAAAAGAAGGAAATAAAAAAAAACTTAAATTTTTGTTAAAAAAAAAAATATCTCAAAAACTTTTTTTTCATGTTTTCTTGGCGTCTCATAGTGCCCCTAAGCCTATACTCCAACTCTACTTCCTTGCCCCTAACGCGACTCTGACAGAAAATTTCCTATTTTAGGGAAAATTTCCACCAAAAAAAATAGCAACACTGACTTGAAAGGTTATGTTAACAAAAATGTTAAAAATCTCACGCATTTTTCAAAATCATGATGAGACTTGATATCATTCGTCGAAAATAAACCAAAATTAGTATATTTAACTATGATAAATAGTAAAATAGTCGGGAATAATGTCTACTTACGAATGAAACGACAACCCACTAATTTTTCTCTCACTATCACTTTTACATCCCATTATACTGCACCGCACCATTTTCTACAGATGCAATCACCTCCAGGAACTTAATTAACACATAATAGTTATTCGTAATTGAATAAACAAAACAAAAACTTTAAAATTAGTTAACACCTGCAGCAAACGTCAAAGTTTGTTTAGCAATTAAAGTTGCTGGCCTTGAAAAAACCGGCCACGCAGTGAGGGACAAAAAAATATTCTCTTTGTCTCTTTTTTTTATCAGCCATGCGTATATGACCATCCTTTTCTATTGTAAGTGAAATAAAAAACATCCAGCAGTCTATAGTTTTCTCTGTCTACGGTAAATAGGTTGGCTAGAACGGGGCAGTATCATCGTCTCATAGAATATCGAATAGATTAGCAGTGATTTGCCACTGTGTTTCATACGATGGGTGACTATCATCTTTCTGATTAAATTCGTTGTGAGTTCCAAGACAGCTGTAGTTTCTCCCCCTAGGACGTCAATAAGCTTCATCGCATATTTTCAATCTGAGGTCGCCGTTGTTGATTCTGGCTACACAGGAGATCGGTGGGTGGTGTGGTGGGCTTGTCCCGAAATACGATGGGTGAAAGAGCTGGAAAGTCTAATAACTCATTTATTCAAGTGTGGTGTGATAGATAAGATACATAATACAATACTAATATTCGAAAAATAAAAGAATATTATCTCTTCTAAAAGAAATAACGAAAGAAAACCGGTTACCTTTTGTGAACAATGAACGTTGACAATAAATATCATAATTTAAAATAAATAATAGGTGGATATGACATTTAAGTATAAGCTGAATGTCTTAAAAATAACCACATAATGGATACATGACATTGGACTCAAGTCTACATCTAATAAAATCTTACAGTCACAAGGATAAAGACACAGAGTGTATGAACGAAACGCATCATTGCCGATTCAAGCCGATATTTTGTGCACTACTCCATTTTATAAATGCTGTAACACCAAAAATTCTGAAATAAAATCGTAAATGCTATTATACGGTTAGTAATTTTTTTTATTTAGAAAAAAAAAAATTTGATACAAAATTTTGTTAAAACTAAAACGCTTCAGTGATTAACTACGCTTCGTATTTTTTAATAGTAAAAATTAGTTGACCTATCAATGTCTGATAGTGTCAAAGAGCAGAATGTCAATTGTTTGCGCAGCTCTTAAAGCTCAAAGGTTCAGCAAATCTTTGTAAATATTTCCATACATTTGTCTTTCTTCTCATAAGATATTTTTGAACTGCTTACACATGTGGTGCATTTATAATAAAGAAGATTAATGATTTCGGGCGTGTTTTTAGTTCCAGCGGGCCAAATTGGACAGACCATGCATGGGTCGTTCGACCGTATAGCCAAAATCGTCTGCGTCCCAACGGGCCACTGATAAAATTTTGTAAACAAATTAAATGTAATATTTTTTTAAAGTACATGTTTCAGAGTACATTATAATGATTTTAGGTATACAGTTCACAAATTAAAGAGATATAATTACTAATTACATAGTACTTACAACAGGCATACAGGCCTGATGGTAAGCCGTCACCGTAGCCCACAGACCATTTGTCTGTGCCGTACGTAACCTATGAACGCTTGCAAAAATCGCACGTTGCCGATCTATGGATATGAATAAAAATCGAGTTAATCCTTTCATACAATATTCAATACTTCTTCATGTAGAATAAACTCATATCCTCGATAATTAATATATTCGTTTATCTGTTAAATCGAATTCATTTTACATAAGTAAAGTATGTTTGACGTTCAATCAATTAAAATGTAAAATTCATAACACTTTATCGCATTAAAATTTTGATTTAAAGTAAGTAAATGATAAGTATTTTTTAATTAAAATCCAATTTGAATTAAGTTACAAATTGAAGTTAAATAAAATTGGTTTTATGTCTTGGTTTCTCATTTCTCTTGACATACCTATATTTTAGCATATTGTATGTGTAATTGATTACGCTCGTTTCACGTTTCTACCCGTACGCCGCCGTATAGGCTGCCGGAGAGACACTAGAACCACATCTAAAACACTCTAGAACTCTAGAATGTCGTTCCACACCACTGCGACAGGCAGGAATCAGATTCCGTACGGAACTCGCACCACGTAGAGTCCGGATCTCCCGTATTAGGGTGCTCACATAAAGATTTGAGAGGCAGGTTTTCGGCGCCAACATTCAATGCGGGGTAGGCACCGCTATCATTTTCAATGTATCCATAAAGAAACAGGTTATCGATGCCGTCAAACTTTATGCAAGTTAACCCTGCGCCGATCGGTACCGACATGGTACCGACCCTCACGGATTTGTCAGGCTACCTAGCCTGTATTTTGACACTTCTTGACAACACCAAGCTACGTCATTCATTACAGAACTATCAGACTTGCCATTTGTTTTTGTTTAAACAAGTGTACCTACGGCACATTGTACTTGCTTACCACGCTACCATTATTGTAAAACAAATATTTTGGTTCGGCTTGTAATCTGTTATAATATATTTGTTATGTTTAACTCAGCAACGCTTTGAAAGTGGGTAGGTACCTGCCTCTATATTGTATCTACACATACAAGATTTTCCACGTTTTTTCGTATGATTCTTTTTATCCCGTGAAATTATCACATGCTAAGGTTCCTACGGGAATGTGAAAATAAGCGTATTTGTCTACTACTGTAAACGCCAAAATTCTACCAATTTGAGTGTCAGTCAAGCTATTAGATGCCGCTGATCTTTTAAAATATTTAAATGTTATTTTGTTTGTCCAAAACCGTTGAACTGCACCAGAAAGAGGTTTATGTTTTTTTTTACTATTTTGTAGTTTTTTGATTGAAAATAAGCGTCTTTTCACACGGACCAGTACCACACTACAACAGAAACACGTGATCCGCTTTTTCGTATGAAAAATAATAGTAGCATTCACATCGATCATATTTTGCCGTCATTACCGACCGCGTGGTTGGCCACTTTTTGTCTCTGTTATGTGGCGTGTTGTGGTCCGTGTGAAAAGACGCTAAGCGTGACGTAATCCGTATAAAGAAAAATTGCTGTGTATATCACGTTTATATACGTTATTACTGTTGGATAAATGCCACATCCGGTTTTATTTATATCTGATTCAGTCCTTCAATAACAGATTTACGATCTGCACTCTCACAATCAGTTTCTGAAAGGCATTTTAAATCCATATTAAGTCTAAAGCTATCGACACGACGCTACGTTGACCCCCTGTTGGTGTCCACTCGAACGTTCGAAAGAACGATTCTCGCTCGCACTATACGGAAATGGAATAAGCTCCCAACGTCCCAGCCTTTTTCCTTCGGACTATGACATGGGACTATATAAGAGGTACATTAGAGGTCTCGTCAGAGGTGGGCAATGCATTGGTAGCGCCCCTGGTGTTGCTGATGTCCATAGGTGGCGGTGACCACTTTCCATCAGGTCTCAAAATCTTCTTTTTCTTTATTTGCGTTTGTATTTAAAAAAATATAAAACATGTTTACTGTTTTTTTTATTCTAATGTATAAGATAATGCCTGCGTGTGAAGCTGATGTTATTACTGTAGAAACTTCTATCCTTCTATACTCTTTCAGTTAACCTTAAAATGCCTTCATTACCTACAAGTTTCTTGATAAATTAAATAATCGTTTTGGCAATATGACTGTCTTTGTGGCATCAATCAATAACAAAATTTATGAATAATTAATAAATGTTATTTGAATACAATAAACAAATAAAAGTATAATAATAGATTTTACAAGGATAATTTTTTATAAGGCCAAGTCAGACAGCGAACGAGACGGGACTGCGGCGCGGCGGCCGCGGCGGCTGCGGCGGTGTTGTCGCCGGCGCGGCAGCGAGAGGCAAAAATGCGACACTGAATTTATGTAGAAGCTGATTTTGTTCACAACACAACACGCAACTATATGACTTCTTCTATTAAATTATGAATTAATTAATTAATATAAACTTAGTAAGAAATGTGATGTGGTTTTAACGCTGATGTTTTTACATTATACGCTGACGTTTCGGAGAAAATACTCTGTACAAAAGACAAAAGGAGCCTTTACGCTGAAGTCGGATGTTATTAGCCGGATCCACCGGATTCACACCAGACGTTCCGCTTCACACGCGATCGAAATGCGCGTGGCAGGATCTCGATCCGATGTAACGTTTCATGTGGACTTTCCTTGCGCGATCCTAACGCGTACAACTGCCAGTGCGATCCGCGATCCTTGGACCTGGATCGCGGATAAAGGATTGCCGATCCAACTTGGTTCGCTAACATCGTGTGCGTTTAGAATCAAACGAATGTCAGACGCTGGCATGGAGCCTTATACGCCGCCGTCGCCGTCGCCGGCCGTAGCCGTCGCTGATAGCACGCTGTTTGACGTGACCATTAAAGATATCATTGTGTGGCCAAAAAAGTAGCTAGCATTGTTTGTATTGTATGCATGATTAATTTATATTGCGTGATAAAATAAAATTTATTATTTAGACCGGATGGAAGAATTGAGTCCAAAGAAGTGACTGCGCGTATGTAAACAATTATTTAATTTATTTAAGTGTAAACACTGTTGTGAAACAGGTGTTAACACTCTAATTTATGTTTATCGTAAAGATTTAAAAAAAGAGTGATTTAAAAATATCTGATATCCATCAACCTTTGTATCCCCATTATTATAAGCAAATGGTGAATCAGAACTGAGCACGTGTTCAACCTACCATTTGTTTTTGTGTGCAAAATGTACTCAAAGTTAAGTAACTGATAAAATATTATCAATATTCAGTATGACCTTCATGCAATTTGACCGATGCAGTATTTTTTTATACTTTTCATGAGAGAACGGGTTGTAGATAACAATGACCTTGTCAGGACAGTCACTTTTATTGATAATAATGTAGATAGTTTAAAAATTATAAATTATATTAATCTGCAAGATTCATAATAAGCAAAGGGAAATTAACGTTTAAAGGTTTATCAACCGACCGACCAATTAAAATTGTTTTTTTATGACATACTGCAGACAAACAAGCAACCTGATGGAAAATATTTACCGCCGCCTATGAAGTTAAAAATACTAAAGGCGCCACCAATGCGTTGCCTTTCACAATGAAATAAAAAAGAGAAGAGTGGAGAAGGTATCAGAAAAGAATTTCTGTTTTACGCCGATATTCTATGAGTGGGTGGTACTATCGTCAACTGTCGTGGTAGAGCTGGGCCGTTTCCTAAATTCTCTACTAAATACATTGATTCGAGATATAAGTATTAATAAGGGCTTACGTCGTAAAATAATTGCGGCCGACTGAGCCCGCCCCGCCCGTGCGACGCATATATCAATCCCTGTTTCGGGAGACAGAGATGGGACACCGTGAACCCGGCGAATTTTTAACACCGTAAGCGCCAAAACACATTTAGGCATATTTAAAATTCATTAATTGAGTTTTTTAATATTTGTTTTTACAATATCTAGAATTTCTTTCTATAAATGAAGTTTAAAATTTCTCTTATTTACCGTTTAGAAGTTGCAAGAGTTCTGAAAAAAACCAGAGGTTACTTCGGAAATCTTTTTTGATTTTGATTTTTTTCTATCGAGGAAATGTGTCACAGTCTTGTTTTGGCTCTTTCCAAAATTTCGATTATAATAATATGATGAATTAATACATATCCAAAAATCTAAGTCAAAATTTTAGTAGTTTCCCTTATTATTTTCACATATCCCCTTAACGTTAGCACTTAGATATTTCGATTACTAAGAATACACTATTATTTTATTCTATGGTATAAAGTAAAAGTATGTTCCTAAAACTTCAATGGTGAAGATTTTATAGTTCAAGAAAAATCTGTATAGTATTTAACGGCCATTCTTCGATTAGCTAGATTTTGTGCGTCCGGGCTTGTATATTCGTATTATTATCAAATTCAAAAAGGGAAATATTTTTATATGTTAGTTAGCATCCATGTCTAGCTGGTAACAAAAACATAGGCCTCGATTACATAGTTATCTGGCTAAATTAATTTCACAAACCTCTGTTCTCTAAGCACCGTGCCCTGTCCGCACCCCAAAATGTGGTTAAAACTTGCTTGTAACTTTTATGATGTACGGATTTTATTTTTTCCATTCAACATTTTAATGAGTATTAGGCAACGGGTATTACATGAAAAAATATCCACTCAATAAAATCAGTCTGTAAATAATTATCATTGAGTAACCGCATGTCCGAACTAAAGTTATAATTGCCGTGACGTTTTCTTTTTGAGGGTGCACATTCCTAATTACGATATTTGGCACATAACTACTTGTACACGTCTCAAGCCCTCAGTTTCTGCCGCGGTCTTGCAGCAGGTGCAGGTCTTTTACGTTAGTGTATAAGTCAATGAAGCACGTTAGTATATAATTACCGTATCCTTCGTTCAAAACTTTTCTAATTACCGTGTACTTAATTTTATACTAGATTGGTTAAGGTAGACTCTAATTGCTTATATAAATAGAGACAGTGCTTTGGTCTCAGTACAGTGTTGTAATGCAGTATTTCAATACTCTGTAGGTTTTCGAAAATTTTATGAAAAATCGGCGTTTTCTAATTACCGTATACCAATTACCATGTATTTCTAACTACCGTTGTATGAAATTATTAAACTTTTGCTGTGCCGATTTAGTTCCAAACTCCTTCCATTTCCTCAGTTACTCCAGCTACTTTCATGTCATTTCTCACGCCATCACTCAAATTCTTTTTTGGCCTACCCCTGCCCTTCCATCCATCCACATTCATTCTTGGCACCCTCTGGGTCACATGACTGTCCAGACTGTCCACCCTGCGCATCATATGGCCAAACCATCTCAGTCTCTGACCTCTCTTATCGGTTACAGGCGCCACCTTTAAACTCCCCCTTATGTGTACATTCCTGACTTTGTCCCTTCTCGTCACTCCACACATCCATCCACCTCAGCATCCTCCAGCAACATAACCCGAAGGAATAAGTATGGACTGAGCGTTGAACCCTGGTGCACACCTACATCAACAGAAAAGCATTCTGTTGTGACGCGGGACCCGGTCGTAGGCCTTTTCGAGGTCCACGAATACCATATGTAGGTTTATGTGTGCTCTTTTGTACTTTGTTGTGCCTCCATTATTTTCTCCCACAGCTTTAATGTGTGTGACATCAAGTTAATCCCCCTGTAGCTATTGCACTCCTGGACATCCCCCTTTCTTTTAAAAATAGGTACCAAGGAACTGTCTTGCCATTCCTCTGGGATGACATCCTGAACCAACAATTCATTAAGAAACAAAGTGACCCACTTGCATCCATAATCAGCTAGAACCTTCCAGACTTCTATTGGTATTGTGTCCGGGCCAACTGCTTTTCCATTCTTCATTTTCCTCAAGGTGTTCTTTACCTCTAATTCATCTACCTTAGCTATCATGCCTATATCTATGTCATTAAGTTTTCTTTTCCATCATAATCATTCTCAACATTAAATAATTTTTCAAAATATCCCTTCCATCGGTCTCTAATGTCACTATCTTTTACCAATGTTTTACCGCATTCGTCTTTCACACATTTTACGTGACAAATGTCTTTCGATCTTTGATTGCGCTGTTTAGCCATACTGTATAGTTTTTTCTGACCTAGTTCATTATCTAATTCATTATATACTTTTTCTTCTACCCCGGATTTGGAACTCGCAACCACCACCTTTGCTCGTCTCCTCGCCTCGTTATACCTCTCCCTCAATTCAGTTTTCCTATGATCATGTCACGTAACTCTGCCATTCCTTGAATGCACTCTTTTTGATTTTTAATGCTTTTTGGACACTTTCGTTCCACCACCACGTTTCCTTTCCAATTTTCGCCCACCTCGTGTTTCCCCAAGGACTTCTTTTGCAGCAGTTCTTATTGCTTTAGCCATTTCCTTCCAATTAGCATCAACATTCATACCTCTTATCGTGTAGTTGTGTCTATACATGTTATACATGTCATTTTTATTATTATTTTAAATAGACATAATGATCTTTTCTAATTACCATTACATTAAGTAATAGATTTATCTAATTACCGTACCCATGAAATGTTTAAGTCTCATTAACTCGGAAACCGCTTTTAATAAACGAATGCCATTTTAATTGTTACATTCGCATGTTTCATGAGTTACATATTTCAATCCTTTTAAAACAAACTAGAGAAAAATAAAAAAGGGTACGGTAATTAGGCGAAGAACGCCTAATGTCGAGAATGACCGTTAACACTTTAAAAGCATTTAGCCCTGCAAGCTACTTGTAACGATCACTTCCTTCAAGTTTAAATAATTTAATAGGAAGGCCATTTTTTACGCATTATATGCACTTGCATTTAAACGAATTTGTGTATTATTTACTTTACAATTTTGTATGCAATTTGCCTTGTATCTTTACAGAGTATAAAATTAAGTCGCTTCCGCTATCTGTTCGTTTATATCTTTTAAACTACTCAACGGAGTTTAATGAAATTTTGAACAATCGTTTTTTTTTTATACCACAAAGTTGGCAAACAAGCATACGGCCCGCCCGATGGTAAGCATCGTAGCCTATAGACGCTAGCCATACCGGGGGTATCACGCACGCGTTGCCAACCCTTCCAACCCCCCCAAGTGGAGCTCTGGATACCTTACTTACCGTAGGAACACAGCATGGCCGAGACTAATGCTATTTGGCTACGATCTTCTATAAGGTGGAGATCCTTCCCCAGACGGGCTGCTCCGATTTGAGCGGATTATCCGCTGTGCCCTACCTCTCTTAGGCTGATAGATAGAAAGATTCATGAGAAAAGTTTCTATGTTTTACATATACAAGGATTTTCCAAAATTCCCACGGGAAAGCTACACGCAAATGAAGTTGCGCGGATTTAGCTAGTTATACGTATAAATCGGTAATTCTGCTTCGGCAAAAAGTAATGACGAAAGATAACTAGCAAGAAAATAGTAATCAATAAGAATAACTTTGTATTTAACTCACCTTTTGGACCACAGTTAAAATAATATTTAAATAACACAAAAAGTATTTTTACATTGTTTAATTATCACATTGATTTGACTACATTCTTTTGTATATTCTTAAACCATAACCATGCTGTTTCGAAGAAATTAGAAATTTAAATACCTATTTCGCTCTTCAGCTACACGCACGCACGACACAGTACAAAAATAATTCCTTAAACAGAGGGGTAGGTAGCAATTCCAAGTGTTCTGTGCTGGATTTAAGTATTCTTCTTATTTATTTATTATTTATATCCTATGTATTAACGGTCTACGGTTTCCCTTTTCACATTTTCCATCAGAATATTTCTCGAATATTTCCAATCCTTTGGAATAGGGCGGGCTATAATTCCAAAATTAAATCCAAGTGTCCTGTACTTAAATCCATTATGTATTAACGGTTTTCGATTACCATTTTGACAATTTCCATCAAAATATTTCTCAAATATTCATCAAGATGTTATTTGTCAATTGTTTTCTTAATAATCCCTATATTGTTCTCATCATCCTCAAGAAAGGGGTGGGGCCCGATGACTTGATACGGGCATTTTGTACGCTTCATTTTACACGTAGATAAATATAGATTTAAACTGTTTGTAAGGCAAAAATAAAAATATGTTTTTATTATAAAACCAACGAAAAATGTTTTGGCACTGATAACAACAAAAATATAAGGAGGAGAGGATGCAATTGAGTCGTATAATATAATATCACTGCACACAAAATCCCAAGAGAAAGCATTGTCACTGAGTCACAGAAACAAATCGATTAAAAATAAAATAAATTTATAAGACGTACACCACGTTACTCATGTGAAGCAATGAATTGAATAAAAAAACGTCGTTATAAGTACACAATACATGACTGTACGTACAGCCAGAACAATAATGTTTGTAGATTATGCCCGCTGGCCGCCCTTGCATGAGGTGTGTAAAGTTATAAAAAGGTACACGTGCTTATGAGTCATTGTACCAGAGTTCCTTGTGTCCTTTTCTGAAAAAAAAATGTATATTCCAATAAATAATTTAATTTAGGATTACATATTTAGTTTATTAATTTAGGAATAATAATTTAAACAAATAACTTATATAAAGTTGCCTTCTTTTAAATTGTACATATTTAAAAAAAACTTATATTTGTATCGTATCTAAAATAGGTAAGTAATCTTAAAATATTGAACGTTATTCATCGGTAGTGGGGTTCGCGGCAAGATGTGCGATGTGCATGATGGGTTGGCTTGATGACTGGCGGGCACTTCATCATCATCATCATCATATCAACCCATAATCATCCCACTGCAGGGATACGGCGGGCACTTGATGAGTCAGAATTATTAAAAGGTTAAAATTGTCCAAAATTACTCTTAAATTTGACTGAATTCGCGACAAGAAACAAGCCCACCCATGATTATTATAAAAATATTTCCTTTGACACTGTAATTGTTACCTTTTATTGTAATAAAAACTTCATTTTCTTCAACAGTCAGTTGGTTAGTCAAGGGGTGCCCTGTCATTTGGAAGGGGTTCGTGGAGCCAAAAGTTTGAGAAACCCCGATCTAGATTATCTAAAAACACACGTGCATATTGCATGAAATCTCGATAAGAAAAATTGCAAATATCTATTTTGTTTCCTCAAACGTATACATTGTATATCTAATATACAATTGCAACACATTATATCACTTTATAAACAGGCTTGAACGCGCATATAACACAACACAAGCAATAAACTTACTGTCCGCGCCACGGAAGATGAGACCTGGCGTATCACGTGATCGACCAGGGCAGTAGTCGATTTCTATGCCATTTTAGTAGAAGTCATCTACTGCGCAAGTCAAATCAGCAAACTACCATGAAACAAAATTCCGAAAATACGGACTTACGTTTCGTTGAATTCTAACCAGTTTTGAACCTAATTCTAATATTCTAATGTCTTTTTTGACAGGAGTACGTGTTTCGTTGTTCAGGATGGACACTTTCATGGTTGCCCCGCAGGTCTCATCTCTCGTGGCAAGGATTGTACTTGTTTTTACACCAACCTTTCATTAAGTCTGTACCCGGGTTAGATAGGCTAGAAGCGAAAATACATATTATTTAATCAAAATATATATCTCTACTTCTAGTGTGCCGGCAAACGCGAACCAGAGAAGGAAGTGGAAGCCCAAGGATGGATTGAGGCAGTGATTGGAGAACGCTTCCCCCCTGGTGTGCCGTACGAATACGCTCTGCGTGATGGTATCATCTTATGCAAGCTGATGAACAGACTCCAGCCAGGAATCATCTCCAAAGTCAATATTGGAGGAGGAGATTATAAGTTTATGGACAATATTAGCCAGTAAGTCCACACTTCTTCTTGGTATTCTTCGTCGCTGAAGGTTGTGTCCGTCTTGAAATGTTTTTACGGAGTTTTATACAATCTGTTTCCACATCTCTCTGTCTTCGACTTTTTTTCGATTTCTTCGACCACAGTGGCCACCATACAGATAAAGTTAGATTTTATAGGAGTCCCTAAGATGGGTGAGACATTAGTCCATTTTCTGAACTTTAAAAAGTCGGTAAAGTGCAAATCGGACCCGCATGGTTCCGAACTTGAAGGTTTATGTCGCGCTTAAGTTTACCAATTGCAATTATTGCAAATTAGTTTGGGATCCCAATCTCACTGCCTCTTAATTGTGTACCCAACTACAATTTTTTAGAATTGGATAATTTTCCTTTCCTTCCGCTGCATCACCTGGTTCTTACTTTGATGCGTCCTGCCACGTTACATGATGATTCTTGGTCAACGGGAATTGCCCTATAGATTTTTGGCATCTTGCAGAACGAAAAATGATTGTGAATGAGAAATCCAGAAGCCCAACTCCTCCGCTATTCATTTCTTATTTCTTCCTTACCGCCCAGCCAGAGACACCAGATAAGTTTTTGCTTTATAGATGGTGGCGATGATCACACTTACCATTAAGAGATGCTCCTTTGCCACCCACTTCCATAAAAAATCCTGACTCAAATGGCAACCAATTAAATCGACGCGGAACAAACCTGCCGCGATCCAGTCAGGAAGTGACCTTACTATAAAAATTTTATATACCCAATGTTGTTTTTCTGGCCAAAAAATATCCTTGATAAGAGTCATATCATGTATCATTATGTCATGTAAATGGGTATCTGTGTCATGGTGATCCACTTACTAAAGTTATTGTATTCATCTCGATATTTTCTTTTAATAAATGGCTTCACTGGCAATTTTAAGGCTTATAGTCAATTCCGTTCCGTGTCCTTTGCGCGAAATTGATGAGTAACGTTTGTGACAATTTATTTTATATTTTATATATAAAAAATATTAGTAGAATAGGGAAAGAGGAAGAAATCGGAAAAGAGTTAGATTTTTAGATTTGTCACTCAAAGAAAAAAATGTCGATATACTGTGTAAGGATGATACTTCCCCGGTAGAACTAGCCTAATTGCAATTATCATTATATCAACCACAAGAAATCTGCCAGAATGTCCAGCAGTGGACAAACGTTTCCAATACGGAAGAATTATGCTTTCAATGGCAATAGCAGTCAGAAAATGTATCTGAAAGCTGTCCTGATGCTCACTAAATTTGACGTCATAGTGAAAATTATTTATTTATACGTTTCAGGTTTCAAAAGGCGTGTATTCGTTATGGTGTGCCAGACACTGACCTCTTCCAAACCACAGACCTATGGGACCAGAAGAACATCGCTTTAGTCACACAGACCATCTTTGCCATCGGCAGGACGGTAAGAAACATGGTAGCATTTCGGCATAACTACCTAATCGTATAAACTACTACCCGTTTCTTTACTCATGTGCTACTACCGCTCGTTAATGGCCTCTCGGGCTGCCTTTGCGCTTTGGTGCACGTTGCTTCGGTTAAGACCCGTTCGACCAAACATTGTCGATTTTTATCGATTCTCAAAAGTGGCTCCGATCCGAGGCACGTCCACACATTGCCGAGCATTTGTCTCGCGAGCCGTGCTCGGTCTGTGTGGAGAGTGTGGACCATGAAGCAATTGGACACGGCTAGTATCACGATTGCAATGCAAATTGAAACGAAACATATTTTTTTTCATCTTTATTTATTGGGAGACTAGAGATAAACAACTTAACGAAACAAACTTTAATAATGTATAATTAAAAGTAAAATACAGCTTAAAAATATTATGGTGAGAATACAAAAATAAAATAATGAAATATCCGCGATTTTTCGAGTAAAATAAAATTAGCACAGCTAGGTCTTTCGCAATGCAAACTTGAATATACGTTACCTACTTGTTACTAGACTAGAAAAAAAATTATTTTACCAACATGTTAAAAACATAACTAGCCGTTTGAGAATAAAGAAGAATATTTTAACAATAATAATTAAGTGCCTTCTATATCTTTATGAGGATAAATACTAGGCATCAAGTAAAGAGGTGCATGTTTAGCATAGAAACATATCAAATTCCTTGCCAAGATTTTTCTAGTCTTACCTTCTTGCACTCGAAGTGAATGGTAATGAAGATTCCTACTTTATTTAGCAAATACTTGACAATTGAATTGTAGTAAATTAAAGTATTGGCAGTTTACTCAAGGAAAGTTTCTTATTGGCATTATATTGGCACTGAAAATCAATGTAAAATTCATGAACCAATCATGACATGACCTACAATTATTTTTCTATGTCCTAGATTTACCTACATGAGTCTGTAAGAGTTGGTTCAAAAAAGGTATACGTACTAGATGGTTCAAAATTAACATAAAAATAGTCGTACCATCATTGCCAACTTGGATCTTTTGTCTAATATTAGGATGAATTTTATTTCAAAATATTTATAACCATTCGTCGTTCTCTCATGTTTTTCTAATTCAAAAACAAGATGCTCAGATTCACTACATTTTTTTAATTTTCCAGGCCTACAAGCACCCGGAATGGCGCGGCCCCTTCCTAGGACCCAAGCCCGCTGAAGAAAACCGTCGGGACTTCAGTGAGGATGTATTGAGAGCTGGTAACTCCGTGATTGGCCTTCAAGCTGGCACCAACAAGTTGGCTTCTCAATCGGGACAGAACTTCGGCGCGTCCCGCAAGATCATTCTTGGAAAGTAAAGTACTAGGCTAGCAGGATTGTAGAACGATTATATGCACGCATAATGTACCTAATTTATTAGAAGTAATGAAACTTGTAGTTTATCTATGTTGCTCTTGTATTTAGCTGAAGTTTATGTGTATCTATTTTTCTTATTTATGTTATAATAATTTATATAAAAGATTAATTTATAATGATCCAGAACACCCGCACGAATGGACACAAGAATTTTTCATTGGTTACTTCGCGATAGATTATTTTAAAAACTTTATAATTTAAAATAAATAATATGTACTAATTTAGACAAACGCAGTGCCATACGTGTTAAAATAAATATTATATGAAGAATAAAATTATAAAATGATTAGTCAAGAAAATATCTTAACCTAATTTCTATTAAAACAATACAAAAATAATATTTATTTTATTGAATGGCCTGATAAGTAATAATGATATCCGTGGTTGTTATGGCATAGTTTCGCTTCTTTGACGTAGTCATTCAAACACTATAAACTTTGAATTTCAAAGTAGTGTGGTTTGGTTCCTGGACTTGGCCCCGGAGCCCCGGATCTAAGGCGGGGCAAACCCAAGGTATGCTTGACCCGGGCGGCAGTTTCATGGGAGGCGCCGATCCTTTTTTCTCAAATACGAAAGAATCACTTTCTCAAACTCTGAAGGGAAGCCGCCACTATCTAGTTTTTGCCCCGGTTCGAAAAAACCGTAGATCGGGTGCTGGGGGACTACAAATACTACAAACACAAGAGCCTCCACATATAGTTTGAAATATTTCGCCTGTTGGGTTATAAAAACTACAGCCAGATGTTAAAATACCTATTTCCAAAAATAGTATGTATTGATTAGTAATAACCTGTATGCCTTACCATAGTAACTGTGATCTCTTTGGAAGATGAAGAAGAGCTAGTATTGTTTAATAATAAATAATGTGAAATTATTAAAATTGTTTTTAATTTTACCTGATTTTGATTTTATACCATCTATATTTTTATACCTCCTTTATCTTAGCAGAAAGGTTGCAAACATTCGCCCGTAATAAAAATTCAAATCGATATGAAAATAAATATAAATCGATCACAAAATCACTTTAATGCGTAGATCACATCGATCGTAGTTAGATCACACATTATGAGATATGAAAACACTAAATTAAATCCTGTGCCAAGTATATATAATTGGATCATATTATTATCATATCATTTCATACATGAACGTAACCAAGAATATATAAAGGTACGATTTACACGAAAGTGTTCGTTCGTACGTCGTAGTATACTACCAAATTTAGTTACTTATTCGTCCGCTATGGGCGCTGTTTAAGTTTACTTACAAAAGGAATAACTATTCTACCGGCTTCAAAATTCAAACAACTATAATCAGCACATTCTGCTTTATTAAAACTAGTAGTGACATCTATCGATTGCGACAGATTTAAAATGTATTGTTGACAAAGAAAAGGTTTTACATATTTCAACACAGATGGCGCTAAAAAGTCACAAATGTCAAGGCTGTTGCTAGTGATGTTCTGTACTCAGGCAGGAGTTAATAATTTGAGTGCTGCATTAACAGCTCGTACATTCCAAATGAAACGAAACATAGATGAATAAAAATGCTGAAATTATTAATTTGATGTAGGTAGTTATGTAGTTTAATTTACTTGACATCACAATGTAATTTAAACATGAAATTATTAAGAAAAAAACATTCTACTAGTGAGAGACCAAATGAGTAGCGCAAAAAATTATTTAAGTTATACCGCAGAATATTAAACGTCTTCAAGAACAGATATTTTTTTTTATATGAACATAAAAAAATGTCCTTTTTGGGGTCTGTAGTAAACTACAAGGAACCCTTATAGTTTCACGATGTCCGTCTGTCTGTTTGTCCGTCCGTCCGTCCGCGGTCTAGCGCCTAGGCGCCCTTAATGGCTGTAATTTGGTATGTATACGCAATACGCATATTGAAAATGCTAACTTAGAACAATTTTTTTTTGCGGTGCCTCCCCATTATACGTAGGAATGTTTTTTTTCGCGCCGACTCCATGTTGTGGAATATCGTTAGGTATGTCTCCTAAAAACATTGAAAGTGTGGCAAGATCATTTTACGATACAATGATCCTTTTCGGAATTATTTATGTTTTTCGTAACAATTTTCGTATTGCATGGTAGTCTCCCCCTCTATCTCCCAAAGTTTTAGGTTTACAAATTTAAAAAAAAACATGGTAGTAGTCCATTCGCTGAACCTTTAATGATAACTATTACGGTTAAGTGGGCTCTACTAGTTACCGATACCGAGTAATAGCCGCCGAGCTTATAAAAAAACTCTTTGATGAAAACTTACAGATAGAATATAATATTGGACTTATTTGCAAGCAAGCCAAGCACAGAAAATACGGAACCCTACGTGCGTGGACCAACACGCACTTGACCGGTTTTTTGTCCATGGAAAATTTAGGTATATTATTTATACTTACACGGAGATTCTATATTTTAAAAATTTAATGAAAATACTTAATAAGTACTTTACATGAATGTATACATATACAAAACAGATACAAAAATAAAATCTGATTTAGCTTAGGTGCTTTATTCCACAAAGTGGGTACTTTGTATACACTGACTGAAACGCTGAAACTTAGTCTTATCTCCTATACTCATAATACAGTTACTTTCAGACTATCTCACTCTTTTACACATAATTGTAATAAAATTTCACTAATTAAATTGTTGTAATAGTTAAAGCAACAGTTAAAGCTATCATTTGAGCTAAAAAAAAACGAAGCTGCCTACTTTAATAGCTCTTTCAATTTCTGTGTACGGCACATCACTAAATTGTTAAATAACAAGCTTGCAGAGTTACATACTCTATGGGAGCTACTTGTTGTGGGTTTTATTTTTGTACTGCGTAAAATAAGTTATAAAATGTGCAAATAAATTAGCCAAATGTTGCAAAACACATAAAAATGATAACATTTGGTGCAGCGAACACGGCATTGGACGATACGGGTAAAAATAATAAGTGAAGTTTGTATGTGTAGTGTACTTTGATAGGTTTTATTTTTTTGTGATTATTATTTTTAGGGGAAGTGAGAAGTATTTGCGAAAGTATTGGTAGTGATGGTTCCAGTGCTACTGTGCAGGCGGGAGGGTCCAACCAGCGTCCCCGTATGGATATCGCGTGTGTCTTGGATTCGACACAAACAACAAATCTGGCTCATAGAAAACGCGCTCTGGAAGAAGTAAGATTGGCCTCCGAGCTCGTAAATGCCAATTTACATTATATAACAGTAAGTAATTTCAATATACATTAATAAATTGTTTACCGCCAAGGACAATCATTGGGTTTTTCCCACATTCAAAATTCTATTGGCACTGATACCAATAAAATTCTGAGAATACGAAGTAAGTATTTATTGTAATGTCATGTAAAAATAATGATATTTTTTTGTTGTTTATAACAATAGTAGTGTATAATGCGTTTTAAACAATACAAATTACTAGTTTCAGTCATCAGTTTTATTACAAACTAACAATAGGAGTTTACACAAAACTTCGGTCAGTAAGTCACCTTAGGTTCACTATTTCATATGACTTCCAAGGTCATATATAATTATATATATGTTTTAGTAAGATTCTGTAGTCCTAAGAACAATAAAAAAGCTAAAGTGGAAATGGGCAGGCCACACAGTCAGAGAAAGCGAAAAATGGTCAAAAGTGAAAATGAATTGGTTCACTAATGGTATGAAGAGGAATGTGCCTCCTACTACAGCATTGATATTGTCAACCCACCATCTTTATGGTCTACCCTGTGACCCTGTCACTGCCACTATCACCTGGTAAGCAGGTGCAGATAGGTTTAGGTAATAAAAGAAAATCTAAGATATTCAAGTAGGTTCTTTACTATCCAGGTTCCTACCGCTTGGCTCACAACGAGATAGTAATCGGTATGTACTACAAGAGACACTGGCCTGACGAGTTGGCGGGTGAAGCTGCCGTAGTCTATGGCTGGATCTGGATGGATGATGGATCGATCCTGTGTCGGTCGGATTCTCTTGTAGTCAGTGTGGCCAAAGCTGCCACTTAGTAGGGTAGTGGTAGTAGTGTAGACCGGCTAGTCCGTAGGAGGTAGGAGATCCCAGCGGGACAAAAACACTACGTATTTTTAGTTAAGTAATTGTTTAACAATAACTATTAGGACTTCCAATTCCTTTTAAATGTAGAAGTATTAATAATGAGGTTCGCCTGGTTAATACGATTTCTCTACTCCAAAGTCTCCAACGGCCAAGTGATCAAAATTTGCATTTCATCGCTCAGAACGAATGTCCAGTAGTCACGAACGACTCAGCCGTGAACGAATGGACCATAGATCAGATTCGTTCATGTAATATTTAGGTACCTATTTGCTTTATTTATAAAAATTAAAGATATGTAATGTGTAATTTAAATAATTAATAACTTAGAATTCCTTTTCTTTTTAATTAGATGTAGAATATTTTTATTTTTATTTACCCACCATCTATAGGGTCTACCCTGTGACCCTATAGATGGTGGGTTGACAATATCAATGCCGTAGCAGGAGGCACATGGACGAGAACTGCAACGGATAGAGAGGAATGGTAAAGGTTGGAGGAGGCCCATGTCAATAAGTGGCAAACAGACGGTTTTAAAAGTTAAAAACTAGAATATTGTAAATGAATTATGTACTGTCTGAAATAAAGGCTTTTTATAAGAGATTCTGTAGATATATTTGAAAATATAATATAGTCTATGTAATCTAGGGATAGTGTTGGGTCCCAACGGTGAATACTTACTAGAATCGCAGTGATTCGTAAATTGCTAAACTTAAAAGTTGGTACTTAGTAGGCTGCTTTTTTTCGGCCATTCCTTGATTTTAAATAGACATTACTGTATATTGTTTATTGTAATATCTGATAATAATAATTCAATTTCTTTTCGATTTTGATAACATTTATTTTAAATATAGTGGAAACTAATGTTGCAAACATTAGTTTCCAACACACATGCTCATAGCCAAAGAGACTGATCACATATAAAAAATATATATAGTGGAAACTGAAACAGTTGTATGATGTGACACAGTTAAAGGTTTAAAAACTTAAGCTTACTATCCAATGAATCTAAATAAATTCCATTTCGGATAGGTACACATTTTTATCAAACCGGCACACCTCTAAATATCTAAATATACTAACAAAATGTTCTTTTAATTTCAGTATGAGAAGTTAGACTTCGGTGAGACTAGCGTGTTAGATACATTTTACAATGCAGATGTTGCGATTGTAGACCTGACTGTACAAGTACAGCAGATAACACTATTATACCACCTTGGAGTGAGAGAGAGCTTTGGAATGAAACAAAATGTCCTCCTTTATAATGATATGGACCCAGATTCAACATTACGGCTTAAGGTAATCAATACTTTTTTTTTTACAAATCACACAGATTGAGCTAGCCCCAAAGTAAGTTCGAGACTTGTGTTATGGGATACTAACTCAACGATACTATGTATATTTTATAAAAAACTAGCTGTTACCCGCGGCTTCGCCCGCGTAAAAATTAGCCTATGTTGGGCTCTGTACCGCGGACAATATGTATACAAATTTTCATAATGATTGGCTGCTTAGTCAAGCCGTGAAGGAATAACAAACAAATTCACTTTCTCATTTATAATATTAGACGATAAATATAACATCCAAGAACCAGGCCAATCAGAAAAAGTTCGTTTTTCATCATGACCTGTCTACTGACTTGGCTTAACGACTATATCCGGGACTAATGGCTATTTGTTAGATGACATGAAATATTTTATTTTCATTTTATCATGACTTCTCGTTCAGTTAATCTATTTGACCTTCACAATTTTTTTGAGTAAAATTGCACACTATTGGTCCTACATGTGATACCTAGGTATTATACATACAATACTAGAAATCAGTTATTCGACGCCGGTTGACGTCTGCGGTATTTCCCGCGCAATACCGTTATTCCCGTGGGAATTTTCGAAAATCCTTTGTATAAAGGTTATTCTAGATCTAAACGTTTTGGCTGTATTAAAGTCCACATAACCCATTCAAACCTTTCTTCATATCCTTCATAATATGGGTTATGAGGCTACTCGTCTGCATCCAAACTGGTCCGCATGTGGGACCCTCACCAGTTTATCTCTCCATGAGTTGATCCTTCATAGGTAGAATCCACACAAAATGGGCCTGATCAACAACACCTTCATTCAGCCAGTGTCTCCTTTTATAAAGTTTAGTAGGTGGTTGTTGCAAGTTCAAATCAAGTTTTATACAGGTAGTAATATTTACAAATGAATTTGCATTTTCCTCAAGAGGACAATTCGTTTTATGAATGAATCTAAAAAGGTATATGACATCATAATACATATTTTATTGAATGATAAGACGACGATGGATCATGAAAGAAGACAGCCTGTATTGTGCGAATGGTGGAAACCAGTATAAATAGAGCCTTATTTTATACCAGGTAAAGGGAAGCTCCTTTATTATTTTAATCCCTTTTTCCTAAACAGTCCAGTCCATCTTTCTTCCAGTGATTTGATACACTAACTGAACCATCAAAGAATCACAAAATTCTAAATAGCAAAATGTAATTTTTATAAAGAAGTACTTCTTTATAAAAATGACATCTTATCTCTTTCCTGCATATACTATAGGTATGAGTAAGATGGATCATACGTCTTTGTATAAGTAATTTAGTAATTTGCCTTTTATTGTGCTGGATGGTCTATGGATAGACCCATTTTAGTGATTGCTCTTCATTTGTCACTTGATACGACGATTGTTGAGATCTTTATTGAGTTACTTAGAATTTTATATACCAATTGACTATTTACCTTTTACGGTCGACAATAGAAATCATTGAGTACCATCAGCAACCCAATAGTACTTTAGTAACGTGTGAGTGTGATTCTAAATATCCAGATATTGATAGGTATGTACTAGGACTATATTAGGGAGAGTAGGTAATTAGATTTAGATGTGACTGACAACTGATAAACAGACAATGATCTTTCTTGTCATCTAAATTATTTTGTGTTCTTTGCCACCAGTATATGCCAATATTCTGTTAGAGAGTGATACTTCCGTCGAGAAAGCCTATTTCATAATTGCTTTACTTCAATTTTTTTTATACCTCAAAGTTGGCAAGCAAGCATACGGTCGTAGCCTATAGACGCTTGCAACACCGGGGCCGGGGGCATCACTCACGCGTTGCCAACCCTCCCAACCCCCCCAAGTGGAGCTCTGGAGACCTTACTCACTGTAGGAACACAACATGGCCGAGAGCAATGCTATTTGGCTATGATCTTCTGTAAGGTGGAGGTCTTTCCCCAGATGGGCTGCTCCGATTTGTGTGGATTATCCGCTGTGCCCTATTTCTCTTATAAAATAATGCGATTACTCAAATGAGGCTGTAGGTTTCCAGTAGTAACGTAATTGGATATTTGATCAGATACTATTCTGTGACGTACAACTAAACTGTTTATTATCTTTACGTTATTTGTATAAATAATTCGTGTTTAATGTTATACATAATTCATTCAAGATTCTATGCAGGTTGGAGTTGTTATCATAATTATTTGGTTTGATTGTTTTGTATGCTATAAGGGGCAAACAAGCAGGTCACCTGATGTGAAGTAATCTTCCCCGCCCGGGAAACACCGGAGGTATCTCAGATGCGTTGCCGGCAATTGAGCAAAAAGTACCCTCGTTTCTTGAAGCTCCCTATGTCGATATACCAGTCCGGAAAGACTGTCGTTGCTTGGGTTATTTCACAGATGTCACAACTCAACCAATAGCTATGATTACGTGGACCAATATGGACCAATAATAACGCAGCAAAAATTACACTAACGAATTACTGTATTTTTTTTTCAGTTATCTTTGCCGAACTACCCATTCGTGTCATATAAGATTTCGGATATGAGTACGTGTGTCACCACAAACCCGGCAGCTACCAAATTCAAGGGTGAAGAGGCGGCAGATCCTAAACAGCATTTGACGTTACGTCTCAAAAACATACTTCAGGATTTTGAAATTGAAACAAAGTTAGTTTTATTGAAATGTTTAGTTTGAAATCAATGGCGGTTTATGATTTTGTACACAAGTACACTGCCTGAGCGTATGCTTCCTTTCGTCTGCGCTATCCTACCCTACCCATAGCCATGATGATCCTTTTTACTATAG
Source organism: Endotricha flammealis (assembly GCA_905163395.2). Taxonomy (NCBI): domain Eukaryota; kingdom Metazoa; phylum Arthropoda; class Insecta; order Lepidoptera; family Pyralidae; genus Endotricha; species Endotricha flammealis. The sequence goes on from LR990865.1 coordinate 5,289,708, forward strand.
TGCGCGCGGAGGTGCTAGTGACCTAGTAAGCGGAGGGATGAGACGGGGGAGGGCGCATTACAGAATCGAGTGTTGTGACGTGTCTCGTGAGCTATTTGCTTGACGCTACCCCCCCCCCCCCCCCCCCCGCCCTGCCGCTCACCTACCTCAGGAGGTGACTAGCGCTTCCGCGCGCACTAGCAATTTGCCTGGCATTGTCGACCAATCAAATCGGTCATGTTACTCTCCGTTTTACGTTCCTAAAGTGCTATTAGATGGACAATCGTACTCCACGCATACATACATGTTTCACCAAGATCTAAACTAGAACAACTCAAAATCTTGTTGAAATTGCATTAGTATTTAAGTGTGATCACGCTAAACTTGCACTTGAAACCCGGAGATGAAGCAGTCACCACAGCCAAAAACGACAAAAAGGCATCTTCATTATTTAAGTAAAACTACCTTTATTAAAAGGTAAGCTTTATTAAGGTTGCCTTGAATTTATTGCCTATAGCAATAAGCGCTCATGCAGACGAGACGGTTTCTCGCCGTAGCTAAGCCCGGCGTCAAACCGGGCCTACGTCCGGCCGTCAGTCTTGTATGGGACACTATGAAGCCAATCACACGAGACCGACGCTAGCAGCGGTTCACCTCGCAACAGGGCACGGCGCTAGCGGTTGACGCCGGGCTTAGCTCCGGCGAGAAACCGTCTCGTCTGCATGAGCGCTAAGGCCGCCTGTTTCATTTTGACTAGTCTGTAAGCTCTGTATAGTCCTATTGTTGTGATTTGTAAATAAAAAATATTCTATCTTTATCACAGAGCTCACCTACAAGAGAAGTTCCTAGCTGACCTCCGTAAAGCAAGAGAGTCATACAGTGGCCAAGAACTAGCGGATGTGTTGCACGCTATGCGACGACGCTTAGACGATCCTGCGGTACTCTCCGGTGATACCATAGTAAACATGTTGATCTCGTACAGAGAAATACAAGACTATGATGCAATAGTACAGATCGTTGATGACCTGAAGACGATAATGAATGGGAAGATTTATGTTAAAATGCCTATTATAAGGTTTTTGTATGCATTCGCTATGAATAGGTGAGTTTGTATTACAGGTGATGGGAATTAATGTATATAAATATTTTTGTATAGGTTTTTTTTGTTTCTTTTTTTTTTTACTAAATATAAACAAGTATAATTTATGTAGATAGAGTTTTGGATGCGATGAAGGGCCTTCTGGCTGTCACTCATAGTACCAAACAGCGTCATATCACTGCTATTTCAAGTCGGTAGTCTGTATAAGGGTTGTACTGCTCGTCGAACCAGCCCATTAACGAGCTACCACAAGTTAGTACTTCAAACTAGACTTTACCACTTCAAAATCCTAAAATATTCTATGTAGCATTTATTGTGTATTTAATAGATTTTGATGTTTTTTCAGACGCAATAAAGAGGGTGATAGGGAAAATGCACTAAAAGTATGCGTGCAAGCGTTAGAAAAGAAGGAAAACAGATTTCCCGATATGCTGTGCTTGTGCGGTCGCATTTATAAAGATAAGTTCGTTGAATCTCAGCACATGGATATGGAGAGCCTGAAGAATGCTATACATTGGTATGTTCAAAAGATTACACACTTTATTTTGTACAAATTAATATTTGTCATTTCATGTAGGACCAGGACCAGAGTCCTTATTTAGTTTTCATAAATAAAAACATGTTTCTATTTGTTTATTGTATATTAAAGGGCAAGTTATTGACATTTAAGATAAGCGATTAAAACATCATTGTGTTGCCGTCCAGTACAGGGCGGCCGCCTTGGTTACGCCTTCTTCCCAACAGTTTCCTTCAACACAACAACTACTATTTTTGCAGTTATGTTTTTTGTCAGAGTCGAGCTCAATTTTCTTGGGGTATATAGACTTTATCTTAAACCTTTAGCTGGTAGTGGCCAAATATGTAGTTGCCTGCATAAACTGAACGTAACGCTGCAGAGATAAGGTTAAAAAACAAATTGAAAAAAAAAACACCTGTGAACAAAATGTCGAATATCGATGTGTATAGTTGAACTAAACGTACGGTCAAGTACAAGTAGTCTTAATCAATCTTTTCTCATCTTACTATTTGTATATAGGTCTCCCTCCAACCCAAGGGGTTTAGTCTTCACTCTGTCACCAACTGGGAGCCCAACTGCAATTTGGTGGATAATATAGACCATAGACATATAAGTTATTTTTAAGTAAATATTATATTTTTCACAGGTATAGGCAGGGTTTTGAAATACAGAAGAATGAGTATGCTGGTATCAATTTGGCTACGTTGTTGGTAATAGCTGGTAATGATTTCAAAAATTCACAAGAGTTACAGCAGATAGGTAAGTAACCATAGTTTTATTATAAATTGTGTTGTTGTAGTTGTGTTGTTTTAGTATGTAATTGTACCTATGTAAACCTTGTTTTTCTTAACTTGACCAATGTAGTAAACAATCTTAGCGTGTCTTTCTATTCAAATATCCATGTGTAAAATCGATATATCGCCAGAGTATTAAGAGTGTTGTGTTAAATGCCATTTCTAACTATATTATTATTATTTGGGTGTGAATGATAATTTTAATTGCCTATTTTCGTTAAAAAGACATGCTAAGATTGTTTACTACATTGGTCAAATTAAAAGAAACAGGGTTTATATTTATTAGCGATCTAGTACCAGTAGTACCCATAGTACAAGCTTTGTTTAATTTGGGACTAAATGGCGTAGAGTGATTCGACCAAGAATAATAGCTTTCTGAAATATTTATTTAAAACAAGTTTTTATGTTATACGATACGACAGGCAAACAATCTAGCGGGCCACCTGGTGGGGAGTGGTCATTTAAATATTTTGTTTGGCTAAATAAAAAATAATGGTTTAAGAAATAAATGTTAGAAATACAAACTGTTTTCTTCCAGCGATGGTGTTAAATCATCTAATAGGCAGAAAGGGGAGTCTTTCATCTCTAAAGGAGTATTGGGACGTTGCAACATTCTTCGAAATATCAGTTCTCGCTCAAGACTATGTGAAGGCAATCCAGGCAGCCGAGTGCATGTTCAAATTGAAACCACCGAATTGGTATTTGAAGTCTACTATTGGGAATATTGAACTAATTGACAGGTATGTATGATATGGAACATGTATTACTTAGAGCATGTATTGCATGCACTGGGTATATTAACGTAAAGGTGCTCCTTCACCGGGAGCATTCGCTTGTAATGTAACGCTCAGATTCGAGCATTACAGCAGTGAGGGAGGCGAACGCTCGTCAGTCAGGGATGTAGTAATGTAATGTAATGCTCAAAGTCGAATCTAAAATGTTACATTACACGCGAATGCTCGCTGTGAAGGAGCACCTTAACGCGAAATTTTACGTTTCTACATACGACAGCAACCGGTGGCCAGCGACCAGGCACTGCCACAAGTGCTGTAGCGAGCGGCACTAAGTGTGTAAATTATTTTTTATTTTTTATTATAGCATTTTTATAACAATGTACGATAATTAATTGTGTCGTGCCATAAGTGAATAACTTTTAATTATACAAGTCACTTAATTATACAAGCCAATCTTTAGTTTTACATGAGTTTTATGCAACGTTATAATATTCCAGATGCCGTAAAAAGAACGAAGAGTCGTCACCAGAGCAACAAATATTCGCATTTTGGATGGAATATTTCGTGGAAGCCGCTAAAATTACTTGTGAGAATATTATTCGATTCCCTGTGAGTATTTTAATCTTTATTATATTTTAGTATCTGTATATCCAAAATACCATATTTTTACTTGACACAAAGTTATGAGTGTATACATCTATCTATATGTATAAACTCGTATTATATAAAAATGAATTTCTATACGCTTGTCTCTCTAAAACTCGAGAATGGCTTGACTGATTTGGCTAATTTTGATCTTGAAATATTTGTGGGAGTTCAGAGAAGGTTTAAACGGTGAGAAAAAAAATTGGTATCTTTACTAAAAACCCATGCAGATGCTGACCGCTAGTTATAAATGAATATATCAAGTCTTGACATATTTTTTACTATGAAATTTGACACTTTTCTATAAATTGGTCTGCTTTTTTCATTCCCTCCAGTTAAAACGTAGCTACGTACTTTATACTAGTTTATACTAATGTTCGCTTTTATAATTTTCCAGTGCCTGATATTAGAAACAACAAAAATATACATGCCGTCATACGTAAACGTGAATATGGGCGCGGAACAAAAATCAGTGGAGATTTTCAATCTGTGCATGCAGGACATGCGCGGAGAATGCAGACAAGTTCATCGGTGGTTGTTTACATCCGACATGATTAGGAGTTACAGGTATAGATGTTTTGTAAAGCTACTTTACTACCGGTGAGGCGAGATTAGACAAGATAATTATATTTTACTAGCTTTTCTCCGCTTGACCGCTTTTCCCCGCATTAGCGGTTAATTTTATGACAGATCTCGTTTGACAACAAAACCCATAGCTGTGGCTTGTGGCGCCATCTGTTGGCCGACATCGCTATTGTAGCGCCACAAATATTTTTCCATTGGAAAGATTGGATATACTTTCACGGGAAAAAAGATTATTTCTGGCCGAGATGAAGTTGACGTGACGGCGAGACCGTCCCGGTGAACAAACGATCGCCGTCACGTCAACTTCAATCTCGGCCAGAAATAATCTCGTTCTTGGTGACGTCCCGGTGACGGTGGCGGTGGACAAACTGCCAAAGGCCGCCTTGTTTCAAATACAACTAGCCTGTAAGCTATTTGTTGATACCTACTGTATTTTGTCTCTGTATTGCAATGCAACTAAAACATAGTCTTTCTATCTATAATTTATTCTAAAATTTGGAGGCGTTATTTTGGCATTTTTTTTGTTACTTTTATGTGTACTTGTATAATAAAGCGGTAAGACTCAAATAAATAATGTTTTATGTTTTCAGTTTATACAAACGCGACGAACGATGCCTATTCCTATACGTGAGCGAGAATTCGGATGATTTCCAAATCTTCCTGCCCTCTGAAAATTACAGGCAACATTTGCACGATCTATTGGGAGAGCTCACGGCAGACCATGAAAAGATTGCTGACTTGGACACAAGTGTTATGCAAGAACAGCTTAAGGTAATTTATAGTATGAAAGGCACGGTGGTCGAGACTAGCAAAGCTCAAGGGTTGCTGATTCAAATCCTCTACAAAGCATATGTTAAATATATGTCTGGGTGTTTTCTGTGTATAATAAGATAATAGATATTAATTTCAAAAAAGGCGTTTATGTATTTTTATCAGATATCTTGTGGTACCCATTTAGGCTACCATGTTTGTCCCCGGCGTCATCGGCTTGGAATTCTGTGCATTTCTTAAACAGTCCTTCAATTTTACTGACTAAAGTACGCGCCAAAATTTGGACTCACAGTTGATAAAACAATTTAAAATCGATTGTCGTTATGCACTGAGTAATAAGTATGAGTTTCGAAATTCGTTTTACGTCTGCGCGACTCAGCCGTGTTGGCGACTAGTATAATATTGGTAAATGGTTACAACATTAGAAAAGAGGCTTTCAGCCGTGTCTTATGATTTATTTTACTGTTTATAATTATTTGCCATAAAAAAAAATCCATGATGTTATCGTGGTTATATTTTTAATTTCAGTATGAATATGAATTAGATGATTGCAACAAACGCGTTGTGCTCGGAAAGGGCACATATGGTGTGGTATACGCGGCTCGTGATCTCAGGACGCAGGTTCGAATCGCGGTCAAGGAAATACCCGAGAGGAATTTGGGTGATGTGCAGCCATTGCATGAAGAGATTATGCTGCATTCACAGCTAAGACATCGGAATATAGTGCAGGTAAATATTGCATCTATTTTTATTTATTAAGGAGGCTATGCTTACCTGGCACAAACACCAATTCTCTTCACTAAAAAGTTCACATTATGTATGCACAACCGAAATGATGTGGACAGAATTACCGATATATAAAAAGCCGTACAAGTACGTCCACTGAACCGCACCGTACGGATCGCAAATCTATAATAATCAACGAATGCGATGCGTTCGATACGTACGATGCGAACGTTTCGGACGCTCGTTCCGTGCACCGCGCGAGTTTTAGCGTCGGCCCTAAGGCCGCCTTGTTTTATACAAATAAACTAGTCTGTTTAAGTTATCACTGTATATTGTAATCTTGTCCGTGTACTTCTAACAAAGTATTTATTAGCTAAACACATTTGTGACGATTAAACTAAGATGGTTATATATATAAACTAGCTGACCCGGCAAACTTTGTTCCGCCTTAAAGGCACTACCCTACCCTACCCCTACCCTACCCTACCCTACCCCTACCCTACCCCTACCCTACCCTACCCCTACCCAACCCCTACCCTACCCTACCCCTACCCTACCCCACCCCTACCCTACCCTACCCTACCCCTACCCCTACCCTACCCCTACCCTACCCCTACCCTTCCCCTACCCTACCCCTACCCTACCCTTCCCCTACCCTACCCTTCCCCTACCCTACCCCTAATCGAGTTTTCATTGTTTTTAAGATGTATTCTGCTATTCGGGACGGAAACAAATCCAACAAATCAAAAACCATGGCAATCGGTCCAGCCGTTCTCGAGTTATAAGTGTTGTAACAAACACGACTTTCTTTTATATATATAGATATATATAGGGACAAATCACACAGATTGAGCCCCAAAGTAAGTTCGAAACTTGTGTTATGGGATAACTCAACGATACTATATTTTATAACAAAACATCCAAGACCCGAGACCAATCAGAAAAAGTTCATTTTCATCATGACCCGACTGGGATTCGAACCCGGGAGCTCCTGGGTGGCGGTCTGGCGTGGTAACCATTACGCCACGGAGGTCCTCAATATGTTTTTTTCTTTTCAGTATTTGGGCTCAATGTCAGAGGACAACTACTTCAAAATATTCATGGAACAAGTGCCCGGAGGATCACTGTCTGCGTTACTCAAGTCCAAGTGGGGTCCTTTGAAAGAAAATGAAACTACTATTGCTTATTATACTAAGCAAATACTTGAAGGTATGTTATGTGGTTTAGCGAACATATTAAGTCACTTAATATTTGAAGTTTTCGTAAACATAAATTAAAGGATTTTGTTTTAATATTACTTAATATATTGTAATAGTAATCTTTACATAAGTCTATTTAATAGACACATCATACAAGTATTTGGCAAATTGTCAGATAAACATTTAGCACGGAAACGGCGCGACCGCCATCCGCAAGGCCACAACAGAACTAAAGGCGCCTGCAAAAAGTTTGGATGTCAAGAAATTCAAATAAAATTTATCATCATCATCATATCAATACATAATCATCCCACTGCTTTCATCGAAGGTGATTAGAGCGTACTCTGCCACGCTGCTCCAATGCGGATTGGCAGAGGCCGGTGTTTTAAAACCGCCCTAAGGCCACCGACTTGGCTTAACGATTGTCATCCATCGACAACAGCCGGGACCGACGGCTTAACGTGTCCTCCGAAGCACGGAGAAGCTCGAGATAACGAAACCCATCCAAACGCTGGCTAGGGTCGACGTCGCTTAACTTGCGTGTTCATATTAGAGTGCACACACACACAGCTTCGCCATCGTACTTGTCTCAATCTCTACAATGTTACATTGAAAGTTATATTAATAAAGGTTTAAAGGTTTAATTCATAAAATATCAATTTTCAGGTTTGAAATACTTGCACGATCAAAAGATCGTACATCGCGACATAAAAGGCGATAATGTTTTAGTAAATACATATAGTGGTGTCGTCAAAATATCAGATTTCGGTACTTCGAAGCGTTTGGCAGGTCTATGTCCTTCTACGGAGACATTTGCGGGAACATTGCAGTATATGGCTCCTGAGGTAATCGACAAGGGCCAGAGAGGATATGGAGCTCCTGTAAGTAAAATTCATTATCAATTTTATATTTTATCTGCAAACAATTCCTAAATCGTCAAAAAATTCAAATTGTCCATTTTAATAGATTTTCTAATATTGTTTCCATTTTTTTTATTAACTTGTATGTACCATATTATATGGAGTGATTATTATAGTAATTGCCATTTTATATGTCGTCTGCACTGATGGCATGAAAAGAAAAACGATTCAAAACAGCTTGTAAAGGTTTTTTTAAATAAAAAAATATATAACTTACAATAATTGTGTTTATTGATAAAATAATAACAGAACGACGTCGCTAAAGATGATTTTCAACTATGATTCCCATTGAGGAGAGATCAGATCTCTCCTCAATATTTTTCTTCTACTTATTTTTGGAACATAAAACATACTGATGGATGAAGTAGTTAAAAAAATGTATTTTTTATACTTTGTTGCCTTTCTACTACCCATTCTTAGTTTGAAAATATTTTTGAAAAAACAATTTTCACTTCCCCGTGTTTTTTTTAATTTCAAATTCTTTATTAATTAATTATGAAGTACCAATTTCACTATTCCAGGCTGATATTTGGTCGTTGGGCTGTACAGTCGTTGAAATGGCAACGGGAAATCCTCCATTCATAGAGCTCGGGTGTCCACAGGCTGCAGTATTTAAGGTATACTTTTTAATTATTGTCTAACCCCCTTACTAATAAACGTAGTATAACGAATATATTGTTATTCACTGTTGTGTCACTGTCTTGCTTGATGAGAATTAAATGAAGTGTGAAAGTGACAAAACATTGTTTAACTATACTCGCATTACACAACGTGTATTAATTAGTAAGGGGTTTAATATATAAGTTGTTTACTACATATTCGCTTAAATGTGTATCGCCACTAATATTATAAAGGCGGAAGTCTTTGAGTATGTTTGTTACTTTTTCACGCTCAAATAGGTATGTAGGTAGCTGATGGCTTTTGCTTCAAATTGCTGTCTCTCACATAGTTGTTAAAGAGGAAAGTCCTTTCAATACTTCCTACTCCGACTATCTTCTTTCTGAATAAATTCGTTGTGAGTTCCAAGACAGCTGTAGTTTTCTCCCCAGGGACGTCAATAAGTTTCATTGCTTATTGTCTATCTGAGGTCACCGTTTGTTGATCCTGGCTTCACAGGAGACACTTCGGTGGGAATGTGTGGTGGGTTTGTCCCGAGCTGATACCTTGGAGTAACTCTTTCTAAAAAGTACGAGATTCCCGTAGGATTTTGTCAAAAGTCTGATAGTCAATGGTGCTATATAATGTAGATGGCGCTGCTGTGCATAAATGCAAACGAAGTTGCGCGGGTCTGTAATAATGTCATTTTACAGACCCGCGCAACTTTGTTGACGACCTCCGTGGCGTAATGGTTACCACGCCAGACCGCCACCCAGGAGGTCCCGGGTTCGATCCCCGGTCGGGTCATGATGAAAAACGAACTTTTTCTGATTGGTTTCGGGTCTTGGATGTTTATCTATATATGTATTTGTTATAAAATATAATATCGTTGAGTTAGTATCCCATAACACAAGTTTCGAACTTACTTTGGGGCTAGCTCAATCTGTATGAATTGTCCCTATACATTTTATTGTTTCTAAAAAAAGTTGTAGTTATAAATAATTCTGTGTTATGTTTTCAGGTGGGGTACTACAAAATGCACCCAGAAATTCCGAGTGAGTTATCGCAAAAGGCGAAGAGTTTTATTGAAAGATGCTTCGTGTCAGACCCCGAGAAGAGAGCCACGGCTTCAGCGTTGCTTGAAGATCCCTTCCTTTGCGAGTGAGTTAAATAATACTACAGATTTTCTATTTTATGAACAACATTTCGCTGTGAATGTTGCCCTCGCCATACATTTAGGGTCGTAGCGTAATATTAAATCGCCTATGATTTCCCATAATAATGATTGTAGAGTCAGTGGCATAAATATGTTATTACTTAAATACATTCTCACTTAACGCACTTTGACCATGTTCACTCAAAAGTCTGCAGTAATTAAAATCAAATACAAATGTAAAAAGGTACTAAGGTTGTACAGATAACATAAAAATTACAGATTAAACCTATAATTCGTTTGTGATCACGGTAATCATTTGTGTGCACATCTCTGTTTTAATAGGTTGCGAAGTTTGTTATTTACAAAAAGTATTTAAGTGTTTACAACATCAAGTGTTCTTAATACGAGTATCATTTAATGTGTAATGTATTAATATCAATTTTATAATTTAATTACAGAAAAAAGAAGCCTACAGGTCGCTTAGGCGCGAACATAGATTACAGCCGAAGTATCTCAGTACCAGCGGACAAGGCCAAACAGTCAGCTTCACAGAAGAAAATATCAGAACCGTCCATACAGGGCACACTGCCTAGCTCCCCGGAAATTGAGTGAGTGAACATAGTGATAGTAACCACAGATTACCCCTATAGATACTGCGTATAAATGCCGTTTAATATTACTATTGATAGTACTTTAAGAAATAATAAATGTTTATTGGCAGAAAAACATACAACAAACACAAGTCAAAAAAATAAACAATCATACTAATATTATAAATGAGAAATTGAGTTTGTTTGTTATTTTTCTTCACGACTTGACTAAGCAGCCGATCATTATGAAAATTTGTATAAATAGGGGTACAGAGCCCAACATAGGTTAATTTTTACGCGGGCGAAGCCGCAGTTAACAGCTAGTATAATATAAAACTTTTAGAAAATCTAAGGTCTTGCGTGGATTATCAGTAAATGTTGGGAAAAATTTGGGTATTTTAGTGTTTGTTTGCAAAGTAGTACATATGTACGTTATTGGGCAATTAAAGACGTATCAGGCAATAGAACCTTGTTTCTTTAGCGTACAGTTTAATTTGATGGAATCGGACTTCGGGCCATTTCTATAAACCGAAAGGTTGGAAACATCCCAAATTAGTTATTTGGATTTCTTGTAGTTTATGATTTACTAGTAAAATACTCGCAACTCCGTTTGCGTATATCTCACTTTCCCGTGGGGATTTTGAAAAATCCTTTCTTAGTACACCGCTAGACGTCGTAAGGAACCTACATTCCACATTTGGAATCTCTAGACTCAGCGGTTTGGGCTGTGCGTTGATATAATATAGTTAAATCAGTCAGGACTTTGAATTTTATATATATACTAGCTTCCGCCCGCGGCTTCGCCCGCGTGGCCTAGTACCTTTCTTAGTCCTAGACGTCGTAAGGAACCTACATGCCAAATTTGATATACCCTCGCAACTTCGTTTGCTTATATCGGTTTCCCGTGGGAATTTTCAAAAATCCTTTCTTAGTACGCCCCTAGACGTCGTAAGGAACCTACAGTACAAATTTGGAATCTCTAGACCTATTGGTTTGGGCTGTGCGTTGATATATAGTTAAGTCAGTCAGGACTTTGAATTTTATCTATGAAAAAAAATCCGGTCTGGTCCGGTTCGATCCAGTCCGGCACGGCCCAGTATGGTGCGGTTCCTTCCAGACCGATCAGGTCTGATCCATTCCGGTCCGGTCCGGTCCGGTCGGTCTGGACCTTATATGGACCCTACATGTCAAATTTGGCATCTCTAGACCCAGCGGTATGGGCTGTGCGTCCCCTCGCAACTTCTTATGCGTATATCTCGCTTTCCCGTGGGAATATTGAAAAATCCTTTCTTAGTACATCCCTAGACGTCGTAAGGAACCTACGTGCCAAATTTGGAATCTCTAGACCCAGCGGTTTGGGCTGTGCGTTGATATACCCTCGCAACTTCGTTTGCGTATATCTCGGTTTCCCGTAGGAATTTAGAAAAATCCTTTCTTAGTACACCCCTAGACGTCGTAAGGAACCTACAGTCTATATTTATTATTTGGAATCTCTGGACCCATTAGTTTGGGCTGTGCGTTGATATATAGTTAAGTCAGGACTTTGAATTTTATCTATGAAAAAAAATCCGGTCCGGTCAGGTTCGATCCGGTCCGGCACGGCCCAGTACGGTGCGGTTCCTTCCAGACCGATCAGGTCTGATCCGTTCCGGTCCGGTCCGGTCCGTTCCGGTCCGGTCCGGTCCGGTCGGTCTGGACCTTATAAGGACCCTACATGTCAAATTTGGCATCTCTAGACCCAGCGGTTTGGGCTGTGCGCCCCCTCGCAACTTCGTATGCGTATATCTCGCTTTCCCGTAGGAATTTTGAAAAATCCTTTCTTAGTACATCCCTAGACGTCGTGAGGAACCTACATGCCAAATTTGGAATCTCTAGACCCAGCGGTTTGGGCTGTGCGTTGATATACCCTCGCAACTTCGTTTGCATATATCTCGGTTTCCCGTAGGAATTTAGAAAAATCCTTTCTTAGTACACCCCTAGACATCGTAAGGAACCTGCAGTCTAAATATGGAATCTCTAGACCCATTAGTTTGGGCTGTGCGTTGATATATAGTTAAGTCAGTCAGTCAGTCGGTCAGGGACTTTGAATTTTATCTATGAAAAAAAATCCGGTCCGGTCCGGTGCGATCCGGTCCGGCACGGCCCGGTACGGTGCGGTTCCTTCCAGACCGATCAGGTCTGATCCGTTCTGGTCCGGTCCGGTCCGTTCCGGTCCGGTCCGGTCCGGTCGGTCTGGACCTTATAAGGACCCTACATGTCAAATTTGGCATCTCTAGACCCAGCGGTTTGGGCTGTGCGCCCCCTCGCAACTTCGTATGCGTATATCTCGCTTTCCCGTAGGAATTTTGAAAAATCCTTTCTTAGTACATCCCTAGACGTCGTAAGGAACCTACGTGCCAAATTTGGAATCTCTAGACCCAGCGGTTTGGGCTGTGCGTTGATATACCCTCGCAACTTCGTTTGCGCATATCTCAGTTTCCCGTAGGAATTTTGAAAAAACCTTTCTTAGTACACCCCTAGACGTCGTAAGGAACCTACAGTCCAAATTTGGAATCTCTAGACCCACCGGTTTGGGCTGTGCGTTGATATATAGTTAAGTCAGTCAGGACTTTGAATTTTATATATATAGACTAGCGACACCAGCGCAACTTCGTTTGCGTATATCTCGCTTTCCCGTGGGAATTTTGAAAAATCCTTTCTTAGTGCTCTCCTACATTATAAAAGGAACCCCTGTGACCCTGCGTTGATAGTCAGTCAGTCAGTCAGTCAGTCAGTCAGTCAGTCAGTCAGTCAGTCAGTCAGTCAGCTTCTCCTTTTATATATATAGATATAGATGAAAGAGAATATACGTTGTTCTATAATTAATTCATAGGAAATGGTAATGAAAAATCACCGTCTGTAAAAATAATTTAAAAAAAAAATATATATAAAAGAAAATTTATTACATTTGTCTTAATATGCAGTATCTTTCGGCGGTAATGTGGTGATAGCACTTAGCCTCAGTTTGTTAGCATGGAGTTTGATTACCCAAATGTATTCAATTAGTTTTACTTTATTGCAAGAGCTAATATTCGGGCGAGATATATTCACTAACAAAAGATTAATAATTTACTATGCAACCAGTTCATTGGCTTACTGATGTTTTTTTCTAGCGTAATATTAAATTTGAATATTGTATTTTACGCCCAAATATTAGGTCTGATTGGTGCGACAGCGCCCAGCGGGAAAGAAAAGTGATGTCTTAAAACATAAAGGTCACTAAATGCATGGCTTTGTTGATAATAATGGTATATAATAAGCCATCATCAATGTTGTGTGATGTTTTATCATGTCATCAAACATCGGTGTAGGAGCTTAAGGTTGGGAGAGGACGCACGCGCCACAGTCAACAAATACGTCTATAATATTATACTACCGCGTTATAGTTTGCAATATATCGAATACGTAGATCATTTCACCCATGAATCGAATATAGCATAAAGGTCCAATTCCGAGACGCACACCGCAGACCGCAGACTGCATTCGACTGTATCTCTTTGAAAGTGCCGCCGACCGTAGTGTTGCCACGCTTGGAGTCATTTTCACAGAGCTACATAGAAACAAGAATATCGCCTGCAGTCTATAGCTACAGTCTGCAGCGTGCGATCCGTTCTGGATTACCTAGTGTTATAATTTGACTACTTTTTTTTTACTTCTAAGGCCTGCGTTGACGAAGGACTTTCTCGGCTTTCTGTCAAAATAAGTTATAAATTGTACGCATTACTTATAGCTCCTACGGGTCTATTCTCGTTATAAAAACAATTATAATCTCATGTGAATCTTAAGTGCTGTCTTATTCATTCGAAATAGGAATTGAGCGAGATAGCGTATGAGTTAAAGATGAGATTGAAACTGGTTTTGTTATGAGCATAGATCCGCTGGTGTTCGTTATAAGATGCAGTAACTAATTTATTGTGGCAGTAAAAAGTCCGCGGAAAAAATTCTCTCGTTTACGCAGGTTATAAAAAATAATTGTTGTAATATTAGACATATTTTTTGATTGAATATTAAAGAAAATATTTTACTATTTGTGACTTTGGCGTATGCGTACAATAACCATGTGAATTGGCATCAACGTTCATTTTTCCTTTCCGCCTCGATATCACCCGCATAGGCAGGTGCAGAGAATATTAGACCAATTTATCTGTATGTAGGGCGAGATTATTTATATTATGTAGTAATTGCATTTTTCAATGAGTATACTGTGCCCGTAATAGGTTTCATAATTACAAAGATTATAGTTAATATTTTGTTACAAATGAAGTAGGTGATTGCGATTAAACGTTTTGTCGCAAAATGTATCCTTTTTCTTAAATATCTTTTGTACAAAATGAAGGTCTATTATACAGAAACACCGTCTAGTCCCAAAGTAAATAAAGCTTGTACTATGGGTACTAGATTGCTGATAAAAAATATACATAACTTTTTTAAAGTAGAACATAGTAAACACCTCGATCAAGACAAATATGTTTATTCACACAAAAAATAATTACCATATTATTATATTTTCGTAATTTATATAACAAAATTCTCACCTATTTATAGATAAATTGGTGACAATTGGCGCAAATATTTGCTTAAGTAGTCACACAAAATTATAACACAAGTTTTTAACATGATGAGTAGCTTTGCACCTAAGCCTTTATTTGTTTTCCCTAAGGGTGAAAACGATACGGTCTAACCCCACCATCACTAGGACAGCCTCGTCGATGCTCTCACCGATTCTGATATGTCCACCGGACTTGTCAAACTGCAGGTAATTTTTTTTATAAAACATTTTTTATGCACATACATATTCGTAGATTGTAGTCTATCTGGGGTTTTATTGTGGTTATCATTATGCAATATAAAAGTTTGAAAAAGGAATGTGTATGAAATTTACTATGATTTTAGTTATCAGTTTAGTACGCCAAGGTAGCATTCCGATCCCAGTGACTGCGACGCACTGCTTAGTATAAATTTATATGGAGCACTGACCAAACACCGCGGCGCCTGATTGATGGGCCATTCGTACCAAGCAGTGTCGTGGCTAGGATAAAAATGCTACCTTTATTTAACTAAAGGTAATGTAGAATTAGGAGAATACGCACGCAAAAAGCGTGCCAACTTGAGGCAGAAACGGCACCTATAATATCATTATCATTAACCATTATCATTCCAAAAGTCACAGGTTTTTAGATTTAGACGCTGCTATTATTGATTGGCGAGGCTTTATAATATCTTCTTTAACTTCTAATATCTATTGAGAGTGATGCTATACATACAAATTGCGGATGTTAATTGGTGATGATTGTTGACCATCAGGTGACCCATCAGCTTGTTAGTCTACTATACCATAAAAAAATATTGCATACTGTGAAATCACAGAAAAATCGTCATAATGTAAATATAATAATTATAGCATGTTGCACATAGTAATCTTAACGCACGCTTCTTCACATCTGTTGCTCGTTCTTTTTAATTAAGGCAGGTAATGTACAAAGTCGACTGGTTTTACTCGTTGAACGTGTACGCATGATAACCAAAAGTCACCCTTAAGGTGCAATTCCAAGACGGACCGCACGCCGCAGACTGTAGCTGCAGACTTCAAGCGACACTACTAATTTCTATATATGAAAGTGCCGCCGGCCGCAGTGTCGCCGCGCTTTTATTCACTTTCATAGAGCTACACAGAAACAAGTATGTCGCTTGCAGTCTGCAGCGTGCGGTCCGTCTCTGAATTGTACTTTTATATGTCTTTCTTAATATAATTTGAACCTTATATATTAAAAAGTTCAAAATGTATTGATGACATTTGACATGGGTACTTTTATGTGCTGTCACTGGGAATACAAATGTAGCCCCTTCGCACAATGGTCCTAACATAAGCGCATCATAATATCCGCACAAAAGGCAAGCCTATTTATAAAAAACATGAAACGGTGTTGCATTGACACATACGAGATTTTTGTTGAACCGTGTCTTGGCTATTCTCTTTACAGGGTACAACTGCTGTAGCGTGACATGTAATGTAACAGAATTCCCATAGTGTGGACGTTGCGTGCACGAACCGTGCACACTACGCGCACGAACCGAGCATTCAACTCGTGCTCGCCGCGATCAATGGCGGAAGAAAACACAGCTCGCGTCCACACTATGAAATGCTCCTTTTAAGCCTACCATTCACTACACGAACCCGGACCCAACTCGCAACCCGGACCCGACCGCGGACCAATCCGGCGTTGCCCATACACTGCACGAACCCTCCACGAACCCTCCACTCGAAGTATGGCATGTGGGGTTCGACAGGCGCTCGCGGCTCGCAGCGAGCCCGACGCCAACCCATTTGACAGTCTGGCGTACCTGTTCGTTGCTTCCATACACAGGCGGATTAGTCCGATGGCCGACCAATCCGCCGGACCAATCTGCGTGTGAATGGTGGGCTTTATGTTACGCGACAGCAGTCTGTACCCGGCATTTACGAGACGAGAGATCCGTGTGCGAGGGGGCGTGTCCGGACGCCTTGTGAATTGTGTTTACAAAATACATTTTATATTTACTATCTTAAAAATAACATAATAGTTTACGCTACTGATAAGATATGGGATGATTAACGATGGAAATTGATGGTTTACTATATGTTATTAAACATCTTTAAACTTCAATGACCTTGAAATATAAATTACTATTTTTTCCCCATAAATATTTGTGAAGAAGCTTCCATGTCTGGTAAGTAGGTACTGTCTTCCAACAGTTCAAACATTGCATGTAAACGAGTTAAGAAAATGTTTTTTCCAATGTTTTCTATATAAATTAGTAAATTATTTTTTACTAATATTATGAAAGCGAAGACTTAACTCTATGAAGAACATAATTTATAATAGTGTAGCGTAATAATTCACATTTCTATCACTAAATCGCTGAACTGATTGAATTCCATAAACATTTGAGAAGAAATATGGTTCAGT
Organism: Endotricha flammealis; assembly: GCA_905163395.2. NCBI lineage: Eukaryota > Metazoa > Arthropoda > Insecta > Lepidoptera > Pyralidae > Endotricha > Endotricha flammealis. The sequence continues at coordinate 5,307,006 of LR990865.1, forward strand.
ATATCAAAAATACAAAATCGCAAATGTATATGGATTGGAGACACAATAAACTCGATAGTGATGCCACTAAAATCAATCAAATACAGACCCAAACTTGACTGATGATTTTTAGTACCTTTTTAAATTTATTCAGAACTTTATTCCTTTAAACATAAATATATTATATTATGCAACAACTATTCCTAATTTATACACAATTTTCATCTTATTTTTTACTTTTATTTTTAGCACGATGCCAAACACACCATCAACTGACGAAATGGACAATAGCGATACATTGCTAAATAGACGTAGTTCTTCGGGAGGACTGCTCTCACCGGAGGTAATATTCTGTTTTCCAGATAAAATAACCCTTTTCCTAATAAGAAAAGCTTGGAATATTATAAACCTTGATTAAAATATCGCATCATCTCAAGAAATTTTCTTCCGCTTGGTGGCGTTGTTATATGAAAACCTGACAAACACTTTTTCCTTCATTTATGGACTGTATTTTCACTCGTAGATGGCCTGTCAAATAATCTGTCATTTTTTGACAGGTCTTTTAAGGTATTGACAGTTTTTTATTTGACATATATGCTAATTGGAACTTATTTGCAAGTGGTAAAATAGACCTTGAATTAAATAATAAATAAAAATGATATTATTGAATGTAAAATTTTAATATTTATTTATCGGGATTTCAGGTCGACATGACTAACGTAGCCCGTTCATCCATTGACGTGGAACACGACGGTTTTTACTTACTGAAGAAAGATTCGCAAAGACGTCTCACTCTCTCGCGTGTATTAGAACAGGACAGCGAGAAGATATGCTCTAAATGGATGCTGAGCATACAACAGGAATTTCTCAATACTGTCTTGACAATGGTATATGTTTTTGTTTATGTAAGAATTCTGTCTTGATGGTTAGGTGTGAGGCTAATTACCGTTTTCATAAACGCCTCAGCGTTAGGAATAACCTTATTGGAACAATTTGAATGACATTTGATGGCATAAGATTATTTCTGCCGCTAGAAGGCGTTAGTGGAAAGGGGCATAAGGTGATTTTTTACATACTGATTATTTTCTGGGGTTAAGGTTTCTTTTTAACTTCTGCTATTCATATGAAAGTCATGATGTTTTATGTAGAAATATATACTTTATTGTGTTAGTCCTATGGATGTCGTATAGATGTAGATCGGGGCGTTTAATAAACTTGGACATTGAATACTTTGTTAAACCATAGCTAGCATAAATTTAACCTTAATTCTACAGGACATGGCGTATTTTCAACGCGCATATGACGCGCGTATGATCCATCGCGGAGTTGCAATAATTTCATCGTGAGGTCTATCATAAAAAGCGCTCAATGTAGCATGAAACACGCGTCCTCTGTGCGTTTAAAATACGCCGTGTGCTGTGGCTCTCATGTTGCAGATTTTTGATCAAAAATAAAAATAAAATAAATTACAAACAAGCATGTTAAATGAATTTATTCGTTTCAGAATCATCTAGAAGTTCTCCGCTGCGCATTAAAAGACTACATAATTACACAGAACAGACACGTGATAGAACAAGCAGTCACCACTTTGAAAGAGGAGTTGGATTTCGATTCCAATGCTATACATGAACTACATTCAGCTATATATATGTTTCAAGAGGCTGTCAACGCCGTGTTAAGGATGCATAGTATTAAACCACATTGGATGTTCGCGTTGGATAATTTAGTCAGGAATGCTGTGCAGGCCGCCATCACTGTATTATCTCCTGGTAAGTTTGTCGCACTTATAATAGTTCAAATCACTGGAAACAATGTTGTCCTCCACCGTTTTATATCATAACTATCGTAATTATAAGACTACTAGTGAAAACCGCGCAACTTCGTTTGCGTGTATTTATGTATGCACAGTGGCGCCATCTATATCAGACTTGATTAAATCTTACGGGAATCGCGTGCTTTTCGGGTTAAAAAGTAACCTATGTGTTAATCCAAGGTATCAGTTATCTTCATACCAAATATCATAAATGTTGGCTCAGCCATTTGAGCGTGAAGAAATAACAAACATACACATAACTTTCGCCTTTATATCGTAGAACGAAGATCAACGTGTTTATTTTGATTCATCATATCAACCCATAATCATCCCACTGCTGGTATGTGGTTCTCCTTTCAATCGAATTGTATTTGAGCGTACTTTGCCACGCTGCTCCAATGCGGGTTGGTGTAGACCAGTGTTTTTAAGTCGCCTGAAGGACCATGATTTGGCTTGTCGCCTGTCTCCATCGACAACTGTTTATATTGATTGATCTTAGTGTAACTACACTTACAGACTTTACACTGATTGATCTTCTTTTTCTCTGAACAAATAAAGACAAACGTTTTCATCAACAAAGATCGTCGATAAAACCCATAAACACCATAATGTTTGTCCTTGTCACACAATAAAGAAAAGCTTCCTTTATTAATAATAATAATTAGTTTCTCAGAAAACAAGTTCCATAGATTAGACGAGCTGTTACCCGCGACTTCGTCCGCGTGAAATGTTCAAATAAGGATAACTCCTTTTCCTGACATTCGATTTAAATGGAACAAAGCCTATATTCTGTTCCAAGCCGAGCTCTATCTTCCTGTGAAAACAGCATTAAAATCCGTTCAGTAACTTAGAAGATGTGCGCGTTCAAATATACAGACATTTTTCGCTTTTATTACCTTTCTCTATCTGTTCCCTCTCCATTTTTGTCAAATATGTTCAAAGTACAGACATATCGGAGTCTACTGTTTTATTATATGTATAGATTACTGAAATGAAATGAAATCGTTTATTACAGAAATTAGACCTTCACAGGCACTTTTTCTTGTCATTTACAATTTGTATATATGTATAAAGAAAATAAACTACGTTATATACTATTAATTAGATTAACATTGACAATAATAAAATACAATTTCCATGGGTACGCTTCACGTTTCTAATATGTTTATAATCTTACAGAACTAGGCGCCAATCTAGCCGGCGAGTCGCGGCGTGCCGGCGCCTGTGTGGCCGAAGCGGCGACGCCTTCAGCGCTTTCCACCGCCACGTCTACGAGAGACCACCAGGTGCATCAACTACGACAGGAGAATAACAAGTATGTATCATACTGATATTATAAATGAGAAAGTGAGTTTGTTTGTTTATTCCTTCACGGCTTGACTAATCAGCCGATCATTTTGAAAATTTATATATATATTATCAGGGGTACAGAGCCCAACATAGGTTACTTTTTATTCCGTGAAAGTATGTCATCCCAATGGGAAAATAGTTTTTCCACTATAGAGGGCGCTGTATGGCATGCTATCGGCCAACAGATGGCGCCACAAATTGCGCTATATTTATTTTGTTATTTTGTTGTCAAACGAAATCTATGTCATAAAATTAACGCGAGCGAAGCCGCGTGGTAAAGCTAGTTAATTTATAAATTGTAAACTTACTGTTAAGCCAGCGAAATCCCGTTGATCCAATTTTCTGACTGATATCTGGGATAAAAACTATCCTAAATGTTACTCCAGGTTATAAACGACTTATGCCAAATTTTAATTAAATTTATCAAGACTTTTTTTTTGCGAATAAATGTAACAAACTACCCACACTTAATATTTATAGTGAAATATTTGAAATGCGTAAATCTATAATTTCGTGTCCAACCAGTAAAAGTTTTTGAAATGAAATGAAATGAAATCGTTTATTTCAGAAATTAAAACTTGCAATCTATATCCCAATTCTCTGAAGACATCTTGTCAAACAGCATTTTTTTTTTCACCATTACGGCGCGTAAAGTGGCAGTACAATCTGCATTAAATTTAACATCATTTTGTTCAGGTGACAATTATTAATAATAATAAATTATTTCTTCATCGCAAACAAATATTTTTATTTATGATTCTCAATTGTAATTTGATATCCATCCAGACTTCTCCAAGAGCTGTGTGACTCCTACCAACAGTACCACGTGCTCCTACGACAAATGCTGGAAGAACAGAAGACTCAAACTCAACTCATACGAGAACTCACCGACATAAGGCTACTGTAAGTTTATAATACTATAGTTCAAGATACGAAGTGTTTTTTTTTAAACGCTTTATATTAATTTCATAAAGTGATGAACAGTCAGTAAATATTATTAATGTAGAATAGACGGGCACATTTAAGAGGTTAATATCCGATTTTATTACTCGGCCGAATTCGACAGAACGAAAGTTTGTTATTTCAAATTTTATTATATTCACTAGCTGTTCATCTTTATTTTATTGTATTATTATTGGGTTTGTTTCCATTTATTCTTTTCGTATCTTGTCCAAACTGTATGTTAAATCGTAAAAAATCAACAGAACTATTAAATAAAGAATAATCTTTGTATGATTTTTCACAAATTAAATTGACAAGACAAGTCTGTCTTGTAAATAAACTATGTACTGTGTTGTAAATAAAATACCAAAACATAATCATTTGTCACTTACACAGGAATCCAAGTCGTGAGTCTACCGGGGAACCTTCAGAAGAATATTTTGGTCCATTGCGCGAATGGGCACAAGCAAAAAGTGTACCAGAATCTGCCGCAAGAGCATTAGCTCTTAATGAATACTCGTTGCCCGATGTATTACAGCACGCACAAAGGGAAGACATAGCGAGGCTCAATCTCAAGTAAGTCAACATCTATACTGCATGCTATTGGTCCACGTAATTATTCACAATCATTGCCATTGGTTGCGTTGCGATTGCGAGCGTTCTTATTGGACCCATCTCACTCTGTCAATATTGGAAATATCCAAACTCAGTTCTCGTTTGTTAAAATAACAGGCTTTATGAATAAAGTATTATAAAAAATATTTCTATACTAACAGCCCTTTCATAATAACATAGGTACTGTTTTTTTTATTATTTATTTCCAAAGTAATCAATTTATAATTTACCGCACGACTTGAGCCATATAGACCTTACCTTATCGATGACTGGTCGTTCACATAGTTTTTTAATATCTTTTTACATTTGGCGCCCTGTGTGTAGGATACAATAGCAGTTACAAATCGACAATAAGCAATATGTTCATTCAGCAGGTTGCAGAAATACATTAGAGATTTGTATTGTAGATAAATAAAATTAAATAAAAAAACTTTTCATCCCACAGAGGAGGTGTGGAACTACGCTTATGGCGGGCAATCGTCGAACATCGTCTCCAATCTAATTCTAACCACCTTCGGCGGACGAGTAGTACGGAAACCGACATGGATACAAATTCAATTGTCGTCGTGGAGTGCCAGAGATGTAAGAATACTAACCGAACATCCAGTTCCTCATGTTCTAATAACCCGACAGTAGTTATTAGAGACCAACAAGCTAATGGAGACACGGAATATTATGATAATGTTGAAAATCCGTGACTATTGCGCGGGTGGTGCGCTCTGCAATAAGGTCTAGATTGAGTTTTGATTTCTAGTGTTTTGGTCTTGTTAATTACACATTCATTATACTTTTCGCTTCAAAATTTTCTAACCTTCATGAAAATGTAAACTAATATTGATATACGTCTGTTATAATACTTCTGAAACATCCATACACATATGCATAGTAAATTCGGTGCTGTCAATTCCCGTAGGAATCTGGTAATAAATATTGTGTAAATCTTCAATATGCTCGTATGGAAGTAATAACTTAAACTTTTTAAAAGTAAATATTAAAATGATCTGACCGAACACAGAAGTCAAAATCTCTAAAAATCGTAAGCAATTTGATGGCAATATCCGATAGTTTAGTGATAATAATGTTTGAACGTACAAAAATACCTACTTAATTAGTGAGATTTTGTTGTGTAGTTCTGGTTGTTTTCGTGTTTTATAATTAAATAAGGAACCTTGTCTGATAACAAAAAAGGGCGCATCTAAAATTTTTATTAATTTCAGTTAACTATTGAATTCTAATTTACTTAATTGTACTGTAAATTTTTGTCATATAAGTATTTTTGTAATTGTTGTAACATGTCGTTTTTCATCGATAAAAATAACAATCTGACTGGCGACTGGTCGCCAATCATTGTCACATTAAATAGTTTCAGTTTCTGGTCAATTAAGTATTTTTTTGTGGCGCTAATAAATTATTTACAAACTCATTATCTTCGGCAAGGTTCCTCCTTTTGACGCGTTTGATATCTGAGCAGATTGTGTAATTAAAGTTATTTTAAATTATTAGTTATTAGAAAAAAATATTAACCGTTGACTGACTGGTAGTTTATACAAGTCAAAACATTCAAAATTATTTTTATTCACTCTCCAATCTCAACTGTAACTCAGTACATGTACAATCCGCGCCACGAGAGCGCTGAGACGGCGTATCACGTGATCGACCTGCGCAGTAGACGATTTCTATACAGGTGCTCCTTCACCGCGAGCATTCGCGTGTAATGTAACATTTCAGATTCTACTTTGAGCATTACATTACAATCTACCTCCCGCACTGACGAGCATTCGCGCATAATGTAACATTTAGTATATATTTGAACTAGCTTCTGCCTGCGGCTTCGCCCGCGTGGCCTACTAACAATTAGCATGTTTCGCAGCCACTCCCGAAGCGGCGGGCATGCAGTAATTTTCCTGACTTAAAATAAAATAAAGGTTTGGAGGGTTGGCAACGCGTGAGTGATGCTTACCATCAGGCGGGCAGTATGCTTGTTTACCACCTTTGTGGTATAAAAAAAAACGTAGACTTGACTCAAGTGGCTTGACCGTCTCCGGGGTTAATTACAAGTTGTATCAAGATGTTACACATTGTATCATTACAAGGTGAGCATTGTAATGCTCGGTTCTCCTCCTTCACTGATGAAATGCTCGAAACTGAGCGTTACATTACACGCGAATGCTCCCGGTGAAGGACCACCTTACCATTTTACTAAAAATCGTCTACAGCGCAATCGATCGGGTCTCATGTTTTAAAATTAAGATTGTGAGTGAGGTAACTAAACTAAACGCATTCTACACCATCAAAAATCTACTTTTTTTTTGTGAATCTCCATTTTTTATTTGTACATGATTACGTAAGTCTCAGATATAAACGCGTCTAGGTGCTGCTAATATAGTGTTCGCTTACTCACATTGCTATAAATAATTGCTTGGGGCCTAGAGTGTGTCACCCAATGTGGAATGTTCTAGAATTCTAGATTATCTAGGACATTCTTGTGTTGTCTCTCATTGTTTGAATGCTCATTGTACTGATTTTTTTTTAAACATTTCTAGAAATTATGTATTTAAATGGTATGTAAACTTATATAAGATTATAAACGATATCGTTATAGAGGCATACTTTCTTTATTTAGTGTTAATTATTTTACTCTAAATAACAATTATTTTACTTTTTCTTTTAATCAGCCTCTTCTTTCCCGTTCCCTTCATATCCATGGATATAAAAAACTCATGGAAGGGAAGGACGCTTGTACGCAGCAGTGGGACAGTTTTTAACGACAACAATATATGGAAATGCCCCTTCTTAGATCTACATTATGATTAGGATCGAGGTTATGTCAGCATGATATTTATTTCATGCAAATAGTAAAATAGTTTCAGGCAATTTATTTGGTTTAACAATATTGAAATGCTCCTCAAATATATGAAATTATAAATATCCTTTTAGGATGCCTCTGAAAATAACCTGTTCGATATAAGTTTACATCAAATGCAAATAATAAAAAAATGTAAATAAAATACAATTTTATATTTATTATTATCGTAAAAATATTCATTTATTTAGACACTAGTCCTTGTAAATATGTTAAGGAACTCACAAGACATTTTGTTAGATTTCCAAATGCGTTGTAAACGGTGCTAACGCTAACTTTGTGATTAAAATTGTGCCTTTTAAAAGTTACGCTTCCAGCCATTGGCCTATAGAGGTCTAGTTCTGCATTATGCCTTATCCCGGCTCTACACTCTCGCGAAGTTGATCAAACTGAGCACGAAGTTAGAAGGAATAATGATGACGAAGAGCGTCTACACGTTGTCGCTTGACTTAGCGCGAGTGTAGAGCCGACATTAAAGATTTTTGTTAGTCGTTATTGAATTATTGTTATGTGTACTTCCGTGGATCATAAAGACTTATTCCATGACTACTACAATGAAGGGAATAGGGAGGGAAGAAAAAAGGAGAAAAGAAAGGAGTTGGGCTTCCGGAAAATTCAATTACCGCGTGATAGCAACTAAGTTTAAGGAATCTTGATTCGTGCAAGTGAAGCCGAAGGCACACCCCGTAATTGATTTACCCCGATTGATGACAGACCTGGTGGTCGAGTGGCTAGCAATGGTCACTCCTGGTCCAATCCTGCGCAAACATTTGTGTGCATGAACATGTCTGTTTGCCTTGGTCTGGATTTTTTCTATGTATAATAAGTATTTATTTACAAAAAAAACAGTATTTAAGTATATTTATCAGCAATCGTACCCATAGTACACGCTTAGTTGCTTAATTTAGAACTAGATGGCGTTGTGTGATTCGTCCAAGAATATTTATTATTTTTTGGTGCTCCAATATTAGAAATATCCACCTATAATGCAAATAAAACTTATTTTTTATCTATTTATTCCTATACTCATTTCGATCGGTCACAGCGCAAAGGCATTATATCCACGGAAGTGTACACTAAGAACTACCTAACTAATGCAGTTAAAAACAATAATGCACGTATTAGATGTACGTATGTTAGATTATACGTATGTTACTAAATTTACCTCTACGGTAGATTTTCTGTTTGGTAGGAACCTACCTGTTAGTTAGTACCTTATATTTTATGGGTAGTGTGCCATATATCATATATAACAATTTATATAAGTTTTTTTCTTTATTTTGTATAGAAAAATGTTTTTGCTATTATTCAATAATGTTAATTTTTCTATCAATAAATGTAACCATTGGATTGTTATTTTTTTGTCGCACAATTTCAAATCAAAATTGCCTGTAAATGTGTTAAAAATCGAGAAAATCACACGAAACGAATTTATAACGATTTGATTGTAATTTATTTTATAGTTACTAATCGAGTAATCACAAAAATGTATATTTTACACAAATATTTTTGGTGTTAGTATTATTTTTTCAAAATTTTAAAAAATGTTATACAAAATATTGTTATAAGTAAACATTTTGTTAGTAATTAAAAATTAACCCCTTATACAAAACATTGACTCGCATCTGTTCGCCGTACGTTATATTAAAACTAGATTTGCGAGGTTTAAAATTTTCAATAAAAACTCCATAAAACTTTGTTAATTCGCAAACATTTCAAAATTATGTACACTGTTCAGAAATGAACGAAATAAACGCCAGACGTTTATTTCTTTCATTCCTGTCTATGCATAGTTGTGCATCATTATATTCGCTCTTTCTGTTTTCTCGAAGTTTATGATAAAAAACATGGGGGACTTCTTATCATGTCATATTGAAACCTTTTTTTATCGTAAAGTTTGTATAGGTTTAGAATTTATTAATTTCTGGCATATAATATAAATGCAGTATATTTGATACAATTGCAATTAAAATCTCTATATAGAAATAGAGGTTACAATTTACTATAAAATTAACTATTTGAAGCTATAAGCCTATCGTCAACCAATAGGAGCCGGGCGGAGCTTAGCACAGATGTAGATAACCAATAGGAAATCGTTATTTTGAATCTGATGTCAGAATACTGACATTTTATTGGTTATTTAAAAAACTTATTCGCTCTGTTCCGCTTATCTCCGCTGGAAAATGAGTCTTTATGCTCTAAATTGTTTTCTTTATAAATCAAATAAGAAATTACTAATTATTTTTACTGATAAAAAAAATCAAATACTACAATTTCTTCCAACTGACTAGCAATACTCAATAACAATAATATAGTAATCAAGTACAAAATGTAATTTTAATTCTATTTTAGTATAACATGGCGTATTGTAATCTGCAATAATTATAATGTTTTTCTCATTAAAAACATATATTTTTGATTGTGTATCATCACATTTTATAAATTAGAGTAGTCTGTACATTAAATAAGTTGAAGTTTCGTGGCTTTGCTGTGGATATAAACTCGGCTGATTATATTTTTAAACATTTTCTTTATCCAAACATAAGAATAATAAAATAATATCCATACTAATATTATAAATGGAAAAGTGTGTGTCTATTTGTTTGTCCGTCTTTCACGGCAATACGGAGCGACGAATTGACATGATTTTTTAAGTGGAGATAGTTGACGGGATGGAGAGTGACATAGGCTACTTTTTGTCTCTTTCTAACCCCCCACTTCCCTAAAATGGGGAGTGAAAGCTTGTTTACTATAAAAAAAGACTGCTGACTTGTGTTACAAAACTGAGACAAATTCACTTTCTACTGATGCTTCTTTCTGATTTATTTATTTGTTGTCGACTACGCACTTTTTTTATAACATTATCATTGTAGAATTTATACAAATACCGACTATAGAAACGGGAACAACGAGATTGTACGCACTGTGAAAGTATGTTACGGTGAGTAGCACTTAACTTATTTAATGTACAGAGTAAAAACTATTTAGATAATTAGTTTGAAGCCTTGGAAAGCCTTGTTTGAGTCAATTGTTTTCACTTTCATGGAAACACAAATAATTTAGATATGGGTGATAATTATTCTTTGTCTTGATTGAACTGTGAGTAGCTGAATATATAGCTGATTGTGAGCGGCGGCGTAGCGAGTTTGAGCGTTGAAAGACTTGTGAGTGGACATTGCAGCGAATTAATTGGCAAGCGTAAAATTAAAAATATAGAGATGATATTGAAATTGCAGCTATTCAGTGTTGATAATCAAGACATCGATTTCGATTCAAAAACACATTTGCAATAAATATGTATTTTTTTAAAAGTAAAGCTAAAGTTAAAATATTTTTTTGTATACATTGTTTAACTAAGAGGTTGTATACCCATATCTAAGTTGTAGTTATTTAGGCCATATACTTCATATAAATATGGAGATGCTAATTTTTAAGGTCCAAATCACAGTCCACATACTGTATATCCGTTTCAATCCTGAAAGAGAAAGAATGGCAAACAACTTCCAGTGACAAATATCAAATTCCATATAAAAAATATGTGAATAATGTTAAATAATAATAATAATACGAATTATATGATACTAGCTTCTGCCCGCGGCTTCGCTTGCGGAAATTTTATGACATAGATCTTGTTTGACAGCAAAACAACCCATTACGCGACTTGTGGCGCCATCTGGCCGATAGCATCCCATACAGCGCCCTCTATAGTAGAAAAAATATTATCCCATTGGAATGACATACTTTAACGAGATAAAAAGCTAGCCTATGTTGGGCTCTACCCCTGACAACATGTATACAAACATAATGATCGGCTGATTAGTTAAGCCGTGAAGGATAACAAACAAACTCGCTTTCTCATTTATAAAATCAGTATGATGTACCTAGAACATGACAAGAGAACGTGCCTATGGAGGCCTCTGAATAAAATTTTCAGTTCGTTTCAAACTCGCACTTGACATATTTTTTACTGTGGGATTTCTCTTAATTTGGAAGTTGTCTGCTGTTCTTATTATCTCAGAGTTGGAACGGATTCTTTAAGATTTTATTTTCAAGCAGGAATAACCCATTAATCGACTGCCATATAATTATTTTATTCAAGTATACAGTGGATCTGTTTCGGGGGTCGTTGACAGAGTACCTACCGGTAGTACTCTTCTTAAGGGCCAAAACTGCGTCACGCGGGACTCGTCGCCGTCGCGGGTTCATTCATGTTCATTCACAATGTGTCCGTCGCGGGCAGCGTGGAGCACTTTGTTGATCATGAATGAACCCGCGGCGGGTCCCACGTGACGCAGTTTTGGCCCTAATTGAACTAATCCACCTATAACTCTTCCATGAGGTGTATATCTAGTACACCTCATGGAAGTAGTGCACTAGTGCCATAGTCTAGTTCGCCATATACTATCACCTTAGCTACAGAGGTTTTATAATAATAAAGGTCTTGGTAAATAAATAAAAGACTCGTTATGGGACATCTCCACCAGCGAGAGAATCGCGACGATAATGTCATGCCACCTAATTCTATTCATTCTCTCAGAACGTGACTACACGGCGATTTCATCGTGGCGATTTTCATTCGGACTCGTCGCGATATTTGGAAATGTTATAGAAATTTGGACCTTAAAACAATGGCTCGTAAATCGAATCTTCCGTCTCAAGAGTTGTGCCGTAATCATGCGTTAGAACCAAAAAGCTTTTCACTAATATAACTTTATCGATTGTTATCCCACAAATGTGATTTTATGAGTAGCTAATAAAATAATTGAATAACAATAACGTGTTTTAAATATTCCTTTGACTATTTTGTAGATTTTTTATACCACTAAGGTAGCAAACAAGCATACCGCCTGATGGTAAGCAGTCACCGTAGTCTATGGACGCTTGCAACACCAGGAGAATCACTCGCGCGTTGTCGACCCTGAAGTGGAGCTCTGGAGATCTTAATCACGGTAGGAACACAACATGGCCGAGATCAATGTTATTTGGCTAGAACCTTTTAGAATACACAGTACTTAAAATAGTTCTTGCGCCTGATGGTAAGAATTAAGAAATCACCGCTGCTCTGTACATCTTCGACTTCAATAGCCAGTGTCTGCAAAGCATTTTTAAATATAATTCCACGTTATGTTTCAAGCTATCTCTTTTTTTCTAATTTATTTTGACAGTGACAGCTATATTTTACGGTAAGAGCTTTGAATGTGTTGACCTATGGAACCCAGTGTAAGGCTTTCAGTAACGAAACAGCGGAATAGCTCCGATATTGTCACGTTGATATTCTGTGAGAGGGCGGTGCTTCCCCATTCGAAACACCACCAGTTCATAGTAGGTAGTTAGGTTCTACCAATAAAAAAATAAGGGTTCTTTGTTTCCCGTCATAAAAATAAGTAGACTATAGGTTACATATTTACGTCATTAGGTACTTTTAGTTTTTTAAGCTTCAAGACCAACCATGGCACGTCAAATTTGATAAATTCCCGTCTGTGGATCATAACGTAATTAGAATTAGCTAGTAAACATGATTACACGGCGAAATCCTCGCGCGAAATGGCTTTTGGTAAACGTACCAAAATTTACAACCGCACGTCACTCCATAATATATACGTAGTAATATAAACGCCATTAGAGAACGCGAACGCAGCGAGTTAATACGTTTTGTAGTGTATGTAAATCAGAGCAGACGTTATCCCGCAAACATTGGGTGAATTAATAAACTAGGGGAAATTCTGACTTGACAGTACCTTATTTTGGATCAAAATTAACTTTATGGGGTTAACGTTACATATTTTAGTGTAAGCACCTATTGCTCTTAGCCAAAATCACAGAATATGTAATGTAATGAAAACACTCCTGTCTCGTACTCTGACTTCATACATTTACTTTGATACATGATTGATTGAAAATTGGTAAACCAATTCTCAATTCAGTCGCATCTTCTTTGTGACAAGAAATTAGCTTTTAACGCGCTTCTGCAAAACGTAAAAATCTTTTTTTTTTCAGATCCAGGTACGCGATATTTCAAAACATCTTTAAGTTTACCGTACTTTCTCATTTTATTAGTCTTTTACTTTACCTTTGTCTTCCAACTTCGTGTGTAACTTCACCTCACTTCGGTCAACTTCGCGAGAGTGTAGAGCAATTCTATACTTAATCTCACTTTCATGCAAAACAATGTGAAAACAAAGTCGTTAGTTAAATTAACGATACCAAGATCTGTCCGGAGGCAATAGCTAGTAACAACAAATTTATTACCAGGATTTGAACCTACGACCCTACTTTCTATAACTTACTCGGGTCAATTAGAGTCGGTCAATTAATCGTTAAGGTAGACCACTGAAACAATCTTTAAAATTTAGATTCACTGAGTAATTTTATTATTCATTTTATTTTTATTAGCAAGTTTCGTTTGTGTTAAACAGTGGGGTGGATGTCTACTCGATTACGCTGGCTTCTTAATTATATTAGATATGCTCGACGAATTTGAATTTCAATCGACGTCTAAACTGGCGTCGGACGGACGAAAGAATTGTTAATTTTATTAGATCCCGACGGCTTTTTAATGGAAATTCAGGGTTGATCTCATTACTAGCGAGCTTGCAAAGATTCTATTTGTAGGTTTCATATTTTCCAATTTTTTATATTATGTACCTATTTAGTTAGTGTATTTTAGTACTTTGCCGATATAAATATTCTAGTGACATCCGCGCAACTTCGTTTGCGTGTATCCCGCTTTCCCGTGGGAATTTTGGAATGTATTATACATAAAACTTTCTTCTTGAAGCACTCTATCTATTAAAAAAAAGTCCATAGTTTTAAAGATCTAAGCATACATAGGGAATTAGGGACAGACAGAACGACTGAGCGACTTCATTTTATACTATGTAAATATAAAAGTACTTACTGGGTCCCAGAGACCCTGGAACCACGGCCACTCTTGGTAAAATCATACTAATATTATAAATGAGAAAGTGAGTTTGTTTGTTATTCCTTCACGGCTTGAAGCAGCCGATCATTAAGATTTGTATACATATTGTCAGGGGTACAGAGTACAGAGCCCAACACAGGCAAATTTTTACGCGGGCGAAGCCGCGGGTATCAACTAGTCTTCTATACATACAAAATGCTCTGTCATGAATGTCTAACTGATTTACAGATGATCAACGCACAGCCCAAGCCGCTGATCGTAGGGACCTGGGTACCACGACAGCGCCTTACATCATGTATTGTGCTGTCTCCCTTTCTCAGCCGTTCTTGTTTTGTTTTAATCGGTCATGGTAGAGGCCCTGAAACTTGGGGGTGTGTTCTTTTTCTTTGTATGACGTAGACATCCTATAAGAAAGGATTTTCAAAAATTGCCATAGGAAAGCGGGATAATACACGCTAACGCAGTTGCTAGTCTTAAAAAAACATACAATATTTATAGATAATTTAACTAACTTAAGGTATCTTGCTTGAATACTTTTTATTTTTAAACACAATTTTTTAAAATGTTGACGCTAGAATTTATCTAACTATTTTTAAAGTCAATAACGTAGAAACCGCAAAATTATCATGTAGTTATGCATACATACAGAGTCTGCTGGCAGTGAACCAAAGCGTTGTTACTTGCATAATGTGGATTTATATCAAGCGCTAGATCGCTGAGCGGAAAGTAAAACACAATATAGACATTGAGCAGTATGAACAGAGACTGTCGCGACATTTTAACAATGGTACCTGCGGCGCGTATTTGTAGGTATATTTTTAATATTTATCATCATATTTGAATATGAGTGAGTTAGCTATTACTAATTACAAGATACGAGAAGGAATTTTCTACTTATTGGTATTTGCCATTGAGTACGTAGCCCATGTATTTGCTATCGTTCAATGAACTCAAAAATTTCATTACTTCTTATTAATCATTGTTATTTATTTGTTACTCTAATGTTTCAGATTTACATGGGTGTTTTTTATGTATATTAAGTCCTGGCCCTTAGGACTTCGTGGAGGAGTAAGTCTGGCCCTTAGGCTGAAAAGTTTGGCGACCATGGTCTATGGTCTATCATAAAAATACGATAAATAAATAAAGTAATGTCGTAGTAGGTACTAAAGAAATAAAACAAAACATCTTACTTATAGTGAAAGGAAATGATTTTTACAAGTTTTTTAAAAATGAAAACAGATTTAGAAGACCTGATGGCTACGAGAAGATTATTCGACAGTCTGATGGCCTGGATAGTAAATGATAGGTCAAAGAATTTGGAAGAGTGGACAGGAGCCAGAAGAGTAAGGGTTTCTGAGGAACTAAACTTTCTAGATCACCAAACACCAAATAACCCTTTTATGTGCGTTATAAAATCTAAAAGCGACACTTGCAAGTTCTTTGTCAAATATATCGTCCGCAAATGTATTCCTATAACCTAAATAAACCAATTCGCTACACCATGTGTAGTACCACCATTAAACTTTACTGCAGCCTCCCGTCTTATATTGTGATAAGTGTCTGAGCCCTGAGCAATTTGCAAGAAAGTGATGCTCAAACGACCCGCCTTATGCTATGTTCCTTAAGCCGCGCTAAATTTTAGCCTCTAAAATGCAATTTATCTTTTATTTACATTGAAGAGTTTCGTATCGTCTGCACAGAAATGCGTTGGACAGGAATATAATTTCATTTTAGTTAGATTTTAAAAAGGAAATTGTAGATGACTCTGTATTGTGTAGGTAGGTAACTTTGCCTGGGGTGGGGAGTTGGGATACGTCCACGCGGTCCACCCTGGTAACGTCGGCAAGTAATTCCTTAGTTTCTGGAGCCAATTCTGGAATTACTTGCCGACGGCCAAATCCCGACGCGATGGGTCTGCTCCCCATGCTCCTGTCTTCGAGTGCGTTGGATGCGGACAAATCCGCTCCCCCTAGCATCCGTATTGGTGCTGGGGGTGGAGCGCTCGAGGAGACAACCTCGTTAAAAAACAAGAGGTGGAGCCGGCCGAGAAAAGCCCGGCCGGCTGTATGATGAGCGGTGGTGGACTCATTCGCTCGCTGACCCTACCCAAAAGCGTCTTCGCCCCGACTGGTGTCCGGGCTTACTCCACCCGTTGATACCGGGGGCGACCTCCGTATGGTGGAACGTGGAGGCCCTGTAGACACTGGGTCTCGCCAACCCAGACGCTGCGGGGGGCGTTAAGGGTTGGGTCACATGGGCGAATGTTGCCACCCCGGAAGAGGGAGTCCGCGGTGGTGCAAAGTGTCACAGTGTCCACCGAGTACGTAGTGGATGCTGTGGCACTCGGAGTGGCGCGGGAGGCGCGGTGGAGGAATAAAACCTAGTTAAAAATTGAAAGAGAGGAGCCGGTGCGGCGGCTCGCAGAGCCCAGCCAGCGGTCGCACGTTGTTGCGACCGCAGAGATGGAAGGGACCCTTGCCCAGCCGAGACGGCGAGCCGCGAAAGGTCCGTCGTCTTGAGGGGGCAATGGTCCTCGGTGTCGGCAGTGCACCTGGATGCGGTGTGCTGCTGACGGGGCGTTCCGGGGAGAGCGGGTCCGGCCAGTTTAACTTTGACCGGACGGCCCTGGCGGGGTCGCGGATGTATCACAGTACCCGTGGCCCCGTCACTTACGGGGCGAGTGGCATCCCGTCAGTTTTTTAGTGGTAAGTCCCACAGTCCCCACCGTATATTCCCCGGGCGGTGGGGCTGCTGCAAAGCATTTTTCTGACGATAATTTAAAAAAAGGTAACTTTGCCTGCAACTTGGCTGCAACTTTGCCGGTGTGGTTTTTCTTACTTAAGGCCATCTCAGTTTTTGGTATTTTTTGTTTAAATGTAGCTCCAAAATTAAAGATTACTTCAGCAAAATATTTTTTTAATATTAAAACTATAAGCGGCCCGCTCCGGCTTCGCTCGGGTTTTAGTAAGGATGACTATTTTTTGAAAATATAATGTCTAAAAGCCTATGTCACCCGGGGACAGTGTAGCATCCCAAACGGTGAAAGATTTGTTCAAATCGGCCCAGTAGTTTCAAAGCAATGGAATCCTTACTTAAATCTTAGATGTATCTTAGAATGTATTTATCTTAGGGGGCAACGAAATTTTCATAAGATACCTCGAATAGTAAAGTAGCTTTGGCTATGACGTGTGCTTCATTCAGTTTAAGAGCCAGAAGCCCAAAAAGGACAACGCATTTAAGAGCCGCAAATGCGAACTAGGCTGCGGCGATAAGTTTAATCACTGTCATTCGTAAAATCTTACTGGAATGACTCTTTGCGGCTGGTTATGTCATGATAACTCTTTTCCACTCTGGTACACACACAACTGACATCGTAGGTATTAGTTTTCTTTTGACGGAATGTCTGTAAAGAGATTCTTCAAAGGCTACCTAATATTACAGTACTACGAAAAGAACCTTTGATCTACAAAATGGCTATTCATTTCGCTTCAGTCAGAAAATATCTTAAATCTGCGATCGTCTTTTGCAACTTTATGTCAATATAATTTTACTTACATTCCGTCAATGCGATCCTTTCATAAAGTTTAAGCCGTACAGTAGGAGCAAACACTTCGTCCTTCCCAAGAGAGGCGAGAATCGAATCGATAGATCGCTGCGACAGACGTTCCACCACGTGTTGAAAGGTATTACATAATATAATATAAAAGCTTTCAACAGAATACCGCTTCACGGCGTGTCTGAAGTATCAATTCAGAGTGTAAGATCACTAGCTCGGTGTTCCGATGGCTGTATTGGGAAATTGCGCTCACGTCGGGCGGACCTTTCGGGAGTTGATTTTTATTAAAACTTTATAAAGGAGATCCTCGATCATGCCACTACGTATTATCACCACGATTATCGTTTGTTCAAACTTGTTCTCGATTCGCTCCCGCCGTTGTTACACCGAGATGCTTTCCGAGCCGCTGGCTCGTGCAGAATTGGAAGAATGCGCCGACTGCCTTGTGATATTTTATCACGAACAGAAAGGAAACTTAAGAATTCCACCGTTTTGTTTGAGCAAACGAGAAACAAATATATTGCGGAAATGCAAACCCGCTTTACGAGGCACCCAGTTCAAAGGGACGCTGCGTTTGAGGGAACACGCAATAGTAATGCGTTACAACGAATTTTCCACATTTCATTAAATATACACAGCTTTCTACGAATAGAAATTCACAAAGACTATTCGAAACGAATTGAATATCGTAAACAGTTCTTTATTCACTATAAAAGAGTCCGCGTAAATAAACAGATGCTACCATTCACCGTAGATGTTTATAGAGATGCAATAAAATGTTAAAGTCTAATAGATATTAAAGCTAAAAAGTAAACAGTTTTAGGTCGAAAATACATTCGAGTAGCGAATAAAAGATTGGAGTTTTTCATGCAAATTTTAATAAAAGTCGAAATTAGTTCGTTAATATCACCGAGAGTTGTTTGCTCTCATGTTGTAGACACTTCACGTCGGCGTAGCTATTACTAGAAGTTTATTATAAGCAATATTTGTTTAGGCTTCGTACACAAGTGCATGTTACATTTGCATAGGTATTGGGATGGCAAGCTGTCTTAATTTGGGTGTAACGCGAGGGTGTTGCGCTTGTAGGGGTGTGCGGCATATGTCGCTATGCAATTTATTGTTACAATCTGTGTACGAGTAGTGTTGACTAAAATTACAACGTATGAATATTAGGTGCTTGCGAATGTTTGCCTAATTTTGGTAGCGAGGTTTTGACAGCTGCATAATCAAATTCCAAATAAGCTTTTACTGTAATTACAACGTCAAAGTGGGGATCAGTAGTCTTAATGCTAAATCAGAATTTCACTTACAATCACTTAATACAATCCGATTACAGTATTAAAGGAAATTTTATTTTATTGGATATTAGCAACAAAGCAAAATAGCCAAGCTGAAACTGCCCTCTGAAATAAATAATTTAAGAGATATGTAGTTTAAATCCACATTATAGCAAAGATCATATTAATAACGTAACAATTATAACAATGACGTCAGTCCTCCACTTAGCCGCAGTAGAGCATTGAGGCCGAGTGTGTTCAAAACAAGTTCAAACGAAGGAGACAGATATGTATGTCTGTCAGATGATGGTGAATACTAACGATGATGGATGAATTAATTCACGAATACCTAAATACTGGAACTTTATAAAGTCAATTTTGAAACCAACTTTAGGTAAGTAAAAGCTAAACCTTACAATGTCTCTTCTCAATACCTTCATTATCGCCTATCACAACACCTACGCCATTTCAAAATAACTCCCAACCATCGAGATATAAGTACTTTTGGAAATCAGAAATGGTTTAGTTTCAAAAAAATCAAATTAAATGTCTGAAATATAATTTTACATAAATAAATTAATTTAGAAAAACAGTAATAATAAACCGAGGGTAGAAACACGAGCAATTATCAAAAGTTGACAGTGTAATGGCGAGTGAAAAAGAGAGTAAAGTGGCGATATTTTTTTTATTTTATTGATCCTATTAGCTTAGGCATACTGATGCCATTGGCTAAGACACCGGGCTTTTGAGGGAGCAGCGTAGGGCTCACACCGCCAAAAATTTACAGTGTCTACCTAGGGGCACCCATGGCGACACTGGGGGAAGGCGAACGGATTGGGTGGCGTGACCTTGTCGGTGTTGCGTCTTATATAGGCTGGGTGTTGCCATAACTGGCTCGTTCCGATGTCTCATCCATCCGACAGTACTATACCTACCTATTTATTTATTTATTAAACAGCACATGTAACAATATAGAATCCTAATTAAAATTATTACATATACCCCGTAAGAGTGTAGGCAGATAAATAGAGTGGCGCTGATGAGATCTTACCAGATGAGATCTTACCTATCTCGATGCTCCCAACTTAAATATTATCGAATAACAAACTATCAAAATAAGAGACGACTTACGCACGTCAAATATCTCCCAAGTACTATCGTATTACAAACTTGAATCTAAATCTGAACCTTCAAGAAAAAGTTCTTTATAAAAAGGGAATGAATGCACAAGTGTCCTCTGGCGGGCATACACCGTTGTGTAATAAAAATACCGGGGTCAATCAGGTTAAGTGTTGTGTCCAGTCCACCGTTGAATATCTCCGTGAAATATATTTTATTTCAGATTTATATACAGGGGGAAATGAAATTGCTGAAATAAGACACGGTGCCGACAACTAAGGTGTTGCTGTGAAAAGTAATGTGGTAACTAACATTATTTATGCCAATATTAATTTGATTCAGGACCTAGTGACTAGCAATGTCCACTTCATCCCAAGGACATGGATTCAAAACCCTTACAAGACAAACTGGTATCTCTACAAAACAATTTTGTGTGCATAAAATATAGCCGTTTGTATATTTGACGTTTTTGATGCGCAGCAGATGTAGAAATTAGTACTATATAATCTTGAGGAGTCTGAATTATTATTAGGAAGAAATTAGTAAAGTACGATATATTCAGTATGAATTAGGATTTGCCATTAATTTAATTGAAATTATACAGAATAGTGTTACAATTAAAATTGCGATTTTAATCCAGAGTACGTTAGCTCAATTTAATTGAATTCTTGTTTTTTTTTATCGAGTCTATCTATTATAATAAGTCCATTGTTATTTACCGTATCTTGTTTCACACGGGTACCAGTTTGCCGTAGAAACGGAAGGTTTGCGATATACATTCCCAAAATACCTTCATGTATAAAATTCAACATATTTCTTAAGGTTTCAGTATAATAATTCGAACTGTCGGTGCTGAGGCCGAAAATAGTGGGTTCAAATTCCACACCGGATTCCTGTAGCGCCACCGGCTGTATTTTTTACCTAAATGTTTATTATGAGATATTTTTTTATTTACTTTTTTAATGATAAAATGGCATTGTTGTACATATAAAATTGTCTTCTTTATAACGTTACGAGTATAATAATAAAAAAAATATATAGTGCCACTTTACTTTTTTTTTGAGTCTAGGAGTCAAGTGTAGATTGTTTCAAAGTTAATGAAACCTTAAATCTGACAATATCATTGCCAAAATGCCAAATTAAGAAAGAAAAGTCTTAGCTTGAGATATAACTTTAAAGTATTTTGTTCTTACATACATTAATTTCTTTAAACCATAGATTTTTTTATTTTTTTCTTGACGATGTTGTGCAAACTAGTGAAGCGCTAACGGGATACGCTTCACCAGCAACTTTGGGCGAGGTGTCAACCCGCCGCACAACCCCCGAAATGCTGGAGGACCACACCCGTCGTTGGTCAGCGAGTCCAACGGACTTAGCCGGTTAGTGTAGCTAGGCTGTACTACCGACTGTGAGGGCCAGCGCGGGGTAAACCATAGATTTATTATATACTTACTAGCGGTAGATTGGCAATGCAAAAGAGATAGATCATAGCGTACGCGTTTGTTAGAGCGAGATAGATAGGCGAGACCATTCTTCCTATAGGTACACGCTATCGACCTGTATCGGCCTGACGTCAGTCGTGTCAAATACAAATCTCACTTATTTTTACAAAATTTATGGTTTGTGTAGTTTTGGTGTTAATTAGACGTGATTAAATATGGTTACCTGTGCAGTGCCTGGACGTAACTCGAACAAAAAGGAAAATCCACAAAATTAACACTATCTTGCTTGCACACATGTACATTACACGCACACTAGTGTATTTTGTTTTTGGTCTCGCCTTAATCAAACCATTGCCGATCTATACGCTAGTATATACTAAATCTTTGCTTTAAACAATGAGAGTTGGTTTCCCATATTCTCCATAAGTTTCAATTAGCCCCATGTCAGATAAGTTGTCTGAAAATCAAATGAAAACTAATTATTCTGACAGATAAGGCTAAATAGTACTTGGCCCTGAATATAAATTACTAGCGAAACCCGCGCAACTTCGTTTGCGTGTATCCCGCTTTCCCGTGGGAATTTTGGAATGTATGATACTTTAAAACCTTCCCCTTGAATCACTCTATCAATTAAAAAAAACCGCATCAAAATCCGTTGCGTAGTTTTAAAGATTTAAGCATACAAAGGGACATAGGGACATAGGGACATAGGGACAGAAAAAGCGACTTTGTTTTATACTATGTAGTGATAACCAATTCCTACGTCCTTTCAAAGAAAATTTCATGTTTTGCTACATTGCCGTTATATTTCAGTAGGTACTAAAGATAAATTGTGCATGACGTTAGAAAAATATACGAGATTCTAAGCTTACACTCATAGGTTACAATTTAGACGATAAGCCAGGGGGTCTACTCTAATATTATTTTAATAGAATAAAAAATCTAGTGCAATTTCATTTATGACGACTCGGGTCGGGTCGGGTAACATACATACTATTATGTACTTCATAACTACTTATAACTCGAAACTATTTCTAATTGTCATACTATAACGGAGAATGAAAAAATCAACCTCCTCTATAGCTTTTAGTTTTAGGATTATTTTATTATTTACAAAAAGGTTTATGGAGGTAATGTTATTTCCGAAATTAGCCCGGGAATAACGGGATTATTTGTGTAAAACCGCGAGCGTGTTCTTGTGGACTGTATATTATGTATCGGGACAAGCCCACCACACATTCCCACCACTGTGTCTCCTGTGTAGCCAGGATCAACAACGGCGACCTCAGATAGAAAATAAGCAATGAAGCTTATTGACGTCCCGGGGAAGAAAACTTCAGCTATCTTGGAACTCACAACGAATTTAATCAGAAAGAAGATAGTCGGAGTAGGAAGTATTGAAAAGACTTCCCTCCTAAACAACTACGTGAGAAACAGCAATTTGAAGCACAAGGCATTATACCCTAGAGAGATGGCAAATCAAGTGAAGCTCGATTATCCACTCAAATCGGAGCAGCCCGTCTGGGGAAGGACCTCCACCTTCCAGAAGATGTAGCCAAATAGCATTGGTCTCGGCCATGTTGTGTTCCTACAGTAAGTAAGGTCTCCAGAGCTCCTCTTGGACGGGTTGGGATTGGGAGGGTTGGCAACGCGTGAGTGATATCCCCGGTATTGCAAGCGTCTATAGGCTACGGTGACGGCTTACCATGAGGCCGACCGTATGTTTATTTGTCACCTTTGTGGTAAAAAAAAAAGAGATACTCAAAACTAAAATTTGAACTATCAGTTTAGAGATTAGCGCGTTCAAAAACTTTTCGGCTTTATTTTTACATACTATTGGTATAGAGTTTTAAGTACCTACTCAATAAAAATACTGAAATCGTTACTATTTTAAAGTTATTTTACTCTTATTATTGACAAATTCCCTATATACCCTAATGAAAAATTCAATATTTTTTTTTGTGTTCAAATTGTTGGAAATTTGAATTGTTTGAACTGTAGTACACCCCCCAGGTAATTCAAGAGGGAGGCAACAGGTAACCTTACCTTGGGGTGGATGACATCGTCCATCATTCGCGGCGGTTATCCCGCTGTACCGAGCTGGAATTTAGTCGAAAAAGCTTAAGCTGCTAAAATGAGAACGGTCACTTTGTGGATTTAGGGATAACTCTCAAATTAATAATATTGCAGTTTTTACTCTTATAAGGACATTTTTAGGGTATGCCATTGTGAAATCTTTACATATATAAAATGAAGTCCCACTGTCTCTTGCTATGTTTAGATCTTTGAAACTACGCAACGGATTTTGATGTGATTTAAATTAAATAAATATATAGGGACAATTTATACAGATTGAGCTAGCCCCAAAGTAAGTTCGAAACTTGTGTTATGGGATACTAACTCAACGATATTATATTTTATAACAAATACATATATAGATAAACATCCAAGACTCGCGGCCAATCAGAAAAAGATCGTTTTTCATCATGACCCGACCGGGGATCGAACCCGGGACCTCCTGGGTGGCGGTCTGGCGTAGTAACCATTACGCCACGGAGGTTGAAAGATAGAGTGATTCAAGAAGAAGGTTTATAATATGTATAACCTATTCCGAAATTCCCACGGGAAACCGGAATACATGGAAACGAAGTTGTGCGGGTTTCGCTAGTTTTTATATATTCATTTAATTTACTAGCAGTTACTTTGCTTCGCCCGTCTACGCAATCATATTTTTCTTGTTCTTTAAACCACACACACGTATAGCTTTTAAGGTGCTCCTTCACTGCGAGCATTCGCGTGTAATGTAACATTTTACTAGACTTTGAGCATTACAATACATTACTACCTCCCTGAATGACGAGCGTTCGCCTCCCTCACAGCAGATTCAGATTCGAGCATTACAGCAGTAATGCTCGAAAGTCGAATCTGAGCGTTATAGACCTGTAGCGCTAGGTTTTGATGTTTCAAAAACATTAAAGTTGTTTGTATTTGGCATATAGTTTTCGGACCATTTACCCAACCTAATACATTAGTTTGTGTCATCTTAGGTACTTGCATAGGTAGAAATTTAGGTATTTGTCTTTTCGATCCGTTTTGGACGAAAAGATAATTAGAGATAAAAAATTTACTTTCATGATAATAACGAAGTACTAACTAATATACACAAGCATTTTGTGTCATCTCTGTCCACGAAAATCCTGATATTTAATCAGTACCTAACACGTCACCCAACTAGCTCTAAAAAATATTACAATAAGTTAAATATAAGTTAAGCGTTTCAAATTACTGATATCTGTTATTCAAAATATTTTGTGTCGAATTCATCCACGATATTTATTGATTATTAAATTTTTTATTGCAACACTCAGTAAAAGCCACAAAAGAAAATGCAAGTTACTAAAGTTACGTCTATAAAATTATTGTAGTGTAACAAAACACTATTCATAATTTGTGCTGTTTTTATGCACGAAATCTTATTATTTCATTAAAAAAATAACCAAACTTCGCGCTAAGGGCGAGCGCGGCGAAGAAAGCGGACGCGCGGAACAAAATTCGCAAATTAGTTGTGCGTAGCAGTTAGTGTGGCCAGATATAGGCATTTTATTTCCGGGACAATTCGAGGGTTAAGGATTCGGTCGGTAGGAAAATATACAAAAAGGTAATTATTTTTGAAAATCGCTTTATTTGTAATATTTTACAAAACTTAAAACACAATTAAGCACCGCACCTCGCTTTTACTTATTCATTAAAATAAAACTTTGAATAAAAAAACGTGTGGCAATCGGGCACTGCCGCGGTAAAGCTATTGCATAGTCGCGGGCTCGAACTTACTCGTGGACGCAGCCGAAAAGCACGTTGTCTCTTGTCTCACCTATCATCGTGTCTAAAAGAGATAGAATCAGTTATGTATGAGCAGTTAGCAGCCAGTCTACACGCATACGTCTAGTCGCACGCACTCAAACACCGTGCCGAAGTCTGCCGAACTGAAACGACGTTAGACGATGCACGGCTTTCAACGCCGCGCGGAGGTAGGTATTCGAAATCCGGTACTATAAAGCTTAATTCCTGGACACTGGACAAGACTCGTAATTCCGGGACAATCCCGGATTTCCCGGCCATCTGGCAACCCTAGTAGCAGTTGATCCAACAGGAAACGGTGGTTATTTTTATCTCTATAGGTAGGAGAAGCACATATTTCGCATCCCCAGAGTAATAAAGACATAAGTGGTATTACGTCGAAATCCCGATTTTACCATATTTGAAAATACATTTTTTTTTTCATATTTTTCCTGTTAAATTAACGATTATATGCATGAAACTTTGTTTTAAAAAAAATCTGAATGTGTGATTTTCGAGAAAAAGTAATTTGTGATAAAACACAAAGAATAAATTGACCAATAGGACACATTGAAGATGCTTTTCGTTAAAATTTAATACCTATACAAAATAAACAGTAGGTAATAAATATTATGATCTTATTCCTATTTGTCATTTATAATGCTAGTCTTTATAAACACTATATTCATAAAAAACTATTTTAAATATCGATTACCGCTTTTTTCCTCTAAGAATAATTTGTTGCATCGATTCACAACACTGAATACTGAGCACGGGGAGCCAACGGAGGCAACGTAAGGGTGAACACGTCTAGAAAGCAGCTTTTCTCTGATGATGTTCCGCCACCTGTTTCTATCTTCGGCAGCGTGAATAGCTCCATAAAATTATAAAAGTCGAGAGCGGTGCGGATTTGGTCAGACCAACGCATTCGGGCCTCCCTAGGTCTCCTATCGTCCCTTTGTTAGTGAAAATAAAGTCGTTTGAGGACGTCTTTACGTTTCCTGGTGATGTGGCCGAAGAATTCAAGAATTCTACGGAGGCAGATGATAGAAAGCCTTGTAGAAATATTGAGCTCTTTGAGTAATGATGCAATGGTCCGTCCATGGGATTTACAGTAGTCTCCTCCATCCGCTTTCCTTGGGGTCCAGGTCTCGGCACCATATATGAAAATTGAGAACACCGGAGTGGTCACCAACTAGCGTTTTGTATTTATGGAGATGTTTCTTTCTACTCAAACTCTTTGTAGCTGTGACATAACATTCTTAGCCATTCCGATACGTCATCATTGCAAGGAGCCCAGGTAAGTGAAACCTCTGGCTTCTGCGTGCGGTGTACCACTATGATCTTAGTTTTTGTTGTTTATGGAAAAGCCAAGTTCTTCACTGACCTGTTCCATTCTGTTCAGTAACGTGATCATCTCGTTTTCGTTGGCAGCTAACAGTGTGGTATCGTCGGCGTAAAGTAGTAAGTTCGTTATCTTCTATCCACCAATCGTGACACTACCTTCCCAGTTTTTGCAGGTACGCCTTATCAATGTATTCACGATAAACGTTGAACAAAATAGGAGACAGTACCTGTCTTACTCTCTTAAAAGTCAAATCTGAAAGATTTTGACGTCAATTTTACGACTCATATGATTCCCTGTTTGTTGCAGTATAGTTTCTGCAGCAGCGCAGTTAGATGCAGCCGCACGCTAAGCTTAAGTTTCGTTAGAGTTCTCGACAAAAGTTTCCAGTTGACGCAGTCGAAGGCCTTACTGTAGTCGACAAAACATATAATGTTAGGCGTGTTGAACTTATATGCTTTTTCAATAATAATAAATAAATATGTATATATATAAGGACAATTCACACAGATTGAGCTAGCCCCAAAGTAAGTTTGAAACTTGTGTAATGGGATACTAACTCAACGATATTATATTTTATAACAAATACATTTATAGATAAACATCCAAGACCCGAGGTCAATCAGAAAAAGTTCGTTTTTCATCATAACCCGACCGGGATTCTAACCCGGGACTTCCTGGGTGGCGGTCTGGCGTGGTAACCATTACGCCACGGAGGTCGTCAATAAGTTGTTGGAGTTTCAGGATTTGTTCGCGTGTACCCTTACCTTTCACAAATCCGGCTTGTTCTCGCTGCATTTTCCAATCCAAAAAACGTAAGGTTGCGATTGTTCAGTATGTGGCGCCAGGAAGATATTGCTGCCATGAGAGATCAGAGCAAGAGTGCAATAGTTGTCGCATTTTCTGGTCGGCCTGACCAGTCTTTGGGCAAGTCGCCATGTCGCCAAGTGTAGGTGCAGATTTCGTGCAATAAGTCGATGCCCGCGTCTCCTAAAGCCTTTAATATTTCTGACGTAATGTGATCTGGTGCTTTCCTCTTTTTTAATTTGTTTATTGCCGCTTTGATTTCAGAACGTAGTCTGGGTGGTTTGGTTGCTGATTTGGAAGATTCCAATTCAAAGGCGTATCATTGTTGATAGCAGGTTCTTTATAAAGGTCTTCGCAGTAGCTACACCATCTTTCGGCTGTGGGTTCAAGGTCGTGTATTGGGTTACCGCGAGCATCTTCAATCACCCAGGAAGTTTTTGGAGAGCGGGCGAACTTTCTTAAAGAGGACTCTCATGTGAAGTTTAAGGGCCAATGGTACCCAAGGCACTGGCTGTGACGTCAGGGTTGGCATTCTTTTATCGTCTCTTCCAACGTGCTCTGAAAGATCGACTGTTCCGGGGGTTCCAAGGCCTGGGCTTAGGTGGTGTTTTCCTTTTTGGAGCCTTAAGACGAGCAGTGAAAGTGGCCACAAGTAGGTTGTAATCCGAGCCGCGCCCAGCACCGGGAAAGGTCTTTACATTTTTTTGAATCTCCACCGTGTGTTTATTATAATTTAGTCAATTTGGTTTGTGTAACGATTGCCGGGGACTCTACACGTGTAGAGGCGTTTTGCATGGTATTACAAGCAGGTGTTTATAATGCTTAATTTTCTTCCAATGCAAAAGTCAAGAAGTCTTCCTCTATGTTAATTTCTAATGCCGAGACCATACCTTCCTACAACAGATTTTGAGTGATCGTCGGTCTTACTATTTCCCAACTTTGCGTTCCAGTCACCAAGGATTATAGTGGTTTCCTGGTTGGGTATTGATTGAGATGAACTCCCTATATGCTTATCATCAATTTATTATTACCTATTAATGCCTTATTAAAAGATTTAATTTAGTCTATGTAATACGAATGCTATTCCTATGCATTACCAAACATTTTACCTCATTTGAAGGTTCTTTGTAGATACCATACTTATTTGATTCTGAAGAAGATTAATTACATTTCATTATAAATTAAATAATATGAATAAATGTTTATTTTAATACTGCCAATAGGTTTAACGATAACAATAGATTTTTAGTTGAATTTAATATAAAATATTTCAATATATTAAAAGTTGTACATGAACACGATTTATTTATTAATAAAAAAAAGTCATAAACGTATTTTTTATTTCTTTTTATTTATTAAAGTTTGTATTTGAACACGTTTTTTTATTAATAGTACGTTATTGTCGTACTCTGTGATTGTATTACATTGAGTGTTTTGTTTTTTATTAATAAAAAAATAATAAGTCTTGTAAATAAGACAAAAGATATATAATTATGTTATTTTTATGAATCAAACCAAGTTTGTACCTATATTGATTATTTTTTTCTAGATTTGAATGAATATAGGAAAACTGTAGGTAGATAAAGTTAATATTTACCAAAAGTACATTGTTTTTTCAGTATTGTTATTATTATATAGTATATTTGTAACCATACAGACATTGATTATTATTGTTTAAAACAAATAATTCATGTGAACATTTCGTTGCTCCTTATTTACTTTTGACATTTAACTAATTCCTTGGTATTAATGAGAGATATGGATGTCACATTTTTAATTACCTATATAATGGAAAACATCAATATCATTACCTATTACTTAAGTGCTTTTGACAAATATTTAAATTGAAAAAAGGAGTAAGTAACTAATTTGGGTCTTAATAACAAATTTGACACAGGGAAAAATGGAGTAAGTTTTGTTATTCTCGCAAAATTGTTTGGTACTATAAATTCATTACTGATGTAATCAAACATACTTTTTGTAATATATATACATTATTTTATAAAGAAATTTGGCTTAAACTCGAAATCTTAGTATGTTATATTTAAAGTCCATTTTGAAAAGTAGCATAATATTTTGATTTTCTTATTTCTAAAAAACCATAAACTATTCGACTGACTTGAAAACAACCACCAATGCAATTTTTTTTACCTTTTTTTGATGTTAAAATCATTCTTCTACGATTAATAAAACTTAAATTAAAAATTTTAAAAACCCCCGACTTAAAACCTCTAAAAAGTAAATCAATAATAATTATGTACCCCCTATTCGACCTTTTAATTTTATGATATAATATTAATATTAGTTAATAGTAGTTAGTCACAATACCTACTTCCAAAGCGTCATCCCGTCGGGGGAACCGCTAAGTAAAAATTTATTACTAGCTGACAATTTGATATCTACTGTCTATTAGTTAATAGTTCTTACACAGTTATGTTTAAATGTCTATAGCGGTCCCCCGACGTGATGACGCTTTGGAAGTAGGTATTATGAGTAACTACTATTTAACTAATATTAATATTATATCATAAAATTAAAAGGTCGAATAGGGGGTACATAATTATTATTGATTTACTTTTTAGAGGTTTTAAGTCGGGGTTTTTTAAAATTTTTAATTTAAGTTTTATTTGGCGTTTTTTATAGTTTCGTTCCTATTTTATTCTAATCCCTATCAGTTTCATTTGTATTTTAGATATGTATGAGAGGTATTGCGGAATATGTATGAGGGTATTGTGAAATATGTATGAATGGTATTGTGAAATATGTATGAGAGGTATTGCCAAATATGTATGAATGGTGTTACGAAATATGTATGAGAGGTATTGCGACATATGTATGAGAGGTATTGAAAGTACTCGTCAAGACGTATCAAACGAGCCCAAACTTGATGGGGTTATGTCTTTTAATTACTGAGTACCTACCCATTACTATCTTCCAGCTCCATCATCAGATCAGCTCCATAACTGTTTTAACAAATGTGTGTGACCAAGAGTAGGTCGATCCTCGCTCGCTTCGTTCGCAAGGTTTTTGGTGGTCACAAGCCAAACCTAACCTAACCCAGCAACGGCGGAATATCATAGATAGTCATTCAGCTTTATCATCAAATCCTGGTTACCATCCTGCATCAAAGTACTCGTCAATAAGGATCAAACGAGACCAAACTCGATGGGGTTATGTTATGTCGTGTAATTACTAAGTTCCTATGGCCACCTTCCAGCTCCATCATGAGACCCTGGTTACCATCTGGCACCAAAGTACTCATCAAGACGGATCGGAGTTATGTCGTTTGATTACTGAGTTCCTATGGCAACCACCCAGCTCCATCATCAGACCCTGATTACCTCTAGCACCAAAGTATACAGATACACACGTCAAACTTATAACACCCCTCTTTTTGGGTCGGTGATAAAAACACAGCGCGATAGCAATAAACATTAAGTATAACGAGCGAAGCCGCGAGCCCAGCTAGTGAATTATACCTAAAAATGAACTATTCAATGAGACCATTCCAATGAACCCAAACACGATACATCTGCTGTAATTTGACGAGGAGATGAGTATACTGCAGGTTCCAGATGATGCTGCAGCATCAGATCAAGTTTACCATATTCTTGCAATATCATGACAGTAACAGTATACCAAATTTCAAATCGATCTAACCAGTGGAAGTTGCTCATTTCCCTTCATCAAATAGAAAAAAGCTGGTGATCTTCAAACGGCTGAACAGATTTTCATGAATCATAGCTAAGAACAATCCCGCACAGGTCACCTTTCAAACAAAAAAAACTGCATCAAAATCGGATCATCCGTTTGGTTGCTACGATGCCACAGACAGATCCACAAATACACAAATACACACGTCAAACTTATAACACCCCTCTTTTTGCGTCGGGGGTTAAAAATAAAGCTTTTACTGAAAAATCTACTTTTTCGGGTTACGTCCTTTTTGAATTGAATGAGGGTGCGATTTGTTCATCATCATGAAATCGTAGGTACCAAACGAACTTGTGTGCGTGCGTAGCGTATAGCCCCGCCCATCGCCGCCGCCTGCGCGCGTACGCCCGTTTCGACCGAAATTATTGTTTTGGTGTTTTATTCATTTATAACGTGCATGAAAATGACACAAATTTTCAATGTAGATTTTTCATGCATTTATTATATTAAATATGTGAACTCTAATGACTGTAATATTTTTTTGCAGCGTTAGTAGCTTTAAATAGGAAAATAATTGAAAATATTAACATTGCATGTCTTAATTTGGCACAAATTTATTTATTGGCCTTAAGTAAATGATCTGAGATAGGAAATAGTTATACAACCTATTGTAATATTTTTTTTGTACTGTTATTACATATTGACCCTATTTCAGTTTTGCTCTGGCCGAAGATGACACAAACTGGGTTTGCACACTCCGCAGGCTATCCTAGATATGATACCATAATTATTTTAAACTATAAATTAATTTTGTCAGTTTTGATTTGAATAAGTAAAATCAACCACAAACTATCGAATTGCGGAAAATGCAAGTGACAGATGTGACACAAAACGCAATAATAAGGTTCTTAGGTACGACCGTGTCCACAGGCGAGAAATTAACAACTTTAGAGTTTTTGAAACTTATGACCTCATTTTAGCACAGCGCTATCGGTCTAGTTACATTACACGCGAATGCTCCCGGTGAAGGAGCACCTTTATATAAATAAATACTTATTAATTAACACAGAAAACAAAAGGTTTAAGTCATAAACCTACAATATATTTGCACAGACAGTCCACAATATTGTATAGGAATGCCCATTAAAATTTACGACGAAGACACTCCATTTTAATATCTCATTATTGTGAAAGGACTCGGAGGTATTTTCAGTGCTTTAAAAATTGGCATTTCATAAATTATGAAAACTGCAAGTCTACGGGACGTAAGACGTCTTTGTGCTAATTAAAATGGTAGACGATGATTTTATAAAGTAGTTGGAATTTTAATTTCACTCTCTTTGAAACTTTTTACACCCGGTTTTTACATTTTGAACAAATATAGACTTTTAAATATGTTGAGGGACAAACAAAAGAGGTTCATTTCTTCACTAAAGTTCTAAATAATAGCATATTATGTGTACAAACGTCTATAAAATTTTATTTACAAATATATTTAAAAACAATGGGATTCATTATTATTTGTACCAGTACGCATGGCATGATACATTATAACATAACCTTTTTTTACAATAGACTTGAGGTGATTTAAAAAAAAATATGATTCACAATCATGTTTGCGGCCAGTAGCAACAGCAGAAATTATAAACCTTTTTTATATTTTTAAATCTCTAGTCTCTATTGCAGTGATTCGAAATTCTCTAAGTAGTTTTTTTTTAAAGTGGCCAGTGCGCACTATAATTTACAACAAGAGAATTTAAACCTCTTTTGTTTCAAGTATGGATCACTTGAAACAAAAGAGGTTTAAATTCTCTTGTATTAATACTTCATAGTTATAAAATTATTCGCTATTATACAATAGCGAATGATTTTAATATACATTGTAAGTACAATGTTTGCGAATTTCCCGAAATAGTTATTAAACAAGTATACTAACAAACTCGGCAAAGCAACTTCAGACATCGTCGATACATTTTAACGATAATGTCTTTTGTTGGGACTTGAGCTCGTATCGGAAGCTTAAAGGATACTAAAGAGATTAAAATAAGACCCCGATGCACTTTCGAGGATGTTCTATAACCTGCGCTATAACTTTGTATGGAAACAACATAATCCGATCTCAATAATATTAATCTAGTCACAGAATAGTTTACTATTGATCTTTTATCTAGTATCCCATTTACTAATAATACGTGTAATAGTTATACAATATTTCGTCATTTTCACACTTCATTTAATTATCCTTTTAAGGCAGGCGTCCACATATCCGCATCGTAGGTACGTATCGGACGCAAACGCTTTAGGTTTCATTTAATTATGTCATTAGGTTCGGCATGTGGTTCGCATGGAAGTAATAAGTACTCTAGTACTTATTACTTCCATGGTGGTTCGGGACATTCATAGTGGCTCTACATTATACCTATGTGCGTAACCCCTACATCCACAATAAAGGCAGTGACAAAATAGTGGAAAATTTCGAATGGTAGAGCATTTATGAAAATCGGCCGGGAAGTGCCTCCCTCTCACAAAATATCGTCGTAAAGCTCAATGCGTTTCGTTCGGTAATTTTCGGTAATATTAAATATATTTTAAACACAAAATAAAATGATTTTTATTTATTTTATACAAAATGTATACAGAAAAAAAAAGATCTTTATTATATTACATAAGTACATACAAAGTATTCTTTAAATGATTTTTATTTCATACAGTATATAAATATTGATTATACATGTAAGTAGGGGTACTTAAATCTTAAATTCATTACATACTTATAGAAATATTCAGATTATTTATTTTTATTCTAATGAAAGGAGCGGGATAAGGTCTATGTTTGAGACCAGTTTTACCTAAGTGCATATCACTCCTGCCTGTCATCACAATTTTCTTAAGTACCAGCTTACAGAAGCGTCAACTGTAATATATAATTTATAAACTAAGGAATCTTGTCTAGGTACATTATTTTGGGGGGTGAGGATGAGGGGGGGGGGGGGCTGCTAATTGGAAATACATGAGAATTTGCATTTTACTTTGTCTCGAACTCCCGGTGGAGTCTCGTCGCGAATCCTTTGTCAATACTGAATGGCTGTCTCTATTTCGAGATTTTAGGTACTTATTGTTATTCTTAAAGGATATTTTTGTTTAATCTTTTAATGACTTTTTTCCCAGTGGTCAATTTAACTTTAACTTTTTATATTTTTTAACTAAGGACTCATTCAGACTAGCTACTTTTAGTAGTAGCGATAGGCGTTTGTTTAATTTAGCGACTCTTTCTTGTTTTTCGATGCATTTAGATGTCAAAAGTGCCAAAATGTAGTCACGCTAGTCTGAATAAAGCCTAACTGACTTAAAATTATCAGTGCCGTTCATTATTCCACATTTTACAAAGATCTTTTCTTAGTTGTTTGTAAAATTCGTCATTTTAGATCCAGTAGTTTCGTTTAGATATTTTTAGGTTTTAGGACTTGTAGAGTATTTATGAAATAGGCTACCTTGACCGGGGAAGTAGGTAGCACCCTCACCACTATTTCGGGGTTATATTTTCGAGGCTACTATATGTCGAGGCAACCAGTTTATAGTATTTATTTATTTATTTATCTTTATTGACCACAATACAAAGTACTTATACAACAGGCGGCCTTAATGCTACATGCATTCCGTTCCAGTCAACAATTGGGAGTGCAAAAATTCACGAACACAGCTTGATAAAATAAAATTTTCTAAATTGCAAGCATTAATTCGACAGGTCCGGAAATCGAGTGGCTAGCAATGGTCACTTTATCCCAAGGGCCGCGGGTTCGAATCCTGCGCAAGGCAAACATTTGTGTGCATGAACATGTCTGTTTGCCTTGGTCTGGGTGTTTTCTATGTATAATAAGTATTTACAAAAAAAAGTATTTAAGTATATTTATCAGCAATCTAGTACCCATAGTACAAGCTTCGTTGCTTAGTTTGGGACTAGATGGCGTTGTGTGATAAAAAAATAATCGGTTCGTAAAATACCTATGAAGAGGTCTAGGAAAAACAATTTTTTTTAATGACGTTCTTCAAATTATCGAACCAAAAAAATTATAGGTATTTTTGAGTACCTTGTCTAGTTAAATCATATCTTCAATACACAACTAGAATTACTTCACTCGAGAAAAAAAAAAAATTAAAATTCCACTTTTTTAAAACAAATAACTTATTTTAAACTTACTTCTGACACGTTTTAAGATTTGAAACTTAATTAACCTTTTAGTTATTAATTGAACTAGTCAATTCATTCAGAATAACTTTAGAAAGATTACATGGCATTTTTATATCATATTTTATACACGAAAATACGGAGTCAAAGCGTGAGTTCGCGTTACTCAGTCCGGTCGCAGACCTTTTCGACGTCGGACGTGTGTCAAATTTTCCGCCATCACCGCCGCGCTCGCAATTCGATTACGTAGAATAATTGTTGGTGAAAATGGGTAACAAACGCAATAAAAAAAGGAAAAACAGTGTGGAACCATTTCTTGTTGGACCAACTATTATGCACAAAATAAGTATTCCTGTTGGCACAACTACTTTTTTTGCTGTTTCGTAATGGTTTTCGGATGGTTTTCAGATGGTTTTTGGATGGTTTTCGAATGGTTTTCAGATGGTTTTTGGATGGTTTTCGGATAGTTTTCAGATGTTTTTGGATGGTTTTCGAATGATTTTTAGATAGTTTTCAGATTGTTTTTGGATGGTTTTGGGATGGTCTTCAGATGATTTTTGGATGGTTTTGGGATGGTTTTTGAATGGCTTTCAGATGGTTTTCTGATGTTTTTCCAATGGTTTTCGTATGGTTTTTCAATGGTTTTGTGATGGTATCAAGATGTTTTTGGGATTGTTTCGGGATGGTTTATGGTATGAATGAGAAAATCTTTTAGGATTATTTTCGAATGTTTTTAGAATGAATTAGATATTCATTTAGGATTATTTTCGAATGTTTTTGGTTTATAGGTTCGATTTATAGGTATAGCTTTACAATTGTTTTTGGATAGTATTCACAGTTTTGGGGTAGTTTTCTATTATCCGATGTTTTCTTTAAGGGTTTGAACTACATAATGTATATTTTAGGCGAAATAACATTTTAGAGAAGTGGCGAATGAGACGATTTACTTTCTACAAAGACGACTTACGTTTGCAACGTTTTAAAAATAGTACATTTACTAAAATATTCTTTGATATCACTGTATACTTGTAATAAGAGATGAGTATAATGATGACTGCGGATATTGTGTATGTCAAACGGATTTATTATTTGACAGACAAGAAGTTGTTATTTTACTAAGCTCATCATGTCTTTCAAAATTATTTATAATAAAGGTGGGAAGATTGCACTATGTGACGACTATATCATAGCCATTTGGTGCGAGAGCATTCCTAACTCACCCCAAAACTATTCCAAACTCACCCCAAAAGCATTCCAAACTCACCCCAAAACTATTCCAAACTCACCCCAAAACTATTCCAAACTCACCCCAAAACCATTCTTAACTCATCCCAAAACCATTCCTGAGTCACCCCATAACATGCCTCTTATACAGTGTTGCACACGAATGTACTTAATTGTGGTGCCAAAGGGAACTATTTAATGACAATTATCTGGTTGTGCCATAGTTGTGCCAACAGGAATACTTTTAGTTGTGCTAAAATTAGTTGTGCGTAGCAGTGGGTCCTGTTAGACCAAAATAAATAACCATAACTAAAATCATAACCAAACAATCCCATTATTTAGTTACAATTTTCAGATAGTTTCATACCAAAAACATTCGAAAATAATCCCAAAACCATCTTGAGACCATCACAAAACCATTGAAAAACCATCCGAAAACTATTGAAAAACAATCCCAAAGACATCAGAAAACCATCTCAAAACCATCCAAAAACCATCTGAAAACCATCCAAAAATAATCTGAAAATTATCTGAAAATCATTCCGAAACCATCTGAAAACCATCCAAAAATTATCTGGAAATCATCCCGAAACCATCCAAAAACCATCTGAAAACCATCCAAAAATAATCTGAAAATTATCTGAAAATCATCCCGAAACCATCCCAAAACCATCTGAAAACCATGTCTATTTCATTTTTCATATTTGGTTCCAAATAAAAGTTGTTCATAATCTTCATTTTATATTCATTCATATTTATTAAAAAATAATTGTAGGCAATTATTATTTTATTACAAATTAGAAAACTTAAAGTTTCGGTACTGCATATTTTTACACTATGTGCGCAATGATAAGAAAAGACGCTCGGTTGTCGCAACGTGACGCGAGGCGCGGCCCGGGGCGGCGGGGTCGACTTCGCGCTTGGGTCGCTGGACCTATGGCGCCTTATTTAGACCATGCCATTTTATTGCCTGTGGCATACAATAATGTCAAAGCAATAATTAACATGCATCGTCTAAACGACAGTTGCTTACAATTTTTATTGCTCCCACTAGATTGGATGCAATTATTGCTCTTGAATGTGCAAGAAACTGGCGTCTAACACCCCTTCCACACGGCCCAATCTAATTGGCCAATTTGTATACCTGTCCTTTTCTTTAGATATCACCAAGAGCAGGACAATAGATCAAATTGGCCCAAAAATTGGGTGCGTGTGGACGGGGTGTAAATGCGGCCTTACAAGATTTTTACAACGTCGGCAACGCGCGAGTGATGCTCACGATGTTGCAAGCGTCCATAGGCTTCGGTGACCGCTCACCATCAGGCGGGCCGTAAGCTTGTTTGCCACCTTATAGGTATAAAAAAAAGTTGCTAGAGTCTACCATTCAAGACAACTTTACTTATCTGATTATAGGTATGTGCACGTTCCAATATTGTCTCCGAAACCCCAAACATTTACATGTAAAATATATGCTTATATTATGTGACGAGGTCTCCAGAGAGTCTGGCAATCAGTGCGAGCGCGGCTCGTTTGAAACCCATTAAGGATAAATTAAGGCAGATCACAACTCGTATGCAAATGCACCACCTGGGTATCTAAATAAAATTGTAGGGAAACGCTAATAAGATGTTTAGATGCGGGCGAGATTGCTTTTGCGAGTGCTATAACACAATATATAATTTTAAACAAGTCTTTAATATAAGATTTAAATTCATACTGACGTCGGTCGCACTTATAGTAGAGAAGTTAAGTTGTAACATGATCTGAATTAGATTTTAAAAAGATTTTATTAAATTAACAATAACATTTAACAAATTAATGCTTTTCAAACAATCATCTGATTTTTAATTTTATATATTATTATTATATTGGCTAGAATCTTCTGTAAGGTGGAGGTCCTTCTCCAGTCGGGCTGCCCATTATTCGCTGAGCCCTATCTATGTTTGACTAATAAAAAACTAGTTATACTCATTGTCACGCTGTTGGTCTTCGTATTAAACAAATAAAAAAAAAAAAAAAAAAAAATGAATCATAATATAAAAAGTTCGGGTTGACACGCATTAATTCTCATCGAAATTGAGTTACGCATCAGATTCGAAGTAGATTTACATGCATGACTGATGACTGCCGCACTAACGATACTATGATGTTGGACGCGGGCCACCCTTTTGTGCAATTTTTTAAAGCAAGGGCTAAGTAT
The DNA here is from genome assembly GCA_905163395.2 of Endotricha flammealis. Lineage (NCBI taxonomy): Eukaryota > Metazoa > Arthropoda > Insecta > Lepidoptera > Pyralidae > Endotricha > Endotricha flammealis. Next base: position 5,346,137 of record LR990865.1, read on the forward strand.
ATTTCTTTAGGGTTGCCACTGTGGATACAGGAAGTATCAAGTTAGTAGATATATTTTTGTGGTCCCTCCATATAATTATTTGTAAATACAAAAAAAAAGTACTCAATAATACACATACTTCAGTTACCTAAATAGTGCGATATCAACTGGAATTGTTTTTGCACCACAAATATTTTTATAAAGTAGGTGCGATTAGTAACCAAAGTAAATTAAAGCTAAGTCTCAAGATTTTCTTAAAGTCAAAAGTTTTTATTCAAATTGGCATAGGAAAATTAATAAATTTTACACATTGTGCTCAAGCTATGTTGAATCGTCTTTTCCTGCCACCAGTTCAGACAACACTAAAACTAAACTGCGTCATGTGCTGATATAGAGGTAGTTATTGTCATTATTTGGTTCTTTGGAATGTACGTAATAAAATCTTCTATTGCTAAATTGCACTGCAAAAAATAAATAAATATATCATTAACATAGATGCTAATTTCTGTAGTGTACTCTTGATGTTCAATGTACGTTGTAATTTGTGTGTAATTTTTATACTGTTTTGATTTATAAAAAAAAATATTGCCTTAAGTTTTTTTTGTATGAATATTTTGAATGTCGCCAACCCTAGCCACCATTAATCTCTCTGTCGCAATACTGATACAATTAGGTAAAAGATTGAATATTAAGCGCCTACCATTAGGGCGCGTGCACACCCGAGATAAACGATCTACTCCTGTTACGCAGACGGAAGAAAAATGATATGAAAGAACACAGTACATATTGAGAATTGGGAATGAAAAATGTACGGGTTTATTTCTCTCAGTTCCTATGAAAGGAAATGGTATTTTGAGACTATCATAAACATTAACGAGGAAATAAGCTAAGATTAGCCCATTGCCTTAATGGTTAAATTAAAATATATTTAATTATTTAAATTATAAAGTTCGGACGGTTGGTTAGCTAGATAGACCGTCACAATATTTTATCATTAAAAAAAAAACATGCCTTATTACGCGAACAGTTTGACAGGGTTATTTCTTTCTGAGTCTGTCACGTCGAAAGGGAGAAATGGATTGATAAATATATATTTTTTTACAAGAATATTTTAAAGTCTGAAGAATATTATGAGTAGCTGTATACAACTTATTGGCATTTTTCCTTGACCACGCGATCGAAACGGGTAACAAACAACGCGTTTCGATGTTATGTATTGTGCCTGTTATGTAACTGTAATTCAACGAACCCTAATTAAACTTAGCTGTCTAAACAGCTAATATCATTACCGTGTAGGCACGCATGGTTGCACCTCAATCCGAGGCGCCCGCCTCACTGAGATATGGGGCTTATAAAACAATATAGATGTGAACAATATTAATTATCAGGCCGGCTGAACGATTCCTTTGTAAGCCGGTTTAATAACAAGGGTATGTGTGCATTTCACAGCATATTTTAAAACGTAATTGAATTTCTATGGTGGAAAGAATGCACGGTTATTAATATAAGATGGTGGATGGTTTTACTTTTATTTAATTAGAGAGGGTATTTACGTTTTATGGAGAGCGTTGATAGGCTGTTGTGGAGGTCTTATGGTAGGTAGTTGCTCCATATAAAAAATATAAAAAGTAGGTTCAACCCCTTAAGGTAGCAAACGGCACACGAACGATGAAGTTTTTCTTTGATGCTAATTAAAAAAGCAGAAATCTCTGTGTGTAAATTTATTGAGAACATTATTACCTACATTTACAACACAATTTCCAGGTCAATTCGCTCGGAACAGGCAGCTCAAATCATTATGACTCTTTAGGCTATTTTTTTCGCAAACTGTTGTCGTTTTACATTCATAGACTTTGATACTTACTTTTAAAATTGAGAAAGTCTGTGTTATACGCCATATAATTCATTATTGTATATTTATAAACAGTATATAAAAGATACATAAAAGATTGCGCAATGAGCAAATATATTTTCTAAGCGGTAAAGACTAGTTTGTAATACAGTATATAAGTAAGTATCTTCAAGTCATTTAGTTTTTAGGTTTTCTTTCGCCATTTCTTTTACCAGTGGTCATTTTGCTTTTGTTTCCGAAATGCTAGTCGTTTAAAGAGTAGATAAATTATAAATTAATAATATACCGGGAACTCCACCTGTTCACCTGTGACCACGGCCGGTGTAACCTGGTCGAAACGTCAGGCAATATCAAGGTATGATCGCGTTAATTCCCGGTATATTATTAATTTATAATAATGCAACGCGAAAGTTTAAAAGTTAGTAGATAAATTACTCAAATCATTTATTACTGTTTGTACTCTCTGAGAAGAGAACGTGTTCGTAAAAACAAATTCTCTGAAAAAAAAATTTTGAATTTAGAATTGCAACAGAGGCAGACAGAATGTTACAAATCTATCAATAGCAGACAAAAGAAATAAATGTATAATGACGTCGTCGGTCAGAGTATCGGGTCTCGTTTCGTAGAGAAATCAATTTGCTTCCCCTCCAATTGACGGGAATGGGCGGGACTCGTCTTGTTAATAAATTCAAATTTATTCGTTGATCGCGTCGTCTTGCAGCTAACGTATTTAAAAACTGATTAGGAGTTAAATTGACACAGTATGAACTTTTTGTGTGCGACGCTCAGCGGTATAATCAAAAACGTGATTATTCAATTTTCATTCAAAATTCGGAACGTCCCTATTCAGATTAAGTTGCCAACTTTCTGATTTGTAAATAAATAGGCTGAGAATATTATAAAAAAACTTTCTCTATAGAAAAGTTATTGGATATTTTCAATTTATTTGTGAAAATTTTCAAGTCTGTAATATTTTCTAAAAAAGATTTTCGTTTTATTCGATTTGCACGTCACCTAATAAATTGATGTTTTATTGTACAAATGGAATTGAAAATGGTATTTTGTGAAAAAATATATTTTTTTATTTTTTTTATTTTTTTATACCACACAGGTGGCAAACAAGCATACGGTCGGCCTGATGGTAAGCCGTCACCGTAGCCTATAGACGTAAGCAATACCGGGGGTATCACTCACGCGTTGCCAACCCTCCCAACCCCCCCAAGTGGAGCTCTGGAGACCTTACTCACCGTAGGAACACAACATGGCCGAGACCAATGCTATTTGGCTACGATCTTCTGTAAGGTGGAGGTCCTTCCCCAGACGGGCTGCTCCGATTTGAGCGGATTATCCGCTGTGCCCTACCTCTCTCAAATATGATTTTAACCTAAATATTTGCTATAAAAATATATAAGTATAACAGGGTCACGAAGGAAAAAGACAACCAAAATCCCATGAATACAGTGCATTTTAGTTTATATTCCATCATTCAATTTTTGAAACACATTAATATAAGTTTTAATTACATATTAAGTTCAAAGTCGTTAATTATTATTTAGTCGGTATTAAGTTCAATCTCTTTTTTTTTAGTTTGACAATGACAGCTATAATTCAAAGTACCATATAACTTTTAAAAATGCGTTTCACAAACTGGCTGCATTACCACAGATTACTTAATAGTTACTTTGGCATTACTATCAAATGTACAAAATAACATAATAATGTTAATTAAAAAGTAAAATTGTATCTTCACATCGCGGAGGAAAACTAGAAACGCTTTGAAACAAAATCGAGATTAAATTTACATTGTTTCCTCTATGGCGTCTGTTATGTTGCGTTCATAAGAGCAAATGTTTGGTCCCTGAGGGCCCCACGGTGAACGGGAGGCAGAATCACCCATGCACTTGGAAGTTATGATAATTATGTTCAGAATAATCCGCCCAAAGCAAATGCACAAAAGTCAAGATGGCGTGCATACATAATGTAGAAGTCGGGAATGTTAATATAAACATTAGTACAAAATAATAATCTGTATAGTGTCTTTTCAATTACTGAAGGTGTGATCAAAAATAATACAACAACAATCAAATAATATCATAGATACAGTACAACTAGAATTCATTATCAAGAGGTGGAACAATTTTAAATAAATTAACACATAAAATAATTTAAAATAGGTATCTACTCTCACCTGAGATTTAAAACTATTTGTTATATTCTTTTGTTTTTTACTTTTCTAGAACTTTCGGTAGCGCGATTGCATTTGTTTTTTTTTTCTTTTTGAGATTGGAAGGTTGTAAGGTGAAAATCACATTTAAATTCACTATCATGTTTCACATCTTCTTTCTAAAACCAACTAGAGTCTATTAACTAATTTCAGTTATGCTTCAATTATCTCAACATTATTTAGTCTGCTAATGAGAAAAGAAAAATCTTTTTGAAAAAAATTCGGTACAAAATGCTAAGTTTATTTATTATTTTACGACTTTCAGATTTGAATTTTTTGTATTAGTCCAAAAGCAAACCGAGGTATTTTTTTCTCTTCCTTACATATTATAAAACAAAGTCCTCCCGCGCGTCTGTCTGTCTGTCTGTTCGCGATAAACTCAAAAACTACCCAACGGATTTTCTTGCGGTTTTCACCAACGTGTAGCCTGGTTCATCAGGAAGGTTTATGTATAAGATTTGTCAGGATTTTGTGTAAATTGGCTGAAATATAAAGAGTGTCGGAAAAAATCAACCCGCTTGGGAGCTGTCGACGAAAACGCTGGCTAAACCCTTTGAGATATAACAAAACAAAAAATATAGGATATTCCTCTTATTTAGGTCTCTAAAAAAGTCTGCAATAGCATATATTTATCGTTTACGGATAACTTACTATAAAATAAAAAGCGATTTCCGAGTATTAATGCGGAAATTGGACACCGATTTTGACGTATACAGTATTAATCCTTATCCAGTTAACTACGTTAGTTACATTAAGCATTTCATGTACATTATTATAATCTTTACACCATATACTTTAAATAGATACTTTAGAAGTTATAGCAAAAAATTTACTCGCTTGCCGAAATTAATTCAAGTTCTTTCTATTCTACGCTATGGTTACGTTTTCATCAAATTATAAATATCGCGCGAAAATTAAAGCACTTTAAATCTATTACGCTAGGTGGCGCTGTTTAAAAATCTATACTAATATATAAAGCTGAAGAATTTGTTTGTTTGTTTATTTGAACACGCTAATCTCAGGAACTACTGGTTCGAATTGAAAAATTCTTTTTGTGTCGGATAGTCCATTTATCGAGGAAGGCTTTAGTTAGGCTATATAACATTACGCTGCGACCAATAGGAGCGAAGCATCAGTGAAAAATGTTGCAAAAACGGGGAAAATTATTAGGGCTTCCGTTGCGTGCGCTGCATAAACGGTTCAAGTTACCCAAAAAATATGTATGGCGCTCAACCTAGAAAGCTGGAATTTTCTATAGAGGTTCTTTTGACAAGGATAAAGATGGGGTTTTATAGAAATCCCACGGGAAAGGGCGTAATAGGACTATAAGTGTATTATCGTAAGCGCACAACCTAAAAAGCTGGAATTTTGTATAGAGGTTCCCTTTATGATATTGACAAAGAGAAATACGGCAATTTATAGAATTCCCACGGGATAGGGAGTAATAGGACTGTAAGTGTATTATCGCAGGCGCACAACCTAGAAAGCTGAAATTTTGTATAGAGGTTCCCTTTATGATGTTGACAAGGATAAAGACGGCAATTTTTAGAATTCCCACGGGAAAGGCAGTATCCACGCGGGCGAAGCCGCGGGTACAGCTAGTATACGAATATACATTTCTTGAAACGTAGATCAAATGTCACAAGAAATATTTATGATTCAAATTAAAATTCTTAATCGTACGTGACTAACGCCGTATAAGGATTACGCTCTAAGCGTATCACGGCGTAGTAGAGGGGTTATCTTGAAGGGCGGTAAGGGATTTGTAGGGCTGTCAGTCAATTTAACGCCTCGCCACGAACTGACCGCCTTCAACCCCAGGGTAGTATCTTGATGACCACCAAGGAAGTGTGGCTTCTGACACCTCGTGTTTAGTACAAGATAGAAACGCAAGCGTGATAGAAAAAAAAAATATTTTTACAATATTTTATCCCACAACTAAACAAAGTTATGTCAACGTTTATATTAAAATAAATAAATATATAGGGACAATTCATACAGATTGAGCTAGCCCCAAAGTAAGTTCGAAACTTGTGTTATGGGATACTAACTCAACGATATTATATTTTATAACAAATACATAATATAGATAAACATCCAACACCCGTGGCCAATCAGAAAAAGTTCGTTTTTCATCATGACCCGACCGGGGATCGAACCCGGGACCTCCTGGGTGGCGGTCTGGCGTGGTAACCATTACGCCACGGAGGTCGTCAACAATAAGATGTCAATATTAAGATGAATGCGAAAACTTGATGGAAAAAAAAATACGTCACGATATTAAATAAAATCGCAACAAAAAATATACAATTCTATGATATGAATGCATATTGTACCATGTGTGTTTGGTACTAATTAGTAGCGAGATGGGCGGACGATATCTATACTAATATTATAAAGAGGAAAGATTTGATTCTTTGTTTGTTTGTTTGCATTGAATAGGCTCCGAAACTACTGGTCCGATTTCAAAAATTATTTCACCAGTAGAAAGCTACATTATCAGGGAGTGACATAGGCTATAGCTTTTCCTGAAATTCAATGTGGTTCCCACGGGAACTGGTCCGGAACATCACGCGGACGAAGTCGCGGGCAAAAAAGCTAGTAGTTAATAAAGTCGCAAGTCGTACCTGGATCAGAACGGCACAAGACCGAAATGGTTGGCATACAATAAGAGAGGCTATGCTCAGTAACACGGGCTGAGATGATGATGACGTGTAAATAACAACCTAATCAAGAAAGAGGTATAATCTTCCGCTATCTCTTATTTTATACACCAACTTACCAACTGACCCTTTGAAACCACATAGAAACTATTCCGATGAGGGACGACATTGATGCTGTTAATTAAATCTCCTTTCTTGGCAATAATTCCAGAAATTAATAGAACCTATTTCAATATGTGGTCGAATGAATTGAATTGTTTTAATTAATTTTGGGTATGCCCTAACTATGATTAAAATGTGAGGGCGGAGGAATGGTTTGTTAAATAGTTTGACATTCTGTAATATGGGAGCACCTGAAATATTTCGCGATCAACTCATAACCTTTTTTTGATTTATTTATTGCATTACATGTGACACATACATTATATTACTGTGCATAATACATAGCAGTTATCTACACGCACCTTACAATAGGTATAGCAACCTTACCTTAACACCTTGGGTATAGCAACTTGAGTAGAAAAAGATTTTTTTTAGATTATTTTATAACACGTACTATCAAAAACACGACATTTTTAGCAAAACTTCCGTCTGTTCGTGTAACCAGGACTTGCATGCAACGGTTGTTATTGTTGTTACACATGGTCAATGGGCAAGGACGGAGATTGCCATTTCTGTCTCACATTACAAGCCAAATTGTGTTAAACTCTACATAAGGCAGAATTATATAGATAAAGTGTAGTTTGTTTTGACAGAAGTATATCGGTTTCAATAATTAGTATGGCTAGGGTTACATATGTAACGTGTGTCGTGGCGCGTGATGACTGAGTGTGTATGATGTTTACTAACAAACCTATGAAACCGATATCCTTTTGACGCGACGCGACACACCACACCCTAACTATACAAAGTATAACTGTGGCATAAGTAATAGTTTATGGCGTCGCTATGAAACCTCGCCCTCAAGTTCTGGTTAATGTACTGAACTTCAAAAAGTTACAAACTTTCTGTAGCTTTGTAACTAGACGTTTTTAACAAAACTGATTATCATCCACTTTCAAGCTGATCTTTTACAAGTACCGTTCATTTTGTCTTAATCAAAAACCCATTTTTTGACATTGGAAATGTCTTTTCGTTCGCTTCAGTATAGGCTTCGATTTCACGAAAAAGTGCGATCCCCTTATATCTCGGAGAGTTGTGAAGATATGATATTCATAAAAAGCTCAAAAGACGCGTATTCACGAGAGCTGTAAGGTGCAAAAAGAATTATTTGAGAAAGTCAAAAACAAAAAAAGTTATGGCCGAAATTGTGAAAATAAATATCATTTCTTTCCGAATTTTTGATTTTGACGCTCGATATTTTGGAAACGAAGAATGATATCAAAAATTTGAGAAAAACTCGTCTGGACAATTTAGTCAGCTATAGTTTGAGCCTAAAACAAAGATGATCGGGTTAAGGGTCTGCCCTGTAGCTTAACCTTTTTGAACAAAGTCAAAAACGTTATAGTTTTATTTTGTAACCTTTTCCTTATCCCGACTTTATCGTCGCTCATCATCATCATCATCATATCAACTCATAATCATCCCATTGCTAGGATACGGGTCTCCCTTCAGTCGAAGGCGATTAGAGCGTACTCTGCTACGCTGCTCCAATGATGGATTGGCAGAGGCCGGTGTTTTCAAACCGCTCTAAGGCCACCGACTTGGCCTAACGACTGTCATCCATCGATAACAGCCGGGACCGATGGCTTAACCCTTTTTAGGACATAAGCATCTAGGGTAGATAAAAAAAACTATGTTTTTAGATTGTTTTTTTTAATGTTTTATGTAATGTAAACACGGTGGTAAAAATATTCCCTCTGCCCGTGTGGCTTGAGGTTCTGAGGTCTGCTGAGTACCAGATATATTGGGTAAAATTTCAAATCTTGCTGCCCACCTAGAACGATCGCGTTGGGATGGGACGACGGAGGACGGAGGGATAGATAAAAAATTAACAGATGAACTGCCAGGTTCGACTTTCGAGAGGTATTATGCTGCTAGGTGGATCAGGTGTCGGTGCCATAGGCCCGTCATCGTTCAATACAGTATCAAAACCATCATCAGATACATCGGGAAGACAAAATATGTCTTCCAATTCGTTGACTATTTGTAAGTCTATATACATATAATAAAACAGTAGACCCCGATATGTCTGAACATATTTGGCAAAAATGGAGAGGGAACAGTTAGAGAAAGGTAACAAAAGCTAAAAAAAAATTTTTTTTGTCTGTCTGTTTGAACGCGCACATCTTCTAAATTACTGAATGGATTTTAATACTGTTTTAACTTTTTTTTTTTTTTTTTTTTTTTTTTTTTTTTTACGTCAGAAAAATGCTTTGTGGCAGCCCCACCGCCCGGGGAGCACGCGGTGGGGACTGTGGAACTTACCACTAAAAAACTGACGGGATGCCTCTTGCCCTGTGTGGCGGGGCCACGGGAAACTGGGATACAACCGCGACCCCGCCAGGGCCGTCCGGCCAAGGTACCAGCCGGACCCGCTCGCCCCCGATACGCTCCGTCAGCAGTACACCGCATCCAGGTGCACTGCCGACACCGAGGACCATCGCTCCCTCAAGACGACGGGCCTTCCCCGGCCCGCCGTCTCGGCTGGGCTATGGTCCCCGTCCACTCGGCGATCGCACCCACTGTGCCGACCGCCAGCCAACGGCCACACCACACTTATTCAGCGTGGCGCGGCCGTCAGCTCCGCTCGTGATTTTTATAGAGGTTGTCTTCCTCGCGGCCCGGGCGGTTAAGCCAAGGCCCCCGGCCCGTGGGTGGAGGACCCACGGGTTACGGTATGCGCCGCACGCCGGCTGGTAAGGCCGGCGCCCACTAGGGCGTCCGCGTCAACCCGCGAGCCGAGCGCAGGGAGTGGACACACCCGTCCGCCTGCAACCCGCACCCGGCGAAACGCAGGGACCGGACCCCGCTCGTCCCCCTCAACCCGCGGCTCGCCGCAACTCGAGCGCAGGGAGGGGACCCACGTGTCGGGACTTCAGCCGCCGGCAAGGACGCGCCGGCGTTGCCCGGGGTGGACCACGTGGAGGTATCCCGACAACCACCCCAAAGGTCTCTACCCTGACTATGTAAGAAAAAAAATATTTCTCGCACTTACAAACTTGAGACTTGGTACACCATAACTACCGACAACAGACTAAACCGGACCGGACCGAACCGAACCGAACCGGACCGAACCGAATCGAACCGGATGTCAGGAATAAAAGTAAAAATTCTTAGGCTGTTGAAAATTTAAATGAGGGTTCATTTAAATTTTCAACAGCCTAAGAATTTTTAAATTGTCACTCACTGCAGAGTCGGAATCGCCCGATATCTCATAACGACCATTTTTAAATTCAGTAGCACTGTGTGTGTGTATGAAAGTTTTTTTTACTTTTACTTTTTCAGTGATCGTTCAATATCCGCTGAGATTAGTAGTGTCACTCGTGACCGCGAGTACCAACAGTGAAAAGTGCTTACGCATCACAACAAAGTCGTCGCGTCGCGAACGACCGAACCGCGATGACCTAGAATAAAACTTCGTGCAAGGTATGTAGTGTACATACAATATATAACTCTGTTAAGGCGACGTTCTCACTACCTTAACAATGAGTACTCCAACCAAATCAATCTCAATAAAAACTGATACAGAGCGATTATTATATGACAATTATAAGGCAGAAAGGGATGAACGTCTGAAACAGGCGAGCCTTATCGAAGACCTGAGGAGTCAAATCGCAAACCTACAGCAGCAGCTACAAAGTGCTCTGGAGCTTAAGCCGGCGACAGTCCCAGAGGCGCCAGTTCATGCTGTATATGATACTGACGAGGAAGAACTGGCAAGAGAAACAGAATGGATAAGAACAAAATCCCGTAAAAAAAGGAGAATGAACTCATCACCCTCTGCCTCGCCGCCAGAAAAGGAAAACACAAACCCGGAAAAGGTAAAGAAAGTTCCCCCGCCGCCTCCCATCATAGTGGATGGCATAAAAAATTACCAAGATTTCTATGACTTTTTTTGTCAAGAGATCAATCAGCTGGCACATTCACTATAAAGATGCTGAACGGTGACAGCGTCAAAATAAACGCCTGTAATGAGGAGTCGTACAGAGCTGTGGTACATATACTAACCACCAACAATTGCCTTTGGCATTCGTACGAAAATAAGCAGGAAAGACCAATTAGGGTAATGGTAAAAAATTACCCTTTACATGCAAGCCAGAGAGAATTGTAGAAGATCTTAAGTCTAAGGGCTTACAAATTGAAAATGCCGTGAACAAGTTAAGTTGGAAAAGTAAAGAGCCACTAAACATGTTCATGCTAACCTTCAGCAATAAGGAGGAAATCAATAAGATTTATGAAATTAAATCAATATTAGGATGCGTAGTTGATATACAACCACTCAAATCGCCAAAACTCATTCCTCAATGCAAGAGATGTCAGGCTTACGGACACACCCATATGTATTGCTCTAAAGAGCCAAGGTGTGTAAAATGCACCGGTCGTCATCTGACCAAAGATTGCACAAAACCTCTACAAGAAAAACCAAAGTGTGTACACTGCGGGGAAGCTCATCCAGCTAACTAACAGAGGTTGCATGGTAGCCAAAGAGATGCAGAAACCAAGAAATAAGTCTGCCAAGAAACAGTCCACCCACAGTAAAACAGCTCTTATCACACTGCAAAAATCCAGTGAAAAGATAAATACAATCGTAAGTAAAAATGTGTCTTACGCCCAGACTGCTGCTAAAAATTCAATGAGTTCTCAACGCCAGCAAACTAATTCAAACGAGAACAAGCTAGACGAAATATTAAAGCTCGTGTCTTTGTTTGATGCCCGCTTGAAAAAAATTGAAAACAGCACGAAAAGTGCTACTCCTATTGCCAAAAAATGATTGACCACCTTAAGATCATGGCCTGGAACTGTAACGGACTACTGAACCACCAGAACGAATTGCAAGTAGTCCTAGATATAGAAAACATTGATGTGTGCTTAGTGTCAGAAACACATTTCACAAAACAATCCCACGTCACATTCAAAGGCTATAAAGTCTATCAAGTATTACACCCAGCAAATAAAGGAAGAGGTGGCAGTGCTATCATTGTTAAAGAAAAAATCCAACACCAGGAAGATATCAAACATGAAACACCAGAGGTTCAATGTATAGCAGTCCGCTTGAACACAAAACAGTATTCCTTAACTGTGGCAGCTATATACTGTCCACCTCGTTATACTATCCATAAAGACGAATATATCAATATATTACAAACACTTGGTGAAAGATTCATATTAGGAGGCGACTTCAATGCTAAGAACACGCAGTGGGGTTCCAGACTAACGACATCAAAAGGAAGAGAACTTATGCATGCCATAACAGAAATGAAATGTGACGTGGCGTCAACAGGATCTCCTACATACTGGCCAACGGACCCAACAAGAGTCCCTGACCTTATAGACTTTTTTATTTATAGAAATTTATCGTCTAATTATTTAAGAACTGAACAGAGCTTTGACATGAACTCTGATCACTCAGCTATATACCTAGAGATAAGTGAGAAAGTATTAACTAAGGAAACTAATCCACGTTTAGTCAATAAATATACTGACTGGAAGAGTTTTAAATTAGATTTAGATAGCCACATTGACCTCAGGGTACCGTTAAAAACTCCGGAGCAGTTAAATACAGATTTGGAGAAATTTGTTACTCTAATACAACAAACAGGTTGGAAAAATACTCCTAACATTAGAAAGAGAACCTCAAAAAACATCTACCCAAGAGAAATCAAAGAATTAATAACAGTAAAAAGAAGGCAGAGAAATGTATGGCACCAAACTAGATCTCCAGAAGATAAAAGAAAGTTAAATAATCTAACCAAACAGCTGAAAAGACTAATTCAAAACTATATTGACGAGTCTACTAGTACTTATCTCCAAAGATTAAGCAATGATCGTAGCACAGATTACTCACTCTGGAAAGCTACCAAGTGTATGAAAAGACCAATCAATCATATACCGCCTATCAAAACTGAACAAGGGTTGTGGGCTGTTAGCAACGAACAAAAAGCTACATTATTCGCAAAACATTTAGAGAGCATATTCCAACCACACGAAAGCGAAAACAATAGCGAATTGGTTAACGATATCATTATAAATGAAAACAGCGATAAAACCAATGAGCAAACAAACATCAGACTGGTGACTCCAAGGGAAGTCCGACGTGAAATTCGTCAACACATTAACCCGAAAAAATCACCAGGTTTTGATCTCATATCTGGCGAAATACTACATAACCTCCCGAGAAAGGCATTAGTAAAATTAACAAACATTATAAACGCAGCATTAAGGCTAAAATATGTACCTGACTTGTGGAAAGTCGCTGAAGTAATCATGATAGCAAAACCGGGAAAATCGCTGAATGAGGTTACGTCATACAGACCGATCTCCTTGTTGCCTATTATGTCAAAATTGTTTGAAAAACTGTTATTAAAAAGACTGAAACCCATAATAGAGGCGAAAAACCTGATCCCAGAGCATCAATTTGGTTTCAGAGAAAAACACTCAACAATAGACCAAGTGCACAGAATTACGAATGTCATCGAAAAAACTCTCGAAGATAAAAAAGTGATCTCTACTGTCTTCCTAGATGTAGCACAAGCTTTTGACAAGGTATGGCACGAAGGACTCATTAAAAAACTTAAGAGAATGCTACCCACACAATACATAGATATAATAAAATCATATATATCGGATAGAGTATTTAGAGTAAGGCAAGAAAATGCATATTCAGAAATTAAGGAGATAAAAGCCGGAGTACCGCAGGGAAGTGTATTAGGTCCGGTCCTGTACCTATTGTACACCAGTGATATTCCGGAATTAGATAATAACACTCTTGCAACCTTTGCTGACGACACCGCTATAATGGCAGTTGGAAGCACTCATGAGGAAGCAGCAGAGAAAGTTCAAATAGCTGTTACTAGAGTTCACGACTGGACAAAAACATGGAGAATCAAACTCAATGAAGCTAAATCAGTTCACATCAACTTTACAAATAAACACGATCAATATTACCCAGTGTACATTAATCAAAAGCGTATACCTTACGAAAATACAGCCAAGTATTTGGGTATGACGCTCGACGCGAAGCTTCGCTGGAAAGCTCACGTCAAAAAGAAAAGATGTGAACTTGATATACGGTTCAATAAGATGAATTGGTTACTAGGAAGACACTCCACCCTGTCGGTTCGAAACAAAATACTACTGTACAAACAAGTCCTAATGCCAGTATGGACTTATGGCATACAGCTGTGGGGCTGTACCAAAAAGAGCAACACTAAAATAATTCAGAGATTCCAAAATAAAGTACTGAGGGCTATTGTGAATGCGCCATGGTACATAAGAAACGACCATCTACACCGGGACCTTAACATACCAATGGTCAACAATGTCATCCAAAAAAATGCAGAAGCACATGAGAATAGATTGCTTCATCATGTGAACGTAGAGGCGATCCAGCTCCTCGACAATACGGACATAGTGAGACGACTTAAAAGAACTAAACCATTTGAATTAGTGTAGTGATTAATGACAATACTTATGTGTTAATACAGTGTAAATAAAGACACATGAACAAAGTGACTTCCCCTTAATAGAGACAGTAAGAAAAGTGCCGATGGACACATTCTTATATTACAATTTTATAAAACTAGGTCAATGTAAAATTACTCATTAGTCTATGTTTAGGCTAGATTGTAATTATATTAGCGTATTTAATAATATAATATTAGTATGCTACAAACAAAAAAAAACAAAAAAAAACTTACATTTAAAATTTTGTTTCTCTCAAATTCACTAGATGGCACTGTTAGATTCTGAATCGCACTATGAAAGTTTTTTAGTATAACTGAGATTGACTGACGATTTCAATTTTAATATAATTTTAATTTTTCAGACTGATTTGACATTAGGTATTTTGATTAGTTACGATAAAATTAAATAAAACACAGCGGCGAGCAAATAGACAATGAGCAATAAAGAACACTGATGTCTCGGGGAAAAACTATAGCAGTAGTAATAGGATCCGTCTATACTATTATAGTCATAAGCCCAATTCCACACGGGCGAAGCCGCGGGCACAGCTAGTCGTTAAGTATTTTCTACTCCTACTCATTTGCCAGATAGTCTGTAATAAGCAAAAAAGGAAATAGGCTTAACGTGGTCCGAGAGTCTCTTCGCGAGTTTTTCAAAAGCACTAATATTCTCACGGTGGCATCACAGTGCATTCTTGACAGCATCATGTTTGTTCGTAAAAACATTCATGACTATAACTTCCGTAACCGTTCTTAACTCCTAGATAAATAAAAAAATATGAAATCCACAATTTGTTGCCATAGGAATAAATTCGATCACTAGTTTCGTTTTCAAAAAAAATCAAAATATGGTGGGAAATATATTCCCGCTGCCTTATAAAGAAAGGGTCATGCCCACGGGTCGTGCCCTCCGAAGCACGGAGAAGCTCAAGATAACAAAACCTATCCAAACGCTAGCTAGGGTCGATGTTGCTTAACTTGCGTGTTCATATTAGAGTGCGACACACCACACAGCGACGCCATCGAGCTCCTCCGACGCCATCGAGCTCCTCGTCGCTCAGCGACAATATTTTTTCGAATTCCGTAGATTCATTTCCAATGTGCACGATAGTCGTGTGAAGCACGAAATCTGTGAATTTTTTTATAAGTAACAAAGTTTAATATTTTCCATTTTAAAAATATGAAAGAAAAATAACTTAAATTAGTGCCTTCCTTAGAAAGTTATTATGACTGAAAAGTTTCAAAGTGTAACTTGCAGACTGCAGAGGAACTTGCTATAATAAATTCTGCCCAGTGTTTCTGTACCTAATAAAACTTTAAGTTAGAAAACAACTATGAGTATTAATTGATTGCGGTTAGAATGTGGTTTTAGTTGAGAGAAATTTATAATTTTCCATGCGGAAATTTCTGTAATCAGAGCGCCTCGGGGTTACTTTAATTTATCGTGTCGATGTTTAGTAAAATGCAAAGACGGAGCTACGTGTTTTACTTATAGTGATCCAATGATTACTTTTTAAAATGAGTAATCGTGATTGGTATGCTGGTCTCCCTATCTATCCAAAGCTGTACTTTAAAAAAAAGAGTTTTTCGTCCTTCAAACTTTAGTATATTCTTGAGTGTGCTGATCATTTAGGCTATTAATCTAATAATATTATATTTAGAGAAAGATTTCATTAATGTTCCATTTTGTGTTTTGACAACAATTGAGGTCTTTAAATCTGCTTGAACATTATCTTTTATCTCGAACCTTTGAAAAAAGGTAAAGAAACATTTAATATTTATGTTAAATCATTGAAGTAGAGACGCAGCGTTCCTGATTTCGAGTTCGTACAAATTTAATCAGCCCGCGGCGATTATGTAAATGTGTCGCAAGTGAACGGATTTGCTCATACAAATTAGGCTTACTATTGGGTAATATGTATACAATGCGAATTTGATTGCGTGATGTAATTACGTATTGTATTTCTGAATATACAGGATAGGATATAAATGGTTAGGAAAAGTTACAAGATAATAATTCTACTCAAAATCTTAGGATTAGCATGCCATATAAAAGGACACCATTTAAACGCGTTTGATTTGACTTCACAAGGCGAAATAGGAATGTTCTTTCTAATTTATGGTAAACACCCTCTGTTATGGTGAATAGTCAGCCCTAGTCATGTCTGTCACATCCACTCGAACTGTCAGAATTGTATGTTCAAGACCTTTTCTGCGGTTATTGTAGATTCGTCACAAAGTAAATTCGCCACGGAGTTTTACTTCGTAAATTAGTAGTTATTCGTCTGACTATGAAGTGTACAATAATGACGAATTTACTCTGTGACGAATGTACAACAACCCCTTTTCTGGTGCGCTATTTTTTTGAGATTGTTTCCATAAACAATAAACAATTGCTTATTAGTTCTAAGACCGAATTAATCATAGATAGTACGTAGCGGTCGGTCGAACCCTTTTTAGTTAGTGGTCAAGAGACCCAAGTCAATCCATTTGACCGCATCTTACTCTGTTACTTTCTTAAGAATAATTGGACTGTCTTAAACTGTGCTGGGTTCAAACAGATACTAATTAACTTGAGTTGTTACTAAGATCACCCTTTATAACGACTCTCATCCTTTATAAGGAACTCTTGGTTTGCAACTAAATAGTTAAATTACTTTTTCTTGTATTTATATTTTGTAATGTAAACAAACCTACTTCTTACTCTTACTTATCATTTAATAAATAATAATAAAAATATAGGGACAAATCACACAGATTGAGCTAGCCTCGTCCATGAGCTAGCCCAAAGTAAGTTAACGATTCTATAGTTTATAACAAATACATATTCATATATATTTGTGATAAACATCCAAGACCCAGGTCAATCAGAAAAAGTTTGTTTTTTCATCATGGCCCTACCGGGATTTGAACCGGGACCTCCTGGGTGGCGGCGGCGGTCCGGCGTGGTAACCATTACGCCACGGAGGTCATCTTTTCATCATGCCGACCGAGAGTCATTTATTTTGAATCAAATATTTAATTGACAATAATTAGTACTTTATTTTTAACGTTGTAATTACCAAGATAACATTTGCAATGCAAGCATCATCATTCGATTTCATTCACGAGGAAATCGAGTGAATCGAATAGCGAATATCGAGTGCATTCTCACAATCCTTGCAATAAAATGCCAAATAAAAACACTTACGTATCAAGTCGGATTTGACTCGATATTGAAATCGGGATCTCTTTGATGGCACTGTTATGGCACAGGATAGACACTCGGATATATTTTGATTGGTTCGGCTTGGTGTGAATTTAAATTTGGTATTTGTTATACAAGTTAACGAGGCTTCAATGGCGCTTAAGATTTTATTAATTTGAATTGCGTAATGAATGGTTTTAACGAGATTCCCTTAATGCAAATTTATGTATCTCTTAATTATTTTTTGTTTCTGTTGACATTTCTAAATAAATTAAAAGTAAACAAACAACATTAACTTTATAGATTAGTTTAAGAAAATTTTATTCTTGCAATTTCTATTACCTATCGAGGTGCTGACTGCTGGCTGCTAAATTCAAAGCATTCGTAAATTTTTAAATTTATTTAAGTGTAAATGAATCATTTTCGTTGAAATTAGTTTTATAAGTACAGACGAAATATTTTTTGTTTAAGTACTATCTTTTTTATATGTTTTGTATTTATAAGCAAAATAATTACTGATCAAGGATCTTTTGAGAAAAAAATTGTTTGTTCAGCCGTTTAAAGCTCATCAGCTCTTTTCTTTAAGTATTATTCTTTTTTTTGTTGTTAAATCTTATCCTCCCGTCTGGCGGATCGGCCAGCTCATTTTTAGAACCGAACTTGTTTGTGCTATATTTACAAGTTGTCATTTTGCTTTTGTTTCCGAATTAGTAGTAGCTTGTAGAGTAGTTTAATTAAACATTAATATTTAATGTACACTTTGACTACAGAAAGTCCCTGTAAAGTGCCTCTGAATAAACGATTTGATTCTTTGATATGAAGTAACTCATTATGCGAATTGTTAGTTCTACCAAAACACTAAACCGCCGACGCCGCCGCCAAACTGACATGGCGTAGTGCCAAAACGTTATCGTATAATCTGTGCAATGTGTCACAGCCCTAAACCTTACTTTAAATGTGGTGTTTTAGAACATAAAATATAATTACAGTCAGACATCTAAATGCAAAATTGTTTACGTCTATGTAATAATTTTTGTGAATTTCTTCTTTCAAAAATATTTTCAAAATAATATTTCACACCGTTATAAATAACATTCCGCGTATTCTTCTTATAAATTTTAATGTACCTACTTATACATTGTAACTAATGAGTGGAAGAAAAAATTGCTAAATGACAATAAAGTCCGTAACTGGTTTTCTTTCGCCATTTCTTTTACCGGTGGCTATTTTTCTTGTTTTTGAAATGGTTATAACGTAGTTTATTTCCTTTATAATACAAGATGTAAATGACAAGAAAAAGTGCCTGTGAAGGTCTAATTTCAGAAATTTCAAAAAGATTGAACCGTAACTACATATAAAAAACAATATGTAATAATTGTTATTTCAAAACAGATCACCTGCGACCACGGCCGGTGCGACTTGCGACGCCAGGCAATACCAAGATCTCGTTAACTCCCGTTTTATTTATTAATCAATAATAATGCAACGCATGCGTTTAAAACTTATAAATTGTTATTTTATATGAAACGGTTAGTTACTTTTACGGGAAAATAAAGTTATATTTTTTTCAGAAATACAGAGTCAATGTAACAAAAGTATAAGTTATGCAGTAACTAATAAACACCAGTCCACTCAACATCTAACGTCATTGTCACATTACACAAATTAATGTAATAACTTATAAGCTCTTAAAATCTCCCAAAACCCCACAAAACGGTGTTAAAAACGCTTCAAAAGGAAAAGGGTGCAACGGTGATTTTTCTTAATCCGCAATCAGCCGTTCGTAGGGTAGTGGTCCTTAACTTGAGTGCGAGTAAACAGCCCAGAATGAGTGGCTCTATGTTAATTAGGAGAGGACATAAAGAGAGGACGGCCCGAGACAGGCCTGCCTTCTTCAATGTAAAGACTCGCGTATATTTGAGTTTACATTAAAAAGTTTTATCTGTTTTTTTAAATATACTATTAAAACAAGTTGTTTTAGGTTTTCTTTTTTTATTATAAAAAAAAAACTTACCTTTGGTCATGGTACAATTGCAATTTTGCGGATGATTATAATTGACATCATCAGCTCATACACAGCTCATACAACAGAGAGTATACTGTTTTATTTTGTTTTTGCTGAATAAATCAGGAGTTCGTAGGGCAGTGGTCCTTAACTTGAGTGCGAGTAAACAGACCAGAATGAAGTAACTCTATGTAAATTAGGAGACATAAAGAGCCGAGAGGCCCGAGAAAAAGCTTGCCTTCTTCAATGTAAAGACTCTCGCGTACATTTGAGATTGCGTTAAAAAGTTTTATCTGTATCTAAAAAATATACTACAAAAAAAATATATTTAAGTTTCTTGCCAGTTCTTCTTAGTACAATGCTGCCGTCTGGTGGTAGGGAAAAATATGACGATTCGAATTAGATAGTAATATGCCTATTTGATTAAAAAAAATTTGACTTTGACTAAAGGTATCTCTACCAGTCAAACATTGGGTAATGTTGTCGGGACAAAGTTGAAAGTATCTATCTCTAATAATGCATTTTTTTGTAATTGCAAGCTGGTAACGATGCTCTCTATGTGAACTCGCCTTTATCCTCTTGAAACTTTAATGACAGTGCTTCTGATGTCATAGTTTTTACTGTGTGGATCTGTAATTAAGTTCTTATTATTACGTATAAGTAAAGTTTCATGGTTTACACCTTGTTTTCTTATGGTAAAAACCTTAATGAAACTGTGTATTAAAGCTAGTTTGAAATAATTTAAATAACTCATTTTAAATACCTTCTAAATTTAAAAAAATATAGTTATTGATTTAATAAAAAGCATAACCAACTTATTTTACAAATACGAAATTTCACGCAAAAACGACGATATTTCGTACACCGGTATACAACATGGTTTAAGACATATTATGATAGTTTTCATTCCCAATGTCCAGGAACGTGAATATCGCAGGTACAGACAACTTTTTTATTTCAGGAAATACTTTACGTATTCGCCTACCGACGCCTCTGTTCTCCTAACAAAAACAGTTTCTCTGACTCAAACTCACGCACTATCTCGCTCTATTCTTATTTTGTAGGAGTGAGACAGAGCACTTGAGATTGACATGAGATTGTTACCGTGGGGGCTGAGCCTAATTGATAGGATTATGTCGGACTCGCAAAACATAAAAAAACAACTCGTGTCTAGTACAGTCAGGTGCACGTCGAGCTTTACACTTACAGTACAATTTTGGCTCTTATGACATAGAACTTAAGAATAGTACAAAGGTCGGCCTGCTCTTGACTGTACAATATAAAAAAAACACGTGTGAAACATAATGTTTCTATAATAGTAAGTTTACAACGTCCAACTTTCATCCGTTAGCGACACAATGCGCCTTTGCTAACAGACTGGTAATTACCAGTCTGCAATTCCAATTGCGCTCTCTGTGTGAACACTGCATTACTCCCTTGGTACGGTAATCGCAACCCTTCCGATGTCACGCAGCTTGTCACTAATTAGCTACAGATTTTATCTTTCCTTTGCCACGTCAAGGATACTAAGGGGAAAGGGATTTGTCGTCTAACTACAGTTAATAAGTTGATTGTGTGTCTGTTAATGTTGATAGAAAAACTATTGAGAGCGGTAATAGCTTAATGAAGAATAAAATATTAACCGAGTGCTCTTATTCTTGTAGATTCTTATCTCTTTTGTTGTTTTCGTTGAACCGATATATGTACCATTTTTATTTCGAAAATATATATAAAAGAAAACTTTTCGCCTTACGCCCCAAAATTTTAAAATTTCGACCCAGGTTGGATGATGAAATCCCAGCTGGGGCGAAATTTTTAAATTTAACTTCAGTGTACACTTATTTTTAAAATAGGAAGCAACATTTTTACTTCTTCAACTTTTATTTCGAAAAAAATATTTTGACTCGAGTGTACTCTCGTTTGAAAATGTAAGTAACAAATTATATTTTCTAAATATGATGGTTTGTTACTCACTTGAATGATTTGCTTGAAACGTACAACACAGCTTGCGTTCGTTTTTACCGGTTTTTAGTCGTCTTTATCCCTTTGAATCATTAATCGTAGTCTCGAATGTCTCACAGCTTTTTGTGAAGGCAGGGTCTCCTAATTAGGTTTGGTATTATCCGTTCCCGGATAGAGTGCAAAGGGAAAAACCGTTTTTTGCTAATCTTACAGAAAGATTTTACTGGAGGATATTTTATATTGATTTCCATAATTACTTTATTTAACAATAAATATTAAAATTTATTTAAGATTTTATTGTCAATTATGTATTTTTATTTCTTCTTTAGACATATATATATTTAATTCAGAATAATTAATTTTGTATAAGAATAATTTTA
Source organism: Endotricha flammealis (assembly GCA_905163395.2). Classification (NCBI taxonomy): domain Eukaryota; kingdom Metazoa; phylum Arthropoda; class Insecta; order Lepidoptera; family Pyralidae; genus Endotricha; species Endotricha flammealis. The sequence continues at coordinate 5,368,014 of LR990865.1, forward strand.
TAAAAAATAAAATTATTTTTGTTTATTGGAGAGACAAAGAGTAGTTTGATTTTCTTAATGTATTTTTCCGATTTTCAATCAAGTATATACCAATTGCTAAATTCTATATCGATAAATCTTTCGTAAATCGAATAAAAAATAATCGCCATGTTTCTTTTGCTAATTTTCTTCAAACTTTCCTTTCAACAATGTTACGTTTTTATAAATAGAAATGTAAATAGTCCCAAACCTTATTCACGTCAATGCCATCGAAGGACCGAGGCCAGCCACTTTTAAATATTCCATGTGCGGTCGAGCATAAAATCTACAAAGAAAATGTATTACCTATCTTTTATTGCATTTTACCCTCTTTTTCTGAGGGAAAATACATCGGACATCGAGTTTATGGCAATTTTATCAATAACTGTAGGGCACGTATGTTATAAATGTATACACGTGGTAAATTGATATGTCGTAGACAAGTCGTTGATCTCCATGTTGTGTATACGCATTTCTAATTTTCTTTATAAAGAGATAGACCTCAAAATTAGTCGAAATAGATGGGCAAAATAAATAAAATAAACATTCTTGGACGAATCACACAACGCCATCTAGTCCCAAACTAAGCAACTAAGCTTGTACTATGGGCACAGTATAATAAATACTTAGTACTACGTTACGTACTATGGTTACGTTTGCTGATAAACAAGCTGTATACTTAAATACTTTTTTTTTGGAAATAAATACTTATTATACATAGAAAACACCTAGACCCTATGGTCTAGGTGTTTTCTGCTTTTTAATAATTCGCCTCTATAGGCGAATTATTAGAAAGCTCATAATTATAATATGAGGTAGGCCTTGTGTGGGAATTTTGTTTAACGTATTATAATGGTGTAATTTATTTACATTTTTTCAGTTTTGTACAAAAATACAATGTATTTGAAAACCATTTTTTGAGTTTCATTTTAGATTTTATGTTTTAAAACTGAAAAATAGCAAAAAAAAATTATTTGTTATACTGCTCATTATTCATTATATTCACATGCTTTTAAACTCAAATTATCATTAGCACACCTGTACTCGTATTTACAACTTCAACACGTACATCTCTTGAATCGTAAAAACGAAACACGAGATCCACAAACCCCTCTAATTTGAGTCTTTATACGGAATAAAATACTCAATTGCCGCCGTTCGGTGTTAATTACGAACAGCTTTAAAAGGCTAAGTAGGTACCTAAGTGCCCTCTCAATCAAATTTCCTCAGAAAACAACCCTTTTTCTTAGATGTCACCCGTCTTCTTTCCATGTCAATTGCACTCACAAAGAGGGCTCACTAATTGAAATAAATATTTGCGCATCGAATTTTCTTTCGAGATGTTCTCAATTAAATCCTTTGAGGTACTTTACTTATTATATTGTTTGTTTTATTATGTTTTAATAAACTGTCTTAATTGGTAATGAGGTCCCCCTTGTTTATGTAAATTATAATGATTATACTGAATAGCATCTTTGAGATGAATTGTATCATAGATATTATTTAATTCTACTATTTTATTGTCAAAGTTAATTAACGCGTTGTTCTTATTAAAGTATTAAACATAATTAGCACATACCTGCGATATTATGGCAGACTAACGTTTTCTTTTCTTTCCTAAGATCTCTTAGTGCTCTACCCAATCACGTCTTAAATTCTCGACAAATAAATATTTCAACCTTCTAGGTCTAGTGCTTTCGGCCGTGGGGTGATAGGCCATTCATTCATTTAGGATAAATAAATTATGTATGTGTCGCCGGCATCTGATTTAATCCGCCATTTGATTGAATGACTAAGCCATTTCGGCATTCAATTGAATGACTAAAGGACAACTCGTCAAGTCGTTGAATGTAACGTTCAACGTCTTGATTGAACGGCATTTAGCGAAGTCGTTGTATGGAATATAGCCGACTTGAATAACCTTTAAAATACAAAAATTCATCATCGTTTGTTATGGTCGCAAGATAACCCTAACCCATCGAAATAATATTACTACGTATAGAAATGACACCGCGAACAAAATTTTTGTCCCCATACGTTGAGGCCAATAGACATCAACTCGTTTATGACTCGTTTAGAAACTTGCCGACGCTCATCGTGATTGGTCCTCTGATTTATGTTAAAAAAAATAATTAAAAAATGCCGTCATGTTCAATAAAAACTTGCAAAAACCGTTCAACAGTAAGAAAGAAAGATAGCGGCGTCACTTATCATCGGTAAGTATACAAAAAATTAAGTAAAACCAACCAAAACAAATTTTTTTCATTATTTTCTATTGCATCATGATTGCATCCGCCATTTCTATGTGAAAATCATAGATTATCAAAAAGTAATCGTACAGATGGGATACGTAGGTACTAAGCGTGAGTCAATTTTATAATATGATTTAGGTACTTATTTTTGAAAAATTTTTTGCTTTTTTTTTAACCGACTTTTCTATGTTTCATTGTTTTTTTTGGAGGTCCGCCGATTACTCCTTCAATTTTGGACCGATTTTCATAATTCTTTTTTTAAAATAATATGTAATTTAAATATTGATTTTATAAACTATATTTCCAAAATATTTTTATATAGTAGGTAAAAAATACGTAAATGTGGATAAAGTTACTAAGTAAAAAAAATAGTTTCTAGAAAACAAAAAGATGGAAAACGAAACAGCATTTTAAATTTCGACCAACCGTTTTCGAACAAATAAAATTTCATTATAAAGTTAGTTTTGATTTAATCTCAGTTTATTTTTGACTAATATTTAGTTAAGAACAAAAATGTAATGTAGCTTCCTACCTATAAAGCTAATATTATACCTATTTTCTATTAAGTTTATTCTATTAAGTAAAATAAAATATTGTAATAAAATAAAATAATCAATTAGATGTCCAATAGGCAGAATATAAACAAAGTGTCGCCCCTGCGTAGTAATGTCATATTCTATGACTCGGTTGGGGGCGGGGCCAGGGAGGGGCACGCCCCTCACGGCCGAACGCGGCGCCAAAATTTGAAGGCGCTGTCATTTCTATACGTAGTAATATTATTTCGATGCCCTAACCTAACCGACCAATGTCTGTCTCAACATCTACCAACCGAACTAAATTTGAATCACCTGACTGACACACACACACCTGAAACATGGGTAACATTATGCTATATTTTTGGTATAATGTTCGTGTAGTCAAATACGTTGACATTTTCAGCACACAATGATTGTAACAACAATTTTTTACATATTTTATGAACACCCGCTATTATTAATGGAGAAAAGTATAGACCGATCCTTAACAGCAACCCAGCAGATATTACGAAATAATTTAAAATAAAACTGAGACTGTCTTGCTTACAATGTGTTCAAAGAACAAAAATACAATAGCTCAAAAATAAGTTTTTGTATTCTGAAAAGAATAAAAAACAAAAGACTATCGTTTAAAAGTAAATAAATAATAAATGCATTCGCGTTTTAAAAAGAATAAAAAAACATCAAATATTAAAAAAAAGCTTTTGTACTCGCATCCTAAAAATAATAAAAAACAATAGACTATCAAATATTTTTGAAAAGATTTTTTTTTAATACATATTAACAGCGTTAGAAACTGTTTAATATTTACAAATTGCTATAATGCATATAATTTTTAACGCCAAACGTCGCCTTGCTTTAGTAAAACGAAGGCAATCGCGCGCCACTAATGGGATGGCACAATTGAAACTGCTCCGCGGAAAATCGGGCAATAAGTATGCATCACGTTGTCGCGGGCTGCGGCTGATGCTTTCTGGAGATGTCTGGACACGGCCCTACCAGACGATATCGACAGATACACGATTGTATTACGTCTTTATTCTGAGATCTAGAAACCCAAGAAATCCTAATAATTTTTCTGAAACACTGCGCATTAATTCTCTTCTTACTCCCATATTCTCTGCCATATTGACGACCTCCTCCGTGGCGTAATGGTTACCACGCCAGAACGCCGCCCAGCAGGTCCCGGGTTCGATCCCCGGTCGGGTCATGATGAAAAACGAACTTTTTCTGATTGGCCTCGGGTCTTGGATGTTTATCTATATATGTATTTGTTATAAAATATAATATCGTTGAGTTAGTATCCCATAACACAAGTTTCGAACTTACTTTGGGGCTAGCTCAATCTGTATGAATTGTCCCTATATAATATATTCTCTGCCACAATTTTCCTCCCTGTTTCATTCCGTCTCATCTTTCTTCTTTAATTGCTTATCATCAGGCGATACAGTAGTTCCTTTGTCCTCTTATAATCTTTTCTGTCTATCACTACAATTCTAAAGTATAAGAATTCTAAGTAGAAAAGTTAACATACAGTTCCTATAGTATAGACTAGAAGATGGTCTTTACAACAGAATAAACAACTCAATTAAATATTTTTAATGGTGATCTAATTAAATTAACTTAGGAGTAATTTATAACAATTCTTTTTTGATAAAGGTGTGTCTACGTGACTTCTCGTGCGTCAGTACAATGATTCATACGGTAATATTCCTATACCTACGTTTAAAGACTGTTACAGACGCAGTATAATTTTACAGATAACTGATGTGCCCGCGGTTTCCCTTTGTACTTACCGTTGTGGACCGTTTCTACTCGGTAAACCAGTGGATCGGGGAGCTGGTCCAACTCCCCGACGCTCATGTATCTCATAAACACTCTACTTAGCTGTTTTTTTAGTCCTTAAAGTTAGTTGCTATATCACGGCAACTGGATTTTCCAAGATAAAAATTATTCCATGTGTTAATTCAGGCAACAGTTATGTCAAATTTGAATAAAATCCGCAGAGCCTTTGTTCGTAAATGATAACAACATACATTTCGCGATAATAATATTTATTTATTTTGCATTACTGTGATATATTTCCAAATAGGTACTACAGTTTAATTTGTATCAAAATCGGCCCTAACCTCTCGCGAGACTCGCTATCTCTAATACTCTAGTATTTTGCCATCTACGCACACTTGAATAATTCACCTGTATATCTCTGTTACGCCATCAAAATATGAATAAATACTTAGCTCCGCATTGTCAGAGGTCTTTGCTATAAACAGAACAATGTATAAATTCATTTTATGTTATTGCGCCGTCTGTGAAGGCCTATTCTTGTGTTCATGTTGCGTCATGTTTTTCAAGTATTTCTTAGAATATTGTGAATATTTCAATCATTTTTCTGAAGGTAAATTCAGACTTAAAGGGAGAATTCCTTGGTTCGTTGAAGTACGTATCAAGTTGCTCATGGATATCAGTTTCAAAAGGACTCTCCAAACGACTGAGAGACCATAGCGTTAATTAGATCTTAAATAAAACATGCAATGACTACTTAGGTAGATAAGGTGGATAAAAAAAAATGTACTCCAAGACTTTTTATAACAGAAGAGGACAAACAAGCTAACAGATCACCAGATAGTAAGGAATCACTGTTCTAATTGTCATTCTTGAGATTTACTGTAGCAAAGTCAAAATCATTTTTTATTTTATTTAAATAAGCATATTGATTTGCCCTTTTGAAACGTCACAATTTTTCCTTCTACCAGTTCATACGGCAGATTTGTACTAAGAAGAAATGGCGAGAAACTTGGCACTAGCTCTTTTAAAATGGTACTAATAAAAGTTACAATGACAATATATGTATAACAAAAATCATTAAACAACACAACAAGTTTTATTTAAACCTTTTATGATCTTTATTAATGGTATTATTGACGACCTCCGTGGCGTAATGGTTACCACGCCAGACCGCCACCCAGGAGGTCCCGGGTTCGATCCCCGGTCGGGTCATGATGAAAACGAACTTTTTCTGATTTGCCTCGGGTCTTGGATGTATAACTATATATGTATTTGTTATAAAATATAATATCGTTGAGTTAGTATCCCATAACACAAGTTTCGAACTTACTTTGGTGCTAGCTCAATCTGTATGAATTGTCCCTATATATTTATTTATTTATTTTATCCGTTAAACTTCTCGATTGTTTGTCGCTCTGAAACAAACAAAATAATACAAATTACTCAAGTTCTATATGGCTTCTATATATCTTCGGATATAAGTATCTGATAAAATATCTGAAAGTCAATAGTAGGGACAACGTAGACTCAATACCATTACTACTGCGCTTACATTCAGTTCTAATACGAGTGTTTTCAACGTGTGCTACATATATGTCGGTAAATAGCAATATAAGTAAATAGTTATTGAAAAGGACGAATAGAATCCAGTATATGAAACTAAACATGAGATTTTTATACTGCGAATTGGACTTTCTGTTGGGTTTAGTAGACCAATATGCATTAAATCTGTTTTATGCAACCGTATTCATGAATAGCGTTTAATGGAAGTCAATTTAGGGGTTCGTATGGGGTTGTGCTTAGCGATATTAACTCTACTAAGACTGAGACGCTTCTACAGACGACAGCATATTAAACTTTAGGCACGACTCGGCAAGAGTAATCTGTTTGGTTTGTTTTTTTTAAACTGGCATATTGTATTAAAAATAATTTAAGTTGGTAAGTATTGTTTATGTTTTTACATTGAGTAAGGACTGGCCGATGATAAAATTATAGGTACTAAAATAAATTACAATGGTACAGATTTTAAATGTATGAATTTCCTGTAAGGAAAACTGACGCAAAATTAAGGTTCCGAGCATCTTTCCTGATTCACTAATATTTATAGAATCTTTTGGATCCATATGCTAGTCATATGTTAGTAAAATATTACTACATATTGTGTTTTATAAAAACACAGAAATGAAAACAGCGTTAACGTTTTTTTGTTCATACAGTAATATATAAACGCGTTAGTACCAGGGCACAATAAGTCGTGTGGAGAGCGCAAGTGTTCAGAATGACCACTAGTCCACGGTATACGGTTATTTGAGTGGGGGCAGACGTTAACGTCCTAATTTATAACGTTAATACAAAGGCATGATTGCTTGGCGGGTACATTACTGCCATACCACCATATTAGTATGTGACAATGCACTAAAACATTGATCAAATACACCGTTTATTATCATAGACGGTCTTATCTTGCCCAATGGCGGTGTGCGGGGTGTGTCATGTTGTATAGTTTTTTTTTTATACTACAAAGGTGGCAAACTAGCATACGGTCGGCCTGATGGTAAGCCGTGACCGTAGCCTATAGACGCTTGCAATACCGGGGGGGTACCACTCACGCGTTGCCAACCCTCCCAAACCTCCCAAGTGGAGCTCTGGAGATCTTAGGTACTCACCGTAGGAACACAACATGGCCGAGACGCAATGTTATTTGGCTACGAGACCAATGTTATTTGGCTACGAGACCAATGTTATTTGGCTACGAGACCAATGTTATTTGGCTACGAGACCAATGTTATTTGCCTTCGATACAATGTAAGGTGGAGGTCCTCCGATTTGAGCGGATTATCCGCTGTGCCCGGTGTGTGTGCTGTGTGTGCTATTAGAATTCATGAAAAAAAAAATGGGTTTACTTACATTTATAAGTTTTATTTTAAAAATACTATCAGGAAAAGTGAGAAAAAAAATGCGTCTATAGAGACCATATCGGTACAATTCTATACATAACATAATATGCGATCGACAACGTTCATAGGAGACCATGGCATACTAGTAAACCTCGTAACTTTGTTTGCGTAAGTATATCCTATGAAATTTAGAAGCACCCAGCTTTTTCATTATTACAACAAAAAGCAAATCTCTGTTCATTCAGTTTTCTAGATCCAATGGTTTGGGGCTGAGCGTTGAAAAGCGCTGTAAGTGTTTACTTATGTAATATACATAAGTAAATAGAATACACCTTTGTTATTTATACTTAAAAAATACATTTTTAATGGCAAGAATCTTTATTTGGCAATTGGTACCTCAGATATTAATTTTACGTCTATAAGTACGGACTTACTGTGTCTATGGTTAGACTAGACATTAGAGAGCTATGTTATTCTATAAATGTCTGGTCGTCAGCGTGTGGGATGCATTTTACCATTTTGGGTGTGCGTAAAACTTTTCCTTATGAATTATTATATTTTCTTATATTTCCATTTTACTGACTGTTAATTCAGTACATACATTTCGACATGGTCAATATGGTTATAGAAGGTCAAAATATAGGTATGGTCTTAAGCTCTTGCTATTTCTCGCAACTTACTTTAATTTTAAAATTTATGATATATGTATATACAAATCACATGTGAGAAAATTCTACTTGACTTGACGACGGTGAAAACCTCATTGAAATTGTTCTGTTTGTGTAAAACATAATGTTTTATGCTAAGTATGTAATATACAAAATTGCATGTTACTCTTACCTCATATGGTGAATAGGTAAATATTTTTTTTTTAGTTTTATCTAAAATGATAAGAAGACTAGTTCAATACAACAATAAGAACATAGAATTTAAAGAAAACTTAAGCTTTATGTCTCGAACAGACCACAAAAAACACTTGTATTTTAAAAAACATCTATTCCTTAAGAAAATGCACACAATATTCTACTCTCAAAGATCTTATTTTGCAAACACTACTTCAAGGACCGAGTAAAAATAAAACGTTCTCAACTTAGTACTAAATAACAAATTTTCTTTGAGAATTTCTTGTTTTCAAGAAGGTTCATTACTGTTTAATTTTGTAGTCTGAGAACACTTTATTTCGATATCTTTGAGTTCTGATGTTTAAAGAATTTACAAGTAAGATTCTCTTAATTATTTTGTGTTTTTCTAAGGGCCTTTGATATATTTTTTACGGGTCATGGGAGGTCTCACATTTAAAATGTTTAAAATTGTACTTCACTTATACATATTTTAGAATTCGCCGAAAAAATACAAATAGCTTTTTACATGTTTTTAATAAAAATACTTACAAACCGTTCGTCACTTTAGTTTTTTTATGGCAAACAAGCAAGCAAGAATATGGAGAAAAGAAATAAGAAAAGAGTTATGCTTCCGGATCTCTTACTATGACCGAATGAACCGTATTGCTGCTTCACGCCGATATTCTGTGAAAGGGTGGTACGTATGTCGAACTAGTCCATTTCTTAGATAGGTACTTTAACGCCCCAAAAATACACCAACTTGGAGTAAACTACCTACGGCTTTCTAAAAGAGGTCGTATACCTAACCTGCTCGTTGAGGCGCGAATTGGTCAGTTATAAAAAAATTAATAAACTAAATATTTAATTGTACGAATACTAAATGTGTCATTATATCACAAATGCTCCATTTTCAGGTCATTTTTATTAATAGCTGCACTGATAAACTGAATACATACTTTCTTTGTCGTCTGAGTCACTGGTGAATCATGACTTCGAGGCCAATTATTACGTATCGAAGTTTGACTCACGGCAACGAACGCTTTGTGAAAAATACTGTTGTTAAATTGTTGCGTGATGTAGAACGAATTATGTATTTCATATTTCAAGGGGGCTGATCATTTTGTTATTGAATAAAAACAAGAGATACTGGAAAACTTAAATTCAATCAGATTATACAACCTGGGACAATGCTCTCAATCTCGGGAAGTTGAACGAATACGAGAGTGTGGGTGGGCACTTCGTCCCACTTCGTCTTCACTTTTCCTCTGTCATCTAACTTCACTTCACTTCGCTCAACTTACTGAGAGTGTATGGCCTACGGCAGGGCACGGCGAAGGCGGCGCTCGCCGTGCCGTAGCGCCACCCTGCATGTCAACAAGCTTTCAAAATGACCCATACAATACTGACGGCCGTAAAGGGAAAACATGTGTGGACGTGGAAGGACAACTTTACAGGCTTATAGCATTACGTGATCTTTAAAACACGGAGCTTGAGATTTTCAAACCCATGTAAATAAGTGCTAGGGTGACGGTTACTTATTTTGCGTGTCAATTCATACGACCAACAATACCACTACTTCAATAATTTATTTAATTTCATAGGAAAATATTCTTAACATTTACAAACTTCTGTAAGGATACAAAACAGACTGGTTTTCATCTAAGAATAGTTTTGTGAGATCCAGGAATAACTTAAACAATGCGTCTGAAATCTAGTCTAAGTGCTTGACATACCAACAGTTCAATTCCGTCTAGAGTTGGTTTGCGGCTGCCCGACGCACCGCGTCGTCGCATTGCACTATCTACCTGTAATCAAAATGTTAAGGCCAAGTTTTCCGATTGATATATGAAAACGTCAGTGAAAGTACGCCGTGAAATTGCCATATTTATACGACAAACATACATACTCGTGTAATTTATAGTTATTTTAATAAAAAATTCCACTTTTCTAAATTATCATTTAATTTAGGAGCTATGGTACCTTTATCAAATCAAAAATCTTATAAGTATTTGGAAAAGAAGGTGGGCTCGAGTCACATCATGGTTCTCAACAGACGGAAAAGGTCTAAGGGAAGCCAAGGATGGTCAGACGATTTAAATGCCTTTTGTGAAGATTAGGAGGAACTGACGAGCGACAGGGATGCTTGCAGGTGTAAAGGGAAAAGTTTTGCCCGGCTGTGGGACCTTAATAGCTAAATAAAAAAAGTCTAAGACGTAAATGGACAGTATAACAAATGAATAGAACAAAACAGTACACATCAAATTACAGTACTACCATTTAACAGACAGTTCCATTAAAACAAACAAATACACCATTCATAATTTGAAGTAAGTATCTTTTATAAACCGCAAGAATTTTACTTTTACGTAGCAGCGAGAAACGACGCTCTTTGTTCTCCAGAATATATTTATTAGTTTCTTTGTAACTAAAGTGTATCAAGCGACAACGTTTCAAAAAACGTTTCAACGTTGTTTGATAACGTTGCGGAAAAACGTTATTGAAGCAAGAAAAATATAACGAATAGCATTTTTAACAGACATCAAAAAAGGAGGAGGTTCTATGTTTCATTGTATGTATTTATGTAATATGATTCATTGTATATGTACTTTTTTGTTGTTGAGACTTAACTTTTTGAGTTCTAGTTATGTAATTAGTAATCCTCACTTTAGAAAAAACCGAAAGCAAATTATCACAGTATACTTTTTTAGGGAAAATGTAAAATGTGTTCTTTGACAATTTAAAATTCTCTACAATGTCTGATATCATGATTTATTTCGTTGTGAGTTCCAAGACAGTTGTAGTTACTCCTTTAGAATGTCAATAATCTTCACGGCTTATTGTCAATCAGTGGTCGCTGTTGTATGAGACAGAACGGTGAGAATGTGTGGTGTGGTGGATTTATCACGAAAACGAAACGATAGTTCTTTATAACTGTTATGAGCATTTATGAAAATGTTGTAGTTGGTTGAAATGCCAACAGATATAGCAGTATTCTTCTTAAAAATGCTGAAATAAATACATCTTATTTGTGCAGTACAATAACTGATGTATATCGTTATTATTATTGTGAAACCGCCTTTACTGCCTTGTAGTTGAGTGCTCAAGAAAAATGGACAAACTGAAAATTCTTGTATCTTAAATCGTGATCGTGTACAACCCACATCATTTTGTGAGTAACATCTATCTTGTCGTTTGAGGTGAACTTTGTAAAGATAAAATCATATTGTAGGTACTTTAAATTTATTAAAACCAATGTTTACATTGTAACATGAAGTGCTTTGTTGTCAATAAACGATTGATTTTGATCTCTACAAGTTATGTACAGTAAAATTAATTCAAAATTCGTTATTAGAAAATTCTATTTTGTATTTTATATTATGATCTTTTAGAAGTGATACTTCACTACTTGTATCATTAATATAGGTACCTACTTGAATGAAAATAATATAATGTAGAATTTCTAATTAGATTGTTTTTTTTACATCAAACCTTTTTATTTTACAGTTTAATTAAAAATTCAATGGAAATGTAAAGAAGTGAAAAATTAAAAAAAATCTCAAAATACCACCATATAACTTGACGAGTAATTCTCGTAAAAACTACGAGTTATTGTTACAAGTAAAAATATTATTTTAAAAGAATATAAAAATATACTTAAAAAAGAAAATGTTTTTTGTTGAGTTACTTAAAAATTTTACTTAGGATTTGCTAACATTAAACTTAAATACAGCCTGACCTTGCTACTCATGTTTTCTTTTCAAATTTGCATTACCATTAAATCTTTTCGCACTTTATAAACCCTTGTATAACTTCAAATATTTGTTGTTGAATTTGATAAAATAAAAATGTAAGCTACAGCTAAGCTAAGCTACAGCAATAACTTAAGCGTAAAACACACGGGTCACGGGAGCGGGGCGGTGAGAAATCGCGACCAACGCGTGTGTACCGATTCGAGTCGTTTAATTTATTTTTATGTCATATAGGTATAACACAGCTGCAAAATTATCATTGTAGGTATTAAACGAATGTTCATGTTTCCGTTGGGGAGAGGTCTGGTGTACTGTACCACAAGCTTTGCTTACCACAGTCGCCAGTCTCTCACAATCTAATTATTTAACCCTAATTTAAGAACAAAACATTGTAACCTTAGATTGTAAGAGAGAACAATAAACGATTTGATTTGATTGAGCTGCGTCGCGCCGCCCCGCCCCAGTCCGCTGTGTGTTTCATTCAAGCATTAGAATGATTATGTGTAGTAAGTATTTACTTGTACGTAAGTCGTAACAAAACATTGAGTCATTCTAATGTATCAAATCGAACATTGTGTACCGACTTGTGTAAATGTATCATCATACATTTTATGAAAATACTCGTAGAATACAGGCTGGTGTGGTGCCCATGCGAATATAAAATTTTATATTATTTTTTTGTCTAATCTCTATGAAGAAAATAAATAAAGATAATTAAAACGTAAACTCTACAAAATATCCACTGCGAGAACGGAAACAATGAGATCGCACGAATGAAGTCACGGGCGACTTATAAAAACAATTTTACGATAGACATTGCTCCGGTTTCTTTAGGCCCGTAAGTCTGATATCGCGTCAAATATCGGTGCATGTCGTTTACACTTGAGCAACATTAACGTGCCCGTCACGTCTACTCATCGAGTTCGCATCAAAGAAGTATTACTCACAAAAATCGCCAACCATTAACATTAGCGCGCGTGAAGCTTTGCACACGAGCTATTTGTCCACCTCGGGATCTTGATGAGAATATTTATTAGGTACACTGTCGCCGAAAAATCTCTGTAATGAATAGATAGATAGATTTTGCTTCATTTGCGTACGTAAAACAAAAATGACTATAACCTTACTTATACTAGTATGGCGTATTAGCAACAAGGCGACCTTATAAGTTATAGCTAAAAGAAAACTTTTATAAATACTTTTCAATATAACTTCATGCTAACATTATAGTTAAGTTACTGCTTTTCAAATGGATTTTGCCTAGGTAAGATCTTTGCGGTTAGATCGCTCGTCTTTCTATATTTTTTTTTATAGATTTATAAAAGATCGACCACGAAGGTAGCGACGCCGACTGACTTTGGATGAAAATAGACATTCATGCTAAGGTCGTTTTTACATCCGTTGTACCGGTAAAAAAAACGAATCGTCCAATACTTATAATTTCCAAAACGCATTCTCTCACAAATACACGTATAAAAGGCCTTAAAAGTACAATTTGGGTTAATGAGACTAATTCTTATAAAGGAGAGAGCACTGAAAGACTAAACAACCACTCCATCAGTGGAGGGTTGATGTTGGGGCGCATAATTTTGTGGGATACTATACCCAACGAGCCTATTACGCCCCCGTTAAAGGATCTAACAAGAAAATATTTTTTAAGTCAGAAAATTTGACTAAACTTTCCGTACTGAGATTGAGCATTTACTTGATGTGAATTTGCGACGCTAATAGCTTAAGCAAGGGTGACAAAAGTCAGTATCTTGATGCGTTGGAAAAGTGTAAGATCTTATATACTGTGACACGGGTATATAGAGTTGTCGGTTCGTTATCTTTTTTCTTACTAATAATGTAAACTGTGTAAGTTACTGTTCAGAGTTATTTTTTATGACAGACGATGATAAACGTGCTAGCGGATCACCTAATGCTAAGCAGTCACTGCTGGACCACTGCCACCTATAAAGGAATGAAAAAGATAGGGGAAGGAGAGTGAAAAAGGGGGTAGGAAGCAGGAGGGGTATTATTAGGTTTCCTAGGACCCCTACGAAGCATAATAATACGTAATTAATAATACGAGTAAAAAAAATAGCAATAAAGTTATGAATTATGCGATAAACGTGTAAAATATAATTGTATTTTACACATGAATTGCAGTTAGAATTAACTGTTCACCTCTCAAAAAACTTTTCGTAACTATTTTGGTAGGTTATAGTTGGTTACATACATGCGAACAACACAGATCAACTACCGCAATATACAGTGCATTTAGTGACTGTTTCAGTCTACACGACAAGTCGTGAAATTAACACACCACAAGAATAAGTTAGTTATCCAAACATTTATATTCTTCGAGTTATTTTGGTTTAAAAATAATACAACAGAGTAAAATAAGTTATAAAGAAATACATTAACAAAAGTATTTGTAAATTAAGAAATACAATAATAATCTTTGATGTAGCCACAAATTACGTTAGTTGTAAGGTCTAATGTAATGTAAATATTGTTAAAATTTGTGTTTTTATAACGTCAAAAAAACTATTTTTCTTACTTTCTTCTTTCTTAATTTAAAGATAAGTTTAAACTAAGTTGAAATTATAACAAAATGCGCCTGAACTTGTATCTGGGGTGGGACTCTTTTGTCGACTGTTTGCGCCGCCACGGCGCCAGTGCTATCTACTTATTTCCGATTCCATCATGAGAATTTCGAAAATAAAAGTAACTATATAACTGACTTGAAAGTAATCTTTATATCTGCATACTTACTTAATGACCGAAACGTCTCAACTGATATAGGTAAAAATTAATTTCATATTTTTACTTCGGAATTTACATTTATACGGAAGCTTCAACTAATAAATTAACGTCGAATAATAAATTAATAATTACATATTTAACAGTCTATCGATGAAAACGGAGTAGTTGATCAATGTGAAAAATTGTAGGAGCGTAATTCGATTCCGGGAAAGTCTGACAGCGTAAAACGAAACTGGAGGTGAATTATTCAGAATATCGTTATAATTTGATAGGTTTTCGCGATAAAGTCACGAAGGATGCCTGGAAAAAGATACCTTTTTTAATATTATTTCATGGAGCGTCTCTATTTGTCATTTATATTGGTAGTTTATTATATTTCTATTTTATTTCGGTATCAACTTCTGCATAGATTGATTGATGAAGACTATTTCTTTATACTGATACAGAGATTATTTTTTATGCTATTTCGCATAACATGGACGTAAACAAAGGCTTTTTTTTATGTGATGATGCGAAATAAAAGATTTTTCCCAGATGATTCTAAAGGACCGGGGACTGTAGTTCAGCGGTATAAATAATGTTATCACTTAAAATAATAATAATAAATATTTCAAGCAACTTTATTAGTACCTTGTCACAATAACATTGTTGAATGTTGACACTTCAGTCTTCAGTAGTTCTGAATACAAAAGTGACAAGATACTAAAATGAAAACATATTCCAGTATCTGTAGTTAGCCTATGATCAATCAAACTACCAGGGGCCCGATTCTACTAAACAAATGCACCAATGGACTCTCAATGGTGTCTCAATCGTGTCTCAATAGAATGCCGATAGTGTATTAATGGAATAGTTTTCGACATCTGTTATGGACTTAAACAATAACATAATGTTTAACTTATTGTTCAAGTCCATAACAAATATCAAAAACTATTCCACAGATACACTATCGACATTCTATTGAGACACGATTGAGACACCATTGAGAGTCAATGGTACATGTGTTTAGTAGAATCGGGCCCCAGTTTGCTAGCCTTCTTAAAAAACAAAAAAACGTGGATTATAGTTCTATAAAATTTAAAATCTATGTAAAATGGAGAGTTGCTAAAAGGGTTTTTATTTTTGAAATATGTAGTTTTATGTTTATCGATTGTTCCTTAGCAGACGATGGCTGTTATTTATTCATAAAGTTTAAAACTCGCTCCTCACGAGAAAATCTCGACTTTGTACTTATCCTTATGGTAACGTGGTTCCTCGTAAATAAAAACTATATAATACGTATACTTGAAATTTACTCAAGAATATTATATGACAGCCCGATGGTCCGTTGGTTGTGATCCTTCGGAGCCAGAGGGTGCGGGTTGGATTACCGTTGCCGGTCAGGGCAAACATTTGAAGGCATTTTTTTTTTGTATTTGTTCTTGAGTTTGGATCTTTTCTAATATATCAGTTGTCTGGTAGGTACCCACGGCAAAAGCATGTCAAGCCTATCTTACTTGTGGACCAAGTGGCGCTGTGCGAATTGTGTACAAGTCATTTATAAAAGTATAAGTAGTAAAGTTACTTTTTGTCGTTTATACTGTGCACATATTTTAGTGTGTGGCTTGCACACACCAGTGTTGTATTGTGCACACGGACACTTTAAAAGTATATTTGATAAGTCTATTTTGCCCACACTACTATTGTCCTGACAAACTTGACGGGCAGATAAGTTTGTTTGAGGAAACTAAGTCAATAATGTGGGAGTTTGTCGATGAAATTCTTTAAGAGATATGTGACCTTTAAAACTTGTTTTATTAGAATAATGGACGTGTGTGATAAAATTTCGTTTTAATTATTCAAAAGATAATGTATGTCAAAATGCTTTGTCTTGAATGATTGACTAATCAACGCACAGTAACCGGTCGTAGAGACTTGAATCTTGGAGGGGTCCGTTCCTTGTGTGACCGTCACCCAATAAGAAAGGATTTTCCGAAAAGTCAAAAGATTGATTTAATTGAGTAAATTTTAGTAAAGAAAGCTTCTACTTAGTCCTACTCTACTCTAATCATCACCATGAATACTTCAGCCTATACTAGTTCACTGGTGAAGATAGGAACCCTTCTCTATATTCACCTAAATTCACCTTATACATAGGTACTAGGACAATAGGAAGAGCAATGAGCTTCGTTTATTTTTGCGCTGCAGAAAATGTTAATCTCGTAGAAATTTTCTCGGTTTAATATAAAAGTTGAAGTCTTCAGAGCAAAATTGTCCCCGCTTCAGGTGAACTAAGTTGTTTTCGTATTGTTTTGTTGGAAAAATCTGAATTATAGCATTGTTTTGATCACTGGAAAACTTTAAGAAAGACTTATGATTGTCTTATGCTAACTTATGAACTTTAATTGGAATTTATTTATTTGTCTTGCCTGTCTATATTCTAGGTAAGTATACGCATTTAATGTACCTATAAGATTTCAACTGACTTTGAGCAAATATAAAAAAAACCATTAGGTAGATTTAACACTCAGTTCGTATTTCGTTGAATAAAAAAATGTGAAAAAAAAACTAATTTAAACGAGTCAAGCCAACATAACAAACTACTTTTTTCATTTACATTGTTTTAATGTGTACTTTTAAAACAAAAAGCCAGTGTACAATAGAGACCACGACAGTGAACTCTAAAATTAGCTGCACGTGGATTTTACCGTTTCATTGGAAAAAAGAGGGAAAGTGGCGGGTGTCACGAAGAACATTTGGCATTCAGCCGCCAACCGTATTGATGCGGCAGACGGGGGCTGCTTATTTATTCATAAACGCTCAAAAACTTGGCGCATGCACTACCAAACTACTGCATAATGTCTACGGCTAGTTTAACCTTTTCTGAACGGGTGGCATCTATTTCGTAAAGTCAATTCTCAATACGGTTGGTATTTAGGGCCTATGCAGTGCGATGCGGATCCGCGACGGACGGTCCGCGACGAATTGAAAAATGGACGGATTGACAAATGTACTATAATCCGTGACGCGGGCACGCGGGCGGGAGAAACAGTTTTCAAAATTTTTTCGCTCGCTCAAAAACTCAAAAACTTGGCGCATGCACTACCGAACTGCTATATAATGTCTATGGGTAGTTGAATATAGATAAAAATTAACCCTTTCCATGCGGCTGGCGTGTTAACACGTCTAACTGAAAGTCAATAAAAACTTAATTTCATTACGTTCTAAATTGATAAATAAAACTGCATTATATAGCATACGCACTTACGTCCTTCTCAAATAGAGACTTGTCCGAGACTTAATGACTGATTCGTGACTAAGCTCACTTTTCAGGGCAAGGGAAAGTTTTATGGCCTCCTGGCCTCTGCAACGAGCTTTTGAGCCATTACTCTATGATTAATCTTCAAGCTTTTAATATTATGATTGAACGTTATTGAGATATACATAATTATACTCGTATATAGTTGATTAAATTTAAGTGACTTAAATAGCGGACATTCACGGTTTTCACTACTCCAGTTATTGCCCAACCCCCCCTATTTTTCTTCTATGCCTTCTTACATCAGTTATAATATAAGCCAAAGAAAATTTTGTCACATTGGGAATGATCTTGTAAACGCTCATTCATTGACATTGATCAAAAGATATTATTTTAACATCACAGTTACAGAATTTATTTGTATAGTCAATTTTGATTAAGTATATAAACATTACAAGTTTACAACATTGAATTGATTTTTTCTGGTATTTTTATTCTATTAATCTCAACTAATTTTTAGTGTTATCTCTATGTAGTCGGACAGTCGGAGCAACCCTCTTAGTGGCCAAAATGACACCATCTACAAAGGAGCATGCCACTTTGCGGCAATAAATTTCAAATAGAGCAAACTAAATTTTTGACTTTAACTAAAACTGAAGCAAAGAAAACTGAATGATATTATGTAAGAGAAATGCAAACAAAAATTTAAAGTAAGTTTTAAAATTGCCATCAACAACGTATCAAAACGTAATAACACGGGCTTAGTGCTCGGAGCGGGCGCCACGTTCTGTCATCTCAAGTCTAGAATGTCTAGACGAAATGCTACCTTCGTGACTTTTCTCTATCCTCAATCCCACGACAATCGTTCTATTCTGTCTTTCCTACCTTTTCTACCTTTTTAGTTGTAACGTCGATAATATTAAATTTTGCTCCCAAGTTACAATGAAATATTCTACAGAGGGTCCTTGCTTTGTACCATGTCGATCTTACATCTTTATTATTTTGTCATAGTCTTATCATTCTTATTGATTGAGCGCGCAACTTGACTTGTATTCAAACGTGCAAACTCTTGTGCGTAGTCTAACTTAGACTAATTGAAATTCTACGCACAAGAGTTATTGTAAAATATTGTTCTCATGTAAATAACAATGTTGTAATGAGAAAATAGAGATCTGTGAACCGAATTCACTGCCGATTTAATATTTTTTTTATTTTTTTTAAATCACACAGATTGAGCTAGCTCCAAAGTAAGTTCGAAACTTGTGTTATGGGATACTAACTCAACGATACTATATTTTATAACAAATACATATTTAGATAAACATCCAAGACCCAGGCCAATCAGAAAAAGTTCGTTTTTCGTTATGACCCGACCGGGATTCGAACCCGGGACCTCCTGGGCGGCGATTCGGCGTGGTAAAAATTACGCCATGGAGATCGTCTAAATCTAAGGGGTATACTTCGGCATGCTACTTTTTGAAAACGACGCTAACATCAGCGAAGCGAATTCGTTTTGTGAGCTGTCTTCCTTCCACGGTATGGGAACATATATTTTTTTTAATATATAAATTTACAATGCGTGATCACATCGCAATTTTATTTACAAGACCTAACGCAGTTCCTAAATCTGTGATTAAGACATTAACTTACATACATGGTAAATATAATCTCAGCAACAAAGTTCCTAGACAACACATTTTACAGGCAGTTTCTGAAAAGCATTTTTAAAGTTAATGTCACATTCAATTATAGTTGTCACTATTAGACTAAACAAGAAAAAAAGACTTAATTTGGAAATAAAATGCGTTTCAAAATTTAACTGCTAGAGCGTTACAAATATTTTTATGTCATACAAAATATAAAATCATAAAAATTTTTTTTTGTATACAATGGACTTTCTGTTATTCTATGTCCGAAGCCTCAGACATTTCAATCCATTATGCGATGACATCGAAATTAGAGTTTTATAGTTTTCTCGACATGAATTTGCGGACAGAGAAAGAAAAAACAATTTGATAGATCGGGTGTTGGTAGCGATGAACTTGAGAGAATTATTGTATTTTTATATAAAACAGATTGATAAGAATCGTTTGAAGAGATATCTCTATTTTCAATGGAAAATCAACCACATTATTTGAATTAGTATTTTTTTAGAATACAATTTTTATATCTGTTAAGAATACCTAAATACCTACCTACCTATTACACAATTGTTTTATAACCAAAAAAGTAAAAGTTATTGAGCTTCACACGAACTAAAACATGCAAATGATTTTGACCGTTTTTTCGCTATCAAGGACGCGTTTTGACTACGCAAAAACATTATGATTTTCGCGTCTTCTAGTCGCGCCCAAATTTATGAAGGTATTTTTTTATTTTTTATTTTAAATTAATTTTATAGATTATTCCCATTCCCATGGGTACAGGAACAATGATATTGTGAGTTTAATACTCGTTCAAAAGAGTGTCAAAGGTAATATACTACGATAGTACCTATATAAAAATAAATGCAGAGTCGAGCCTCGCCCGCCGCCGCCGCCGCTGTCGCTTGCCGCACTCAATTTCCGCGTAAACTGAATATTTGAAAGCACTTTTACATTTCCACTTCAGATTTCACTTCGTTTCATGTCACCATTGATATTTTGATGAAAATATCTGTAAAAATGTATGAGGTTGTTGTTGGAAGCGTCTCGCTGGCAGAAGTACATACGTGAATTAACTGAATTAATTTATTTTCAATCAATAAAATCCTAATCGTTTCATATTTTTCATTTTCTTTTAATATGAGCAAAGAAAAACAGAAATGGATGGTGGTTGCTTACCATCAGGTAACCCCGTTTGAGTTCCCTGTGAAATAATACCTGTTGTCTGAAATCCCAATAAGAGCCGGCTTTACCAGTCCCGAATAGCTTATTCTTATAATAGACTGATAGTCTTTTGACAGTTCGAGTAGGTATGTAAGTATGTAGCCAGCACTAGTATCAGTTTCACCACTTGCCAACAAAGTCACGAATAGACTAAAAATGTAAATGCACTTTTTTGTTGTGCCGCGCCGGTCGGTACTGTCAAAAAACTTCAAATTCAGACACGTATTTACACTTTATAAAAATTCCATAGCATTTGTTAACTAGAAAGAACATATGTAAAATAATAAGGTAATTCATGAAAGTTAAATTATCTTTTTTACTTTCATAATAATTAAGAAATTTAGAGTTTCAGGAAGTCATATAAAAAAACAAACAATCTAATTCTCGCTTAACTTTAATAGTATTAATAGAAAATAGTTGGCTATGCCTAGAAATCCTTATTCGAATTCGGTATCGGTTTCGGCTTCGGCTGTCACCGTTTCCGAACATGTTCCGCCCAACACTATGAATCGTATCGGTCTTTCATTTCCCATGGTCGACGTTGCTCGTTGCTCTGGTATATAAACACATTATATTTCATGCATTTCATGAGAATATAAGGTAGAACTTACTACAATGAATGTCTAGAAGATTCGAATCAGTTGGTACCTAATACTAGTTCTTTAGTACAGTCAAGAGCAGGTCAACCTTTACATATCGGACTTTGTACTATTCTTAAGTTCTATGTCATAAGAGCCAAAATTGTACTACAAGTGTGAAGCTCGAGTTGCATCTGACTGACTGTACACACGGAATTCTGCCCGTTTTTAGGGTTCCGTAGTAAACTACAAGGAACCCTTATAGTTTCGCCATGTCCGTCTGTCCATCCGCGGTCTAGCGCCTAGTTTATGAAATTGATATACCACCACGACGAGAACCAATAACCACGACGAGAACCAGAAAAACCTTTTTTTATATACTTTTTTAACTTTATGAAATTCTTCTTCTGTTTCAGAAAATACCGTCTAGTTACACAGGTGTTCTAAATGTAAAAACAATAATATTAACAGGTGTTTATAATGCTAAAACCGGTGTTCACTATTGTTGAGTTGTCACGAAATTATGGTGTCATTATACAAATTAATAAAATTGCAAATCGCAATAAAGTAACAACAAATCTGGAGAAGGACCTCCACCTTACAGAAGATCGTAGCCAAATAGCATTGGTCTCGGCCATGTTGTGTTCCTACGGTGAGTAAGGTCTCCACAGCTCCACTAGGGGGGGGGGGGAGGGTTTGCAACGCGTGAGTGATACCCCCGGTACTGCAAGCGTCTATAGGCTGCTGATGCTTACCATCAGGCGGGCCGTAAGCTTGTATGCCACCTTTGTGGTATAAAAAAAAACAAATTGGTGAAACTACCATATAGACTTTCAGTGAAATTAGTACAAAGCAATAATTTATTCTTGTATGCAAAACTTCGCTCAAACATTCAAAGTACAGACGGAAAATGCAGGCGGCACGTAAATGCATATTTAATATACGACTCGGTGGCTCCCCAAACACTAATAAAGCTTTATTTATATTGCGAACTCCCTCTCCTGTGGCGATAAGAAATTTAACTAAATTATATGTACTTACGTCTAACATAAAACTGTGATTATGTTTATAAGGGCTAAAGGGAAATACTACTCATGCTAAGTGAAAGAAAACCGTTTTTCCAAGCACCGTTGCTAATGTTGCTATAGGGAAACTATGAAATAGCTGTCTGGGCTATTCTTTTGTTTTGTATCTTGATTAGAGCTTATTTAGAAGTGTTAGTCGCGCGATTCCGCGGTTTATTTTAACATTTTCTTAAGAAAATATCTTAGATAAAAGAATTGACAGGGAAGCATGAAATATAATTTATTTATTTTATGACTAGGTTTTTACAGGCATTCAAAATAAATAATTTGTTAAATCTATTCCATAAGCTATCACCATTTTGGACACAAAAGCAAAATTACCACTAATGAAAGAAATGGCAAAAGATCAAAACATGAGAAGAAAACAGCGACTTTGCTATAAACTAAATTACCACATATTTGCGATACAGGCGTTCGTATGTTTAGTCTATTTCGTGCAGGCGACATTTGGCGCCCAACTTGTCCCTATTTTAACTTGTTGGACGCCAATATTCTCGACACAATATATATTACTATAGGCCAAACCTGCTTTATCCGAATTGACGAATACCATCATAACTTTAACCAATTTACACATTTATTAATATACTTATAAATAACAATGGAAATTATCTCTACATACACTACACGCTTACAAAACCAGCGGTCTCTCGATAAAATAGTATAAGATTTCCAACTACTACGGCTTTATAAAACTATTTTCTGTCGTAGGTAGGTATGTACGGGCCTCGGACCGCGCTGGACAATAGGCGGCTGCGTGCATAGCAAACACAATATCCGTCCGATGGGAGATTATACCCGAGTTTGGAGCCGTGTAATGCGTTCATATTGCTGACGTGTGCCTTCACTGAACCTATGTAGATAGAAAGGATTTTGCGTCTACTTAGATAACGCGCCTATTAATCAATAAAATAGTTCTGCAACAGTCTTTAAAGAGACTAGCAGTATAGCTTTTTGAAAAATCATCTACTAAAATAATTAATACAGTTATGTCTATCATTATCATCATCGTCAATCACTACCACCTGAATGTTAGAAACTATAACACCCCGAAATATTTTATCCCGAATTTGGATATTACGATGTTCAAAATTCCGACTTTGATAATTCCGAATTCTTTCAAACTCCGCATATAACAACTACGATCTAACATAAGCCTGATTATGGTGTGGCTTGTTGTGACGAAATGGATTTCGGTTCAAGACATTTAATTTAACACACGTGTAAAAACAAAAGAACTCCAGCATTATAAGAGTGCAATGCGTAGTACAATAATATAAAAATAAGTGAGAAAATAAAATTTTGCAACATTATTATGTCATTCTTTACCTGCAGTAAATAAAACCCTCGAGAGTCCGTCGTTAACAATTTTCGATTCCAAAAATATAAGACGTCAAGAATGCCTTTGGAGCCCTTTGATGTCACATTCCAAATATAATTTTTATGAAATTCGCAACAATGTTTTTAACATCTGCAGTCATTACATCAATTTATGAGTACAGACAGATAAAAATCTAAATAGATACCACAAAGTCCAAGTAAAATATTTTTGTTCCAATAGGTCTCGTAGATGCACTTTCAAATCGATTTTTTTAATTTTTTTACATACATGTAGATGTTTCATGTAAGAATCAGTTTTTTTTCACAGAACTCGGCTTGAATAATGTGGTGTCTACAAGAAGGTCATATTCTTACAGGCATGCGAAAGATTTGCAAATAGTCTAATAATGACAATCGTTTTAAAATAATTAAATAATCAATACAAACATGAAAACGTTGTAAATAATTAAATACGTTCCTGAAAAAAAAGTACGGTGAATCTTTTTCCA
Organism: Endotricha flammealis; assembly: GCA_905163395.2. NCBI lineage: Eukaryota > Metazoa > Arthropoda > Insecta > Lepidoptera > Pyralidae > Endotricha > Endotricha flammealis. Next base: position 5,392,444 of record LR990865.1, read on the forward strand.
ACGCATCATTTAATTCGATCGGTACTGGATGATTAAATCTATAAAATGCTACTTACTTAAGTTATTGAGCTGTAAAAAAGACATTCTATAAAAACGAACATAGTCATTATAATTCTTGTTAGAAGAAACTATTATTATATTAAAAGTGACAAGGTTTTCTTACAAAAAGAACTTGCAGTATCTATTAAGATTTGTGTCCATGATTATGATCGAATATTTCGATGCTAAATTGTGTCCTTCGTATGCATCTGCAAACAATGAGTGCCAGCTGCTTTTAATAAATTTTTAAGCCTTCAGTTTACTTATTCTGGGAGTGAAATCCTGAATATTTAACGTATTCAAATAAGATGCTGATTATTTTTGGAATATTTTAAATATTATGATATTTTGCATGTCTGATTCTAGCGGGTTTGATAATTTTGTGAGAAAACTTGAAAATTTTATACCAACCTTAACTCAATTCTATAACTAACAGTGTAAATGCGATAGTAACTTTAAAAAAATAATATTTTGAAGTATCATTATGATGTCTTTATCAACTCAAATTATATTGGTCGAGTATAAATAATCTACTCATGCATAAGTAGAAATTACTACACCACAAACCATTTATCACGAGTTTTAATTATTGTAATAAAAAATAATAAACGAAAAAGGCTCACAGATTTGTAATACAGTTAATCGCTGTTTAAAATAGTTACAAAAAGATTAGATGTTGTTACATTTTAAATTAAGATGTTGTTACTTATTTATATATATTAGGATAGACTTGTTTGTCACTTATTACAATAAAATATGTTTCTGTTCTTTTTTTTACGTATTTTTATATTCTGTTTTTTTTTCATCCCAACTGTTTATGATGTAGGACATATTTCACGGAACCCTTGCAGCGCAGGTGGAGATGTCAGCTGTCCGTTACTGGACGCTTTACTAATTACATTTTAGCGCTGTACTAAAGGGCTGGTTTTAGCAAATTAAAATGCTTAAACATTTTAATTAATTTTGTAAGAAAAATTCCATAGTGATTACTTAATTTATCTTTGAAAGCATTCTTTAAAAAAATGTGTATATCAATTAGGAGGAAATATTTATTACATTTTTTTTTGCGATAATGTTATTGAAACTTCTTTGATGAAAAATAGTTACTATGAACCTTCGTATATAAGGTTGAATATCTCAGTCTGTATTATAGAATAGACTTGGAACTTACACAAAGTTATTTGGTACATTTTCTTCGAATTTTATTATCGAGTGAACCATAGTACGCGCCAACAACGCGACTCACACTACTCACAGCTTATAAAACAATTGAAAATCGATTTCGTCATGCACTAAGTAATGAGTGTCAGTTTCGAACTTCTTTAAATGTCAGCGCGAACCAGCCTTGTTGCCGACTAGTATTATAGCAGATTCAATTCAATGTTTGCACTACTTTATACGAATAGAAAATAGACCAGCTAAAATGCAATACAACTATGTTTCACTATAGTTTACATTTTCTTTAACTAAGCACTACCAGGAGGCCATAGAACGCAGACGTTTGTACGCTCACAATATTTATGTTTCATATTTTCTAAACCCCGCCATACATTCATGTTCAAAGGGAATATAATGCCACTATTACATTTTGTTTATTTACTTTGTAAGTTACGAGTTTCCTTTAAATATTTCCGTTCGTTTGGTTCGAGGTTCATAATTGAAGCCTTATTCTGCTTTCTCTATTTTGTTTATGGTATTTTTTGATTCATAACATTTTGACGAAATCTTTGATACCATCTAAAAAAAAAATGCATTAAACATCGAAGATCAATCTTAACACAGTTTTCTGACTTTATCTTTTCGTGATAAATGATTACGTTGCAGTGACAAAACAGTTAATAACTAATCCCTTGTTAAACTACGTTTACCTCGTTTACCTATTATATGAAGCACGAATATTATGCCAATTTTCTTTAATGAAACTCGAAATGTGTTATCACGTGGTAAAACCATTATGATATTACCAGGATAACAGGAAATTATAAGATGGCAGTTTCTATCGAGATAGAAAATTTCAAACTCATAACACGGGAACTAACGAAGTGAGAGCGATGTTCCAAGTTCGAACGTGGGATAATTGGATTCATAATTTGTTAGATAACAGAACTTGGTCGGGAAACTTCTAAGAGCGTTTTCATTGGGAACAGTAATTTATTGGAACCTTATAAGGTGAAAATTACTCTCTATAGAAATTTTTGCATTTCTGCTTTCAATAAGTATAACATATATTTTTTAAATAATTTTTTTAAAGTTAACTCTACATAAAAACCAAAAAATTATCTAGTTCAATTAATCTACCAATTTTTTTGCATTAAAACAATAATAGAGTAAATTTTTTTAGACTCTTATACTTTTGAGGTTACAAGCAAGCAGGTTGGATTATCTGCTTGACTCGGCTTGGCGACTCCCTTACCCTCATGATGATAAACAAATACCCTTTAAAATTTAAACTAGTAAAATATTGGTAAGAAAATTTTATGTCAAAGAACGACTTTTTTTTTGTTACTTTTTTGTCTAAAAATAAAATCAAATAAAACAATAATTAGCGCAAACAACACAAATTAACACATACAATTGTAAAACTTAGACAATAGGTTAAAAAAAACTTTTCTAAGAAAAATCCTAATGTAATTCGAGAGAAAGGTATCGAATTAATTTTTAACAAAGCTCCGTAAATACAGTCTCGAATTTTTCTTTTGTGGGCCATTACAATGAAAATTCGTTTTTAAATTCGACGCAACGTTTGTGTTTTAGGATACCAGAGCTCCTTTCTTTATTTCACAGTGGGCTAACATTATTTTATTCGATATGATTAAAAAAAACACCCACATTATTATTATTATGTTAAAGAAAAGTTATTGACTGAATAAAAATTTTATGAATACATTTACAATTAACTGTTATTATCTGTTTTTGAACAGGCGTAACAAAAATTAAGTGTCCATAATGTATATCTCAAGATGGAAAAATATGATTATAAATATCATGTAAGTACTTACTTACATTGATTATAAATATCATACTGAAACATCATCACAAAACTGTTGGTTACATTTTTTTCTATAAATATTTGACAATCAACAAAAATCGAAATATTTAATTTATGACGATTTTTGTTTCACAATCGTTTACCGTTCACAAATAATTTGTGAAATCTATTTCTAAATAAAACGTACCAACTCACAAGACAAATGGTTGCACCGATCTCTTAGCCTTTAAAAGCTAAGGAGGGAAAAATAATGATTTATTTATGTCAATGGGCTGTATCCTGAAGCGATGTTATTCTTCAAAAATTGCTTATTGTTCGACGTACTTCCTTTATTATGTTGTTAGTGAAATAGGAGCAGGTAAGCTCTTTTTTCAATTAGTCCCTTATTTTAGATAATAAAAGAATTTAATACCTAATTCGACATTGTTATAAAATATCTATTGTACGCCATGTTTATGGGGAATATGAAAATTTTAAGCGTTTTTAACATAACATGATGCCATGAAATGAACAGCGAGATATTGATTTTTTAAATGTATTTTTTATGGCATACCACAGGCAAACAAGCAAGCCACCTGAGGGAAAGTGGTTACCGTCGACTATGGACATCGGTTATACCAGAGGCACTATCAATGCATTGCCTGCTACAAGGACTAGAATAGGAAGAGAAGAGATAAGGAAGAGAAAGGAGCCGGCTCTCACTCACCGAACGAAACCCATAGCTGCTTAAAGGTGGGTCTACGCTAGACGAGTCGAGCACAAGCTGAGCGCAAGCCGAGCCGCTCTGCTCGCGGTGACAAGTGTGGTTCGAGGCTCGTAAGTCGGTCCACACCACACGAATTTTTGCTCGGCTCGTGCTCGGCTCGTCTAGCATAGACCCACCTTTACATTGATAAATTAAAAATGAAAAATAATTTAATTCTGTAGGCCCACGCGGGCATTTAGACACGTCATTTACAACATATTATCATTACAATATAAATAAGCTACTCTATAAACTACTACCATTTCGGAAACAAAGCAAAATGACCACCGTTAAAAGAATTAGCGAAAGAAAACCGGTTACGGCCATTTTTTGTTCCATCTGTCATCTCATATATTCTGTTCTTTCTTACTCAAGCTAGCCCAATATTTTTATTTTGTGGGGAAAAAATATAAACAAATTAATTAATTTAAAATATTCAATTCAATTTACACGGCGTTACTAAAATAACGTCTAGTAAATTGTGTACCTATGTACAATTTATTATTTTTAAAAAAAACATTTTTTTTTGTGTAGGTACCTATATGTTTTTTGTTAAAACTTTATTTTACGTAATATAATTTCTTAGGAGTTCAAAAAACATAGACACACTACTGTCTAGACGGTTATTCGCAAAATGACGTAGCAAATTGTGCACCGCTAATAAACCTTAAGCGCGCGTATAAAACTAATAGCAGGAATAGCCAACGTCACTTTGTCGTAAAGCGTGTTATTAACGAATAAGAGCCTTAGTACACGTGTTCATTGACACACGTCACTCGGCAACTATTTCTTATAAAAAGTTATTCGGAGAAAAGGGCCGGTTTCACCTTCACCTCTCCCGAATGGCTTATTCATCTAATAAACTGACAGCTTTGTGTCAGTTTATAGTATACATTTGACGTTTTTTAATTGGCAAATAGCAAATAGACTACTCGGGAGTTGAAAACTTCACTTAGTTAGCCTATCTTACGATCTATTTTCGATGAAGTATTTCTAATAAGAGTGAAAAGTCAATTACACTTGATTGCCATTAAAATGTATAATCACAAAGGCGAAAATGTTTAAACATACTACGGCAACCCAACACGACGGATATAACCAGTTGTCTTCCATTTGATAAGTAAAGAAAGAGACGACTTACAAGAACTTTTGTCTGAGAAGGATTGGAAAATAACAGCTGTTGAAAGAAATTCTATAAAAGAGGGGTGCCTAGCAGGGGAGAGGGAAGCCTAGCAGTGAGTGACATCTAGGTAAATAAAAGAATAGAAAATTATTTTTATGCAATGGACACAAACCCAAAGACATATTCTCGCAAAAGACTACACACATGAATGAATGGCTTCTTTTATGTACCACCCTATGTTTAATTTGTTGTATTTAAGTTTTACTGTTCACTCAACAGTTTAAATATTTTATATTTTCCATAGAATTATAAAAACATTTTTTAATTTTTTGAAATATGTATTAATAAGTTAAAGTAAAAATAATTGTGCATTGTCTGTAGAAAATAAAAAAAAACTACATACTTAAGTATATAAATAAATAAAATAAATATATAGGTATAGGTACAAATCACACAGATTGAGCTAGCCCCAAGGTAAGTTCGAAACTTGTGTTATGGGATCCTAACTCAACGATACTATATTTTATAACAAATACATATATAGGTAGGTATGTATAGATAAACATCCAAGACCCGAAACCAATCAGAAAAAGTTAGTTTTTCATCATGACCCGACATCATGATTGGGATTCGAACCCGGGACCTCCTGGGTGGCGGGCAGGCGTGGTAACCATTACACCTCGGAGGTCGTCTATCAACTTAACCTTAGGGTCACTTGACCCTAAGGTCAAGTTGATTTGGTTGCTAATTAAAAATCCTTACATGAATAAGATTTTATCATAACCCTTGAAAAACAAAATGAACTTTCTTTAAATGCACAAAAGAGTAACTTATAATGATCTACGTGAACAAAGTTCTGAGTACAGTCTTAATAACTATCAGACAATATTCAAGATTTCTATAAGAATGATTTCAACTAGGCGATATCTAAATCGAATTATATCCAGCTCATTGTAGTCAATCCGTTCGTCTGTAAACACAAACCATCGCAACTTAGCCTTAACAACTGTCTAATCCCCGGCGAATAAAGTTGACACATCTATAGATAAAAGTAATATGAATTTGACGTATCAATATTTATTTAGATAGAATTTCAATATTAATGAATGCCGTCATGTGCGTGATTATGTTTATGTTTTTATGTTTGACTTTTATTTTAAGTATGTACTTTAAAAAAAGAAATCATCAGATATTTAATTAAAAAACTTGAATAATGTAGTCTGATAGTTAAAATTGTATGGTGTGATCGATCCCAACAATTCTTTACTCTTTCAAATCTTAATAAATAAATGAAAAAATACGTGAAAAATGGGCGCAAAAATAATTCAATTATAGAAAGTCTGCATAATTAAAATAACTTATTGTTCTTCATTGCACCAAACTACGTATAATTTCTATAAATCAAGGAAGACAAACGAGATGCCAGATCATCTAAGACCTTCCATTGGGTCAATTTATTTGCAATGTACTGTTAAGAAGTTAACCACAATCGTTTATTAGCGTTAGGGGATCGAGACGATAAAAGTGATCCTCAGAGTTGATCCTAGGAGTTGAATGCTGGCAATACGGCTTTGTGAGTTTCGTTTCGGTAATAGCCAGTTAGCAGGATATTAGCAGTAATGATTGCTTAGTGACGGCGTAATAATCATAATACATGTTGATCCCTATGTATTTCATTGGGGTTAGACAAACGAACTCAAGTTATATTTGAAGATTTTCTTATTCTTTCATTATTTTTTTATATTAGACTACAGGCAAACAGGCAAACGGGCCACTTGATAGTAATTAGCGGTTACCGCCTCCTATAAACATCAGTAATACAAGAGGCGCTACTAATACATGGACTGACTGCTACAAAGAAGGAAATAGGGAGAGACAGAATAAAGAAAAGGCGAAGGAAAGGTTAGGTTTCCAAATCTCTCACTCACCGAAGGAAACGCATTTCTGTTATTGCATGCCGATATCCTAACCTAACCATTTCATAGATACTGTACCATACTTCCTACTCCGACTATCTTCTTTCTGATTAAATTCGTTGTGAGTTCCAAGACAGCTGTAGTTTTCTTCCCCGGGACGTCAATAAGCTTCATTGCTTATTGTCTATCTGAGGTCGCCGTTGTTGATCCTGGCTACACAGGAGACACAGTGGTGGGAATGTGTGGTGGGCTTGTCCCCGAGATACTGTACCATCCTAAAAAACTAATTAATATTGAGAAATTTTAATTGTATGTATGTTAATATTTAACCTGATTATTAATCCTTACTAATATTATAAATGAGAAAGTGGGTTTGTTTGTTTGTTTGTTATTCCTTTACGGCTTGACTAAACAGCCGATCAGTACAGAGCCCAACATAGGCTACTTTTTATCCCGTGAAAGTATATCGTTCCAATGGGAAAATATTTTTTCTACTATAGAGGGCGCTGTATCAGCCAACAGGTGGCGCCACAAGTCGCGCTATGAGTTATTTTGTTGTCAAACGAAACCTATACAGTCATAAAATTAACGCGAGCGAAGCCGCGGGCAAAAGCTAGTAATTTTATATGTTGCACCTCTCATGTAACCGTTTAAAATGTCCCAAAGGTAAAATGGGAGACAATGCTTTAGCATTAAGTTCGCCTTTTGTATAAACATTATGTATTGTGTGAAATAAAGTTTAAAAAAAAAACTTTATTGGAGGTTTCACATTTTTCACAAGTACCTAATCTGTTGGTACCTACATTTATTTTCCAAAGAGTAATAGCGCCGAACTTCGGTCGCCTATAGGTATTCGGTATAATGTGTTAAGATACAAATAAAATATTAACTTTTCTTTTTTATGACAGAGAAGGACAAACAAGCTAGCGGGTCACCTGATGGTAAGCGATCACCGATTGCCATCAATTTCTAATCAATCGAAAAAACATAGTTTTTATTTGAACACGCTAAAAACAAACTTTTATTTAAAAAAATGGTAGAAAAATAGCTTTTATTTCTGCTGCCTTGCCCACGCTTTTACAAATAACCTGTTTTGTTATTTTTTGCTGGAAAAACACCGCTCGAAAGCACACGTTAGGGCATGTAAGGTATTGCCACAATAATAAATACAGTAGGACAGGTTTATTTTTGATATATTTTTGAAATATGAAAGTCAGCTTTGATGTTGTCATGCAGATCTTCTCCGCAATTTGACAACTAATGTGCCTAAAGTTAGCTTTGATAAAAGTCGTACAAAGTCGTACAAATCTCTACAATCAGCGGTTTAGACTGTGTGTTGATCCGACAGTCAGTAAGTAATTCTCATTGAGGACAAAGCATTTTATAATTCATACTAGACTAGAAACCAGCGCAGCCTCGTTTGCGTCTATCCCGCTTTTCCGTGGGAATTTCCGAAAATCCTTTCATAGGAGTGTGATCTTTGGCATGACGAACGCGTAATCATGTTGAATTCTTTACATGTCACTTCGGGCGTAGTTTATTATTCTGATCTCGTAGCAAGCAGAGAGAATTATCAGGCATTTAGAAGGTTTTGCAATACATATTATTGGAATCAAAATAGTAAACAACAGCTCATAGCATTAGGTCCCAATAGTAATGTAACAATAGACCGTGGTGCTCGGCAATCGAGCCTCACTTGATTTGCCATCTCTCTAGGGTATAATGCCTTTTGCTTCAAATTGCTGTTTCTCACGTAGTTGTTAAGGAGGGAAGTCCTTTCAATACTTCCTACTCCGACTATCTTTTTTCTGATTAAATTCGTTGTGAGTTCCAAGACAGCTGTAGTTTATTCCCCGGGACGTCAATAAACTTCATTGCTTATTGTCTATGAGGTGGCCGTTGTTGATCCTGGCTACACAGGAGACACAGTGGTGGGAATGTGTGGTGGGCTTGTCCCGAATCCTTTCATATCGGATGCCTACGTCATACAAAGAACAGCGGTTTCGGCTCTGCGTTGATTGTCAATCAGTCATTCAGGACAAGGCATTTTTTAATTATATTATATAGATTGAATGGTAGCGTATAGGCAGTTTACGTTTATAAGCGTAGCGTTTATATGAAAATGTCATACTGAATCTATACTATGGTGTTACCATCTAGTTGTTTTTGGTACAACAGCCAGCAAACGGATGGAGCTAGACGGGTGGTTCGGACATACGTTTTTGCTCCCCTTTCAGGTCACAGCGTACCTACAAAAACTTTTTGATTTCATATAAAACATTCTCTATTTACATTTGGTTTTGAGAATTTTAGTCATAAGTTGCAAATATTTCAGTATTCATCATTAGGTAAATATTTTTGGACTGGTAGAGTATTTAAGAAATGTTGTAGTTCGACTTAGGAAGTACCACATTCTCCCAGAATGTCAGCGTAATGCATATGTTACCTAATAATAGTCTGGTGAATATTTCTCAAAAAGGCAGATGGAAAAGAGCTCATCTTAGAGGACAGGACTTTTAGTACATTTGTTTCCTAAAGGTCTAATTTCAAGACAGACTGCACGCTGCACACTGCAGTTGCAGTCTACAAGCGACACTATTAGTTGCTATGTATCTATATGAAAGACACTGCGGCCTGGAGTCACTTGAACTGGACCTTAACTCTTCCAAAAAAAATATTATCCATTCAAAAAACGAAAAGACAAATTTTGTTCTTTACGTATTTTATCATACATCATCGTGCACATTAACTGCAGAATACCTAAACATTAGTTTAAAAACAAGTCATAATATACAGGTATGTTGATAGTGCATTAGTTGCTCGTCGCAGGTGGCTATGATAACTAGCGTTAATGACGTAGAGACTGCATTAAATTGTTTTTACGAGCACAAGACTGTCTACAGACTATGATAACAAATATCTTAGACATTTGGTAAACAGCCATAAAAGTACTTAGGTATTAAGTAAACAGGGAGAACGGATCGATTGAGGGATGAAGGTCTTATGTCATTTAGCAGGTAAGCCTCTCAAATAGCAAACGTTAATGCTTGATGATAGGATAAGATTTAGGCAAGCAGACTTGCCAAAGGAGAATTTCTCATATAAATGACTGTTCTTCTGTTCAGTAACATTGTCATACCAGAGTTTAACTTTTTATAAATTAAATTATTTATTTTGCAAGTAGATTTACAGAAAATAGTCTGTTTAGAAGAAGTGCCGCAAGAAACTCATCAGGTAGCCTTATATAAAAATTAATATTTGTATAAGTTGTATATTTAACTTTGTGATCTGAGGAAACCCGCGTCCAAGCAGTTGCGTTTCAAAAGATAAGTGACCTCAGAATTGCTTTGTTTCAAATATGCTATAAAGAATGATACATGTTTTTAAGGTTCTATGTAACAACAGTCTTCCCCAAATTCTCGTAGTGGACCCCGCCAACATAGATTAGGAGACAGACTTTAGGAATAAAAAATATGACTCAAAAAAAATTACCCTGAAATTACAACGTAATAAAAAAACATTGGACATATCACACAAAGTCATTTAGTCGCAAACTCACTATGGGCACTAGATTGCTAATAAATATACATAAATACTTTTTTTTTGTAAATAAATACATTTTATGTTTTCTATGTAGAAAACACTCAAACCAAGGCAAACAGACATGTTCATGCACACAAATGTTTGCCTTGCGCAGGATTCGAACCCATATAATTAATGCAACCTCTTTGATTGAAGAAAAGTTCCACTAGCGGTAGGATGATAAAGGTTGCTGAAAATTGTATATGTCTAAAAGCCGTATAACAGACGGAGGTGAGACATCTACCACTAATGACGCCGAGACCGCATTAAATTATTTTTATGAGCCCTAGACGCCGTACGTGTCTTGACATAGACCAACTAACTAAATAAATCTAACAAACAAATAAATAGAGCTGCTATTTGAAAATTTAACTGAACAAAAAAAAATTTATGGACTTGACCAGATGCGGCCGTTGAGCACATGATAATGGAAAAATCTCCTTCTTATTGACTGCGATCTGCAATAAATTGCTTGCACGCGACGGCGACGGCTTGCCAGACATCACCTCCAAGTTGATATTAAACACGCGTATTTAAGTTATATGGCCTAACGCAGTAGGACGATAGACGATCACCACCAATTATAGACTGAGTGACACATTATTTTGCTTCTGAAAAAAATATATTCGGAATTACGCGTTTATGCGATAATTCTTTTAATCTATATCCTTGAGAATCGGATATGTAAGTCTATGAAGATAGTTGATCAGTAGTTTGCATTAGGTAGGACGTCATAACGCAGCTGAAATGCATAGCGGATAATTTCTAGCGCAGTTACATTTGGCTGAGAAATTACACATTAGTTTGAGGTTTATTTTTAAACTAGCTTTGGCTTTTTGCATAAATAGTTGGCTTTCTAAAACGATAAATTTAAACTTATTTATAACAGCCTGTTTTATCCTTTGCATAACGGTCTCTAAATGTCATCACATAATTGTTTGCCTCGAGCGAGAATCGAACCCGTGCCAACTGGTTCCGAAGGAAGGTGTAAGAGAGGTAGGGCTCAGCGGATAATCCGCTCAAATCGGAGCAGCCCGTCTGGGGAAGGACCTCCACCTTACAGAAGATTGTAGCCAAATGGCATTGGTCTCGGCCATGTTATGTTCCTACGGTGAGTAAGGTCTCCAGAGCTCCACGCGTGAGTGGAGCCCCCGGTATTGCAAGCGTCTATAGGCCACGGTGATGCTTACCATCAGGCAGGCAGTATGCTTGTTTGCCAACTTAATAGTGGCATAAAAAAAGAAGGTAAGATTACCAACGCACCACCAGTATGTCTATAGGTACCAAAGTCGTTAATTTAGCTTTAATATGTTGGACTTTGAAACAAAACTATGTTCCACCATGGGCACAAAATTGCATTGCTTGAAAAGTTTTACTTACGGTACACGGTACAAAAAAAGAACTATTTCGAATAGTAGTTTCCGAAATTGATTCCCTTTAGTTTCAGGTGGAAATTTTTGTTTTGCAACGTGTGGTGGAGGGGTATCGCAAGTCGTAAACCAACTGCGTCTAGACTCCAGTAAACACACTGTAAATATGTACATATTGTTAAGTAAATATAAACATATAAATATAAAAAATAAAATTTGGTAAGAAAAATCAAGCCAAGTCTATGTTTCGTTTGATTTAGACTAGTCCTATTTTGTGAAACAATTATAGTTCTAATAAAATCATGGTCTAAATAAACGGACTGATTTCAAAATACATATTACTGATAAATACCAAATCCGATTTAATTTAAACACACAATCATAAAAAAGATATTTGAATAGTTGAATAAAAAATACGACGAGTATGTCTTAAAAGTTTGATAACTAAAGGGCAAGTCTAAAAAAATTTAAGTATTTATTGTATTGTATTATGTTTTTCGTCCCCGTTACATCATGTCATATAAACACAAAGGACGTTATACAGACAACCAGTAAATTACGGATAGCTAGCAGTAATAATATGAGATTTAGATGAAAAATGACTTATCATAGGTACATTATTTCATTAAAATGAAAAATGTACGTGCAATTTAGTCGTAATTTTAGCAAGCCTTGAATCTTGATATTATTATGTTATAATAAAGGACACATAGGTACTAAATATTTTTTTATGTCATTCGGCAAACAAGCAAGCTTGCACCTGATGGAAAATGGTCACCGTCGCTCGCCTATGAACATCAGTAACTAGTATTATTAAAATAAATATTGTAGTTTTTTTCGTACTGTTTTCTATTGTAATTACCATTTTAAAAGTGCACCTGCTAAGTTTCTTGCCAGTTCTTCTTAGTACAAATCTGCTGCCTAACTGGTGGTGGACTTTGGATATGCCCAAAAATATTTTATTCTTCAGTGGTAGGTGGCGGGTTGTCCAAAGTGCTGGCCTCAATGCAACATGGTTCATGATTTAATTAAGCGTTTGTTAAATTTTACCTACTGTTTACTATATTTAAGGTGTAGTGGTAATGTCGTAAACCATCTACGTCTAGACGGCAATAAACACCTTAACAACATATGAGTGTAAATTCTGATGCGACATTGTCGCAATGTGCACGTTTACAACAAAAACATCATATTTTTAAAGTTTTTGCAAGAAATATTGTAAGATTAAGAAAACTGGTGACTTGGTTTAAAATATGCGATTATGTCCTGTCAAAGTTGCTGAAATATGCTGTTTTATGTCCTGGAAGATTTTGGAAACTTGCAAGAAGAAAAGTTGTACCGGTTACTTCCATTCCAACTAGTCGTTCTGGAAATGTTTAAGGGAAGCCCATGTCCAGCAGTGAACTTCTTGTAACTGTAATGATGAAGATTGTTTTACAAACTACTTCTAATTTGAAATTCTTCGCATTTATCGCAGCAAAACGCATTTTAATTTTAATTCCACATCAAATCTCTTGCTATCTCTTTTTTTCTTTAGTTTGACAGTGACATCTATAATTTAATGTGTCATTAACTTTAAAAATGCGTTTAAAAACTCACAAGTAGTGTCGTAGAGTCAAAGCTCATAGCACATCGACGACGCTTTAATCGAAAATTCAACAAATCGAAACTATTTATCAAGTTTAATATGCTAAAACTTTATGATTGACGCTTGAGCATTTCTTTGAGCGGGTGTGGGACGGCTTGCCTAGACACTTTGTAATTTGTAAATCTTCATTACTATCCTTTACATGTATAAAAACATTTTTATCTCTTACATTCCGTCTAAATTTGCTGTATACTAATAAATTTTTTTACTTTCGTCCACTTGTAACTTTTATTTTATTTTTTATTCGCTCAACGCTAATTAGATTGACGACTGAAATGATTTCATCTAATCTTCTCTTACTAAAATATTATTAACAAGTACGCAATGCTAAGATGAGATAATAACATTAAAATTTCATTGCATCTAGGTGCCAATTGCCAATCAAGTTGAAATAACAATCTTTGGACCCTATTACGTCTGGATGGATACCGATGCTGATACCCCACGTTTCTGTCATTAAATTGAGCGTAAAACGTTCTTGTGAGTGATTGAGTTTTATTTTATTACGTACAAGGCTTTTTTGAAGATATAAAGTGCAATGATTAAGTATAGCAAATGGTAGAGCCTTTTTATTACGAACAAACTCTATGTATTGAAAATAGCATAGGTTGCGACGTCACAGAGGACGTGGATATTCACGTCTTGTTTAAAACGGCTTTTTGAAAGATGTTGCCCGTGCTTGCTTTGTGAGGTTTTTTGTATAAATATAGATAGCCTATGACACTCACAAATAACGTGGATTTATTGTGGTAAGTAAAATAATTTACACAGCCTCAACTTTACCTTTATAATATTAGTATAGACAAAAAAGTGATTTTTTAAAATCACGCTTACATTTTTTATTAAAGACCGAGAAACACACTAGAATTAAAATTAGGAAACTGTTCCATTAACATAAGAGCACCGATGACCGAAAACTGCAAAACACAGTTCTGCATTTAGAAATACACTTTTCGTGTTATTTCTAACAATTATACTAGACAATAACATCAAATACAAGTAACAATAAAAGCGTAATTAGCTATATAAAAGCTGCAATGTCGCTTCAGGCGGTAATATGGTCGTGCAAGTGCAATAAGACGTGCATTAAGAGCCATAGCCGCTATAATTACTGTACAACATGTGCTCTAATGACATTTGAAACGAATGTTTGTCGAAAACTTATCCTAATCGAATAAGTCGACAGAATTGTTCTAATCATCGTACATATCGGCCAGTTTCTCAAAACACATTTTAGTTTTTATTCCACATTCAATGGTGCTAATTCTGTTGTACATTTAATTAGACTTTTTATTTTTATTTTTTATACCACACAGGTGGCAACAAGCATACGGTCGGCGTGATGGTAAGCCGTCACCGTAGCCTATAGACGTAAGCAATACCGGGGGTATCACTCACGCGTTGCCAACCCTCCCAACCCCCCCAAGTGGAGCTCTGGAGACCTTACTCACCGTAGGAACACAACATGGCCGAGACCAATGCTATTTGGCTACGATCTTCTGTAAGGTGGAGGTCCTTCCCCAGACGGGCTGCTCCGATTTGAGCGAATTATCCGCTGTGCCCTACCTCTCTTATATAGACTAAACTAATTTTGACAGGACTAAAAGTGTTGCTATCCTTGTCACTAATTGTAAACCAAGGAAGGACAACAACACCTTTGGTCCTGTCAAAGTTAGTTTAGTCTAGTTAAATGTACAACAGAATTAGCACCAGTCTCAGGCTTAAAGCCGCCATACGCTGCAGTGTATATGCGATTATTCCTCATTTATGCGGGGCCGCCGCGCCAGTGCGTTTTTTTTTCGTTTACACCATTTTGCGTCCGGTGCGATTTCGGCGCGTCTCCAGCGTCGTCTACAGGAAGACTTTTTTCTTCTTTAATTAGTTTGGTTAACTTTAAAAATGCGTTACCCTAAGGTTGCCTTGAAAAGATTGCTTTGAGCAATAAGGCCGCCTTGTTGCCAATACACTAGTCTGTAATCTTTTTTTTTGTGTTTACCGTATCGTATTGTGTTTGTTGTGTTCTAATGTTTACAGTCTGTGTGTTGCAAATAAAGTATATTCTATCTATCAATCTATTTAAATGCGTTTCAGGAACTGGTTGTTTAACATTTATGGTGAAACACGCTTCGCGTCGGAAGTATATTTAGGCTAAAGGAGGTGATAGCCATATTATATAAATTATCCCAAATAAAAAAAATGTTTGAGGTGGTAGAGCATTATGAAATAGACCAACTCGACTACCTCTCACAGAATATTGGCGTAAAACAGCATTGTGTTTCGTTCGTTGAGTGATACATCCGGCAAACTCCTTTTTTTCTGTCAACTAACCCTGTCTCTCCCTAATCCTTTGCTTGTAGCAGGAACAGCGGTAATCTTTCTATCAGGTTACGTGCTTGTTTTCCTGCCATATGAAATAAAAAAAAGTTCTTATTACGATCGCCTTTTGTAACGATATAAAGGATTAATCATATAATGCATATTAGAGCGTTATACTTTGACATGACAATGGAATGACCCTCGAATGTCTATCAGTCACTACTATGGTATTAGTCATTGTGGGGGTGTTCTGTTAAGTTTTATGCTGAACATTTTAAACCAAGGTCTTTGACCAGTTTCACGGACAGATATCTGTTTTATTTTTTAGTTTGACAGTGACAGCTGAAATGTAAATGTGTCATTATTTTTAAAAAATGCGTTTCTTTAGAAACTGCCTGTATTTTCTCCGTATTCCCATCCTTGTAGCAGACAAGGTAGCGTCCCTGGTGGTTACTGATATTCATAAGCAGCGGATCGGTGACAATTTTCCGTCAGGTGACGTGCTTGTTTGCCTGCTTCAAACCTTTAAAAAGTTGAATTTTTTCCATTATGTTTCTATTGAAATAATTAGTTTAGATCTGCTTATTCAAAACATAATAACATAATAGCATGACACGCGATATGCCACCTTGAACCCGTCGTTCGCCTAGAACAATGCTCCGACTAACTATTATCTCGATATTATTTTCGACAGTGTAATTTACGCTTACGATGAAACAAAATAGGGTTATTTGGGTGGATTAGAAAACTATTCTGAATTTAAGCACCTGTATTATTTGTTAATCCTAGTTTATTCCATTTGTTTATTAAGCAGAAAGCGAATAAACATTTTGTTTATTCAACGCATATAACGTAAAGTTATAGTAAAATTATTATAATAGTTCTCTGTTATATTTAAGAAGTCAAGTCGCATAAATATTACAATCGCAGATTACGCTCCTAACATATTATTACTCACCAATTAATTTTATATAAAAGAACAGCAATATATTAAATTACAAAATACGGAACCTGTTCCTTATTCAGGTATTTCAGCGACCTCTTCGTATTCCAATAAAACTCGTGATCGTAGTAAAGTGGACTGTATATTTCTTCTTGTTACAACTTGTTTTCTTGAGCCTTCTAATTGGAAAGTAACTGTCGCCGATGTCGATTTGGATGTGAATTGACATTTTTTTTTTTTTTTTTTTTTTTTTTTTTGGATTGGACTAATCAGTTTGGGTGTACTGACACCCTTTACTGAGACACCGGACTGTTGCGGGAGCGTAGGGCTCTCACCGCCTAAAATTTACAGCGTCTGCCTAGGGGCGCCCCAGAGGGGGGCTCGAACCTCGGCCTATGGCGACACTGGGGGAAGGCGAACGGATTGGAGAGAAGCGGCCGGGCACGTGCCGGTACCGCGAAAACCGAGTCCCTACAGGGTGGCGCGACGCGCGGCCCCGCCGGCGGGGCCGATATGACGGACGTGTGTGTCTACTTTGTGTCGCGGAATCTAATTGTTTGTACGCCTCGATGGCGACTGTAATGGCGTCGTCCGGGTCGTTGAGGACGTGCCGCGGACGACGTTTGGACCTAATGGTGTCAGCCGGAGCGGGATAATCCCCTGCGGCTTTCACCAATGGATTGGGGTGATGGTCGAGAGAGTCGAAAAATCTGACTGAGCATTGCTTTAGGTGGTGCGAGATGGTCGGCACACCTAAGTCAATGTGGAGGTTTTTGTTCCGAATGAACCAAAGCCCACCGATGGCTTTGCGCAAAAACCTATTCTGGATGGTTTGCAGCCTGTGGATATGAGAGGGCGCGGCGTGGGCGAAAACTGGACTCGCGTAAGTCATTATCGGCCTAATGCACGTTGTGTAAATTCTCACCTTATTTCTAAGAGAGAGTTTACTACGCCCATTGAGCAGATAATATAGTCGGCCTAGCGCGAAAGCGGCGCGGTTGCGGACAATCTTAATATGATCGCGGAAGGTGAGTCCCCTATCGAGTGTGACGCCTAGGTAGCGGACTTTCCTTTCCCAAGGGATCGGTTGCCCGAACATTTCGACTCTGGAGGAGGGATTTGGGGTGCTACCTCTAGCGAAGAGGATAGCGGCGCTTTTTTGAGGATTGACTTCGATGCGCCATTTCCTAAACCAGTCGCCAAGAGTATTGGCGGCAGTTTGGAGTGAGTCTATAATTGGGGGAATACTACGGGCTGAACAGTAGATGGCAGTATCATCTGCGAAGAGAGCGGTATGGGTCGCTAGTGGACTGGGTCTGAATTCGGGGAAGTCGCTTGTGTAAAGCGTGTAAAGGAGAGGCGAGAGCACGGACCCTTGTGGTACTCCGGCTCTAATGGTGTGAGGGGGGGATAGTGCCCCATCCACCCTATAGCGGAAAGAGCGGTTCGACAAGTAGTCTTGAATGATGAGCACAAGACGGTTTGGCGTATTGAGTTTGTAGAGCTTATAAATAAGCCCGTTGTGCCAAACTTTGTCGAACGCCTTTGCCACGTCAAAGAAGAGAGCGCCCGTTTTATGCGGGCGGGATCTGTTCGCTCTCCGGTCCAACACGTGTTCGACTATGCGATGCACTTGTTGGACACAAGAGTGTTTGGCTCTAAAACCAAACTGCGCGTTAGGCAAGAGATTGTTGGCAAGGGAAAAATCTTTGAGACGTGCGAGAACTATGCGCTCATAGATTTTTCCTATTGAACTAAGAAGACTGATAGGGCGATAGCTCGAGGGCTGATCCTTGGGCTTGCCGGGTTTTGGAATGCCGATGACGGTGGCTTCCTTCCAAGTTTGGGGGAAAATGCTATTTTTGAGGGCTGCGTTAAAGATAGCAGTCAGGAGTAGTATAAGGTGGGCGGGAAAGAGCTTGATGACTCTGTTAGAAATCCCGTCAGGCCCCGGGGCCTTCCTATTATGTAGGTCTTTGATAAGGGACTCTACCTCATCAGGGGTTACCGGCTCTAACGGAGGGTCGGCATCTGTAAGTGGGCTCCCGAGTTTGTTAGCTACCACAGTATCGACCTCGAGTAGGTGATCTGGATCAACTGGGAGTGTGCTAGGTGCACATTGTGCCTCAAGACTGGATGCTAAGCATTCAGCTTTCTCCTCGTCCTCGAAGGCGAGGGGGAGGGAGGGGTCTGACTGTACTAACGGGGGAGTGGCAGCCACTGTATCTGCCTTAAGGGCTCTGGCAAGTTTCCAGAAGGCTTGGTGAGATGGGACCAAGTTTGAGAGGGTCTCGTCCCACTGATCGTTTCTAAGCTGTCTGATACGACGCTTAACCGCTGATTGAGCAGCGCGCATGCGGGCGCGGTTAGGCTCAGTGGGAGTGGAGAAGTAGGCCCTTTGGGCTCGGTTTTTCTCTGTTAACAGAGCACGCGCATCCGGCGGAAGTGTCCAGCGACGATGAGCGTTCACTGGGACACGCCGCGAGCAGTCGCTAACGACTTTCTGCACGTGCGCTGTTAACGAGTCAATAGCACCTATTGCATCGGGAATTGAGACAATTTCGTCTGGAATTGGATCTAACAAGGGGGACGAAATGGATTTGAGGCTTTCGCCTAACCTGACCCAGTCGGTCTTGATCATAGTGGGATCTGTGGCTGCCACATTGGGAATACTCACTCTGGGTGAGAGAGCAATGATGACAGGCCTATGGTCTGAGGTGAGTTCGGAGTGCACTTCTATTGAACTCAATCTAAGATTGATGTTCTTTAGGAGGGCTACGTCTAGGACGTCCGGACGATGATCAACATTGTCCGGGTAATGAGTAGGGGACATGGGTGCTACTATGTCGAAATTGAGGCTCTCTGAGAGTCGCTCGAGCTGTCTACCACGTTGGTTTGTGGTTAGGCTACACCAGGCAGGGTGCTTGGCGTTTAGATCACCCGCTATGATAACAGACGGGCCAAGATCTAGAAGGTTTTGTATGTCACTATCAAGTAGTGATCTGGGGTTTGAGGAGTTGGAGTTAGTGGGAGCTAGATAAGCTGACACTAAAAATATGGATTGGTGACCTGTCATTCCTAATCTACAGACAGAGGCCTCAATGTGCACGAGATTGGGTGTATCCACAGGCGTGCAGTGTAATGTCGCTTTGTAGTAGATGAGAGTGCCACCGAGGGCAGAGACTGTGCGATCATTACGAATGATTTTATAATTCGCGATTTTGGGGTCGCGAATTGATGGTTTAAGGAACGTCTCCTGGATGAGGAGGACGTCCAACTGATGGGTGTAGAGGAAGTCGGCTACCTCAGACCTCTGGGTGCGAAGCCCATTTGCGTTGAAGTAGCCGATTTTAAGGGAGGTCGGTTTGACTCTACTCGTATGGTGTAAGTCCATAATTAATTCCTAAATTTATCGAGGGCAACGAACACATCCGCGTATTGGCAGATGGCCATTATGAGGGAGTTTGTATCACCCGTGTGATTATTTACTATGGCGGCCATAGCAAGAAACCTATCTATTTTAAGCACACCGGCGAGCTTGAAGAGCCCTTCGGTCCCGTTTTGTGGCAGCGGTGCCTTTACTGGAGGTGGAGGTGTTGCTACTTCCACCGCCGCGGATGCAGGAGTTAGCTTAGCTAACACAGGCGTGCCTGAGGGGCTGGCCTGTGGGGGTGGGACCTTGTTGGTCTTGTAGCGCCACGAGGGCGACAGATTGAGTGGTGGCACCGGTGCCTTAGCTGTTGCCGGGGCGGCCTCGGCAGTTTGGGACTGAGGAGGAGTAGAGAGGACTTGGGTCCTAGATGAGGAGGGAGCAGGCCTCCGGCTCTTTACTTTGGGTGCTTTTGGGCACC
The DNA here is from genome assembly GCA_905163395.2 of Endotricha flammealis. NCBI lineage: Eukaryota > Metazoa > Arthropoda > Insecta > Lepidoptera > Pyralidae > Endotricha > Endotricha flammealis. The sequence continues at coordinate 5,412,966 of LR990865.1, forward strand.
CTCTGTAGTTTGCCGGGTGCCCCACCTCCCCGCAATTTACGCAGCTCGGAGGTTCCGAGCATAGCGCGCGGTCTTTAGGTCGCTGACACTCCGGTGTCGCATGGGACTCTAGGCATTTAACACAACGCGGTGTGTTATGACAGTTCCGGGAGGAATGCCCGTATAATTGGCATCTGTGGCATTGACCCACAGTGCCTTTTTGGTGTGGGGGCTCTGCTACGACCCCAGAAAGTCCGCAGACTTTTTTGATATTAAAGATGGCTTTCGCCTCTTTAAGGTTAGTCCTGTCTAAAATGACAAGGACCATGTTGAAAGGGGCTGCATGCCCACGGTGCATGCGGTGCACCTCTAAGACTGGGAATTTTTGGGCCTTTAGGTCCTCGAGCACGTCTTCGCACCCGATTTCCTTAGGGACCCCCCGAATGACTACGCGGAGGCGCCGGTCCTCCTCCAAGCTCCACGTATGGAAAGTTATCGACATAGCGTCGAGAAGGCGGGTCAGGTTTCGGTAGTCCGTGATGGACTCCGTTTTGAGTCGGATACCCTCAGTTCGGGTCTCCGCAACAAAGAAGATGCCATTGGCATCGCAGCGGGCCTTGATGGCCATCCACTTGTGGCGGTTAGTGATAACCACCGCAGGCGGTCGCTGGGAGCGTTTGGGAGGGGTGGGGAGAGAAGCTCCCTCGGCACCCTGTTCAGCCGCGGGGGGCGAAGCGGGCGAGTCGGAGAGAGGGGCGGCCGGATTTGATACGGCGGCTAATTTGGCGGCCTTGTTGGCAGCGCCCTTGTTGCGCCTTGTGCGCTTGCGGCCTGAGGCCACAATGAAATCGTCCGAGTCGGACGAGGGGGCGGAACTCGAATCCGAAGATTCGGAGATGACCTCCATCTCGTCATCGGAGATCGAGGAGGAGGGTGCGGTGGCGGAGGGCGCGGCGGCGGAAGTCGCTACTGCGGGGTGCACGGTGGCGGGGGGGCGCGGCAACGGCGGGCGCAACGGTGGGCGCAACGGTGGCGGAGGGCGCGGTGATGGAAGTCGCGGCGGCGGAGGGCTTGGTGGCCGAGGGCTTGGTGGCCTGAGGGGCCGGGCGGGAGGTGGCCAGAGGTACCGAGGGGGCTACGGCCTGAGGGGCCGATGAGGCTGCGGCCTGAGGGGCCGATGGGGCTGCGGCCTGAGGGGCCGTGGGGAAGAAGATTGCCTTCAGGTGAAGGCCAATTGCGGGCACGAGGTCCGGATTTTCCCTAGCAAAGTTGACTAGGGGCGACAAGGCCTCTTCGAGAGCGCGATTTTTCGGGTCGGTCGCCATGGCGACCGGCCTAGTAAGGGAACCTACAGCTAAAACGAAATTATCGCAGTTCGTCGCGTCACGTTCCGCAAGGAAGAGCTGCGAAGAAACCTTGCGGCAGTCGTGCCTAATTTGGGAGCGCTCGGGGGGAGAACCCGAGGTGTGTAGTCCTAGTCCCCCGCGCCGGGTGAGGCGAGGGGGGTGCTTCTAAGGTGTGCCCTAAGCTTGTATGCCTCTGACCAATCTTAATGTGTCAGAGGGTCCCTAACTGCTTAAGGTTCGGAGGGTAGCTTCGAGCCGGAGCTCTAGGCGCCCAAGCCGTTCCCTAAGGATAGGAAGGAGGAAGGGGTGGGCGGGAGGGGGCGATAGCTAGTGTCGGTCAGGGGAGCCCCCTAGGCCGGTGGTTCTAGCCCCGTCCGGGTAACTGCTTCACCCTGAAGGGGATCGGCGAGTGCCCGGGTCGCACTCCTGGCTGTGCAAAGTTGGCACCGTGAGGTATCACACAGCCAGACCACGAAACTGTGGTTTTAATCGGCAAAAAACGCGCGAGAAACCGAAGAAACTCTAAAAATCAGGATAATGCCTCCTTGTCTTAAAAAAGGCAAGGAGACACGTGTGTCGGAGCGGCGGTAGCGTAGCGCGGCGGCGGGGGGCGTGCGTAGCACGCGGGAGCAGCGTAGCGCAGAGGCACCGGGCACCGGACGTGTGACTCGGACGGCGTCGCGAGCACGAATTATGTGATTTGTCATTTTTTTTTTTTTTTTTTTTTTTTTTTTTTTTTTTATTTTTTATAAATGGACTAATCAGTTCGGGTGTACTGACACCCTTTACTGAGACACCGGACTGTTGCGGGAGCGTAGGGCTCTCACCGCCAAAAATTTACAGTGTCTGCCTAGGGGCGCCCCAGAGGGGGGCTCGAACCTCGGCCTATGGCGACACTGGGGGAAGGCGAACGGATCGGAGAGAAGCGGCCGGGCACGTGCCGGTACCGCGAAAACCGAGTCCCTACAGGAGGGTGGCGCGACGCGCGGCCCCGCCGGCGGGGCCGATATGACGGACGTGTGTGTCTGCTTTGTGTCGCGGATTCTAATTGTTTGTACGCCTCGATGGCGACTGTAATGGCGTCGTCCGGGTCGTTGAGGACGTGCCGCGGACGACGTTTGGACCTAATGGTGTCAGCCGGAGCGGGATAATCCCCTGCGGCTTTCACCAATGGATTGGGGTGATGGTCGAGAGAGTCGAAAAATCTGACTGAGCATTGCTTTAGGTGGTGCGAGATGGTCGGCACACCTAAGTCAATGTGGAGGTTTTTGTTCCGAATGAACCAAAGCCCACCGATGGCTTTGCGCAAAAACCTATTCTGGATGGTTTGCAGCCTGTGGATATGGGAGGGCGCGGCGTGGGCGAAAACTGGACTCGCGTAAGTCATTATCGGCCTAATGCACGTTGTGTAAATTCTCACCTTATTTCTAAGAGAGAGTTTACTACGCCCATTGAGCAGATAATATAGTCGGCCTAGCGCGAAAGCGGCGCGGTTGCGGACAATCTTAATATGATCGCGGAAGGTGAGTCCCCTATCGAGTGTGACGCCTAGGTAGCGGACTTTCCTTTCCCAAGGGATCGGTTGTCCGAACATTTCGACTCTGGAGGAGGGATTTGGGGTGCTACCTCTAGCGAAGAGGATAGCGGCGCTTTTTTGAGGATTGACTTCGATGCGCCATTTCCTAAACCAGTCGCCAAGAGTATTGGCGGCAGTTTGGAGTGAGTCTATAATTGGGGGAATACTACGGGCTGAACAGTAGATGGCAGTATCGTCTGCGAAGAGAGCGGTATGGGTCGCTAGTGGACTGGGTTTAAATTCGGGGAAGTCGCTTGTGTAAAGCGTGTAAAGGAGAGGCGAAAGCACGGACCCTTGTGGTACTCCGGCTCTAATGGTGTGAGGGGGGGATAGTGCCCCATCCACCCTATAGCGGAAAGAGCGGTTCGACAAGTAGTCTTGAATGATGAGCACAAGACGATTTGGCGTATTGAGTTTGTAGAGCTTATAAATAAGCCCGTTGTGCCAAACTTTGTCGAACGCCTTTGCCACGTCAAAGAAGAGAGCGCCCGTTTTATGCGGGCGGGATCTGTTCGCTCTCCGGTCCAACACGTGTTCGACTATGCGATGCACTTGTTGGACACAAGAGTGTTTGGCTCTAAAACCAAACTGCGCGTTGGGTAAGAGATTGTTGGCAAGGGAAAAATCTTTGAGACGTGCGAGAACTATGCGCTCATAGATTTTTCCTATTGAACTAAGAAGACTGATAGGGCGATAGCTCGAGGGCTGATCCTTGGGCTTGCCGGGTTTTGGAATGCCGATGACGGTGGCTTCCTTCCAAGTTTGGGGGAAAATGCTATTTTTGAGGGCTGCGTTAAAGATAGCAGTCAGGAGTAGTATAAGATGGGCAGGAAAGAGCTTGATGACTCTGTTAAAAATCCCGTCAGGCCCCGGGGCCTTCCTATTATGTAGGTCTTTGATAAGGGACTCTACCTCATCAGGGGTTACCGGCTCTAACGGGGGGTCGGCATCTGTAAGTGGGCTCGCGAGTCTATTTGCTACCACAGTATCGACCTCGAGTAGGTGATCTGGATCAACGGGGAGTGTGCTAGGTGCACATTGTGCCTCAAGACTGGATGCTAAGCATTCAGCTTTTTCCTCGTCCTCGAAGGCGAGGGGGAGGGAGGGATCTGACTGTACTAACGGAGGGGTGGCAGCCACTGTATCTGCCTTAAGGGCTCTGGCAAGTTTCCAGAAGGCTTGGTGAGATGGGACCAGATTGGAGAGAGTCTCGTCCCACTGGTCGTTTCTAAGCTGTCTGATACGACGCTTAACCGCTGATTGAGCAGCGCGCATGCGGACGCGGTTAGGCTCAGTGGGAGCGGAGAAGTAGGCCCTTTGGGCTCGGTTTTTCTCTGTTAACAGAGCGCGCGCATCCGGCGGAAGTGTCCAGCGACGATGAGCGTTCACTGGGACACGCCGCGAGCAGTCGCTAACGACTTTCTGCACGTGCGCTGTTAACGAGTCAATAGCACCTACTGCATCGGGAATTGAGACAATTTCGTCTGGAATTGGATCTAACAAGGGGGACGAAATGGATTTGAGGCTTTCGCCTAACCTGACCCAGTCGGTCTTGATCATAGTGGGATCTGTGGCTGCCACATTGGGAATACTCACTCTGGGAGAGAGAGAAATGATGACAGGCCTATGGTCTGAGGTGAGTTCGGAGTGCACTTCTATTGAACTCAATCTAAGATTGATGTTCTTTAGGAGGGCTACGTCTAGGACGTCCGGACGATGATCAACATTGTCCGGGTAATGAGTAGGGGACATGGGTGCTACAATGTCGAAATTGAGACTCTCTGAGAGTCGCTCGAGCTGTCTACCACGTTGGTTTGTGGTTAGGCTACACCAGGCAGGGTGCTTGGCGTTTAGATCACCCGCTATGATAACAGACGGGCCAAGATCTAGAAGGTTTTGTATGTCACTATCGAGTAGTGATCTGGGGTTTGAGGAGTTGGAGTTAGTGGGAGCTAGATAAGCTGACACTAAAAATATGGATTGGTGACCTGTCATTCCTAATCTACAGACAGAGGCCTCAATGTGCACGAGATTGGGTGTATCCACAGGCGTGCAGTGTAATGTCGCTTTGTAGTAGATGAGAGTGCCACCGAGGGCAGAGACTGTGCGATCATTACGTATGATTTTATAATTCGCGATTTTGGGATCGCGAATTGATGGTTTAAGGAACGTCTCCTGGATGAGGAGGACGTCCAACTGATGGGTGTAGAGGAAGTCGGCTACCTCAGACCTCTGGGTGCGAAGCCCATTTGCGTTGAAGTAGCCGATTTTAAGGGAGGTCGGTTTGACTCTACTCGTATGGTGTAAGTCCATAATTATTTATTGAAATTTTTAAGGGCAACGAACACGTCTGTGAATTGACAGACGGCCATTAGGAGAGCGTTGGGACTGTTCGCGTGTTCATTGACCAACGCGGCCATGGCAAGAACCCTATCTATGTCTAGGACGGCTGCGAGCTTGTAGAGCCCTTCGGTCCCGTTGGAAGGTGGCAGCGATGCCTTTACTGGGGGGGGTGGAGGTGTTGCGACTTCCACCGCCGCGGGTGCAGGCGTGCCTGAGGGGCTGGCCTGTGGGGGTGGGATTGGTCTTGTAGCGCCACGAGGGCGACAGATTGAGTGGTGGCACCGGTGCCTTAGCTGTTGCCGGGGCGGCCTCGGCAGTTTGGGACTGAGGAGGAGCGAGGAATGTGAATTGACACCAAAATGGCGTTATTAATAAGCGCTCCCGACGGGGGCGCGCGGTCTACGGCGTGGGCGCGTTGCTTTTCCAATTAGAATCCTTACATTTTTAATAGATTTACATCGTAATCTCTTATATGCTATTAAATACAATATTCATATTCATTGTTTCTTATGTTATAAAGTATAAATAAAATTACACATCGTATTCTCGTAACTTTTAACATCAGTATTCCATATTCTAATACTTAACGTTTTTATACCATTAAAACATACTTATTCATATTCAGTAAATAGTCATCGTATTCAGGACTATGTGTTTCTACCAAGTTTCTTTATATACAACTTTTAACACCTATTCAAAAACCATATATTAAACTTTATTCACTCAAATACAATAACAAAACATTTACATAATCAAAACACACTCTAATAAAACTTATTCCTACAAATACAACAGCAAATATTAACGTAATCAAATAAACTAGAATAAAACTCATTTATACATTGTTCAATATCAAACACTTTCGTAAGCAAATAAACTATATTACAAAACCAATACTGGGACGACTCGCTGTCCGCAACATACTCCCCCCGGCGTAGACCTTCGCAGCCTATACCACCGGGAGGACAACGAGCCGTCTTACTGGACGACGGAAGACACCACCTCGCGTGCGCACGTCAGCCCGTCGTACGACCCCATCCGGTCCGGGGAACACGTTTTCGACTTGGCCGCGCGGCCATACGTTGCGAGGCGCTAACTCGTCTACTATTACAACTACATCTCCTACTTTGATGTTCTGCGTACGATGCCGCACGTCGTCTCGCGGCCCCAGAGTGGGCAGGTACTCCTTAATCCACCTAACCCAAAACATATCCGCTAAGCCCTGCGCGGCTCGCCACGTTCGTCTGTCGGCTACGTCGTTCTTGCCGACTACAGGCAGGCCCAAAGCAGATCCTAATAAGAAATGATTAGGGGTGAGCGCGTCCTCGTCTTGCGGGTCGCCACGGCCATGCCCAAAACACACTCTCCACGGAATGAGGCGAAACCAAGTCTCGCCGAAAACGAACGGAATATGGAATACCGTGTCTTGCTCGACAGCGGTAGGAAGTTGAAGATGAACTGGGCGGAAGATCATGATGCAAAGAAAGTAAAACCAAACAAGAACACCACTAAGGAAAAAGTCAAACTCAATGACACACACAAGGCCAAAGAGACATCGAAACACACGTCTTGATCCGATAAAACGATCGAAAACCCAAACAAGTCCAGACACACAAAGCGATCCAGAAACCCGTCGCAATCTAGAGATACATTGCAACTCGGAAACACCTTGCAATTCGGAAACACATCGCAATTCGGAAACACATTGCAATTCGGAAACACATCGTAATTCGGAAACACATCGCAATTCGGAAACACATCGCAATTCGGAAACACATCGCCATCGAGCCCCGCTCGCGCTCCAAACCGCCAACTCGAAACCTGCGCTCCTATGTACCTCGCGTACCTCCTGCATAGCGCGCGCGGCCTCACTTTCGTTCTCAAAGCTCGTCACCCAGTCATCCATGTAGTGATTTCTCGTTATTTCACGATACGCGACCGGGTGAGTTTCACGATATTCTTCCGCGTTCCTATTCCTAACGCTGTGAGCTAAGAATGGCGAACTTTTCGCCCCGAATATCATTGCAGTCATTCTATATTTTTGTGGCGGGGACGCGCGTTCATTACCGCGCCACAAAAAGTGTTGTGCGACTTGGTCGGCTTCCTTAATCGTCACTCGTAAAAACATTTCTCTTATGTCCGCAGTGATAGCGACCGGTCGCTCGCGAAACCTATACAATACTCCGTTCAATGATTGCAATAGGTCCGGACCTTCTAAAAGTGCGTCGTTCATGCACTTGCCCTGCGATTTTGCGGCCGCATCGAAAACCAATCTTATTTTTTCTGGTTTATGCGGGTTCGTTACGGCGAAGTGAGGTAGATACCATACTCGTGGGTTATCGTCGCAATCGTATTCGCATTTTACGGCGTACCCTTTCTCTACCAACGCTTCTATTTGCCCTACATACGCGTCACGGAATGCGGGCGATTTGTCCATACGTTTTTCCATATTCCTCAAACGTTTTAACGCCATTTCATAACTGGCTGGGAGAGTTACTTTTTCATCGACCCATGGCAAACCGACTTCGAACCGACCATGGACCCTCGTCGCCGTAGAATTGAAAATTTCCACGGCGCGTTCCTCGGCCCTGTTCGACCTGCCGTGTGTCGCTATCCCTAGCGAGTCCATAGTGAAATAACGCTCTACAATTCTCTCCAAGGCGTCGTCTTGCGACGGCGTTCGCGCGTGAAAGACTCTTAAATCCTCGCCTATCGCATTCCGCGGCACGGTGCCGTGTATGACCCACCCTAATCTGGTCAATGACGCCGCGGGCTGCCCTTTTTCGTTAGCGAGTAATTCCCGAGTTACTATCAAATGCCAATTGTCGGCCCCTATCAATACTTCCGGAACAGCGTTGTCATAACACACGTGGTGACGTTTAAGTTGTTTTAAATGCGGATATCTGAACAAATTGCCCTTAATAGTCTGGCGTCCTAGCGAAAGGTTTTGGATTGTCCGTGCCATAATCGGGTGGAAAGCTGTTTCCTCCTTTCCTTTTACGGCTAGGGACACCAGTCTACTGTAGGGTTCTTTCTGAGCCGTCGTCACCCCGTGGATCCGCAACGGTTTTTCCGGGCCCTGTGCTCCGATCGCGTTAGCTAATCTCTCGTTAATTAACGTAACTGTTGAGCCCTCATCTAACATCGCGTACGTTTCTACCTCCTGACCATTTTCCGTTCTTATAACGATCGGGCAGATTTTTAGTAAAACTTCCGTATTCTTTGTTTTGGCCGTAGCTGCGATTACGTTGTCCTCCGTCCTATTCTCCGGAGTTCGGTGCGTGTGTAATAACTCGTGATGGGGCATACGACATTCTCCTACTCCGCATCGCTTGGCTCCACACGCGTACCGACGGTGCTTATCGTTCAAGCACAGGAAACACACTCTTGTTTCCTTCGCCCAGTCCCATCGTTCTTGGACTGTCATGGCGATTATTTTCCTACAACGGAACGTCTCATGGCTCGCCCCGCAACAATAACACACGCGTTTACTACTCTCTTTCTCCGTAGTCGCGTATACCCTAACCTTATTCCTGTCGGGCGGTCGACGCCGCGGCCCCGTCGGCGCGCTGCGATTCGGCGCGGTTCCGGCCTGTGCCGTCGGCGTCGCGGTGGCGGCTGAGTACGCGTACCGCACGGCTTTATCCGCTTCCTTCATCAAAAACCTAGACAAAGCTACTATCTGCGGTTTTGACTTGTCGAGTGTGTCCGCGTAATCACACCACTTCGACCTAACGTGCGGTGTCAATTTGTCCGTGACTTGCCGCGCCAACATCGGGTTCTGTATGTATCCGTATTCGTCGATACCCGATATCACCGTGACAATATTTTGTAGACGCACCGCAAAATCGTTTATATCGCTAGCTGTCGTTCCTAGCCGCGGTAATCTCTTGATATCTTCGAGCGCCCGATCGATAATGGCTTCCGGCTGCCCAAATTTCTGTTCTAAGGCCTGCATTATTGTTCTCGGATCGGTTGCCGTGAACAACAATGCAGACACCGAGTCGCGCGCCTCGTTGCGCAAACAACTACGTAGCCTACCTAAGTTTTCCGCCGTGGAGTATCTATGTAATCTCGACGACTGCTCCATTGCGGCTTTAAATGGCAACCATTCATTAATGGCGCCGCTAAAAATTGGCAAGTCGTGTGACGGCCTATATCGATCGTGCGTCATTTTTTCTAATACACTGGCTAACCTATTCATGCCATCGTCTGCCGGTCGCGGCACGTTTTCCCTAGTCGCATTAAATGTAACTCGGTTGGGACCCGTTCTGTCCCCTGACCTATCGCGCTTTCGTTCTAGCGCTGTAGGTGAGCTATCTCTATACCCCGTGGTATCTAACTCGGCGCGCCCTGCATGCTCCCCCCGTTCGAGAGTATGCCGCGCCCATACTGCTGCGTGTGGCTCGGAATCCCCGGTCCCTACTTCTCGCGCCCTGTCTACCCAGTCGGAAACACGTCGTTCAGTGTCCGCTGGCTCCTCGGCGCATATACTATCCCGGTCCGTTTCTTCTCTAATCGTGGCTACGTTCGCGGCTAACCGTTTCCTAATTACTTCCGCCTGCAATTGTAACTCGCGACGTTGCAGATCGGCCAATTGCTCCTCTGCCTCGAGTTCCGCTTGCCTAATTCGCGCTATCGCACTTGCTGTCGATCTGTTCGATCGCACAGAAGGCGCCCTACTTCCTACTTTCCTACTCGCCGGGCTAGTAACGATCGCGACGTTGACGTTCTCGGCGGTCGCGGAAGTTCGCGTTTCTTCGTTACGCGGCACGGTGTTCGCGGTCGCGGACGCGGATGGCGACGCGGGTGGTTCTTCGTACGTCTTCATACTCCTAGTGTTTGGCATCTTGTTGCCACCTAACATTCCCTATACCCAAACCCTAACAGTCCCTAACAGTCCGTCAGGAGGGCTCGGCCGGGAGTGACCGAGATATGCTCCTTCGGGAAATGGATATGTGCAGGATTGGAAGGGAGGGAACTACCCGGCAGAGGGATGCAAGTACTAACGTGGTGCTCAGCAATCGGCTGGAATGTCCGACCCCTTTGGCGCGTGCCTACAGTCCGGCCCACGCTGCACTCACACCCTTACCGGCGCAGTATATATTCACCAATCGACTTCTTCTTGATCCCGGCGACAGCCACCGTCCGTGACTGTTTGCAAGTGGAGGACGTCGTTCTGTCCTCTTGTCCCCGGCTGCGCAGAGTCGTCAGGCGTTCGTTCGTAGCCCCCTACGGCCGCACGTCGTGCAGTACGCGATCGCACCGCCCGTGGTCCTCGTTCTTGAACACGGCGGTCGCACGTTGCACGTCGCGGTCGCACCGTTGGGTGATCTTCTTGCTTGATCACGACGGTTGCACGGCGCACCTTTGGGTGATCTTCGCACTTGCAAGCAGTTTCTTCAGCTAGGCTCGTTGCGTGTCCTGCCAGAACTGTCGGATGGTAGAGTTCCGAACAGCTCGTGATCGTAGGCAGACACGGTGACAACGTACGATGCGTGTGGCCTGAACCGATGGATGGTAGAGTTCCAATCGGTCCCGTAGTCGTAGGCAGACACGTGTACGCTGTGGGCTTCTGGCTTCTTATTCGGCTCCGATGGACCAAAACTGTTCCTTATTCAGGTATTTCAGCGACCTCTTCGTATTCCAATAAAACTCGTGATCGTAGTAAAGTGGACTGTATATTTCTTCTTGTTACAACTTGTTTTCTTGAGCCTTCTAATTGGAAAGTAACTGTCGCCGATGTCGATTTGGATGTGAATTGATTTTTTTTTTTTTTTTTTTTTTTTTTTTTTTTTTTTTTTTTTTTTTTTTTTTTTTTTTTTTTTTTTTTTTTTTTTTTGAATGGACTAATCAGTTCGGGTGTACTGACACCCTTTACTGAGACACCGGACTGTTGCGGGAGCGTAGGGCTCTCACCGCCAAAAATTTACAGTGTCTGCCTAGGGGCGCCCCAGAGGGGGGCTCGAACCTCGGCCTATGGCGACACTGGGGGAAGGCGAACGGATCGGAGAGAAGCGGCCGGGCACGTGCCGGTACCGCGAAAACCGAGTCCCTACAGGAGGGTGGCGCGACGCGCGGCCCCGCCGGCGGGGCCGATATGACGGACGTGTGTGTCTGCTTTGTGTCGCGGATTCTAATTGTTTGTACGCCTCGATGGCGACTGTAATGGCGTCGTCCGGGTCGTTGAGGACGTGCCGCGGACGACGTTTGGACCTAATGGTGTCAGCCGGAGCGGGATAATCCCCTGCGGCTTTCACCAATGGATTGGGGTGATGGTCGAGAGAGTCGAAAAATCTGACTGAGCATTGCTTTAGGTGGTGCGAGATGGTCGGCACACCTAAGTCAATGTGGAGGTTTTTGTTCCGAATGAACCAAAGCCCACCGATGGCTTTGCGCAAAATCCTATTCTGGATGGTTTGCAGCCTGTGGATATGGGAGGGCGCGGCGTGGGCGAAAACTGGACTCGCGTAAGTCATTATCGGCCTAATGCACGTTGTGTAAATTCTCACCTTATTTCTAAGAGAGAGTTTACTACGCCCATTGAGCAGATAATATAGTCGGCCTAGCGCGAAAGCGGCGCGGTTGCGGACAATCTTAATATGATCGCGGAAGGTGAGTCCCCTATCGAGTGTGACGCCTAGGTAGCGGACTTTCCTTTCCCAAGGGATCGGTTGCCCGAACATTTCGACTCTGGAGGAGGGATTTGGGGTGCTACCTCTAGCGAAGAGGATAGCGGCGCTTTTTTGAGGATTGACTTCGATGCGCCATTTCCTAAACCAGTCGCCAAGAGTATTGGCGGCAGTTTGGAGTGAGTCTATAATTGGGGGAATACTACGGGCTGAACAGTAGATGGCAGTATCGTCTGCGAAGAGAGCGGTATGGGTCGCTAGTGGACTGGGTTTAAATTCGGGGAAGTCGCTTGTGTAAAGCGTGTAAAGGAGAGGCGAAAGCACGGACCCTTGTGGTACTCCGGCTCTAATGGTGTGAGGGGGGGATAGTGCCCCATCCACCCTATAGCGGAAAGAGCGGTTCGACAAGTAGTCTTGAATGATGAGCACAAGACGATTTGGCGTATTGAGTTTGTAGAGCTTATAAATAAGCCCGTTGTGCCAAACTTTGTCGAACGCCTTTGCCACGTCAAAGAAGAGAGCGCCCGTTTTATGCGGGCGGGATCTGTTCGCTCTCCGGTCCAACACGTGTTCGACTATGCGATGCACTTGTTGGACACAAGAGTGTTTGGCTCTAAAACCAAACTGCGCGTTAGGTAAGAGATTGTTGGCAAGGGAAAAATCTTTGAGACGTGCGAGAACTATGCGCTCATAGATTTTTCCTATTGAACTAAGAAGACTGATAGGGCGATAGCTCGAGGGCTGATCCTTGGGCTTGCCGGGTTTTGGAATGCCGATGACGGTGGCTTCCTTCCAAGTTTGGGGGAAAATGCTATTTTTGAGGGCTGCGTTAAAGATAGCAGTCAGGAGTAGTATAAGATGGGCGGGAAAGAGCTTGATGACTCTGTTAGAAATCCCGTCAGGCCCCGGGGCCTTCCTATTATGTAGGTCTTTGATAAGGGACTCTACCTCATCAGGGGTTACCGGCTCTAACGGGGGGTCGGCATCTGTAAGTGGGCTCGCGAGTCTATTTGCTACCACAGTATCGACCTCGAGTAGGTGATCTGGATCAACGGGGAGTGTGCTAGGTGCACATTGTGCCTCAAGACTGGATGCTAAGCATTCAGCTTTTTCCTCGTCCTCGAAGGCGAGGGGGAGGGAGGGATCTGACTGTACTAACGGAGGGGTGGCAGCCACTGTATCTGCCTTAAGGGCTCTGGCAAGTTTCCAGAAGGCTTGGTGAGATGGGACCAGATTGGAGAGAGTCTCGTCCCACTGGTCGTTTCTAAGCTGTCTGATACGACGCTTAACCGCTGATTGAGCAGCGCGCATGCGGACGCGGTTAGGCTCAGTGGGAGCGGAGAAGTAGGCCCTTTGGGCTCGGTTTTTCTCTGTTAACAGAGCGCGCGCATCCGGCGGAAGTGTCCAGCGACGATGAGCGTTCACTGGGACACGCCGCGAGCAGTCGCTAACGACTTTCTGCACGTGCGCTGTTAACGAGTCAATAGCACCTACTGCATCGGGAATTGAGACAATTTCGTCTGGAATTGGATCTAACAAGGGGGACGAAATGGATTTGAGGCTTTCGCCTAACCTGACCCAGTCGGTCTTGATCATAGTGGGATCTGTGGCTGCCACATTGGGAATACTCACTCTGGGAGAGAGAGAAATGATGACAGGCCTATGGTCTGAGGTGAGTTCGGAGTGCACTTCTATTGAACTCAATCTAAGATTGATGTTCTTTAGGAGGGCTACGTCTAGGACGTCCGGACGATGATCAACATTGTCCGGGTAATGAGTAGGGGACATGGGTGCTACAATGTCGAAATTGAGACTCTCTGAGAGTCGCTCGAGCTGTCTACCACGTTGGTTTGTGGTTAGGCTACACCAGGCAGGGTGCTTGGCGTTTAGATCACCCGCTATGATAACAGACGGGCCAAGATCTAGAAGGTTTTGTATGTCACTATCGAGTAGTGATCTGGGGTTTGAGGAGTTGGAGTTAGTGGGAGCTAGATAAGCTGACACTAAAAATATGGATTGGTGACCTGTCATTCCTAATCTACAGACAGAGGCCTCAATGTGCACGAGATTGGGTGTATCCACAGGCGTGCAGTGTAATGTCGCTTTGTAGTAGATGAGAGTGCCACCGAGGGCAGAGACTGTGCGATCATTACGTATGATTTTATAATTCGCGATTTTGGGATCGCGAATTGATGGTTTAAGGAACGTCTCCTGGATGAGGAGGACGTCCAACTGATGGGTGTAGAGGAAGTCGGCTACCTCAGACCTCTGGGTGCGAAGCCCATTTGCGTTGAAGTAGCCGATTTTAAGGGAGGTCGGTTTGACTCTACTCGTATGGTGTAAGTCCATAATTATTTATTGAAATTTTTAAGGGCAACGAACACGTCTGTGAATTGACAGACGGCCATTAGGAGAGCGTTGGGACTGTTCGCGTGTTCATTGACCAACGCGGCCATGGCAAGAACCCTATCTATGTCTAGGACGGCTGCGAGCTTGTAGAGCCCTTCGGTCCCGTTGGAAGGTGGCAGCGATGCCTTTACTGGGGGGGGTGGAGGTGTTGCGACTTCCACCGCCGCGGGTGCAGGCGTGCCTGAGGGGCTGGCCTGTGGGGGTGGGACCTTGTTGGTCTTGTAGCGCCACGAGGGCGACAGATTGAGTGGTGGCACCGGTGCCTTAGCTGTTGCCGGGGCGGCCTCGGCAGTTTGGGACTGAGGAGGAGCGAGGACTCTGGATGAGGAGGGAGTAGGCCTCCGGCTCTTTCCTTTGGGCGCTTTTGAGCACCCTCTGTAATTAGCCGGGTGCCCCACCTCCCCGCAATTTACGCAGCTCGGAGGTTCCAAGCATAGCGCGCGGTCTTTGGGGCGTGGACACTCCGGTGTTGAGTGGGCCCCGAGGCATTTGACACACCTGGGTGTGTTGTGACAATTTCGGGCGGAGTGCCCGTACAATTGGCATCTATGGCATTGACCCACAGTGCTTTTATGGTGAGGGGTCTCGACGACGACCCCGGACAAGCCACAGACCTTTTTAACGTTAAAAATGGCTTTGGCCTCTTTGAGATTGGTCCTGTCTAGAATAGCCAGGACCATGTTGAAGGGGGCGGAAGGCCCACGGTGCATGCGGTGCACTTCGAGGATGGGCAGTTTTTGGGCGCGAAGGTCCTCGAGTACGTCATTGCACTCGAGTTCTTTCGGGATTCCGCGGATGACTGCGCGAAGGCGCCGGTCCTCCTCTAGACTCCACGTGTGGAATGTGATCGACATGGCGTCGAGAAGGCGGGTGAGGTTTCGGTAGTCCGTGATGGACTCCGTTTTTAGGCGGATACCCTCAGTTCGGGTCTCCGCAATGAAGAAGATGCCATTGGCATCACAACGGGCCTTGATGGCCATCCACCTATGGCGGTTCGTGATAACGACCGCCGGTGGGCGCTGGGAGCGCTTGGGAGGGGTGGGGAGAGAAGCTCCCTCGGCACCCTGTTCAGCCGCGGGGGGCGAAGCGGGCGAGTCGGAGAGAGGGGCGGCCGGTTTTGACTCGGCGGCTAATTTGGCGGCCTTTTTGGCAGCGCCCTTGTTGCGCCTTGTGCGCTTGCGGCCTGAGGCCACAATGAAATCGTCCGAGTCGGACGAGGGGGCGGAACTGGAATCTGAAGATTCCGGGATGATCTCCATCTCGTCATCGGAGATCGAGGAGGAGGGTGCGGTGGTGGAGGGCGCGGCGGCGGAAGTCGCTACGGCGGGGTGCACGGTGGCGGGGGGCGAAGCAACGGGGGGCGCGGCAACGGGGGACGCGACGGCGGGCGCAACGGTGGCGGAGGGCGCGGCGATGGAAGTCGCGGGGGCGGAGGGCTTGGTGGCCTGAGGGGCCGGGCGGGAGGTGGCCAGAGGGGCCGAGGGAGCTGCGGCCTGAGGGGCCGATAAGGCTGCGGCCTGAGGGGCCGATGGGGCTGCGGCCTGAGGGGCCGTGGGAAAGAAAATTGCCTTCAGGTGAAGGCCAATTGCGGGCACGAGGTCCGGATTTTCCCTAGCAAAGTTGACTAGGGGCGACAAGACCTCTTCGAGGGCGCGATTTTTCGGGTCGGTCGCCATGGCGACCGGCCTAGTAAGGGAACCTACAGCTAAAACGAAATTATCGCAGTTCGTCGCGTCACGTTCCGCAAGGAAGAGCTGCGAAGAAACCTTGCGGCAGTCGTGCCTAATTTGGGAGCGCTCGGGGGGAGAACCCGAGGTGTGTAGTCCTAGTCCCCCGCGCCGGGTGAGGCGAGGGGGGTGCTTCTAGGGTGTGCCCTAAGCTTGTATGCCTCTGACCAATCTTAATGTGTCAGAGGGTCCCTAACTGCTTAAGGTTCGGAGGGTAGCTTCGAGCCGGAGCTCTAGGCGCCCAAGCCGTTCCCTAAGGATAGGAAGGAGGAAGGGGTGGGCGGGAGGGGGCGATAGCTAGTGTCGGTCAGGGGAGCCCCCTAGGCCGGTGGTTCTAGCCCCGTCCGGGTAACTGCTTCACCCTGAAGGGGATCGGCGAGTGCCCGGGTCGCACTCCTGGCTGTGCAAAGTTGGCACCGTGAGGTATCACACAGCCAGACCACGAAACTGTGGTTTTAATCGGCAAAAAAACGCGCGAAAAACCGAAGAAACTCTAAAAATCAAGATAATGCCTCCTTGTCTTAAAAAAGGCAAGGAGACACGTGTGTCGGAGCGGCGGTAGCGTAGCGCGGCGGCGGGGGGCGTGCGTAGCACGCGGGAGCAGCGTAGCGCGGAGGCACCGGGCACCGGACGTGTGACTCGGACGGCGTCGCGAGCACGAATGTCGTTCATGTGAATTGACACCAAAATGGCGTTATTAATAAGCGCTCCCGACGGGGGCGCGCGGTCTACGGCGTGGGCGCGTTGCTTTTCCAATTAGAATCCTTACATTTTTAATAGATTTACATCGTAATCTCTTATATGCTATTAAATACAATATTCATATTCATTGTTTCTTATGTTATAAAGTATAAATAAAATTACACATCGTATTCTCGTAACTTTTAACATCAGTATTCCATATTCTAATACTTAACGTTTTTATACCATTAAAACATACTTATTCATATTCAGTAAATAGTCATCGTATTCAGGACTATGTGTTTCTACCAAGTTTCTTTATATACAACTTTTAACACCTATTCAAAAACCATATATTAAACTTTATTCACTCAAATACAATAACAAAACATTTACATAATCAAAACACACTCTAATAAAACTTATTCCTACAAATACAACAGCAAATATTAACGTAATCAAATAAACTAGAATAAAACTCATTTATACATTGTTCAATATCAAACACTTTCGTAAGCAAATAAACTATATTACAAAACCAATACTGGGACGACTCGCTGTCCGCAACAGAACCATTATTAATAACGACAAAAAACACCGTACTTTATGGTTTCCTTTTAGCATCTGTCAAAATTGTATGCTAAAATTCAAACGCTGGGTATTATCGTAACTATAAATTATCATTTACGAAAGGCCTCAGGCGTCTACTAAGTTTTTATCGGTTCCTGCACACGTGAGAACGGTGTATTACGACTGAAGTTGTACTAACAAATTATTATGTTAAAATTTGCTACTGTGAACATCAAAGTCAAAAGTCTAATGATATATTTGGAATTATGGATTCGTAATAAAATTATATGAGTTTACTGTAAAATCGTATTGGTTTTTGACAGTGTGATTTTACTACTCTGCAGTTCTTCGTGCAAATACACAGTATAAAGACATGTTACTGCATAATACACTGTATTTATCGTATGTAATAGGTGGAAATAATTATATTTACAGTTGCAGGAAACATATAAATTATCGATATAACATACTCTTTATTTCATTCGTCTTAACATACAGAGCTTTCCACAGTTACCCTCTGTTAGTGCCTTCGACATAAAACCTACTCACTATGAAGAAAAATGTATAGCAAATCGAGAGACTGAACCAATAAATCAGTTTTTCTGTGTCTCATGTACTTACCTACTATTAGGTAAGTACATGCAACAAACAATCGCTTATTTACATTAACGTTATGTATACTTCGTAGAGCGTAAATCTATACTAATATTATAAAGAGGAAAGATTTGATTGATTGTTTGTTCGAAATGAATAGGCTCCGAAACTACTGGAGCGATTTTGAAAAATCTTTCACCAGTAGAAAGCTACATTATCAGGCAGTGACATAGGCTATAGCTTTTCTCGAAATGCAATGTGGTTCCCACGGACCCGGGACTTCACGCGGACGAAGTCGCGGGCAAAAAAGCTAGTACATTATATTCTTCCAGATTTTGAGATTTTTAGTTTTAATATTGTTTAAATATAAGTATGGAGACAAACCACTGGTGACGTGACCCAAAGGCTTACACACCTTCCACACGGCCCAATCTAATTGACCAATTTGTATACCTGTCCTTTTCTTTAGATAACACCAAGAACAGGACAATAGATCGAATTGGCCCAAAAATTGGGTGCGTGAGGATGGGGTGTAATTAATTAATTTCTTTCTTAATTTTAATTTTTATTGTTAGTTTAGTAATTATTAATTTTATATTATCTAAGATTGTAATTTGTAATGTTTAATAATAACAAAGTATGGAGTATTTCGGTTTAACCTCATGTTTTTGTTTTGCCATCTGTGTTCATAAATCAATATTGATGATTTTTAGTTATTAGAGAAGAGAGCTTCTCGTTTGTGTCAGCCATTTTGAAAAACCACGATCGCAAATCTAATGGGTGGTACATTCGATAATATTAAGTCGAATAATGATATGAAACGGGTGTGAAAATTGCTTGGACAATTATCTTAATTCCAACCATAACCATAAAAAATTCTTTAGCCAATTATTTTAGGGGTGAAATTTCATTTAATAGCCATTTTCATTGTGGTTTGTTATTATCAAATTGACTGTGATTTTATTTTTAAGTTATATTCTTTGTAAATTATGGTTTAAGGTTGCAATGGAGATATAAATCTTCTCCTATATGTATAATAAATTCTCAGATAATGGTTCTAAAGTCTATGATAAATTTTATAAAATTAAAAGTTTGTAATTTTTGTAAAATAAATAATTTTAATGTATGTTTGGGATTAGATGGCGTTGTGTGATTCGTCCAAGAATATCTTCTCGAACGAAAAAAAATTGTTCCATTCATTTTTTTTCTGCTGCCATGCCACCCATCCTTGAATGGCATTTCTTTACTTATTGTCAAAACACATCTCATGGACGCTATAAACAAATGATATGCAAAACAGTACATACAAAATTAAGTTTAATATTAAATGCGGACAACAAAAGTAACAGTGCTGGTTAAATTTAAGTGGTAGACATCCCGATCGCTTTGCCATATCAAATTTCTAAAATATCAAAGAAGCACGTGTAATGTAAATTCGGAAACTAATTAACTCGCTTTCCTCAACTGTACATTTATAGTAGACTTTAGTTTGTCTGTCTGGCCGTTCAATCCAATGATGGGAGTTGTTTGAAAGAACTAATTCGGTACAAGTCGAACCGGCGGCGTAGCCATTAGAATGATTGCGAATCAGTCGCATCACACAGTGAAGGCCTCTTAACAGATTGAATTTTATACGAGCTGTATATAACTTATGTTAGCGAATCAGTTTCGTAGTAGTTGTGGACTGCTCAAATATATGTTAGGTAGTTTTCTATGTTGTTCGGTAGACAAACAAGCAAGCGAGTCACCAGTACCACAGAATAATAAATAGTACGTAGTAGTACGAGTTTTTTGTTCGCGTTTGATCTCGTCGATATAGACAAACCAACAAATTAAACAAGAACTCTCATTTGAATTAATAAATAATAAATATTCTTGGACGAATCACACAACGCCATCTAGTCCCAAACTAAGCAACTAAGCTTGTACAGTCAACAAAGGAATTGACTGACCCCCCTCTGTATATATGATAAAAGATTTCTAAATATCGCGTGAAGGGATTTACTTGAAAATTTGTAATTACATAATACAATATGAATACTATTGATAAATAAATTTTCAAGTAAATCCCTTCACGTAATATTTAGAAATCTTTAATCATATATACAGAGGGGGGTCCGTCAATTCCTTTGTTGACTGTACTATGGGTACTAGATTGCTGATAAATATACTTAAATACTTACTTTTTTTTTTAATAAATACTTATTATACATAGAAAACACCCAGACCAAGGCAAACAGACATGTTCATGCACACAAATGTTTGCCTTGCGCAGGATCAAACCCGCGGCCCTTGGGATAAAGTGACCATTGCTACATACATAGCCACTCGACCATCGGGCCTGTCTCAATTATCAAAATTATGTGGCTTACTCATTATCTGTGTCATTATGTTGATGGTCTTACTTGCTCTAATTTTGAAGTGAGCAACCCGGCTAATTTGGATATCTAACACACATCTAGTATCCACAATATGAAACTTTTTCCATGGCTTGAACACTTTTCGAAAGTGACCAAAAAACTTGATGAAAAGTGATCACCGCGCCCCCGCGTGTGAACATCAGTAAGGAACAGTTTCTCCTTCTCCTATGGACAAATTGTCACATATCACAAAATATTATTTAGTACTTACATACAATGAAATATAAATATGTACATAAAGTTTAAATAAATAAATATATTGCGTAATTGTTATGTTTACATCTTTGAATAATTCAATACCATTGATCAATTTATTTATATTACTCGTGTAACATTGTCATTATTTATTTATAGTACAACTACTTAGTTATTGTATTATTTATTGAAATTCAATGCAAACTACTGACCTATAACTTAACTATGTATTATTAACAAAAAGTGTTAAATAGCTAACACTTAAGTGCTACACATGTATTGTGTCATCGCTACACCTGCCAGACTAATTTGGCATTTCAGTTTTGACAGTGACAATGTATACAGAATTAAGATGGATTTCACTGCCTTGATAAGTTGCAAAGAGCTTATCTGTCAGATAAATTGTAGATTTTTATATCAAGAGAATCCACCTTAGTATCTATGTAATTACAAAGTTTCATATCAATGTTAAGTTATCTTTCTTATGTACTTTTCACCTCTTTCATTTTTTTAATGTAGTTTTAGAAAATATTTTTAGGTACTTATATACCTAGATGTAAAAGGTATATAAGTACCTAAAAATATTTTCTTCTACCACAACTACCCACTAGTATAAACTAGTAACAAATATTGATTCTATTTAAAATAAATAATAATCTGTGAAAAATTAATTTAAAGACGTTAGAATATTTTTATAATAATTTCACAAATACTTGAACGAATTCTCACATCACTAAGCCACCGTCTACATTTAAATTCTAGCAAGCGGTCTCCAACATTTGGTCCATGGTTCCTTTGTAAAATGTATTTACAAATATGCATTTTATACTTGCGAGTCCTTATCATCCTCCCTAACCACAGAATACAAAATACAGATAAGCATCTCTATAAACCTAATATTATCTTGAGCATGGTTTTACGATTTTATAAGCACGATGTTTTTTAACAACCAATTCGTGTATTTACTGGTATCGGAAGATTTCAGCTTCGAATCTTGACAGGACTGGACTATGAGAGGATGGGATTACAGTTAAAATAAGCTGTTGCGATTAAATGTTTATTCTGAAATCTTTCACATTTTTAGGGTCTTTTACACTGGTGCTAATTCTGTTGTACATTTAACTAGACTAAACAATTTTGACAGCACCAAAATTAATGTTGTCCTTCCTTGGTTTACAATTAGTGACAAGGATAGCAACACTTCTAGTCTTGTCAAAATTAGTTTAGTCTAGTTAAATGTACAACAGAATTAGCACAAATAATACCATTATAACTGATTTTGGATAGTATTTAACTTAGCATTTAACTTTAGTTGACTATCGGTGAATTTCTCAAAACAATTTCTAAATTGTTATGGCTGTCATTGTCAAACTACAGAAGAAAAAAGAGATAGCTTGACGTAATGATGTTGATATTATGTCTAGAGCTAAGAAAAGCGGAGTCTCCTGGCACAGGCATCTAAATGCTTAATAGGAGGCTTCGTCATCTAGTTTGTATTAATAATGTAGATGGAGAAATAAAACACTTTTATTTTATTTATTTAATGTGGAATAAAAATTAAAATGCGGTTTAGAAACTGGCTGTTTGACTTTGCCATGTTCTGCTTTTAGTAGATATAATTCTCATCTTCCATGTCATTTACTACTATGTATGTAAAAGCCTGTTCTGACTCCGTAGAAGTTATGTCAATGTAAAGAAGTGCACTCCGCAACATTGTACCAAGTAGAGTCTCTGGGGTATAACTTTTCAGTGTCCTGTTCCCAGCAGGAGTCGTCAACCTTTTCAAAATATTTACTTCATGAGTCGTTTTCACTTTATGCCACCTTAAACGTGAGTGAAAATTGAAAAAGTTTATGTCAAAACCATTTTTAGCGTCCACAAAAGGTACGGCTGAGTCTAATTGGCGGTGCTTGTGCCGTGGGTTCCGGGTTTAATATTTGATGGATAATAAATTTTTACGTTCAGTTTCAGCGACTTGTTATCCCTTTAAAATTCTTATTTTATAGGTTTCAGATATTGTAACTTTTAAATCATTTACAGCCATTTGGCAATAAGATAGCAGATACACTTATTATCCTACTAATATTATAAAGACGAAAGTTATGTGTACGTTTGTTACTTCTTCACTTCTACATGGCTGAGCCAATATTTATTACATTTGGTGTGTAGGTAGCTGATACCTTGGATAAACACATAGAATACTTTTTATCCCGACAATTACGCGATTCCCGTAGGATTTCATCAAAAGTCTGATATTGATGGCGCTAACTGTGCATAAATAAATACACGCAAACGAAGTTGCGCGGGTTTCACTATTTAAAAAATAAACTAGCGAAATAAAAAAGTTTTGTGTACATCCTACTTTTCTATGGAAACGATAAATATATGTATGTATTTTAGGTATAAACTTGAATCACTCTATTACTGAAAACTGAGCAGAGAGAAACAAATATTTAAGCGAACAGACAACGGAAGCGAACTTCATATTATATTATGTAAAGACAGGTAGCAAATGGGAATCATAATCTTAAGATAGCAGACACACTTATCACTAAAACGCAGGTGTTTAGGAATTTAAACATGATTCAATACCATTGTATTTGTAAAAGTACGATTTTTAGAGATTCAACGTTCGCGGCGATAATATTTCAGTTTTACGAGCATCGCGTCTATGTGCGTCTAGGGTGGCCAGATGTTAGGACTTGTAAGGACATAGTTACGACTTTTATATATCACATAAACACTAGTTGTAATAGATAATAAAGTATAATTTCTACGCTTATCTCCTTCTACAATTTGCAATCTATCTTTGACAGAAGAAATGTCAGATATTTACAGCAATAATGCAATATTACTTGCTCAAATTCTCAATGCATGATTTCGTTTGACAATGACAACTATAATTTAATGTTTCATTAAGTTTAAAAAGTATTTGTGCAGCTCATGTTGAGTTGAATATTGCAGTGTTTTAAATATTTATAAAGCTAGCCAGTGTTCTGAATTTCTTGCTTATATCTGCGTACATCTTTACATGATTTTTAAATTAAATTATTGAAATGATATATTTACCTTTAATTTATGATAAAAAACATTTTCAATGATTACGTAATTTAGCCAGGACTTTAAAAACGAATGATATGGCAACCCTAGTTGCGTCTGCGACTGCGCCCGCGGAAACCGACGTAATGGTCGCATTATCTCGCCTCGTCTTTACGTTAAGTGCACGTGCACTCCAATATTGTTACGGATTTTAGTAGAAAGTGAAGTAATCCTTATTTTACAGCAAATATGAATTATGTATGTTAATATTTTGTGTATGATATAACAAAACTTTTATAATCTTTACTGTGGAATTTACTAGTATACTTACTACATTAAGCGTTACCAATATCTCTGGGGGATATATAACAAAATTAAGAAATATTCCAACAATAATTGCTGTTTTTATTATTAAAAAGACGTAAAATTATGTTGTCATTGGTGCTAATTCTGTTGTACATTTAACTAGACTAAACCATTTTTGACAGGAACAAAGGTGTTGTTGTCCTTACTTTGTTTACAATTAGTGACAAGGATAGCAACACTTCTAGTACAAATTAGTTTAATGTACAAACAGAATTAGCACCAGTATTGTATTTATGTAGTCAACAGTAATTCACGAATTAATTTCTAACAATATCAACTTGAAGAATCAAGTTCTTATGTTTTTTACTACGCTCCCTTCTAATGGCTGCACTCGCGTAACAATCGCGCGATTTTTATTTATTTGGATTTACAAAGGTCGTGCCACGTTGCGACTAATTAGATCATTGAAATTTTTTGATAAAAACCTACAATGCTTTAGTGATTGTCAGTCTCAATTTTTTATTACATTCGTTAGCTTTTCCAGGCGAATACTATTTAAATGTATTTGTACAATCTAATGGCTAATTTGGTACAGGCCTTAAGTGTGTTTAGGAGAGAATTCTTTCACCGAAAAAAGTCTATTCCGCTTCGTAAATTAATTAACGAATTGGCTGATGACTAAAATAAACGTAATTAAAACTTTCTGAATTAACTTTCGCCTGATTTCTTTTTTAATTTGGCCCTGACTCGCCTAATTTTGTCCGCAGCGGGGGTTTGACACACCCTTTATTTTGATTGTAGTAAAAAAATATTTAAAAGATTCAAGGGACATTGTTTGGAGAATTAAGGTTCAGAAGCGTTTATTTACTAATTTTCTGTAAGAGGTTCTTTATTATATTTGGATCTGTAAAATACAATTCAGGGTATAAAATTTAAAAAAAATGTTTGTAACATCTGAATTCCACGTTCTACCAATATTGTAAATGATGGTTTTAATAATAACATTAATCTTATTGGAAAAAACGACATCCACGCTTTATCAAAAAAAAACTTAAAGATTATGGTAGTTTTCAGTAAATATAAAAAATATTCTCTTTCGAATTTAAAAGGTTTTTATAGGGGACAGTATGAAACAACACTTTTTTGGAAGATAAATTTCACAGCCGGTAATACCCCATCACATCTCTATATTTCAATGTAGATTACACATGTTTACGAGGGTGTCCTTTTCCACCGCTCAGTGGCTTTACGATTCATTACATTTGCTGACCAAGACGTGACAATCAACTTGCGACGTGTGCGTAAATTTTTTTATAGTCAAATATAAAGTCTTGGGGGTTCATCAAGAGACTATAGGGAGATTGCGAAACGATGGGCCATTTTTATTGCTTGTTACGCATCATAAACACGGACGGTGTGGTTTGCTGATAATGGTTTCATTTTATTTTGGTGGGTCGTATACGTATTTCTACATATAAATGTATACGAAATTGAGCTTAAGTTTTTAGGTGTCCTGTTTATAATTCCTGCAATTATTAAAAACGCAAAAGTTTTATAAATTTGGCTTATAATTTGGTATTGATAGTCAACTTATAAAGAAAACTAAAGCACAGAACCGAAAAAAACTGAAATACCTAACCGTGACGCCAGCCAATAAATTACAGTCTTGAAAATAAACTATTTTACCATCTAGAGCAATAAAAAAAGAATTTCGTAGAAACCATTATCTTGATACGCTACTTTGTTTTACGATCAATTTAGCAGACGGATATAACATTTTTACAAAACTTATTGCACTCCAATTGCGTCCAATTCTATTAGAACATTTTAAATAACAATACTTTGTGTAAATAAAAAAGGCACGAATCCAATCAAGTTAGTCAACAGTGAGAAAAGTGGGGTTGGAGGGGGGGTATACGAGTGCATAAAGCGAACAGAATGACACTCACGCATCGAACGAAACGCAATAAAATGTTTATGACCCCTGGCCGCCCAGATAGACCCCTAGAGGTGTCCCCTGTTCTAAACTTTATCACCGTCCACTTTATGATTCTCAAATTTCTATAAACTCATATTTATTATTTATACATTGTTACAAAATGGTCTTTACTACCTCGGCCACGACGTGCCCCGAAAATATATACTTTTCATATGTTTTCTTAGAGAAAATTGGTCCTCTGAAGAGGGCTTAAGCTTGGCAATATTGTTATATAAAAATAACATGAAAATTATTGTTATTTTATGAGATAAATGAAACCCACAGAACTCAGCACACCTCAGGGCGGGCGCATGGGCGGCGGAGCTTACTTACAATCACCTGCTAAATCAAATATGAAATATAAAAATATGTAGTAACTTATGTACCTACTCGCTTAATTTTTAATGTTAGTTTAGTTTTCTAAAAAAAATGTAATACAGTAAATATTTAAAATTAATTATTACTTATTAAAATATTTTTTTATTAATACTTGAAAATTGAAACTTTTCATATAATTTACGTCTTAAACGCCACTAAGATTTACAACCTGAACTAAGATAAGCAAACTATAGTTAACTAAGTAACACAATCTGGTTAAATGCCCGCTGGCTGTAAACAGATTAGTGGGATCTCATTTATCAAGTCTGACCAGTTGGGGTCAGTGTTGACCGAGTAAACATTCTTCACCTGAAGTTTGGCGAAGTTTGCGTGGCCCTATGTGGTTTCAGAGGTGAATATGTATTAATACTTATTCCTTAATTAGATATATGTCTTTGAAATTGATTTTTACTGATTAATAATATTATTTATAGATAATTAGTAAAAAATATACATGGGCGGAGTAATTTCAAGCCGCCTAAAGCCCACCTACTTGGCTTGAAGACTCATCCATCGACAACAGTAGGGATGTATTTCGAAGCAGGGAGAAGTCGAGATAGCGAAAGACATCCAAATATTGACTAGGGTCGGTGTTACTTAACTAATTGGATACAGAAAATAAATAACACAATTTGATTAGACGCGTAATTCGTCATAATTTGTTTGTTTATGTATTTTTTTTAATAATATGTGTCCGTCTTTATTCATCCTCTATCATAAAAATATTAAACCTACATCTGTATCACTTTTCTAAAAGCCGATCAATAAATCACTTTGCTCCCAACAAAGGCTCGAAATTAGTATCATTAGTGAATATAAGAACGTTCCCACATCGTCTTATCACTCGTACGCCGTTGGCAAATCCTTCCGGCATATTTTACGCTTATTCGAATTAAATCGCCTAATTCCGCTTCCGTGAGCGAGAACGCGTGTTAGCTTTCAAGGAGGCTCTGTTATCTCTAAATTAGTAACGGTCGGGATTAGACGAATTTGAATCTAGTAACACTCGAGTTGAGAAACGTAAAATATATTAAGTAGTAACTTAATTTAGAGAAGTCGCTGGATGCAGGCCGCTAACCGGTCACTAGAAAATATTTGGGGGACTATGTCCAGCAGTGGACTTCTTGAGGCTGAGATTTTATTTTATTTATTCTTTACAAAAATCTTGATTGATGGTTGAGATGAGGAACTTAACTCGTATCGTTGATCGATTAAAAGATAACATTGATACGTCATACAAATCATTACACTTCTTAAACTTTATTGGTAAACCTTTAATTTCAGACAAAGAGATTAATTGTTCAAAATGCATGAGTACCTTTTCTTACGACATTTTCTTTATCTTACAATGTGAATGAAATCCTATAGGCGTTCTTGGCCACTCCTTTTTAATAAAAAACGTGTGGCACTCGGGGACTGCCGCGGTATTGCATAGTCGCGGGCTCGAACTCAGTCGTGGACGCGGCCAAAAAGCACGCTGTCTCACCTAGCATCGTGTCTAAAAGAGATAAGATCAGTTATGAGCAGTTAGCAGCTAGTCTACACGCATACGTCTAGTCGCACGCACACAAAGTCTGCCGAACTGAAACGACGTTAGACGATGCACGGCTTTCAATGCCGCGCGGAGTGGGGGGTATTAGGTTTTACACTCCTTCCACATGGCCCAATCTAATTGGTCAATTTGTATACCTGTCCTTTTCTTTAGATATCACCAAGAAAAGGACAATAGATCAAATTGGCCCAAAAATTGGGTACTTCTGGACGGGGTGTTATTTTCGTTACGGAATTTATTGATTCGGTCGCCGCGCTCAAAGCCCGCGATAAAAGCTATGCAATAGCTTAAAAAATAATAATTAACCAACACC
Source organism: Endotricha flammealis (assembly GCA_905163395.2). NCBI lineage: Eukaryota > Metazoa > Arthropoda > Insecta > Lepidoptera > Pyralidae > Endotricha > Endotricha flammealis. Next base: position 5,441,004 of record LR990865.1, read on the forward strand.
TATTTTGTCACCTGTCATTCTTGAGAATTCAATGAAGTGCGAAAGTGACAAAAAAAGTTTAGTTAAACCGCGGTGATCTTTACTATAAATAAAGGGTTAGAGCATTATAAACAAACCAATACAATCAACCCTAAAATGCAGGGGCTCTGGAATTAAAAGTTGCTATGCAATTTACGTCCGCCTCGCGTGTTTCGAACCATTTACCCAACAATAAGTTACTACTTGATATATTTTGCCATGGTATTCTTAATCCTTTCAGGGCGTGTGAGATACAACAGACAGGGTTCCCATTATTTACATTGTCGAAAGGTTGATATTTATTAACCATCAGACCGTAAGCCCGGGCCGTAATACTCGCATTAAGAAGATGTAGTGTTTCCGATAATGGTCCAAGTTACATCCAATTTCACCTAAAAGTTAGAATGCATTGTTTTGTAGGTAATAGTTTCATTCATGTCCGATTTTTGTGGTGGACAGGCCCGGGCTAAAGAAAGTCATGTGTTCACGAATGCAAAACGTATCATGTGGGATTTCAACCCGTGATAATCTATATATATAAAATGCTTTGTCCTGACTGACTGACTGACTGACTGACTGACTGAGAATCAACGCACAGCCTAAACCGCTCATCGTAAAAATCTGAAACTTGGCAGGTGGACCTATCATATGACGTAGGCGTCCGATAAGAAAGGATTTTTCGAAATTCGAACTTTAAGGGGGTAAAAAAGGGGGGTAAAGTTACTATGGGACAACTTGATTCCTTGGTCCAATCTACTTCAAATTTTGCATAAAAATTGTTTAAGAGAATAGGCCTGTGTCGTAAATTTCAAAAATGGCTTATTTCGTTAGTTTAGTACCTGTATTACCCCAAAAAAATAATATTTCATGATAAAAATTATATTTAAAACACATATTTTAAGTTTTAAGAAAATATTTTTAATCTGGCGTAAAAACACAAGAAAGTGTCATGGCGTCGTGAATGACGTCACATAGTGAAAAACGATTGTGTTCACTTACGGCAAAAGTTTGTTTTGTTGAAATAAAAATGGAAATCTCGTATTTTAAAAACTGTAGTGTCCCAGTGTATAAATACAAGTATAAAAACTCCGAATAAATTATTCATACGTGTTCCGGTCAATGGCGGCATACCACTATGTAACGTAATACGTTCTGATTGTCGTTCACAGCGGAGGAGCCAGGGGGGGTATTTATTTGATTTTAATTTGTAAAAATAACAATAATCATTAATTTTTATGTGGAATTATTTCGGTTTTCCCTGTTTAAATATTACAATTTACGTCTAGAAACATTCATCCATTGATTTCATTGTTAGTTGACACAAGCCTATTGATGGAAGACGTGATTCTTATTTTATTGAAATTCTTGAAAAATATGTATTTTGTGGGTAATTTTCTCCGAGTTGATATCAATACTCATACTCCTTAGTGCTTTTGATTTCAATTACATTTCATTTTGACACATCCGTGAAGTGAAGTGTCATCTGTCATGTAATTATAAATTGTGAATATTCAATCATAATGTCGTCTATTTATTCTGTTTGTGATATCGGAAAAACAGCTAAAATTATAACTATGTATAAAGCGGACTGAATCATATTCATCGATAATAAATAGTAAGTAAGTACTTAATTAAATATTAAATTTTATAATATTTGACAGGGTTCAAGTTAAATTGGTCAATGGTTAAATGGCATACATTTTGATATTGTCTCTTTCTCACTTATAGGAAATCTCATTACGTCGACTCGCTCTATTATTTCGTAGTGTTGTTGTAGGCTGAGGTTGTAGGTATTGAATTACCGATATACTTATACATTTTTTTTACGGAAGTGGTTGGAAAACAAGCTCAGGAATATGGATCATTTGATATTAGGTGATTACCGTCGACTATGGAGCACATATATTCTAGGGTCCCTAACCCGTTGCCGACCTATAAAAGGAAAAAACGGGATATAGCGAGAAATAGTATAAGGAATTAGTTAGATTTTTTCTATACCACAAAGGTGACAAACAAGAATTTCGGATATTTCACTCCCCGAACGAAACGCATTGCTGCTTCACGTCAATATTCTGTAAAAGGGTGGCTCTTCACTGGTCGGGCTAGCTTATTTCATAAACGCCCACTCCAAAGATTGTAATGAGAAGTATAAAAATAGAAGAAAAAAAAAAACTATGCATATGACAATTTTTTGGGTGTGACCAACCGATATGAAAGGATTTTTTGAAATTCCCATGGGTAAGGATAAACGTACACGAAGTTGCGCGGGTTTCTCTAGTCTATATATATAAAATGCTTTGTCCTGACTGACTGACTGAGAATCAACGCACAGCCTAAACCGCTCATCGTAAAAATCTGAAACTTGGAGGGTGGATTGTTTGTATAACGTAGGCGTCCGATAAGAAAGGATTTTTCGAAATTCTAACTATAAGGGGGTAAAAGAGGGGTGCAAAGTTACTATGGGACAACTTGATTCCTTGGTCCAATCTACTTCAAATTTGGCATAAAAAATGATTAAGAGAATTGATGGAAGTCGTGATTCTTATTTTATTGAAATTCTTGAAAAAAATGCCAATTGTGGGTAATTTTCTTCGAGTTGATATCAATACTCATACTCCTTATTGCTTTATTGATTTCAATTTACATTTCATTTTGACATATCCGTGAAGTGAAGTGTGTCATCTGTCATGTAATATTTTTATAAATTGTGAATATTCAAACAAAATAATTTCATAATGTCGTCGTACTATTTATTCTGTTTGTGATCTCGGAAAACAGCTAAAATTCTAACTATGTAAGCGGACTGAATTATATTCATCGATAATAAATAATATTAAATTTAAAATATTTGACAGGGTTCAAGTTAAATTGGTCAGTGGTTAAATGGCATATTGATATTGTATCTTTCTCACTTATAGGAAATCTCATTATGTCGACTCGCTCTATTATTTCGTAGTGTTGTTGTAGGGATGGATGGTTGTAGGCTGAGGTTGTAGGTAGGTTGTTGAAATACCGACATTCTTAAACATTTTTTTACGGAAGTGGTTGGAAAACAAGCTCAGGAATATGGATCATTTGCTTTAAGGTGATTACCGTCGACTATTGGAGCACATAGATTCTAGGGTGCCTGACCCGTTGCCGACCTTTATCAGGAAAAAACAGGATATAGCGAGAAATAGTATAAGGAAGGAGTTAGATTTTTATTATACCACAAAGGTGGCAAACAAGAATTTCGGATATTTCACTCTCCGAACGCTACGCATTGCTGCTTCACGTCAATATTCTGTAAAAGGGTGGCACTTCACCGGTCGGGCTAGCCTATTTCATAAACGCCCACTCCAAAGATTGTAATGAGAAGTATAGAAATAGAAAAAATATAACCATTTAAGTGACAATTTATTGGGTGTGTTCTGAAAAGTGTGGTGTATGATGTAGGCAACCGATATGAAAGAATTTTTTGAAATTCCCACGGGAAAGGATAAACGCACACGAAGTTGCGCGGGTTTCTCTAGTTAAATATAAACTGTTTACCTATTACGATTGTACGTGGCGATACTTACGATTGTAGCCAAATAGCATTGGTCTCGGCCAGGTTGTGTTCCTACGGTGAGTAAGGTCTCTAGCCAGAGCTCCACTTTTTCCAGGGACGGCAACGCGCGAATGCCCCCGGTGCTGCAAGCTACGGTGACTGCTGACCATCAGACCGGCCGTATGCTTGTTTGCCACCTTATTGGTAGGTAAGTTTATAAAAAAAACTTTTTTTTTTTTTTTAAAGTATCTAAGTACATTTTATGTCTATTCCTACTTTGTATAAACCAGTCTAACACCCATTGCATATGTATGTTTTGCTCAGTTTGGGACGAAATGTAGTAGTGCAATTCTTCCAGAAGCAGTCAGTCGAGTCACAAACACGCCACTGTGAGTGTCAGGGCGGCGCGCGATGAAAACAAATGTACCTACTAAAACGACTTTACTACACCACTTTTTCGAAGGACTCGCCGCCGCACCGCTCCGCTCGTAGACTCCGCTGCCGAATAAGCTTGACGAGTCTTCTTGATTGTGATGATGATCTGTGATATCCTTTCTTTAGAAAAGTTTAGTGTTAAGACTAACCAATCATTATCATTTAATGATAACAGGTCAGGCAGGTTGATTAGCATGCTTTTCAATTCACTAGGATGGAGTTTATTACAAAGTTTTATTTAGATTATTCAGGTATAAACTACTTATAGATACGTAGATTCTAGTCTAGGCAAGTATTCAGCTAATTATTCGCTATCATGGAGATAATCAATGTTATTTTGGTAAACGTTATAATTGTGTTTCTGCTTAACATAATTATTGAGTTTTTAACTATTTTTTACAGCAATTGGTCTCTTTATTTAAAGTAAACACTAAATATGTAATCACATGTTCGCCCCGAGCGGGAATCGAACCCACGCCCTCTGATGCCGATCACTACCAACGCATCACCAGGCTGTCAATCAATATGTATAATTTTTTTATTGAATTATTTCTTTGGTTTGATCGACTATTTGCCATTTTCTCTAATGTAGACCATTCAAGCCACTTGAGAGCAACAGGTCCACCTCGAATCAGTAAAGGGGCAGTGCCACTGCGAAATATCACCGCGCGATTTTTATTCCGCAGTCTTGAAGGCAATTAACGCGTTTTTTTTTCCGCCAGTGCGGATGCTTCCATAAAATAACGTGTTACAGAATTGCGAAAAAAAATCCGCGGTGAAATTTCGCACTGCAGACAGGCTCTAAGGAAGGTCATACATTAGGATTATTATAAGGTTAAAGCTGTATCCGATTGTATAAATAAGTTGTCGAGGGAATAAAATAAAACTCATAATTATTTTTATATTTTTATTTTTATAAAGGTTTCATTGTATTTATCGTAGGTATAGTGTCATTTGAAATATATTTCATAGCTTTTCAATGGATAATGTGTAGTAGGCGATTATGTATAACTAATAAGTTTATTGACATAATTTCTGATAAAGATTTTACGAATAAAACAAAAAATGATCACTTTAAACTTGTATGAATTAATAAGTAAGGAAATACAGGAATTACCAAGTATTGGGTTATTAATTGTGCATAATTAAAATAGGTAAAATTATTAAAAATTATCCTAATTACAAACTTAAGTTAAAAGCTGCTAAACATAATTGTAACGTTGTGCACGAGGCGGCACATTGATATAAAATGATTGTGGAAAATCGATTTTGCTATTTAATAAACTAGACATTCCCACTTTTGTAGAAACCGTGCCTTGAACGAGAAACGTGTACGACTTGCTGCAAGTAAGATTTTACAGCTTATCGCCAGTTAAAAAGTGAATAATTCTCAAACAATATTTCGAGCGATAGAGATGATAATATAATTTCAGGAGGCCGAGTTGATGACCGCGGCAACTCGCTCGTTTCTCGCTAAACACAATTACTTAGTAACATCTGCTTCAGGCTGTTAAAACAGATCGTAAGGAAATGTCGATTTGAAATTATTATGCTTAGAAAATAAAATATTTTCGTGTGAAGCGACCTTAAACGATTTCTCATTACGATAGTTGCCGCGCCCCCGCCACCCGACAGCAGTGGCGCGGGGCGCATTTGCCATTGTATAGAGTCATTCCGACATACGATACATCGAACGCGACCATACGCGAACACTCGCTAAAATAATTTCCATTCAATAACAGTCAAACAAAATTGGACTAAACAACAAGGAATTTGTACTTTGGGAGATGTGATATATAGAGAATCGACTAGGTCCTCATCAAAATGAATATTAAATACTTAATAAACATTGTATCCATAATATATAATATAAGCAATATAAAACGTAACATAATCGGAAATACTAGACAATAATATAATTCTGCTAAATAACTGAAATAATTCAGGGTACTCGCCCGTTCCATAGCGGACCGATACAGATTTATTGATAAGTTCGAACAGTTTGAAGATATCGGACAAGCCGACGATATCGACTAGAGACCGGCTTCCGCGTTGCTATCATTCAAGTACGAAGGACAATAAACGGCCCGCTCCAAAACCGACGACAGAATTGTCTAACAATATATTATTAATCGAATAAAAACTTCGCTAAGACTTTGTACCGAAATGTATCTATCGTCGTATTAAAATGATATGCTCGCGAACGGCAACACTCTGCTCGATCACACCGCTCGTCGCCCAAACAAAACATATGTCCACCCGTACCCACTACACATTCGGCTATTGATCAGTGTTGGCCGTTTGTTCGGTAATTCTGCGTTATCGATATCATATTAATAATAAATGTCACAACATCAAGCCGGTATAAAAAACACTAAGCCTACTAAATCTACTACCTGCGAAAACTCTTTTAAAGAGTGGACTTACAAACTAGATTCGTAAAGTAACACGAAGCCCGCCTCTTGGGCGGGCGCAATATCAGTATCCATATAAAATATAACATATTTTTTTTTTCGCTCCCTCCTCAGTTTTATTACAATTTTCTGAAACAACCTTATAGCTAGCCATGCTTTACCAACATTACAAAATAGACAATACAACGCTCACTATCGTTACAAATTAATAGCTTTTCTTTTTTATCTTTTAAATCGTTACAAAGTGGAACTTTATTCTTCATCGTAACCGGAATATCTTACGTAAACTATAATTCGTGCCAATTCCTTACGCATTGACAGAGAATGTACAAAAATATACGTTGAGACGTATCGAAATTTTACAAATAATATCAATTTATTGGTATTTTATAGCAAATGCTTACTTAGACGACTCTTAATATTAATTCAAGCACTTAAATTTTACTTAAAATTATTCAATTGGCGTTTTCAATCTGAGCTTCTAAGCTTCTTTCCTCACTCCTTAACACACCTTATTCCAGAAAAATTGTAAGTAAACAAAAAGAGATCACAATAGACAAAACACTTATTGAAATACCACACTCATATTAGTTTTATAAATTATAGTGTGTAGTCGACAGCGTACCTACACACGAAACAAGTGAATTTTAAATTATACAAGATATCATTCATCCAAACATACACTATGATTATCATTTTCAAAATGCCTTGTTGAGATGCTTCCGAATCATTATAATACTAAAATTTTGCAAAACAAACTAATCTCAGCTATGTTATTTTTGGTATTAGTATTAATGTCTTTAAGTAGGTACTTCAAACGCCTCTTGTTCGACAAGAAAGCGATGTCCACTAACGAGACGTACTCCTACAATAAAACTGAGAGCTTTGAAGAAAAACATCGAAAATTTTGAGTCCAATATTCATAATAGAAGTAACATACAATACAAAGCATCTGATCAAAATAGAAAATGCATAGTTCAAAGACATTCTAGCCTAGTTATACAATGACCTAGTCTTCGAAAGTCTTGGATCAAGAAGGAATCTTACGTATCATTATTCTCTAAGTTATGAATCCCGAATTAGTAATAAATGAGGATACCCGAAGATTGCTTCTTTCACCGCGACTTGAAATCGGCCTTAACATATCTATTATCGCTGTGATACACGTACGAGATAAACTCGTTTGTCTTACAAAAATACTACATCTAAATTTTTCCAGTAAAAAAAGTATATTACTTGATGTTTAATTTACGCGTTATACATATTAATAGAAAAATGTTACCACTAAATTACTTTTACGAAAGTACAAAATGTTTATGTTAAATTATGACACTCATACCCTGATGCACCCCGCGCGTTACGTAGTCAAAGTTTTTACCTCTAATTGCCACGCAATAACTTATTTATTATCTTTTAACCAATTCGTAAGACTATCACCAAGGGTCCTTACAGAGCGCTGGCTCCACGACTGATCTTATATCGTGTTTACTTGTCTTGCAATTCTACGTGACATATTAGCAATTACCGAAATTCTGTTTCTGACGCTAACAATTATCACCTTTCGCTCTTCACCGCATCTATGATTCTATGAATCGAGTTTTTAAAATGTATTTAAGAATCTGAAAGCATTCAGAGTCTACCTACATGTTGATTTTTAGATGATTCATGATTTCAAAACTATTTCTTTTCCTAGCACCTATTTGCTTTTCGAATAAAATGTTTACTGAAATATTGGCAGTTTTTAAAAGAGTCTTATAAAACGTACTAGATGCGATGTGGCGAGACGTTAACCCTATCTACGTATTAAAAAAGACAAATACGATTACTACATTAGTGTAGAAAACATCGAGTATCAAAATATAATTAACACGTTGATTTTCATCTTTCACTAACCAATAACAGCCGTATACGAGAATCAGCCAATGCGTTTTGGATAATTTTGAGCCTTTTTATGGACGCTGGGTATCATTTTGGATACTGAATGTCATTACGTCTGTACGAAAAGACCGTCTAGTTACATCATGTCAACTATGTTGCGATTTATTCCAATAAATTCAAGACATCTAGATATTACTTCGCTTCACTAATTTTCATCACCAATGCTATGAAATTTACGTTTGAAATGCACATTAATACCATAGAATAGATCAATAATGTGAATAATAGGTACTCAACTCCTTTTGAGAACGTTTTATAGATTAAAATAGAGGTTTTAGTTCACACACATAGTAGACAGACATTCAAAAGTAGAGGCCATAGTGTAACACTTTGTTTTGATTACGATGCATTTTAGAATGGCCTATCGACCTGGATTGTTGGAGCTCAAGGCTCCTATGCACCGGACCTAAACCAGACGGTGTGATACGCTATAGGATGTGATATTACTAATCTACTCATAAAATCCTAGTAAAGATTTGATCATTAAAATTGTCATTCTATAAGAAAATATTACACGATTTCTGTACTGTTTTTTTTATTTATGAAGTAGACTTTTAAAAACCGGCAGTGATATGGCAGAGTGTGTGCGTTCGTTACTCGTAACTAGACAATATCACGGGTTTTTTAAATTAATTTCACATACCTTAGATGCTGCTAACAGCGACAATGACCAGAATGTACACGATTCAACAACAAATCTCGCTTGGCACGAGGTTTATATTACCAATATTAGTACAATAAAAAGAATGCGCGTATGACTAAATTAATGTTTAGTGATCCCTAACATCCATCCGCATTCACACGGTTATAGTTAAAAGGAAGTCTAACACCTAAATAATAACTACAATGGAAATTAGAAGTTACCTAATCAAAGCGAAACACGACTTATAGACCAAGAGATATTATGCCGATCGAAAATACTACTTACTGTGACCCTAGAAGTATATACTAAACAGCATTTGTTAAAATACGAGTTAAATTAAACAATTTCAAAAAGGAATAAGAGATATAGCTTTTACAATAAGTAACAATTTTTGCTCCTAAATTTTTAACCGACGAAAAACAAAATTACTTTACATAAATCAATGCAACGGTTATTCACATCTGTCAGGTGAACAATTGCGGGTTACATTATGATAGACAGCAACTATTACGTAAACATTATCTAGATGTGAGTTACTTTTAATATGTATTCGATTTACTTTATAAAATTTGCAAAAGTAACAAATTGTTTCTTTGTACTTTTAAGCCATTCACTAAATTACACCACATTAAAATTCAACATGAAGAAATTTGCATGTCGGTGTCTAAATAAATTGTCATTAATTACAAAATTTAACAAATATGTGCAAATAAACTAAGAAAATTGGCAACGTTTGTGTAATTACATTTATTTAAACTGAACAAGTAACTAAGTGACTAAAATATGAAGAATCAAACACATATCTGATTATGATTATTAGTTTTGTGGAAGTAGGGAAGAACCGAGCTCACAGAAACATGGTAGTTACCTTCTACGCCTACGTATTTACAACCTTTAGAATGATTTGGTACTTGATTGTTGAGTTTCAGATTTCAATTTGTCATTATCGACAAGCTCTCAAAAGTTGGTGACCAAACATAGGAAATCGATTAGAAAGAATTGAGAATAATGACAGGCTCCTGAACTCAACTCTGAGTTGGAATTACTGAATACTGAAGATTTCCTATCTAGGCTATTTCGAGTATTTCCCGTAGATGAAAAACTTTATTTTATAATCGACTTTGGTTTGTCAAGCAACTAGTATATGTAATTATTTATATTTGTATATATTTCTCGATATATTCTGAAATCATTTATACCATATAAAGAGTTGTACTCTGCAACGGAAAGGTATATTTTAAAATACGGGATATTTTTTTGTTGGTTGCCTTTCACGATAATATAATTTACTACATTTGTATCTAAAGAGGTAATGAATATTGAAATCTATAGAGTAAATAAACAGCCGTAATCACTGTAATAGGATCTATGCATGTTTTTAACTATACAGCTTATATGATTTTGTACCGGAAAGAGGGTGTCAACGCCCTGATAGTATCTGATTCATTGAGTTCTATGATAATAAGTACATCTATATTGATGCTTTGAATTTCACTATTAAACAATTATGCCTTTATAATTTGTGTCGCCTTCACTAGTACGCGGTGCAACGATGCTTCACTTCATTTGTACGTGGTCACCATCAGATGATCTGGTTCATTTTTTTTAATATTTTTCTAAATATACCAACAACAGCTCGTTATTAATTTTTTTTTCTTTTTTTTTTAATGGGCGCGTTTAGCTAAACGTGCATTTAAACTTTTAAATATAATTCTATACGAACGAGCAAACTTCGATAAAATTAAAATTGCATAACATATGAAGCTTCGTTGCAACGCGGTCGTTTGTTTAAAATAATTAGGGTTTTCTTTGATATTGTTGAAATTATGTACTATCGATTTGTGGCTAAACTAGATATATGCAATATTTCATTATACTTTGTCAAGCTTGCGAGTAGTAAACGGCATATTTACAAATACTATTACGTGAGCTATTTATAGGTATTGTTTCAATCTTAGTTTAATTTTTTAAGCAGAAGATACTAATTTAAAACATTTAAGAGATAATATACAAACATACGAAGCACTGGCAACTATATCCATGAAATAATTTTGAAGAAATATTATTTGATTGAAACAGTAGAATTTGTACGATTTTTTCCGATGTTTAGAATAAATTAAATGCCAATTTTATGAAACTATGTTTTAATATTAATATTTACTTAATAGTGTTGGGATAAAATAACAAACGGTGGAAAATACTCAACTGATATTTTTAAACAAAAAGTTTAAACTCCATTTCCACGAAGTGCGGAGAATGTTCGAAGCGAAGAGACGTGTCGTAAAAGGCCAATAATATTTCCTTATTTAATTCGTAACGAATAAACGTCAAAATATTATTAGTTGACATTTATACGATGAATAAATAACTAAATTCTATTGGCTGTTTACGACATCATTATTTCTTCGCTTCAATGAAGTCGCTAGTCTTTAGACGTTTTGTTTATAAATATCAAATAAATACCGTAGGTATCAGTTATTACTATCGCATCACTATTTCGTACAGATTTTAAAACATAAATCAATATTTACATACAGAAATTAAATTTATGAAAGATGAATATAGTAAACCAGTGCTGTCCACTCAAACCGTGCTAGATGACAATGACGTATGAGATGTAGTGATGCGGATGACAGCGTGATGAAACGTGATGACGCGTTGATGACATGTTGATGACACGTGACGTGCAATGATGGCAGATGATGGTGCCTATAACTACGCAACAAATACGAGTGATCTCGCATTAGTCCAAAAAGAACTGAAGAGTTTGTATCAAGTGTTTTTAATCATTTCTAAGTATTTTTTTTAAAAATAAAAGTGACTTCACTAGTGTAAAACGACACTTTCGACACAGTTGTCTGAGGTAAAAGATTTTTTCTGATAATGTTTTTTCACAAAATCCAAGGGTGGATTTACAGTCAAAATATTATTTCTATAAAATCTAATTTGTTCATTCCGACTATGTAATACTGCTGGAAACACTTGTCGTACAATTTATATGAAACTTATCACATTTTTTCTTTGTATTGTATTACATCCAGTTTCACTTAAAATAGTAAACATAGTATTATTCCGTTCACATAGAAACGAGTGACAACACTATCAACAAACCCTTCATATACAAGTTTAGTAAAGGTAAATGGCAGTATCGATTTAGAAGGATAATGCAAAAATTTTTACCTATAAAAATGTGTAAGTCTTCATTAGAATTATTGCCTAACATATAGCGTAACATGCCTTAATATTGTTATCACGCTACGCCTCCGTATGCGAGCCGTCCACTACGCTCCCCTTATCCGCACCACTTTATTATCACTAAACACGCACTAGTACTAAGATTTATCACTTGTAATCACTTTGCGAGTAAGTATCAAATGTATAAAAACCTTACCTATAACGTTAACGTTAAACAGTTACTGAGTAAATGTGCACATCACTTATACGCTTATTAAATGTCGAAGCGCTATTCACTTATAAATAAACAGACATTCATGATAATTATACGAAAAACCCTTAACCTAAACTATGAAGTAGCAAACATTTAGAAGAGTTAACAAAATATCGCCCTCTCTTTTTTGAATTAAATTGCAGTAAGTAACTAAAAACAAAAGGTCTCAATGATTAGTGGGCTGCTACGCGTAACATCCTGCAAAACTAGAAATAATCTTTTATCTGATATGGCACAATTTTGAAAAAATACATAGAAATTTAAGATCGACCCTCCTATACCGCTAATCACTGAGATACTAATAAATTAAAACAAAGATAAGATGAAATAAAATTAACAATTTACGATACATAACCTTACAGTAATTATAATAGGTATAGACAAGCTAATCGTATTATTGGTGACACAGCAATGACTTACAATTAAATCCTCTACCGTCATTATTGTTTAAATTATAATGTTAATTAAAATAAGTAAATGAAATGATAATATAGACAATAAACTAACATGGCATCTTCAAGTAGAAATGCTAAACATATCCAAAGTGCCATTTGGTGGGAGGAAATAAAAGTTTGCAATAAACCTACGAAAATATTGTATAACACTTAAGTTAGGTTTAAAATTTTGCTAAAATAAAACATAACTAATAAACTAAATTGAACTAAACAACACACCACTCAAACGTCCCCATCAGATAGGGCACCAGTATCACTGAAATGTAGGTAATAATTTAAACTCGCCGACTCCTTCAAAAGGAATACTCCCATTTAAGATTCAATCGAAAAACAAAAATGCAATTTCTGGCGTCATTATACCGCTAATTGTTATTTCCGATAAAAATCAACATCTAATCAACAAAATGCAGAATAAAATTAAAATAAAATCAATAGTACGTTATAAACCGACACATAAAATTATTTGCAATAATACCAACTTAATTTAACAGAAATTATTCCTAGCGCCACTGACGCGATTAAAAGTTCGAAAAATAGTCCGATAGACACCGCTGTTTACGCGATCTGGTTCAAGTAATCGATAAAATCGTTGGAGAAGAGCTGCAGGGAAGGTTCCGCCAGGGGCGTGCGTCGCGGGCCTCCGCATCCGCCTAAGAAGGGCCTTTCGGGGGCCGGCTTCGGTCGCAGCGTAGCAAGGTAGCGGTCGGCGAGTGATTCGCCGAGGCTCATGGCGAGAGTCTCTGGGCTCAGGCCCAGTATGGAGAGGGACTCGGTGATGCTGGCCAGCGTTGGTGCGAGGTACTTAGAGGCGGCTTCCTCTACAAGCGGTTCTGGTGCGCGGGACGCCATGCTCGTGTTGATGACGGGTCGCAGCGCAGGAGGCGAGGCGCGGCGCGGGGGCGAAGGCGCAGCGTTCCAAGTGTCAGCGGACGATGGGGGGGTGCCGGGAGAGGTTCCCGGCACCGCCGACTGTTATGGCCACTGCTGGAATACCGGGAAAGACCGTTTTGTGTAGCAGTAGCCGAGTGGCTTGACGAAGTGCGCGTCCAGTACACGACAATGCGGGCATGTCAACGGATGCGAATAATCGGAATAATTCAGCCGTTGTTGCGGGTGAAGAAGAGGCTTGTAGCAGCTGTTACACTGTGGACAAAATAACATCGTATTATTACAATGCATGGAGTTGGATACTATGTAAATGCATTTTTAAATGTGCATGTTGAAAATGACCATTAGGACCTTTATTGCACTTTAATGTTTGTTTCGCAAACCATAAACAAACAATGATTTAAAAAGATGATGTAACGTCAATAACGAGTTGTACCAATATAGAATAAAATTACTTTATGTCCGAGCGACATGGGTGAATAAATTTAATTGTCTTGAACAACAATGAATTAATTATCATGATAAATTTAACACAAACCTTCAGTCGTTCAGCGCAGCATGGAGTGGCCATAAAAATGTCATAGGAGTACATAGTGCCGAGAACGAGGGAGGAGCCGTCCCACTTCTGTCCGCAGAACCGGCATCGGATGGTACGTTCAGGTTCACATCGTTCGAGGCAGCCCATGCACACGCAAGTGAGATACTGAGTACGACCCTCTACTTTCACCTGAGGACAATGAACGTATTGCGTTTGTAGAAAAAGTTGTAAATTAATGACATGTTAATCATACTTTCAATTCTGATAAGGTACATTCTGCTAAACATATGGTTCGTAAAGAAAAATTTCGATAAAACGATAATAATAATTATTCAGAAATATAATTAAAAACAGTAAGCGCGTTCAAATATCATAACAATGTAAAATTGGTATGACTATCTAACATTACGGGCTATATGACTAAACAACAATTGGTCAAACAAATAAAATCTGACTTGCACTATAAAAAATCATCAATAATGATAACTTTATTCTAGAGTCTAAAGACAGCGCTAATTGTACAGATTCTTTTAGTGAGTATTTACAGTATTTACATACTGGTTACTGGATCGATCAAAATTTGTTTAAAAAAAAAATTGTATATGTTTAAAGATCACAAGTGCAGGCTGACTCAAAGGACTTGTAGTAAAAAAAGTAAAGTGACGAGATGAATTCACTAGGGGACGGCATGCTAATTCTAACGTTAAACAAACAGTAGCATCCAAGAGCTCTTAATGTTCTGTATAAACAACGTCAGGAGTTGCCGGTTGCAGTATACGAGGGACTTTTATGTTATTTTGTAGACTTGAGCAAACTTTGCGGGATCTTATTTAACTTTGCGAAGATATAACTTTCTGATTTGGATATTTTAGAGGGAGACGTGTTGTAACAAGCTAATGTTAATTGATACACAGTTCACAAAGTACATGTTCTATCTGTTCTGTTTGTGGTATATGTTTCTGTCAATGGTTTAATTAGACTCGAATTGTAATTTTGTACCTTTGTGACTAACTGTTCTCAAAAATAGATTTTTAATAGTCAAAATATTTTGCCTTTATGTATTTTTTAAAATTTTCTATGTAGTTTCGTAAAATTTTGTAAAGTGGTCCTACATTTTGTAGGTCATTAGAAAATTTTACTTTCTAACCCACATATTCTCCTTCTTTATTCCCACACATGTCTCCTGTACCAATAGGATTAACAATGATAATCAACTAATTGACGTTATAGAAAAACGATAAATATTTTAGAACAACACAATAGAACACAATGAGTTAGATAAAACAAAATGGAAGAATAAAATTATGAAAAATTATAGCAAAAGCGATTTAATTAAAATCAATTGTTCTTTGAAATATCAAAAGTGTGAAGCTATCGTGTTAAACAATCTCGTATACTGAATTATCGTGATCGCAAAACTTTTCACGTTTATTTGAAACACGGGGCACTCGAACGAGAAATTCTGGAGTTTCGTGGTATCAAACCCTAATGATTAAAGTTTTTTATCCGTAACCTTTGCTTCGAAATAGTTTTTCTAAGAAATCTAACAAGTATTAAATTGTTTGAACGCTCTAACGTTAATTATAGATTCTTTTGATTTCTTGAAATGATAGTACCTATATATTACATCGTTTTTAAGGTTCCGTAGTAAACTACAAGGAACCCATATAGTTTCGCCATGTCCGTCTGTCTGTCTGTCCGTCCGCGGTCTAGCCCCTACACGCTTAATGCTAGAAAGCTGTAATTTGGTATGTATACACATATTAACAATGCTAACAAAGTGCTGGAACAAAATTTAAAAAAAATTTTTTTCGCGTCCACCCTATGTTGTGGTGTATCGTTAGATAGGTCTCTTTAAAATATTGAGGGTGTGGGAAGATTATCTATATATATAAAATTGAAACCCGTTTTCCGTTGTCACGACATAACATGAAAACGGCTTGACCGATTTGGCAGATTTTTTTTTGTAGTTTTCTAATACTCTGTACAAGGTTCTTACGGAAAAAAATATTAAGAAAATCTCTCAGAAAGATTGAAAAAAAAACGAAATAGTACCCGGGCGAAGCCGGGCCGGGCAGCTAGTACTTTATAATATTAGTGTAGATAATTACCTCAACGGCACTGCTGGTGTGTTGCACTGGGCTTAAGAAGAAGGTGCCATCAACGAGAGGGTATCGGTCGAACACGTGCAGGGTCTCCTTGCATAAGGCGCAAGATACCCTGGGTTTATGCTGACCAGCCAGTGTTGATAGAATGAACAGGCGCGTCTCATCGTTGCCATGGTTACCTTCATCTTCAATCTGCAACAGAAAGAAAAATAAATATTAATACCAATCACGGATGTGATTCTCCATGGCATTGAGGAGTTTCAAAAAGACTGAAGTTTGAACTCGTGTTGGTTAAAAAATATCCAATAAAAATTAAAAAACTTTATAAAATATTGTTAAATACAAATCAATCGATACGAGTCATGCTTACATTATCAATAATAATCTTATTTCAAAAGCCTTATTTCTTGGCAGCGTCAACCTCGATAAGAAGTAAACAAGTGGGCGTCTGAACAGCGATTGTATGTTAAATATATCTCGGGACCAGGAAGATACGCTTAAAACCAGGAAGCTGCGACGATAAAGAAAACTGAAACGCTAACATGTTTTCTCCTTATAACGAGCGGAGGCGATGCCAACGCAAGAAATGCCAAGCTGCAGTTTAGCAACGATACTTTCAGATCGAAAACAAAGGTCGACCCCATTTGCTAGAAGGTACCTACTGATATTGTAAAAGCGCGCTGGCAATTTCAATATTTCATATCCACATTTACATATTACGATTAATGCATCCACCCACGACACTTACCGCAACTCTCCCTTCGTAATAACGCAAGTAAATGACTGCATAAAGTTGAATAATGAAAGGATGAAAGGCAATTACGCTGAATTCGGAGTCGAAGTCAAACAAAGGCTCTCGAGCGCCGCGGAGATCGATTGTGAGCACAATTCGTTCACGTACGAGCAATTTGTGAGAGCGAATAATAATGAAAGTTTAACGAGTTACGGTTGCAGCGTAGGCAACGTCGCGCCACTTAATTAAACATATTATCAACTGTCAAACGCCTATTTCTACGCAAGGAGTTGTTTCGCGCTTTGTTCTTCTTTTGGAAATAGACCCGCCGAATCGGCGCTGCTATTGTTCGCCCCGCGTTTCATTGTGATGTGAATATCGCATGCCTGATTGCTTACATGACAAACACACGAAACAGCATGCAGTCCGCATAAGCGAGGAATGGCGCATACCAATATGCATTATATTGATGCTAAGCATTCCTGTCTATTATTAGAGTGACGTCGTGACACCAGGAACACATAAAACGTACACGGTGAGAGCGTTGACCTACGCGAACAAACTCGGTATGATTTGCAGTATAGTGCAGTTTGCCAAGAGGCGAGCGGGCGGGGGCGGGCCATCCGGCATAGCAAACACTGCGATATCTCGCTCCCAACTCCGACACGTACGTCTATTCCGGTATAGTTATAATTCGTAATCTAAATAATCCAGCGCTAAAGTTTCGTGCATTCTATAAAGTGTAGTCGGTCTGTCGTTGAATTTGAAAGTGATAAATATGTGGCCGACGGCCCGTCTGCGCGAGACTCGTATGATTGATTCAACCAAACGCGAGCAAACAGATGCCCCGCTCGACACGCGCCATAGGACAGTATGATTGATAACACTAAATCATGAAACACTTTGTTGATTGCGATGAAAAATGGCAATGCAAAGCCAGCACACAGCTAATGAAATGTCTATGAATTACAGAGTTAATTAAAACAGCGCTAGACTCGTCGCCTTAGGACTAATGAGTGACAATTAAATTGTTAAGTGTCGCGCTCACGAAAGTTTAGTGAGGTTGCAGGTCGCGGGCGACGAACTCGCGCCCCAGGGTTGCAAACTTGCACAATTTACTTTTGTACTGTAAGATTGATGAGCGCCCCGACGCAGACTATTTATTTACTCAATCCGATCACGCTTTGTCTCACAATCGTCGCCTTTTACAGTTGTCTGCGATGACTTGGCGAGGCAGTAAACCGGCACATAAAACTTTCTGACGATCCGAGCTAGGTACGTCTATTACGACGGCGAGTGCATAACTGCAACCGCCGATGCAGGAATACGGCGGAGAGCGATTCAGTCCGCTCTAGAGTCAGTTAACACGGCAGACTGGGCTATTTAACCGAAGCAGACGATCGTAGCTTCCTCTAATTACGTCGACTGAATTTACATAGTGCGAAGGAACTTGGCAGCCGGTAAACTCAGCGGTCTCAATGGTGTTGAAACGCAAGCCGAGCACCCCTGACTTGTTTTGGGGAATCTTTTACATTAAACGAGACCGAGCTTAAAGCTAAATAAAACATTGGAAGCGATGCGAAGAGCCGGAATTCAATCTCGTGTTTTAATCGTCGTGTACGTTTGTTTCGATACTCAAATAACAAGAGCGAGAAGGGCTCGTTGCGCCGAGGAGGCGAGTGGAATAGAGAGTGCTTGAAGCGACGTCAGTCCTCGACGTCCCGGAGCTCGAATGTACACACATTAAAACTTTCCAAATTGAAGGTGACGTGATAATTAAAGAGCCGCATGGGGTGCCGCCCCAACGAAATGTGCGCTTTTGCTGCGGACGGAAAACAATTACAAACACCTAAGCAATCGATTGGTATTTTTAATAATCTTAATGCGAACCTAAAATTTTTGTGTTAAATCCAACCACATCGCGTCTTTTACGAATACAATGTTGATTTCAGACGTGTAGGTATTTAATAAGCACCGAATAACTTCGAGAGTCGAAGGGCAGATACGCCCGCCCTGTTGTTTGTGTTCTCTTAATAAACAGCTAAAGTTATTCATGTTACATTGTCAACATTGTATCCATTGTCCTTTGTATCTATCCAGTGGAAAGTTTGCATAAATAGCAGACATAAAGGTTGGATAAAGGCCATAAATCTGGATTTTTCCCAAGGGTGGCTTATTTTTAATTAGCCAAATGAAACTTTTCCTATTATTTCCCCGTCGCGAGCACTCGCCACAGTCGAGGGCTATAAGTATAGATATAAATACAGAGAGCAAACCGAAGTGGTCTGAACTGAAGGCTGGCAAAACTGAGAGACACGCCAGTTAATCCAATTAGTCTCGGGAAGATACCCAATACTATCTGATACCGGTTAAACATATAATTGAATTATTTGTAAGGATTTTTAACGGGAAATTTTCGTTCAAGGGTCTTGAATTGGACCTCTTGTATCTTCTTTAAAAATATCCCACAGAAAAAATAAATTGATTGATTACACGATATGATATCGACAAGCTTAAAAGATAAATGATCATTCAATCACTATGTTAGCGACATACGAACTTATGTAACGCACCCCCGATATGGAAACAAATAACAATCGGCTTAGACCTGAAGCCGGAACAAATTGGCACATGGAATCGTACACAGGTATATTTCACCAAGTTGGAAAAGAACTTTACGAGTGTTCTGAGCTGGAGCCCTAAAGGTGCTCCTTCACCGCGAGCATTCGCGTGTAATGTAACATTTTAGATTCTACTTTGAGCATTACATTACATTACTACCTCCCTGACTGACGAGCGCTCGCCTCCCTCACTGCTGTAATGCTCGAATCTGAGCGTTACATTACACGCGAATGCTCCCGGTGAAGGAGCACCTTAACGTCAATAGGTTGATATGCGGCGACGGGCTGGAGTAGCAATTTTTCAGCTTTGCCATCTCAAACAATAAGTCTGTAGATGGTATTTGCTGTGCTCAATACATTTATACTGACGGTTGCGTTGCGTTCCGCCTCGTATTTGCTATTGTCTGAGAGCCCCACGTTAATACTACTCTTTGTATCTGAAAATACATTTTACTGTAATGCAATTGAATGGTTTTCGGTACAATCTTATCCATATTTTTCGTTTCAGCGATTTTATAAACTAGAAAGCGAAACTGTAGATATCATAACTGGTTTGTGTAAGTTTTATTTATTTACAAAAGAAACACAGTACGCGACGAGGATTACGACTTTCCAAAGGAAATTGTGGGTTTATGTCATCACGGCCATTACTCTCTGTAACTTGTCTTCTCATTTGTATTCGACTGTCAAAGGACCAGGCGGTTTATGTAAATATCATAGAATTTATTTCGCTTGAAACTTTGCAAATGTCGATACCGGGATTCTTGGGAGTACAATTTGTTAATCTCCAACAAAGGAATAGAAATCAGACGGTATTGAGAATGCTCGAGATACTTTCAAGATTTTACATGCAAATATTCATAAAATTCGTCTACGTATACAGGGTAGGTTAGGGCTTCACAAAAATTCGATGTCTTCGGGAGAAATTTCTTCGCGTGAATTAGTCTCGCGTCCCTTACATTCCATATTTGGGATCTTGCTCGCATACCATGTATTGTGAAGAGTCGAGGCGTTAATTTGACAACCCACACGTCTAAAGGCATGAAAAATACCTTGCAAAATTTAGCACATAATCTGCATTCAATACGAAATAATATTCACGCAAGATAAATTAAACGTACAGATAAAAAGCAAAACATTCTCAAAAATTCAACTTCTATTTATTATAAATAATTAAGTTTATACGTAAAGGTAGTCATAACCCTCTTATGAAACGCTCGTTGATAGTTCTAAACATCAGAATGAGGAACTTACTGACAATACGCGCCGGTCAAGGAGTACTGAATTTGACCTAGCTGTCAAGACTCTTCAGTTATTGCTGGTCGAGACTTTCCTATGTTTGCGTTAACGACCATGTCGTGATGGATCGCCACGATATTCTTGTAAGTTAAGGCTGCATATTGACCATAATAAAGTTATCAATAAACCGTGTCAGTATATTATAAATTTGTCCAAGCTAAAGCAAAAAAAAAAGATTTTTAGATTTTTTGTCTAAGTAATAATACACAAGGTGATTTTTTTAATTGCTGGTGACAAAAAAAATCACCTTCCCCCAGTTGGTAGTAAAATATAAAAGTAAAAGTCCCCATAGTAAAAGTTGATCATATTCATGGGCTCCATGTCAAATCACAAAAAAAAAACAGCTGATTCATACATTTGATCGAGTAGGTATGAACATTTTGAATGAAACAGCTGATTTTTTAACCGACTTCAAAAAAGGATTTTCGCGATTTGACATGTGCCCCCTAATAAAAGTTGATCATTATCATGGGCACTCTGACCTCCTTCAATATTGCTGGTGACTAAAAAATTCACCTTGTATTTATGGGAGTTAGTGTATGTAGTGATTGTTGGCAATTATTTCATTTGAATGTGTACATATTTGTAATAAGTTCTTTTAACGTTATATGTTCCGTTTGATGGGTTAACCGCTTTATAACGTTATTTCTCCTTTATTGATAGTCCAGGCGCACGGAGACACGGGCACAACTAGTTAAGTAATAAAAATTTAAGGAACAGAACAACACTGGACAAAATTGCTACTGTAATTTCATTGTAAAATAATGTTCTATAACAAATACGTTTATTATTTGAAAGACAGTCATTGAAGCTGTCAGTTTGCAACTAGCAATAATATCTTCAAGAAAGACGTGTAAAATATGCAATTCAACGAAGTACTTTTTGTTTATGACCTCTGTCTTGTGAATAAAACTAAATTTATATTCAAATGGTGTTTAAAAATGGTTGGATGCAAAGTAGGTATGCACTTCGTTTGATGGGATTTTAATGAGGTTTTACAGGCGTTTGGTACTTGACATCTTTATTAAAATGTTCGTTAAATCAATGTTTATTTCCGTTGAAACTTCATTTGGTAATCATCCCATCATCCTTTCTTCTTTACCACATTCATGAAGCTATTGATTATTGCGTCTTGCTGGTCCTGCCCATTCCGAAGAAATTCGTTACTCTAAGGTTGCCTTGAAAAGATTGCTTAGCAACAAGGCGGCTTGTTGCATAAACACTGTCTGTGCCTTTATACTGTTTTTAGTATCACTTGTTTGTGTTTTGCAAATAAAGCGTATTCTATCTCTTTTGATTCTTTTCTATATTCAAGATACAAAACATGTATTTTGGCAATACTTATGTGAAAATCTTTCGTTGACTGCGTCTGTTTTTATATTCTATTTGGCAAAATAAATAGTACCTGATGTTTATACAGACTATAAATATGTCTGTGACTCCGAGAATGGATCACCCGCTGCCAACTTGAAGCCTAATAAGGAATATTTTTGTATCTAGAATCTATTTGAGCACAACGACCTCGGTAATGTATACAGGAAAACCTAAGGAGGCCGACTTAATAATGGCAAGAGAATTTGTGGTAGGAATTTATTTTGTAAATTGTGTTAAAATGAGACAATAACAAGATGTTTTTTATGCTAGAGAAGGACAAAACTATGGTCACTTAATTAGAAGAAATCAAGTGCAAGTCAAGCTTTACATTCATCGGGATTTCGATAAAGTCACTTAGACCTAAACACTATTATTGCATAAATTATTATATCCCATAGGAATTGAAACGATTAGATAAACAAGTGAAGCCGTTGGCGTCCTTTAGTTTAATATAAACGGTAGTTTTAATAATTTGTTAAAGACCCGCCAACTACGTCGTTTTAAGCTCGAGACGTAACATGGAAAACTACTTACACTGACTTGGTTTTATCGTTAGCATTGTTATGTCAGTGCTAGCTATTGAAAGGCGTCATTGCGTCGTGGATAGGACACTTACCTGTTATATAGTTTTTAAAGGATATTATGGTGTTTATAAAGTTGTTTGTTTATAACGTTTTCAAGGTCTGCTTTGTTGTTGAGTTTAACGTCTTGGGGCCTGGCGTCGTACCTACTTATATATATATTATAGAATACCGTCTTTACGCCTCCGATAAATTTGTTTATTTATAATTTATGATTCGTTAAACAGATGCAGTATTATTGGCTACGTCTATTCAAAGCTCTTATCGACCGATATATCTTATTTCTATAGACTTCCTAAAAAGTAATTGGAACTACATGCTTCCTTCCTAGAGTTTTCCACCATTTTCAGCCCATCAACCGTACATAATCTTCTTTTAATGGTTGTAATAATTGCTTTGCTATTGTTCTGTACTTTTAAATATGTCATTTCCAATAAGTTCTAAATAAATGATTTCATGATATGGTAAAATTTTAACGAGCCGACCACGACAAGAAGTAGAAGCTAATATTAGACGTAATTGCAAAGGAGACACACCTTTACACGCGTGTCAGAACTTCTGAAGTACTGAATAAACATGGCAATAAATCAATCTTTTAGTACGAATAAAGCTAAACAAGTTACCTTATGATTGTGTAATCGCATACTGAATGCGTAAGCTTATCAAACAAGAAAATATTGCGCAAATCAAAATTATAAAAATACTAGCTGTTGAAATTATTGTTTATTGGGAGAAACGTATTTATCAAAAGCGGATAGTTGGCTACAGGAAAGTGACATTTCTCTTTGCTTTTGGAAAGACTATTATAAACTTTGGTGGAGCAAAGAATTAAATTGCTGACATTAATTAAGCTAGCTAATAAAGCTTTGAAAGAAACGTTTCAACTGAAATCAAAACGTCTACTTCATAAAAAAAAAATTGATCTTGTTCTAAATGGTTATTCTGTAGAATTTTACAATTAATATAGCAAAGGTAGCTTAAGGAAAGGACCCATCTTATGAAACAAAAAAAAAAGAGTCATTAGACATGGTATTTAATGCGCTAATTTATCCCGCACATGAACTGTTAAACATTTAAATTGAATAAATAAAAACTATGCAATACTCATTAAAAAAGATGAAAATTAACTCGAATAAACATGTTCGTAGCCATTCAATCGTGCAAATGGAAAATTTACATAAATTAGTAACAT
Source organism: Endotricha flammealis (assembly GCA_905163395.2). Taxonomy (NCBI): domain Eukaryota; kingdom Metazoa; phylum Arthropoda; class Insecta; order Lepidoptera; family Pyralidae; genus Endotricha; species Endotricha flammealis. The sequence goes on from LR990865.1 coordinate 5,465,218, forward strand.
GATAATCAAATTAATTATCTTGAAAGCTAACATAAGCGCAATAGAGGAATGATCTAATCGACTTAGTGTCTAGATTTTTAGTAAACAACCAAGCCTGTCTAACTGAAAATTTATAGTTTGTGTATGTTGTTCCGTTTCTTCCCAAAGATCGTAGCCAAATAGCATTGGTCTCGGCCATGTTATGTTCCTACGGTGAGTAAGGTCTCCAGAGCTCCACTTGAGGGGGTAGGGAGGGTTGGCAACGCGTGAGTGATACCTCCGGTATTGCAAGCGTCTATAGGCTACGGTGATGCTTACCATCAGACGAGCCGTATGCTTCTTTGCCAACTTTGTGGTATAAAAAAAGGTCAAAATCAAATATTTTTATTCAAATACGCCACAAGCTATTTCGAATAGGCACAATTTTTTCCTACTTAGTTACTGGTTCCCCCATTATCCTTAGAGAAATGAAAAATGAAAGTACCTTTTTATTCAAATTGGACGCAGAATAAGATTCCTAAATAGGTATGTATTTTAAAAAATTATATAGGTACGGATTTTAATAAATTACTCAGAAGACATATAAATCATTAGGTTATATTACAATGTTTTGTAAATAGTAATAAATATTTATGAATTGATTATTAACCACATTATTGGCGTAGCTATAAATGTAAATTTATTATTGTTGAGGAAAAAAATTAAATACAATTATTGGTGATAATAATAAATTAATTTGTAGGCATTTGAGTTTATATGGCTCTTATATGATCTTTGTAGAGGTTTACAAGCTCTACTATTATACTCCAAATGCGGTTTCGTCAATCGATATTCTATGAGAGAATAATACATCCCCGTCTACCGTTCTCAAACAACCAGTTTGTGTCGATGTTGCTTTCTTTATAGAATTTACCTTAAAAAAAAGAATATCGTGCACACTGGCCAAAAATATTTGTGAAATCTTTCACAAACATTTAAAACATTTTAATCTTTTTTTAATTTTTAATTTTACTTATTGGTTGCCAGTAAAAAGTGTTTAAAAAGAAAATTCTTTTTTTGCGTTCTTCTTTTGTCTATTTAACAGAGTGATTATAGCAGACCGCTAGACAAGACTATTATTAATTATTTGACCTAAAAGCAGCTCGAAAGCCTCTGTCAAAGATTCAGATATAAAAAAATAAACATCACACACGGGGTGTCAACAAACCGATTACTCAATACTTTTAGATAAGAGATTTTACGGGCAATGTAATTAAGATCAGTGATAAGAATGTTGGGTACTGATACGAACTATCGTGGTACACCACACGTGCCAAGCCAGCTGAATCAATATTACACATTCACGTCGTCTTAATGATAAACCAGTCTGTTTTTCTTTTAAATAAATATTTTTGAAAAAGTGTATTACATAACATGTTAAGAATTCTATATAAAATGATTTGGTTTCTAACACATAGTTTAAAAATGAGCAAGAAACTTTATTTTATTGTCCGATTGGGAACATAATAAACGACGACGTCCGTGGCGTAATGGTTACCACGCCAGACAGCCAACCAGGAGGTCCCGGGTTCGAGTCCCGGTCGGGTCATGATGAAAAACTAACTTTTTCTGATTGGCTTCGGGTCTTGGATGTTTATCTATATTACGTATTTGTTATAAAATATAGTATCGTTGATTTAGTATCCCATAACACAAGTTTCGAACTTACTTTGGGGCTAGCTCAATCTGTGTGATTGGGGTCCTTGTATATGTATGTATAATGAAATGATGATGAAATCCATGATGAAATGTAGTATTACTGTTTACTTTTACGTGATTTTGATATTTTTAAAGACTTGGGGACGTACAATATAATCCTGTTAAAATAATGATTGATATGTTGACATGCCATCTTTTCTATATTTAATTTGTTTTTACAATTTTCTGCGTTAAACTGTGACTTCGAAAAAAATATTAATCAAAGGTTAATATTATTTTAGACTTAATGAGATTACAAATACTAAGTTTCAGTTATTTTTTATTAATTGATAATGTAATCTAGTGTTTGTTATTTTTCCTGAAGCCAACGATAACCTTTAACCTGTATCCTAATATCGTTATGTTCATTTACCTTATTATTTACTTTATGCACTTTGAGGATATAATATTATATATTTTTTATCCTAAAAGAGAATAAACAACCTTTTTTTATAACACTAAGGTGGCAAACAAGCATACGGCCGCCTGATGGTAAGCAGTCGCAGTCACCGCAGCCTATGGGCGTTTTCAATACCAGGATAACCTACCCTGTTTATTCTCTGTTTGACTGACCATGTTTTTTTATACTAATATTATAAAGAAGAAAGATTTGATTGTTTGTTTGTTTGCATTGAATAGGCTTCGAAACTACTGGACCGATTTCAAAAATTATTTCACCAGTAGAAAGCTACATTATCAGGGAGTGACATAGGCTATAGCTTATCCCGAAATTCAATGTGGTTCCCACGGGAACTACGGGTCCGGTACTTCACGCGGACGAAGTCGCGGGCAAAAAGCTAGTACTAGTTATTTTTAACACCTGTCTTTCTTCGCGGTCTTATACTTGAAAAACTGATTATTATGTTTTTATTTATGAAAAAATAAATAATAAAACAAAAATCCAATAAATCGGAGAAGAGAGTATAAATCCGAAACCGCTCACAAAACCATTTGAATGCCAGATATTTTCTCTCTTTTTGATACTAAATCAAAATATATTGCTCGTCAGTGTTTATAGTACCTACATAAGGGCATAAATGTCAATAACATATCCACAATTCCGTATATTTCATTCTGATAAGTGTCTACAAACGCTCCCCCGAGAACTATCGAAGGCGAAATGCGAAGTAATAACATTTACAATTATTGTCATAAAGTAAGCTTTACGAGGCATAAATCTATGAGATAACCATGTCTATTTGCGGTGTGAATAATTATTATGGACCTAATGTGTGTATGACGTATGTATTATAGACATAAAATTGTTATGTTTTACAACAGACTATCCACCCAGGCAAGTAACTTTGGTGGATTTTCGGTTTGGGTAAAGTAGGTTCGCTCTCCGAATCTCTGCTCTCCAGAACATTACCAAATTTCAAGTAAATCCATACAAAAAAAAACATATTTCTAAATGCATTCTAAACTTCTTCGATTGAAGTACTGAATATCCATATTACAAAATTATGGTAAGAAAGAGGTGATGAACGATAGAATTAATAGTTCTAGAAGAAAGCTTTTACTTATCGATTTAGAAAGTGATATTTCTTAATCGATCGATTTTATTAAAGTTTCCTAGATCCATCAGACATAGGGTATAGTATGGTAGTTAACAACATTTAATATTCATAATGAATGTAATTTCTAATGTTAGTAAACCAACAACCAAGCCTTGTTAGACGCGAGCCAGACTTCAAACAAACATTTGTCTAGCCACGGAAATCGAATCCGCTACGGTCATTAGCAAACATGCTTCAACACCCTGACTTCATTAAGTTATAAACCATAGTGTTATTAAAATACGTTACACTGTTGATTATAAAATTATAGATATAATTATGCTTTATTTGCAACTAGCTTTTGCCCACGGCTTCGCTCGCGTTAATTTTATGACTGTATAGATCTCGTTTGACAACAAAACAACCCATAGCGCGACTTGTGGCGCCATCTGTTGGTCGATACAGCGCCCTCTATAGTAGAAAAATTATTTTCCCATTGGAACGACATACTTTCACGAGATAAAAAGTAGCCTATGTTGGGCTCTGTACTCCTAACAAAATGTATGCAAATTTTCATAATGATCGGATGCTTAGTCAAGCCGTGAAGGAATAACAAACGAACAAACTCACTTTCTCATTTATAATATTAGTAAGGATAAGGATATGCAAACAGGAAAAAAATCTATATAAAACAAACTTATTTATTTACAAATTTTATTGTCCCCATAACATAAAAAGGTTCAGCCTAGCTTACTTTGGGACACTGTAAATAATTGTGTAGAATTTATTTATTATTTATCCAAAATTTATTTACAATGAATAGTAAACGATAGTAAAATTTCAGTGCATTGCAGTTTAAAGTTTGTTTAAAAATTCCATAGATATCAAAATCCACAGATTTATCAATTTTGGTATGAACATTTTGTAGAAAAACAAACTCGCGATTACATTATCAGCGGTGCCCACTATCATATAAACCGACAATTTGCTATGCAATGATAACCCTGCACTTAGTGTGGTCACAGAGGCCGTTATCAGTGTTTTGCAAAGTAACCAACAGCAGCCTTGTGATGAGTTATCGCGCTGCATCGAGAACAAGAGTGACAATAATTCTGATAAAGTGAAAATTAACTCAACGAAACTATTTAAAGCTGCTACCACATCACACATTTTGGTCTTCGCGACTATAGAGCATCCGTATTGCTTGTCTTATTATTCCACTAAGGTGGTAAAAAAGCATACGGCCGCCTGAAGATAAGACCGCAGCGTATAGACGTTTACAAAGGAACATTACTAACGAGCTGTCGGCCAAGTACCTCTTTACACCCACAAATTGTCTTAACTATAGTTTAGCAGGTATCAGTTTTATCTCGTCTTATTTTCTTAAATTGTCTTAACGATCATTTGTCATCAGTAATAAGGAGTTGTCTCAAACAAGCTCAGCGCGAGGTGAGAATATGGTTTGCCGCCCTTCGCAGCTTTGGTTGGGTGACACAGAGATTTTATATCACATCTTTGTGTTGGGTGATGGTTCTTTTGACTCTATGATAAATACGCTACTGGCAGAATCTCGTTTGTGTAGGTCTATAACCATTTTTGATGTGGACGTTGTCCATGCGTGATAATCTGCAGAAACACGAGAAGTAGATCTTAATGCAATTCATTTGTTATTTTTAAACCTAATCACTGCAGCATAAGATACAATTCTGTGAAAACTAGGCCTCATAAATATTTTAATAGCTTTTGGCGATTGATTTCGAGTTCATTTAAATAAATACAGAGAAATACAACTTATGTCTCGTTTGCACTACTTCCATTAGTCAAATTCGATTGCCGGTCAAAGTGATAACTGTCGACGATTGATAACTGGGGTTGCAATGACTTCTGTGACTACTAAAAAGCTCGAGTGTCAAAATTATCGAATGGTTATAACTTTGCTACATTAGCGGGTTACGAATATCTTTGCAACGCTTAGTATTGCTTACTCACTTTAACTTTTGCAACACTTCGGACATCGCGTATGCATGCATGCATGCACGTAACGTACACGATGTCTTTAACGCGACACGAATCTTCGCCCGTAATGTAGTCGCAGCATTATAAAATGTGCGAAATCGAGTGAAATGGTTAATATAAACATTATTAAGAATATAATTTTCGGCAAGTCGAATCGCTTATGTAAACATGGCTTATCTAAAATCTTATTTATAGTTATAGAAACGTAGTGTAAACATAATTACCAGGTAATAAAATGAAAACACTTGATATTTCATACTAAAATTTAACGTTAAGAAAGCGTAAAAACGGTAATGGCGCGTCTATTTTATTAGTTAACAAACGTTACTGAGATTTTACACGCATCGTGTCGTTTATCTATAAATAATTTTATTATATTTATTTTATGTTATAGGTATTGCTACAAAAATTGACGATTATATGAGAACTTATAGACAGAAATTTAATTAAGTTCATAGGTAGGTACATATTACTATTAGAATTAGTAAGTATTATAAATTATTTATACTAAAAATAATTTTGTAAATCACATAAAATCGGTATATTAGCGCTGATCGAAAATGATTACGAACAATTTATAGTATGGAAAGGCTCAAAAAATTTTGAATTTTTTAAATTTTATTCATGCTAAATAGATTTTTATAACCGATTCCTCGGATTAGTATTTGATTACTAAAAATTAAAATTTTCGCTATAGACAAATTATACGTCTATGCACTTAGTTCAAGAGCTAGACTGACTACACGATTGTTAACCTAATATGCAAATATGTCAAATTCCAAGCAATACTCAATTACTTGAGAATGAAGCAATAAATTGTTGGGCTAAAACTCAGGTATGTATCCGTTCGACTTGATTTTAATAATCCCATTAAAGTTTAATACCATTTCAACATTGGATTCCTTTCACTGAAATATTAAATATAAATGTAGTGTTGTTCATTACACACGATATAGAGAAAAAAAATGTTATCATCGTCATCAACTTGTGATTTGTAGATATCCATAATTGCCTCAATAAGTTCGCATGAGACCACGGCCCGTGAAACCTGGTCGAAACGTCAGGAAATAACAAGGTATGTTCGCGTTTTACTATTACTTTACAACAATGCAATGCGAAACGTTAAAAGTTATTGTAATTGTCCCGTTGGACGCGAGTTGGCAATCATCAGAACACCGTCCGTTGTACAAACTTATACCCCTTATTCACGTAACAAGAACCGATTCTAGTTCGATTCAAGATAGTTCGATGGTTTAGTTTCGGTTTGAATCGAACTGGAATCGGTTCTTGTTACGTGAATAAGGCCACAGGTAAGAAGTTTAAAGCACTGAGGTGTTTGTACCCCTAATTCAAAATTTTTATCAATTGAACAGTAAATCATACTATAACATGTAAGTGTACCTAATATTATATCATGCAATATTTACTACAGTATCATATTGCAGTTGACACGATAAGACAAGAATGATAACCCAAAAAACATGATTTTGTTTTGCACAAACAAATATTTTTCGCAGTTTTTACTATAGACTCGTTATCTGTACTTGCACATACATTTTAAGTAAGCAAACACAAATGCATTAAACTTGAAGCTTGTTTAAGAACCAAAAAAATACAAAACCGCACATAATATTTAAATTTAGACTAAAAGCATTTATTAGAAGTGCTTAAATAAGTACTTATTGTATAAATTTTAAAAGGCACTTTATTAAAATTGTATTTTTCCCTAAAATGCGTTACAGAATCTTTAACAAACATAAGCGTTACTAGGTCTATACATGTCTAAAATCAATAATAAAACCTTGTTAGGAATACACTAACCATTATATTTTCCGTTAAAATTTTGTATATATTTTTTGTTAGTTGGTGTATTGCACACATTAGACATTTTTATCTATCCATAAAAATAATCTGAAATTATAAAATGATTTAAACAAACATTGAATTCAAAACATTACAAAATCTATTAGCCCGCAGCAATGATAGTATTTTTTCTATGCCCGCATTAACGCAATGTTCCGATAAAAAGAGTTGACATTACATTTTACACATGAATTATTTTATAAAGTACAAACAACTAGCATCGCACTCAATGTTTGGTTTCGTGGTTTTTGTTGTCATGTTGGATGGCTGCATAAATGTTAGTTTTGTCGGTTACATTGCACAATAGCTCCAAGTCTATAATATGAGTGTATGCGATAAGCCACGTCTAGTTATTAGGGATATATTTTTTTATTATTAGACATAAGTATTCATTTTCTTCATTCTAGTGATCTTCTGTCTCCTAATTAGTAAAATACCCAAGCTTAAGCCATTAGCAACCACACTTTTCCTAACTCAGGAGTCTTACGACACACAATATTAAATAAATATTCCTGTAATCTATAAAATATAAGAGTTAAATCTTATATTTTATAGATTACAGGAATATTTATTATATAGAATTCATATTAAAGTAACTATAAGATTTGTTTTGTTTGAGATTCTAACCAAATTAGACAGATAGATTGAATATTCAAGATTTTTACTTCACCAAGTTGATCGTAAAAACTGTCCCATAACCAAGGCCAATTATGAACGAATCAAGTTGAATCAACATAGATAAATGGCAGCGAAGAATAATACTTATAAATGCGTAAATACGTACATTTATTCGATACTAATATTCTCATGTAACAGAAAAAACAGTACATACTTTTTACAAAACCCGTTTGAACATAGAAACGCTACTTTAAATAGTAATTGTAGATATAAAAACAGAAATTAACAATTAAAAGTGGAATCCATAAATGCTCAATTAACGACTTCATTATACCAAATTAAAAACTTAATTATTCCATATCTATTACTAGAAACAATGAACAAACGTAACAGCTGCATGGCAGCCCTGATCGAATCGCGGTCAGAGGATAACGTCCGCGCCAAGGCGAACGATACTTCAATTCAATAATAAACATGCACGACGTACGACCCTTACATAACACATAGTTGTTGGTACTAGGTACTGCACATTCTGATACGCCTATCAACAGTAACTTAAGTTGTATAAATATTAATAAAGTTACTGTAGAAATTAGTTGTTTCGGGCTTAAAAAATACTGCTTCGACCATTCCTATTCTTTTGTAGAAATTAGTTGTATAAATATCAATATTTATTTTTCTACGTGCTTCGGAGTGCACGTTAAGCCGTTATCGGTCCTAGCTGTTGTCAATGGATGACAGTCTTCAAGCCAACTCGGCAGGCGGCGGCCGGCGCCTTTGCGGTCCCTAGACGATCAAAAATGCCTGACAAGCACATTAATTTTACGTGCTCAAGCAATTTTGTTCGTTTAGAACGAAGCTTGGTGTGCTTGACAAGCATTTATGTGCTTGACAAGCATTTACGTGCTTGACAATGCTTGATGAAAAGTTAAAAATTTATAATGCTTTATCGTCTAGAAGTTTGTAGTTTGAGTTTTACTGGGTCACTATGTTGCTCGGACCGCTTATGCTTGACAGGCATGCTTGACGTTGCGTTAAGTCTCATCAAGCATGCGTGACAAGCCCGTAAATGCTTGTCAAGCTTTTTTGATCGTCTAGCTAGGGACCGCAGATAACAGCTCTGCCAAACCACATTGGATTATTTAATCATCCTGCTACTTCTGACTATGCCATTCGTCATTAAATAATTGTAAAAAAAAAAACGACAAATCTATTCCATTTATTAGTAATTGAATTTAAGGTACCTACCTAATTAAAATACGTTTTTTTAAATTCCAGGCAGCAACACAAGTCTGGCTTCATTTCATACTCTAATGACTAAGACGGACATATTTCAAAGTAATTATTAATTATTCACTTTTAATTAATACATTCCATGGATTTATTTCTATTTTTATGAAACAAGCCGTAAGTAGAAATGATTAAATAACGAGTTAATTAATCGAATCTGTCAGTAACTAACTGATATAGAAATTATTGACTGTAGTTATGTTATATACTAACATGTACTAGGTCGACCGGATGTGTGTATGTAAATGTTTGAATGGCTCAATAATACTTATGGTCGCAACTTACCTACGCTTAAACTGAATTATTTACGCTTGTTTAATGATCATAAGTTAACTTGGCTTCTTAAGGTTTATGTTGTTTAAACTTAAGTAAGCTTATATTTTTAATGGGATTTTCAACCAGTTTCTGTCACATTGAGTCTCAATACTCTCAATCTATCTCTTTTTCCTTCTTTAGTTTGACAGCCATAATAAAATGTATCATTAAGTTTAAAATAGTTTTAAGCTATTCACCGTTATCTAATATTATAAAGGCTAAAGTTATGTGTATGTTTGTTACTTCTTCACGCTCTAATGGCTGGGCCAATATTTATGATATTTGGTATGGACGTAGCTTGTACCTTGGATTAACACATAGGGTACTTTTTATCCCGAAAAATACACGACTCCCGTAGAATTTCATCAAAAGTCTGATATAGAAGGTGCTTAAAAAAATCAAAAACGCAAACGAAGTTGCGGGTTTCACTAGTAGTTGATAAATAGACAGTAACGTCGTTGAAATTCTGTTATAGAGTACTACTAATTATAGATATTATTATGTAACATATTAACATTTGTTGAGAAATCGGCAGTGAAAGAAAAAATCGCAAATAGCAGTTCTAAGAAATTTCAACGTAAAGCGTGGATGGAAAACATTGTTCCACGCTTACGAAAGTAAATTTCTTTGGTTGAAGAAATACGCTTAGCCTAAATATGGATTTGGAAACGAGAACATTTATTTCGGTGACAAACAATTACGACATTAAAAATTCAAATATAGAATAAATAAAAATAAAATAAATAAATATATAGGGACAATTCATACAGATTAAGCTAGCCCCAAAGTAAGTTCGAAACTTGTGTTATGGGATACTAACTCAACGATATTATATTTTATAACAATTACATATATAGATAAACATCTAAGACCCGAAGCCAATCAGAAAAAGTTCGTTTTTCATCATAACCCGACCGGGGATCGAACCCGGGGCCTCCTGGGTGGCGGTCTGGCGTGGTAACCATTACGCCACGGAGGTCGTCAATAAAAGAAGAAGCTGACTGATTGACTGACTGACTGACATATCAACGCAGGGCCTAAACTATAAGGGTTAGAAACTTAAAATTTTGCACAGGGGTCCTTTTATAACTGGATTTTTCAAAATTCCCACGGGAAAGGGAGATATACGCAAACGAAGTTGCGAGAGATTTACCTAGTATAGAATAAATATACACAGAACTGTGTGAAAATGTAAGAAAAACAGTAAGTAACACTGTATAGACACAAATAAAAACTAACTTCACGTTACTAAGTTGCAGAGCACTAAACAAGTTTCTATCGGTCATTGCACGGACAAAATTGTTATGTAACAAACATTTTATCTATCCAACCACTCGTCCTGACGTAGTTTTCGAGATAAAGACCTCAATAGCTATTCATTAAAGTATTACCATGTAGATAACAGTAAAACATAGATGAAGGTAGTAGAACAATGTTATCAGCCGTTGCCCCACTTGAAGGTTCGTGTAGGCGTAGAGTCATCATAAGTATTTAAAGCATATTTATTTATTTTCATTTATCACACATTGCGTTGCATATCCGAGGTATAAGTGCCAAATAAAGGTTTGGTAAGAATTTGATGTTTACTAGCTGTTACCCGCGGCTTCGCCCGCCTAAAAATTTGCCTATATTGGGCTCTGTACCCCTGACAATATGTATACAAATTTTCATAACGATCGGCTGCTTAGTCAAGCCGTGAAGGAATAACAAACAAACAAACTCACTTTCTTATTTATACCACTAAGGTGGCAAACAAGTGATATCCGTAGGAGGGCCGTATCTGATAGTAAGGAAAGGAGTCACCGTAGCCTGTACTCTCGCGTTGCCGACCCTGTAGAAATCTTTTAATGCCCCTCTTGAAGAACCCCATAATACAGTCAAGACCTAGCGTTATCTTAGTAGTTCTGTGATTCAGTCAGTTCATCCGATATGCATCGCGAATTGGGGATTTTTCTACAGTAAATAAAATGTGTGTTCTTTGAGTTATTTGTAATTTAATAATTTGGTGAAGAAGAAGATAACAAAATGTATAATTATTATTTTTTTTCATTTTTTAAATGTATTGTTTATAAGTAAACAAACGAACTATTATAAAGCAGTCCGCCTTCGAATTAGATGGCTATTAGCATTCCGTTCCCATAATAACAAATCCATTTATTGATATGCAAATGAATGTAACAAGCGCCAAAGGATTTAGGATCCAGTTTTAGTTTAATTGCTATGCAAGGTACAATGATTAATGGAAATAACTAAACAAATCGTATCAAGTTCCAACATTGATGTACAAATTAGTGAATAAAGAGTTGAAAACTATTTAATACCTTTATAACTCTTTTCATACATACGTTGCTTTACAATGTCATTATAATCCAATAGGGCTTGAGAAGTATTATAAAGGGATGTTTTTTCCTTCATAAAAGTGTACCAGTCCGAGTGTAAAGTTTAGAAAGACTTGCTAAATAGAGATTTGGCGACGATTATCTGAGAATAATTGCTCAGTAACTGTCCTGATATTGCTTCTAGCAAACGGTGAAGGTGTACGCTTACCATCAGGTTCCTTTTAATTGTTTTAAGAAAACATTGCCTAATTTTATTGTAGATATTGAAGCGGTATAAAATTAAATTAAAAAATTAAGCATTTTACACTACCTACACAATACATACCTACACCATGTACCTACATGTATACGCGTAGGAATTAATAGGAAATGGGGTTACATTAGAGCATTTTATGATCTAAGGTTTAGATTGAAAATTGTGAAAGTAGTAATTTGATTTGATGACTAGCCCATCGTCTAGATCTAGATAATCTCGAAACACTAATTTCGATATTGAAGGCAATTTTAGGTACTCTTCAGAAATGGAACCTATAAGTACTAGGCTAACATGAAAAGTAAGAACGAAGAATAATGAAATACAAACAAAATGGAATCATAAACAAAACACAATGTTTCTACGATTGCTGAAAGTTTTTCAATCGAATCTAAACAAAATTGACGGAAAAAGGTAATCATGCTTACATTTTCATCGGTGAGTAGTATTTGTTTGCTGGAAAATAATAAGAAATACAAAGTAGAAGTTTACGCAAAAAGTTACATTATGATTTGACTCCTATAGATGGCATAGCGGCTTTACATAGGCCGCGAATGCCGTGAATGATTGCTATCGGAACCCGCTGGAAAAAAGTCGTAAAATATTTGCGCTAGACAGAATATTAAATAATTTATAAGCAGAAATTGTGAATAATCGCAGTCCGCTCTTTTAGTTATTACAACAAACAATTAATTTAGAGGTGTCATGGAATTGAACATCGTCGGGATGATGTATATCCCCGTTTACGGCGGTGCTCGACGATCTTAATCCGGAGTATTAACCGGAGGCAGCGACCCGCCACGATTTATCGTCCCAGGCACGGCTAGGCGGGGCCGCGGAACAAGTTACATTGTTGTTTCTCGCAACCTGATATTTTACGGCTAGGTCAGTTTGGAGCTCCACCACTGTTCCTCTCAGCCAATTAGATTTATTTCGCGGTGTTCTGCATTTTAATTGAAAACGCAAATATGGTAAAGCAACCAATTATATTAAGTCTAAACATTGCAAGGTAAGCAAAAATAGGATCAAGACCACTTCAAAATAAGCGGGATTAAGTAAATTTTAAATCTCATCGGTTAGTGTTTGCACAGTCGTTGAGAGTGCTTACATCGTTTAAGCCAATGAGATTTTATATATTTTATGACAAGAGAAGTAACGTCATACAAAGCATTCGTAAAAAGCCGCAACCACTTTAGAGTGTTATAGACGTAGCTTTGAAACCGATACATATTCCGAGCATATGCCAAAGTAAAATATGTTTGTCTCTTTTTTTCTAGAGTCAAACTAATTATGTCAAAATGAGACAAAAGCATTACTCCCAGAAAAATGGTCAGAGTTGCCAGCTCATGAATAATTTTCCCATTGAATGAATGTTATGAGTCTTTTTTTTTTTTAAAAGTTTTTATACCATATTATTGTTTCTTAGGTGACAGAAGAATTAAAGATAGGAAGAAATAAATATATAGATGCGTAAATATTGGTACATACATATTATATTTCAAGAATGAATCATGGCGGAATGGAGAAGTTTCCATTTTTTTGTCATTGATGAATCTAACCGATGCAGACCTACTACTATTATCTATTCTGTGCTACTACTAACTTTTAGCAGAGATTTTTTTTTGTTTTCTTCACCCATTCTGGGTAGGCAAAGGGAACTAACTATGCCCATACAGCCAAGTCTTCAGTAGATTTTTTTTATTGTTAAGAAATGAAAATGAAATTTAAATAAAATAAAATAATAAATTTAAATAATTTGAATAAAATACAACATAAAACAAAAAAAACTATTGTACTCAATCGAACATTTGATAATTGCAGAAACAATTTAAATTAAACACCGTTACCACAATGAAAAAGATGAAATTGTTACTTCACTGTCATAGTAATAATATCATTATGTCAAATGTCAGTTAAAAGCCATATCAAAAAGAGGAAATTGATTTGTTTTTTCTTGTCTTGACGTGCGTAGCACTAGCGATTGATTTTAGTATCAATCAATTCTAAGTAAATAATTAATTCTAGTTTGAGCCTGGTTGTAGGTTTACTTCTACTGTGTTACTAATAATGATACATAAAGGCGTATGAGTTCGTCATTGACTAAACTCCTAACATTTGGGAAACTTAAAATCGTTTTTACTGGCAACACTGTTGGCAAAAACAATGCGTAATATATTAATTTCGATTTTAATACTATTTTGGTATAATTTTAACATAATTAAGCATTCTTATTTGTGAAAAGTGATACCACTTGCTTTGTTATTAGTTTGGGATCACGACATACATATTTTAACAGTGCATTTAACCATTTTTGTGATATTATTGTGAGATACGCATTCACTGAACGTCAAACTACGACTAAGTCGGAAGAAATTCAACTAAGGCTGTGGCCTCAGTCGACGTGGCAGCGGGTATGTGTCAAACATTACGAATCTATAGTAAATAACAGATCACTGGTTTAAGCAGTCAGTTCCCGTTTTATCCGCGCCCGCCGACTCCTTCGGGATGTTCGAGGATTTGGCGCATTTACAGACGGGGAAAAACGCGGGAAATGAACTAAAACTTGAGGGATCCGTTTAACCCCGTAGTAAACGAAAGGCGGAGATTTCCGCCGGCGATTCACCGAAGATAGTGCCGTATTATACAGTATTTATTTGTCTTACAAGCTCTCGAGTGCGGTAACTACGTGCTTCGATCGATGTACAACCCGAATAGGTTCTTTTATTTTTTCAAACTATTTCCCTTTTTAAAACAATGTCGACGAATAACGAAATATATCAAATGTGAAAGATGTATTTGCGATTGAATAATATGTAAAGAGTAAAAGCTGTGAAAAGTTCGACAATGTATACATAAAAAATTAAAACATTAACGATAAAACCTTTCAGACTAAATGGTGCGCGCGTGCTTTTAAATTATTTCAATGGATTATTTCTACCGAGATTGTAAAACAGGAGTGTAGGAATTCCAATCAACAATCAATTACAGCGCGGAGCAGAATTAAATTATGGCAGGTCTATGACCTATAAGTAATTCATAGAATGGGCGAGTGAACGTTAGGTGCGGAACGCGGCCTGATATGGCAGGTGCGTTATATAAGTAGGTACAAGCAGTGCAACTGCACGTCGCGACACCAAAATGCCAGTGCGCTACTCCTGAGCTACACGACAGCTTCGCCTACCTCCAAACAATGGAATCACTTGTCCAATTTCAACTTACGAAATCAAGTCAATCATAGAAAACAAATTTCCTAAAGGTCAGACCAAAGGGCGAATACAGCGAGCTGCTAAAGTTGCGCCACTGCGAAACAGGTGCCGCTAAGCAGCAAGAACCAGACAAATTTATAATGATATAGCCCATTACCTCCACAACGTTAACACTAGATATAGTCGTTATCGTCCCGGAGGACTTTAAAAGCGCACAATTTAAAACATAAATTAGATAGTGTAGTGTCTAAATACGAGAGGACACCAGGAGGTAGGCGACTACCGGGTGGTTAGGGACGATGAATAACGAAGAGACAAGGATGGTTATTACACGAAGGGGTGGGCAGGAACGAGACAAATGATGCACGAGTGCAGCAGCCAAGCAGTGTGCACACAGACATCGATCGATTAGCGGGACTCACCGCCCGCTGCGCCACAGCCAATCTATCGACCTTTACGTTCCTATTTTAAATTTATAACCGCCCAATTGTTACTTATAAAGGATAGACACATTAATTACTGCAAATAGGGTTTAATTTCATTATAACCATCTACCAATTCGAAATCTCAAAGGACTTGCAGTCATCAAACTATTTAGACTCAGACGATGCGAATTTTCCACCACAACACCAAAACTCAATTAAATTCCTGCTTGAAACGTAGACATACAATCGAATAATACAAATAATACATTATATTGTAAAGATACAAAAGATAACCTTCAAATTGAAACAACCTTGACTGAAGATATCGAGGGGGAAAACAAATAACATAAGCTAGGCGATTCTCGATGTCCCAGGTGTCGAATCACTTGGTCTTCAGGTCACGTAGCCGCCGACCGGTGATCACTTATTTAACTTGGAGCTGCCGTGATTCTATAGAAATGCAACGGAGCAGACGCTTTGCGCATTTTTTATTTATGAATTTTTCTAGTAGTAATGGAATAATTCCGATGGCTGATCAGTATTCAGCAAAACATCTCGGTATGTCTTCAGCTTTCCACAGCTTGATCGGCTTTACCGTCCTTCCCGCAGATTAGGGTTTGATTGAATTTGAAATTATTTTCACTGGTCGGAACTCTTGGAACAAATTGATTTCCACTAGTATTTTCGTTAGAAACGTATTTTATAATTTGATTCGAAGTCCTAAGTATTGTTTCTGATAACGGAACCTTATCTAGGTTAGGTGTTACTGCTTTTGTATGTTTTTCTATAAAAAGAAACTATAAATCTGGAAGTCTTTTACACTAATATGTTCGGCCATCTGTATCCGGGCTTTAATCCTGTCCTTTCTTAGCGGGCTTTCAAAGAAATTGGCTGTGACTTACAGATTTCTAGAATTTGTAACGGTCCATTGAATTCACTGGAGCACAATGGGTACAGTGGCGCCAACATTATAATACTTATTTCCAAAGTATCTTGAATCAATTTGTAAGGGTTTTCATAAAAATAACTCCTATAATTCTCTTTGGAATAGAAGAAAATACAGCAACGAAATATTATTTTTGTATGAATAAGGCATGAGACAATTAATAATCTATGTGACATGTACTGAAGTCGTGACAGGTTGAAACATTAGGTAAGAAGCATTACCCCACGATAGAAGTTTGGTAGGTACAAAAATATCAAGGAAAGCACACAGACGATGTAATAATGTACTTGGATGTATGTAGGTAGTAGGTACAGGTTTACTTTCTTCCGTGTACAAGAATATGTTAGTCACCGTATGTTATCAAAAAAGAAAGTTTATCAGTCTACAAGCATTGGACCGACAAGATACCACTGCAGGAAATGCTGGTAAGTGGTGGGACTTGTACTGAGCTCAGGAAATGAGCAGTATGTACGCCTATAATATTGTCATTTGATAAGAAAAGTCACTTTAGAATTCACGTTGTAAAACTATCTAGTTTCCTTTATGTTCGTTGAACTAAATATTTTAAAAGCTATAACATTAGTCATAACAAAACACGAGACAAAAATAGCACCACTGATATTGCAACTAAATAAAGCACATGTTATGTGAATCATTAACTCAATTGAAATAAATGAAGTTATACAAGCTCTGTCTGGACAAGAATATAACTATCAAACTATATTCGTACTACACAAGGTCCCCTTATGAGTATCAAGAGAACAAAGCTTTGGCTAACTCAACAATGTGTTTAGTTTCAAGATTAGAGCAATCCAGCTCGACACCTAAACACGGATTTTAGATAACATTCAAACTCCAACCGCTGTGAATATAAATGAGATTTTAGAATGCTGCACGTCTTGTGGCTGCCGTGCATAATTACAAGATACTGAAAACTCATCTACCGACCATCGATAACTTTAATGGCTTCTTAAATCAAATTCTCGGTTTGTTAAGACTTTCGCCGGGAATCGGAGGGCCGAGCCGAAGGATGGCGTGAGGGCTCGACTTGCACCCTCGCTTCCCAGCTGTTTGCGTCTATTACGATTTCAATGTCAAGTCCGATCAATACCGGCCGGGGATGTAAAATTTCGGCTGTTTTCGCCGCGTTCCGGGAGCTACGAACGCCGGGCATACTAACCTACCGTAATACGCCGGGGTGCGTGCTCTCTAGACGATCAATAGACGCCAAGTAAGGTCTTGGCTCGTTTTATAAATAGTCTTGAACTTCACCTCGGCCGCCGCGGGTTTCGCGGGAGAAAGCGTGCAAGTAACTTCGTGTAGCGATGTTGATTGCTGTTTCAATTACTATGAATGAAGATAAATTGAGAATTTTATGTATAAATGAACACTCATATCAGAAAAGATCTAATTTAAGCTCAAGCTAATTTTGCGATTGCATTAGATACGATATGGAAATATGCTGTCAGATTCTAATAGACAATATCAAAGTTGATAAGACAAACTTATAATGCTAGGTGGCTCGTTATTTAAATTAGATAGACAATCCCGTCGGGGAGAAAGTTTGAATATCTCAATATAACGTGACAATTGGCAGCTGATGTGGATATTTCACTAAGTTTTCATGTAAATCGCCCCTCCGACGTTGGCGTCAATGGCTCGAACAAACTCCCGGCGAAATGTCAGAGAGCGGTTGAATTGGAAAAACAACTGCGGTGAATTCCTTTACCTAGACTTTAGGTGCACTCGAAAAGCCAATATCTCAGCTTTATATCTCATCAGCATACATACTAACGCAATTGAAACTAAAAACATTGAGAGATTTAAATTTTAAATCTTTAGACGCTGGAATTTAAAAATGATGCGAGCGTATAATAGAGGAATTAATTAAGGGAGTACAAACTGAAAACCGATGAGATGGAGTGAAATGAAGCCGAAGCGCTATTACTGTGAGTAAAGGGAGGGAAAGCGGTAATATTAAAGGACGAAAACGAGCGCTTCATTACCGAGAATACCGGCAATAACAATACGGCTAATGGTCCTCCAGCGATCCTCTCGATTCACGTTTCGACTCAAAATTTTTCTCTGCAAATCCCTAACTACGTTTCATCTCGTTCAAGTTAGCTTGTTTTAGTTCTAATGACTCGTATGCATTTGCATAATGTATTCTATTTTCAATGTTTATAATGGGATCGAGTCAATTATGTATCATTGTTGAGTAATACGAGATAATGACTGAGGTACATAAATATGTTAATTGCCTTCTGTTTGTGTCGTCTGATGGGGTTTTGATATGTTGTATGCGTGTAGGTATACACTATCGCAAGCTGTAGGACGTGTGGGTAGGTCACGTAGTCATTGATATTTTTGTTTTTATTCTAATACACCAGTTTTACGGTCGAAATGCGTGCTTGTGTTAGCCAAAATAATGTTTTGTTTTTTATTGCTGTTTCGTGGCGATAAAACGCCACTTACGTAAAATTTTTAATATTGCAGATTTTTAAAGCCATCAAATAACTGGTAGGGCCCATCGTTGCTTAACATGTTTGGATTCAGTTTTACACGCACAACGATCTATCAGGGATCCAGACTACTTACTAATGGAGTAGCCTGAGATATGATATGTCTTATATAAAACTATTAATAAGCATGAAATCAAAGATTGCGATTTGCAACTAAACGTTAACATTAAGATTGGATTTAACTAGTACCTAATTCTGTCTCGCTCATAAAGTACCACACCCAGCAATTACAAGCAATAATTACACGAATCGGTTATAATAAGTATACATGGACCAAATAAGGCGACCTCAGTGGTTATGGTTGCACTTATATGATCAATTATAAGTTCATTTACATCGAATAGATTCGAGAAATTTCACAATGTCACATGTATCCTTTTAGAGAAATCATACTGATTGACAGACAGACAAACGAATACCGTAGCTTTAAAGTTAGCGCACATTTGGCGGACCTCGCCTTACCGTATATTTTAACTCCACGATCTTCTATAAACGACGTAGGCCGCCTACAGCGTGACATCGCGGCGTCTCGATTCTTAGTATAGAAATGTACTGATTACTACTGATGTGGATTTGTAACAAAAATGGTTGTACTTTTATATTTAACAATATTTTTTTTAATTGATAGAAGGCGATAAATAAATAACATGTAAACTGTCATATATTTTCTTGGGACTATTTGGGTATATAACTATTAGAACCCTAAATACAAAGGAAACATAATTACTGGTAATAATAAAAAAAAATCATGACTGCGATTGATTGAGCGGTAAAATATTATCTTTTTAATAGTTAAAAATGTTAATTAACAATTATTGTTAGTTAACCTTAATATTGTTCAGATTAATTAATTATTTTATTAAAATTTGTTTTTTATAGATTGGTTGACTTTAGAATTGCAATGCAATTTCTTTAATCTATTTATCTTTTAACAACTCCCATAATTACTGAACATCTTAAAACTTTTGCTCTGTCAACGGGACACGTTATGGGGGACAAGTGAACCAATATTTCGTGCCCTGAGAGACCCATTATAATTATTTTAAAATAAAAACCAATTACCTTTAGAATATCAAACATAATGCCTATAATATTGCTGTGAGAAAATATGAAGGAACTCTGCTCTTTACAAAGTATCAAATAGATAATTCATGTAATGTTGGCTTTAGCAAACAATTAATAAATCAACAGGTACAAAACAAATCACAATACAGCGTTAGTAGCAATTGTGTGCGCTAGAGATTTGCAAGTTGCAGCGACGTGCACTGTATGTAGGGCGTGCGCGAACGTCGACCCCTCGCCCGCCGTCAGGGTTAACGCGGTACCACTGACATCTAATACAATAGACGAGACAATATTAAATACTAACGTATTGATTATACCCTATGTTACTTAGAAATAATGTAGCAGTGTAGCAGTGACAGGCTGGAAAAAATATAGCCTGTTTTTAGGGTAACACCTGGGTATTTGTAGAGCTGGGCAGTAAGTACAGTGAAATTTTATTTTTAAAATAATGCATTATTTGCATCGATACTTTTATCGACGCAATAGTCGATTTCATTTTAAATCAAATAATTAAAATATTTAAAAGGAAACGACAAAATGTATATTATTTTTTATATCTACTCAATTTCACAATTTCATCATCTAAAAATAATGTTGGCCATTAATTTCTACATTCATTGTCAAATTTTAACTCAAATATTTTAGTTATGCTATTTAAAGGTTTCTTTGATTAAAAATGGTTGTGTAAATATATAAAAAAACAAGAGATTTAAAAATAACACCAAACCCCAATACACAATGTATTACGATCTCGTTGCCATTTTGTAATTGAATTACAAACACTTCAATGCTCGAGTGGAGCATACAGCATACTGTTTTAAAATAATGTTCAAGATTTGCAAGGTAAAGACGTGCATTGTAAAAAGGCTTGCGCGTGCACCGACCCCACGGCACATTCAGGGTTAAATGAGTATAATACATTTTTATAGTACAAGCATACAAAGGAAATAATAATTTAACGCCTTACAAAATCATTATTATTATTGGACAAAGACTTTTTTCTTTCCACTCTTCTCTATCACAAACGATGCCTTGCCAATGGGTAGGCATTTAACTTATCCCGCCATCTCCTTCTATTATCAGATTCTTATATCTTCTCCTTGTCTAATGAAGTATCACGTCTATGAGGTTAATTGATCTATGTACAGTGCTCACGAACAGATCTCGCGACTTGTCGTTGATCTATGCACTTTAGCATTACATAACGCGTGACTATTAGTCCGTTGGTAACTCACGCTACAAAGTTATGTATAGTAAAACGAACTATTTTGGCGTACAATCAAGTTATGTTTTCCAAACATTATACCTACTTGTTATCGAGATAATAATAGTTGAGAGATCAATGACCGGCCTACTTCTACTATAATATAAACAGTGTAGTAGGTGCGTTTACTTGTAAATGAATTGTCATTATAATACAAGCTTGTTTTACTATGGTTTACTTTGTAATGATCTATTAACACTAATTACTAAAACCTTGTTACATTCATATAGGTAATACAAATAACAATGTTATGTACTAGAACCCTAGCTGAAATTACCGACTACAGTATTATCACAGAGTATAACAGAGGGTTGACTCCCGACTAAATGAAAAATTTATACCTATTCTCATAGGGTTGACACCTTTGGCACGGTATTAAATTCAATTTAAAAATAAAAACAACGTTTATAATAAAATGTTTTATTTAATAATGAAATTTACAATGTAGAACCATTCAAAATATTCTTTTTTTTAAACATAAAGGAATATAAAAATTATTATAATTAAAAACTTTATCATTTTTTTTTAACAAATTAAATCTGTACTTATCTATACTAATATTATAAAGAGGAAAGATTTTGATTGATTGTTTGTGAATGGAGTGTGTTTGTGTTAAAATTTTAAATTTTGTTAAGTACCCGTGCGAAGACGGAACGCGCCAGTGCTTAATAAAATATGTTTCATAATGCTATCAATTAAATGGTCAGCATTATGAAATGTCAATAAATAAACATTCTTGGACGAATCACACAACGCCAGCTAGTCCCTAACTAAATTGCTGAAACTAAATATACTTAAATACTGTAAATAAATTATACATAGAAATCACGCAGATCAAGGCAAACAGACATGTTCATGCACACAAATGTTTGCCTTGCGCAGGATTTAAACCCGCGGCCCTTGGGATAAAGTGACCATTGCTAGCCACTCGACTACCGGGCCTGTCTATAAATGAGTGACCCGAAAATATTTTAATTTATTGTTTCGTTTTAATTCCTTATTATTTCTGGTTTATAATACAAACATTTGTAATAAACATTATTAACATTGTTTAAACATTTGGTTCTATGTAATTTAGGTAAGTATGCAATACTACTTATTAAAAATAGGTAGTAGCTGTGATAGTAAGGTAGTAGGTACTTACAACAATATTCAAAAATAATAAACTTTCGTAAATCGTAGGTACCTACTTACTTCACATCATTTTTAGGGTACGAAAATAAGAAATGTCCTTGTCCTTTTTTGAATTGGCCATACAAACACTACACGAACGAGCGGCCGACGTCCCTGGCGTTAATACGGAAACTGAGCCGGTTCAAACCAGTTCTTACCGCGGTCGGAGCGTACGAGACCTCGTCGGTGAGAGCTCACGCACACATCGCCGTTCTTTGTATGCGTATACCTATTCTGGACGGTTGTTTGAAGCCAACCTTCTGTAGTATTCTGTGGTATTATTAAGAGAAATTTTTATAGGTAATGATTGTGATATCGTAACTAGAAAATTTACTTCGCCGGCCTATCTGATTTGTGGTTAGACATAATGTTAGTTATAAATAATGTCTGAAGGTAAGCCCTATTCCGAAAAGGCGTGTTTAGAGTCGTTCATCTATCAACGCAAGAGCTCGCATTGACTATGAGACTCCGAAAGACACGCGTGGGTGCGCCGCCGGCGCTGAGCCAGCGTAGGCTGAGCTCGCATTATGCACCGGAATATATTAGCTTTCGACCGTCAGTATGTTGTTTACTAGCTGACTATTGACGATCTAAAAATACCTAGAATAGTTTCAAACACATAGTGTTTTCACAATTCTGATTAATTTCGACGCAAGTTAGACAGCGAGTAAAGTTTCCTAGATGCTAGTGTTAATCCTGGAAACAAATAAAACAAAGTGACGGGAACGTGTGCACAGCAAAGTTTACAAGCTCAGATTACAGAAAACATCAACCGAATACTCGCAAACGAAACGCTTATATTTACCAAGATTGAATTCAACAAAGTACGAAGGCACAAAAACCGGCACCGAACGCTCACCATAAAAGGCGATAGTGTCCTACGAGTGGATACTTGCGATAACTTCATAAAAACTTGATCAGAAGTACACGAAACGATCTTGCAAGCAGTCGCGGGTTGCTGGATAAAGTTCACACGGCTGTTTGCCTTTTATAGCCCTTCTGGCTACTCGGCCTGTGTCGAAAGCCGAACTCAAGCCAAAGAAAATGCGCAAGACAGTTGTTGCTTCATAGTCACCGAGCCGTGTGTCCACAAATTCCTCGAGTTTAAAGGGCTTCATTATACCTAAATTGTAATTTATTTATCGAACATCAATGTAATGGAGGGATTACGTTAAGATTCTTACGAAACGACCGATATCTGGACCAGTAAGAAGTAATAAGAACGGCGCGAGTCGTCGCGTCGCGTCGCCCTATCATTCTACAACTTTTTGCACCGAAGGAAAGTTGCACCGCAAGACCTATCTAGCCCTATTGTATCTATTAGCCGGCTACTTTCTCATTTCTTGCCATTTACGGTCCGTTGAGAAAATCGAGATGCATTTGTAGTAATAGCGAATTATGAAGAGGCGGTATGACAGCATAACTTAATCCTACTCACGATCTAGCTGAATCATTGATTATATTAGGAATCCATGGCACAGATTGACATTTTATCATAATGAGGCCAGAAAACTAGATGGTTTAGAAACTTGAAAATATTTGTAGCCGAGTTGATGCAAACCGATTAAATAAAATGAGTCGTTAATAAAAAAGCCGTCTATCTTTATCAATTGAACAAGGGGGAGGAGAAGGCGCAAAGAGATAAAAAAACACATTTTAGCGGGAGCTATACACGTTGGGCAAGACGATTCAAAAGAAAAACTCGGTGCTAATCCACATGGGAAGCCTTGAGCGCGATATCAGGTTGCAGTCGAGCTCCGACGGATTTAGTTACATGGACGACCGCGCGGCCATCTCCTTCCTACGTGCACTTCGAATGACGCAGTTTAATTCCATATAAATATTGACCAGCTTCTACCACTAATGCGAATACCAGCACCAGACTCTAAATATAGACACGCAAACGACATTGTATTTAAGGGAACTCGTTGTCCCGCGGGCGAATTAAATCTCTCAAAACACTTTATGAAGTCGTTGAGCTTGTTAGCTCGATGTTTGATCTTGATCACACATACAATCGAGTGTACGGCTGTTGTGGAAATCACAACGATAAATTCACAAGTCTTTCTGCAGGTCTTATGAGCCATACAACCGGACCAGGCAATCAATATGCTCGTAGACACCAGGCCACCATAAATAGAAGAAGTGGTCGATTTAATGATGCCGCTTCGCGAAAACGTGCCTCGCTTGTAGTAATCAATCATGCTTACAGCTTAGTATCTTAGTATCGTTTCACTTCAGTTATTAGATTCCAGAAGGAAGTCGACCGATGTTTATTTCATACAACGGTGATTGAATTTTATTGCCTCTCGTAATGGAACGGTTACAATTTATTTTCTAGAAATCTTAAGATTATTATCAGGTGTTGTTTACAGCGTTCGAGATAAAGCTAAAGTTCGTGTAAAGGTTGTTTTTGAACATATTGGGGTAATAGTAATACACAGGTAACGGAATATGAAGTTTTCCCTCGGTGCGAACAAACGGGGTGCTGTCACGCGACGTAGAGCGAAACGAGTCGGCAACAAGACAATACCGGTCTGCATTTACACGATAGATAAGTGAAGAAAATGTTTTAAATTATCTCGCATGCATGTCCACGATTCGATGGACGCTGTTGCTTTTACTGTTGTTGTTAGGACTTCAAACTACTTTAAAAACAATTCTCTTCATTTCCACTATTGGATCTAAGAACAATGAATACCAGTTAAAATAAATATGAATTTCCTAACATTATTATATTGCACTCCGTTTAGAAACACAGTAGTGAAAAGACCTTTAGCGATAATAGAATCATGGCGATAACAATAAATCTTATAAAATCGGGGCAAGCGTTTAACACAGTCGGGCGGCGTCGTGGTGAACAAGTGATTTTCAGTATTCTAATCTACGTCGGTATCAAGGTAAGCCGATGAAGTACAGACAAACAACTTGTTCATGCCTCGCATAGGAAAGTTAACTGGTTATTTATTCCAGTAGACAATGCTTGCATCAATTTTGAATTAATGAGCTATTCGTTTTCGCATTCGAGGTTGTGGTCATTTTATACAATGTACGTTTGATGTATTCTATAATGGCCCAGCAAAATCTTGATTTTCATATTTGATATGATGATGTGATGATGATTACAATGAAAATATAAATCCATTGGTTTGATTGCCTTTGGTGGAAAGAAATCAATATGCGATTGCGAGAATACATTGTAATGGTAACATCATCATCGACCACTGTGTAAAATGTATATAGAAGTTCAGAGTGTAGATTTTTGATTTAGTCCTAGGTTTCATGCCTCTATGGCTATGTAAATTTCAAATTCGCAAGATCCCATAAGACATTCCTTGTCGGTACATAGTTAACATTATATATGTGGTCTCATACAATGTATTTGAGAATTTATTACATCGTGTCCACAACTATTTACGGATATCTTTCTTATCATCGAATGTTCATAATTCAGAGTAAAGGGATTTCTGTCGCAAACAATTCGGTCGAGTTACAAAGTGATCATGCAATTCTTCGTGCGATACAAATGTCACAATCCGATTGAAACAATATAAAATAAATGTTAGTGGAACAATAGGTCCGAATCCGAATAGACCATCGAATTAATTTTACATTGCTGTATAAATTGACTTTATATTTATGGTGGCTAGTGACTAATGAACCAAGTATCGCGGTGCAAATGTAATTAAGCTCATTGCATTGTGATAAAAGCAATTACTTGGCTTGTTTGTGTTTGTTTAAGTCTGGTTAGATCAACCTAATCTGCTTTTCATTCGTAGGTATTCGGAGATTGCTCGATTTCTAATCTCGGAACCCCATCGCGTTGCAATGTCTTAATTTTAATATACGAGTTTAATGTACATATTTTGCATTGAATAGTCTATTAAAATACAAGTGGCAAGGTTTAGACTTAAATTTCGATTTAGGTAATGAATTTAGGAATTTGTAATTTTATTGTAAATTCAAATGTTCAGGTTTAAATTTCAAATAAAAAAGCGGAACTACGAAACACAAGCAAAAACGAAAAGAATAGTCTTTGTCACTTCGTATTACGGGAAACCATAATTCTTCCAAAACAAAACATCCATTACTATTAATAACACTGATAATAACTTAATAAAATAATAATATTTATAATTGAGAAACAAAAGAGAATCGAGTTGCATTGACCTAAGCATTGTTACTGGAAATAACAAACCTAATTCCACAATCGAGAAACTGCACCGAGCTGCATTATCGTACGTAGCAACCGATAAAAATGGTCTGAAAACAATTATTCAATAGTCGCGACAGAGTACGTAAAGCAGTACTGCAGTAATAAATAACAAACAAACGCTGGTAAAAATAGCAGCCGGCAAACGGGCGAATGACCGTTGCTTGACACACAACGAGCTCAAGGACTGTGGAGATTAGATACTGACGCCGCATAACAAACACATAACGACAGACAATTGCAAAATAAAACGTGTAGACAAGAATGTGGTGGATGCAAACCAGAGGATCTGAAAGCTTTTACTGTGGAAAAACGCGTAAAAATTTGATTTTATGCCGCGTATAGGTATAGCGGTCCTATTTCTATGGGCGTATTAAATTCTCGCGTAATATTCGCGTATAGAGTTTCTACATTTAATACCGAAGCATCTCTGGTATTTTTCGTAATGATGCGTTAATAGACTCAATCAGATGAGCATTCTAATTGGCAAACTAATATAATAAAAGGTAACATTTAGTAAACTCGAAAAAAAACATGTTTATCTTCTTGTCCGAATAGTGAAAGGCGAAGTAGAAAAGTCTGACTGACTGAGAAAGTTCTGGTTATTGAACAGAGCTGATGAAAAGATCATGCGTGTCCACCAGGATAGGAAACAATGCATCAGAGGTTGTTAATAAAATTGCAATATGCCTAAATTGCAATTGGAAATCGTAAAATATGAAGATTAAAATGAAATCATAGATGATGACATTTTGTCGTAATCATCATACACTTGCTCACTCATCATTTAGTGTAAATAAGTATTATGAAGTTTGAATCAAATAATTTGTATAAATGAATCGATGCAAAATGGTCGCCAATTTTTAATCAAAACACCGCAAAACTTCCGATTGATGGAGCATTGGAATGGCAGGAGTATCGCAAAAATGACGTTCATCGGAAATTTCAGTTTATTCATATTCCGCAACCACACGAAGTTTATTTATAGTATCGTTTTCATGATGTTTCTGAGTTTACTACAGATAATAGATAATATTTGTAGAGTTGGCGTAAATCTTATAAATGAGTCTTGTTAGCATAGTAATACTTATTGCGATGTCATTGAAGTATTTCGGTTTAGCACTCCCTAATAATAAATATATCAAATGAATGAAATAGACTATTGTAAGTTTAAGAATAGCCTGTAATCAAGTTTTGTTGAGTAAGCGAGTCAATTGGTAAGTGAAAATTGATCTCTATTGGAATTGGAATGAACAGACAAATATTAGTGATCAGCAATATTTGCACATAATTTAGAGGCTTCTTTTATATGACCATAAGTGTATAAGTAAAAAATAGATTCAATACGTTTTAGATTATACTGATCAGTAAACACATCGGCTAGGTCGATTTTCGTCCACCTATCTTGAAGGATAAAGTAATGTACATATTGAATAATGCAATACAAACGTTCCGACGTTACTTCAAACATATTGCTGCAATGTATATACAGGGTGCCCTGAGGGCGACCGACACTCCCGAAATTTCTTAAGAGGTTTATACATCTGCTTTATGCTGGTGAAAGATCTTTTGTCTAAGTATGATAGTTTCGGAGTAATTGACTAACAAACATTAGTTGTAAAACTGTGTGATTTCATCCCTAAAATCAGCTGTGAACGCAGCAACGGGGATGTATTAAGGTCGTTTTTTTTAAATCGGTCATTGACCTGACCACGATTATTTTTAACCATAAGTAAACATAACCATAACATTGATTTCATAACTTTTTAATCTTAGATGTTGGTAGCGTAGCCTAATAACGACCTTTAAGGCTTTTCATTCCTTTATGCCGTAGTGATTGGAATAAAACATGTGTTTTTTGTTAATTGTACCGCCAGCAACTCATACTATCATTCCTTAGTGATAACGTATTTATTATTTTATTTGTTTTAGTAGGTACTCCTTAATAGCCTTTCTGACACTAAAAAAAGGTATGTACGTCTTGAATTTCGAACTCGATTCGAATTTTTTTTGTTACGAAGAAATGCTTTTTTTCTACAATTGTCACGGTAATCATAGTGTTGTCAACAGTGACGTGTAGCAAAAAAACTAAATGTCGTTACAAGCGCGAGATTATTTAAACTTAATAATGCTGTACGTAGAGTCCGAGTACAACGCAAGGGCAGCTTTGCGGTTGTACCGAGAGCGTTTTCCTCCGCCGCATCCGGTAAATCCTCGCGTAGTTACCAACGCCCTTTACCGGGTACAGGAGAATCGTCCGATCGTTCCACGGACATCGATGGATGACCATCGTGGTGGCGGGTCTAGACGTGTGCCTGTGCGGCTTGAGGAGAACATTTTAAGGTTCTTTGACCAGAACCCCCGAGCAAGTTCTCGACAGGCCGGGCGCCGTTTCGGCGTTGGCCACATGTTGGTTTTGGACGTTTTAAAACTAAACAGGCGCCATCCATACCGCATCCAAAAAGTGCAGGCAATGCTGCCGAGGGATTTGGCGGTGCGAGCAGCATACTGCCGTTGGCTGGACGACGGCATCCGCGAGAATCCTCGTTTCGTGCAGCAAATCATTTGGAGCGACGAGGCGACATTTACGCGGAATGGTTTATGGAACCGTCGAAACGAGCACGTTTGGGCGGAGGAAAATCCCCGCATTTTCCGACAGACAGCGCACCAACAGAGGTGGTCGATTAACGTGTGGGCCGCGATTCATGGCGACACCATAATTGGACCAATTTTTTTACCACCCACTTTGAATCGACATGGATACCATGAGCTACTTAGAAACGTGGTGTCGCCATACCTGGACCAATTACCGTCAGAGGAACGACGTGCTGCGTGGTTTCAACAGGATGGGGCTCCAGCTCATTCGGTTGTGGAAGTGCGCGAAGCTTTAAACGAACTATTCGGCCAACAATGGATCGGGCGATACGGGCCGAACAGATGGCCGCCGCGCTCACCAGACCTCACGCCTCTCGACTTTTTTTTGTGGGGCACTCTCAAAGACCGAGTGTACCGGGATGAATACGAAACGCGAGAGCAAATGGTGCACAGAATTGAACAGGCGTTTGCTGAACTCCGCCAGCAAAATGTGGAGACACAGTTGCTTGCGCGTGTGCACCGTCATACCAAGCAGCGTATCCGACTGTGTCGCATAAGACGCGGCGGACACATTGAGCATCGGCTGTAAGGGGGTGAGCGCTAGGTACCTACGGCCTAATAAAAACTATTCGTAATTACTTATTCTTTTTAGCGAAGAGAGTACCTATGTTAAAACAAATACGCCAATAATCAGACTTACCGAATCCAGCCCTGAATTAATTGAATGAACGGATGAATGAATGAAAGTTTATTTGCCTTTGGTACATGGTAATTGTCACGGTTACCATAGTGATACAAAAATATCCTATTGTCAATAGGTACATGCTAGAAGTAAATTGTGAAAGTTTCTATTATTTATTAAATGGTATTGGTGTTTTAAGTGATGTTTAGTGTTTTAAATGTTGTTTAGTGGTTTTGAGTGTTGTGTCGCATGAGTCGCATGAGAGAGATGCGCTCAGATACATCGAGCATCGTGTTTTGTAGGTAAGTTCCTGGCGTACCTACTTCATGTTTGCTAGATTTTTTAAATGATAATCAGAACTACTATTAATAGGTAGGTATGTGTGTATCGTGGGCTAGGCAAGGGCTAAGCTAGGTACCTACAGCCTGTCCGTAGCGTAGTAGTACCCGTCCGTGTAGTTATCTTATCAAATGCACTGTTGTTCTGGAATTAGGGTTATCGGCACGTAGGAAATTTTCAAATCTGTGCCTTTTTTTTAAATAAACTATTTTTAAATGAAACCTATCTAAAACGCATGTCTGTAAGGTACATATCATCAAACTTTCGGCTGTGTTCGTCGCCTTTTTCCTCCCTGTATATTTTTATCATAATTTTACCCATGTTTTCGACATGTGTTCCTTACGGGTGAGATTGTTGTTGCTAAGTCCCATCTGTCGACACCATATTTTTACTCGACTAAAGCGGAGGATGTGTTATAATTCTTTTATTAGTTAATACTATTATTATGGTTTACTCATTCTACATAATTTAGCTTGGTTCTTGAGCCCCTTTCCTCAAGAATTAACTATCTTGATATTTTCATCTTTTAATTCGCTTGGAACGAAAATGGGTGAATCATTTAATGGTATGTCTGACAAATTAATATTCTTTATGTCTTCCAATCCATTTGGTAGGATTCTGTAAATCTATAAATTTTAACTAATAGAGCGACTGCCATCTGATCTTCATCTTCCTAGAGGAAGCAAAAAGATTAATATTCTAATAAAACAATCGTGGTCAACATTATATGTATAGTGGCAACAGAGGTACGTTCAGCTCAAAAAAAATCACATACGCAATACAGTCCGTGACCTTTTACAAAATAAATCGTGTACAAAACGTCTTGTACAGACGATATTGATCAAAGTTGTCTCGTAAACCACCCCGGTGGCGCGATTAAATTACAGAAAAGTTACGTTTATTCAGTAGGAAAGTACGGCTCCGGCGCCAACCGTGACAGGGTTTTATCGCGAAAAGTGTCAGGCGTGTTTTTACGGCGGCGACAACAATAGCAAACTTTCACCTTTGCAAACGTTTTGAGCAATAAAAATATTTTACTGCTACACACTTCTAGTGTCCAGCCAGTTACGGTGATACATCACCGAAAGTGCCTTCTATTTTTGTCCATTAACGACCCGTTGCAAAATTATGATTGTCCAGCCTGGGGCGGGTACGGATTTTGCTATGAATCACTGCGTTATCGTAAGGGCGTGATTCTGAATCTTATTATAATTATACAGCAGGCATGGTTTTACTTGTTTAACGCAATTTCACATCCCTTATGAATTACATAAAATACTTTTTATGTAAAATTTAAAATTTTCATTCTAGGCCAAGTGCCCTCGTAGGTCAGTCAGTCAACCTTACCGTTAAGTAGATAAAATTATCTGCATACGATCAATGCTTCCATAATCAATCTAGAAAATGCTGATTTACCTTTGCATGTATAATATGTATGTAGGTGAGTAATTTTCGTTTAAGGTCTTTTACCTTTCACATTTGTTTTCGAATCTTCTCCATCATTAACGCTTCTAAATAATTAAAATTATAAATCTATTAAAGTAATAATTGCAATGTAATCATTAGCCACATGTTTATTATTAACACTATCATTTATCTTGCCCATTTAAAAACCTAAAAACTTTTTTAACCTTGACTTGGTAATCGTGCAACTACTAATTCTGAAATAACTTTATTTTTAAAAAAAGTTAATTACAATACAGTAATCAGCCAGTAAATATGTATCGTCGTAATTCAGAAAAAAACGCTATGAATCATTTACTAAAGCCCATTATTTAGCAGCAAGTGCTGTATTTTTTGCATCAATTTGAGACAATTTAATAATACTGTAAACGTATTCGTTTTAATTGAAGGTCAATGGGTTAATTTCAATATGTTTTTAATCTTTCATGAATCATCGAAGTGTTTGTATATTGTAGCAACCTTTTAAACGAATATAGCAGATGCTTATACCCTTATGCTGTTTAAAGTGTTTGTCGTAGGTTTTTTTTCTATTCTTAGACTTGCTTTGTGTCTGAAGAATAATACGTACCTATATGGTTGTCCTCGGTGTAACCAGTAACGTAACATAATGTGATTCAAACTTTTACTAAAGACCCCTATTTTGGTTTCATCTAAGCTAAAGACAAAAAGTTATTAAAATAATAATTTTACGTACCTTGATTTGATATGAGTTGACCTTGTGCTTCGGCAAAAGGTTGAAAGTGGAAAAGTCCAGTCTTCTCGAGAAAATGCCATTCGCACCAGCTCCAGCCCTAGAAAAGTAAGAAATAATGAAACTTTAATATGTATAATTATTTAAGTAGACTCATGAAAACGATCGTAAATATTTTTTACTCTATCAAATTATCATAATATTTACTCGAGTAGGTACTCGTATTGTTAATTAACTTTTTGTTTGGAAACCAAATTACGTAAACAACAAAAAAAAACTATTAGGTTTGTTATCTAGAAATGTATAACAACTACAATTATAATCAGATTTCATAAACACTTGTCAGTGTTTAAAAAATACTAAACGCATAAAAAATGTGATACAGCATTGTGAAAGTTAGTAAGTGAAATTGTAAAACAAAACATATTTTTACAAGCTAAATGTAATTCAATCTGTTTCCAGAGTTACTACAACAGGCATCGTATAAAAAAAAAAGAAAGTAATTGTTTGCTTCGGCGGGCAAGATGGCCAATAAAAAGGCTTGCAAACGAAAATGTCAGATTAATAAAATCGTAACAGTTGTCTGGATAAAAAGTGCATCTACTGCAGACTCGATAAGCCTATTAATATGATTATAAGCATAGCCAAGAAATATTCCAACTTTGTCGGTAATCTATCCATATAAAACCGAAAGGTCAGCTAACTGATTGACATTAATCACGAAATCTCGATATATGCTTGATAGCAGAAGGTTTTTATGAAAGAAACGGACTAAGAAAGATTTCTATGGTAATTGGAATAATAAGAGTGAGCGGTATTAATCACAAATTTAAAATAGACGTTTAATTAAATCAGCAAATTTTTATGCTGTAACTAAGATTTCATTAATTCTTATTTTTTGCACATTATTAAGTAATTATAGTACTAGAGTATTAAGTTTATGAATATAATAAAATTGGTTTATGATAGAATATTGCATATCTGTAAATGGTAAAAATTTAGTAAATCCACTTTTGGGCTCGGTTTCACGGCTCTCGCTCGACTTATCAAATAGTTTATTTATCAAAACTGTAATTTATTTGGTAGTTTTAGTTGAATCTAAAATTTTATTCTAGACCCATAAATTCACAGAACAAAACGGGCCCCTAAAATTCACAGAATAAACGAATTGATTGCCTGCTACTTACGAACTTCATTGACAGGTTAAAGGTCAATATTTTGCAATGGTACCTTAAAATAGAACGGTCCTTAGTAGCAAAGTGAAATAGACGCAAATTGGATTTTGATTCATTGCTCTTCTCACTTTATTACTGGACTTAAACGCCAGATGACCGATGAAACGTCAAGCTGTCAGAAAATGTCATAAATGTCGTAACTGATAAAAAGTAATGGACATAGTTTATTTTTCTTGACATGTTTAGGTGCACGTTATAACCGAGTAATGTATTACACTTTATAAATAAATTTAAATTGTTATGTTTTAATTGTCACATATGACGCAGATAAAAGACATGAATGTCTCTAAATTCATGCCTTTTATCTGCGTAATATGACGATATGTAAAGGTGCAAGCTTGTAAAGTTACAAGTGTCGTGTGATAGGGAAGAGTAAAAAAGATGTTCAGCGCTGATCCCAGGTTTAGTTATGAAATCGTTCCACAATAAGATGAAACTAAAACATAATATCGGCTACAAGCTAAAATGTTTCTACACATACAAAGCTACACGAGACAAAGCATAAAAAATCCACTGTGACGAAGAGATCTTTTGTTTTGATCTGTATGATTTATAAAAAAAACACATCGTTATACTTCACACCAGTAAATGATAAAATAGTTTGTAAGTTAGCCTATTCGTCATCAAATCTACTCCCAAAACATCACATACCGGACCAGTATGATGTGTATATAGAATACGATGACGACCATAAACAAGAAATAGACCATGTTGCCATAGTGGGTGTTGCAAACAATGCAATATAAAATCGCTTTTTTTTATTTATACTGGCGCCGCGCGTGCAAAATAAACTCAAGGTGTAGCAAAAAAAACTTGTTTTTCATTGCCAAGGCCAACCGAATTAGATACTGGGATCGTATCGCCCAACGCGGCAACGTTGTCAACATAGCTTGGTGTTTACATTCATGAGTAGATAAAAAAACTGCGATTATATTGTTATGTGCGGTGCGGTTATATATGAGTATGGGTGTATGTACTTTATAATATCTATATGAATTTTAATATTTTGGCTAATGGCTAAAATGGCACCATAAAACCGCGTATCTTTTTTAATTTACGTGCATTTCCGCGTTAATCAAACTTTGCTATTTTTTCTAGTATTTCTGCGTTTTTAAATTTATGTAATGAGTAAATAATGATGATTATTGCTATAAAATAATTTATCATTTTTAATAACATTAATCATTTTACACACCACTTATATATGTTATTTACAATAAATTACAATTTATCATTCGATCCACTTGCCATACGAGTTTTAAGAATTTTTTAATAGTCATAAATTTGAGCTGAACCGGCTTATCAGGATGGCTATCCGTTTCCTGCATGCAATATTCTCTTGATTCTTTTATTACGATTTTAATTTTAATGATTATAAAAAAGAAACATGAACAATATTTTCCAAGAGTTATAGGTAATTTTATTGCCGAAAAATACAGAATCAAAATGTTTTCTTTTACAAAAAATGAACGATAAATATCTATAGGTAAAATGCAATATAAATAAAAAGATTCATTAAACAAACAAGACAGAATTTGCATACAAAAAAGTCAGTCGTAAAAATACCATTTTATTATTCGTTCTTCGTATCACACCACACACACATGCATGACGCATACAAGAGATTACAGTGTGCCACAAACTTACTGTGTCGATGACGGGGGCGCTAGGATCGAAGCTATCAAAGGTAATTGTCAAGGTATTCAAGGCGTATTCATTAGTTCTTGTTTTGGCCACCGGAACAGATAAGTTTGTGGCACTGTACTTAGTACACAGCGGTGCTCCCAAATCGTACCCCCTACGTCCTTATTGCATTAGCAATAAAGCTTAAAACGTAACTGCAGTCACAATGGGACGTATATTTATATATTATAGAGTTGAAATTCGATTGACAGAGGAAGTGCGCTCGACTTAAAATGGGTAACCTTGGAAGCACAATGGGTTATTTTAATTTCATCAACAAAAAAGTCAGTAGTATACGCTGCCCCAATTATATGACATAATATTTGGCTTGTTATGTTTGCTCGAATTAATTTTAATGTGATAACAACGTGAATTTATAACTAGCTTGTTTATGTTAAAATGCGTCCATGTTATGTAATATGCAATGTAAAATCAAATCATTAATTTAAGACTTAAATTACCCTGGAAAATCAGGCGTGGAGTCAAACACCAAATATAAATAAATGCATTTGACGTGCGCCAAAAACCGATAAACGTCTGTCTTTAGTCTTTTTCAAAATAGACAGACATTTTTATTTTCATGTTTTTGAGTGATTGAGTCTAGCTAAGCTACTACTAAGAACTGGTAGGTAGTGGCTCGTAAATGGACTGGCTCGACCGTAGCATCTCATAGAATACCGACCGCGACGTGAAGTCGCAGTGACCCTGTATTTCCTATGATGAGTGAGAGAGCCGGCGTTAAAACCAGTTCACTTCCTACTTCTTCCCCTTTTTCATTACTTCATAGGGGTAACGCATCCAAGATGTCCGTGGGCGGTGATTGCTTACCATCAGATAACCAACTCATTGTCATAAAAAGCCAAATGCGTCCATCAGACTCGTCTAATTCGATCTCGTCCCTCCTACTAATCAATCTAGTCCATATTTTTAGAATCCTACTATTCTTTTAAGGTGTAAAAAACATTGTCTATTAACTTAATAGTAAAAAATTCACTTAATCCTATACTATAATCCTGGCAATTTTTTGTATGAGCTGATGAGCCATGCTCTTTTTATTAAGACATCTAGAGTATATACGGGGCCTTGTTTACAGTACCAACACTGAGTTATAGAATGCAATATGGCGGGTCTTGGCCTTGGCAGTTGAATAAAAATAACAATGTTTTGTCGAGTCGATTTTTATATCAGAATTGCGGATGGACTCGCTGACTGCGTGCATCCGTTCCGTACAACACAAATTCCTATTTATATTATAGATGCGAAAGTTTTTATAGAGGTTTTGTTTGATATGCATTGTGACGATGACTGTGTGCTAGCAATGGCTGGCAATGGTCACCTTCTGGTCTACCATGAAAGTGTCCATTCGAAACAACGGACCCGAACGAAACACGTCCGCAATACGAAACAAGAAGCCACCATGAACATTTTTCGTATTCAACAATTTGGTTCGGAACCATAGAGCACTTTCGTGAGTGAATGAAAGATGAGAGGTCTTTTATAGTCACGCGATTTTTTTTTTGTGATAAATGAAGTAGTATTATACCAGACAATTTAAAAAGTATGTTCGTTATTGTTTAATTCACACAAGTTATGGACATTTTAAATAGGCGCGTTGTGTTATTTATATTCGTCTCCATAGCGATATTGTTGATATGAGAATTGAGAATCTTACATAGAACCTAGGTATAAAACTAGCTGTTGTCCGGGACTTCGCCCGTCGTCATTACGTATGCTTAGATCTTCAAAACTACGCAACAGATTTATGCGTTTTTTTTTAATAGAAACACAAACTATTATGAGAAACAAAATATACGCAAACGAAGTTGCGCGGATTTCTTTAATGACAAATGAAACATCTTATTTTATTGAAAATACTAGTATTTATTAATTGGCGACGAAATGCCCAACAATGAAAAAGAGAAACGTATGAGAATACCTACGTGCCAGCTTACGCGGCACTATTACATAGAACTGCATGATACAAATTATCTGAAGAAGAAATTGAATCACGGCTATAAATTGGTATCCAATATGGTTTCCAATACAATCAGGAAACCCAGCAGCATTGCATTTCGTTCGGAGGGTGAGAGATCCACACACAGTCCATTATGTAATCTGAAAGACAAGAAAAGATGACCTAGTGAATTTTTTATAAACTTTATTTCGTGCAATTAAGATGTTATCATGTTATATAATTCTCTATTTATCCATTTTTATGTTAACATGAATAAAAGAATTTGATTTACTGTGATTAATCTCTTTTTATTAGTACTTGAAACTTCCCTGTCTTAAAACACCATTAAAAATATTGTCAAATCATAAAATATAATTATTCAAAATTTGTTTACCTAGTTTGCTCAAGAAGTTGAATGAGAGAGTTCCATGATCTAAATGCTCTTCGACCTTGGTTAAGAACTCCTCGATAGGCATAGCTCTTTCGTGGAACCTTGCCGACAGCCCGCCGTCGCCGGCGCCGTTCCGTCCTCTCCTCCTCCATCACCTCAAAATTGCGTACATCGTCATTTTCACTAAAATATTAAAACATACTTATGCAGTATAAAAGTCGTATGAATAAAATTATAAACACTAAGGGCTGAAACTGTGTAAAAGCGGACTTTTCAGTGCAAATTATATTCACTACATCAACAAAATAATTTGTGGCCCGTAGCGCACAACATCCTACCAATTAGAGTTTAATAAATGGGAAAAGTCAGTATGTAAATGTAAGTAGTAATAAACTCACATAAACCGAGGTAATACTGAAAGTCACAAAACTGAACAGCTAAAAAATTTTGATGTAAATATTATAAAAATAAAGAATATTAGAATGCGCGGGAAGAGCTGTGCGTGCGCGAACCAGTTGAATTTCGGCGGCTAACGCGCAGACTGAGACAGCGCTATCCGGCCGTGCGGGACGGCGACAACTTTGTCACGCGTATGGCGCGTATGGGTATGGCCCAAACAAATGGTCGGTCGACGCCACAAATTAGTAAAAAAAAACACTGCACTGTACGCTGATTGCAGCACTTATTACTTTAAAATTAAGTTTATGTGACTTATATGTATAATGTCTTATGAGAAATAAATTTTAAACAAAATTTTACTTGAAAATTTATACTTACGAAAGTAAAACGTTAGCCCTTGAGCTTTCGTGTAATTTGACATTAAGACCCGATATTAGTCCTGTCAAAAATGACATTCCGTCTTTCGGATTGCAACTTCATGGTAGGTAATATTGAGGAAAAACGAAGGCATATCGTTTTCGTACGTATTTCGTAACGAAATGTACTTCATGGTTAGAATTCAACGAAACGAACGTCCGAAGTTTCGGAATTACGTTTCATGGTAGACCAGCTTATCCCAAAGGGCCACGGGTAAGAATCCTGCGCAAGGAAAACATTTGTTTGCATGAACAGAACATGCATCCGACTAGACGACCTCCGTGGCGTAATGGTTACCATTGCTTACCATACCGGCCCGTCACCCAGGAGGTCCCGGGTTCGAATCCCGGTCGGGTCATGATGAAAAACTAACTTTTTCTGATTGGCTTCGGGTCTTGGATCTATATAGCTATATGATATCGTTGAGTTAGTATCCCATAACACAAGTGTCGAACTTACTTGGTGCTAGCTCAATCTGTGTGATTTGTCCCTATGTATTTATTTATTTATATTTATTATGCCTTGTGTGATTCGTCAAAGAATATTTATTTATTTATCGACAACGAAGCTGTTAAACTTCTTTTTTTATCTACGCTACATTATATCCCCGATATTGACCCATTCACCCACTGTCATGCCAGTACACTTGCACTTAAATGTGTAGTTTTGTTTATACATTATTTTTAACAGATATCAAAGAGTAATGAACAAAAAAATGTTGTTATCTTATTTTAAGTCATTCGTTTACGATATTGGTATGGCTAAAGTAAGAAAGAGATTGGTAACGTTGGATTAATCCGCTTTAAAAAAAATATTAATACGCTTTTTTTTTCTAAAATTGATATTTAACAAATAGCTATCCAGATTTAGGGCCTAATGTTTAAAATTCGTTGAAAAAACTAACTATTTGTTAAAAATTGCTACGTATTTTAACCATTAGTATACTTAACTACTGATCAAACAATCGGCCCTTAATTGCACAGTGGTAGGTATGTAGTGCGAAACTAAGCCTTTCCCAAAAGTTTTTACAAAGTTCCTTTGCTATACATTAAATACTTTAGTATTGATATTATGGGGGAGGGGAGGCCTATGTCCAGCAGTGCATTTTTTGTAGCTTATGTACTTCCGTCCCGGAAGAAGCCCGCGTTGCTCTAAGCTTATGTATGACGATGTTGATACATTATTATATGCATAGCATTGATTATGGTTTTCGCGTTGTAAAGAGAAGAGTACCTATAGAGAAAGAAGTTTTATTTAAAAAAAATACAAACAAAAATGTTTTGTATTGTTTGTTAGGAATACTTTGAGGTTAAGTAACCATTGCTAGCCGTAACACATGGATTCCAAATCATTTACAAGCTCTGAAAAATTCCACAATGGACATTACCTAAGTGCTAAAATATATCTGAGAGGACTAAAGACTGGCTGTTTGTCGTTTGGTAAGACTTATTAAACATTTGTGTTTAACAAACATTACCAAGGCCAACGAGTATTAAGTCTTTTCGTATTTTCATTATAAATAGGCATTACGAAAATAAAATGGCGGGTACTGTTTAAATTATATCAATTTATTCGTTGTTACATGTTAATGTATTCATATATGAAATTAAAGTCATGACTGACTGAAACTAAGGTCTAAAGTCACACTGTCTTGACAGATTTTTGGTTATTCATTCATTATGCAAAAATTGCACGATGAATTTCGTTGAAAATTGGCTCACATATAGTCTATAGATAATCTGGATTATTAGAGGTTATTTTTCCCGGATTATGCTGCAGTTATGAATTAATAAAAAACCGGGATTTAACGCGTTCATACCTTGATTTTGCTTGACGTGGGCAGCAGTTCCCCAGGGACAGAAATAAACGTTAAGCACGGAAAAAAATATCCGTGCGATGGCAACCACATGCAACACTTAATAAAAAATAAATAAACATCAATCAATCCACAATTTCGTTTCACACTTGACTAACTTTGCATCAAATGTAAATGTTTACAAATGAGTTTTTATTAAGTGTTGAACAGAAGCAGTTGGTTTAGTTCGTGATAAAGAACATCTATTGTGATTTGAAAGTAGACACCGGTGGGACCCGGTAGGAACCGGTTAAAGACTTTCTCATTCATGATCGACCCACGTACTGGACTGGACCGACCCTCTGAGTAACAAGAAATTCAATTGAATAAAATCCATAATAACTAGGTACATTTTGTGTAAAATATTCAATAGATTATGTTATAAAAAATATTACTTCTAGTATTTTTTCCAAGTTTCCAAAATTAACCCTCTGTGCAAATTTTTTATTTAAGTTTTTAGCCATTTTACATTAAAGGTAAGTATTGTATTCTTTATAATCGCGTCTAAATCATGGTTATTGATTTCTGTATAGACAAGATTAACACGGCGACCATAGATTTCACCAAGGTTTAAAACATTTACAAATCACAAGAGCCAGCAGTTTGAAACATAAGGCATATCCTAGAGAGATGGCAGTTTACCTGAAGCTCGGATCTTGAGCATCACAGTCATTGTCAGTCCATTTTTGACCAAAACTTTAAAACAATCACTTACATAACTAACGTAATAAACCTTGAGATCCACACAGAATAGGACAATTAACGCATATACCATACAAAGGAAACTCATACAAAAACAAAGGCGCATCAAGGTGCCTTTGGCGCCATACAAACATCGAACGGAACGTGTTTCGAAAATGCCTGAGATGGCCCACGGTTACATAATTAATACCTACAGCTAATATA
Organism: Endotricha flammealis; assembly: GCA_905163395.2. Taxonomy (NCBI): domain Eukaryota; kingdom Metazoa; phylum Arthropoda; class Insecta; order Lepidoptera; family Pyralidae; genus Endotricha; species Endotricha flammealis. The sequence continues at coordinate 5,506,549 of LR990865.1, forward strand.
TGCATTCTGTCAATATGCCTAATGAATTTTATTACACTGCACATTGCATTATACAGCAAAGAATATTAAACTTTATATCTATTGACTGAAGACGCAAGTTCGCGAAGATAAAATTCAATAAACAAATTCTTTTCACGTAATTGTTGGAGCATTGCCAATTTAGTGTGATTTTTTAATATGTAAACAAAGTTGCAAAAAATAAATATTAGGTTACAAAAATATGCCACAGCATAACCAAATTCAGTACGGAACTATTAATCGATTAATCCCGTGGAATAAAGCCGTCTGTATACGTGGGTTGTTTGGCCGTGTTTGGCTCCCCGCTGCATCATAAACACAGCATGTTAATTAAATTAACAAACACTAATTTAAATTTATAGATACGTAATTACCAACAGCACAACATTAAAATGTAAATCGTTGTAAATTCGAGATCATAATCATTTACAAAGTATACAAATCACGTAATGTTAAACTGGCTCTTATAACAATTGTTACAAATTCAGCCAAGGTCAATGATAAAACAAATTATCCGGTTTTATATTGAGATTTTTAAATGAATGAATTAACAAAAAGTTTAGGTAAGTACTTAAAATATAAACTCATCTAGGCAATGCCACAGCAATGCGTAGGTCTATAATTTATGAATGACTGAAATATATTTGCATTAACATGACCGTCCCCAGACACACCTACGGTTAAACATTATGTCGTGAAAATAGACAACTCGATTCGTTTTTAATGTCACAAAATATAATATTATACCTGACCGCTGCCTCGCCTGCATAATGTATTAACGCAATCATTAGATCCAGATATTAGCGCGTTTAATCCTTTAACTAGTATGGTGGCTAAAATAGTTAGCCATTTAAATATATACTGCAGAGATAATGGTAAAAAAAATTGTTTTTACTAGTTAAAGGGTAAACAAACTCTTCTGCTTATTAGTTGTGCCGTCGGCTTAGCTCGCCTAGATATAATAAAAATTATTATTATATTTTTTTATACTACTAAGGTGGCAAACAAGCATACGGCCTGCCTGATGGTAAGCATCACCGTAGCCTATAGACGCTTGTAATTAATACAGGGGGTATCACCCACGCGTTACCAACCCCCCCACCGTAGGAACACAGCATGGCCGAGACTAATGCTATTTGGCTACGATCTTCTGTAAGGTGTAGGTCCTTCCCCAGACGGGCTGCTTCGATTTCAGCGGATTATCCGCTGTGCCCTACCTCTCTTAAATTTATATTTTCATATTTTATGTGTTATGTTAGTTAATCTAGATTGTAATTTATCCGTGTAGAAAATTTCAAGCAAATCCGTCATGTCGTTTTTGTATGGAACAGTAATAAATAAATAAATTTATAGGGACAAATCACACAGATTGAGCTAGCTCCAAAGTAAGTTCGACACTTGTGTTATGGGATACTAATTCAACGATACTATTATTTTATAACAATTAAGTACATATATAGATAAACATCCAAGAGCCGAGGCCAATCAGAAAAAGTTTGTTTTTCATCATGACCTGACCAGGATTCGAACCCGGGACCTCCTGGGTGGCGTGGTAACCATTACGCCACGGAGGTCGTCTAGTAACAACCACTTCATATTCATACATCCTCATTTTTTTTCATTTATAATACACAATAGAATAAATTAGGTAGTAAACAGATACTAAAAACCAAGGTCAATTTCATACCTAACCATTAAAATTAAATAATCAGTATAGCCGTGTTTACCAAAATTTTTATTTCAAGTGCTAATTCAGTGCTAGCACACTCGAGTGCCGAATAACACGAACGATTGAAAAATCACACATACGCCACTCATATGTATGTGCGAGACAGCATTGCAATTCTGTGGTATTAACTAATGCATCATCGTGTAGCTCCGATGTAAACAAGCAAGACCTTGGCCTCCGAACAATGGGGCCCACTAAATATTACTAAACCGACGCCGGCGGCTATTCGCTCACGATTTTTGCCCAAAAAAAAGTAGTCCGCGTGCCTGAGATCTATAATTACGCAACACTAAAATAAAAACTAAATCATTATATCGATTACATAATGGAGTTTACAGGAGTAAATCACGATTCTGATGTTTGATGTAATAAAAGTGTTTGGAACATGTGAAAATATTATGTAAAATTACGTGAAGTTTTTAAGACGGGTTAATAAAATGTTATTCTATAAATAACGATGCAAATATGTATGCATAAATAATTGATTATTTTAATAATAAAATAGTCGTATTTTTTATTAAGATTATTAGTGACATCATTTACGTTTATATGTACATATTATGTTTGATGCGACGTGTTAATTTGTAGTCATAAAATACAGTTTAAGATAATAAAAAAACATGTTAAAGTAAAACTGTTTAAAAACCACTAAAATTGGGTAAAAAAAACGTGGAAAAGTAAAGTTCATCTCAGATTTTTTTTATAGAAAATATGTAACAGTTGAAAATCAGAATGTTTCATAATTAACTTTGGGTTGAGTTCTTTTATAGCATGCAAGCAATTTTTACATTGAACTAAGTTTTGCTTAACAATAGTATCTAAAAATAAACATTTTACTCTGAAGTATTAATTAGAAAATTGGTGGAGATAGACGCTAGCCAAACAAACGGGCAATAAAAATAATTAGGCAATTTGTTCAATTGTGAGCGGGGGCGCGCCGGTCGGAGCCCAAACTATCTTCATTGTATGTAAAGCGAGATAGCCTGATGAAGCGTGACGGTGAACATCAGTGCAGTTTGAAAATTTTACTATGCTTATAGGTGCCTAACGTTTGTACGATTACTTTTTAGGAAAGTTTACAGACAATAATGCAAGTAACAAAAACAAAATAAGTAGATATACTGTTGCTGTATAACATCCTCCGCATTTTACAGTTTGCTGATATTTTTCAATTTAATATTTTGTATGTTATGTGGCATAAATATGTACACTGTTGCTGTTTACTGTGTTACTGATTTATTTAGGTACTGTACTGTGTTCGTTGTAACTTGTAATATTAATATAAAATATTGTTTTAGGAGTGAATTGACTGATTTATTTTATACTGTAACCACCTTATTTTTATTTACATTACTGTTCAAACCATTAATAACTACAGAATGTAAAAATTGCGTTATTTCAAATATTTTTTAAAGCAATGATTAAACCAAGTCACACCCTCGCCCTAAAATATTTTGTTTACATTACACCCACAAAAATAAATTGTAATTCACAGTACAGTGTAAAACACTATCGCTAAATGTTATATAACATAACAATGAGTCATCAAAGACAAAATAAGTCATTGTAAACGGCCTTTTTACTTTATGGTGTGTAACTAATGCGTTTAGTATAGTTAACCTGTTTTATGCAATGTCAAAAATACCAATTATTATGATAAATACTAGCGTCCCGTCCCAGCTTCTCAAGGATTTCACTAAGGATCCCCAATTTAAATAAAAATATAATATAGCCTATGTTCCCTGGGGGTAATGTACATTTCCAGCGGTGAAAGAATTTTTTAAATCGGTCTAGTAGTTTTTGTGTTTATTTGTTACAAAAAAAAAACATCTTTCCTCTTTATAAATATACTAGCGAAACCCGCGCAACTTCGTTTGCGTGTATCCCGCTTTCCCGTGGGAATTTTGGAATGTATGATACTTTAAAACCTTCCCCTTGAATCACTCTATCAATAAAAAAAAACCGCATCAAAATCCGTTGCGTAGTTTTAAAGATTTAAGCATACAAAGGGACATAGGGACATAGGGACAGAAAAAGCGACTTTGTTTTATACTATGTAGTGATATAGATTTATTTTTGTAATTCTAGAGCAATAATGATAGTAATAAATAGATATAAAAATAAAATTCATCTCTATAAATCATAATGTAACTTGATTGTTTGGATAAAAGGAAACCATTTATATTAAAAAAACAACCCTAAATAGACGCAGCGACCTTGGCGAAACAGTGTTGCCCCATATAAACTTGTATTTTTTTTATTTTTTTTACACTAAAGCCGCGCCTCGCAATGAATTCAAAAAACCGGTTTTGTTTTATTGTGGTCGTGTTTACGCTGGTCGATTATTATAAAATTGGTCGTATTATAGATAGATAAGATATACGATATGTAAAACCTGATTTTTGTTATTGTCGAATAATAAAAATAATGGCGCATTAACATTTTCTTTATTTCAACGCAGAATGAGTTTACGTTGTTTTCCATCTCTCGGTAATATTTAGTACCTATATTCTTAACTATACATTTTTTACGCAGACGGACGATATGAGCACAAGATATAGATTTCAGAGATCGTATCCTTCCTGAATATATATGATAGAGCATAATATTTATTCATAATTTTGGTTGACGTAAAACCGGCTTAACTTCATAATATTTATGTGTCAACACAATTAATCAAATGTTTAATTTGATTATTTAATGAATTCATAATTATTGACAATGTTAAAATGATATCAAATTTATTTTATTAGGTATTTTTATTTTTACAAATCTACCAAATAAGGCCATACAAGTATGGAGTATGGATCGTTATTTTTGGTACCAATCTAAGTTTAGCTAAAACTTGTTTATAAGTTTCGCACTTCATTTTAATTCTTCTGAAGTGTATGACAGCGATAAAATAAGTATTAGTTAATCCTTGGTTATACTTTTTTTAGTGCAAAAATTCATGTGGTTATTAAGAACTAGGCCATAAGGAAAATCAGTATTTTTAAGTGCCATAAGATAACATCAATCACAACAAAAATTATAGTAGGTACCTACATTTTTTATACATTTTAACAAAAGTAAAAACAAATTGCAAACAGTTTTGAAATGAATTAACACTAGTCACGATTTCTTGACTTGAGAATATATTATTTACATTTTTTATCTTTATGTTTATCAGAAAAATAATAAATACCTTTACTAATAAGACTTTGAGTACTAAATACTTTAACTAAATCAGTTTTTTGAAGTGAAAACCTCTTTAGCGGCGCTTGGCACTTTTTTTAGATGGGTAAAAAATGATTTAAACTCGCGTCAGATCCGTACCCTGATCGAAAAAGATGTTTAAGTTTTCACTTCTGCCGGCACTCCCGGAGTACAAATCGTCCTTTTTTTTACTGAACAAAATATAAAAGTTCAAGTGAAACTAATTTAATATAAAAAATGTGAGAAAGGAATTATTTGTTAAAATTGCAAATAAAGCATATTCTATTAATCTAATTTTCGACTCGTGAAACTAATTTAAATCTCAATTGAATTCATAAAATTAAATTACGTTATTTAAGAGAGGTAGGGCACAGCGGATAAGGGATAATCCGCTCAAATCGGCAGCCCGTCTGGGGAAGGACCTCTACCTTACAGATGATCGTAGCCAAATAGCATTGGTATCGGCCAAGCTGTGTTCCTACGGTGAGTAAGGTCTCAAGAACTCCACTTGGGGTTGAGAAGGTTGGCAACGCGTGAGTGATCCCCGGTATTGCAAGCGTCTATAGGCTACGGTGACGGCCCTCAGGCCGGCTGTATGCTTGTTTGCCACCTTTGTGGTATAAAAAAATCGTTAAAAAAAATTAATTGAATCTGTCAACACAATCAAGCATAATATTTATCAAACTGGTCAAATTCGTTAGTACATCTTCAAACCTGCTTTTAAATCAACTATTTCATGTAAAAAAAACTAATTAGTATGCGCTCTGATCAACTAGGTAATGCCATGCCATATTAAGTTTTTTTTTTTGCACTCAGAATTTGTTACCAACAACTTTAAGGATTTAGGTCGCGTACATGTTAAACTAGTATTATATTCAATTCAAAACAGGTATATAGTACTTTATAAATAGTATGTATGTACTGAAAATGTCAAATCGTATACGGAAAAAATGCTTGTAAGGATAACAAGAACCCAAATATAGATTTTATTTACTTTACAAGTGTAGATTTCGTAAAGTGAAACAAGCATACGGCCCGCCTGATGGTAAGTATCACCGTAGCCTATAATATAGACGCTTGCAATACTCTGGAGACCTTACTTACCGTAGGAACACAACATGGCCTATAGTTTCCACTATTAAGTCTGCCCGGAAAAAATAATGCCTCATTTATTTTTTCTTTAGATAAAACACAACGATCAATTCCACTTTCGCGAAGCAATTTGATTATACATATTACACAGATGACAGGCGATAAGCCAAGTTGGTGGCCTTCAGTGCGGCTTCAAAACACTGTCCTCTGCCAATTCGCATTGCAAATCCCCTTAGATGAAGGGAGACCCGTATCCCTGTGGGATGATTAGGGTTCATATGATGATGAAACCGGTTCGGGCCTCTAGTACAAAATATATATTACATATTTGCATGTCGGTAATTAAACAGTATTATTTTCCACAGAAATAATATTGTCAATTAAAATTACTTAACTAATAAATATAATCTTCACATTATGTCGGCGTATGCGCAAATACTTCAGTGAACATATTTATTGCACTGTGGGAATCGTATTATAATCAGACTACACAACCACAAATATATATTTGTACGATACAACATTACAGATGACACTTGGCACTTATTAGGGTTACTACAATTATAAAAATACAACAATTTGCAATAGACGCTCGCAGTTTTCCTATTAATTTTTAATATACAACTTGATTCTTCAGTTTGAGTTTGCAGCAGATAGTAAGTCAGATTTACCTTCGTACAGCTTAAAAACGTAATGTTTAAAAATTGACAAAACTTTTCATGAAAATCTAAAGCCCAACGAAAGTTTTTTAAAAACATTCAACAAAAACACATAGACAAAACTTTCTTTTTGAAACATGTTTCTTTACACACGCTGTCCATAGCGGCTCGCGGTCGCGTAGCTTGTGTAGTGAGGCGAGAGAGTTGTCAAAATCACGACAAAAATGGCGGATGACATGACAGTACCCTGCCCCTCGACCCGCGCGGGGGTATTTTGTGTACGTGTTTTCCATTGGGCATGGAAAACAAAAACATTGATGTACACAAAAATGTGTATTGAAACAAAGTTTTGTGTAGACGATTTTGTTGCATGTTGACATATTTTTGTTGATTGTGTAGGGCAAAACACGCGCTGGGGACCCGACTAAACTACGCTGTGACTTCGAAACTGCATAGAATACGAGTTAGCGAAGAAATAGAAAAGAACAGTAACTTTGCTTTATTTTTTTAAAGATGAAACAATAAAAAAAATATTCTTTTCATTTATTGTTATACCGTTTTCTATATCATTTCCCAGGCTTTACACCCGCAAAGTTGATCAAGGATAAGCGAATACGAGAGAGAGGACTATACATTATGGTCTAATTTCTCCTGACTCCGTCTTGGTCAACTTCATGAGTGTTATGACGTTAGAGAAAAGTAAAATAAAAGCCAAGCACTGGCAAGTGACAACCCTAAATATTGAACGTTGATATGTAAACCAGTAAATGCACTTAACAGCATACTATTAATATGTGATATTGCGAGTATCTTAGCGCAAAACCACTTGTCGCATTAAATGCACTTATTAAAATAGCATATATTTAGATAAACCTACAATGATTCAGTATGCATTGATAGGACAAGTGTAGTTCATGGTTTGTATTCATTTCTTCAGTATACAGATTATTATGTACAAAAATGTACTTACGAGATTTTTTAATTGCAAAAAGTTGTGTCATGCCATTTAGAACGTCAGTTGTTTTATTATTACCAATATACAAACTGCATAAAAATCACAATACAATGTTTATTAAGGAGTAGATTGGTGCATTACCTGTCTTGCAGAAATCGAATTTGAGATCCAACAAGATTGGACTCAACCAATTTTACCGGCTAAAACACAGGAATCTTAGAATCGTAGTTCAGGCAAATACGTCATATTTTTTATATAAAATAATCTATAACTTGTCAGAAATCTATGGAACCGGCCATAGGTCGAGGACTATTATGTCAAATAACATTACATTTATGTTTTTCTGCAAATAAAAATGACAAAGTTATCGTTGGTTATGGCTGGCTGGATAATATCCGGAAAATATTTTTGTACTATTTCATAATTTTCTACAAGATTTATTTTACCGACAATTCTTGTGAAAAAACGCCTAGAACAGCACATGAAACGTGCATTTAGTGGAATAGTGACAAGTGACAACAAAGTATCGGTTGAGGTTGGTTAGTTGTTATCCTATAAATAAGCGTTTTTATAATGAAATGTAATAGGACTCTTAAGAGGGCGCACCCAAATCAACGCAACTCAAAATCGAAGCGTGTTATTTTACGAAACTACTGAGCCACGAACATGAGCGTGCGCCGGCGAAGACAAATGATTTTGATACTTTTATGATAAGACTTCACTATTTAATATCGAAGTTCATGTGATTTTAGCTACAGACCTATTTCTATGTAGAACATAAGTATTGTTATTATGTAATTGAAATTTTTTTTCGACATTCTTCATGTCTCGTTTGGAAATTCGTTTGGAAATAAATACAAATAATGTATCTTTACTCGTGTATTAATGCCTATGGATTATGGAGAAGTATAACAATAAAGTACTCATAATAGATATAGGTACATATAATTATTTGTATTAGAAACATGTGTTTCTAATTGGCATACATAGACTCTACCATCTATCTACCAATTCTGGTAAAATACATTTCTTGTAAAATTTCACCAATTTCGATTCCATCTTTGATGACAAAAATTCGTCATCTCTTTTAATTCTGGCAGTCTTCAGACGAAATTGGGGCCCAAAAAAACCTTGCAATTCGATTTTTTTTGCCATATTTGGAGAGTTATGATATTGGTCTGTAATGCACAGTACAAAATCGTGTTATTTTTTATCCATACGGAAATAAAAGCAAAAATTTTAGAAAACAAATTTTGATTTTGTGAAATTTTCAACAAAAATTCAATTAAAATATTTTAAAAAGGCCTTGCTAATTTCGTAAATACTTCATTTGAGTAAGATCTACAATTGTTTTCTATCCAAAAAAGGAAAAATAATTGCTCTACTCCATTGCAGAAAATGCAGAAAAAAAGCCATAATTAAAAGCATCAGCAGGTAGCAGTTTTTGAAAAAATTGCGAAATTTTAGAAATTTTTGCTCCAGGACTAAAACTATGCATTTTTCACAATGTTTTCTACACCTATATGTATTAAATTACATACATTACCTACAATGTGAGACCAATCGCAGCTCTATTGATACCATAGGAGCCAAGCTGTGGCTCTTCATATATGACCTAATTTTACCAAACATTGAAATTTTCAAGTTTTACGTACTTCGCGAAATATTGGAAAAAACCACGTAACCTACGAAGAACCGTCACTGAAAATACTTTGTAGTAGATTTAACTAGCTTTTATTAGACCTCATAGCGAAGTTTGTGAGACTAACGGTTCACCCACAATCTCAAAAAAACGAAAAAATTAACAAATGGGTTATAAAGAGAAATGATTCTTTGGTTGGGATTAGGATTCAATTCCATCACCAGGATGGTTTTCATTTTGAAGAAGATGAAAAGTACGGGCTCTTGTTTTTCTTCCTCTTCGTGTCCTCCTTCATCATACGGACTGAAACATATGAAACAGCAATTTTTTTTTCGATTTCGCAATAATCGACCTCCTTAGTAGAACTTGTCATATATTATAATTTATAACCATTATATTAATTATAGGCCTTTTAGCCCTTGCTTTATTTAAATTTTCAACATTTCGTCTTTTTCTTTTTTTAGATAAAAAAAACATATTATGTTGTTGTCACTAAAAAAGTAAATAGTTCGTCGTCATATCATCAAAAAGTCATATTTTACTTACCAAAGTATCTAGATTGTCGGTCGCGCTACACGGTTTGCACTGCGTATGGGCACAAAAATTACGTGAGGTCAATCCTGCGCCGGAGCGACGTGACCTTTCTCCGCAGAGCCGGCGGCTGGACTGAGTCGTAATAAAAGACGCGCGCGGTTTTATAGTGGTTTTATGGCTATATTAAAAAATTGGTAGAAAAATAATGGTAAACATTTATCATAAATTTTGGAGCCTAGATTTTAGGGAATACCTTTATCTCTTAGATGATGATAATATTGACATAAAATAACTAAGATTTAATGGTGAAAACAAACATAACAACGACTTCACTTTCTTCGTAATTTCACTTAGTTTGGATGTTAATATCTTATTTATGTAACAAAAAATTACAAAAATGTTCTACTAACTATATGCTTAAGTATATTTGCCGTTAGATTTTATAATTTATTTCTTACAATTGGCAGCATTACGGGGATATTTTGACATCCGAAGTTGGCACTGAACGTGAAATCGAGAAAACACTGTTCGGTTATCACGATAGCATTCATAAATATTCCATTACATGACAAAATGTTTTCTACTAACTATTTAGGCAACAATATTGTCTAACATTTTGTGTAATTCATAAGTCTGTTAGAAAAGTTTTTTATAGATATTAAGAGCTTCGAAAAGTTCAGTTTTCGCTAAACTGAGCTAACGCCTGTGTGCGCCCTCTTAAAAGTAATACGCATTCGAATTGCATGTACAATATTGTTTACTTATAAAAAACAGAGTAAATTATATATTACCTAACAAAAATGAACTAAATATAGACGTTTAATACAAAATTCCGGTGACAATTAAAAGTATATGGTGTTTAAACCCTTTTGAAACATCTGTAAATGCCAATCGTCGTAAGCGACAAATGTCAGGTATAATATTAAATTTAATGGTCATTTTCCATGTTTATATATGAAGTGAAACCCTAAAAAATCTGGTTGAATGATCGATCATACAGCTCTCAAAAAGACTTGTCCCTTACGACTTTATATTTAAGGCATCGTGTATTAAGCTTCGTACATAATCACTGACCATTACAATATAAAATAATATATTATGTATATTAATTTATGACAACGCAACTGTTATCAATTACAAAACATATCGTACAAAATAACTTTCCCGCGAACACAGATAGTGTATAAATAGACGAACTGCAAATTATTTCTAATCATACTCGTATTTTATTGCGCAAACATAACAACGCTACATTATTTACAGTCCATATTGTCCAACAGTTGATACCGTATCAAGTTTACAAGTCAACGCAACTATAAATCTGATGCAGACGTCATACACAGCCATATGCAATAATTTGCCACAATATATCGCAAGCAATTCGTTCGTGTACTCCAGAATTGGACCTCGGGATATGCGGCAAATTCGTCTGGGAAACCACAACGAATTTAACCAGAAAACAAATACGAAGCCTTAGGCACTCGATCTTCCACTTCCGTAGTTAAATTGATAGGAAGAAATATATTATACAGTGAGAACAACTGCGATGATTAACATAACTACCAAGATATCATACAAATGCAGAAGTACAAATTTAATTTTAAACATTTCGCTACGAGTCAAAAGTTGATCTGTGCTCATAAAGCAAACCGCTGCTGATGAAATATTGCCCAGCGTACAAATCCTCTGAGAATCATGTCAGCCTGGTACCGCGAGAAATTTAAACGTATACATACACATTAGCAAAAACGAGGATAATTAAATTTTGTTTTGAACAGTTCCAGTATTTGTATCATTAACAGTTGATTTTAACCTTTGTGAAGGGACAATGAACGCGATAGGTGTTCGCTTCGAGCTCATTGAACTACTGAACTTTGCCTACGGTTGCCGATTGCAACACCGCGCTCACATTCTAACCGTAATGACATCCATTCTCTCGTACTCCTTCAATTATCATTTCATTTATAGTGCAATTTTTGAATACAATCATTCTAGATTTAGACAGCAACATCCAAAAGCAATTATGATTACTCAGTACTTTCACAATCAACAACTCTTGTAAACCAAATTTCATTGTCATTAACAATGGCTGTCTATAGGCTTTATCCATTATTTAAGTGGTGGAACAATCGCATATTCCAGCACCAATGCAGAGTAACGAAAGTGACGGCACAGCAACGTCGCGCGATCATGTTATATTTAGCTTGAACATAAAGCTTCGCTTACAAATTTAATTGCATCGACGATCGCCCGCCGCGCGCCGCAAATAGCCACCGCTCGTCCCTGAACCTATCCGAACTTTCTCCCGCTCGATGCAGCATAAACGCTAAGAAAATATTTGTTAGTTTGTTTTTAAATAGGGTGCAGACCTAAGTCGGATCTGACTATGCGATTCACCGTGAGTAAGACCTAAGTCGGATCTGACTATGCGATTCACCGTGAGTAATGCAATCGTATTCCGCTTGCGTACTGTCTCCGGTAGGTACATTCAACTAGGTATCAGATTTTAAAGGATAATCAAAACTATCTAGTAGTTTGTTATTGTCTAAGTTGCATTTGACGCGTCCATATTATAGCGTTGGTCAGGACCGTCTGGCTAGTACAGAACTTCCAAGAGTAATTTTGAGAATTAATGGCTAAATTATGCATAGTCCGCTCTGAATTGTCGCTGGTCCGCCGCTCGACTGCGTAATGAACTTAACTGCAATGCTGACCATGTACGTGGGGCGACGATAAAATACAGCGTTTAATAAAATCTTTATGGGATTGAAGGCAAAATTGGAAAGCGATACATTTGCATGGACGCATTAACCATTATTAAAGATAAAGATAGTTGTCGTAACTTAGACAAAGAGTAAGTACTGTTACGGATTAATTATTAAATGCTGTTGCTTTATTATATTTAGGTATCAATAGTATGTGAAATGCAGAACGCATAGGGTTGCATCGATCATTTGAGCAGTGCACAGGAGTGAGGGGAGCGTACGGCTGTGTTGTCACCGCACTTTAGTGCGTGCCCACACGCGTATTCAACACACAATGCAACAATGCACACGTAAATACATCTTCACCCGACTCCACTATGCATAATCACGTGAATTTGCAAGTAAAATGACGAGACACGGCACTTTTTGAGCTTTGCAATTGTAAAGACGGCATTGTCTCTGGCTAAGTGAAGTTCTGTATACCAACAGTCCAAAATTTGACACAAGGTCGTACCACAATGGTACACGATGACGCGGAGTATTTTATATAAATGTTGATATAATAAAAGAGGGTTCGAAAAGGGTTTTTGTGTAGATGCAATTTATGCAGGCATGCGCCGTTGCGTTGATCACGCCCTAAAAACGACTCTAACGAGCCGTGCCGGCCACTGCCGACGGCATGGGAACGGAAACCACGGGCTCATACCGACGGAAACTCAGACAGACCTCAGACAATAATAGTTGTGTCCATTTCGGAACGATTTAAGCAACTTAAATTGCCAACAATACAAAAGAAACGAAGAAAATTGCTGTCATTACCATTTCGGATCTCTTTATTGCAATATGTCATTGAAAATGAATGAGATCATTTGCGATGATTTCAAGTGATTTAAAATTGCAGTGTAAAAAATAATTTCGTGTCTGTCTGTAGTGAAACGGGTAATTCATTTGTTTCCGAATCAGAAGACTGGCCCTTATATTCGGATTTCAAATTTAAGAAACCTAAATTAGTTATAAACGAAGCATTCGGGACAAGCCCACCACACATTCCCACCACTGTGTCTCCTGTGTAGCCAGGATCAACAACGGCGACCTCAGATAGACAATAAGCAATGAAGCTTATTGACGTCCCGGGGGAGAAACTACAGCTGTCTTGGAACTCACAACGAATTTAATCAGAAAGAAGATAGTCGGAGTAGGAAATGTTATAAACGAAGCATGTAAACATATACGGACATTTGAAATTATAAATGGCGTAACAAAATAAACACGAAAGGAATCAAAAAATTTGGAACCGAATATCAGTCGATAAATAGCTAAATGTGTAATGATTATCATAATAAAAAATCTATTAGTGAGTAAACAAGTCAATCGGTTAGTCACGATCACCACGATTGGACCAAAAAAAAATAAAGATCGTGCACACATTGTGAAATGATGCATGCAAGCAAAGATGACAAGAGTGATTTACGAGCATACTTGTTATCCGATGAAATATGCACAAAGCATCTGAATGCACGGTAAGATCTACATGATTAATATCAAGTACCAATTTACCACAACCAAATGAAACATAGGAACAAAGAGTAGAAAAAGCTGTGCACTATAACTTTACAGATAAATCCAAGAGAATTTAGTAGGAAGGAAAGTTAATCCAAGGAGTTATATCTAACTGGAGCAATTAGGAAACAATTTTTTTATAGACTGAAAAATCGCATCAAATAACAGATTTAAGAGTTGGCAGATGCAGAGCAATGAAACTTTTGTTTAAAGATTCAAGATCCGTCATAGTTAAAAGACTGCACTGATACCCTGGTAGGCCTCCCCCCACATTTAAATAAGTACTTCACGCCGGGTTACGCTCGACTGCCGTTTGACTCATGGTCGCGCCTCAGACATTCAAGGGACTAACAAGAATTGTAGTTGAAAAACATCTGGTATATAAGCCAAGGCCGAACCACATAATGCTATTTTAAATAGCAAAACAGAAAAACTAGTTTCATAAACAAGAAACGCTGGATATTGATTTAAAATGTCAAAAAATAAAGATATAAATTACGGAAATGTACTGATAAATGTAATTGAGAAGTTGCAGTACTTGCAGCATATGAGGAAGAAATGAATGATTAAATTGGAATTTAGTGTTCCACTACAATAGAAATGGCACGTCAAGCAAGATACGCAGCAGCGGCAGCAGCTAAGATTCGTGGTTTCAAAGAGATAGACATAAATAACAAATAGATAATATGGACACCATATTAATAAGAGCAAACCTTATCCAATTGAGTTGTAACATGCCAACATGAATTTGGCATAACTTTATAATCTAGCAACGTAGCTATTTGATGAAAAACAAAACCAATCTTTTTTGGTAGCTAATACTATTAAGATGCAAAGAAGATTAGCCATATTCCACATGCGCGTAGGTGTAGAAAAAATGCTAGTTTATGTACACATGACGATACTACACATACAAAGATACGGCACATACCTACAATAACAAACCGGTGGGCTCGTCTCAAGGCCACGAAGAACGTGACCAGACTAGTTTTTGCGTTTGACAAAAAGTCTGCAAATCAACGAAACAGCTTCCCGTAAAATTAATCAAAAGTTAAAAAAATATATTCCGGCGGTTTGATTCATCAATGAGTATTTTTTAGAGGTATGGAAAGGAAGCATTTTTTGTTTGTTAACAATTATTTTATTATAAGTCGTAGAGTTGATAGGTACTTCACGTTTTTTTGTCGGAAATTCGCCTATTACATAAATAGGTTATTTCAACTCATTGAACATGTATTTTTACGTATTTTCTAATTCGGCAAAAAGTAGGTACTTTTGTCAATTTTCACGACAAAGAGGTCGTCATATAAAATCAAGTATCGTCATGTCTCCAGTCCAGGCTAATATAAAAGAGATATTACAAAAATTCCTTTCAAATTGTGTTTTCTAATAAAAAATACTTGGGTAGGTGTTAAACATAGTTGGTAAGGAAATTGCTATATGTAATAAGGCTATTTGCATTCCACGCCCGCGCTCATAGCCGTTCGCTCATTGTGAGCAGACACATTATGCTATCTAGTATGAATTTATAAAATGTGTTGAATTTTTCATAGCCCTACAGCATAAGTATGACAACGTGCCTCCAATGGTACTAATACATAAATTTAATACGTTTTTTAAATGAAGATGTAACAAGATCCTAAAAATGCTGATGGTAAGTAAACTTTAAAAAAATACATAAACCGCCTATATTTAGTCTAGTAGGTATTTTAAATACAGAAAAACATAAGTAAGTAATTACCTACTATTAGGTATAAAATAATTATAAACAAATAACTTATCACAAAATGTTGTTTTGTTAAAAATAATATCTGTTATGTAATATTGATAACATGTTTGGAGAAATTTTATCATAGTGTAATACTGTTATGTATATGTCCATAATCACTTGGCTTTGTTATCAACGTATGTTTCATAATTTATTTAGTTGTCTTTTCTTTCACGCTTTATAAACAGGTGTAATGTATGTTTAAAAGCGATTACCTTTATACAAATTTCATTTGTTACTTATTATTATTTTTAAAATATAGCTATGATATTGGATTGTCCAAAAAGGCACTTACGACCTTTTGTTTTGTACAAATCCGAACGCATAAAATGATATCCTTTACAACATTTTGAATCAGCGTGGAAAAATATCTTGTGGCTTACGACTTTTTGTTTGTCTAATACAAACTTACAAGCTATGAAGCTATGATGTTATGTGTACTTTAAGTTTTTTTCACATTTACATATATAGGTAGGTGGAATAATATTCGATTTAATGTTTTGAAAATAATTGACTCCATTGAGTTTTCAATATAACAACCATGTTTTATGACACAACTTTATAATAAGATTTTGTTAATGCATGCAAAATGTTCGCTAAAAGCTATATTTGAATTAATTAAAACGTTACTACCCAAAAGGTATATAAATTGCTACATTATAAAGATAACTAATTTGTTGTTTTTAATTATTTTACCATAAAATTAAATCTAAGTAAATCCGGGTAAAACAACTACTTTGTCTCGATTTTTTTTCAGTCTGATAATACAAGCTATTTAGTTAGGTCTACAGTTAATAATGACTACTGCTTCTGCTCGCGACCGCAGAAGATTCATGTGATTGCAGGATAGACTGCCCATGTAAGACGTATCTTCAATGGTTGCCCACTTACAGAAAAAAATATAGTTCCCCAATCAAATTTGTTTTTTTATACAAACTACACAATGAAAGATTAAGTCGATCTGATATTTTAACATAACCTGTCTATACTATTACCACAGCCACAGACTATACAGACCATTTTAAATTTCAACATTGCTCTGTTCAGCCGCTCAAATTGCCTACAATTAAAATGACGTATACTTCCTTTTTATAACTTTATGGGGCTGATATATTGATTTATGCCTTCATACATGTAATACACGCCTAATAAAGAATATTAAAGACAATGAGTTCGGTTGCCAGCCATGGAGCAGCGCGTACGCATGCGAATCGCCTCATTAAATGCATTTTTTAGGCATCAAACTGTAACTGGAATTTTTATTTTGTTACTATCACTACCTGCTTCACATGAGTAACCAAAGCGCTATCTGATGATAAAAAGTCAATTATCTACCAAATAGTATCCAGTCAGACGTTTAGTAAATTATTACGTTCGTTAATCTTTCTTATTAATCTTGGTTTTAATAGTTCGTTTAATATCATTCTCAATTATGCTAAAATTAGTTTTCTATGACCTTTACGACATTTTAGTCGAGTAAATTCAGATATGATTCTGTAATGCAGGTTTTCACCCACAATTCTTAAAATTTAAAATCTCATAACAGTCTTTTTCTATGTCCAAATACTTGTTTTTGATACGTGTGTGACATATAACATTATCGAAGGAATTGTTGGTGAATATAGGCATAAGTAACTTCTAGTTCGGCATGGTACTTACACCTTTTTAGGGTTCCGTAGTAAACTACAAGGAACCTTTATAGTTTCGCCATGTCCGTCTGTTCACGGTCTAGCGCCTAGACGCTTAATGCTAGAAAGCTGTAATTAGGTATATACACATATTAACAATGCTAACAAAGTGCTGGAACAAAATTTTGAAAAATATTTTTTTTCGGGGTGCCTTTCCTACATGTAAATTGAAAAGGATTTTTTTATCGTTATAGGTCTCTTCAAAACATTGAGGGTGTGAAAAGTTCATTTTTCGATACAATGATCCGTTTCGGAATTATTTACATTTATCGTGTCAGTTTTCGTTTTGCGCGGTGGTCCCCCTCCCTCTATCTACGAAAGTCTTATATGTTTAGAAATTTGAAAAAAAAACATGGTAGTAGTCGATATGCTGAACCTTCAACGATACTAGTTAACCGAGTAATAGCCGACGAACTTATAAAATGAAATTTCTTTGATGAAAACTTACAAATGTGATAGAATTTGATAATGGACTCAACTGAAGGCAAGCAAAGCACGGCAAATACGGAACCCTTCATTGTGCGTGGCCCGATACGTACTTGCCCGGTTTTTTATACACTGGGTTCGAAGGGATTGCGTGTTCGAAGTGAGACTTCCTTACCATCAATTAGTAAGTAACGTGATTGAAATGCCATATACGTAAACTCTGGGCGAGGCATTCCTTACGACCGGTTCCTAACTCGTCTTGAATGAAGCCGAAGGGAGTTAGGACCGTATATGAAATCATTGAATTTTATAAGTATAAATTGTTGGTTTATGATCTATGTAAAAGTAATAACTTCAGTTAAGTACTTTTGGTTTTTGGATTTTTTTATTAGCAAAACCCATAACGATTAATTTTTAAGATGTCTGTGTTTTTTTTTTGGATTTCATAGTCATAAGGAAGAATTACTTGTATGTTTTTTTTTCTTTTTATTAGATGATAGAATATTACAAAACCTAGCACTCTTCTAAGCTATAAACAATTATTGATGACTATGGTGTTGTACCGACGTAAAAACAACAGGCGTTTATTACAAATCACTTAGACACTCATAAAACTAAATGAACATGTTGGTATTAAATTAATATACTTTATATACAGCTCGTCACATCCATAAAAGAGCAATCCTTGAGGTTATTTTTCGTGTCTTCTTTATGGGTCAAGATAAATGAATAAAGTAGGTATACGTCACACTCGCCCACGTTTCAATCAACCATAAAATACCTAAAGTCACCTACACTGATTATGATTACTCTATTGAGCACGTGGTCTGGCAGCGTTTGCACTTTGCACAATACAAGAAACTGTAGTCATGTCACAATAAAATTAACCATAATTAGTAATAATTAACTTTTACGTTTAAAAAAGTTTGTGTAGGTCAGTTATGTGCATAATATTTGTGACAATGTTGCTGACTATAACCTGTTCTAAGCAGTCGGTATAACTACGTAGTACTATTTATTATTCTGTGGTAGGTATAACTAGCTTCTACACTTCAAGCGACCATCTTTATTATTACGACCACGTGAATCTATATTTAATTTATGTATAACATTAAGCATAACATTACTTAATTGATCTTTTTACATAAATTACATTTTTAAAAAGACTTCATCAAATATTTTATACTCTATTTTTTTCCAGTGACGAATGACCAATTACATACACCGTGGCAATCCAACGTCACCCAAGTCTTAAAGGACATGGCCTGGGGACCATAATGTCACGTGTCTAACTTGCTGTCGAGTCCGTAATTGATTTGAGCAATGTGCATCCCCCAAAGTAACATTACGAAGGGTTTATTCCAGAGCAAACGCTTAAACTAAAACATGAGATCTTTTTTTTTTGTCTTTCAATAATTTATATTGTCTTTAATTGCTCAGAACTTTACTCCCAATAATTATTCTAGCGTGCAAGTTACGCCATTTTGATTATTAGTTAATATTTTGATCATAATCCAACTTCAATTTAGGTATACATTCTGATTTTTAAAAATTAAAACAGCTTAGACCCCCTCGACTAAAAATATCTATCTACTTGAAATATTTTTTTCAATCAATCATTTATCTAAATACTTATAGATAAGACTACTGCTGATATTTTTTAGGTTGTTATCATTAAACCCACGTGTAGCTATCTGGCTATATCTTAACTGGTTGATAAAGCTGTTTATTTAATGGTTTAAGGGCGATTGCATGTTCTACAATTAATCGTTTGTGATAATTTAACTCCTGCCTGAAGCACACAACGGGGGGCAGCATATCGATAGTTTTAGAACTTAAAAGTGAATGAGTGAGTTCTCAAAAGTGAAACCCGCGCAACGTCGTTTGCGTGTATTCCGCTTTCCCATGGGAAATGAGCAAAATCCTTGTATGTTTTATACATATAAACCTTTCTCTTGAATCACTCTATCTATAAAAAAAACTGTATCAAAATGCGTTGCGTAGTTTTAAAGATATAAGCATACATAGAGAGGAACAGACAGACAGCGTTAAGCGACTTCATTTTATACTACACTAGCTAAACCCGCGCAACTTCGTCTGCGTGTATCCCGCTTTCCCGTGGGAATTTCGGAATGTATTATACCTAAAAACATACCTCTTGAATCACTCTATCTATTAAAAAAAACGCATCAGAATCCGTTGCGTAGTTTTAAAGATATAAGCATACAAAGGGACATAGGGACAGAGAAAGCGACTTTGTTTTATACTATGTAGTGATATGTAAATTAGAGAACTTGTCTTAACGAATATTCATTTATTAAAAAACTACCAAATCCTTCCCACCAAACTGCTATTTGGCAAAGACTTTAATAAACAATTTTGAAGTCACTTAGTGAGTGAAATAGTAATACTATTGTTTGGTATAAAAACCACAGTGCGTGCGTACTAGCCCTTAATAAATGAAATGTGTTTACCAGACATAAATTTTTCTTGCAATTATCGCAAAACATTATTGTTTGTGATAACGCTTTATTATCAAATGTTTTGTTGATAATAAGAGAGAAACTGGTCTCACGTACGCAACGTTTGCAATGTGCTCATCTGCTTGTTTTTTTATTTGTTTTTTTTATTTTTTATTAATTGATAAGATAAGGGTGTACTAACACCCTTTTCTAAAACACCGGACTGTTGCGGGAGCGTAGGGCTCTCACCGCCAAGCTCATCTGCTTGCATTATGCACAAACATTTTATATCAGATCGCCTACGAGCAGGCCAAAGTCAAGACTGGAGTTGAAGAGATCTTCGTACTCGATGGGCCGCCAATATCGCCATGATCGAAATAGATCGAGAAATATGACAGAAGAATCTGTCAGGAAAGATCTATCAATTTCTAAGATCTAAACGTTTTTATCAACAATTCCTAAAATTTTAAAGTTTTAACAACTAACAGCTTTCTCGTCCAAGTCCTTGTTTTTGGTAAGTATATGACATATAACCTTTTGAACGGTTGGTGTCTATATTTGTTTAGTGTCTGTTTACTACTTTACCATCGTTACCTACTAAATTAACTAAATAACCATTGTCATTACAGCATTTTATACGAACAAGCATAGGGCCCGCCTGATGGAAAGCAGATAAAATTATCGATTTTTATAAACCGTACTTGGTGAAAACAAGCATTCAGTTTTTTAAAACAATCGTGTTAAATTCGTGTTGCGTCATTCTTTCGAAAAGTTATTAAACTTTTGGTCAAGCTGTAATAACAAGCATACTCGCAATTTGGCCATAGGGCAGCTGCAATAATTCGGGAAAGTGCACTTTTGGTTGCGACGGGAAGCGGAAACCAGCTGTGCAACGAAGCGCAGTTAATGCATGCCACCGCCGAAATTGCATTTTTAGGGCTCCGCCAATTTGGGAGGTATCCAGCCCAAATTGTGGTTAAGGGGTATACATTGACTAAACTTTTATGGTACATTTTTTGTTGGTGTTTATTTCTGTTACTTAGTTGTTGACAACACTAGACTTCAATATTATCATTAAAATGTGATAAATAATAAAATGACAGAAATAAATGATTATTTTTCAATCGTAACGAAAATTACTACGGAACCCTAAAAAAGCAATGAATATTCCTTATATTGGGATATTTTTTGCTTTAATTTTTATTTTAAGCAATCGTAATAATGTTTGTTTATTAACATAAAATAATAATGGTTTTTATAAACAATCTTCCTTATTTACGTTTAATTATCGAATGTAACACTTTTGATAGTTTATTGTATTTAATTTTGTTATTGTCGCTTAGCGCAAATTTTTCCTATAACATGATAAGTTAATTGTTTAAATATTCAATATACAGACATTTATTGTGTATTCTAGACCTATCTAACTGCTATTGTTCGTACGAAGCCATAACACATTAAGCACACTGTGAAATGTGAAAATGAATAAATGAAAAATCTTTATTCATAGCTTTAAATTAAAATTAAATGCCAATAGATTTAATTACAATACAGTGTAGGGATGAAGTGTCCTTTTAAGTAAAACAATTGTGTTAGGAGACCCCGGTCTCCTTCTTAATGTAAATAAGTAAACATGTTGCACTATACCTACGTTCAGTTGCAGTCAGTATTGTGGTTATAACAAATATTGCAATAAAAAGTAGGTATTATAAATTATGGTCGCATTCACCCTCTTAACATATTGGATGGACAAAAACCGTAATGTCAGTTGTTTTGAAACGAAAATGGTAACTCGAAGCTTTGTTTTCACGGAAACGAAACTATACTGTACACCTGTTACTGATAAACTGCTTAGTACGAGTACCATGTTGCTTATTCTTCAATATAAAACCATAATAAATACCCACAAAAACAAATTATATTCATTAAAGGTGTTTGTGAAGTTTTTTTTCATTTCTCGGTACTGGCATAGTGACTATTTATCATCTGTGGTAGGTCCCTATTAAAAATTGACAAATGACTGTTTTACCCGTGTACCAAATTTTAGTTTTTTTATTCTTAAAATAGCGTTTTTTAAGAGACACGTATAGGCACTTGACCAGAGTCCTATTTAAATTTGACTAACCGACAATTTTTACCCGTGTACCAAATTTCAACCCTTTCATTTTTTTTTCTCTAAAAACACAACATAAAATTTTGTATGATCTTGCCAGACTGTCACTAGTTTATCGGCAGCAGTTTAGTTTTTGTGTGACAGAGTAACAAACATCTATACTTACAAACTTACGCATTTGTATAGCAAGGATTATGATAATTTACGGTTGATTAGTCACTATATTGATATGAGTGACATAAAATATTCATATAAAAACTAAGATATAAAAAACGCATTAAGACTAGATAGTTTCTATTGTAATAGGCTAAGCTAGATCAGATACTAGGCGCTCTAAGTAAAAAAATAGTCGTGCGCAGTTTTTCGCCAAGGCTAACACGCAGTTTGTCAAACTTTAAAATCAGGAAGTGAATGGATGAATTTTTCCATATCTGATTTAGGTTCAAATACGTAAACAGTTAGTTGTATTATTGACCATAATGACAAACAATAAAAAAAAACCTTAGTTATTTTCATTTTAATATCCATATTAAATCTCAAGCATTACACAACAATTACTGCGGATTTTCTCTTTGTGGATAGATTTATTATTTATCCTAAGTATAATATTTTAAAATGAGATAAAATTTCTCAAGCTATCTTTTTTTAAGGTTCCGTAGACTACAAGGAACCCTTATAGTTTCGCAATTTATATTTTAGAATATATGATTTATATTTTAGAATATATGATTTATATCTTAGAACTATAATTTGGTATGTGTAGTATGTATGTTAGTATGTATCACATTTTAACAAACAATGCTAACAAAGTGCTGGAACAAAAATTTTTTTTTTTTTGGTGCCTCCCCTACATGTAAAGTGTGTCGTTAGATAGATCTCTTAAAAACATTGAGGGTGTGAAAAGATCATTTTTCGATACAATGATCTCTTTCGGAAATATTTACATTTATCGTGTCAATTTTCGTTTTGCACGGTTGTACCCTCCTCTATCTCCGTGTGTTAAGAAATAAAAAAAAAAACATAGTAGCAGTTCATATGCTGAACCTTCAATTAAAACTATTACGATTAAGTAGGCTCTACTAGTTACGGAGCAATAGCCGACGAATGGATGTATGGATGTTTGTTTTCTTTCACGCAAAAACTACTGAACGGATTTTAATGAAATTTGGTAGACTTATAACCTGGAATAACACATTTATTTATTCATTTTAATCCCGAAATTCCCACAGGAACGGGAATTATAGGACTACTATGTAAAAATAAATTCATGCAAACGAACTTGCACTAGTAATTTAATAAGTTAAGAAACTATGTAACATTTTTTGTCTGTTGTGTTACCTTAATAAATAAACTTTTGATAGGTAAACATTAGTTTATCTATCAAAAATTCTCTCTTTCTGTGTATTGCAACACAAGGAAGTATTATGAACACAGAAAACTATACAAACACTTTGTTTGTCCTTTAAAATGTATTTCTGCAACTATCTAACCGATAATCTGTTGCTTATTAAAATTGAATTGAAATCAATAGTGTTTGATGAAGATATATCAGCAGTATCTGTACTAATGGCTGTCTGATTACGATTAATTACTACAGTAACTATTAAGGCATTAAACTCAGATGTGACTCACACATCGACTAACAATATTATTATGTAAACAATTTACAATAGGACTGTTTTTGCTCATATTCTATGTCAGTCATACATTGTACCCTGTACCTATATAAAAACATGAAGATTTTATTTAATAATACCTTTTTCGATTTTAGAACATTGTTTTTTTATTATTTTAAAACAAATAGTTAAAAAGATGACATGAAAAAGATTCTATTTGTTTACACCATTTTCGACTTTTTTCTTATGTTTTTTACATTTGATATGCCAATTTTAGAGGACGATATTAAACTAAACTTTATTACGACCCATATTTTTATTTTATGGAGCCAAGACAACAAAACGCGAAAGAAATCATTGGCAAAGACTACAACAGCACTAAACTGGAAAATAGACTCAGCGAGACGTTTATTTACAACATATTAATGTAAAATAAATTGTTGTTAGTGGAAAAAGGATTGGTCGATATAGGTAGAAGCTTATCTAAATTCAATAGGCTGGCGGGCCGGTTTGACGGGTCCATAACTTTGAGCCGAGTCTGGGCGCGCGGCTAGTATACAACCCACCTCTGGCTAATTATAACCGCCTGGTACAAAATGTCCAATTAATAAGCAACTAATAAATATGTTGATTTTTTTACGTTTTGTGGTCTGTTTGTAATCGAAAAGGTAGACAGTGCAAAGTGCAACAAAGAATCGGTTCTCGTTTTAGATATCTACGTGTACGACCTGTAAAAAAAACCCTATTTTTAGCTTATTCACACATAAATCCTACCGATAGTAAGTACTTAGGTAAATTACAATATCTATTCAATAAAATCACAAAAATCTTTTCGCTTCCAAATAAAATTTTAAATGTTTTTTATCTGTAGTAAGTAAGTAGGTAGGTCCTTTTTTAAACAAATTCGATTTTTGTGTTCTGTCTTTCTGATATCAGCTATCTCTTAAACTAAACCACAACGGATTTTAATAAATTTATACCGGTCTCTCCCTCCTACCTGATTTTTTATTTTTTTTCGAAATCCCAATAGGAACGGAAAGAACGGGTTTGCGCGGGTAACATTGCACAGACATGCCTCATATTTTTAAAAAATGTAAAATAAATTGTACAATAATGTGTAAAAATTCGTAATTTCAGGTTATAATAATTTATTTAGTAATGAAAGAAGGTAGGTTGCGCACGGCTGCAATATTTTAAAATAAATCGCAAAATACAGATTGTCTACAATAAAAACAGTCAATGTATGTACTTACATTACATTGAGCTCGATTTTGATTACACTAATTAATTATAAAAAACCATAAAATAATAAAGATTACACTTTGTTATGCACACAACGACAAAATTATTAACGGCCAACTGATACCGGCCGGCGAATGGAGACATCAGACATGTCAACACATGTTTTTTTTCTTGTCTAGCTAGTGTTGCCGCATTGCATAATAATTATTAAAATGACAAATAAAGTATGATTGAATCATCGACATAGTGTACATTGATGGATGTGATGTGTGAATGATAAAGAAACGAATACATTCAAAAAGTTTGACAAACTTTTAAATTGTAAAGAAAAGTTTTTTTGCAAATAAAAATGCATGCTAATGCAAATGTAAAAAAATCTAAATATCTCACCTGATTCTGTCAGATACAATCTCAGGCTTAGAATTTCTCTTTGCTGGTGTGACGGCATGTGTCGGAGCATGGGTCGGGCTTGCGGAGGGCTCTGACGGTGCGGACGGCGGGGAACAGGAACCCGAGCTGGATAGACTGAAGGCTCTGGTGCGGCCGTCGGCAACTGCCGGAGTACGGCCAGACCTTGCGCGTCGGCGACGCTTTTTCTCCTCTTCAGCCCTAACAACAGCCCCTGGGGGTGCCCAGTCAAGATCCTTCTTTAAATGCCCTCTTCCGCATCTACAACCGCAAGCTTTGAATGCCAAATCGTATCCCTTCTTTGTCCATAGATTCTGGTGGCGCTGCCGCTCTGACCATGAACGTGCCCGCCCGCAGGACTTCAGATAAGCGAGCACACCTCCCTCCCATTGCTCGAAGCACTCTCTGTGCATGTACCGGCCTGAAGCGCACGTGTCGTTGTTGCATAGTACTCGGACTGCATCCTCGATGCGTACCGGCTCCCGGGGGCGAAGGCACTCGCCGGGAACACAGCAGCCGCGAGTGTCCTCCGCCTCGCGCTCGCCGGTCGCGCCTTGCCGGCGCGGTGCCATGCCGCGATCGACTTGCCAACGAAATCGAAAATACTGGAGCGCGTCACGCGAGGGACATGCTTGCCGTAGCGCGCGCGGCCGACTAATAACCGCGAGTGAACGAAAGCGAAATTTCAAGAGCGCAGCGCGTCGCCGCGCCGCCGCCGCCGCGCCACCCGCTTGCAAGCGGGGCTGACCTTGCGGCGCGCGGGGGAGCGGGGGTGCAGCGAGGGGCGGGGCGTTGCGCCCGACAACTCGGGCCAGGCGGTGGGGAGAAAGTGCCTAGCAAATTTTCACTTTCGCGCGGAAGCGGGGGCGGTAGCGGCAGCGGTGGCAACATCTTCGGTTGCCGAGGTCTGGCTGCAGTTGACCTTTGTCAAGTCCAATTTATCCTCAGACTGCCGCTCCATGTTGTTTCGCTCATTCATTATCAGAGTGTCCGATCTGTCAAGTGACACTCAACTTGTCTCTTTAATGAAGATCTCAAATTATGGAAGGACATGATTATGATGTTCTTTTTCATAAAACCTTTTCTTAATACCTATGTAGGTACCTACTTATTGAGATATCAGACTGATGATAAAGATTCAAACACAAACAAATAGTTACGAAATTAAATATTTAAAAAAAAAACTAAAATACAATAATCGCCTGATAATATAGAAAAAATAAGTAGTTTAATGTGATTAGCAGATAATTGCTGAGCTTAAATTAAACCGTAAACTGAAAGATAACATCGACAAATAACTAGATAATTTTATCTAGAAGTAAGTAGATTCGTTATAACCGTACCGGCACTGAATTATTAGATCTAGTCTATGAATCAAATACAACAATGACTAATTTATAATCTTATATATTAACTATGTAATACGTGACAAGTATCAAGTATGTAAGTGAATTATATATAACGCTACGTGAATATTATCACATCTACATATATATTTTTAATAGCTCTACATACGATACGGCCTACAATTTGTAGGCCGTATCGTATCTACAATCAATGATGGTGTAACATAGAAGCTCATTGCCTACAACGAACAGCAAGGCTACTCTTGGATGGAACCAATCTTGAGCGAAGGTGTATGTAACATAGAAGTTCATTGCCTACAACGAACAGCCAGGTTACTCTTAGAACCAATCTTGAGCGATGGTGTAACATAGAAGCTCATTGCCTACAACGAACAGCAAGGCTACTCTTGGATGGAACCAATCTTGAGCAAAGGTGTATGTAACATAGAAGTTCATTGCCTACAACGAACAGCCAGGTTACTCTTAGAACCAATCTTGAGCGATGGTGTAACATAGAAGCTCATTGCCTACAACGAACAGCAAGGCTATTCTTGGAATCAATCTTGAGCGATGGTGTAACATAGAAGCTCATTGCCTACAACGAACAGCAAAGCTACTCTTAGAACCAATCTTGAGCGATGGTGTAACACAGAAGCTCATTGCCTACAACGAACAGTAACGCTACTCTTGGAATCAATCTTGAGCGATTGGTATTCGTTTAGATAATTTTGAGAGACTATATACTACCTTAAATAAATCCGTGCAGAGTAACCTAGCAGGGCAGTAAGCAGTAACTGTTCGACACAAAAGTTACTGCTTTTGATATTCGTTGCGAATGTCGACACGACATAGGTATCCCACAACTGGGCAAAAGCCTCTCCTCTCCTTCCTTTTTTCCGCATATTCCTATAACTATCTATCCAGGGCTCCCACCTGCCACACTCTAGAATTCTAGATCCTTAACGAACTACAAGTTTTAGGGTCGGTTTTACTACTCCCAAATACCTATTCGTCAAATAAACGATAGTTCTTTGACAGTTCTAGTCTAGTGGTAGTTAAAAATGGTATTGTAAGTGGTTTTAGAAAATAAATCCCAGAAATCTGATTGATTTTTACGATTTTCGACAATTAATTCGACATATAAACTTAAGACCCTTACCAGTGTTTGTGGGTTTCATAATCTGGTGCATCGAAGGGCATGTTAAGACATCGGTCCCGGCTGTTGTCGTTTGATGAGCCAAGTCAGTTCAGGAGCTTTGACTTCTGCCAACCCGCATTATAGTAGCGTGGCAGAGTACGCTCTAATCCCCATAGATTAAAAGTAGTTTTAAAGCAGTGCGCACATTTGAAGTTTTTTTTTATACCATCATTAAGGTGGCAAACAAGCATACGGCTCGCCTGATGGTAAGCATCACTGAAGCCTATAGACGCTTGCAATACCGGGCGTATCACTCACGCGTTGCCAACCCTGAATGGGAGTGAAGCTCTTGAGACCTTACTCACCGTAGGAACACGACATGGCATCGGTCTCGCCAATGCTGTTTTGCTACGTTCTTCTGAGGTGACTAAGGTGGAGGTCCTTCCCCAGACGGGCTGCTCCGATTTGAGCTGACTATCCGCTGTGCCCTACCTCTCTTAAATTCCTTTCCTTTAATTGATTTTCGTAAAATTGGTACCTATCATTAAATTTTCGTAAAATTGGTATCATTAAATACTATAAAGGAGAAAAAAACATTGTTCCTAAGGAAATGATCATAATCATAGTTAACAAAGCGAAACCTTTAAAAAGTAATGCGTAGTTTAATTGTCCCATACCTCATGAGAACCAAAAGAGGTATTCATTCAAGGAATGTATTCTTATACCGCACGTGTGTCAATAGGGGATACGTATAGGGTTGCCAACTTGCCACCCATCTATACTATAATATTAAGTATAATAAAAAGAAAATATTTTGAAATAAATAACTGCCTACTGAACCGATTTCAAAAATTCTTTCACCGTTGGGAACTGTACATTCCCCCCATGTAAAATAGACTAAATTATATTTTTTTAAAATGAGATTCTTAGTAAATCCCGTGCAAAGCTGGGACGGGGCGCAAGTACCATAGGTCATACCATACGACGACCTCCGTGGCGTAATGGTTACCACGCCAGACCGCCACCCAGGAGGTCCCGGGTTCGATCCCCGGTCGGGTCATGATGAAAAACGAACTTTTTCTGATTGGCCTCGGGTCTTGGATGTTTATCTATATTTGTTATAAAAATATAATATCGTTGAGTTAGTATCCCATAACACAAGTTTCGAACTTACTTTGGGGCTAGCTCAATCTGTATGAATTGTCCCTATATATTTATTTATTTATTTATATATAGTCGATCACGATCGACTAGTTGGCCGGCCACCCCTGTTATAGAGTATAATGTATAAATATTACACTAAGTATTTTTTTTTGTTATTACCACTTATTACTATAATAATATACTATTGAGATCCCACTGCCGGGAAAAAACCTCTCTTTTACGATTCATAAGATGTCGTTTGCCAGTTCAGCGCAATCTCCGCAAAAGGCAGACAAGTCGTCCGACCACCGCATCCTTGGCTTACCCATTTATTTTATGGTACATAAAATGCTATTTTTCTTCAATATCAAAAAGATCACATTCCTATAAATTAGTAATTATGTTAAAACCTTGATGGCGAAAATGCAGACGAAAATGCAGAGTAATGAAAATACAAATGGAAAAATAAAATAACGTAATGATTAATACACACAAATCTTTTTTCTTTACCCATACGTACTCATACTATATTTTTGCAATTTTTCAAATACTATTTCAATTTAAACACATGTATTATTTTTTTCTTTTTCCAAAAGTACTATATTCTTGCAATTTGTAAAAAAAAGTGGCAATTGGTAACCCTAAATAGCAATGAAAGGCAGCGATAACTAAATCGCCTTTCCACAACCGGTCCAAGGATAGAGGGCTTGTCCTCGGAGGGAACGAAGAAATAGTTTGAACAACGTGTGACCCAATTTTGTTCCGAGCCAGGTGATAGGTGCATTTCATTAGGGGAACTCAAAGGAACACGTGTTACGCACAGTCGAATTATATCGAACGATGTTAGATATAGGAAAATTACGCGTAATACACGAATTGACCCCTATTTCTATTGCTGTTGGAGTGAAATTATTTCTGATATGTTTCGTTTGAATACAATCTTTATTTTGCAATAAAACTGCGTTTCAAACAAGTTCCAGTGATGTTATTATGTTCCCTTTGTATGTAAGGTCCATCTGTGACCTCTCTATGGCCATTCAATATTTTTGTATATTATTATTCGAATGCATTAAATGTGAATTCAGTTTCATGGTTAATGAACGAAAGAATATAAAATAGGGGAAAAAAATGGTTCTTTTTATCATTTTATTATAAAACCAAATTCTTTGAATTTTAAATTAAATCTTGCTTCTGAAGTATTGGTTATAAGAGACGATTCGAAAGGCTTGTGACATGCAACAGTAAATAAATAAAAAAATAATTTGGCTTTAAAATATATGGTACACCTAGTTAAGCCACCGTCCATTATAAGGCGCAAGCAAGAAACAGCGCGCCTGACTACAGTCCGGTGTCTCAGAAGAGGGTGTTAGTACACCCAAACTGAAATTTTCAATTAATAAAAAATAAAAAAAATAAAAAGCGCGCCTGATGCATACCCAATGGCGCACCCGATGGCGAGCAATCGTCCTACTACGCACTGTCGACGCACGAATACCGACCAATTCCAACCAATTGACGTCGCGTCTAGCGCCTTGACGCCATTCGTTTGTTCTTTCATGCAAAATGTAGGAAAGCGACGTGGTGCAAAACAGAAGAGGTGTGCTGATGGCATGCCACATGGTGCGCCGCGCCCTCGCCATTTATGTCTGGCTTGCGCCTAAAGCTTATGGTTGCGACCATAAACCTGCTTCGTGCACAGTGTAAGGTGGGTACGATAAGTTTGGTTGCATTGCTGACTATTTTGCATAAAGCCTTGTGCCTGCACGGAATTTTATTAAGCATTAAGTTAATATTTTATTGACCTAATTTAAAAGTGTTTTCCTAGCTCCAATGTTATAGTTTTTCATTAAGACATACATTTATTGTCAAAGTTTTATTAATAGACAATACTTAATTCCGGTATTCAAACTTATTAAAATTGGTCAGACATCATCGAGATATACTTAAATCTCTTATCTAACTAATGATAGTACTTGTATCTCGATGTCAATGTCAGACATTGAATTTTATATTGTTCATATTATGTTCTAAATACGCAATAAAACCAAAATTATGCGAAAATTGGTGTTCGCGTCGCGTCGCCGCGATAACGCGAACGATACAATACAGTGAAGCTTACACTTGACTCTACTAACACGTCATTAAGGCTTTACATCTTTTGTGTACACTTCGTAGGTTAAGGGTCTCTACGTTCTCTCGTCTTTTATCTAGTAGACTCTTTGGCCTATATAACCTTAGTTTCATGTCCAGTGAAGTGTGAAATGTTTACAGGGTTTATGTGTAAGAAAAAGGTTTAAAATTATATGGTTCATTAACTCTCTCATTTAATCAAAAATACGAATATACCTAATATGATATTCTAAAATATTAGCTAATATAAGATAATAATAGACAAAAAGAATATACTTCAAACAGATAGTATGTATGTGAGTTCTTTTTCAGTTAAGTCAGTCCAACACATAATGACTCTACCACCCTATTTATGGTATTTTTTAATTTCTACGTAGATAATCTATTTATAGCTTCGGTCAACCTTTAGCCATACAGTATACCCACATTCCATTCTACATTTTTGTTGGTAGAATACCTTGTAATGGTTACCGAGAATAAATTGGAATTTAATTTTGATAATACATTAATGAATAAAAAAGGACCGCAAAAAAATGTTTTTGTCCTGCTCGTAAATATTATACTCTCGTCCATACTGGTCACAAAGATTAGTGAAATGTAATTTAAAAAAAATGCAAAAAAGTAAAAAACTACTTCTATTGTTATTTTATTGTGCTTACTGGCCACAAAGTATACTAGCGAAAAAAAATAATGTTTTTTTTTTACTACTTATATATCAATATTAATGGCCAGTAGGTATGTACGCACAGTATAGGTTGGTCGATATTATGATTTATTTGTTTTATAATAAACAGTATCAAATTAAACAGAAGGAATATAAAATTTGTGTCCTTATATAAAAGTGGCTTTACAACACTTAAATATAGTAATAAAGTTTGTAACTTCAAGTAACTTGTACATACCATTAAGTCCAAGAATAACTTGGAATTAAAATTATTTATCTGTATTAACAGAGATCAGGCCAAGCTGTTTTTAGTTTAAGTCTAGGTGGAGTTGTGTATTTAATAAAATATAACTAGCATATTATAAATGATACCGTAGAAACAACAGTGGAAGGTTTTTCATCATCACCTCAGCCACAAGAAGTCCTCTACATAGGCCTCCCCCAAACGCCTCCAATGCAACCTGCTGGCAGCGGCCTGCATCCAGCAGCTTCCTGCGACTTTTCTTTAGGTCGTCTGACCACCTTGTAGGTGGGCGTCCTACGCTGCGCTTTCCGGTACGTGGTCGCCATTCCAGAACCCTCTTGCCCCAACGGCCGTCGGTTCTGCGCGGCATGTGCCCTGGCCACTGCCACTTCAGCTTGCTAATAATCCGTTTGGCTATGTCGGTTATTTTGGTTCTGCTACGGATCTCCTCATTTCTGATTCGATCTCGTAGAGAAACCCCGAGCATAGCTCTCTCCATGGCTCGCTGAGTGACCTCGAGCCTTCTTATGAGGCCAATAGTGAACGACCACGTCTCGGATCCATATGTCATCACTGGTAACACACATTGCTCGAAGGTTTTTCGTTTTAGGCACGAGGAATTTTGGACGAGAAGACATGCCGTAATTTCCCGAAAGCTGCCCAGCCGAGTCGGATTCGTCGATTGACCTCTTTCTCGAAGTTAGACCTACCTAATTGGATGGTTTGTCCAAGGTTACATACTCGTCAACAACTTCGAGGATCGAGCTCCCAACGAGACTGGGGCAGGCGCGACATGGACATTCGACAAGGACTTCGTGGAGAGAGCTTTTTATTAAGATTATTTTTTTTTTTATACATAACTCTGTAAGAAAGAACCAGTACAGTCAGGAGCACGTTGAGCTTTACACTTGCAGTGCAATTTTGGCTCTTATGACAAAGCACTTAAGAATGGTACAAAGTCCAATATGTAAAGATCGACCTGCTCTTGACTGTACCTCATCACACCTATTTTGAAGAACCACATGCTGTAGCTGATAATGTATGTGAAGCTGTATACCGCTACCGCGTGACATGAAAACACATAATTGCAAATAATAAAAGTGTCAAAACAAAAGGAATCTAACTTTTTGCAAGTTAAACTTAATTACGCACTCGCGTTGTAAAATTTTACATATAGTCCCCCATTTCCTTTGGGGCAGCCATGCGAGTTCTACAAAAAATACAACTACATTGGTCAAGTATGCAGACGGTATGTTATTCCATCGCATTTAGGGGTTCCGCATATTTTTATTTCTTTGTTCACATTGTCATGTTTGGGTACAGCGTAAAACGCTTTTCGCTGTACAAAATTGGGTTTTAATTTCAACGTAGATTTTTTTTAATTACTCACATTACTATAGCAATGAATTAGTATACCTACTAAAGTCATTGTTTAGCAGGAAAAAGTATAAAAAATATATCTTTTGATGCCTGTTGTTCATAGATAACAATCGTTGTACAGTCGTTAAGTCAGTTACGGTAACTTGTATGAAAAAACTGACACCAGCCAAACTGTAGTTAACACAAAATTGTCTTTCTTCTGTTACACAAAAACAATGAAAAACAAACAATTTTTAATCCAACTGTCCACGTCTTGTAGACTCACTCGCGTGGAAATGTAGTTAAGTTAACGTAACATCATGAGATGTTACATGTTGAACTTTTTGCACGAAGATGTCTAGCCATGGACAGACATGCTTGATTGATAAGTTTATATACGGGAATAACACGGGATAAAGTACTTTTTATCCCAGAACGGCCAGCTAGTTATATGCTATGTCTCCATCAACGAGCTTTCAATTTTATTTTCATGCTCATTTTGCAATTAAACGGTCAGTTCGTCTTGTTAAGTGTCTGTTCCACAAGACGCAACTACTTTTAGGGCCTGCGGGACTGGATGCACTATCGTTTATTTATCAGACATGTATTATAGGAAAACCTAAGATGAAGAAGATAGAGCACTGGGCATAAAAATAAATAAATATTTTTAGGCCAATTTCTGTCTGTGCTAAATAATAAACAATCTGCCAGTTGCAGAAACTAATTTTAATTTTGTAATTTTTTTTCTTATTTATTTTGACAGTGTCTGCCATAATTTAATGCATCATTAACTTAAAAATATTTTTGATCAACCGACCCAATGGTCTACTTTCTTCAGTAAGATAGTAGAAACAGGATGTAGTTTCTTTTTAACTTCCTTAAATTTTTACATAACTTGAAATACCGGTTTTACTTAACACTGAACCCTAATACTCCCTTTTTATTTGACCCACATCTAAGGGATAATTGTTGAAGAATAAATTATTTAATTATTACTTTTATAGGTCACCGCATAATGTTAGCAGGTGCACGGTCAGATGCACCTGCCCGAGGGGCTGTTCAAGGTCCCGGTCCCGGCAAATGCAGTTTTTTTGTTTTATTATTTGTAATAAACGTTATATAATATCAGCGTGCACATTTTATAGAAATACTCTGAAATACACATGGCGTTGCTTGGGAGGTCTCAGTGTCCTGATGATGCTTTGTCTATATTTTAGATAATTTCGTCATCATATCGTTTCACATCCAACAAAACAGACAGTATAGTGTATGCATATAAAAATATTGTCATTAGCGAGAAAAATTTGATCAATTGGTGAATAGTTAAAATAGTTATTTTCAGGCGTTGTGTTTGGTGGATTTTGTCTCGATCATCGCTCAGCTTCCTCGCACATTTGTGGTCGAAATGAAAGCTTTGCTGGGAAATCTATACGATGCAGGACAGCTGCTAGGAGTTCATTTTTCTTGTGTGTAGTTCTTACAAGCTAGTTTCTAGAAAAATAATACACTGCTACTATATTTTATAAGTTCTAGGTAAACCCGCACATTTGTCTATAAGCAATTTTTTTGAAATGTCCGTTATTTTGGTATTTACATTTTTAAACTTACGTAGGAAATATTATGGTCTATTGGTCGGTACCTAGACAACTGGCCTAATTCAGAAATTACTTTGAGAATAATTCTGAATCAGACAGCCTGTTACTGTTTGTCACCTTAGTCACCGATTAATAAATAGTTACTAGTGGTAGTTATAAAAGAGATACCTAAGGTAAATTTCAAGGTTTTCTACATTCTGTAAACCTCTCAAAATGTAATATTCCCATAAGAAAGAAGCTACCCCTATTATCACAAATACTACAAGCTTAATTTACAAAATAACACAACTTAATTCAGTAAATTACGAGAATAAATTCTTTTCACAAGCACTTAAAGAACTTATTGCTGACACAAGTATTGTGAGCATCATAAACATATCAAGTTCATATAG
Source organism: Endotricha flammealis (assembly GCA_905163395.2). NCBI lineage: Eukaryota > Metazoa > Arthropoda > Insecta > Lepidoptera > Pyralidae > Endotricha > Endotricha flammealis. The sequence goes on from LR990865.1 coordinate 5,542,372, forward strand.
GTATCCCGAGAAACCAGTGGACCTTGATCTCTCAAAGGGACCCTCGTCGTAAGCTAACCTTGGGTTATTTTTAACCGAGCCTGCATTCGAATCCAGTCGGACAACTCTTCCGAGTATTACATAATGCGAAATTAAAGTTTTCTTTTTGTACGTCTTTATGACCTAAGGTCTTAATGCAATATTTTATACCCTGAACGCTTTTCTACAATTAAAAAATTGTAAAGATCTGATTAAAGCTGATGATATGATAAAATCTATGTGCACTTAAACAGAAGATTCTGTAAAAACTATACTTGCTAGTAACTTGAAATAGAAAACTAAACAAAAGTAAAATTAAATTTGTTTAGCCAATCTCACGTAGACCTCACATATCATACACACATAAATACTTACTGAAAATTTGAATCACTCTTTCCTTGACAAAAAACATTTATATTGGTAATAACAACAAAACATTAACTGCCGTTAGTAATTTTCATTTCTAATAATGATTATTCATTTTCCTAGAGTTCATGCGTAGCGGTAATTTGTGGTGGATACAGGTGAGTGGTCAATCGTCGAAACATTTTCTTATAAATAAACTAACCCCGTCAAACAAGGTAAATTAAAACAGAAAAATGTTCTGAGTATCACCTAAAAAAGTTTTAAAATTGTCACGTATAGGAAAAATCCTTATTCGAAACGAAATCTAAGAGGAAGCAGTAGCATTAACAACTGTAATAAAAATTGTAGCGACTTGCCTAAATATGTGGTAGACAGGGTGTAAGCGACAGGCAATCCGCGGCTACCATAGCGCAAACTATAAATAGTACAGAAAGCTTTTAACGTCGAAATTGTGCGACAGGATCTCGTGCCATGAAAACCGTGTGGCCATGTCATTTTGCTTTTAAACGCTTTGTTTTGGCTCGCACGTATTTTATTCCTTTTCTGTGAATCGTAAAAGGAAGAGGCAATGAAGGGTTGCCGGTTTGTATAGTGTAGGATTATTTATGGCCCGGAATAATGGCCTTCGAGATGAAACAGCTGCGAAATTTTCCGAAAATTTGATGGGTTTTCGTTTTGCTCGATTTTTTCTCTTATCTTTATAGTGTGGTAAATACAGCTCAATGGTAATGCGTCTTTGTGCGAGCCCCATTATTACGGTAGGATGCGTTTACTGCTTTTATACCTCTACATTCCACTGCCAAAAGAAGTTGAAGGGTAGTCGTCTCTAATTTACTCGACCGACTATTGCAATGGTGACGATTACTGTCCATATTAACAAATTTGGGTAGTGGAATTTTGAAAGCAGTGGCTTTATGTTAAACTTTGTATTCAACTAAAACTAAATCATTGATATTAGGTTGAAATGAATGCATTTTGTTATTTTTTACTGATTTAGATAAAGATGACTGATTTACTCAAACAAACAAACAAAAAGTTACCATTAAGTTAAATGGGTGGAAAAGCTATCATAATAATCAAATTAAGCACATTTTAAGATATAAATATCTTTATTTTCTTACAAGATATACTGTTAGTCTTCTCAGTGTTACTTCCTTCGTAAACATTATTGTATGGGCGTCCGGAGAATTCTAGCTATCTGACAGAGAAAGAATTTTCAAAGTTCATTCAGAAATTCCGTAGATAGCACCAACAAACTCATAAACTACCACTTTATTATGTTAATATCTATTCTTTTTCATAGCATTGTTTTGTGAAGAAATTGGAAACTTTATAAACATACCTACTTTGTAAATACCAGCCAATACCTGTTTGACTTGTTCTACTCTGTGGTAGCCATTTTGTTCGTTTTGCGAGAAAACTGGAGGTACAGGTATATTTTTTTTGTTTTAATCATTTACTAAATGTCCGATATGGATCTCCAAATCAGGCTTTATTGTATGATAAAAAATGTTTACGTATTTTTTGGGTCGATATGTGTAAACTTTATAACTTGGTCAAAATTCAACTGCTCGTTTAACAAAATGTTAATTTTATTGCACATGTTTATTATTGTTAAATTCGATACCAACTCTGTCTGATGTCTGTCTACTACGATTTCGATTTTAAATTATAATATAGTTGCTGGATTAGCATGAGAAAAAGAGTGTTTCGAAAGACTTTGAAATAGTTCTTTTAACTACGTCCTTCGAAGTTTTCACCTCACATTTGAAATCTTTCTTCAATAGTTTTTTATTGCATATGTATTGTTATAATTTTATATGTGTTTGTTCATAATTTAGTGACTTTGTTTTGCTGTTTTTGTCAACATCTTCAACAGCCTTCTTCTAACATTGAACATATTGAAAAGAGAACCTAGACCTACCAGAATTTTGGTCAATACGTTTATTTTATTAATAAGTACTGTTAAACATGCATTTATTCTTTTTTATGTTATACGTTTTTTATATTATTCCGTTTCTTCCCAAAGATCGTAGCCAAATAACATTGGTCTCGGCCATGTTATGTTCCTACGGTGAGTAAGGTCTCCAGAGCTCCACTTGGGGGGGTTGGGAGGGTTGGCAACGCGTGAGTGATACCCCCGGTATTGCAAACGTCTACGGCTACGGTCAAAGGCTACGGTGACGGCATACCATCAGGTCGACCGTATGCTTGTTTGCCACCTGTGTTGTATAAAAAAAAAATAATAATATACGGCAAACAAAAAGGCAGGCGGGCCACCTGATGGAAAGTGGTCACCAACGCCTATGGACATCAGTAACACCAGGGGCATTACCAATGCGTTGCCCACCTCCGACGAGATCTCTAATTTGTCTCTTCAATAAAATGAGTGTTTCTCCTTGGTAAACTACATCAGGATTATGTTGCAATTACCTTTAACTGATTGTAATTAGGCCAGTCCAGTTTTAACACATTAAGTACATTTTTTCAAATGCGTATTCCTAGAATTACATCAAAAGAAGGCCGCTTGATATTTCATCTATGTCAACGTAAACAAAATTCTTAAAATAATAGTTATGGTTAATAAATCTTTATAGAAATCTATCGGCATTGAAAAGAAATATTGGTATTCAATATGCCAATTAAATCGGTTTTGTTTAAAGCCATCGAACTATGCTCTGAATCCCGACTATGCTCCGAATCGAAACGATAAAGCGTTGTTTTTCTACAAAGCACGTTTCTCAGAACACTATGTTTGTTAGTTTTGTCACAGTTTAATTATTAACAGTAGAACAACAGTCGACATACTTATTGGAAGCTTATTCAATTAATTTTTTTTTAGGTGAATAAAATAAAAAAAGACAATAATATAATTATTATTACCTTGTGTATGATTTACTGGGAATATACAAACAAAAATTAAACACACATGGATAATTTATAGTGTAAATGAGTATAATGAGGAGAATATAAATATTAAATAAAAATATTATATTCATTCTCAGCATAGGGCCGGCACGAAGTCTAGTGCGTACATAGGTATGCAATAGAATAGTGTAATTGCACAAGGCGGCCTTATTGATATCTTTTCAATGCAATTAGTTAACTAATGTAAATAGTGGATAAGACTAGGAAAACATGAAGCAGCAGAACATATTATTTATACAAAACTCTCATACACAAAATGGCCGATGCATCAAGAGAATATTTGCACAACAAATTAGCGTTTCATTAGCACACTGTAATTTAATTATACTGTGGCAAAAATTTCAAATCCATTACATAACTCTTGCTTAACAACGAAAACATTGTGTGAGATTATTGACCTCACTGACCCTATTGGGTTTCATGGAAAAATGTTATCTTATTGAATAATGAGAGCTTTGAATGACATTAAATGTTAAAACCATTTTCAGTTTAATAAACTTGTCATCTGTTTTTGTTTTTTTTTGGGGAAAGTTAGTGAGAATATACCTACTTGTGACGTTTCCTACTTTTTCCGGCAACCTGTAGGATTTGCCGTAGGCTGTAATTATACACAACTAATTTATAGCCTGCTTGGATACATAGGATAGATTAATACATACAGAGGCGTCCGTAATTTCTGACATTGTTTTTAGTATAAAGCTAAGCGACACAAACATTTGAAAAACATCATAGTCGTAAGAATATAAAAATTCATTGATGTTTTCGTAAATAAGAGGAACAACGGCTCAGTTGGATGATTCATCAATGGACTTACTTTTAAAACCAATGTGTATAAAAAAACACTTTTTATTCCACTCGATTATAGGAAGCTTAAAAAGATAGCCGATCGTGTCGTTTCGTAGCAGAAAGCTAGAAAAAATACTCAGAAATACCCATGTTAGTGTATTACTAATGACTAGCATAATAGTAGGTTAGGTATGTTAATTTGTTTTAGAAGTACTTTTAGTGCCTTTTCTTTAATTTTTAAAAAGACAATTTGTACATTTAATTTTTCAACCATATTTTTTTGTAAAGGCACACTGTTATCCTAATGTTACCACAATCATTCCAAATTGTAAGAAAAAAAATCTGAAAATTTTGTTATTTGTTTACAGAAACGAAGTGTCAAAAAACTTATTCATACATACTAAAAGAAAGTATGTACAATCAGGAGTATTTAACCCAATTTAAAGATGTACTGTAGATTATAAAAATGTTTGCGACGCTTTTTTGTTTCAATCATCATAGGGTTGTCGCTGCAAATTTATTTCAGGATACAAAATTATACTGTTTATTTTATTATGTGGCTGCGTTTTAACTTAAATATCTGGAGTCTCGTTGTAGACTTTCTACCAGCATATTACATTAGCTTGTTAGAAATAACATACTGGTTAAAGATAAAAATAAGACAGAGATGAGCACTGAGAAGACCAAAGAGACTTCACCACTTTTAACGAGAACAACTTCAATCAGGAATGCAGTCCCATAATATAACTATTGAAGAATGTTTGGATGCATCCCATTAGTACCTCATACCTGTAGTTCTATAGAATTGTTGTAGTGTGTTTATTAGTGTTTAGTATGCCATCAGTGTACTCCGCCAATTTTTTTAGGTGATTTTATAGCAGCAGTATAATGAATTTATGAAATAAAAATAAATTATTTTATTGACTTATTTTTTTTTTTCAAAATTTGACAAACGCAAATTAAAATTGTCACTTTTGTTTACTGCGCGTGGCGTATAGCACCAATAGCACTACGCGCATGCGTAGCTGATATCATCCTTTCAACCAATGACAATGCGCCATCGTTGACTGGCGCGAGGGTGACCGAACGTTCCTAGAAATGAAAGATTTAAAAAAGTGACTGTTTTTTTTTTTTTTTTTAAATATATTTTTTTTTATTACTTTCCTTAAATCGTGTCTATTTTTGGCGGGTGGTCCAAAAGTAACCCTGTATAGTACTAAAGCATGTAATAGTATTCAAGCATGGTGAATATTCCAACAGTTCTACAGAACTACAGGTATAGGGGGTACTAACAGGATGGATGCACCCGAATATTTTGCGTTTTTGACTTGTTAGTAGAGAATATACTGGTAAAGTAAATATAGGCTTATGATTTCCATTCGCTCTACGTTTCGCGTATGTCTATTCCTATATTCTTACAATTTTATAAATGCACACTAACATAAAAAACTTATATGTTTAGTATATTGTAATTATTAGTACCTATGTTTTTATAAAAACCCTTCTAATATCTATTATTTACTGTATATAATTTATTTTAAAACCGCGTTCATGTATATCTGCACTACCCAAAGGTTGACTGGTAGATAATGCTAGCGTAAATAAATAAATAAAGAGATAACCCTAATAATATTTTATTTCAAAGTTTATAATTTTCTCACGCCGCGGCGCCACATGTTTTTCAAGGCGTATACGTTGTTCTTATTTGACACCGACTTTGTCACTCCTTGTTTAGTTGTGCTACTATAAATTGGTAGTATTTTTTTCAAACTCATGTCTGTCTGTAATAAAAATGGATTTGTTTACTTGAAATTTTTTATGATCATGATCATATTTAGGCTGATTTTACAGTCACGCGTTTCGGCAGCGCCGTCGGAGCGCGCGCGCTCGGATATGTATTGGGGTATTAGTAGCGTTTCAAATTCGCGCGCTTGAGCAGCGCCGTTCGTTGAACGCGTCCTATTCGCGCGGCGCGGTCGAAGCGCGCGCCGCTCGTGCGCTTCTACGGCCATTGTGCGTTTTAGTCTCACGCCGTTGAGACGTGCCGTTAGGTACTGTTGTGTACAAAATGAATTACATCGATACGGGTCGAGTAATTGACGAAGTGCGAATTAGAAGATGTTTATGGGACCCGGCCGATGATTTTTATAAGAATAAGGACGCAAAAAATAAAGCCTGGGAAGAAATTGGAAAGGAATTGTGTGGTGAAAATTTCAATACAGACTTAGGTAAGAAACATTTATTAATAAAATCTTTTTTGTTACATACATGTTTACCGCTAGTTGCACAAACGAAATCCTCCATCCTCCATTAAAACATTCTATCACTTTTAGTGTTCAGTTCACAATAAGAGATATAAATTAACTTTAAAGATCGTTTGTCAAGTGTAACCGACGAGTCTGGTACCTTAATTAAGTCACATTAGCTACTTATTACCTAGTGTAAAATTAAGTGAAATCGTTTTGTCCGCCCGCGAATTTCAGAAATTCTAATCTATTTAAATATATAAATCAATTGCTGTTCGTTAGTCTCGCTAAAATCGAGAACGGCTGGACCGATTTGGCTAATTTTGGTTATGATTTATTTGTGGAAGTCCAGAGGAGGTTTAAAAGGTGAATAAATATGAAAATTTTATCGATTGAGGCAGTACAACGTCTGCCGGGTCACCTAGTGAAAAATATTAATTGGGTAGGTAAATCAAATAAGCCACGACGATATTACTGCGTTTCGTTTCGTTCCATTTTTGAATTTCGCGGTAGGTGTCAACTATAAAATCAGAACACAGATCTATCTTGCCATGACACGCTACCAGTGGGTGATACGAAGTAATTAGCGAATATATCGCGTAATGTGTTTCCTGATCTATGATCTGGGTCGTTAATTAGATCAGTCAATCCCGTTATAGTTAATGTGTGATTAACGTTGTAGCCATCCCGTACTCTAATAAAATTATGCAATATGCAACAGGCTTGAACTATCTTTTTTGCAATAGGAAAACTGACACTCATAGGAGTATGGAATACTCTGAATTTGTTGGACATTATTCCAAACGTCGACTCTATGTACCGTCTAGCACGACTTAAGCGGTAATTAAATATTTTCTTTTTATGAGTCATGTTGGATCGCACATAAGGTCTCATCACATGATTGGATATACCAAATGCACCATCACCAACTATTATGTGTGGTACTGTTATATTAGTGCCCGGCAGATGCTTTACACCTGGCAACCTCAAACTATTGTTCTGTAACTTTTGAAATAGTGAACTCTCTTGAAATATTGTAGAGTCTGAGTTTTTCCCGCAAGAACCTATGTTAATATATGTGAAACAATAGTTCGCATCGCACATTGCCAAAAGGACGATAGAATAGAAATGTTTATAATTATAAAACATTGAGCCTCCACCTGCAGGATTTACTATACGTATGTGTTTACCATCTATCGCCCCGCAACAATTTGGAAAATTTGCATATAACTGAAATTCTTCACTTATGCGCTGCCACATTTCTGTAGTTGGTTCAGGTAGACATTCATGACGCAGTTTTTCCCATATAGTCGAACAAACTTCATCTACTATCTTAGCTACAGTAGTGATTCCCATTCTGTATGTGATAGATAAATCGGAGAAAGTACTGCCCGTTGCCAAAAACCTGAAAACAAAAAGTATTTTCATTTGATTTTAGTATATAGGTAAGTACCTAAAAAAATACGTTTTTATTGCAGATAAACAAATACGCCATCGATGGAAATCAGCCAGAGATAATTATTTCAGAACAAAAGGGAATATGCGAAATACGCCATCTGGAAGCGCTGCAAAACACAAGAAGTATCTATTTTTCGACCAAATGACATTCCTTGATCGTATTTCAGAAAATGAAGTTACAGAATCATTAAGCGATAATCAGTCTATCGTATCTGAAGATTTGACTGAAACAGCCACATCAGCGAATAACTTGAGTACTCCATCTCAGCTCCATAGACCACAGGAAAACACAGAAAATAGTCAAAACAAATGGAATAAACGTAGTGGAATGAATAAACGTAAATCAGAACAATCAAATTTTGAAAACGAATTAATAACGTTGCTTAACCAAAATACTTCCCCTTCCAACCTCAATCCTGATGATTTGTCATTTTTTGAGTCTCTTGGTCCGATTCTAAGTAATTTAAGTGCTTATCAAAAGCTGCAGTTTCGCGCAAAGGTTCTAGAATTACTTATTGGGATTTCAGCTCCAACGACTACGACACCTAGCTTTTCATCACCAGAAAATAATGTTAATTCTAGTGTGAACGCAAATTCTACTTATAATTACACAACTCAAACATTGCCACTTCATAATTATACCTATGCCTATGCTACCACCTCTACACCTCAACAGCAGCTTTATGAATCTGCAGTAGAATTATCAAATGTCGTATCGCCGACTGGCGATAATAACTCAAATTATCCTGATAATGAGGATCAATAAGGATATTAGTTAGTTTTTACAGATTTATTTTAAAAAGTTTATTACTACTTCGCAAAAATCAAAATGCTACTGCCTGGGAGGCAATGCCGCTCCGAAAGGGCAAAGTTGTCAGGTTGCCAGGCTTCGTCAAGCTAGCAGGCACACTAACTTGTCACAATACTTTGACATAGACACACCAACAAATCATTCGGTGTTCCTTCTAACTACACACACCAGTGAACCTCACAAGTACTTGTCAATTTTTAGCTACAAAGTAAGACTGATTAAAATGAGACTATGATTCAAATGAGACTGTGATTAAAATAAGACTGTGATTTAAAATAAGATTATGATTAAAATAAGACTGTGATTTAAAATAAGATTATGATTAAAATAAGACTGTGATTTAAAATAAGTCAATGATTAACACTGTGATTTAAAATAATGCCCTTATTCATTAAAAACGAGTGAGATTAATATAGGTTTTACAAGTGTTTTGTTTCTTTTCTACATTTGCAAAATGAAAGAGAAGATTCCGATTTTAAGACCATTATAACTAAAATAGGTTTAATCAGCATTTATGAATAAGTGTGTTAGGTTGTAATTAAAATACGACTGTGATTAAAATAAGCCAAACAAATATTATCATTTATTACAAAACCTACTCTTTTATTTCACTTACCTTAGAGTAATCGCCAATTTTTCCACTGGAGCTATGGGGATGCGACGTATGCTGGATCTTCGTAAAGAAAACTCTAACTTGCACAGTAATTCGTCGAAACTGCTGGTTGATAGGCGAAAATATTTATAAAATTTATAACTATTTTCTCGTAAATCAGAGAAAGATGTTACGTGTTCGCCTCTCAGTAACCTTGTAGCGTTATAAGGATCAACACCTACTGTTCTTCGACGTTTTTGTTGCCTTTTTTTCCATAAAAAGTAAATAGCCAGTACTCTAACCGCATTGCCGTTCATTTTATCTGTTTGTACACGACTGTCTCACAGCAGCGAAACGCGCCGTACTAATGTCGTTTTATGGTGCACCGCTGTTCAAACGCGCGCTGTCCAACAGCGCGCTGTCCAACGGCGCGTCTAGCGGCGTGACTGTAAAACCAGCCTTATACTTTATAATAACAGTGTAACTAAACTTCAAAAGAGGCGTGTTAGAATGGGTAACCCTAATTGACGCTTAATGCAGCTATAGGTTAAATCTATGTGTAGTCACCAAATTTTCATGGGTAAAGAGTGAAATTTGTCATGGACCAGTCTCCAGCAAAGGTTTTCATATCGTCTGACCATCTCAACCTTGGTCTTCCCTTCTTGCGGTGCCCGTCGTGTGGTACCCATGTAGTTAGTGTGTGAGCCCATCTAGAGCCTAATTAAATTTAAAAAATTCAAAATTCTTTATTATTTCTGAGGGTTTGCTTATATGGGTTGGGAGCTCTTCTGTTAAGTTTATCGTAAACCTGTAGTAGGAGAGTTCTTGTTGTCATCAAACAACAAAGTTGAACTAGTTATATCTACAAATAAAATAACATTGAAGCCCCTCTTCAATGTTATTTTATTTGTAGATATAACTAGTTCAACTTTGTTGTTTGATGACAACAAGAAAAGATGAGGCTTGGTTTGGGTTATAATAATAACCTATATCAGAACTAGAAGCTAAACTAAAACCCGGTATTGGTAGACATAAGAGATTTTTTTTTTCCTCACCTGTGTGAAACAAATTGAAACTATATATTTTATATAGAGTAGGTACCGTATTCCTGTTTTACCTACACTGAATCGTATATTCAAAATTACCAATATTAAAACACTATAAACATTTTTTATAGTGGCACCGTGCGAAATTGAAAAGCCGAGTCCCGCAAGGGAAGTGATTAAAAACGAATAATATTTTTTATTAAAAAAATCTTTTCAACAATCTGTGCTGTCAAAAAAAAAAATATGACGTCAGTAAAATTGTAATGGGCGGCGTCGTAAACCCGACATTTGAATAGAAAAGTTACATATCAAAAATTTTCAGTGATCCGTGTTTTACGAGGTCTCGTAAACGTGTACTTAAAAAGTGTACACAAAAAGACCCTACAGTTACTCTCTGTTTAAAAATCTATGCCATTGCGAGGGGGAGAAAAATAATCAGTTTGAGACATATCGCTTTTATGACAAACTCGGTTATGAGAATGTTTAAATAGATACATAAAAGCGAATACGTGTTTATGATTTCCTGTCCTATAATAATTTACAAAAGAATTATCATACGAGACTAATTTTGTAATTTGGTCGTAGTTTAATAGCGTCTTTTATGTCTAAAACCTTGTAACACTATTTTAATCATAGGTGTAAAGTAGTTAGTTTACATAAAATAATTTAATACCAAAATGTTACAATTAAAATAAATGCTCATAAAAAAGAGCTCATTTTAATTGCAGGTTTTATTTGACTGCAATGTAGGTGTAAATTTGAGGACACTTGTTGTGACTTTTTCATTATCTTGACTTCGACCCAGTAAAATTCGCGAGTATGTAGTGTAAGCACAGAGGACCATAGCACAGAATACTAACCATAGTGTAGGCATCGAAATAATGTGTATATTTCATATCCGAATCGCTATGAATAATAAATTCACTGACCTTTACCTAAGAAATAATAAGATTTACGGGGACTTCATTCACAAGCAACAATACGATCCCTAGAGTACCTCTTTTGACTATTTTAATAAGAAAAAAAAAACTCCATAGAAGATTGAATTAGAAAAAAGTATTTGTGAGTAATCCATTCATAAAAGTTAGGGTAGAATACAATGTGGAAGTGAGTTTATCTGATGACAATAATAGTAGGTATTAGACCGGAAAAGGGATCAGTTTTCCCTTTGATGTGCCATCAAAAAGGTACAGAAAAGAACCAATATGAAATGTGACTTCGTGTTAGCCTTTTGAAATTATGTAAAGTTAATGTGACAAAGGTACAAATGTGAGTGAAGCGTAGAGTGACGTATGGGGCTATATGCATAATGGCGTATTATGGTTAGAGTTGCAAATACACAAAAAAAGAAAAAAAAACAGTTTTTTTTTATACCACAAAGTTGGCAAACAAGCATACCGCCCGCCTGATGATAAGCATCACCGTAGCCGACGCTTGCAATACCGCGGGTATCACTCACGTGTTGCCAAAAGTGGAGGTTGTATACCCGTATATATATTACTCACCGTAGGAACACAACATGGCCGAGACCAATGCTTTGGTTTGGCTTGGCTATTAATAAAATATTTAAAAATCGTCAATATAAATTTAAAGTAGAGAAATACAAAATTTCATGGAGTGTCGGGGGTGGGTTGGTTTCTCTCAAATATATAGTCGACACACAATCGTCGAAGTGTCCTGTTTGCGACGTTTCTATCGGATGTATATTGAAAACCTAACACTTTACGAGAACCTCTAGATATGAAAGTATAGCGCTCAGAAAATCCGACCTTACATACACCTCAATTTAAAAAAATTAAAACTGAAATAGTTTCCAACAAAATAAATTATATTTCAGGATACTACTTAGATGAATTGGACGTCCGGGAACTGGCTATTTCTAATTTCATTTCAGTTGTTATCCGGTCTTTTCACGAACTATTTTCTCCGGATGTTCACCGGAAAATCTCAGGTATTCAACTGACCTTTAAGGGTTAATTCACAATTGTCGAGGCGAAACTGGCTTAAGTAGGAAAAATGTTTTCTTTGGACTGTTTATATTACATTTAGGTATGTGATAGAAACAATAAATAAGAAATAGCGTAAAGCAAAAGATCCTATCCAGCCAGCCTAAGATCTCATCCCGAAAAAGCAAATTTGCGCCCTTTTGGTGAGGACATCCACAAGCGTCCCGCGAATTTTGAATTTGTGATTGTTCCACGTCGAGCTTTACACTTGCAGTACTATTTTGGCTCTTATGACATAGAACTTAAGAATGGTACAAAGTTCAATATGTAAAAGTCGACATGCTTTTGACTGTACATAAATAAAGAAGAAAAAAAACTGCTGTACTCTTTTCTTTCTTCTTTCTATTACACAATAAAATAAAATAAAATAAAAATTCACTAAAACCTTTTTTGTCACTGTCATTCTTGAAGATTATATTATTATTAAGTAAAGGAAAAATGACAAAACATGGATTAGTTAAACCTTGGATTATCTTTGTTTAATAATAAGGTAAGTTCTTAGACCAACATGGTAAATTACTTACTTTCATATGAGCAAGATGAAATTTTTCATCTAAAATTATTTTTCACTTTGCTCTTCCGCTCAAGACGAATCTCAAGTTAACCGCATTTTATATGCAGACATTATTTTTAAGAAAGTGAGCCACAAAAATCATATTTTCGCTTCAGCACTCCTTGTTTTACGATTTTTTCATTGCAGCCACTTTACGAGTATCGGTGATGGGTGGCACTCGTATAAAACTTGGTTAATATGGTTTATTCTATACGATCTCGGATCGCAAAATCGGATCGGGCGGATTAATAATTTTATTGTTGTTTTATGAAAGGAGTATTCATACGGTAAGTAAAAATAATTTATTTTGTAAGTAGATTTTACAGGAAAGACTACTGGACTTCATTTTTTTTTTAAATTCTACTAGCACCTTGACGTGAATGGCTTGTTGTTATGAACTAATATCGTAAGCACATAAAATAAAATAAAATATTTCTCTATCCTAGCAAGTTGAAAGAGAATTCATAATAATTAGACATTTATTTTGTATTAGAAAAATGTAAAATCGAAAATTACTCTTAGGGCGTATTTCCACTACCCCGGCATCCAATTTTTATCGGTTTGGTAATTGCCGGTCCGATGTAGAAATTCATACTTTAGTATACGCGCTTCTCCACTGCTCCGGCATCCGGTTTTATGTCTAAAGTATGAATTTCTACATCGGACCGGCAATTACCGGACCGATAAAAATCGGATGCCGGAGTAGTGGAAAACGAGTGTTTCGCTCCCGCAAATGCCTGTGCACAAGATCGTAGCAATCTATCTAAAATATAAAATGTCCATTAAAAAAATACTCACTCTTTTTTTGTATTTTGTCCCATTCTATCTTTATTTACGTTTCGCACTGAAAGGGTAAAGATAAACGAAAATAAAGAGCCCTGTCAAATCTAAAGCCTACTTGTTTTATATCAGCTGTATCATGAGAAAAAAGATTAACACTACGGTCAGGAACAAAAATAGATTAACATTTTCAGTAAGTACTCCTAAAGTGCTTTTTGTACATACTATTTATTTGTTTTTGTAGATCGTACTGTAACGCAATGAAGAATTTGAGCTAGGGTTTGTACTAATGTCAATGGACTAATATTTTAACTATTTTTCTTACATAGTTTTTGTAAAGACGTGATCCGCTCTTTGGCCTCTGCTTATCCCCTCAGGGATAAACAGCGTGATATTATGTATTGTATCAGATTTCACATGTGAAAAGTTGAATACATTATGAATGAGTCAATATAAATCTAGGGTCAGAGAGACCCTAAAAACAGAGCAGCTGCAGGGTTCTGACACTAATAATAAGTCATAAGATACTTTTGAAATATTTAAAAGTAAAAAGTTAATTGTAGACCAGTATTAAATATACCCTTGCCTAGTATTATAGGGTAAACAAGAATTTATTCAACATCAAATAATCAAAATTGTATTATTGATATACAGAAAAGATTTTTGTATTTTTCACTAATGGTAGCTCTCTAAACACCTTTAAAATTTTATGATGGGCATTAGATGAGTGTTTCGAAATGCTTTCAGCATTTAGTTTATAAGCCCCAAATTTATATTTACCAGGATAAAATGTGGAACGCGCTGCCTGCTCACGTCACATCGTATGATCCCGGTTTTTTCAAATGGAGCACTAAAAGTTTTTCAGGCCGACAAGGTAAAAATAATCGTTGATGGTTCTCTTTGTTCTCTGTATAGACTCCACTACTGCTTAATTTCAGGGAGGCAACCATGAAAGTGTCCATCCGAAACAACGAAACACGTAGTCCTGTAAAAAAAACACAGATTTCGTACCTCACACGATTATCGAGCACATTGGAAATGAATCTACGGAATTCGAAAAAAAATTTTTGACGCGACGATAAAGTCGGGATAAGGAAAATGTTATAAAATAAAACTACAACGTTTTTGACTTTTTTAAAAAAGGTTAGGCTACAGGGCAAACCCTTAACCCGATCATCATTGTTTTAGGCTCAAATTATAGCTGGCTAAATTGTCCAGAGGAGTTTATCTCAATTTTTTTATCGTTTCCAAAATATCGAGCGCCAAAATCAAAAATTCGCTTCTTTTGAGCCTTTTTTTTGAATATCATATCTTAACAACTCTCCGAGATATAAGGTGATCGCACTGCTGAAATCGGAGCCTACACTGGAGCGAACGAAAAAATATTTCCAATGTCAATAAACATTACTAGTTAGAATAAGGTTTAAAACTGTCTGTATTTTCGGAATTTCGTTTCATGGTAGGGGTGTAGGTTCCAAATTCCAGAAGGATGCCAATTGCCAGCTCTTTAACTCATTGTATAAAACACAGCGGCTTGTCACCGCTATTTCACTACGCCGTATTGCCCCGATTGACCCATCTCATTTACAAGGCACTACCAGTTCATAGCAAATCAGCTAGGCTATATCACTCGAACAACCATTCAACATCATTGTTTAAAACTTTAAATAGATAACTGAAAATCCACACGATAAGTCGTGCCCTGTAAATCTGCGTCGTGATAAGATGGAATCGCGTGTTTGATACTAATTAAACGTCTTCATCGTATGTACGTGATTCTTATGTTCTGAGTGAATAATGTGATCCTTTAGCTCTTTATGTTGCCTGAAACACGGGTTTATGAGTTGGCTGCATGTGACCAGACTGCAGCCCAAAGATGAATCGAGCAAAAATATGAAATTAGAGTTTTACTTAGTTTTTATAAAGTTGAAATGATCTTTTTTATGAAAGAGGAGGACAAACCAGATTGCAGGTCATTAGATGGTAAACAAACACCGTTAGCCATGGAAAACCATTACAGGAATTTTAGATGCTTTATCTACCTATGCAGATATGAAAACAGATGGGGGAAAGGAGAGGAAGTAGAAAACAGGTCTGATATTAGGCTTCCGGCTATTTATGTCGATATTCCATGAGACACGGCACTGCCCTGGTCGTTTTTCTACCTTTATCTCAACGTACATGGGGTAGGTATGTAGCTTCCTCCACTGAATCTGTACTTGCATATTTTAACAAAAACACAATGGTTACAGAACACAACCGATTACGTGGATTGCCCCAGAGTTTCATTGCGTATTGTGGACGTGCACAGCACACAAAGTAAGGCTTACTCATAACTAACGTCTGTATTTTGTTGCTCAACCACATTTCAACGGATTCTTTAAAAGAAAACTGAATTTCTGACATCACAATGGAATCCCTTAAGCATATTATATTAAAATGTAGATAGGTTGTAAGCAGTTTGAGAATGGCACGCTAAAACTTTGCTAATTAACCAACCTGAAGTATACTTGTCTCTTTTTTGCTAAGGATAATTTCATTCATTCATGTTTTAAATGAGCACTATTGTTTGTGAAATTGTGTTGTAGCCTCTTAACACGGTCGTTCGTTCGTCACGTAGGATCAGAACAAAACATATTTTTTTTAATGGCATATGGCGGGCAAACAAGCAAGCGTTCCACCTGATGGAAAGTGGTTACCGCCGCGCACAATAAGGGTGCTACTAACACAAGTAAGGGAATAGGGAGAAAAGCTCTTTTTGCTAGTTAATCCCTTGAATGACAGGACCAGTTTTATGAGATTTTTCTGAAAATTCCATGAGAAAGGTAAGCCGCTATTTGGCAATGAAATAAAAAACACAATAGCTGCGCCGGCGCCGTCTACTTGTTCACAAACAGTCATGCTCATCAACAAACAAAATATGCCGTCAACCTCAAGCACACTGGAAATAATAATATAAATATGACAAAATGGCGTGACTTCACAAAACAAATTCAATGCACATTGCATCAAGGATTCAAATTAGGATTTCAAATATAGCTCCTTATGTCATAGTCACGTTTTTAAATTAATACAGATTGTAAATCTTGTCGCGCATTAGTGATGTCGTTGTAAATTGGAAACACCTCGGCTCCAGTCTAAAAAAAATGTTATGAGTCTTTATAAGTAAGGACTTTTCGAACAGAGTAGTGACCACTCGGTGGCGTTTTATCTTAACCATTCTAATTCCTACGTGCTCGTATTAGAAACTTGAAGTGAAAAAGTCGTACCACGCAAAGAATTTTGGATTCAAGTGGAAAAAAAAGTCGCCTAGGATCCCTCGAGGAATCAAGCAGTGGATCCAAGTAGAAGGAAGGCGCACTACCTCAGATCAACCTTCCTTGATTGGTGTACATTAGAGCACCATCACCACGCGCTTCGGTGTTGACAATGGTCAGATTCTTCTCAAACTTCTACAGTTTCAATGTTTCAGTTAATTTCATATTACTGATTTTGTTTTCATTATCTGTCGACATGTCTGCTATCCTTTGAAGCCAGTGTAAGTATACTAATACTGAATTTTGGAAACCATAAACTTTTTCACAACTTTAAATCATTGGGTCATAATGTTTTTTCACAAATATATAATATCCAAATGAGTTTCGTAAACTCGGTGTTATACGCAGTTTACCTAGGGGTGTGTGTACTTTAATTTTGTATACTGTGGCGTCGGTTTCACTCTGGGGGCTCCGCGATTCTATTCTTGTCACTGACACCACCCCAGGACACGTCTTTGTCAAAGACACTGTCTGTAATTACTTCCACTTATATTTTAACGACATCCACGATATTAGAGACGTTTATTTTTGTTTCTAAATTTCTGATATTTGTTCGTAATGAAGGTAAGAACGGAACACATCGTCACCTTAATTTATATTTAAATGTTGTGTGTTGTAATGTATTTTTTCAAGAACCATAAACAAAAGATAAATATTGTGTATGCATGAATACGGTTGAGGCAAATTTTTTGAATAAGAGAATAGTAAAAAGGTTGTCGCGGTGTATTCATGTTCTCTTTTCTTTGTCCTAGAGTTTCTTAATCAATCGGGAAAAAAATATAGATTTTTATTTCGAACGACTGTATCCTAATCAGATTTTCACAACCTAAAGTGGATACTTGACCTGTCTGAGGTTCGCTTACAGAGGAAAATCATGAAAAAATAACTCTAAATATTTTTAGTCTAAAGTGCTTTTTTTCATGATTTGCATAGGCAAATTTTTTTTTTACCAGAGACGAATACATCTTATCTACCAAATGAAAGCTCGTTCTAACCACAATTTTGTTTCGAGTCAACTCCGCCGCCGTCTCTTCTGTTCCACGTCCATTCCATTGTCTATTATAAACGACTTTAATTTGATCTGACGTAAAGGTAGAAACGTTTGTCATCCTCCAATTCCGATTGGAGTCTGAGTGGAAACCTCTATTCTGTTAACACTATTCTAAGCAACTTTATTAACTTAGTAGGAGTATTCTTGAGTAGTTAAAGTCTGGTCACGCACGCTAAAAAAATTTAAAAAAAAAATTTATTATAGTAGTACTACTAGAACCGACCTGACGACCTCCGTGGCGTAATGTTTACCACGCCAGACCGCCACCCAGGAGGTCCCGGGTTCGATCCCCGGTCGGGTCATGATAAAAAACGAACTTTTTCTGATTGGCCTCGGGTCTTGGATGTTTATCTATATATGTATTTGTTATAAAATATAATATCGTTAAGTTAGTATCCCATAACACAAGTTTCGAACTTACTTTGGGGCTAGCTCAATCTGTATGAATTGTCCCTATATATTTATTTATATTTATTTATTTAAGTAGTGAAGAGATATAAATTAAGTATACGTGGAGTATACAGAGTATGATGAAGCATGATGGTTAGTAGTACCTTAAGTGACAAATTTCATTTGTTTACCAAAAATTGAATTTTGGGCACATAGGTGTCCAGACGCTTATGGTGTGATATTTGATAATAATCGTAAAATTGAAATTTAATCAAAAGACGCTTCAAATTATATGATAACGATGACTTAATCTTTATAGTAATTAAGCCTAGTGTATGGCTGTAAATCATAAGACACATATGTAACAGATGCTGTAACATGAGACGGGATTGAGCATCTTAAAATTGGGATGTATGTCGCTCGTTTCAAACATGCAACATTGATAAACAAAAATTTCTTTGTCTATACGATGTTATGATCTAAACATGGAGTGGTTCTAATTACATTTCGGGAATTTTCATTTTAAATTGCATATTGTTCATTCTTCCGTTACCCCGTTTCCTAATTCTTTAGGTAGGACTGGATGGCGGAACGCTATCTTTTTGGGGTTCCGTAGTAAACTAACAGGGAACCCTTATATACCCTTATATTCGCCATGTCCGTCGGTTCGTCTGTCCGCCGTTTAGCTCAGGGTCGCTCATATGCAAAAACCAGATTCTATTTCGATTCAAATTCAATCGCTGTCTCACTCATACAAAATAAGAATTGAACAGGACAGCGAGTGTGTTTGAATCGAAATAGAATCGGTTTTTGCTACGATAATCAGCCCCCTGCTCGCTTCTTTCATTGGCTGTCCATACACGCGGACAACACCAAAGGAAATAGCTATTATTATACAAATTACATTCCATTATATTCCATTTTTAATTATTATATCAAATCTAGCATTTCAGTGGCTATTGAACAGGCTCAATGTTCAAGCGTCCGGACGAAATTGGTCCAACAGTCGAGGCATGATAGTCACGACCCTAAGTCATTAGGGATCGACGCAGAAGAAGATACAAAATTACATTCCATTATTATGATATGTTGAAAGGTTAAATATTAAACAGTCATAATATTTCTTCTGACCTATGATATGACAGATTAGCATCATGACAGTCATCAACGCCTTTGTTAGACAAACACCGCACCAAAAATACATCATTCAGTTAAGTAACCGTTATAGAATTCAATGGCGATATATGAGACAGTTGTATCTTTTATTTAACCCGACTCTCACGAGTGCCATATTTATCATCGGCCTGTACAAACAAATGCTGTTTCATCACCCCAGTATCCTCGGAGCTCGGAGCCATGACGCAAGAGACAAAGAATAAGTATTTCACTCATTTCAAGGGGCCTACCATGAACATCTTAAAAATAGTGTAGAACTTCAATATATTTCAAAGTGTATTAATATTAAATTTATAATCAATTTCAGTTAAGTTTACATAGAGTACATTATTTCAGTTCATTCAACTTAATGTCTACGGCGGCAATCCATCCTCATTTTCTTGAACGTTGACAATTTGTGAATATTCAAGTTTACAATTACATACCATGAAGTTTATAAAAATCATCATAGTTCAAGAATCTTCTTTTAATTTATTTTCAAAGATTTTAAAAAAAATTGTCCAATGAAAATTGCTTGCTATTAAAAGATTTAAAATGACCGTTTAAATGATACGTTTGCTAAGTTTCTCATGGCTTGAGAAGTACGACTAAAATGATTCTGTTATGTGAGTTTGTGGCTTCTTCAGCTGGCTTGGCTGGCTAGCTTGTGTGCTTCTTCGAGCAATGACGTAAGAAACAAAGAAAAAAATATATTTCACTCACTACAGATTTGTTCGCCACGCCTGTCATGGTATGAGATTTACACCGCGTCTGAACAAAGAAACCCACTATCCCACCGTGATGTCATTGCTAGACAACTTCGACTGCTAATTAACAAACTTTTATGGCCCTAGAATTTTCGGGTTAAATTACAAAAGAAATAAGAATTATGTCAGTGTACGAAATTTATGGCCCGATGTTTATAAGTAGCAATATATGAGTGTTTCTTTGTTTCCGAAACATATTGCTTGTGAAGTCCGTAAAATCAGGACGAAGTCGTAACTCAGAGTTTTTAGAGACTTTAACCTCGATTTTTAATTTTTCTTTGTTGTGTTACGAAAATAATTTCTAAGTTTTGCGAATAAAAGGAGGTTCTAAGAAACATGCAGTTGAAGTAGTCATAATTTGTTATACATATTAATTTCAACAGTTTATTGGATCGATAAGTCTGGTTAGCAGATTTGAATGATATGGGTTTTGTTCTCGCAGGAATTTGTGAGATATAAAAAAAATATTTTCATTTACAAAAAATCTAGAACTTTATTCGAAGATTTCGTACAAATTATAAGTAGAAAAATTATGTTTAATTGATCAATGTTCAAGCCGAACCCTACAGAGCGGAGCAGTATATCAAACTGTATTCACAAACAATATTGCGCGGGTTAAGTTTTTTATCCTCACCACATTGATGATTGGCGGTCGACTAGGTACTGTTCATTTCACACAGAAGTTTCTTCCTTATTCTACATTTCGGTGCCTTTCAAGAAAATAGTCTACTCATTCCTAAAAGGCTGGCAACGCATCTGAGATTCCTGCAGTATTGTGGGTGTCCACCGCCCATAGAGAAATGTAGTGGCAAATGTAGAGTAGGGAAGCAATTTCTGTCTAAAACGAACAGTAGTCGACCGCCATCATCAGATGATACATCTGCTTCTCTAGGCTCCTCTAGCATGAAAAAAGTAACAATGAATCTTGAGTATGAGCAAATGCAATATTAACATTTAGTAGATTTCTTTGTCCTCATGCATGATAACAAAAATTGATGAAATAAATAAAGTTTTCGTAATAATTTAACAAATAATAAAAATATCTTTTAAGTACAAATAAAAGAATTACATCCATAGTCATATTGTAACATTTTTGATTGTGAAACAAACAAGTCTTAGTATGAAGAAAAAACCACAAACATTCAATACAATACATATCGTAGCGAAGATCTTATCTATAGAGTATTAGGTTACTGTACGTGAAACTATTAGAAACTTTGTGGTGTGCTGTTATGGAATGAAAGAATACCAAAAAGACAGCTTACGACATCATTACACAGTTTTTTATTTTAAAATATTTGTAAGGTTTATATTAAGGTTAAAATTAAAGCATTGAACCAAAATTAAAACAAATTGAGATACAGTGACCTTAGGAAAATATAAAGTTAATGATGACGACGTCATTGTCAAAATAGCGAAAGAGATAGCTGTACATAGCTTTAGAATTAATGTATCATTAATTTTAAAATGATATTGTGTAACTAGCTAATTAGCCCACTTGAGGCTAGCGTACTTTTAAACGAACGTCACATAAACAAAAATCTGCTGAACAATAGGGGTATTATTTTAAAAATATTTTTATGGTATGGTTTAATCAATATATCCGTCATTCCGTTCAGTATTGTTGTGGGTGCATTACTTTTGTTTGATGTGATAAATTTATACGTAGAACTTTGACGAGTCAAACATGAGTTATTCAAGGTAAGTTTAAATACATATATAATTACTATAATACTAAAATACTGTGAATATAAGTTAGATAAGCCTGTACACAATAACTGAAAATTAAAAAATTGACATAATTCAAATTACACATATTGATTTATTGTGAATAAACTTGATGTCCTTTATAACGACCAATAGCCTAATATACTATCAATGCAACAAAATTAATTAGAAAAATATTATTGCCGTTACAGGAGCCTGACACTCTATGACATTATCGAGGAGTTAGAAAAAGATGATGATCAACCTATACCCGACATTATTACAATTTTACCACCAGAAAACAGCAATGCTGATGTAACAGATGAGGATTCAGGTGATGAAAATGTCGTCTTGATGCACAACTTGCCAGGATCTCAGCTACGTGCACCAGCAGAGGTTCATTTCCGTGAGTTATCTAGTGATAGTGATAGTGACGACGAGCTGACATTGGCGTCGTCTGTCTAAATGTCCCGTCAAATAAGGAAATGAAGAAATTAGAACGTGGAGCCTACAAGCACATGTCTACAAGTACTGAACAAATTTTAATTTGTAAATGGAATGACAACAGCGTAGTATCTGTTTCATCAAATGCCGCGAAAGTGCAACCCGTAGGAAAAGTAAAAAAAATTTCACAACAACAAAAAAAATTATAAATGTAGATCCACCAGCCCTTTTATAGGCATACAATGAGAACATGGGAGGAGTAGACAGGTGTGATCAGAATGTAGGGTTGTATAGAACCTCAATGCGCGGAAAAAAATTGTACTTTTCACTAATTTCCCACTGTTTGGATATGACAATTCATAAGGCTTAGCAGTTGTACAAAAAAAAGTGGCGGGGAATACGACCATCTGCAGTTTAGAAAGAGTATTGCAACAGGTTTACTTGAAACACAAAAAGTGTGAATCGGAATGCTGGGCGCACTTCACAGAGTTTTAGAGAAATTTCGAGGTATGATGAAATAGGACACATAATAAAATATAAGGAAAACCAATTAAGATGTGCTATGTGCCACTGTCCGGTGTCTCAGCATAAGGTGTCAGTACACCCGAATGTGCTATGTACCACAAGAAAGCCCAATTTTATTGTAAGAAGTATGAAATTACACTCATCCTAAGCATTGTTTTGAAAATTATCACACCCTCGATAAATAATTAGTGTATTTGTATAATATTACCTATTATGTATCGAATAGACATTATATCAATTTATAATAAAAATGTTTTTTACCATAAAACTGTTGTTTTGCACATTTACCCACATAACTAATATAAATTATTTAATCAGTGTAAAGTAGCATATAAGGCTAGCGTTCGTTTAAAAGGACGCCCATTTCCCGCTTTTCCGATAGTTGAATATTTTTTTATATATTTTTCCTAGTTTGAGAGGATGGCAGATAGTAGCATATGTAAAAATCATAAACATCCGAGCAAGTTAAAAGTTTCAGCCTCAAGTGGGTTAGTTACTGTTAAAAGAGCCTTAAACAGATTTTCAGCAATAAGGCCGCCTTGTTGCATGAACACTGTCTGTACTTTTTTTCTGTTTACTGTATCACTTGTTTGTTTTTTGCAAGTAAAGCGTATTCTGTCTATCTATCTTCTATTTAAAAAGCTTTTTTTTCGGTGAACCTTTGGTTCCAATTGAATTCAAATTCAAAAATACTTTATTCTGTGGGCGCTTAGACACGTCTTTTACAATTATTATTTATTTTATTTATTATTTATTTATTTATTTTCTGACTGACTGTTATATACTAAAATAATTTTAATTAATTAATTAATTATTTAAATAAGCTACTATATAAACTACCACCTTTCGGAAACAAAGCAAAATTACCATCGGTAAAAGAAACGGCGAAAGAAAACCGGTTACGGCCTTTTTGTCCATCAGTTTTTTTTTAAAATTGGATAGCCCATGTCGAGAAAGATAGACTATACATACGTAGACGAAGACGCGCGTGTCAACTAGTGTTAAATATCAAAATATTTATCGTAAAACTATTAAGTTGTTACTATTTACACAATCAAAATATATGCGCTTACAATGAAATATTATTCAAAGTTTTTTTCACATTAATTCACTCCGTGCTCCGGAGTAAAATATGACTGGTCTAGAACCTTGGAATATTTGAGACGATTTATGAGTTTGGTAATTGCAAACCAAAGTTCAGTTGGCGTTATGTTTTATGGAGAATGGGATTTTAAAGTTCCCATAAAACATTATCAATGGGAATAAAATTATACGAAATTCAACCATCCTTGTCGAATTTCGAATAATTTCAACACGGGTATAAATTGACTGCCTATTATGTTACTTTGTAAATAACGCCATCATCTCAAAACAAGAAAACATTGTACTATGGGTACTAGATTGCTGACTTATATAAATGTTACTGTAAAAGCCCGTACTACAAATATTTTAAAATTTCATGTTCTGTGACTCTATACACAAATTTAAAAAAAAACAACCTTCGTAATGCATACGTGTTACAAGGTATGACATTGTAACAGAAAATTGTACAGTCAAGCCGTACATACATTTTGCTTTAATGTAAAAATAATAATATTCCTCTTCCTAGCATTCTCTTTATTTATCTTACTTCTTAACTATTAAGCCCACCATTCACTACACGAACCCGGACCCGACTCGCAACACAGACCCGACCGCGTACCAATCCGGCGTTGCCCATACACTGCACGAACCCTCCACGAACCCTCCTCTCGAAGTATGGCATGTGGGGTTCGACAGGCGCTCGCGACTCGCAACCGCAGACCTGCGAGCCCGACGCCAACCCATTTGACAGTCTGGCGTACCGGTTCGTCGTTTCCATACACAGGCGGATTAGTCCGATGGCCGACCAATCTGCGTGTGAATGGTGGGCTTTAGGATTAGCGGACAAACCTGACTCTCTGTCGCCTTCCCCGCCCCGCCTTAATAATGGCGGCGGGGTATCGAAAACTGGTGATAATTCCGTAATCAGGATTTGAACTATGTTCAGTCGGACCCGTCTGTGTATATAAGCTGATTACTTATCACGCCTATCATCTCAGAATAAAAGATGATCATCATTATATCAAGCCAAAATCATCCTGATCCTTATACGGGTTTATCTTCAATCGAATGGGATTAAAAGCATCTCTGCCACTCTCGTGCACGCTGCCCCAATGCGAATTGGCATAAGATGATAAATGTAAGTGAAAAGTAAAGTTTGCATTTGACTGTACAATAATACATTTTAAGCTAGCTTTATCTCGATCTTAACATCGTGCAGGAATATCCTGGTGTCAGCTTTGTACTCCCATATCAGATTGTACACAGACGAAATCGTGCTTCGTGCATTAAAAATGTACTGCAGGAGTTTTAATATTTCCTCTGTCGACAATGATTTATCAAAACAATTATATTCATAGCCAGTTACTTTCATCAATTTAAAATGTGTTGGATTGAATGAAAACTCCACTTCTTCATTTCGTTTCTAATTTCAAAGATATGATTGTACGTACATACATAATTATATTTTATTGGTCCCATGGTTCTAAAATCTTATTCATTTGCATTATAAACATTTCGAGAAAAAAACATATTTCTTCTATATTTTCCCTGGAGAAAGTTATCCTTTAAATTCTTGAATATATTTTGGAGTGGGTTTAGTAAACTAAACTTTATTATAATGAGTAGTAATATGTATTTCTAAAAAGAATAGATTTGAAAACGTTCGCGTTGGGAATAACCCATGTGGAGTTTGCTTTATGGGCAAATCCGTGACAATATACATACCAATGTATAATTTTGAAGTATTTACTTATAATACAAAAAAAAACATCGAGACTCGAGACAAATAAAAAAACAATTAAAAAAATGGTTGTCCAGTGCGGGATTCGAACCCGCGCTCTTTGGTACCGAAGGTATCGATATCACTACCAACTGCGCCATCAAGCTGTCGAACTTAACTAAACTTACAAGGAGCTTTAACAAATAAAACTTTCGTAAATCACAAGACACATTAACTAATATGATATTTCCAAAAGCCAGACATAATTTGACAGCGTTTTTAAACTCGGCTTTGAAAGTTAACGTCTGATATTAAAGACCTGAAATCCATTTAGGAGATGTTGAGGGAAAATAAATCAGAGCCGCCGTCTGCCCGTTCGTCGAACTCAGAAGTTGGGAACAATCGGGCAAGATGTAAATTAAATCGAGTGGCTAGGAGGCTCATAGACTAAATATTACTCTAATGTGACTGTTATTCTGAATGACTATTCGCAATTTCTTCGGTGGTGTACAACTTTCGTTTTCTTTCGTTGATCTACGGGTGCTTCAATCGAATCAATGAAAGAGGGTAGACACAACGTAGAGGCCTAAGATTAAAGATTTTTATGCTAATAATGTAATCGTTATAAAACTTTGTAATTACAATTACAATATGAAAACTATCAAAAAAATAAAAATTTCAGTAAATCACTTCACGCAAAAATTTTAATCATATTTAGGGCCCCGCTCATATCTTTCATTAGTTGACTGTACCACTCATCTCTTAGATTATCGGCTTGAAGCAGCACTGCGTTTTGTCCCTAGTATTGTTGATGTTCACAGGCAGTAACGACCTTACATCAGATCTGACCGTTGCTTGCCGTATGAAATAGAAAAAGGTATTCCTCTATCTGGGGCCCGATTCTACTAAACAAATGCACCATTGGACTCTCAATGGCGTCTCAATCGTGTCTCAATAGAATGCCGATAGTGTATCAGTGGAATAGTTTTTGACATTTGTTGTGGACTTAAACAATAAGTTAAACATTATGTTATTGTTTAAGTCCATAACAAATGTCAAAAACTATTCCACAGATACACTATCGACATTCTATTGAGACACGATTGAGACACCATTGAGAGTCCAATGGTGTATTTGGTTAGTAGAATCGGGCCCCAGTTCTATTCTTCGACAATTATTATTAATCATTTAATTCAGAATAAATTCCATACAAAATGTTAGTGTTATAAATGCAATGTACCAGAGATAAAATGATGTATGTTATCTACCTACGAAGGTACTTAGACATGGTCCAGTAGACTATCTGGACATATTAATTGTTCTTTGGCTAGGCCGAGGGCTCCCCGGCGCATAGAGCACTATCCCTTAGAGATGGCTACCAGTATAATCAAATTAACAACGATATAACTGTCTTTTCAATTAGTTTTGCTTTGAACGCAATTTGTTTTCGTCTGATTTTATAATTGTGATTCATATTTTTAGTTTTAATTTCAATTCGATTATATTTCAAATTATATTTTCAATATGTTTTTGGTAAATGATTTAGATTTGAATTTTCTAATTAATTGCCTGTGCGTGATGAAACAAAAATAAATTATTTTATTACGTTTTAGTTTAATTTTTGATGAAGAACAGTTCATTCATATTTAATTGTGTATTGACTTTAAAAATAAAGTAATTTTATTACAAACTAATAAAACCAGCGCAACTTAATTTGCGTGTATCCCGTTTTCCCGTATGATTTTTTTAATTTTTCTCTACGTAAGAACCATCCTCGTACTTCAAGGAATATTCTAAAACTTTTTTGTCATTTCCGCACTCCATTTAATTCTCCTCAAGAATAAAAGTGAAAAAACAGTCGTCAATCCATGATTTATTCTACATATTTAATTTATATCAATAATAAAATAAATGTTACTCTTCTATGTCTATAAGAATCTATGGGCGGACTCTTAACATCTTTCGAACGACTTTTTTTCTTTTATAACAAGTTTCACGGACTCAACCGTTCCATAGAGTGAACGTGAAATCTCTAGTTACCAACTTTCAGATACGTGTTCCTTGTTCGTGTCAAATAGATTTTCTTTTCAGTTTTTATTCGGCACTAACTGGCGGGTGTAGATTCGCTCGTTTCGTTCTAAAGATACGGGACTAATTTACTACGTGACCAAGTGTCAACTCTCGTCATTTTTATTGCTTATGTGACTGTCCAATAAGAAGCCAGGTTTGCCAGTTATTCATCATATCATCATATCAACCCATAATCATCCCACTTCTGGGATACGGGTCTCCCTTCAATCGAAGGTGATTAGAGCGTACTCTGCCACGCTGCTCCAATGCGAATGGGCAGATCCAGTTATTGTTTTCTCACAAAAATGAGACAGGGCTGTTAATTCTTATAATAATGTTAAATAGTTGTATCATTTTTATTTATTAAATACTAGCTTTTCCCCGCGTTAATTTTATGACATAGATCTCGTTTGATAACAAAACAACCCATAGCGCGACTTGCGGCACCATCTGTTGGCCGATACAGCGCCCTCTATAGTAGAAAAACTATTTTCCCATTGGAACGACATACTTTCACGGGATAAAAAGTTGGGCTCTGTACCCCTAACGATATGTATGCAAATTTTCATAATGATCGGCTGCTTAGTCAAGCCGTGAAGGAATAACAAACAAACAAACTCACTTTCTTATTCATAATATTAGTAATATTAGTAAGGATGATAATGTTTTAAATAAAAAAAAACTGGCTTTCTTTCGCTATTTCTTTTACCAGTGGTAATTTTATTTTTTGTTGTTAGAATAGATTAATTAAACATTATTATTGTATGTACGGTCAAGAGCATGTCGACCTTTACATATTGTACTTTGTACCATTCTTAAGTTCCATGTCAGCTAAAATTGTACTGCAAGTGTAAAGCTCGACGTGCACTTGACTGTACACTTTGACTAGAGAAAGAGCTTCATACGGTTATACATAGTATTAATTGTATTTAACTTACCAACAATCAAATCAATCTTATCTAAGAAAATTATTTATCACTGAGATCATGTTTTTCTGTTATTATCAATTACAAAACCAAACTTATTTGATCTTGCCGAAAAGACATTTCGTTCTGTAAATCAAGATTTTTTGTCACCTCACAAATATTCAAATTATATTAACAAACTCAATATGTGAAGCAAAATTTTGTGTTAAAAATATGTATATATTGCATCTGCAACGCTAGTATCAAAGAGCATATGCTGAGGTGCTCGGCAGAACCTATTTGGCGAAATTGGCTGCCAAATGGGACTACATTCTCCATACAGGCGAAGTTTCATAGGCGAATGAAATGCACGCTGAAATACAGTTCTGTAATATGTTTAAGAGACGTATTATACAAACAAACAGTGTATAAGGCTTTAGAATTTTTATTTCGGAATGGTATAACTCGGTCAGGGATGTACCACCCTCTCTCAGTAAAGAAGATCGCACTTGCTTGTTTGTCTACCGAATAACATAAAAAAACATGAACACTGATTGTTCTCACTGATTTTGACGACCTCCGTGGCGTACCTAATGGTTACCACGCCAGACCCCAAGGTCCCGGGTTCGAATCCCGGTTGGGTCATGATGAATAACGAACTTCTTCTGATTGGCTTCGGGTCTTTAGTTCAATCTGTGTGATTTGTCCTATGTATTTATTTATTAATTATAGTCCAATTAGAAAGTCGTATGTTTTACTATCATTTTGCTGTCAAGTGTCAAGCGTCAATTCCCAAGAAAAAAACTATCCAACGTGATAATCCAAGTTTGTAGAGGTAGATTGAAATTCAGACGCATAGGTACCTAATTGGTAGAACCGTTTTCGCATAAAATATAAAAAAATCGAGTAAATTTCTTTCATGCAATATTGTAACACTTGTATCATGTTTCTGCTCCTTCATTGGATGACTGTACGTTCTAGCATTAGGCTAAAATATAAAAAAAATTATATGAATAGTAAAATAAAATTCTAGACCACGCACCGCACAGTTTTTCCCATTCAGCCATATCAATAAGTAGAATCATCCAATTCATTTACAAAATGTTATTGAAAACATTATCCACATATTCAAAGGCAGTGATAAAACGTTTCACGGACGGGATTTATTTCCCTTTATGTGGCTTCTGGCATGGCTTCAGGAAACCTTCGATAATAATCTGCTAATCACTCTTAGGAAACCTTTAATCTGTGTGATTGCACCTGTCTGTATGAACAGAAATATAGGTACCGAACATATCCATTTATTTTTTAATATATCTAACAGCCTCTGTGTTCCAGCCTCTGTGTTCCCTTCAGACTATGACATGGGCCTATTTAAGAGGTACATTAGAGGTCTCGTCAAAGGTGGGCAACGCATTGGTAGTGCCCCTGGTGTTGCTGATGTCCATAGGCGGCGGTGACCACTTTCCATCAGGTGGCCCGCTTGTCTGCCGTCTAACATAAAAATAAATAAATATCTAACAGCCTTACACCACCAACCTTCGACATCAAAGGGTGCGCGTCTGATTCCCGCTCGAACCAAACATTTATGTGATGGCATTTTGTGTTTGTTCTCAAATCTGGGAGTTTTCTATGTGTTAAAAGTATATATTTACAATAATACTTATATCCGTTGTCTGGTCATAACACAAGCAGGAGTACTACGAAACGTAAAACCAATACTTCGGCCGAAATATTCTGAATTTTAAACATGAATTATATGGTATTTCATGGTTATAATTCAACAAACTAAATAAATAAAATAAATAAATAAATATATAGGGACAATTCATACAGATTGAGCTAGCCCCAAAGTAAGTTCGAAACTTGTGTTATGGGATACTAACTCAATGATATTATATTTTATAACAAATACATATATAGATAAACTTCCAAGACCCGAGGCCAATCAGAAAAACTTCGTTTATCATCATGACCCGACCGGGGATCGAACCCGGGACCTCCTGGGTGGCGGTCTGGCGTGGTAACCATTACGCCACGGAGGTCGTCAGCTACTAAAATAACCATAAATTTCAAGATATTTCATGGATAGAATTCAAGGAATTACTAAAATAACCATGAAATACCTAATATTTGATGGTTAAAATTCTTCTGAAACTTCGGCCGAAGTATCGGATTTACGTTTCGTAGTAGCCCTACGTTAAGTATACCTTTCTTTTTTAACAGCCTGTTGCAGAAATGCATTTTAATCTTAATTACACATTAGGCAAGCTAATATCTTTTTTCTCCTTTACTTTGACAGTTATAAATATAATCTAATGTTCATTAACTTTGTGACGTTTGTGATCTTTCTAGCCAGAATCGTGCTTTTACTAAAACATCAGAAAATGATTTTTATTTTAATATTACTTTGTGCTTATAAGTTAAAAGCATAGAATAGATATTTCAAAAGACAGAAGATATTGGCATTTTCTCAGTCGATATTTCATTATACGCAGTAATGGTGCCTGCATTTTATTTCATAGCAATTTCTTCTTCAGTGAAATACTGATAGGAATTTTATTTTAAGTAATATTAAATCTCTGTGATCTTAGGTTATTTAAGAGGTCGTTTTCGGCTTTTTACCAATAAAAATAACCGAATTCATGTTCAATACATACGTGTATTATCGAAATTAACGAAATTATTTTCATGATTCTGAATAGATTTGGATGAAATATGAAACAAAGTTAGTCTTAAAAACTGTATTTAATGAAATAATGTTTCAATCCTTTGAGTCCTTTCTTAAAGATAAAGATGTGGATTAAACTTATAGGTACTTCATTCACTAGTTTTCTTTGGAAATAATAAAGAAATGTACACATAATCTACAAAATCATTTAAAAAGTTATAGGTATTGATAAAAATAACAAAATATAAAATACTAAGATTTTTGTATAGGAAAGTCTATTTCTCAGAAGGTTATTATGAAAGAAAATTAATACATTTCCTATAAGGAAATAAAAAATTATAGCGAATGCGTAATACAATTTCTGATGCTTGGAGGGTGTGACCGCTTGACTCACTACCCCACTGGGGATGAAGTGACGTCATCCATTTTCCCAACCCCTGCAAGATGACATCATCCGTAACACCGGAGTATGGGTACTTGCTACTATTTATTGCGTAGGCGTTTTCTCTTTGTGACACACATTGTTATTTTGTATATTTAATCACGGGAATATTGTCTTCTATATATAATTTATCATCGAGTTTTCCAATTTTCCATTAGGATTAGTATTCTGTTAGGACTCCTGTTACCTAAAGATTTGATATTGCCCATTAAGGAAACATGGTTATTGATGAAGTTTTTCGGAATAGAACATTAAAAACGAATTGGATAAAAATGTATACCAATATTATGTGTATAAAATAGAAAAGTATTGTATAGGTTACGAAAAAATCTTTTACCTATTGCAAAATTATAAAGACATTTCGAACTTTATTGATTATTGATTTCATTTTAAATTTGCGCTTATGGGGACTTTTTTAGAGCTTTTGTCATCATAGTATTGTGTAAATTATCAACTAAATACAATGAAATATACAAAACAACATTACATTAAAACTCAAAAGTAAATCGCCCGCTTAAATCCGAGTAGTAAGCGAAGGCGATTAAGCATTAATGTAAATTGCAAACAAGATAGGTATCAGAGAATTTCATGTTTTGATCCCGTCTAACCAGAATTAAATTATTATTGCAATTGTATACTGCTACGGTTGGCGATTAAAACTAAACTCGGTTTCTAAACACTCGCTCTTGGATGTAATAACTGGTCTTTATGGTTAATATCTTGGTATAAACCTGATATTTCTGAATCAAACACCCTACTAGGATTTTGCCTAATGTAATATTATGTAATGGGCGTACATATTACGATACATTATGAAAGGTTGTTCAAAGGTTATGACACACAAACAAAAGGGGTCCGAGAGGAGGAGAGAGCTAGATTTGGTTTAGGGCGCAATCAAATAGGGTGCAGAGTGCTGACAGTAAATACGAGCGAGATTAGTTTTTTCTGCTTATATGTTTTTTGAGCTTATAGGATGTACATATTACTTGCAATCGCGATATTACTCGCAATGCTGTTGGTCATACTTTTGATAGTTTTCTAAAATTTGCCTCCTTCAGAGAAAGAAGCATTGGGAAACCTGGTGGAAGATGGTTACCGCCGGCTCTGAACATTATTAACATCAGACGCGGTAAGTAGCAGTGCGTTGCTCGCTACAAAGAACCGAACCTTCAAGACAAAGTTCGGTTTTGCAAGCTACATTAGAGCCCACCACAGCAACGACTCCAGGATACACACGTAGGAGTCGCCGTCGCCGGACACGCCATGCATGACATGATAACAAAGAAGGTAGGATTAGAAAAAGTTGCTCCTTCACGCCGATATTTTGTGAGAGGGTGTAATTCCGTAAGAGCTAGCCCATTTCATAAATGCATAACCATTGAAAGTTTAAATGTCTGTATGAATTGCCTTGTCCTTATTATATTAATCCTTGTGTCTGTGACAGCTTTGATTTTCCTTTTTGTTTAGGAATATAAGATCAAAATCGCCACTAGATTCGTGAAGCTATTACTATAGTTCCCTATGTATATTCACTTTATCTTTATAGCGCCTATTGCATCGGATATAAAAAGTGTATTTTTCAAATGGATTTCTGAGTGCCCCAAAAACTTGATGGCCAAATCTAATGTTCTTTACAGTATCGATAAAGGGTGGCGTTTTTACATTCTTTTTACTTCTATAGTTAGTGTCCATAAAATGGCACATTTGAATTTCGTCTTATAGCTAAGAACGTCTTCACCTCCGGACGACTAATAAAAAGATATTCGATTATGCTAAAGCAAGGAGATTTTCTAACGAATAATCTTGATTGGATTGTATGCGGAGAAGCTGTCATAGAGTTAAGAAAAAGTATATAATTCATTGTTACAGTGATCATCATTATTTTGATCTTCAGTTGTTAACGTAAAATTCCAAGTAAATATAAAAAATCCGGTAAAATATTACAGAATGTTTCATTCGTTTTTTGCTCCATTTTCTCATTGTCATCCTGGACAATGAGAAAATGGAGGAAAAAAAACGAATGAAAATCAAGCTCGGCGACGGCTCTGGGACTCTCTTGGTGTCTCTATGCTCCATGGGCAGCAGTTATCACTAACCCGTATGCTTGTTTTTCAACTTTTTCCATAACAAAAAATCTCAATATCTCGAAAACATTACAGCTAATATTATGAGCAGCTCAATTTGCTGCTTCTCAAGTTCCTCTATCAGCTCCTGCCGTATTTATAGTGAATTAGTAGTATAACCCTTTATACCACCCACCAGCTAGTTAGTGTATTTAAAGCATATCATCGAATTGACTGATCATCAAAAAACCTATTCAGATTTTCAGAACTCTCACTTTGCATGATTTTATAGCCTCGCTATAGATTTCACCGAGCTTACTCGCCGATATTACCCATCTTAACTGTCTGATAGCAATAAAACCGAATGTATTTTATACCGGCAGGTTTTAGAATCGATAACTTTCAATATCTACGAATATATCTTCAGGGATTTGCATTGTTGCTTCTGTAAAAGTTTCATTGAAAATTATTCAAATGTTTTACATCTCCCAACAGACCCAAACTAACATTGTGAGTTGTGACGTCATTATGTGTTTTGTTTTTAGATTCGTAAGTCAAAAGGAAGCGAGGATGCGATCTATCTCCTTTATTGAAAATCTTCGATCAGCCAAGATTTAATTAAAACTTGTTTTGGCACTTTTGCACTTTATTTCATTCTCCTCAGAAATGATAGCGACTAAATAGGTTTTTGATAATCTTTGTATTATCTTTTGCTTATTTAATTTCATGGTCAAAACAGCTTTTGTTAATCCTGGTTCTTTTTATGAAAGAGTTTTGTATGGTCTATTTTACGTTACGCAAAAAAAATTCTCATTTGAAATGATAACTTGAATCACAGGCCAATCTTCGTGGGTCTCACTTTGATTTTAATTTTCGTTGATTTTGATTGACACATAAGTAAACAAAAAACAGTAGGTACCTATCGTTATTTTTGTAATAAATGGGAATACCATAAATTAAATATGGACTCATCCAAGCAATTATTTCTTTTCATACGGAAATCTAGTTTGTCTCAAGCGAATCTTTTTGCATACTTGTACATGAGATAATAAAACCAGTCTGTAAAACAAAATTTGTATGCAAATTTTATTTGTTATGATAAAACAAAAACCGTCCTTATTTTTTGGATGTTACAGTAAATTTTACTATGATCAACATATGCAAGGTTATATCAATATAAGGCTGAGTGGATATCAGGTGCAGAGTTGCAATTAAAACGACGTATTAACCTAAGGGTGGGTTCGCAAACAATATAGTTACTTTATAGTGACATAAAGAAAACGGAGTTGTAAAATTCAACGTAAATCGGTTTACGTTCGTGTGTGCTCAGACATAAAAGGGAATTAATAAGACCATTTCGGGAGCGATTCAGGAGACAGATAGACCTCATACCTTGGAGGTACTTCAGTATGGTAATAGACGTAAATGCAATTGCTTTTTGGAATTTTAGGTATTTTTTACGAGTGGAACCGAGTTTTCACTTTCACTTTTAAGGATGAAATAGAACTTTTTATGTTTATTTCGAACTATAGAAACATCTACAGTAAGTTTGGAACTTTATGGCCAGTTCACTTCAAATTATAGTTTTTCTTTAAATTATATTTAGGTCTCGCTGTTTTTGAATAATTTAGGTACATAATACAAAACATAATAATTTCATAATTATATTTGTAATAATAATTTCATAATGATTTTCGTAATTCTTGTAAAAGTATAATTTTTTATCCTCGTTTTTGTAAAATTATTTAAAAGGTATCAATTTGTCTCCCCCAGTGACCCCCAATCTCCAAGGTCGTTTCATTTATTGACAAACCGAAGGGAAAGGACATGTAAAATAGGAACTTTTTATTGTACAGTCAAGAGCAGGTCGACCTTTACATATCGGATTTTGTACTATTGCATTCTTAAAAGTTCTATGTCATAAGAGCCAAAATTGTACTGCAAGTGTAAAGCTGACTGTATCTATTAAATTATTTTTATACTTACATTTATAATTTTTAATATAATTTTTGTTACAAATACGTGATGCAAAATAATGATCGAACTTACTTTTTAAAATAACAACATGTTATTAAAAACCCGTGTTTAGCCAGCGGATAGACTGGACAAACAGCCATCAAACTCCAATAACAAAGATGGCCCTTTGATGTCCTCAAATACGAGTACCGCGATATTAAATAAACTTAGCCACTTTATGAGACATTTTAGGGTATCGTATCGTATCACTCTAAACAGCACTTTGAAACGGAACACTTTTGTTTGGTAATTAAATTGATATATATTGTAGATAATACATAATTATATATAATAAAGTACTGTAGATAATATAATTAAGTACTCACAAAAAAAACATTTAAAAATATTTGGTTTAGTATGTGTATGCAAAAAGTGCGTGCATAGTTATTCTTCTCATGTCAAAAAATGTCAGCACAATACTGTAATTTTTTAGAAGCTACAGAACTATAAACAGCCCTACTAATATTGTGCCGTCTATTGTTTTGTTTTGTCCCTTTTAGGTGGTGCATGAAGTAGATAGAAAAAACTTAAATAAAAAGGTTAAATTCCAAATTTCAGCGGCCAATTCATAATATTTCACCGGTCAATCTCCAAAATTTGACGTGTCTCTTTAACCACTCGACATTGGCGGAATTTAATTGTACCTATACTCATAAAAAGCCAGAAAAAATAAATAAACAGAGTGACAAGTACTTACAAGTCAAGCGACTGTACTATTATTATCATTACAAGAGACTCCTATCATTACATGACTAGTCAAAGCTTAAAGTTACTGATTTCATTTGAAGTCGTGTAATTAAAACCAACATAGCTTTGTATGCACACCATTTTGCATACAACCAACTACGGAACTCTATTAACGAACCATGATAATATCTTCATATATTTAAAATCATCTCATTTATAAATGGATTGAATTTGATCTTTATAAAGAAGGTACCGTATCCTTTTTGATGGTGAAATATCTCATTAGAGTTGCTCGAACGGAAATTTGAAATCGTTGATGTTATAAACGAGAAATTCTTATTGGAACATGTCATTAAAATGGTCAAGGAAACAGCAACCTTCATGTTTATTTATAAAAAGTAAAATGCTATAATTATGAGATATGTGTGAGTCATCACTAGTCACCAGTGTCATCTAGTTCGACTGATTTGCTTCTGTTTTTATATAAAAACACATTGTAACTAGACTCACGACGAAATTAAAAGTTTTTAGTTATTTATAAATGTAACATTTTGTTATTATAATTGTTTACACAATAGTTACCTACAACATCTACACTCTTTGTTAATTGTCAGTCTATACCAGTTTTGGTTAGTTTTTGTTAAATCCTTTCTTGTATTATCTTTAGTAATTCTTAATGAACTACAAAAGTTTTTATCGCTTCTCATGTTTTTTTTTGTTTTTTTTATGCTACAAAGTTGGCAAGCAAGCATACGGCCCAGCTGATGGTAAGCATCACCGTAGCCTATAGACGCTTACAATACCGGGAGTATCAAAGTGGAGAGCTCTGGAGACCTTACTCACCGTAGCAACACAACATGGCCGAGATCAATGCTATTTGGCTACAATCTTCTGTAAGGTGGAGGTCCTTCCCCAGACGGGCTGCTCCGATTTGAGCGGACTATCCTCTGTGCCCTACCTCTCTTGTTTGTTTTGGGTCTATAAACTGCTCCTAAATTTCGCAACAGATTCAAATGTATAACTAACTAACCTATCCATATAAACATTTCAGAAATTACCATAAGAATAAGAATAATTCCCATAAGATAACACTCTAATAGAAGCTCGACTGTCAAACATAACTTTGCTAGAATTGATGTAGATCCGTAGTATCTGTAATGCAAAGTGTATTGCAAATTGCTATTAGATTTATATTGATCTCGAAGCATAGAATGTAATTTCAAAACAGAAAAAGCAACTGTAGGAAACAAGTTGATTAGTTTACAAGCAATAAATATTAGAGATGTTTCTTCGATAAAATGCAAGTTAATTTAGAAGCAGCTTCCATCGAGTCATTACCGGCCCATTTATGGGGCCAACCTAGTTGACGTTGACGTAAAATAATGACTTCTATTTCCCTTCGCTTCGGTGCAGACGGCGGCGGCGCGTCGAGTGGAACTTTTAGAAATATTCAATATACTTACATAATGTATAAAAGTTTTGTATTTTTCAAACCTTGCATGCAAACTTTGCTTTTAATTTGAAACTCAATTTTATTTTTGTTTACTGTACATTTTCCATTTTATTTTTTCTTCTGGATGTGTTAATAAAATTGTTTCAACCGTTTTATATTTAGCTTCACGTGTCACTGTAGTTACTCTACTGCTTTCCAAGATTTTGGATTCTCTGTCATATAAGTGCTATAATAAATTTGTGGTCAGAAAGAGTAAAAATATTATACTTCTACTTACATTTATATTTTTGTCAGAATAGCCATATTGCGTTTTGATTTGTTTTAGCATTATTGTGATCATACGTCGTTGTTTTAGCCTCATTATGATCGTAAGTCTTGTTTAAACAGTGTTTCCGTATGCAATTACGTATAATATGAGATAGATAGACTCGGGTAACTTATCATGTTTTCAATTTTAAAATCTTTTTAAACTTGAATGTCATAATAGCCATCACTGGCTATTCTCATAAATAAAGTATTTTTCTCGCAAATATTATCCAATCAGAAATTCTCGGAACGCTAAAAGCTTTTTTTTTCAGAGCGAACGTTCATTGATACAAATGGTTGTCGTCCGTCGATAGACGCAGCGCATTTGTCAAGGGGAATGTTCGAATGAGATACGCTTGTTTGTAAGCCCGCCTTAATAAACGATTGGGATCGTTAATATTCTCAATCAAGTACCCTGCGGTGGGACTGTTACGTAAATTAATGGTTACTACTATTTTGTATTTAAGAGGAAAACATTTTCCCTTAGAAAGTGTAAAGAGAAACTCTGAATGGCCGCTTCACAAAAATTATCCTTCACCTTAAAAGTATTTGATATCCCTGTATCATTAAACATTACAGTACCCCTTTTCACTTTATAAATTTCAGTACCTTTTTTGATTAAGTATGTATATTCTTTAACAACATGAGCTGAGCTGTCCTCTACCCCTTATTAAAGGGGATTCGGTTTTCTAGCTTTCCGAACAAAATGTCAATAGTTTGGGTGGTCCAAAATTCGATAAAGAAAATATTACAGCAAAGCTATAAAAACATAAATCAAAGATCAACGTAGATTTGCAAATAACAGAAGTGTCAGCGACGGGCCACTTGGAGTTGACCATAAATAACATTTAAGATGTCATCGATAACTTGCTGACACTTCTAGTAAGCTGTTATTTTTGGGATATTTCCAAAGGCGATATTTCACATTTTAAAATGCTTACATTGAAGCGATTTTTAGAATTTTGTTTTACTATCCTTTTAACTGTTACATTATTGTTGGACTAACTATGTTGTTTACTAAAACTGGTACTTCTCGAATTTCAAAATAACAAATTTAGAAATTCAAGAAGTACCAGGTTTAGTTCAGTTTGCTACTGCTACGCCTAACAATTATTTTGCCAGATAACTGACATGTAAATTTATACTGCTACACTCTTTTTGAAGTACGGTCACCACGGCAGCAATGAAATAAGTCAATTGAAGTATAAACGCACTTGAATGTGAATGAATTATGGTTGAAACGTCATCGAATTAAATACAAATTGTAAACATTTCGTTACAGTTAATTGTGTGACTGGATATGTGATGGCGTTTTAATTTGAAATTGATAAATTACTAAAATGTTGTATGAATTCTACCTCTTGATCCAAATTATCAGGATAAAAACGTTTTTTTTTCGAAATTACGTACTCAATGGTTTTATCGTGTATATGTTTCATTGAATACGTTTGTTTCAATTACTATCATTTCCGTTGTTTCTGCGTCGTCGGAAACATGTCCTATAAAGAAAAGTAATGCAATTAATTGCATTTATGTTCCGTCGTTTGCCTGATCTTTATCATTGTTAATTAAAATCTAATATTTTATATTAGTAATAATGTAACCCGCGGAAATTGGTTTCCGTGTATCTCTTGTCCATAATCCCGTTTTTCTCCATGTCTGATATAGCGTCTAAACCGTTGGTCTATTATGTAGTACAGTCTGACTGACCCCCCCCCCCCCCCCTATATATATGATTAAAGATTTCTAAATATTGCTTGAAGGGATTTACTTGAAAATTTGTAATTACATAGGTAGTACAATATAAATATTATTTAAATAAATTTTCAAGTAAATCCCTTCACGCAATATTTAGAAATCTTTAATCATATATACAGAGGGGGGTCAGTCAACTCTTTTCTTGACTGTACCTACTAGATAAGCAGATTCTTGAACACTTCATGCTCCATTTTTATTTAAATTTTAACTAAAGTCCGCTGCAGTGCTGTAACTAAATTACTTGTTTAATCAAACATTGTCATTATAAATACGCAGCACTGCAGCGCTAAATCTTTTTCAAGGTCTAAATTTCTCGCGACTAAAAGGTCGGATGAGCTTAACAGGGGTACTTACCAGATATTCTCTATAGCTTAGTCTGACGCGCTTGAGTAACTGCAAAAATCCCCTCTTGGGCTCCTCTACTATAAGGTTAACAATCATCAGACACAATGTCTCTATGTGTGCGTGTGTATAAATTACGATATAAAGGGGCGGCGCCCGCGCAGCTTCATCGTACAAGAAATTTTTTTGAAGTAATTATGAGACCACTTATGACGCATCACTGTATATCGTTGGTAAGTACACGTTAGCTGTCGACATACAAAAAATTCATAATGATTACCTAGTAGGAGCCTAGTTACAAAAAACAGCACAACCTACTTCATATTTATTATTAGATTAAACGAGTTTTATTGATGTGCAAACCCATTTAAAACACTAGTCTCCTCATTTGGGACAACAGATTATTTTACCGTTGCTCTTTCTTGAGATAGAATATATTAAATAAGCACAGAAATGTAATGTCATCGTTTTTTTTTTACTACTAAGGCGGCAAACAAGCGTACGGCCCGCCTGATGGTAAGCGGTAACCGTAACCAATGGATGGACGCTTGCAACACCGGAGGACATTGTAAAAATCTTTTTCACCTCACAAGCTCGGAAAGAATCTGTTTGTCATTTGAAATCTGAGCGCAAAAGTGCATTTTGTGCCCTAGCGTGGAAAGTATTTTTAAAATTCGAACCTTTCTATTCTTTAATTTTTTATACCGCAGGTCCTCTGAAAATGCATTAATACTTATTTCATGTCAGTGCGCCAACCTTATTTTTAGAATAATCGAACTGGCCAGCATGACACCGCATGAAAAAAAAAAAACACTTATTTAATATTTTATTTGCGTTTTTCTTGCACCTAGGATTTTCCTCGCTGTAGTGAGGTGAAAAATTTTGTGTTTCGCTCGGCAGCAAAGTTATTCTGCGTCTCGTACCTTTGAAACCCTCGCTACGCTCAGGATTCTATATTTGAACCACTCGCTTCGCTCGTGGTTCAATCCTAGAATACTTCGCTAGCTCAGGTTTCAATTTAAGTACTCGCGCCAAAAAACAACTTTGCAGCCTTGCATAACAAATAACTATTAAAGCCTTTTGAAGACACATTGTAGTCTAAAGAAAAGATCTCGTGATTATTAATTGACTTGATGTTTAGTTAATAAAAATACTTTTAATTTATAAAATACAATTTTATTAAATCACTTTGCCGTATACAAAATTAGTCTTTTGAAAACATTTTTTTCATAATAAAATGCCATGTTTAAAACTAAATTATAATGGAACAATCGCAAAAAAATGTGTGATATTCATGAATCAATTTTATAAATCTAAATGGCCTTTTTAACGATTTTACAAAACATTAATGTAGGTATTTTGCGAAAACAATGACTAAGATTAGGATTTTCGTGAAATGACTAAAGTGATTTGCACAATAAGTAGTTTTTGAACATATTTTTAAGTATACAACTCAATATTAATTTTAACATTATAGTATTTATTTGTTTATTATCTTCTAACCTTATTATTTTATACTAATGACTTCTGTCATTTTTACTTGAATATCTCACTGGTTTCTTACTATACATTAGATGCATATATAAATTTTGTGTATTATAAAAAATATGCAATTTAATCTTTAATTCCTTTTCAATAAAAAAAAATATGACATTAATTATGTATAGTTTGTGACGATTAACAGATTCATAGTATTTCACGGCTATGTAAGTACAGAAAATGTATCAACATTTCTAAATTACTTACAACATAATTATCTACACAGAAATTAAAACATAACGTAATAAATTATTGTCTGAAATTGTCATTAACCTTATGGACGCCTTTGTCATGTGACAATAGCATGTTCTGTACGCCAAACGCCAACAACACAAGAAATATTTAAGTAATGAAATGACAAATTACCACTAAATACGATAGCATGGTTATGGGTGTCCTTAACCACCTGAACGAACAAAAGCTTAGAGAAGCAACCGCCTTCCTCTCTCCTAATTGCTATGCCCGACAAGGGCCCCATAATGTATGCTTATAAATCATTATCTGTAACAACTTACATACTGTGTGGAACGCAATAAATGTTGAAATTGAAGCTAAGCAACGACGACGCCCGTCAGTATTTGGATTGGTGCAAGAAGCTCGAGTTTTTCATACGTGCGTCGTCGGAGGGCACATTAAACCTTCGGTTCTGACTCGTGTCAATGACAGCCATTAAGCCAAGCCAGGCAATGTTATGTGCCTACCCTGAGAACACAAATACATGTTTTAGTGTTAGTTTGATTTATTTGCTTCAGAATTTGGCGTACAGAGCACGTAGTCAGTGGCGTACTGGCGTAGTATACAAACCCTAAACATTAGTCGACTGTAATGTAGATCTTATCCAATCATTGTACGCTGCTACTGAGCTATAAACTCCTGGCCAGCCTTGTCTACCACAGCCATAACCAAACGAGACTACTCCTACTGACTCCCAAATGCCTTCAGGCCTCCTCCTCATGAGGGGACCACCAGAATCTCCACGGCACGCGTCTTCGGCGAAGGCACCACCGGCGCAAATCTGTTTGTCGATCAGATCCGCGCCAAGAGTTCTGTATTTCTCGATGCACTGATTTTTATTGAATGTTGGCAGGCTCAGTTTTAGCTTGACTGGGCTATTTCGTCCTGGAACAAAATAATATTCAGTTAATCTGAGGGGAACGCTAATAAGCATTAGTTAGTATGGCTTAATTTTTGTTCCAAAACTTTTTCCTAGTCGTTTTTATATGACATCTACATAATGAAATGCGGTTATTAGCTTGACAGTTTGTATACTCGTACTATTCAAAACAAAATAACTCGTAATTCGATACTAAGTATTAAACAACCTCAACTTTTTCTATTTATGGCACAAAGGTGGCAAACGAGCATACGGCCCGCTTGATGGTAAGCATCACCACGCGTTGCCTACCCTCCCAACCCCTCCAAGTGGAGCTCTGGTGACCTTACTCACCGCTACGATCTTCTGTAAGGTGGAGGTCCTTCCCAGACGGGCTGCTCCTATTTGAGCGGATTATCCGCTGTGCCCTACCTCTCATAACGTTTATAATAAAATTGAAATGTTTCTAGTGTTAATTCAAAAGAATCCTGCAACAATATTGTTTTTATCCTTTTTATTTAATACTAGCTGACCCGTGCCCACTTCGTTGGGCATAATGTTAAAAGCCTTTTTATTTTTTTATATAACCTATGACACTCAGCAATAATGTGGCTTTCTATTGGTGAAAGAATTTTTAAAATCGGTTCAGTAGATCCCGAGATTACCCCTTACAATTTAACAAATACACAAACTTTACCTCTTTATAATATTAGTATAGACTAGCGAGCGCGCAACTTCGTTTGCGCATATCCCGCTTTCCCGTGGCAATTTTGGAATGTAATTTAGATATCTAATTAAAAAAACCCGCATCAAAATCCATTGCGTAGTTTTAAACATAGGGATAGACAGACAGTGGGAGCGACTTCATTTCATACTACGTAAAGAAACTTAAAATTCACCTGATGGAAAGCGGTCACCGCCGCCTATGGACATCAGTAACACCAGGGGCGCTACCAATGCGTTGTCCACCAAGGAAGTTGGAGGAAAGGAAAGAGGAACGGAAGAGAAAGAAGGAGGGGGAAAGAAGGGATAGGGAAGGAGTTGGGCTTCCGGAACTTTCACTCACCGACCGAAACGCATTGCTGCTTCACGTCGATATTCTGTGAGAGGGTACTTCCCCGGTCGAGCTAGCCCATTTCGTAATAATTGCTCTACCACTCAATAATGTTTTGTATAGTACTTATATGAATATAAGTTTAATCATAAAAGTTAAATTTATGAATTGGGTCAATGTATTTTTATTTATCTGCGTTCTATATGCGTATATGCGTCTATTTCAAACATTTGCGTGTTCGATTAGACTAGACAGATTGGTTAAAACACTAAACCAGATAATAATGCATGACTTTAGTAAACTTTGACATTAAAAGTGTGATAAGTGGCTTATCAAGACGTATTTTCAAAAACAAATACAAGGAAATCGATACATAATGTTATATTTTACGAAATATTGTGTATTCAATTGATGCATTATGCAATGCAATATTACATTACAATCCTAAA
Source organism: Endotricha flammealis (assembly GCA_905163395.2). Lineage (NCBI taxonomy): Eukaryota > Metazoa > Arthropoda > Insecta > Lepidoptera > Pyralidae > Endotricha > Endotricha flammealis. Next base: position 5,586,969 of record LR990865.1, read on the forward strand.
CTAACAGCCCGTTGCAAAAATGCATTTTAATAGATTCAAACTTAACCTTACAATGCATGATTTTTTTAAATCGTGTCAAAAATAATATATGTGGTTCTATATAGTGTCTAGATAAATGATAATAATAAATAACAATTAAAATATGTATGTAATAATATACATATATATTGTACCACGTATGGTACAGTATGCAATGTAGGGTTAAAACTCCCATCCAATTAGGTATTTAATGATAATGCTAAAGATCAGGTTATGTACCTCTTATGAGACCATATTGTATACACATAATCTTGATAATAAACAATCGAATGGAATTGAATATTTAAAACATACTTTGTCGTATCAACCTTCCTGCATTTGTAAAACAAAATTGATTATTCTTGGGTATTTCACTGAAACCGGACTTCAAAATCAATACACTGTTTCACTCCCTACTTTATTCACTCACACATTATCGATTTCTATTGAAATGTAATACACAGGCAGTATTCGCCCTTCGATGTAATCTAATAAAAAGTACTATTAACCTATTGGATTTTAACGACTCTATACGTAAGCCCATTCTCGATCTAAAATTGATTACGTGTAGTAATGAATGCTAATCATTGTTTTTTTAGCTGTCCGTTGTATTTCACTGTAGTGCTATCCCCCAACGTCTACAATTGTCTCTAGTTTAAGCCTGTGCTGTCTCGTTTCTTAAATATGAATGGAGCTCGTAAGTCGTAATATCCCATCTAACGTTCCTTGGTCTTCCGCGATATTGAATGCGAGTTCTACACTCTCGAGAATTTGTCCAAATTTATGAAGTCCAGTAATGGTTATATTCAGTATCAGTACCTATTGTCGCGTAAACAGTACAAATATTTTCTCAATTGTACTAAAATAACCATCTAATTGATATCTAAACTAAAATTCCTCAACTAAATTGTTTCGAGCAATAAGACCGCCTTGTTACCACACTTGTCTGTGAGTAATTCATGTTCATCATATTATATTCAGTCTGTGTTATTCATTGTATAATCTGTGTATTGCAAATAAAGCATTATTCTATCTAAACATCCAGTACGTATGTCATAAACTACACTTACAGTATTATGTAGTCGTGTAATCAATATAGCCAACGGCGTATTAGACGCCGACTGAATGACGCCCTGGCATTCAACAGGTTAAATTACAATAGTAACAAAAGTCTATTTATTGGCAATGATTGTAGGCTGTGTGTTGGTTTTAATACATACCATTTAAGGTTTTCCCCCAACCAGCTACGTAGACATCGGTGCCGTCGGAAATGCGGGAACCGCTGTCCACAATACAAATTGGTTGCACGTAATCTGTAAAAGAAATTTGTTGTAAGTTTCTATACAAAATCTTAAAGTTAAAAAAGGCTGATTGCTTTTGGTTTTCAGCTTGACTAGTGTTTTTTGTTTCACTAATGCCTGTTTTCACCAACGCCTTAACCTTATGTCTTCAAAGTATATTACAAATTGTTCCAGTTAGAGCAATACCGTCAATTTGATTTATAAACAGTGTTATTTACTATTAAACTTAGGGACCTTGAGTATTTGGGAACATCTGAAACCATGGCAGAGTGACATCTTTTACTATGTAACTGCTAAAAGCTACTAAAAAGATATGACTCTGCTCTGCTTACCTCTTGAGAGGGATAATATAATAGTATTAGAATCAGAAGTAGAATTTTATTAAAAAAAACAATTTTTAAACAAACCTAAAATTAACAATTTAATAATCGAATTTATTACAAAAACGCCAATCTTACATCTATAATTTACTAAACACTGGTTTTATCAAATTAACGAAAATACGACTATTTAATTAACGGAAATATAACAATCAAGTACAAATGACCTTAACAAATAATAAATGCAAACGATACCGACAACGCGCCGAGAGCGATGTGCACCGTTCGGATGACAGCAGGCAAATGTCCGGCAAACGGTTCACCTCGCTCTTATATAGGCTCGTGGCGGGGGTAGTACTGTTGCTACCCGCGATTAACCTAACACGGCCTCTCCTGACGTGAAGGCGTCCTCGACGACCTCTTGAAGCGTCAGCGGGGTGCTCGACCTGTGGCGGAGTAACACCAACTCCTCACGTGGTTCTGAAGACGGGCCTGCTACGGGCGCGACAGGCTCGTCCGCATCACGCGCTGTGGTTGCGAGGTTCGAAACAGAATCCTCAGGTTCACCAACTAAAAAAACATTTCATTAAAAACTGATCGATCAAGCCAAACGTGTAAAAGTTATAAAGAAGTTATAAAACAATACCACTGAGAGCTCTCATTTTAACAAACCAATTCGAAGGCTTCTGCGTACTCCGGACTATGCGAGGACTTGACCTTGGTCGGAGCCGCATCTGTGAACACACCAGACAGACAAAGGGCGTCCCCTGTTGCTGTCACAAACCGGTGCCAGGCACCCCAGACACAGACGGAGGCAACACTATGGTCACGCGTCTATTGGTCTACACAACAAGACGAAATCATTAACGTCTTCACACTGGCAATCTCCCTGCTGGAGAGCCACACATAACACAGAAGCGCCAAGTTCTGGTCGTTTCTCACTCCAAATACACAACACTGTGTACAATACACGCGTATACCGAGCCCTCAGTGCAATGTGTATGATTTAACTTATCACATCAGCTGTTTCAAGGATAAGCGAACAGGAACGATAAGTGTAGGAAGTATAAGTATAAAAGTACGTGTCCGTTTGTGTGTAATGTGTAAATTATGTGTAAATACGGTGTACCTATCGTGATTGCAGATCATATGGGCCACCCTTTATGATAAGTTAAATCAACGCAATTCAGCACTACGTTAATCGGCTCAACTCACATTCGAAGAAAGCAGCGCACGTCTCGGGGCACCACTCACCACGCCAGGGCACCATATACTGGGCTGCCGCCTGCGTCGTCTTGCCATATGAGCCACTCAGTAATTTCAGCTCGTAGCGGTCGCTGGGGAGGCTTCTCACAACGCGATAAGGCCCGCGCATGCCGGAGTCGAGCTTTCCTGTCGACTGAGAATATTTTATTACAAATACCAAATCGTCCACAGCGAACGTACGAGGCGCACGTCGTTGACGATTCACACGAGTATCCTGCTGTGACTGGTTTTTGTTCAGCAACTCGTTAGCTCTGGCTCTACACAACTCTCGCCACGCTTCCTGGTTTTGTGAACGATCGAGAGTAATGTCACGAACAAGTGACTGAATAATTGGCGTAGCAGCATCGATACCAACCAATAAATTCAAAGGCGAGTACTGGGTCGTCTTTTGCTTCGTCATGTTGAGAACGAGTTGAAGTCTCCAGGTCTGTTCGGACCAAGAGGCACCCTTGTGATTAGTCTCAATACGAATCATATTTAAAACAGTTCGTACATACCTTTCTACTTGCCCATTAGAATGATGCATTTCGGGCGTAATGTAGTGGATATCACAACTAATATCGGATAGAAATTTAGTAAAATCGGTAGATTCGAACATTCGTCCGCGATCGGTTATTATGAGTTTAGGAACTCCGAAAAGCGAAATAGCATTCGTAAACGTACGTTTTAATTCGCTAACGTCCTGTCTGTAAATCGGGTATAATAGGCAGTACTTTGTATATGAGCACACCATTACCAGTACAAATCTATACCCCTCGGACTCCGGTAAGGGACCCAACACGTCTATGTGTAACGTGTGAAAAGGAGTGTCGGGCTTCTCCCAAGAGCGTATGGGCTGGAGTGGTGCCCTTGGTACACGTTTGTTAGAGATACATACTAAACAGTGATTGATGTATTTTGTCACAAACTGACGAAGTCCGGGAAACCAAAAATGTCTAAGGATCAAGTCTACCGTCTTCTCGATACCAATATGATCGTGCTCGTCATGGAAAATCCTCAGCAAGCTCAGTCTGTGACCCTTAGGTATAAAACAGAGTTGCCTCGGCTCCTCGCCAACACGATCATAACGGTAGTAAAGGACATCATTAATCTGGCTATATCGCCGAGAGTCCAACTGGCCGTCTCGAAGTTGTTGCATGAGACTTTGTGTTTCACTATCAGCGTGCTGGGCTATTTGTGCCCAGTTACGTGGCCTAGTAATTTGGAGAACTTGAACAGGAGGGTTCCTACTAAGGTAATCAGCATGGGACATCATGACACCTTTTCGATATACAATGTCGAAGGAAAAGTCTTGTAAATAGACCCACCAACGAGCCACGCGTGGAAGCAGGTCCTTTTTCTTTTCTGTGGACTTGAGGGCGTTGCAGTCTGTGATGATTTTGAAATGTAGGCCAATTAAATAATGACGAAAGTGCTGCAACGCTCTCACGACCGCCAGAGTTTCCAGCTCATAAGAGTGGTACCTGCTTTCGGCGCCTTGTGTGGTCTTGCTAAAATATGCTACTACGCGTTTCTGATTATCAGCGGATATCCGCATTAAGACCGCGCCATAGCCTTTGCTACTGGCGTCGGTATGCAGTTCCGTAGGTAACGAGGGGTCAAAGATGGATAAAACGGGCTTACTAGTTAATCGTGAAATGATATTCTGACGCACCAGTTCCTGCTCCGGTCCCCAAGTAAACTTTACGTCCTTCTTTGTTAGCATGGAAATAGCAGAAGTCTCAGTGGCATAATTTGGAACATACTTTCTGAAGTATCCGGCTAAACCCAAAAATTGTCTAACCTGTTTTACGTTACTTGGGACCGGGGCATTAACCAATGCCTCCACTTTTCGTGGGCTCGGCTTTACCTGTCCTTCACTAATTAGACGGCCTAAATATTCTACTTCGGTAGCAAGGAAAGTACATTTGCGCAAGTTTATAGAAAATCCGGACTCAGTGAGAGTTTGTAGTACTTGCCGTAGCAACTTAATTCCTTCCTCAACAGAATTACTCATAATTAGCACATCATCTACATATACGAGCACGTTACCATTCTCTATATGCTTGCGCAAGGTGTTATTAATGATTCGCTGATATATTATAGGTGAATTGGTCAAACCGTATGGCATCCGAACGTATTCAAAATGGCCTTCGGGCGTGACGAAGGCTGTCTTGTGTATAGACTCCTCATCTAAAGGAATTTGGTGAAAACCTGTGGCCATATCTAGGCTAGTAAAGAATTTGAAGTTACCTAATCGGTCCACATGGTCGTCAATTAATGGTAGGGGATAGCGATCCCTGACAGTCAATCTATTCAAGGCTCTGTAGTCCACACACATGCGGTCACTACCATCCTTCTTTTTGACTAGGATTATAGGACTCGCATACTCAGAGTTGGACTCCCGAACAATCCCCTTGTCTTTCAAATCATTTACTATCTCCCTGACTTTTATTTTCTCTTGATGAGAGAGTTTATACGGCCGATAAGCTACTGGTGTATTATCCGTAAGGTTAATGTGCATCTTACCGGATGTCACAGTGGTGGTAGCCGTCCCGGAAATAAAAAAGTTCGAAAAATCACTAATTACTGACAACAACTTTTCGCGATCTATACCCCGAAGGGGAGTGCTAATCGGATCGGTCTCGTTCGTCGTAACGGTATTTACCAGAACGGGTTTTTTAGAAGAGTGAGTTAAATATTGTTTATGTTTAGTCCGTACGTACGTGATACCGTCACGATTTAAAATATCGGTTCCTATTAGAATCGGAAAACACATAGAAGTACTTGGGACTACCACGAGGTCTGCCTCAATAGAAATTTCGTCAAACTCAAGTGTTAATGTAACCGCTGTGTCCGCTTTAACAACGCTCTTACTTATTCCCTTTAGGATGCAATTTATTGGTTTCTTTACAAATGCAAAATATTTTAATACGCCTTCAGAAATCAAGGAAACATTCAAGGCGCCGCTGTCTATTAAGACGTCAATCGGAATACCCTGTATAACTGCCGTAATAACGTCAGCTCGTGAAACAGCTGAGGGCTCTGCGCATAAGTTTATGTTACGTCGGTTCCGCGGTTGTGACTTCTCTTTGGCAAAGCAAGTGTCCTCACCATGACCTAACTTCTTACAAAAACCGCACTGAACATTTTTATTTGAACTATGTGGCATTTCGGAATTAGTTTTTGTGTATAAATCGGGTTTAGATTTTTTTGGACACTGTGCACTTTTATGCCCAGTCTGCCCGCAGTTAAAACATTTGAAACTACCGGAGTTATTTGAGTGAAACGGTTTTTTCTGTACGTTATGGTTTGGTCTTAAATCAGGTCTGACACGAGTAGGTTTGGTGTAAATAGAAAGGAAAGATATAAGATTTTCCGTCGTTAAACTGGCATTTGCCGCGGCTGCACGTACTTGCGGGTCTGTGATACCCCGAATGATAATTAACACCATTAATTCTTCACTAAGGCCCTTGACAATTCGTAACCTTAATAAGGTGCGGCGCGCGTACTCGGCATAAGAGATAAATTTATCCGAAGAGGTACTCATTGCCCCGTAAAGGATATTGGCATAATCTAACTTTTTCGGACACAACGGTTTAAACTCGCGTTTAAAGCTAGACCAGGTGCGGTCGTTAGTTATCCATTCGCTAAGCCAAGTACGAGCGTCGCCCTTGAGACAATGTGACACGCGCGACAAACATTCCGAATCCTGCCAATTATTTGAAACTTTAGCTCTCTCAACCTCATCGCACCACACCTCAATGTCGTGTAAAGCAGGGTCAAAATTGGAGACGAAATAATTCTGCGAGTGTGAAGAATTCAGTGACTTAATTGCCTCTGCCAACATACGAGTGGACTCCAATACCTCGGCTTTATGGGCAGGCTGTATCGAGGAATCATTTCGCACTGAAGTGTCCACACTAGCAGCGTCAGTTACTCGAGGGTCATTGTTTAAATTAAGTTCACGAGGGTCGTTACATGGGCGAGCTAAGATCACCTCATGGTGAGTGTCTATTGCGTCGCTGTTAATAATCGCTCGCGAGGATATCGAATGTGACTCGCTAATGTTCTCACCATTAATATTATTCGCCATATTACTAGAACGATTATTTTCTAATGTATTTAGGCGTGCCAAGATAGAATTTAATGTTGTTTGCATCAACGAATCATTATCTCGATATTCTCGCGACACGGAGGGCGTGCGCGTTCTGTCCCGTCGGCGAGACCTTCCACGAGACCTACTATGCGTCCGACGCTGATAATCCCGTCTGCGTGAGCGACTACGCGATCTACTATGCGCCCGACGCGAATCGCCCCGTCTGCGTGAGCGACTACGTGAACGTGACCTACTCCTCGACCTACGCGAGTCGTTCCGAACACGTAACCTATCATTGCACTCGTCTCGGCGCGTTTGGCTACATGAAACTCGTTGTCGATCCGACATACCAGCGCTTAATCACCAGAGTAATTCTAGTTTGTAAGATTGGAGCTTTGTTACAGAAAGTGGGCTAAGGTGCTTGATTTATCCCACTTCTGATATTAGAATCAGAAGTAGAATTTTATTAAAAAAAACAATTTTTAAACAAACCTAAAATTAACAATTTAATAATCGAATTTATTACAAAAACGCCAATCTTACATCTATAATTTACTAAACACTGGTTTTATCAAATTAACGAAAATACGACTATTTAATTAACGGAAATATAACAATCAAGTACAAATGACCTTAACAAATAATAAATGCAAACGATACCGACAACGCGCCGAGAGCGATGTGCACCGTTCGGATGACAGCAGGCAAATGTCCGGCAAACGGTTCACCTCGCTCTTATATAGGCTCGTGGCGGGGGTAGTACTGTTGCTACCCGCGATTAACCTAACAATAGACATTAGGCATACAACATTACACGACTATGAAAAGTTTTTGTATTTTTACAAACATTGACACGTAGATCAAAGTATTTTTTTCTTTATTGTCATTCTAATACTTACATGAATATGTAGCTCTCCGGGACAATCGGACTAGACCAATATCATCTCTTCTGTTTTTATTATTATCACCGTACCCTGGGTGGGCGTAGGCTGACTCCACCGGAATTTCTTGGGGTGGGTCCGCGCATACCCCATCACTGCAATCTTGATCTGTTTGCGTGTCGTATTCTCCTAAACGTACTGTCACCCTAAAAAATGAGTTTGATTTTTTTTATTGTCAATCTTTATTTTTAGTTGATTAACATTGATCGCCTGATGGTAAGCTCCTGAAGATATTTATAAAATCTTCGAAAATATTTACTCTTAGCCGAGTGCTCTTGCAACTGAGCTAGAAGAAGGGTTTGGTTTGTTACATTTTTATAAACTGGCAAGTAAGTCACAGTCTGGCGCCATGTACCTGATATCTGATAGCATTAGTATTAGTTAAGCAGGTATAATTATATAAAATATTTTGAGAGATATGAACGAATGAGTTCTTTTGTAATGAAGTAATTTACATTAACTATTCAATTAAATTTTATAATTACTATCCCTGTTACAATTACATTTTATAACCTTTATGTATTATTTCCCTAAGTATTATGTTTAGCAAAGTAAATAATGTAAAGTACCCAAAATTATAAAAGTTTTGAAAGATTTTGAATTAATAAGTATTTATTTACAAAAAAAAGGATGTATTTAAGTATATTTATTTAGCAGCAATCTAGTACAAGCTTAGTTGCATAGTTTGGGACTAGATGGCATTGTGTGATTCCTCCAAGAATATTTATTTATTTTGTTACTATTTTGACTCAGGACTGGTCCTGGTCAAGCTCCTACCATGTTGAGAATAACAATTTATTTATTATTAATATCATTAATTAATATTGTTATTATCTGTATAATCAAATAAATAAAGACTATGGATTAACGTATGAATTACGTGTATAGTTATACTTTGCATTATAGTAAAACTAATGTCTATTTATAAAAAGATCCATAATCAAAGATCATTATCCTCTAATTATCCATTTATCTATACGTCATACATTGACTGTAATATCATGGGGTTTTACAAAATACCAAACAAATTATGGATTTCTTAGAATTTCGTTTCGACCGCATGAATACCCACTGGGACACGTTAATTTGATAGTAAAATGTGAATACCCGTATTTGAGACGTTGAACGATGTGTTTTACGGTAGTGTAGTTTCATTTATTTAATAAAAAACGAACTATATTCTATTCCATTATACTTGGCACAGTTTTTCAGTTCATTCCCACCGATGTGTCTCCTGTGTTGTCAGGATCAACAACGGCGACCTCAGATTGACAATAAGCAATGAAGCTTATTGACGTCCCGGGGGAGAAAACTACAGCTGTTTTGGAACTCACAACGAATTTAATCAAAAAGAAGATAGTTGGAGTAGGAAGTTCTTAAAGGATTTCAACTACGTGAGAGACAGCAATTTGAACATTGAATATATTGGCTTTATCGTTATAAAGCGATTTGTCTTCGACTCATGTAAGTATACCTATTTCATATCGATTTGTTTTAAAAATCAGACTTTTGTTTGGAGCTTTTTCGTGTCAAGGGAATAAAAAACTTAGTATATAATTTACAAATACGTACAATTTTCCAAGTTCCTTTTCGATAGCACCAGTAATACAATGAGCTGCTGTCAATATGTATCTGTGGTTGATGAGGACTCCACCACATTGGTATGAGATTCTTCCAGATTCTAAAAATAATAAAAAAATTGTAAAATATTTTGCTTGACAATCGGGGTTTTTCACGACTGTGATCTCGTACAATAAAATGAAATATTAGTATGAAAAGTTTTTTGTGAAATAATGTACGTCTGGTTTTATAAGAGGGCCTATATTAAGTGGTGACAGGTGGAGTGCATTAGAAAAGTTTTGTAGATAACCATAGTGGATTATCATGGTGTTTCTGATTAAGATGACAGAATATCGATATCTTTATTGTAGGTTATAAGAACCCCTTCCGTACATCTAGCCCATGTCGCCGAGTGCCCTGACAAGCTTAGCTTAGAATTGGAGTTGATGACTCTGTCAAAATTTATATTGAGTCACGAGTCTTTTCCACATTTTTAGTAATAGAGAGAAATATTTTTGGGATCCATTTATGTTCTTAAACAAAACTAGAATAATGTTAAATATGTTCCTATGTTTTGTTCCTTGATTATAATAAAATTTATATTTTTAAGAACAATGTTAACTTTTTTTTATCAGCCATTTGTGTCCCACTGCAGGGCAAAGGCCTTGTCGTGCTCATCCCGCCATCGACTTTTTGGTCTTCCGCGACGACGTTTAAAGGATTGGGGCGTCCAGTGGGCTGTGATATGAGCCCATCTATCTGAAGGCATTCTTTTCACGTGCCCAGCCTAGTTCCACTTCATTTTGGCAGCCTTGTGTTATACGTCTGTGACTTTTGTTCTGGAGCTTGTTAACTTAATTATTATTTTTCTTTGATTATAACAAATGTCTATAACGAGAACCAATGTAATTCTTATTAGCTATAATTTATACAATTATATTTTATTTACACATTAATTATCAACAAGTCAAAGTATTTTCCATAAACAATAAAAATAAACGATCTTTTGTATTTAAATGTTATGATACAATCTTTCATTACGTATGCCTTCGAGAATATAATATTTATTACCCTGAAAGAGTAATAAAGAAACAAGTATATATGAAATATGGTCTTTTCTTTTATAATATAAGAACCTAATACCGTTTAGGGGTAATTTATAGAAGCAATTGCTTGAACTTGAAGTATTTGTTGGTAAGTCCCACAGTCCCCACCGCATATTCACCGGGCACGGTGGGGCTGCTGCAAAGCATTTTTCTGACGAGAATAAAAAAAAGGTATATAAACATATTGCTTTGCGAAGTCAAGAGACGGTTTAGCATCCGCACTACAGTGAGGGCAGATGTTCTGCCGAAACATGCATGAGTACAATACAAATATTGTGGAAGTACACAACACGACATAATTTACATCAAAGAACAAGTACCATTTATTACCTATTTACATGCAACATAACATTATGTTTAGTACGGCAAGAACTGGCAAAGAAGAGCCCAACACAGTATCGAATGGCGCAGAATGAGGGAGAAATATACCCAGCTGTAGGTTGACAAGGGCTGAAGAAGAAGAGGAAATCCAAAATTGAATAAGTTGAGAAACTTGAAACGATTTGTGAACGTATAATATAATTAGAAAAGAATGGAATAGCCAAAACAATTGAAGACTGCATTTATTTTACTCACTTGTTTTATACCCGAGCAATGCCATCCATGGGAACTCGTCAAGGTCCGTGAACTGCCCTCCATATATCCTGTCACCATTGGTGTCAACTCCACATTTGTTTCTTGGCGCTGGTTCCGAATCCTCGTCATAGGTTTCATCCACATCGCCGCTGGGTAATGTGGTTACCTGTGGTGGTCGTTGCTGTAATATTAATCCTTAATATAGTACCTAAAACTTAAACCTAATATGTACTGACATGAATTTGAAGATTTTAAAGTTTCCTTTTAGGAATAAAGATGTTTTGGAAAGGAATATTTAAAAAATGTACATAAAGCCTATTCTTAATCTGCTGATAGTAAAATACCTGTTACTTTTTGGAATTACGCATCCAAAAATTTTGGAATCTCGCGATATTGGTATTCATTGATCAGTATAATTGTTCTCCAGACTTGTTCTAGATACAATGATACTAGAAGTACATGTATCTAGAACAAGTCACACACAGTGCTGAAAACATATACCAATACGGGAATAAGGATTTTGGGATTTGATGAGCACTTAGCGGCTGCACGGATGCGTCAGATCTTCTCCTCTTTCAAAATGTATCGACTTCATCACTAATACATTACTTACGTTAATGTGTCGTGACATAAATACTCTGATATAACCGTAGCGTAACAAACGTACTATTGATGACGCTATTGTTGTGGCGTAATCGTGACGTCAAATAAAACTGGAAGACCTCTTGTCATAATGGCCACCGACTTATCCTCAAAATTCTCATTGAGGTTACCTGTGGTGATGTCATTCGAGACCTTCAATGAACGAGTTGGTCAAGATAGTCATATACAAGAGATTATACACTTACCGTTAAAATTGGAGGATCATTGTCAACAGGCAGAGGTCCACAGCAGACCCTTGGTACATAGCCTTCGAAACCGCATTGCGATCTCTTTAGAAAGCTTATAACATTTGTAGGTAGAGGACGCTGTTCAAACGCTGACAATAATTGTGGGCAGTCATATAATGATACGCACTGACTTGATTGTCCAAGGGGCGTGATGCATTGTTCTGAAACTAATGATCCATTTTGAGTATTTTTTGTGGAATATAATTTTCTCATATTTTTCATTCCTATTTGGACGAACTAATTAACATTTACAGGGGATTTTTCGAAAATCTATGAAATCGGCCCTCATTCTCTTATGTCTGTTGCAAGAAAACCGTAGGATTTTTACATTATAACGATATTTTAAGCTTCATTGCTCGTTTTTAGTATATAGTCGCTGCTAATCAACAGGAGACAGTGTCATGGAGAAAGTATAGTTAAAAAAATAAGACTGTTGTTGGTCCCCCCTCCAATCACTTACTAGGTAGTGCTAAATCTATTCGCATAACTGGAAAATTGCCGTTAATTGTGTGGTTTGACATTCCTACATTAGATTCTACTTAAAAAGAACCTACAAACATTGTTGGAAACTTAATGCGTATGCGTTTGAATGAGTTTTTTACTGTTTAGTGATCAGGTAAGTGGTCTATTTAGCAATTTAGACCGCCTTTTAGAAGTCCTATGCGGATTCTAAAATCGTTTACCAACAGGCGATTGGTCCATGAACCTTTTATCCAAATAATGTTTTACTCGCGAACGTTTCGCCCACAAAACTTGACGTCAGTAGACGCTTAACCATCAAAATGTTGTGACCAATAACTTTTCACCCAAGGAACTTTTGACCCATTTAATTTTATTGTCTGTGCTGCTAAGTGTACCTACATCTATGGTATATGGTATATTGAGATTATGCAGAGGTTTTTGTATACAGATACAAGCCACCCCTGATTGTTACTTTTTTAATCTACCTGTAACCTTTTGCCATGAACTGAGTTTTAAATCTTTTGAAGAAAATACAATTAGGTAGGTCTTTGTACTTTCAATCGTACAATTAAAGGGTATAGATTTTTTTATTTTTTGCAAAATTTTATCTCAAGATCGTGACTTAAAAATTACATTGTTCACTTTTTACTTGACGTCCTTAAGATTTGACATTACTTATGAACCGGGCGTCAAGAGCATCTTCTGAACTGACCTAACCAAGTATATTGATTACCTATATGAGCAAGTCCTTGTATGAGAGGGTCCAACCTTATTTAAATTGATTACATAATTTTATATAGGTAATAAGTTATTGACATAATTGTGTGTATCGATGTGACTAACGATAAACGACAAGGATACCGAACTGGACCAATAGATTTTGTTAGTGTTACATTATTTAATTTTATGTGTACAATTCATGGTCATGTCTTACTTTTCAAAAGTAGCTCACTGAAATTGTTCTTTCCGTTTGATTTATCTGCTAACTCCTCCATCATAACAGTCAATCAATCATTACATCGTCAATCAATCATTACATCGTCAATCAATAGAATTTTCAAAATTTCGATAGACATTTAAACAATAGGGTCGCTAGTCGATAAAACAGACGGTGTCTGTTGTACATAAACTAATTTTGACAGGACCAAAGGTGATGTTGTCCTTCCTTGGTTTACAATTAGTGACAAGGATAGCAACACTTCTAGTCCTGCCAAAATTTGTATATTCTAGTTAAATGTACAACAGAATTAACACCTCCACTGATATCAATGTGTTTTGATAATTTGTTTGGCGCACACAATCGAAAATAGATAATGACGTAAACAAAATACAAATTAATTGAAAAGAAATTAGTGTTAACCACAAACACCTAATTGTTAATTATACACAAGAATTAAATTAATATCTATGCCAGCGTCTTTAGAGGTCGTTAAAGTATACTGACCACCACCGCCAGCTAAGTTTAGCTAAGTTAAGTTAAACTCGGGAGGATTGCTAGGTTGCCGTAGACACGTAAACTCAAAATCAAAAATATTTTATTCTGTAGTCCCTCCCACCGTCATTTACAACATATTGTCATCATAAAATAGATATTAATTACTATAAAAAATACTGGCTATAAGCTATACTAAGTGCATTTGCACCATGACTTCTTTTTACGCGCCAACAATCTAACGTATGTATATGCGTTCTCTGAGAGAGATATCAACGCGTATTAGATTGCATGGCTAGTAAAATAAAGTTTATTTAGCGGTGGACTGACAGTTGATGGTGGCGATCGGTTTAAATGTGATAAAGCAAATTATTATTTTAATTATAAGAGCCTGATAGTGTCTGCGCTTGCCAACACTGAATAAATAATAAATAAATATTATTGGACGAATCACACAACCAACGCCATCTAGTCCCAAACTAAGCAACTAAGCTTGTACTATGGGTACTAGATTGCTAATAAAATACATAACTCTTTTTTTGTAAATAAATACTTATTATACATACAAAACACCCAGGACAAGGCAAAAATACATTTTCATTCACACAAATGTATGCGTTGCGCAGGATCGAACCCACGACCCTCGGGATAAAGTTATTATACAAGTTAAGTAACGAGAATCCCAGTCAGTATTTGGATAGGTTGAAAACCTCCAGCTCCGTGTTCACTCTATAATCGCGTCCTAACGGTCAATACACCTTAAGGTCAATTTGTGCCGGTAACTCGTAAGCGCCTGCGCTAGACATGTAACTATAATCTTACCATAATAAGGAAAATCTATGTATATAAACTGCATAACTGTATATAAATAAAAAGTCAATTAGTTTTCGCATTTGCCTGTGTTTTTTGTCCTCATATCCTGTTCAGTTTTACTTATAATTAGACTTGTTGTACCTATTTGTTGATATGCTTACTATATTATCTATCTTCCAGCCTCCCTTGATTCTTTGTAAGTATACAAAACATAACATTATAATATATTTTTACTTAAGTGTCTACTATTATTGTATTAGATGTATTTGTAAATTGTTTATGGACAAACATTTTCTAGTTTCTTTTTAATGATTTATAAGAAAGCTAGTAAATCCTTGCAACTTCGTTTGCGTATATCTCGCTTTCCCGTGGGAATTTTGTAAATCCTTTCTTAGCGCTCCCCTACGTTATAAAAGGAACCCCTGTGCAAAATTTCAAGTTTCTAACACTTATAGTTTAGGCCCAGCGTTAATATGTCAGTCAGTCAGTCAGCTTCTCCTTTTATATATATAGATTATTTTCATAATATTCAGCAACATGGTCATATCAGATCATCCTACTTAAATTCATTGTTAGTTCCAAGACAGTTGGACCTTAACTTGTTTATGTTACAGCTATGAATCCTGGTACTACAGGAACAGCGGAATCTGGGATACGCTTGTTCTAATAATATTAAGAAAATGGATTACAATTCCTAGTCAAAAGTAATAACAAAGACAAGATTTGATACGACATCACTGTTACGATAACCTTATACTAATACGTAAGTGATGATATCAACAAGTTTAAGGTCACAGACTAAAAAACTAAGAAACCGGTACATACCAACAATAGCACTCCATATGATAGCCAATAGAAAAATGTAATCCATTTTTGACACTTCATACACACATCACTATAATAGTTTTGAATAAAACCGGTTTGTATTATTAATTAATTAAAAAAATGTAAGACAGAGAGGTCTCGGTCGACAGCGACGAGGCACTGGATCGCGGAGGTCAGAACTGTGCGTTATGTATGAGCATGCCGTGTCTGCGTTTCGTTGTTCCTGTTTGTACGGTTAGCAAAAAAAGTTAAGTGGTTTAATGAGGTTTAGGTTAATGAACGTGTTGGCTAATTTGAACAACTCATTATAAACGATGTTTAAAGAGAGAAGTTATAGCAAAGTGAAGCAGGCTGCTTTTTCTTACATAATTATTTTTTGTTTTTTAAATAAAATTCTACACAATTTTTTGAAAGATAACATATTATCTTTTTGGCCCTATGGGACTGTATCTGTACTGTATGGGAGCTCATTATTTTGTGGTGGCTATTATTATTTTAATTAATTAATTATTTTAGTTTATTTGGCATCATGCTTTTTTTTATTTTTTCCAAAATTTATAGATTTATCAGTGCAGAGCACAATAATAGCGTTTTATACTCATCAAAGTAGTAGAAAATAATATTGTATAATAATATATTCATTTTATTAAAATTATAAGCCGTACTTGTCCACGCGAGTTGACCGGCTAAGTTAGATGCGCTTGCGCCGGTCGAGGGTACTGCAACAATGTCAATTTATACTGTGTAAAATACAAAACTGTCTCCATTATTTTATTAAGACAGCATGTTAGTCATATACAAAAATATTTACAAAAAATATACGCTCAAGTAACCTTGATAATAAAACATTGTTTAAGGATTTCTACACGGACCTAGAAAAAAAGGCAGACACCATCACTGAAACTAAAAAGTGAAGCACCCATAGTAAGCCACTTCGCGTATACGTACGAACCGGCCGGCTTACTATGGTGTGAATGTGTGCGTGCCGGCCAGCCATTTTACACTCACACATAGTTACGCGCCCGGCATTAGGGTGTTTCAACTGTTTCTTAGCCAGTTTCCTTCCGCCTTTTTTCTAGGTCCATGGATTTCTAATATAGACAACTTTTTTAAAATGACCTGTTAATACCTATAACTACCTTAGAACTAAACATAATAAATCTTGGTGATATATCACACATCCGCTGTTAGTTCCGCAATATTAGTTTTCCTGCTATACTCCATGTTGAAATACTTAGAAGACCTTAATAAATTACATATTAAAGGACATACAGATCGTTGCACATTTTTTTTATTCAATTCCATATTCAGTTTAAAGTTATACCGACGAGGACATGGATCATCACATAGTCCATGACATGACACATGCTGAACGAAGGTCCTTTTGGTGCGTTTATATGGAATTTTCTATTGTATGTTATCTACATATTATTTGTAAAAATTGTAACCAAATAAACAAATTTTTCTTTCAAACAATTTTTCGTAATTTATTAGAGAAAGACATGGATGAAACTAGTGACTTGCACAATAATATTTAATATCTAATGACACATTAAATCTCATTAAATGTACTTAATTAAGAAAAAAAGAGGTAGCTTGAGGCTAATTTAACGTGTCAATTTTAAAATGTGTTTGTACAACTTACTAATAGTAAAGTAGCCTTTAAGGATCCTACTTACTAATATTATAAATGCGAAAGTTATGTGTATGTTTGTTACTTCTTCACGCTTAAATAGCTGGGCCAATATTTATGATATTTGGTATGTAGGTAGCTGATACCTTGGATGAACATATAGGGTACTTTATATCCCGAAAAGTAGGTGTAAGTGATTCCCGTAGGATTTGATCAAAAGTCTAATATAGATGGCGCTGCTGTGCATAAATAAATACACGCAAACGAAGTTGCGCGGGTTTCACTAGTCTTAAATAATGTGGAAGTGTCTAAGATTTTTTTAAATATATAATTAGCACGTAGTCAGTTGAAGATTTACAATGTCGATTGAACTTATGATGTCATAATATTGTGATAATTGGTCTGTAGATTTTATCACGCACGCCACTATACACCTGCATCACAAATAAGTGTGATTATTAAGTGTCCTATGTTGTTCTATTTTTTATTTTATTTATCTTTATCTCATTTTGTTTCCCTAATTTTTGTGAACGAGAAAGGCGAAAAGTGCAAGAATTCTTTTATTTTATACTATTCTTTCAAAGAACCTGTGCAGAGAGGAATATTTTATTTGATGTTTTTAGTATAATCATAAGATTTATTCGTGTGGAGATATACATGTATTTAACATATTTTTATTATGTTTTTATTTATGATTAAACAATTTCCTTAGAAAGATTTTATGTATTACACTCACAAGGAGTCTGTCATTCGTTAGCAAGTTGAAAACGTGACCAATCTTTATATAAAAAAATATATTTTTTATTTTGAAGTAAATAAATTAGTCTTTTCTGCAATCGGTACATGCATTTTGAGTATCGGATAGTGATTCATGGATTTACCCGACAATATTAAAACATGTGTTTTCCTTAACTACTAATATAACATCTTATTCAAAATTAGGAGTAAATAACTTTGTGTAATTTTGGTTGGGTTATAAATTTGTGATTAAATAATCATATTTATTTATTATATTATACTATAGGTAATTAAGGTTACTTTAATTTGTTAAAGATAAAATAATATCTGATTCTGTGTTATAAGTAAAATAAGACAAGTTGGTAGACTACCTACCTACGTGTGTATCACGATTAATGTCATGGGTTAGCTGGTGTGCGTGTTTTCAGGTTACCTGACAGTCACTGACTTGACTAAAAGAATGTGTGCAACATTGATATCTATCGTTATCAGTGGGGACCAGCGGCTTCACGTGCCTTCCGGAACGCAGAGAAGTCTAATTAAATTAAAGGAACAGAGTCACTAAACGGAGTTCATTCTGTTCTCTCTTTTACAATAGAAGGACTTAAGCCGGGAATCGGCTGACGCTCAGAAAAATTATAATTTTGCAACTTTATTTTTTTTATACATATAAAATATCTGTTCAGAAATTCAGATACGTTTCGCTTACCTATCTAACCTTCAATTCCCTGTGGATTATTTACCTAAGCTTTTGAGACGGAGACCACAGCTCGCCAATACGGCCATCGGCAATTTATCATGACATCTCCCTTGAACCCGACTGGCGAACTGAGGTGCTATCATGCAAACGTTCGATATTACAAATATACGATATAAAAATATACTATTTTTATTATTATTATGAGGTTTTACGTTTTCTCAGCTTAACTTCTAGGCTGGTGTTAAATTATATCCACGGGCGTGAGCCAAGCTATTATTATTACAAAAAATAATATATTTTATTTTCAATAATTTTCATAGTAATTAATTATGGTTAAAAAATAAATATAGACTTTTCATTCCTATCCATTATATTTTTTTATATGGATCTTATCCATATGTTTATGGTTTAATACTCAGCTGCTGGTGTAATTCTATTGTACAAATTCACATTTACACAATTAAAACCAAATAATTTAATGAACACTTAATAAAAAATAAAAATAGATTAGTTTTTTTTTGGCAAACTTATGAACCATTCGATTTTCTGCTGCTAACATGTTTTTTATGTTACATGTGCCAATCACAACACAGTTGACTGTTGGCGGATACATAATTTCGAAGTTATTTGAAATAATATCGCACGATTTTGAAACTAACCCCTCGGACGTTGGCTCTCCAAACGTCCGATTGAATACGTGCTTCACTTAAAACAGTGGACGATTTGCTTGGGAATTTCAATTTATAGATGTTACTTATTTACTAGAAAATATTTGTAGTTCTACATTTAATCGCCAAGCAGTTCCCACATGTCAACAAAATAGACTATCTACTTCTTTTCCTGGGTCCCTTCAGGAAAAGAGGACGATCAAAAAGATATGGAAAAGCGACAATGGCGATTTAGAATTAAAATTAAAGCGAATAATAGATAGTGGGACGCGTACTTCCCTTAATTTAAATTTATTATTGTTGTATTATTTTCCAGAGTCATATCCTGTAAACAGTTGACAGTGGTACATCCTATAAAATTTAATTAGAATGATATGAGATAGGGGAGCCATCCCAAAACTCCCAAAAGTCATTGAGACGTAACCCTAAAATGAACAAAGATATTCAATTAGACATAGCATATATAATTTGCATAGGTGTCAGTGACAATCAAATTAAGTGGGTGACGATATTATGCGCATAATTAAATCCGTTTTAGAGTTAAACTCTTGAATACGTTTTACCAGTAAAACCGTTTTAGTTACCCATGTAGATAGAGAAATAGTTCTTTTTAACGAAACGCTAAAATTAAAGCTGGTAAATTGGGTTATTTGGATATCACGAGTATATTTTGAAATTTGAAATAAAATGCAGGCTGCCAATCGGTCATATTGGAAGCGTTTTGGGAACTCCTATGTCCAGCAGTGGACTTCTTTTGGTTCCAATGATGAGGTGGAAATAAGGAGAATAGAGATAGAGAAGTTGGGCTTCCGGAACTCAAAGGGCTCATTTAGACGACGCGAAAATTTGCGAACGAAACCCACTGCTGTTTCAAGCCAATATTCTGCGAGAGTTAGCCCATATCATAAATGGTTTACTCCAAACATGACATTGAAATTAATTGTGAGGATGACTTGGTAAGCACCGTTGGTCAATAACGCTGACTTGCATTTAGTATTTGATAAACAATTGAAACTTGTTGAGTGGGTATCGGAGGAATCCACTTGAAAAGTGATCTCAGATTCCGATGATAAAGTTTATTGTTATGATGGCAATTACATCCTTAAAGACTAGTTGTTGCCCCTGATTTCGCTCAGATGGTAATTTTTTTCATATATAAATATCTACTGCGAGAAAATGGTATTTTCCGTGATATAAAAATCAGAAGTGTGTTAAACTATTATTATATCACAAGTGAAACCAGCGCAACTTCGTTTGCGTGTATTTATTTATGCACAGCAGCGCCACCTATATCAGACTTTTGATCAAATCCTACGGGAATCGCGTATTTTTCGGAATAAAAAGTACCCTATGTGTTAATCCAAAGTATCAGGTACCTACCTACATACCAAATATCATAAATATTGGTCCAGCCATTTGAGCGTGAAGAAGTAACAAACATACACATAACTTTCGCCTTTATAATATTAGTAGGATTATTAATAGTATTAGTTATAATTTCAGTGCTCTAAGACTCCTTCTTCTTTTCTTACTTAATTAATGGCGTTTCTGTCGTCTTAACGACACATAGACATTTTCGCCAATGTCGAGTATTTTAAATGAACACTTTTTAACGAAAAAAGTACACTTTAAAAAGGCAACGTGGTACAGTGAGGATCCGAGGTCGCCATCTTGACGACCTTCGTTGACAAGGCGGCGATCTCGAATCGTTCTAAAGACAACAGAATCTATTATTTGCCAAATTAATTGTCAAATTTTTGACACCTCTTCTATAGTTTTGATGTCTCTTATTTGACAAATTGACATTGTTACTTTATTGGCAGGTGGTCATATCATAACGTTTTGGTACTTACGATGGTACACGATGGACAGTCGACAGTTTAGGCTAATGTGGTTGCAATGGTGATAATGATTAGTTTAAGCAAATACCATAGAAGACCAATACCCACAGCTCGTGACGTTTCTCATACAATGACTTGGCAACCTCCGTTCACCTCATGCCGCTAGGGGCGCTATAACATTTTGCATACAAAAAACCTCCGTTCACCTCATGCCGCTAGGGGCTGTAACGGTTTATCTGATTCCGTTGCATTTTTTATTAAAATATATTAAAATTAAACCAAAACTTACTATTCTAACAAACTTACATTTATATACAAGTAAAACATTACAATATTTACAAACTAAAATATTAACTAAATAAAATAAAAAATAAAAACACCATATTAAACATTAATAATTAATTGTACTAAAAATATATATTTACAAGCAAACCCCGGGCGCGCGGCGCGTTCATAAAAATTGCGAACGACGCAAAACGAGTTAGTCGAGTACGTCATCGCCGCTTGCGCTCGGTCGGCCGGCACTCCGCTGCTAGCTATGGTCGAGTTCACTCGCGGCCGCTCTAAATTAAATTCTCTTATTACGTTCGCCATCTTGTGACTACCTCGTGGCGAGACTTCTAATTTTAAGTATATTGCTAATTTGTGTGTGTGGTTTCCCCAAATAATTGGGGTGCACCCCTCCGGCTCGGACACCTACCACTGGCCACCTACCGCTGCCATCTACCTACCGCTGCCATCTACCTGCGCTGCCATCCAACGCTGCCAACTACCTGCACTGCCACCTACTGCTGCCAACTACCTGTGCTGCCGCCTACCGCTGCCGCCAATTCTCTCCGAGGACAGTGGTAGTGATTGCGGATCCAAATTAGATACTCGGTCGTTGTTTATAATTACGAACCCACCCCATATTTCGATCTACCGTCATTTTCTAAAATTTACTTTTGTGTACCTAAAAATAAACTTGTTAACTATAATTTGTGTTTCTGTGTACTACCCCTAGCGCAGAACTGGCACATTGGCGCCCATACAAGGTATTTTCACGACCGAGTTATTTGATTGGATTCGTAACGCATTTTATGGTTTTCTTTGGTGATGGCTTCTTAACTTCATAGATATTATTATAAGCTTGATTTTGTACTAAATTGTCCGAGTTGTGATAACAGCAGCAGGTATAGTTAGTTAATGATAAGTATATAATTTAACGATTATATACATATATATTTTACTATATATCATTTTTTCTTCTTTTTTTTTTAATTTTCTTAAAACTGCTCCTATCGCAACTTGAATATAGTCATAATTTCAATCGAACAGTATATAGATACATTTTTCATTGTCATTATCATTATACAACTCTCATTGTTTCTAGGCTTTCTAGAGCCTGTGGTAATTTTTGCGCTTTTACTTTTAAGACTTGTAACACACACCCATTTATAATATGGCCTACCCTATTAAATTTTTGTCGCTTCAAAAATCCGAATTGGAGTATGAAGTCGAGCTGCGTGGTGGTTCGGGGGATACTGTACAGGACCTTAGGAAACAGATTGTCAAACTGTCTGTAGCACTACCGTCTGATGACATTATTGAATCTCATTTAGATCCCGCGGATGATCTAAAAGCCACTAAAGAATCACTCTTAAAATCGCAAAACAATATAGTCGCTCTAAAATCAAAATTTGATAAAAACTTATTTCTTAGAACCGAGGCACTATTGCACCATTTATATCACCGTCTCAATCGAATTGTCGCTAACCCTGACATAAATGACTCATACAAGGTATGCACTTCTAGTTTGAACGCGCAACTTAAAGATCTTTCTTCATCAAGCCCTCTAAGTATCCAGTCTAAAATCCAGACCACTAGTACAGACAATGTCTCAGACCATTCGCCTACTTTAGTCACATGCGAACGAAGTCTGTCGGCAGAAATAAGTAAACTAAAATATTCTGGTAAAACCTGCGTCCACTCCTTCATACAAAGAGTGGAAGAATTTGTACAAGCTAGAGGCATAACTTTTGATAGAATTCTTATGCTCTCTTATGAGATATTTGTTGATGACGCTCTGCACTGGTACCGTTACAACAAAGATAGGGTAAATTCCTGGAGTGAGTTGACTACACTTCTTAAAGAAGATTTCAGTAGTAGCGATTACGACTACAGACTTACTGCCGAAATTCGATCTCGTACGCAGGGTGAGCAAGAAAATATAATAATTTACTTGTCCATTATGCATGGTATGTTCTCTCGCCTTAGTAAACCTCTAAATGAGACCGATAAGCTTGAAATACTCATGCATAACATTCGTCCCTGTTACGCTAATACGTTAGCGGCTTCTCCTTGCATAAAATCTATCGATGAGCTAAAAACTATTTGCCGAAACTATGAATCGATAACGTCCCGATTCTCACAATTTCGTGAACCTCCTAAAGTTTCTACCAGCACGCTTGCTCCGGAATTCGCATACAAACCTAACACTACTTATAACAATAATAATAGAAATTATAACTACAATAATTACAAAAACAGCTACAATTCATTTAAACCTAATCTTGCTACTTCTAATAATAACAATAATTATAATAATCAAAAAATATATTCAAACTCAGATAATAGAAACCAAATTCAAGTTGCTGCCGTTTCACAAGAACCAGCTAGAAATTTTGCATATTGTCCCAGGTGTAGGTCTAACAGTCACTCTCTTGGAGCATGTACTCAAGAACGATTTCTTATCTGTTTTAAATGCGGAACTAAAGATGTACGTTATCCAGACTGTCCTAAGTGTAAACCAACTCAAATAAACGAACAGCCAAAAAACTAATTAGGCCTGATTGGAGCGATCAAGCTAAAGAATGGAGGAACTGGTTAAAATTCATTAATAATTTCTTCACCTTTAATTCGGTGGCTTCAATCAATAATAATTTTAATAACCTTGATCTTGACACAGTGCGACCCTACGTTAACATATCGGTAATGGGGGAGCCACTGACTGGCCTACTGGATACAGGCTCTTGCGTTACCATTCTTGGTAACAACTCTCATGACAAGCTGCTCTCCTTGGGACTAGAATTGTTACAGGGCACTACCCCAGTCCAATTTGTTGCTGCTGGTGGGGAGAAATTAAATTCTATTGGTTATATTAATCTCCCTATCGAATTCCAAGAGAAGACCCATATACTTACTGCGTATGTGGTACCTCAAATTAGGAACAATTTAATTTTGGGCATGGACTTTTGGAGAATCTTCGGTCTATTCCCTAAACATTTAAATTCTATCACATTTCATAAAGATCTGGAGAAACGCGGATTATCTACTCTTGACTCAGTTACTACCTCCAATACCTTATGCTCTTATGATATTCTAACTGATGAGCAGAGATGTTTAGCGGACGCTATTATTTCAGAGTTCCAAAACATTTCGTACGAGGAGCACGGTTTAGGTCGGACTTCTCTAATAACGCACCCAATAGATACTGGGGATGCTGCCCCCATACGTCAGCGTTATTACCGAATGTCACCTGAAAAGCAACGAATCCTAGTGAACCAACTCGACGAAATGTTAAGTGACGATGTTGTAGAGGCATGCGAAAGCCCTTGGTCTTCTCCTGTCCTTCTAACACCTAAAAAGAATGGTGAGCTTAGGTTCTGCCTCGACAGCAGGAAACTTAACGCGGTCACTAGGAAAGATGCATATAGCCTACCCTATATTACAGAAATCTTAGATAATTTACGCGACGCTAAGTATCTTAGCAGCATTGACCTTTCGAAAAGTTTCTGGCAGATTTTAATTCGGGAGGAAGATAGGTGTAAGACTGCTTTCTACATTCCATCTCGCGGTACCTTTCAATTCAAATCTATGCCTTTTGGTCTAACCAACGCACCAGCTACTCAACAACGACTGGTAGATGTTTTGTTTTATGGGCCAGAATTCGAAAACAAAGTGTTCGTCTACGTCGATGATATCATCATAATTTCTGAGACTTTCGATAAACATATTTCCCTCTTAACTAAAGTCCTACAAAAACTTAAGATGGCAAATTTAACTATTAACCTCGAAAAGAGCCAATTTTTCAGGAATCAGCTTAAATATCTTGGCTATGTTGTTGACTCTAATGGGCTGCAAGCTGATCCTGAAAAAGTGGAATCTATTTCCAATTACCCTACCCCTACCAATCGTAAAGAAGTTCGACGGTTCATAGGCACAGCTTCTTGGTATCGTCGATTTATCCCAAAATTTAGCGCACTGGCCGCCCCTTTAAATAAACTCACGTCACAAGGCAAGAACGCCCCTCCCTTTTCCTGGACTCAAGAAGCCGGTTTATCTGATTCCGTTGCATTTTTTATTAAAATATATTAAAATTAAACCAAAACTTACTATTCTAACAAACTTACATTTATATACAAGTAAAACATTACAATATTTACAAACTAAAATATTAACTAAATAAAATAAAAAATAAAAACACCATATTAAACATTAATAATTAATTGTACTAAAAATATATATTTACAAGCAAACCCCGGGCGCGCGGCGCGTTCATAAAAATTGCGAACGACGCAAAACGAGTTAGTCGAGTACGTCATCGCCGCTTGCGCTCGGTCGGCCGGCACTCCGCTGCTAGCTATGGTCGAGTTCACTCGCGGCCGCTCTAAATTAAATTCTCTTATTACGTTCGCCATCTTGTGACTACCTCGTGGCGAGACTTCTAATTTTAAGTATATTGCTAATTTGTGTGTGTGGTTTCCCCAAATAATTGGGGTGCACCCCTCCGGCTCGGACACCTACCACTGGCCACCTACCGCTGCCATCTACCTACCGCTGCCATCTACCTGCGCTGCCATCCAACGCTGCCAACTACCTGCACTGCCACCTACTGCTGCCAACTACCTGTGCTGCCGCCTACCGCTGCCGCCAATTCTCTCCGAGGACAGTGGTAGTGATTGCGGATCCAAATTAGATACTCGGTCGTTGTTTATAATTACGAACCCACCCCATATTTCGATCTACCGTCATTTTCTAAAATTTACTTTTGTGTACCTAAAAATAAACTTGTTAACTATAATTTGTGTTTCTGTGTACTACCCCTAGCGCAGAACTGGCACAGGGCGCTATAACATTTTGCATACAAAACGCACAAAAGTTTTGAAATCGTTCACCTCATGCCGCCCTCATGCCGTAGGGGCGCTAGTGTCGCGTCTTGCCCGAATTCTTCCGAAGCTGTGGGTATTAGTCTTCTATAGTATTTGGTCTAAGCATTGACGATACTTAACACAAAGCACGAAGCATTTGTCAACAATAAAACTTTCGTACTTAGTTTTTAAGTTTTAATGCAGATACTTTAGATCAAAATTGTTAAAAAATTAGTAGATAAGTACCAACGCTTTCTTCTGTACAAAATAATTATATCCACTCTGTAGAAATTCTCCCTTCGGCATTAAAATAATATCAGTATTCGGAATATAAAACGATTTTCCTCGAAACAAAACAAATGGAGCGAACTTCCACATATATCATTGGAGATATAGTAGTTTTATGATAATGACGCCCACTTTTAAACTGTCGTAATTTTTATATTTCCGATTGTAGTTCACCCTCCGAGTATTTGTTATCTCACAGGGATTTAAATGAATATATTCACGTTTATGATATACTGCCATACAAGTTCAGTTCAACTTTTTCGACATGAATATTTTATTCCACTTTACGATTGAATAATTTATTGAAAAAATATTAACATTTCTAAACGAATTACTCAGCGAGGGAAAACTCTCGAGCTTCTCCGTGCTTCGGAGTGTACGTTAAGCTGTCGATTCATGTAGATGTGTGACATTCGTTAAGCCAAGTCGTGGAATAATAGCGGCGATGTAATAATTGTCGGTTTTATTTAATATCTCATTGAAAATAAACAAATTCAAATTCAAAACTTTTATTCAGAGAATATGTTTTTACAAACATACGTTCTCTTGTCAGAGTATACAGTTATAAATGATTGTATGTAAATTAATCTACTCTTTAAACTACTTGTTAGTTTGTATGAGCAATAAAATTCTTTAACCCTCATTGACATTTTCCGGATAAATTGATACTTTTGTATGATTTTTGGATATTTATCTTTCTATATGCCGTAACGCAGGGAAACAAGCAGGCAACCTGATGAAAAGTGGTTAATGCCGCCTAACGTACATCAGTAATACTGGATGTGTGAAGATAGGGAAAAGAGAGAAAAGAGATATTCACTAAAAAAAAGAGAAGGGAAAAGAATTCCGCTACCGGATCATTCTCTCTCTCGCCATATTCTTTGAAAATTTTGGGTAGTAATTCCCTAGCCCATTTTATCTATATATATAAAAGAGAAAATCACTGACTGATTCATCACGAAATCTCCGAAACTACAAGTACCAGGAGTCTCAAACTTTGCGTGGGGGTTCCTTTTGGGGCGTAGGTGCTCACTAAGAAAGGATTTTTGGAAATTCATCCCCTAAGGGGGTAAAACGGGGGTGCAAAGTTAGTATGAAACTTTGCCGTTTTTGAAGTTATTCGAATGAATTTCAGCATGAAGGTTCTTTATTGAAAGGCATGAAACACGAGTAAAATATTTTTCTCAAAAATCATCCCTTAGGGGGTTAAACGGGGGTGCAAACTTAGTATGAAACTTTGCCGTTTTTGAAGTTATTCGAATGAAATTCAGCATGAAGGTTCTTTATTGAAAGGCATGAAACACGAGTAAAATATTTTTCTCAAAAATCATCCCTTAGGGGGTTAAACGGGGGTGCAAACTTAGTATGAAACATTGCCGTTTTTGAAGTTATTCGAATGAAATTCAGCATGAAGGTTCTATATTAAAAGGCATGAAACACGAGTAAAATACTTTTCTCAAAAATCATCCCGTAGGGGGTTAAACGGGGGCGCAAATTTCGTATAAAACTTTGCCGTTTTTGAAGTTATTTAAATGAAATTCAGCATTAAGGTTCTCTATTGAAAGGCATGAAACACGAGTAAAATATTTTTCTCAAAAATTATCCCTTAGGGGGTTAAACGGGGGTGCAAAGTTAGTATGAAACTTTGCCGTTTTGAAGTTATTCGAATGAAATTCAGCATGAAGGTTCTTTAGGCGATACGAAGTTCGCCGGGTCAGCTAGTATAATATGTTCTACCACTCAGTCACCTTAGTAGTATAAAAAAAAAACAATAACTGAGTATGTTACAAGGAAATCGCATGTCAGATACAAGAAAAATATCGCATGCAATGTCATTATAATTAGTGGAGTCAATCATATCGACATGTATCAATACATGATACAGATTTCTATCAAAACGTATAAAATACAATACACACTGAAAAATATATTTCATTTCAGTGGTAATCTTCTATGATGGTAATGAAACAATTTTTAATTTTTTTTGTTACTTTAACTTATGCCGCTGGAGATGACGTGAGTTTTTTTTTTTCATTTTTTTTTCATTATCACATCAACCTATACAGGGATACAGAGGTTTCCCTTCAATCGAAGAAGATTAGATTGACTCTGACACGCTGCTCCATACGGATTAGCGGACTCCACTCACATCCGATATCTGCTTCTGTGCTCAATGGACCTACATCTGTGGGCCTAATCTTGTAACAAAAACAGTTTAAATCTAAACACTGTTTCTTTTAATGACCAATGTAGTAAACAATCTTTGCATGTCTTTTTAACGAAAATAGGCAAAGAAAATTATCATTCACACTTAATAATATAGTTAGAAATGGCATTTAACACAACACTCGTAATATTCTGGCGATTTATCGATTTTACTAAGATTGTTTACTTTATTGGTCAAGGTAAAAGAAATAGGATTTAGTTCTAAACTTACTCTTACTATCTCCTTCATTTCATATTTCGTGTGACCAAGATAATGCTTGAAACCAACACTTGACTTTGTCAATTTTAGTTAATAGAATAATCCCACTGCAATTAACTTTGTAATAACGTTCTCATTGCAGACAGAATACAAATGTAACTTAGAATCTATGACTGATTGCGATGATTTTACAAATGAGTACGTTGATTCCACACCAGTAAAAATGATGGTGTCAGAAGACGGTGAAAGCATGATTATGGGGGGTTATTTAGAAATCTTGGACTTAGTTGAAGGTGATTGGAACGTAAGTACAACTATATTTCTTGCATTATCTTGTTTCCTTATTAGGGCCGCTACCTAATGGGCAACACACTGGCCACGGCGACGGGATGGCGACGGAACGTCAGCAAAACGGAGTTAATTCGTCAAGACGCGCATATGAAACTTCACCTTCTGATTTTACCATTTTTTTTGTCGTCGATTTATTTTCCAAATATCGTAAAAAAACAGTTAAGCAATAAAAAAATTGTCAACTTATCTTCATTGATTTTTTTCGAAAAAACTCAACTTACAATTTTCTAAGATTATTATATCCTTGCATTATCCTAGATAAGGAATTCAACACTAAAAAGCATTAATTAACAGTACATACCTAGGTACAAACACCTTCTTTCATCTATCGTAAATTGTAATAAAGACATGTTATTGGTTGAATAAATTATGTAGGTTAGACGTAGCGACGAATAATTTGTAAACATCGAAAGTAAAAATAAAGTTCGAAAGTTACTATGGTATTAAAAAGATCTTATTTTTTATTTAGTTATTTATTTAAACTTTATTGACCACAATATTTGGGTATAAAAGTCGGACTTAACGCTAAAAGCATTATCTACCAGTCAACGAGAATACACGAATGCGGATTTAAAATAAATTACCTACATATATACCTTTAGTAAATATATATATAGGGACAAATTTATATAAATATATAGGGGACATCCATAATAAGATACTAATAATGCTTCAGCGAAAGTCTTATTTTTCAGCTTCAGTTATCAATCTCGAAACTAACAGAACAAGGCAGGGAGATGATGTTGAGCTGTGCATTGAGTATAGGCGAGGCCCTCAAAGATGATTCAGCTCCATGGACACCAGTTCTTAGAGGCATGAACATAACGAAAGCTCCCATTGAACCGGTGAGTACTTATGGTGTTTTTTACAAAGGTTATATCATACCTTGTTTTATTAGATGTACTTTTTTTATTTATTAGACGACCTCCGTGTCTTATTGGTTACCTACCATGCCAATCCGCCACCCAGGAGGTCCCGGGTAAGAATCCCGGTCGGGTCATTATTAAAAACGTATTTTTTTTGATTGGCCTACCTCTTGGGCGCATAGCACACTGCCGCCGGAGTCGAGGCGGAGTCAAGGCGCAACTGCTCCGCGACTCTGGCAGTGTGCGTTGACCTATTTTGATTGTATAAAAAATCCAAATACGCCGCTTTTGCGCCCGCGCCTCGACGCTGACTCGACTCTTGTTCGTGTGTGCTACGCGCCTTGGATGTTTATCAATAAAATTATGTATTTGTTATAAAATATAGTATCGTTGAGTTAGTTAGTATCCTATAACACAAGTCAAACTTACTTTAGGGCTAGCTCATTCTGTGTGATTTGTCCCTCTATATTTTAAATTAGACTTCCTCTTAACGTTACCATGTCCTTTTTAGGGTTCCATAGCAAACTGACTGGGAACACTTATAGTTTCGCCATGTCCATCTGTCCGTCTCTTCGCGGTCTAGCTCCAAGATGCTTAATATGCTTAATATTAGAAAGCTGTAATTTGGCATATTTAACAAAGTGGTTTCTAAACAAAATTAATTTTTTTTAAAAATAACACAAGCCGATTAAACCTATATTACTTTGGGACCAGGTGGCGCTGAGTCATTTGAGTAGAAATTTATTTATTTATTTTATTTACATTTCAGGGAAAATATCCATTTTCGAACACAAATATCAATTTGGATTTTACCAAAGACTTTATGAATCATAATTACGTTGGTGGCTATGAGGCTGCATTGGAAATCTTGGATAAGATGGATACGAAGATGTGCTTGATTGTAGAATTATACATAAAAGAGAAAGATGATTGAAAGGCATAAATAGTTTGGTATAAACTGGTTAGTCTTGTTTCATTGCTCATTCATAAAAACAATTACCTGATTATAACCCACAAAGACTTGTATTCCGTCTAGCTAGCCCTTATTATTCCTACCTTGAGCCAATAACTATGGCATCTACCAATTTCGATAGGCGAATCATTGCCATAAAAAAAGATATCAATGTGACGGACAGAGTTATAGCAGGCCAATTAAAATAAAATAGTTTCAAATTAAACAAGGCTTCAATTATTGTCGTTTTCTTATTTCTAAACTACCACGGTCACAGTCATAAGAGGACTTTTATGTCTTGCTCACTAAAAATTATCATTACTCTGTACTTTAAGGCCTGAATTTTACAGAAACATCATACGGAGATGGCAACCAAGCGGCATACGTCGTGTATATGTCGTGTGTCGTGCCTGCGCTGCGCCGCGGATTGGTCGCTGTTTGTGCGTCGACAGTACGTACTGCTGTTCAGTTTCGTAACAGCGACGAATTCTATCAAAAGTGTCGCTTCAGTGTAACTAAGACCAAATGCCGTTTCTGTATAATTCAGGCCTAAAGATTCAGCGAGGTCGCCATATTGTTTGAATAATCTGAGTTGTCCGTGTCTATTGTAATAACTATCTAGACTCATCATCAACATCATCATCTCAGCCACAAGAAGTCCACAGCTAGACATAGGCCTTTCCCAAATTTCTCCAGTGCGACCTGCTGGCAGCGGCCTTCAACCAGCGGCTTCCTGCGACTTTCCTTAGGTCGTCTAACCACCTTGTAGGTGGCCGTCCTACGCTGCGCTTGCCGGTACGTGGTCGCCATTCCAGAATCCTTTTGCCCATTTTAACTATCTAGACTAATATTAAAAAGCTGAAAACTTTGTTTGATTGAACGCGATAATCTCAGCGACTACTGGTTTGAGTTCACAAAATATTTTCGTGTTGGATAATAGCTCATGTATATTGTATTGCGTTAATTGACCTATCCAGCCCAGTCCACTATTATCCTCTAAGTTACGTCTTATAAGTTAATCTATTGTTTGTTTTTCAACCTTGTGTTAGCGGAATCACATTATTACAATAAATTGCTATACTCATTAAAATTTAGGAGAATATTAATTGATTTTCCATTACATATAATGGAATCCATGCTATAATAACAATTAAGTGATGAATAATTAGTCTTATTCATGATCGACCCAGTTTCTTAAAGTCAATTATTTTTCAAATTTCTATGATTACGTTAGTTTGTTATATAATTGTATTAGTACAAAAAAACAGAGGTACTTTTTCTGTATAAGATCGTTTCATACATAACTTTAAAACTTTTGCGTTGCATTATTATAGACATAAACCTAACCTGGTCGAAACGTCAAACACTATCAATGTATGATCGCGTTAATTGACGGTTTATTATTAGATTTATAAATTCATACAAACAGTAGTAGTTTTCTAAAGCAGTCTACAGTTAGACATGGGCTCTCCCAATGTATACTATTTCGAAAACATCACGGTAGGAACACAACATGGCCGAGCGAGACCAATGTTATTTGGCTACGATCTTCTGTAAGGTGGAGGTCCTTCCCCAGACGCTCCGATTTGAGCGGATTATCCTCTGTGCCCTACCTCTCTTAAAAATGTTCTTCGACTTCCTTCGAAATGAAATGAAAAATGAAATAAAAATCTTTATTCCTAGTCCTAGTAGGCCTTCACAGGCACGTTATCATGTCATGTTGTAGTACATATTATAAAATTCATATTATTAAATAAGCTATTCTATACTTTACTACCTATTTCGAAACAAAAACAAAATGATCACTGGAAAAAGAAATGGCGTAAGAAATCCTTCTAGTTGTTACCTGCCGATTTTTTGAGTTTTTATTTGTTCTGCACCTTTATTTCCGATTCGTGGTGTCTACTTGAGAATACTTCTATCGGTCATTTCACTGCCACTTCAACAAAATTAAAGAATAAAAAGCGTAGTGTAATAATAATGGATAACACTATCCGTTACTACAGGATTCTTATAAGAGGTCACGACATTGAGGAAAGCGACATTTTGAATAAACGGATATGATAGTAATAAATTCCACACTTGGTTATCAAACGCTTGGTATAAAACAGGAATGAAATATATTATTTTGACACGCACGAAACGTTCGCAGCAGGACTTCAGTGAGTTCATGTGTGTATGATGTGTTGTTTTCTTAGACATGGAAATATTATAATATTCACAGTTTTTTTTTAGAATGGACATTTTCAGCCAGCACGCTGTTCTTCTACTCCGGGTTAGTGGCAGGAGAGAAAGATTCGGGACTAGCGCGCTACACATTTCCACCGTTGTTGTGTCTTCTATAGATTCAGGACCAACAACGGCGACCTCCGATTGACAATAAGCAATAAAGCCTATTTAAGTCCCGGGGGAGAAACTACAGGGGCCCGATTCTACTAACACAAAGCACCAATGGACTCTCAATGGTGTCTCAATCGTGTCTCAAAAGAATGCCGATAGTGTATCAGTGGAATAGTTTTTGACATTACAATAAGGTACTTATTGTAATCCATAACAAATGTCAAAAACTATTCCAGTACTATCGGCATTCTTTTGAGACATGATTGAGACACCATTGAGAGTCCATTGGTGCATTTGTGTTAGTATAATCGGGGCCCAGCTGTCTTGGAACTCACAAGGAATTCAATCGCAAAGAAATTAGCAATTAAAGATTTGTTGAAAATTACAGTGTTAGTGTTACACCTCGGCCTAGGACAACTCTGGGAGTTAGAAAATTTTCCGGGTAAATTGTTATTTTTGTATACTATTTGGATATCTATCTTTCTTTATGCTGTACTGCAGGCAAACGAGCAAGTGTGCCACCTGATGAAAAGTCGTTACCGACGCCTAAGTATCAGTAATACTGGAGGCTCTACCAAAACGTTGCCTACTACAAAGGAGGGAATGGGAAGAGAAGGAAAAAGAATTGAATTACCGGATCTCTTTCTCGCCATTGCTGTTTTAAGCCGATATTCTGTGAGAGGGTGTTATTTCGCCGGTCGATTTAACTCATTTCATATAATGCTCTACCAGTCAGTCACCTTGGCAGTATTAAAAAAAATCCAGCAACTGAGTATGTTACAAGGATATCGCATGTCAGATACAAGAAAAATATTGCATGCCATGTCATTATAGTTAGCGGAGTCAATCATATCATCATGTATCCATACACAATTGAGATTTTTATCAAAACATATAAAAAACATTAAACACAGAAAAATATACTTCATTTCAGTGGTAACCTTCCATGATGGTTATGAAAGAATTTTTAATTTCCTATTCCTACTTTGTGACTGGCATCAACCAATTTCCATGGCAGGCGACCAGACTTAGCCTGCCTTTAATTTAAAGTGAAATTATAATACCCCGGCGAATTATATCTCATTTTATTATTTTTTAATATCACAAATAACTTGAATGGAAAGACCTTTACAAAAAAAACTTTTAAATAAACCATAAATAAATACTATGCGTAAATGTGGACCGTTTAATTTATATTTATGTCGTTATGACAGATTGAGTAGCTCAATTCCTTTTCTGTTTCTTTTTGCTTTACCCCTTACAATCTGGTGAACCTCTAGCTTAGATATCTTGCATCGACCTAAAAGTAAAGACTAGCTGTCCGGTTCTGAGATTTTGCGACATTGTGATGGTGCAAATTGACACCACCCTTCAGCCAGTTGCAAGCAGCAGTGGTGTTCAATTGACAAAAAACGATCTGTTAAATAAAAGACAAAATATAAAAATTTACAATTGGACACCACCGCTTCTGTCGCTTGCTTGAGAAATAGTTCTCATAGGTTCATACGAATTTTTTCATCTATACTATAGACTAATATTATAAAGAGGAAAGATTTGATTGTTTGTTTGTTTGTTTGCACTGAATAGGCTCCGAAACTACTAGACCGATTTCAAAAATTCTTTCACCAGTAGAAAGCTACATTATCAGGGAGTGACATAGGCTATAGCTTTTCCCGACATTCAATGTGGTTCCCACGGGAACGGGTCTAGAACTTCACGCGGACGAAGTCGCTGGCAAAAAAGCTAGTACGAGTATAACATAAACGCATTAAAAACCACTGAAGTGAGAACAATAAAATAATTTATAACTAGCTATTTAGAAACCTGCTCCTTAATGCACAAAGGGAAACATTGTAATAATTAGAAAAATAAATAAACAAGGGTAGGGTAGGTATAAATTTATAATTGCAAGGGAGCGTGGAGCAACTTCAAGCGTTATTAACTTTTTCCTGCATTCCTGCTGCCCCGTCTGGTGGTCAGACGTGGAAATTGTTATGCGCTCATTAATTTATATGATTAAATGGATTTATTAGTAAGATGGTTATTGCCATTTTGTTGCTGCTCGTTTATGCAAAAAATATATTGGAATTGGATTCCTTTCTATTTATTTTCTTCCATAAACATATGATCAATAAATATCTGGATTTTGTTAATTGACTTTTCCTTATTGTTAATCCTGCAATGTAATAATAATATTTTCATCGTCGTATTTGTAAATTTTCATTGTCTTTGCTTTCATGTTCTTTTGAAATGTTCGTATTTCTGAACGCATTTGAACTGCAGTGACAGATTAGCAGTTCGTAACTCACATTCCAAAACAATGGCACTTTTCCTGATCATAAGGGAAAACATAGATCAGCAATTAATCAGTACTAAAATGGACGTATAATCTGAATATTACTGCCGTTCAGTGAAAACCAGGTTCTGTAAATTATCCTCGTGGAGCGGCGGCGCGCAGTATAATAATAACTATAAATATAAAAGGACAAATCACACAGATAGATAGATAAGTAAGTTCGATCATGACCCGACCGGGATTTGAACCCGGGACCTCCTGAGTGGTGATCCGGCATGGTAACTGGTAAACATTACGCCACGTAGGTCGTCGAGAATAGACTGTAAGGTTATAAGGAATAACAAACATAGTTTCCGCAGCCCCGTCTCATAAGCAACGTGGCAGGTACTCAGATTTCAGCAGTCTATTTAAAGCCTCTGACAAAAAAAACCCGACAAATTCACACAGTTTTCTCAAGCTGTCGGACATACAGTACAATAAACATGCGTTTATACTGAATATAATAAGTAGAATAGATATAATGGATGTGATGAATAGATATATAGCAAAAATACCTTCCAGGTGATAGGTTAGAAGAGATCTTTTTATTTTAACAGATTTAATATACGAGTAAGATAAGCAATAAATACAAGATTAGGTACAATTTTATTTATTAATAAGCTCCATATCATAGAGTTGTCAAAAAATATTGAAAATATTATAAAGATGTGTGCAGTCCATTGTATAGTTATGTCAATGAAGGAAATGCTTTAATTTAGGAAAGGTTCCGTGGAGAGAAGGAAATTATTCCAGACTTGCTTACTTGGCTGCCCTTTGTTCATTTCGCATCCACAATGTCTGTGTCGGCTTAGTATATTTATGTTAATAACAGACGTAAATGCACGTTTAGTCGACCTCGTAGTATTTTGTAGCTTCTTAAATTTATTATCATTTTTTTATTTATATTTTTTATAATATATCTATAAAATTTGTGGGTTAATATAACACATAAAGTAGAATTTGTACGGAAAAAAAATGTATTTATTTAACTTTATTGATCATAACACATGTCATAAGCACTAGTACAATTGGCGGACTTAATACTACATAGCATTCTCTACCAGTCAACCATTGAGAAGTACAGAGATTCACGAATGCGGTTTACTTGTTATTATTAGGTACTAACAACGTTTCTAAAATTGAGTCGCGTAATTTCGGTCTCGTAATTTCTGCTGCATTCGGTTTCATAAACAAGTCCTATTTGCTTCACACAGCGATGCAAAATGAGTTGAAGAATTGTATACTGAGAATTTATAAGACCGAAGTTACGCGACTCACAACTCAAAAATTTACGCTCGTTTGATCTAAATGATCCAACCTGGAAGCAAACATGGATATCATGAATTTTATGATCTTGGAAGACCCTGTAATCTTTGCTTTCGTTAAAATCGATGCAAACAATCACGCACGTGACAAAAAGTGAATATTAACAATAATGATTTTTGTTTAATAAATGATACAAGTTAAAAATATTTACCTACTCGAAATACTCAAGTAATTTGTTCACACAGTTCGTCCTCTTAAATTAGAGATAGCGTATTTGCCAAATTGAAAAAGCGTGTCCGTGGACCGCACTTGAAATTGTCGAAAAGGAAAATCAAGGCAGTGCTTGAGTGAGCAAAGTTGTTCGACGACAAGGATGTGTTGCACTCATATTAAACTTTGGTGTGTGAGTAAGAAGTGCTTCAACTCAGTCCTTGATATTTCAAAAAAGTTTTGTTTGACCGTCTTATGTTACTTTTGCATTTTTTATTATTAACAATTCAATCATAAGGAAACTTTGTAAAAAACTATACATCTTTAATCGTTTTGTCATGTGTTACGTTTATTGATATCTATGTCATTATTGTTATATAATAATAATAAAGCCTTTATTTTCCGAAAAATTTACAATACATTCTGACTAAAAACTCTTAAAACTACACTTTATCACAAAATGTCTCTTAATTCGGTATGCTTTACGGCAAAGGCCTTCTGCGGCTCTCCATTGTGTTCTGTCTGCGGCTAATCCAATCCAAAGGATCCTAAGGTCATTTTCAGGTCATCTTCCCACCTTCTTGTTTTACGTCCATGGATCCTGGTGCCATTCCTTGGGTGCCAAATTGTTACCTGCTTGCTCCACTTGTCCTTTTTGCATCGGAGCACATGCCCAGTTCATTTCCATTTAAGCTGATCAATACGTGATATGTATACTTAGGTATACTTCTAACTTTGTTCATTTATTGTTACTGGTGCAAATTTGTGACGTTGTTGTCAATCAAGTCAAGTGTTATTATATCTGTATTATTATATTTACTTCTACTATGTATTATTTTGTCATAAAATATCAACGCATCACATAATTTATCGCTCCATGGTCAGAATTAACAAGAATTTTTTCACTTAGATATGAAAGCTGCTTTTGTATTTGGAATTAAACTTGACAAAACAAATATTTACAAGAAATCGTTCTATATGACAGATGAAACCTTAAATTGCGTCATAAGTAAGTCAACCGAACAAATAAAAAGGACAAAATTGGACAGAAAAAGGTGCACACATCAAAAATCTTGATAACTAGCGTAAGGGAGGTGCCAAGAGCCCTCATGCTCCTTCAATACGCCACAAGTCTGCAATAAAATTGTGAAGCGGAGATGTGCTAACGACGCACTTTGATATCTTTCTGAGGGCTTGGGATGTCAACATTGCGTTTTAATGCGTCTTTTCTAACTCCCAGGGTTTTTCTTGTTTGACTGTCGGCATTTTATTGACTTTACGCTTCAGCTTATCATGTTTATGTATATGGCTTTGTCTTATTATATTCGTTACCATAAGGTTGCCTTGAAAAAATTGCGTTTAACAAAGGCCGCCCTGTTGCGATTTCAGTTGTCTGTAAGTTGTCTATGTATGCTGTGTCCTAATATAGTGATTTTAAAACAATAGTAATAAAAATAAGCATAGAATATAGAAATGTACCAAAGCAAAAATGAAATAAAACGTAATAAAAAATCCTACACCCCAAATCCTTTAAATCCCAAGAGAGTATATAGAATAGGAATAGAGATAAAGAGAAAAAAGTAGAATCAGTATGACAGGATGGTATGAAGTATGAAAGTGCGAGATGCATAAAAGCGACAACTGGCATGAATGCAAGCGCAAGAGCGAGTAAATAGCAATTCAAGATAGACAAGAAAACGGTTAACAATGACTCTGACTAAGCGTCAGAAGGACTGTGTAAAAATAAAAAAATAAAAATAGTGATTTGCAAATAAAGCATCTATCTATCTATCTATTTATATTAGAGGATAGATATATCACCTGAAGACCCACTGCTATTTATGAATAGCAATTTGTAACTTATACAGTTATCTGCAATGAAACTCAGGTAGGTACGCTTTTGTTATACACATAATGTTATTTCGTGCTTTTGTTCTGAAATCAATGTGGTACAAAATTCCTAAATTATACGCAGTAGCAATATCATTAGCAAAAAAAAGTCCCTATTTTAAAATAACTAGTATCACTATAACCACGTCTATAACTATATGTGTTGAGAAAGTTTATACAAAAGAAAGCTGAACTAGATTTGTATCTTGTACAGATAACAGTCATAGCTTGTATTTGTCCTTGTTTAAAGCCAACAATGACTAAGTGTTTGGGTCTTTCCCGTGCACCAAATAACCGAAATGTTAGAAATCATTACTTTCCTGAATTCCTGATCCACATATGGAACGAATATTATTAATCATAAACTAATTATCAGGAAATTATTGTTTTACAAGTGAAATTATTGAGGTCTGTGTTAATGATGAATTATTAAATTAACGATGATGATAATGATGATGTGAA
The DNA here is from genome assembly GCA_905163395.2 of Endotricha flammealis. NCBI lineage: Eukaryota > Metazoa > Arthropoda > Insecta > Lepidoptera > Pyralidae > Endotricha > Endotricha flammealis. The sequence continues at coordinate 5,626,651 of LR990865.1, forward strand.
ATTATTGACCATCTGCGGTTAAGTTTTTGTTAGCCTATTTGCCAGATTAGACTACTAAAATAATATTCTTTAAGTTGTACTAAAACATTTTGAAAATAATACATTAAGTTGCAAGCTATCTTCCGTCATTAAAAAGTGACAGCGTCAGATTTATTGTGTCATTTTAACTATAAAACGTTGTTCTGCAACTCCCCGATTGGCCGATATACTTACCCTATTTCTACGTTTGAAAATGAAGAAACTAATTTCAAATGTGGACAATAAAATGTACCATTGCATTTTGTAGTCCCCTACGACCGGGACATTTAGGAAAAAAGTTAATGGTGCTTAAAGCTTGGACGCTCTGTAATTACGAATTAAAAAGTTTCGTTCACTGGACCCCGTTTTTTCTCATTTATTTGGATGTGAAGAAGATAATATTGCACCCCAAAAATGTATCTTACTTCCCGAATTTCAAATTTAAATTCAAACACGCAAGAGTGAAAATCGTTTAACTTATATCTCAATTACTTTTAGCGTTATCTGCCATATAGTGAATGTTTGTACTGTCTATTCAAAGCGGGAGAAAATTAACTTTTACGATACATCTGTGTGGAGTTTTTAGATTTTTTTGAAATGTAAAATGAATTGGTTGACATCAATACATTAATGGTTATCTACTAATGGAAATACTTTCATTTGTTTACGTTTTTTGATATTCTGTGATAATAGGCGAGTTACGAAATAGACGATTTACTTCTTACAAGAGTTGTGTTTTAGACGTGTTGCTACAAAGACGACTTACGTTTGCAATGATTTGAAACTCTGTAATTGAGTTAAAGCAATGTAAAATTAAATTTAAATTAATCAGATAAGTATTAGTGTACTCGCTATTATACCTGCTTAATACCTATACCTGGAAATGTCCAGGGAGACTTGTTGGATAAAAACTATATATAACAACAAAAAATATACACAGCCCGGTGGTCCGATGGTTTGGTAGTGAGTATCTTACTTTCGCCTCTAGCTAAAGGGTGTAGCGGGTTCGATCCCCGCACGGGGTAAACATTTTATGTGATGGCAATTTAGGTTTGTCTCGAGTCTGGGTGTTTTCTATGTAGCTTGACTGTAAGTATGTACCTATTTGAAATAATTATTCGTTATTTGGTAACTATCATATAAGCTGGTTAATCCTTACTTTGGGACCAGCTAGGTTACTCTGCATAGCAATCGCGATTTTAATTTCAATTCTGTATAATTTTAAATGGTTCACTGGTGAACGAACCAAACATAATTGGTGTTTATAAATCCATGCGCCTCCGCTGGCTCGGTCATCTTGAAAGAATGGAGGAGGGTCGGAGCGTCAAGGCAGCATATGTGGGGAGGGTGTCGGGCAGACGTCCGGTTGGCCGCCCCAGGTATCGCTGGAGCGATGCAGTGCTTTCTGATCTGCACGAGATGGAAGCAGTGGACTGGCGGGACTTTGTGCAGAGCAGAGAACTCTGGCGCACTCTAGTATCAGAGGCCAAGATCCACTTCGGGTCACTGAGCCAGCGGAGTAAGTAAGTATAATTTCAAATGCAATATTAACAGCAAATCCTAATTCGTACCATTTAAATTTTATACTTTACTAACTATTTGGTTAGCATACAATCCGATTTCATTTAGTTTATTATTTAGTTAGCGCTAGTTTAGCTGTAAAGAGTACCTAAAATTAACAATCCTGGCGATCGTGCGGAATTATCTTCAAGAGTAAGGGGGCAGGTGGCGTTGTTTATTAAGACAATAGGTATTATAATAAACTACTTATTTTTATTGCGGAAACAACACTACACTCGTAGATTGTATTCGCCAGTTACATTATATCCCACGTGTAGGTATAGCCTTGATAATAATATAAAAAATATTCATAGTTCGCGGCGCAACCTACTAATCGAAAAACCCAATTTTTAAGAAACGTGAAATCCCCTGTTTGGGATTTCCGTACTAAGCGGTATTTTAGCTTTTTTATTTGTAATAATTAAAATAAATAAAGCCGCTGCCAACCGGTTTTACTAGAAGTATAAAGGAGAGAGGGAGAGAAAATATAATAAAAATAAATAAGAGATACAAGTGATCGATAGTAAACCTTATTAATATTATAAATGAGATAGTGAGTTTGTTCGTTGTTATGCCTTCACGGCTTGACTAAGCAGCCGATCATTATGAAAATTTGCATACATATTGTTAGGGGTACAGAGTCCAACATAGGCTACTTTTTATCCCGTGAAAGTATGTCGTTCCAATGGGAAAATAATTTTTCTACTATAGAGGGCGCTGTATCGGCCAACAGATGGCGCCACAAGTCGCGCTATGGGTTGTTTTGTTGTCAAACGAGATCTATATAAAAAAATTCACGCGAGCGAAGCCGCGAGGTAAAAGCTAGTAATGAATAAAAGACAATATGACATAACATACATATAAAAGTATGAAACACAATAATTACTCAAAAAAGTATTTACACTTCTAGCCTGATGGCTAGTTCGTAACAGGGAGCGTAGCTACAGTCGTAGGATGTCCAATAATGGACTTCTTGTGGCTGAGATGATGATGAATTAAAATGAATACTTTACATAAATACATATGTTTAAAGGTAGCTGATGCAGCAGACGACAGATGAACATGCAAACAGGCCACCTGGAAGTGGTTACCGCCGCCTATGAACACCAGGGACGCGATGCTATCAATGAGACGCCCGTTGCAAGGAAAGGAATCTCTCACTCATCGAGCGAAACTCCTACCTGTCGTAAAATATCGACGTGCAGCAGCAATTACTTCCCCAGTCGAAGTACTACATTTCGTAAATTCTCTATCACTACAAAATTGTTTTGTTAAGTAACATATTTTTCTTTAAAGACAACCAATCTAAACCTCATTGGAAGCAGTAATAAAACATGAAAAAAGTCCTTATCACCGCGTTCCACTTCAATCGTAATTCCTGGAAACAAAGCGGCCACATTTACGAGATCAATGGCCGTGGACCCGCCCAATGTATTTACAGCTTACTGCACTGTAAATTTGCAGATATCGGTGTCGCCTACAGCTATACGGTCTGGCTGGATTTCACCATGAAAATGTTTTATACACACAACAATTTATTAGAACCTAAAGATTTTCTTTATAGAAGTGGTTGGCAAATTTCTGATCACTTGATGGATGTGATCACCAGCGCTCATGGAGCACAGAAACACAATGGAAGTCCCTGTGCCGTTGACGACCTTTTAGAATAAGAATAAGGAGAAAAGGCATAAGGGAGGATGTCTTTCGATTCTTTCACTCAATTATCATTTTTCGTTATCTCTTCTCAGATCTTCGCCTCATGCCGGCTCTACACGTTGGCCAATGTTGTGGCCAATACATATTGGCCAATGTAATGGCCATCGTGTAGAGCGGGGGTTTTGGTCGGTGTTGGCCTACCAAACCCCCCTCTACACGATGACCATTACATTGGCCAATGTGTTGGCCAACGTGTAGAGCCGGCATCAGCGTCTGATGCCGGCTCTACATGTTTGTCAAAACACAATAAAAAAAACTAAATAACGATTCTATTCTGTTTAGGTCCTGAATTGAATGGGAATAAGAGATGGTGGTAACCCTGCTGTTATTAAAATCTTTGATATCAGTAACGTCTGACGTCTGTTCTAACGCCATCTATCGCCTTAAATAAGAAATAATAAAAACTTTAAAAATATTCGAATGTCCTAGCTACATCTTTTCCTTCGCAATAAAACCCCATGTGGTATAAACTGAATGAATGCGTAATAAAATATTGCGAAAATAGATTACACGAGTATACAGATTACGGGGTACATATTATTGTTACATGCTTATTTTGTTGTTTTTACGACGAAGTAATAATAAGCGTCGCATTTATGACAGAATAAAACATGGCACGAGGGGATTCAAATTTTATATTTCGGTAGATTTATTATTTATTGTTCTGTAGATTATAATTTTAAAAATTATAAAATTTCAATTAGTTTAAAGGAAAGATTTGACTTGTTTGAGCGTTCAGAAACCAGGAGGGTCACTACGAAACGTAAATCCGATACTTCGGTCGAAGTATCGAAAGGTCTTTTCTCATGGAACTTTATGCCTCGGACTCTTCTTTTCGTTCTAGGGAACAAACTCACTGCAGCTGTATTCCCTGACGGTTATGACTTCAAGATCTATGAGAAAACAAGTGCATTTCATTTTAAAAGGTTGAAGATGTATGATTTGTTGAGTTTTGCTCTGTTCTGCCGATGTTCTTGAGCAGCTATGAAAAGGGCTACGTACACGATGAGCAGTGATCACACACTATACCTGTCTATGGTATAGACAAAATCATCATCCCTTAAATTGTCTAACTAATCAATTTTTTTTGCGTTCATTGCATAATATTCAAGATAGATTGAACAAAGATAGTCAATGGTAGTCTGATGTGAAGTCATGTGTACAATGAATCTCTTACGAAAATCAATGACTGAATTAGAAGATTTAATCCTAAAAGGTTTGAAAAATTGAATGTGGTTTTAGTTGAAATCTCAGTAGTCTAACTGACTGTGAGTGAGAACATTTGTGATCGTACCCTTTGTTAACTAAATTAAATGAATTGCAAGGAAATATTTAAATAGTAGAATTGGAAGATTCTCAAGCGTGCAATTGCCAGCAAACCTTACTAGTTGCGGCGTCTAGACTTTAACTAGTCGGGACTTGCTTTAATTGTACTTGGTATTGCAGTTCTATGGATCTATATCATATTTCTATAAGGGAAAATTTTGCTTCGGTATTTTGATTGTTATTTTTCTCTTTTTTTTTTTTTCTCTTTATTATTTTTTTCTCTTTATTATGGCACAAACAGTCATACATAATATACATAGTATTTGAAATTATAAAGTAATGAAAAGACAACGAGTGCCGAAAAACAGAAAAAATTTGACATAGTTAATTAACTAGCTTGTTGTATAGATAAGTTAAGAAAAGTTAAGTTGTTTTTACTTTAAAGTTGCAAAAAAAAAAACATACAAAAGACATGGAATCATGGGAAATTAAACCAAATAAATTTATATCAAAAGTACACATTTTAAAGTACATATTTTAAATTAAATGATCCGCTATTTAATGCAGACAATATGTATGTATGTACGTGTGCCCACACGCATGGTCACGCAAACTCATTCATTATATAGCCAACAATATTATGTCATGTATACACTCATGCATGCACGGTATCTTGGTTTCTTGTGGATTCATTCATTTTGTTTCCTGCAATTGTTAAGATGAAGATGGTTTTGGTTTCAGGTCAATTGATGGACATTAACATAACTCAATGACTGTCTACCTGACAAATTGAGGAGATAGTTTAGTTACCCCGAACGCATGGTAAAGCGTTATAAAGCGGTTCAAGTACTGGCTGGGGAGTTCGTTGCTGATCATGGAAAGTTAGTACCGTCGCCCATGGACCTAGAAAAAAAGGCAGACGGACTCTTGCTAAGAAAGAATTGAAGCACCCTAATGGCGGCAGCGTAACTGTGTGTGCGTGTGAAATGGCTGACCGGCACGCACCCATTCATACCATAGCTATAGTAAGCCGGCCGGTTCGTACGTATACGCAAGGTGTGCTTCACTTTTTAGTTTCAGTGATGGTGTCCGCCTTTTTTTCTAGGTCCATGCCGTCGCCTATGAACATCAATGACGCTACTAATACCAGTTACAAGGATAGGAAAAGAGAGAAGAGGGATCGGATGAGTGGGCATGGGCATCCGGAACTCTTACTCACTCAGTGAAACGCATTGATGCTTCACGTCACGCTGATATTCTATAGAGGATAGTACTTTCCCGGTCGAGCTAGCCCAATACATAAATGCTGCACCACTCCTAATCTAATAATACTCACTACCCTTTAGTTTCCATGGTCCCTACATTTACGAAAGTCAATTATAAATACCCTCATGTTAACTCGACGTCAAGGTAAAATCTAGCCATTTGTACGCGTGGAATTAATAGATTAAAGTGGAGAATAGTTAGGCCTAGCTCAGTGCCTAGGGTACCTGTACTCGATAATCCTTGACGTCCAAACTTTTAAAGGATTTAAACGAGATTTTAGGTAAAGGCCATTGTAATAATGTTGGCGAAATGTATTGTGTAAAATATTATTAATTTTGTTTTACGATTTAATACAGTCAGCGAAAAAGGTGAGAAAGGTACAGAACTAAGAAATTCAGTTTTATTTTTGAATGAACAGTTTGCTGTTATAATGTAAGCTTGATAATGCAGCTTTGTAATTAACATAAGTACAATATGAATACTATATGCAATATTTAGATAACATTTCATAATTGCAGCCCTGCCCTGCTCACTTTCATTGGCTTACTGTACGATTTGTACCAGAATAATATAAGAAAGGAGAAATAAAAAAGAGAAAGATTTATTCAAAAATTCAGACATTAGCCACAAGAGGTCCACTGCTGGACATAGGCTCCCACCAAAAGTTTCCAGTATGACATCAATTACCCAATTAATATGAAAAGTTAAAGCACATGTTTGGTACTCAATAAGTGAACTGTGAATTTAACACTTGAAGCCGATTGAAACGAGTGGATGAAAAATAGAATTTTGCTATTGTGTTATTTGTTAAATAGTTATAATTTTCACAAAACATATTTCAATGTCTTACAAAACTAGAATTCTCGACGTTTTATTAGTAATGAGTACAGACATCAATTTATTTTCTACTTTATAGCAATAGTCATAAAGTATGTAGACGCAAATAAAGTTATTTCTAAGACACAAATGTGTACTTTTACGATTTAGCTGAAACAATTTATATTCGACCGGTGTAAGGGCCGTAAAAGTACTGTATTGGGATTGTCTAGAATCTAGAATTTGTCCAGGTGAATCAGATAGCAATGCCTAATCAGATACCTGTTCTTTGTTTGTGGCCGTCTTTAGGGTTCAACGTTCCAAGTATCGGGAAAGAATTGAACTTTCTCTACATTTTTTAGTTCTTTCATCTAAAAATAAAAGTCGTGGTGTTTTTTTAGATTGCTGTGTTGTAAGGTTTTGTAGTAGAGTTCCAGCTGCACTTTTTCAAGATTTTAAATGAGTTAGTATCAAATAAAAAATAGTTTATAAATTTTATTGTCTGTTGCATAATAATATCAATAATGTTAAAACCAAAGATATTTTAGAAAAAATATGACTTGTGGATTGTGATAAAAAAGTGGTCATAATAATATATATAATATTATTTATATTTCATTTTATTTTATTTATTTGGATAAAAACTTAACACACATACACTATTACAAAGACACTATATATACCTTTTCTTTTAATTTTAATGTTTAACTATGTTTTTTTTTTAATTTTTCACCTAAACCACCAAATACCAAATAGTTACCTTACAACAATAACAGACTCTCTTTATTTTTTGCAGTAATACTATTAGTATATATTGCGAAAATGTAGTATGTCGAAGTACGAATATGTGAAAATGTATCTAGGAAAATCGAGGAAAAAAATAATTGCGAAACCCTTTGGAAAACTTCCTAAAATACGATTCTGATTGACGAGGTACTGAAGCCGTGCGTGAATTTAATCCGAGTGGATTGAAAAAAGACCTTACTATTAGGTACTCTTTGAAAGCGTTCTTGTGTACTTTTGTTGAGCTGAACCATGGACTGTTTACCGATAGGATAAGACATGTCTTTTTGATGCGTACAGTTGAATATGAGATATGTGAAATAACGACTTGAAAATAAAAACGACGTGAAGAAAAATAATCCATTGTCCATATCGTTGTTTGCATGTCCATTATAATTATTGTGCAGTATAGTTTTTTTTATTAAACAAACGGAAGATTTCGGTTTTACTCACACAATTTGGTTGTTCATTATGTTGTAATTTAATTAATCAAAAAATATCCAACATTTTTCGCTGGTCTCAAACTAATACCATAGTTTTATTGTAAGTAACAGTGAAGGAAGAGGTTAGAGCCACTTTAGTATTAATCTATACTAATATTATAAAGCGTAAAGATTTGATTGTTTGTTTGTTTGTTGGTTTGTTAGTTTTTTTGTTTGCATTGAATAGGCTCCGAAACTACTGGACCGATTTCAAAAATTCTTTCACCAGTAGAAAGCTACATTATCAGGGAGTGACATAGGCTATAGCTTTTCCCGAAATTCAATGGGATTCCCAAGGGAACGGGCCCGGAAGTTCACGCGGACGAAGTCGCGGGCAAAAAAGCTAGTTATTAACAGTAGATGTTAACGTGAAACAGGAAAAAAATACTGTAGTAAATAATGTATTCCATGTCTCCAGAAGTTCAGAACTCTGAAGTGAGTAAACATTCCATTTTTCACTTAATCCGTGAACTAAACTTTTGCAATACCAGCCTGGCTCAAGTTTAAACTCCGCAGAAAAGGGGGGATTCCACGATCATCTGGCTCAGTCCAATAAAAGGCCGCCGTTTCTAAAATATGTTGTCACTGCATAAACTTTATGAGTTTAGTTTCGGGACTTGAAAATGCGACAAGTTTAGTGATGAAGCAGTTTTCAAGTACTCCTTTTGTCATATGTCACTAGCAGTATAATAAAAGTAATAGATGGCACTTGCGAGACCAAATAAGAATTTATTATAAAGAAAATGATATGGCGAAACTGAAACGTGTACACAAATACCAAGTATTTTTACTTTAAAAACTAAATAGCGAATCGTCTCTCTCGACTTGTTACCTCTATTTTAACCTTCACTAGTTAATAAAAATAATGTTATAATGCTAAAAACACAGTAGGTATACGCAGTTGTATAAATATTATCACTTTAGTATTTTGTCACTATAACATTATTGACATATTCACACAAAAGATGTATCTGAAATGTCGCCTCGAGGACAGCAGGACCATCTTTAGGACGATTTTTGGTTGCAACATCCAACATCCTAGTGGACACAATGTGGCTCTAATAAACAAAAACCCTGTTTGGTAACAAAGAAAAGGACGGAGCTGACAAAAAATCCGCTTACAAGATGTGCAAGCGATTTTTTTCTAAAATGGTCCTCCTATCTTCGAGGCCACCGGACCTATGTACTTAGATACTCGTATTTATAATATCAATAGAATACAATAAAATCACATTTAATAAACCATTACGTTTTACGATTGAAATGTTACCCAAATTTTATCGATACTAATTTCGATAGTGCTCCATCCTTAATATGATAAAATACGCACAACGGTAATAATTTTTAAATTTCTCTATTGTATTCATTCGGCTTAAATTTGCCCCGTCGTTTGTCAATGAGGGAACGCGCTGTGAGTACCCCGTCATTATTTCAAGTTATAACCAATTCTGCATCGATTATTTACATATCGATGATTTTTTAACTATTCCGTTATTGTGACAGTTTTTATATATTTTAAGTGTGTTTTTGGAATAATCGGCGGCATATAGTGTATATACTCAAAAACTGATCCGTGTCAATCGGCGGCATATAGTGTATATACTCAAAAACTGATCCGTGTCCAAGTTTGACCTATGTTATCATTTTAGTACATACCATTACTTTTGCCTATAATTTTAAATACTGACTTTTGAATGAAAAATAGTGAACCTCGGCGGTTTACTAAATGCATTAGCCCCTTCGTATACAAGGTGACGCAAGTCTCCGATACTCGGCGATTTTAGTATCCAAGCGACTACCACCATACAAGTCCATTGAGGTTTGTACGTACACTCGCGTCGTTGGATGCTAAAATCGCCGAGTATCGGAGACTTGCGTCGCCTTGTGTGCGAAGGGGCTTATTGTATCTAAGTGTAAGATTAAAAATATTTAAATGTTTAACAATTGGTCTGTCTCAATTTTTTTTATTTAAAACCAAATAATGATGTTATGGACCAAGTGATTAATATGGGCATTATAATTAATACCCGAGCATTATGATAAATGCCCAGCTCTATGACGACCTCCGTGGCGTAATGGTTACCACGCCAGACCGCCACCCAGGAGGTCCCGGGTTCGATCCCCGGTCGGGTCATGATGAAAAACGATATTTTTCTGATTGGCCTCGGGTCTTGGATGTTTATCTATATATGTATTTGTTATAAAATATAATATCGTTAGGTTAGTATCCCATAACACAAGTTTCGAACTTACTTTGGGGCTAGCTCAATCTGTATGAATTGTCCCTATATATATATTTATGAGTGATTAATTACTATCTTCATTATTTATTACAGTGCCCGGTCATTATTATAATGCTACACCAATTGGGCAATTTGATAATAAAGCTAAAGACTCGGTTAAGTTGGACAGATTCTACTTTGGACTTCATAGTGTGAGAGTAGGTTCGTTAGGATTGCCTTGGAATGGTAGTCTGGAGTGGTAGAGCAATTATCATGAAATGGGCTAGCTCGACCGGGGAAGTACCACCCTCTCACAGAATATCGACGTGAAGCAGCAATGCGTTTCGTTCGGTTGGTGAGAGATCTGGAAGCCCAACTCCTTCCCTATCCCCTCTTTCCCTTCCCTTCCTCCTTCCTTGGTGGACAACGCATTGGTAGCGCCCCTGGTGTTACTGATGTCTATAGGCGGCGGTCACCGCTTTCCATCAGGTGGCCCGCTTGCTTGTTTGTCTACTGTATGACATAACAACTGATACATAAAATTTGATATTCCATATAAAAATATAAACCCTTACAAAGTGGAAACCCTTACTCTTTGAGCGTCTATAATCATAAGCAAATCTCAAAAGACATAAAGAAATGAGCAATATCGCCGTAAGCCATGAACAAATAAACGTCAATCTTAGAAAACAAATCTGAACACACGTGGTAGGGGGGCGTACAGAGGAAAGCAATTTAAAATATAAATCGTCGCTATAGACAAATGATACGGGAAATTCTAAATGAATTGTATCGATGCGGAATTGGAATGTTATGGGGTAGCGAATTATACTTTCAATATTCAGTTGAGAAAATGTGTTTTATTTCTGCACGAAAATATTTCACTTTTTTAAAAAGTTTCGCTTTCAAAAGCTGTCAAAATCATCAATTTATCGACGAGTAGGACATTTTTAATAGACGTCAAACATGTTGTGATGTACTCTAACTATTACAATACTTCTCAGTGTTTAAAAAAAAAATTATAAGCTGTCTATGCGCGAAATTTTATTGTTGTCCTGACTTATATTTCGTCGTTTGTGTGACGGATTTTAAACTTTTTGTGTACCAATTATAAGAAAATCTATTACATCATTTTTGTATATAACTGGTGGTAACAGTAAGAAACATTCACAAATCCTTCACTATATACATCCATCCACTATACAAAACTTTTGATCATATTAGTCTATACTAATATTATAAAGAGGAAAGATTTGATTGTTTGTTTGCATTGAATAGGCTCCGAAACTACTGCACCGATTTCAAAAATTCTTTCACCAGTAGAAAGCTACATTATCAGGGAGTGACATAGGCTATAGCTTTTCCCAAAATTCAATGTGGTTCCCACGGGAACGGGTCCGAATCTTCACGTGGACGAAGTCGCGGGAAAAAAAGCTAGTGAGTAATAAAAAGATGAGTATTTCATCTTTTCATTTAACGTCTTTAGTGAGAAAATATACATAACAGAGATTAACGCCATAAAAATGTGATAAAAAGTATACAACCACTGTACCATAACAACCTACAAAATCCAACAACTCGAAAGATACAAATTCATTTTTTATTATTTACCCATTATAAGCTTTTTTCATCTGGGGTGCTTTTTAACAAGCGGAAAGCAAAAACACTCGTGTCAGCGTTGATGCAAAACGTCATTCATTACGCACCCGCTGACAATAAATATATTATGTGACGTCATATGTGATGTCACAAAAGTGAACTTACCCCTAACAAAAAGCACATATTCACATACAACCTTGTCACATTCACAAGTCAACCAGAATGATATGAATTTTGTTTACGATGACGGCATTGTAGGAATGTGACAAGGTTCTTATAAAGAGTTTCATATTAATTTTCGCGATTCAACGTGATTTTTTCCTACCCTCGTTCGTAATGTAATAATCAGAAGGGGATCAAACGCCTACATATGGGAACGATAAGATTTCAATGATCGTTGTATTGGGGTGGATTGTTTAGTTGATTATTTTTTCTTCATACTCCCTTGCTGTGTTTGACGGTTTTTATGAAAAGTGATTTTCAAAGGAAACAGTAATGAAATAGATTTTATTTTTTTGATTGTACATGAACGGAGATGAACATCTTATAAGACGCCAACCGCACGTACCTATGTACTTATATGCTTACTTATGATTTAAGCTATTTAAAAAAATGATTTTTCTATTATTATGCTTAATACATATTAAGTCACAACCTATCTATTTTTTCTCCCTTAATTAGAAAACAACAAAACATCTCCATGAGATTAAATATATCATTAACTTTAAAAGGTTTTTGTGAAACACAGTGTGAGTTTAGCTGAAAGAGATGATACAATGATAAAATCAGTTATCTGCCCGTTCGGACGAAAGATATTCGGGTGAGCCGAAATTAGTGGCTACTAATTTAGTCGATTTTAACACAACTATAATTAATAATTGTAAGAAATGGTTGGTACGAGCAATGATCAAAGTTTATTCACATTTATCAAATTTTAATTAAAATGCAGTGATATTTGAATTCCAAGAAATTAATAATATGAACCCATACAATTTATAAATTACTAAATTACATAGTATTTAAAGTTTAATTAAATTTCAGGCATCTAACAATTGTCTCAAAGTCACAACTTGACTATTTCATAAATATTCATCGTTGTAACGTCAAAATATTCAATTTATATATTACTAGCTGTGCCCGCGGCTTCGCTCGCGTGGAATTGGACTTGTGACTAATTAAGTAGTATAGACGGATTTAACAGTCTCCTATTACTGTAGTTTTCCCCGAGACGTCAGTGTTCTTCATTGCTCATTGTCTATTTGCTCGCCGCTGTTAATCTTGGCTACCTACTGTGTACAAAATCCTGTTGTTTTATTATTTTAATAGCTGTTACCCGCGGCTCCACCCGCGTGGTCAAGCCAAAATGCCGATAATTTCGTTCCCGTGGGAATTTAAAAAAAAAAACGACTTTATCCTTGCCAACATCATAAAGGAAATCTCTAGAAAAAAAAACAGCTTTTCAGGTCTTACTACTTTACAAAGGGAAGCTTAATACAAAATCTAGGCGTTCTAGGTTGAGCGCCCACAATAACACACGTGCAGTCCTATTTGTCCCGTTCCCGTGGGAATTAAAAAAATCCCGTGTTCATCCTTGTCAACATCATAAAAGGAACCTCTATACAAAATTTCAGCTTTCTAGGTTGAGCGCCTGCGATAATACACTTGCAGTCCTATTACTCCCTTTCCCGTGGGAATTTAAAAAACTCCTTTATTAGTGAGCACCTACGCCCCAAAAGGAACCCTCATGCAAAATTTGAGACTCCTGACACGTAGTTTCGGAGATGTCGTGATGCATCAGTCAACTTTGCATCCCCGTTTTACCGCCCTTAATGGTTGATTTTTGAATATTTTACTCGTGTTTCATGCCTTTCAATAAAGATCCTTCATGCTTTTTTTTTGTTTTTTTGTTTATAGTCAGGAAAATGCATTACTGCATGTCCCGCCGCTGGGGAAGCGACGGGGGTCTGTCGGGCTCCCCCAAATGCCACTTGGGTATACCGACTAAAAACCTGACTGACTGCCACCTCACCCGCCTAGATGGGCGGGGCCACGGGAACTAAGATACTTCCGTGACCCCGCCGGCGGTTGTCCGAAGACCCACTTGTTGGGCTACGGCACGGTTGGCGGCGCGCACAGGACTAGGCGCGCCGCAACACTCGGGGACTTCCGTTCCAATGGGCGGCGGTTTCCCCAAACCGCCGCCCGGAAGCCCCCATTAGGGTGGCAGTCGCCGGGCATAGGCCAAACGTCTGCCGCCCGGTCTTTTCCGGCGGAGCGGGGGGGCGGATGGATCCACTTCCCTCACCCGCTCCGCGGCCTCCTTCTGCGTCATTACTTCGCCGCAAAAGGAGGCCATCGCATCCCACGACCTCTCGCTCTCGACCATCTGTTTGACAACAGCCGGGAGCGAGAGGTCGTCACCAACAACCGCCACGAGCGCGGCGCGAGGCACAGCCCACGCCGGACAATCCTCGAGCGTGTGCTGCGCCGTGTCTTCCGCGCAGCCGAAGATCCTTCATGCTGAATTTCATTGGAATAACTTCAAAAACAACAAAGTTTCATACTAACTTTGCGCCCTGTTTAACCCCATAGGGGATGAATTTGGAAAAAAATATTTTACTCATGTTTCATGCCTTTCAGCAAAGAACCTTCATGCTGAATTTCATTCGAATAACTTCAAAAACGGCTAAGTTTCATTCTAACTTTGCACTCCCGTTTAACCCCCTAAGGGATGATTTTTGAGAAAAATATTTTACTCGTGTTTCATGCCTTTCAATAAAGAACCTTCATGCTGAATTTCATTCGAATAACTTCAAAAACGGCAAAGTTTCATACTAACTTTGCACCCCCGTTTAACCCCCTAAGGGATGATTTTTAAGAAAAATATTTTACTCGTGTTTCATGCGTTTCAATAAAGAACCTTAATGCTGAATTTCATTCGAATAACTTCAAAAACGGCAAAGTTTCATACTAACTTTGCGCCCCCGCTTAACCCCCTAAGGGATGTTTTTTGAGAAAAATATTTTACTCGTGTTTCATACCTTTCAATAAAGAACCTTAATGCTGAATTTCTTTCGAATAACTTCAAAAACGGCAAAGTTTCATACTAACTTTGCACCCCTGTTTTACCCCCTTAGGGGATGAATTTCCAAAAATCCTTTCTTAGTGAGCACCTACGCACCAAAAGGAACCTCCATGCAAAATTTGGGACTCCTGGCACTTGTAGTTTCGGAGATTTCGTGATGAATCAGTCAGTGATTTTCTCTTTTATATATCTGCACAGTGCCATCTAGTGAATTTTTGAGGAACTAAATTTCAAAATGGTCAGCTCAAGTAATTAAAAAACTTTCATACACAGTGCTATTGAATATTAAAATGGTCGTAATCAGGGGTCGATTCCGACTCTGCACAGTGACAATTTTAAAATTCTTTGGTTGTTGAAAATTTAAATGAGTGTTACTTCTTCTTTTTCTTCTCCTGACATCCGGTCCGGTCCGGTTCGGTCCGGTCCTGTCCGGTCCAGTCTGTTGTCGGTAGGTATGGTGTATCAAGTCTCAAGTTTGTAAGTGCGAGAATTTTTTTTTCTTACATTGACAGGGAGGAGACCTTTAAATGAACATAACTTATTTTCCTGACATCCGATTTAAATGAAACAAAGCCTATATTCTGCTCCAAGCCAAGCTCTATCTTCCTGTGAAAACTGCATTAAAATCCGTTCAGTAACTTAGAAGATGTGCGCGTTCAAACAGACAGACAGACAGACAAAAAAATCCAAAAAATTTTTTTTCGCTTTTATTACCTTTCTCTAACTGTTCTTTTTCCATTTTTGCCAAATATGTTCAATGTACAGACATATCGGGGTCTACTGTTTTATTATATGTATAGATTATTATTATGTTTATAATCTTTATTTATTGAGTACAATTCGATGTTGTAGAGTAGGCGTCAAGAATTCCAGCAAAAACAAATATAGAAGTTTTTTTTTAATATTTATAATTTTCCTTCAAATATTTTCAAATATAAGTGCTTTATAAACTACTCTTGAAACAGAGTCGTTTTTTTTAAATTTATATTTTAATGTATAACTTAACACCTCTTTTTATTCAGAAATATAGAAAATCACTAACCAATTGAGTAGGAAAATAAAAAGTATTGTCTAATATCAAAAATAAAAAAAGAAATTGATGCGGCCAATGCCGACAAAGAGTCCGCTCTCTTTCAATGATCAAATTTGGGACCTTTGATGCTATACTCTTTAGTTGACTGCAGTTAGTTTTTCAACTTTGTGTTTGCATATTAGGCTTGTTTCCGCTAATTACGAAGGTACTAATTACCGTGTCTATACTACGATTCATAAATAACATCGAATATTCCATTTACTTCACCATACATTGCTTCGTTTATATTGATTCTTGGAACATTCTAACGAAACAGGCCTTCAATGTTTAATAGTTGAAAGTAGACATACTTTTATTTTTGCGTTTAAAGAATTTTGTAGTAGGTAGAACTGGCCAACGTATGCGTTGACGGAGTTCAGGATAAGGGGTTCTGTGAAAGGGTGCTTTGTTAATTTGGATGGTATTTGTAAGCTATGTTTAGTAATAAAAGAACACCAGTGTAGAGAGGTATTTAAATTATACGTTTATTTCATTTTATTTTAATGTATTTTTTATTTTAAACACGTCTGCATTTTTACTTTCTGTGTTTCGTTATACTGGCTCTTTTATTTAAAAAATAGAGATCAGCTAAGGTTTAACTGAAACTTGTCACTTTCCCCACTTCAATTAATTCTCCCTAAGAATGACAAGAACAAAATAGATTTTAGTTGATTAATTTCTATATTTTTTATTAATAAGTATGGAATATAAGTCTATTGATAAATTCTGTCAAATCTTAGGTATATAGAATTTGTAAATAAAATTGTATTTTAGGAAAAATATTATTTATTTAATACAATAGAAATAATAAGACGTTATTTTGAATAAGGGATAATAATATAATTGATTACCTACTAATAATATAAGTACCAAGAGAACAGAAACGCACCAGCTGTCACGCATGATAATCCGGCGAAAGAGCGAAAACTCCCTCCCGATTTCGTGAGTCGATCCCCGCCTACCAGGCTCACATGATAATGTAAAAAGTAATTTTTATATTAAACCTGAACCGAAACATAAAAGAGAGATTTCCTGCATCTTACTCCTCGTTGAATGCGCCGCATAAATTAGTTTTGGCCGGAGATTGTTTGTTTAGTCTATGCTTATTTGCTTTACGTTAACATTTATGAGTTTTTCATAGCGGCGAACGTTGTTATTTTTGCAACAAAAATGTTTGTTTACAGCCAAACAATAGTGGGAAAAGTTGGTAGAATTGTTTAATTACGTTGTTACCAACTTGAATTTTTCTAGTACAATGCAAATTTTATTAAAGTCGGGGGTTAATTTCTGTGATGTATTTAAGCGGGAGAACTTTTCCGTATCTGTCCAGTAATTAATTAAAAGCTTAGGTGGCGCCATTACGGGTTTTATGCTAATAGACGGCAGCTAATATGAGCGTGCCTCAAAGGGCCGTACAGGACGTAACATTAAATTTCAACGGAGCGTAGTTACAAAGCAGCAGCGGCGCGCCAACAGTGCAGTTATGTTCCTATATTAGATTAGAAAGCCGATGTTTTGTTTGGAAAATTGGCTTCCCGGCTATCTGGCACGATGCACGTTGTAACGTTTTGTTGTTCATAGTGGGTACAGTGATAGTATTATGCAGTTAAATTCTGAAATCATTATGAAAGGGAATTGTTGGATATTACTCGCATCGCATATGAATTTATCCAGCGTTCAACAGCACTTAGTTTTTGTATAAAAATGAATTTTGTTCAGCAAACAGACATTTATTATTTATTTATTCTACAAAAGTCTATTCATGTGATGCCAGCGCAATCAGACGTGGTGATACCTCTATTTTTTAAAACACTTTTCACATCTGAAATATATTGTCGTAGAGGAAATTCTAAATCAGTTTAGACCTGCACTTTCATAGACAGACAGAAATGACGCGTCGCGTCGGCTGCGGCGGACCAGTTAAATTGAGAATCCACCCAGACTCTCATTTCCTACTGTATTGTGCACCATTCACAATACAAAACATTTTTTTACGAATTTCGACAAAAAGAGCTTTGAATTTTTTCCAATCTTCGCCTCTATTCAGCTCGTAAAAACTTATTGTCTCCTACAAAAGCGTGGGCGTGTTCAGAAATATAAAATTTAACTCAAAAGTATGATTTGTGAAGCATTAAAAGTGCTAAGTTTCTTAATTTTATTGCTGTGATAATTAGGATGGTAACTGTTAAGAAGAAACATAAGTCATTTGGCGAACTTTATAGAGATTTGTGTTCGAAACTGCCGTATTATACTAATTAATTGTCGTAAGAAGATCTTAATGGCCGGCTTATGTTAAGATTCGCAAATCTTTTGGTAAACGAGATATTTACTTTTTTAACTTACTGTGGAAATACTTTTCGGGGTTTTATGCCTTATCCCTGCTTATATTTATATTCGAGAGTTATTAAGCTTTGACACTTTAACTAGGTACCTCTCAACAGATTATCTTGAAATTATACATTGGGAATGATTAAAAAAAACTCATTTCGATCAAATAGACAATACGGCTTATGAGGGGAAAGCCGTTGAAGCGGTTGAGTTTTTGTTTAGACATATTTATTTGTTAAACAAGAGGGTATAAAAAAAAACTAAACTAATATTAATAGATGGGTAGGTGGTAATGCTGGTAACGTTATTTCCCTGAATGTTAATAGAAATGCGTTGAGCGAAGTAATCGAGGGGGCGATGGTCCTCGGTGTCAGCAGTGCACCTGGATGCGGTGCAGTGCTGACGGAGCGTTCCGGGGTGAGGACGGAGCGTTCCGGGGTGAGTGGGTCCGGCCAGTTTATCTCTGGCCGGACGGCCCTGGCGGGGTCGCGAACGTTCACAGAGTTCCCGGGACCCCTCCGCTTAGGGGCTCATATTCCCTGGGCGGTGATGGTCCCTGCTGCAAGGCATTTTTCTGACGATAAGTAACTACTAAACTTTGGGTCAATCTTGGTTTTTCACGTCTCGCAATGTCCTTACTTTAGTTTTTATGCAGATACTAAAACGATGTCAAAAAACGTAAATAAAAGAAATCAATTTTTAATTATGAAATATTTATATTTGAATTAAAATATTGATACATATGAATCCCAAAAATGTTATTACATCTACGATATTATTTTAATGAAAATAAAATATCAGTTGGGGCGGTTTCAGTACTGAGATTAATTGAACGTTCGTCCAACAAATAATAGATTATAGGAGTGTTACATGTAAAATTAACTTTTTTTTCAAGTAATAGATAATAATTACTAATTTCTTATTCAACATAATTCACACAGAGCCACCCTGGTTTCAAAGTAAACTAAACTTACCTCACTCGTGTTATGGGTACCAGCCAACTTAAATAAATTGTAAAATATAACATACATCACACGATTTTTTTTTGACAAGAACTGGACTTGAACCCTCACCGTCTGGTGTCGGCAGGATCAATACCACCAACGCACCACCAGCCTGTCGATAGGTCATTCTTATCAAATCGTCTAGTCTAGCCTTTGGTAACTAATATTGTTTCCTTTTTCTGCCTTGTTGATAATAATAAAAACAATATATCATCCTGTTAGAAAACTTACCATCTTTACATGAAGTCGCTTCCCTGTCTGTCTGTCCCTAAAACTACGCAACAGATTTTGATGCGGTTTTTAATAGATAAACTGATTTAAGAGGAAGGTGGAAGGTTTATAAATTCCCACGGGAAAGTAGAACGAGAAGATTCAGTATATAACGTACTGGCGTAGATATATAACCAGTGAACGTATATAACAGGTTTTAAAGTAGCATACACAGCTCCTACGAACAAAATACAATAAATTGGTTTTGATTCCACAACGAGATTAATTGGAATCCCGCCCAATGTGCACTCCATGCGATAAATCACAACTAGTGCGGTGATAACCGAGTACGACTATAAAGGAACAACTGTTATTTTGATATCAGTTAGGTACTAGAAACCTTACTGTATTTTCATTAATATTTGCTTATTTGAAACGAAGTCTGCGTATTGGATGTATTGAGACGTATTTATTTATCCAAAGGTGTTCTCTTATGAATAAACAAACAGTGTTTTCTTATCACTTGTAGTTATTCCCGGGTCTTGAACCCAACCCTGTAATATGCTAATTTAAGTTTCGATTTGAATATTACCCGTATTAGTTCTAATCGGTCAAGGTGCCAATCTTTCGTGGTGTCAGTCGATGAATAACCCTGCGAGACTGTGATGCTTGACTTTCCTTACTCACGATAATATGAGAGTATTTTTTTCATAATAAGTAGCCTAGTTTTTTATTTTGTTATACATACATACATTGGCTTATTGAAGGTGTTAACATTTGTGTAACTATGTTAGGTTCAGATATAATAAAGGAGTATTTGATAATAACTAAATACTCATTACAAATACAAGATTTTGGTATATATTTTTCTGTCTTTGTCTGCCCTGTTAAGAATTATAAAGACAGGTATACAAATAAATCTGTTCCTAAAATAGTTACCTATCCGTGAAACACTACACAACACTAGCCCACGCCTCTGCTCGTATGTTTCGTGCTCCTCCTATTGTCTTTACAGTTGTTTGTGCCGCTAAATGACTTATGTCCCAGGAGACACTACGTAAAATAAATCGTATGAAGTGACTACGAACGCAGCTAGAGCTCTCAACGAAAATTGCACTCAGTTCTTTTGTTTTTAGTACTATTCTATTTTTGTTATATGTATGTATGTATGTATGTAGTAGTACAATAAATTATATCTATCTGTAAATAAAGAAAGCTTTGTCCAATTACTGATTGATTGATGAACGCACTTGAAAACTTGGAAATTGTGTTTTTTATAAATTTTAATGACGTAGGCATCCGATATCTCCAATCTAGGCGGATGAGATGGCAGTCAGACAGGTTTTTAGTCGGTATAGCCCAAGTGATAGAGGGGGAGCCCGACATACCATTGGCAAGGGCATACAGTAATGCATTTTCCTGACTTAAAACAAAAAAAATGCATCCGATATCTGTAACTCACCGAGAGTTGGAGATCTGAAAAAACGACTCATCTCCTATTTCTTATCCTCTTATTTCCACCTTCAACGGCTCAGGGACCCTCTGTGCTTTATTGGAGCCAGTAACCCCTTATCACCAGGTGACGCGCATGCTCATTTTCCAATCTTTTTTGTAAAAAATATCGAAAACTACCTATACTTTGTTGTGTTTTCTGACAGAAATTGTAAAACATAATATAAATTTTGTCATATTTTTATTTTCTCATACGAGTAAGCATTATCGGTTCGGTGCAAAGTTTTACACACCAGACCTAATAAACATTAACTTTGTTTCACAATTCTATTCTTAAAGAAGTTACGTCTCTAGAGAGCGTGTTCACTAAATAAATCGTACAAGTCAAGTACAACTTCAATGGAACTCTATCGGGGTGTTTTCGTCGGCTACGACTAAAAAGTATCTTTTTATTATTATCGTATTAAAAACTTATTAAATATGTATGAATTAGTACAAAAATAGAGTAAAATTTGCTTTAACATCATCATTATTTCAGCCTATTGCTCAACATCCTGATTACTGAATATTTTGTCAATTCTACATTCAGTTTTATTAGGCTACTATAATATTAGTACCTATTTATAAAAAAAAACACGGTTGAGTTATAAAAGTTAAGTTAAGAGTTCGAGACTAAATTTGAAGAATTAGTAAATAGCATTGAGTTTGTATCAAATCGTCAAAGTCGTCTTTGTAACCACTCGTGTACAACACATCGTTTGTGTTTGAGTCGCTAAAGTCTAACTGACGGAAACCTATCTTTAGTCAGATGTAGTGTAAAACGGCAATTGCAAGTAGAATATAATAAATCAGACGCGATCAGGTTATTGACACCGGGGTATAAGCTCTGCAGTCGGACAGTTAATTACGGAATGAAATGCACCTCTCTGAATGATGCTACACTTTGAAAAGATATGGTAATGAAATGAGATAACGTGTAGGTATTCAGTTTGCTATGATGTGTGTGAGACTAGTAATTTTATTTTGTTTCTGTTGATACCTACATAATTTTGTTTTTGTATTATGTATCTGAAGGAAAGAAGAGGCTGTCTGAATGAATGACTATAAATATAAAATTTTCCAAAAACATTATTATGAGACTTAAGTAATCACTAAGAAGGAAGTTTTTTAAAGTACTACAGGAATGGACGTACTGCCAGAGTTATGTAGTCAATTAATGTGTGCTGTGTCGCTCGCTTCGCGACAAAATAATAATATTACGCATTTTACATTTACTCACATGACGTCAGTTTATTCGACAAATAAGCTATTTGGGAGTACTATGCCCTAATTGTACGAAATCTATATCCTTCTGTCGCAAGTCGCAACGTACTACATTTTAACTATGTATGAGTAAAATTTCGGGTGCCTGGTGATGAAACAGAAAAAAAATACTAACTAATGAAACAGAAAGAGAGTTTTAAGACTATTATTGATATTTTCCTTATTATGTTTGAAAACAGAGTTCAATTAATGGATATTTCACTTTGCAAATATATCAAGTTAACTCGAGTATAAAATCCATGATTTTTATAACACGTTTAATATTAGATGTAATAAAAGAAAGTACCATTTAAGTTTTTGGTCACGTCGTCTAGCAATTCAAATGTTACTGCCAAAGATATTTAAATAGATACAAAGACCTATCAACATGTCAAAATGTTATAGATACTAAGCCTGATGAGATTTTGTGTCAAACTTCTGCGTGGGTGCATCTGTTTTCATTTATTTCACCCGTCAAACTGAACTCAATACTGGATACTCGTATTGTTATTTGAAACGAGAGATGACATATTTTGTGGAATGTCAATGATATACAACGTACCTATTGACTATTAATAAATTAGTTTCTTTTTCTTTGTATTTTTTATTATTATAGTACTTAAAACAACTGGTGAAGTAGTTATCTCATTTAGACCAGTTCTAAGGGATTTATTATTGTTTATTATTAATCGACTAGGCAATAACTCGCAGGGAGTTGCTGGCAAGCTGTCGCGAGCATATTTGCGTGCAATTTCTTACAGATAAACACGAGATCAGATATTGTTTCATATTGTTACAAATTTTATGACTAGGTATTCTCTTTCCAAACAAACATTTGCTTGTGTGCTACTATTGTAGAGATAGAAGGGAGATTTTTGCTCTACAGTAATGCTTCTACTACGTAGTAACATTTACTAGCGAAAAAATGTTATCGGTCTATACGTGTTTTACAATATCTTCGATCACTGTACCTATAGCGATGCTTTACTATCGCAAGACGAAAGCTCATACTTTATAGCTAATTTCGTTGAATCAGTAACATCAAAGTTATAGGAACCTTTACGAGTCACGTTGAGTAAGTGGACTTGAAGAGTTTTCAAGCAGTAAAAACAAACCATAAAATGCAAGTTACTTGTATGTAAATAGAACTAATAATATATGTATGATTTTATACTAAAATAAAATTATAGAATACTAGCTGATATACGTAACGTAACTTCCTTTGAGTTTTACCATTTTTGTGACATTTTTCTCTTTCGCGGAAAATTATTTTCTCTTATCCTCCTGTCTATATCTGGTTGATACAAAAATAAAAAATATTCCATAATAAATAAAAACATAAGGAAGTGTAAATTATAGAATCTTTAAAGATTAACGATTTTAATATAAAATTGGCTTTTAAATTTCGTGTCTAAATTCTACTGAAATAAGAAGGACTCTTAGCAAGGCCAGGATTATCGAGGTCTAATATTGTCGCTCCATAGTAAAATAGTTTCTTCGTCTTTTTGATTTTAATATTAAATTTTTTGAATATTAAACATAAAATAAAAATAGAGAACAGTTTATTATTATTTTTCTGTATACTGTAATTTAAAATCAAATTTCCAATAAAATTGAATCGTGGACTTAAAATATTCTCAGGAGAACTTCAAAATTGTTTATAAACTAAAATATTTGAAAAGTTTTAGCGAAATTAAATCGTGGTTTAGCATCGTAGATTAAACACTTAATTGTATTTACTTGCAGGCAAGAGACGCTACACTAAATTCAATTTATGTGACATTTAATATATTTTGAAAGGTTATAATCTCAATAAATAAGGTTTTTCTTAATAAAATTCGAGCTAAAACTTAATTGCAAGTTAGTAAAATGTTTGTGAAAATGTTTATTAATATTATGAAGAAGGAGATGGTAATGTTGAAAAAGGTTACTTACGATAATTTTAAATATTACTATACGAATAATAAATAAGAAAAATCTGAAATACGGAACAAGAGTTGACACTTGGCAGGCATACGAAATGACAGGAACGGGATGGAGTTCGAAACTGCTTTACAAGATTTAACAATTAAGAAGAATTTTCCAATAACTAGTTTTCAATCATCCTATCTATCATCCTATCCTTGATATAAGGTATCAAGATATATTAGGCAGGCATTTAATCTTTCTTTCGTCTGTGCCATTCTTCTCCATCCCTATTCATATTTTTCAAGAAAACTTGTTATTGTCATAATAAAATTATAAAACAACTGTTTGTCTTCTATGAGATGCCTAGCTGTTCAGGGGCCCGATTCTACTAACACAAATGCACCAATGGACTCTCAATGGTGTCTCAATCGTATCTCAAAAGAATGCCGATAGTGATTAGTGGAATAGTTTTTGACATTTGTTATGGACTTAAACAATAACATAATGTTTAAGTTATTGTATAAGTCCATGTCAAATGTCAAAAACTATTCCATTAAGAGTCCATTGGTGCATTTGTGTTAGTAGAATCGGGCCCCAGGTCCGTTCAGCTGAACGCTGCGTGACGAATACACATATCATAAAAAAATATATTTCTATGGATAAAAGCTGAAGAGAGCTGAACAAATGCAGTTAGTCCTTCGATAGTGGATGTGTCATCTGGGAATAACAGGTTATTTATATACATCTTAAACGTTTAATTGCCACCTCGTAAATTGTAAAGAAAAATGCTTTAAAAGTATAATTAAAGTGTTATCTAAGCTGTTAGCTTAATTACTGCACCGATAGGTAGCTGTTTCAACTCTTTACGAGCGGGTTCACGGTAGCGATAACCTCCTAATTGTCAAATAAAAAAGGATTAAAGTTAATCTTTGTTTAATAAAAATGTTAATCATGAGATTTCCCGTCGTTGTATGCAAATGTTATGGGACTCGTTTTGCGATTGACGCGTTCGAGGGGGTGTAATACTGACATAATCTAATTAGATTAGGTGTGTGTTATAACAGTAGCACTCCTGCGGCTATATGTGCGCAATACTACTTATTCAGTTCCCATGGGAATACCAAAAATATTTTTTTTTAATATCAAAGATATTTTTTTTATACTTATTTAAAAATAAAACGTAAGTTGCTATTATTCATATTGATTAAGATGAATTAGCTCAGTAGTGGCGCGTGTTAAGTTCAAAGAAAATGTAAGTTAAGCAATTGAACTGAATTTAGTATTTGGATTAGGTTATAATATTTTTGAACTCTCTTCAACATCTGGATCCTTGTCTATTTAGATGACAAACATTGAGTCGCTAATCAGGTTAAAATCAGTGGTTTGAAATTAATGGCTACGTCACAGTCAAGAACCTTGGTTGACTTAGCTGTTGTAGTGTTTATTTAGGTAGAAACGTCTACGATCCCAACACTTACTTATACCACGTACGGGTTTTTGATGAATTATTCATACATAATTTCGGGTACAGGTCGCATATGCAATATTCGGATCTCTAATTAGAAAAGTTTAATCATACGAAGGTACAGAAAATAAATATCCGTGAAATATAAACGGCCTCATCATTAGGCAGAAATTCTTGGGATTAAAAGGGACCCCCCTGACCTCAGAACATGCACCCAATTTTTAAACCGTGGTTTTGCGATCTACATACGTTACTTGATAGTGTTGTGCAGTTGTGTATCGATAAATGAATAATATTAAAAATATATATATATGTAGTTTATGGTCTTTCGAGAGGTTTTTTAAGTTTAGAATAAATAGAGCCGATTTATTAATAGTTGATTGAATTGTTGTATATTTCAAAATAAAATATTTGTATGGTATATAACGATTCTGAAATAAGCCAAATTAGTTTGTTGTTTTATTATACAAAACACAGTTATCGTAAGAAAATAAATTTATGAAAATGTTATTAAAAACTTTATTTAAAAAAACAACTTATATCAATTATTGGTAAATCAAACTGAAAATACCTACATTATCTTTTCCGAATTCACATTCATTAAATAGTATTCGAAACATCGATAAATCTTAACAGCGTAATGCAGCCCTCTTTGCACGTCTGAAAACAAAATTTATTCTAACAATTCATGCTCTCCCACAATAAGGATTATTGTAAATAAGTATTACAACGTATATCCAAATTAATCCGCAATGCTTTTTAACGAAATGCGAAAAAGTTACTCAACTAACTTTTCTTTGGTTCCGAGGTTTTTGCGAACGCTGAAATATGGCCCGCCCTAACAAAATTATGCGTATATCAATAGAATTTATTTGAGAATATCGCCTCAACAAATACAGGCAAGTTTTAAATATGAGGGCTCGAGTCTAAAAAGGTATTTGTGTTAACTAATAGGTATGCGGGTACTGCGAGCAAACAAAAATCATAAATTATAGTCAAGATACCTTCAACCTTTACAGATTGAATGTTGTATCAGTTCTGAGCCACATGATTGAAATGTGTACAGCTTTACTCACACTTGACTGTACCTTTAAACATGAAACAAGTTTTTCTCATGAACAACCTCATAAAACGAACCAAATAGAAAACTGCGGCCACACAAGCAGAAAATACGTTTGTGAAGGTAAAATGGTGAATTTAAACAAATTTTCATTTGTTTCTGGATCGCCGAATTCGACCTACATCGCGGGCAAAAGCTATCTCGTTAATTGACTGGTGGAATAATTTAAATAAATTGCGACCAGCGGCTATATATCAGTGGAATATTATAAATCAAAGGATTAGGAGCGAGTGAAACTCGGTAAATGGATACTGGCAATAGAGATAATGCATGTTTTATCCTGCATACGTTATGGGGCGATAACGACAATATAATCGTGGGGGAGTGAGGGGGTGGTCCGGCGCGGCGGGGGGGCGCCGGACAAAAAGTACTAAGTGCGAGTTAAATACCCTTTGTGTCGCTTGCTCTCCTGGCTCCATTCATCGCGCACTGAGGGTCCTCTCATTATTCAGTCGAAATTTGATTATTTTCCCATTTCGTGAAATATCCATATCGTCCCCGGCTTTCAATCTAATTGAAAATGGAGTAGAATTTTGGACGTCAATGTTACGTACTGATCGCTTTTAATTTATTTACGCCCATTCCAGCTACTTTGTATGCGGTGCAATTTTTAATTAACAAACGTGTTTTCGTTATACATAAGCGGCGGCAACTTTCGCGGCGTGGAGCCTTTTATTAAGAGCACAGACGTCCGTATATCAGAGTAACAGACGGAAGGAAATATCCTGTCCGAAAATGATTACTCGGCAAGCGCAGTTACCGCAGTTACGAGCGGCTTATTCCCCATTCCGGGGGTATTAGTCCTGTGGCCACCAATTTCTGTAATTTATTAAGAGTTCGTACGACCGGACTTTGGTGGCTTCTCTTTTTCTCACCGGAAAGAAATATAAGCAGTGGTCTCGTGTGATCAAAGTCGTTCCTCGGGCGGACTTATCCCTAATATTTCACTCATAATTGGTTTATTCTAAGCTCGCAGCGGTTCCGTATGTGCCTTTGATCCGTCCACTGTATTAAGTTGCGAGATGTATGGCTGGCATTATTCGTTTAGATCTGAAGCTTTATTCAATGGCGTCATTTGCCGTTCCAATGCGAAGGTATCGGGGGGCGCTCACAGAAAATATTGCAAAGACTTTTCTTGTAATATTTTACAGTGTGATCATATGTCGGATATTTTTTATAAGGATTCAGATACCGCATTGTTATCGAATGTTTCTATCTCGGTTTTATAGATGCGGATATGAAAATTTAGAATTGTTTATCGAAAAGTAAATAATTTATTTGAAATAAAACAAGGCTTATGCAGGCTATAATCTTTACGTATACAATTTATAGTATATGGAGAAGATTTTGATTAAACGCGCTTAGGGACTATTTGCCTGAAATAAAAAATCGTGTGTTTCTGCACTTCCCAATAGATGACTGGTCGATAAGACAAATAAGCATTCTGACAGCATGTCATGTGTGTTCATTGTGTGTATTGTGGTCAAGTTAAATAAATTAATCAAACAAACCGATATTAATTATACTTTCCAAATTAATTGTATTAACATGTATGTCGTATGATTTACGAATGTTTATTTCCTTTTAATATACAGAGGGATTGTTTTCGCTTAGTTGTCTCAGTTTTCGACCCCCGGCCGCCGGAAGCCGTCTGCCCTGGTCCCTTCCATTTCCGACCGTTGTGGACACCGTCAAAGCCTTACAAGTTTTTGTTGGAAAAATGGCATTTATTTTTAAAAGACTTTTTCTTTGACATGTACCAGAAAATATCAATTTTGTTTGACTATTCGTCATTTTATTATGAAACCTTTCAACACCAACGTCTGATATGTTGAATACTGATCTGAATTCGTCAGGTATAGATGAGAGGTATAATATATGTTTCTTTCTACTTTGAGTACGATTTTCATATGTTTTTGTACCTTGTAATGTAATGCCTGTGCAGAAACACGTTTAATCATAATTAGCCATAAAGATGCTTTTTGACTACTGCTTAATGGTAGAAAATGTAGTGGCAGTTAGCAGATCAATAAAAATATCAAATTTTTTAGATGTGTCAGTTTTTAACTTATGGCGACATCAGCCTCGCCTTGTTTGTCATATCTACAAATATATTCTTTTCTTATTTGTAAAACGTAAAATCATTTTATCTCATTATAAACAAAGCTGATATTTTCTGATCCCCGATTTCAATTTGTAAAGCGATTCCCGTTAAACAAAATTTAATAGCATCTGCTGAAGACTGAATAATAGCGTAATAGCAGACTAGTTTTAATGGAGGCGATAGTTTTCATTAGAGCCTTATTTCGCATTTTACCCGTGGCCATTGTTAGAAATGAAAGGCTCGGACTGATTGGAAGTATTTGTACGAAGCACGAGTTTTCCGTTCTTTGTGCCTCGCTTATTGTGCTGATTAATGTTTACTCGGAAAGTTAGTACGTTGAGCTAAGAAAACTTCATAATTTAATTTAGCAATATTTAAATTTTAATATTTACATTATGCATTTCAAATATTTTAAGATAAAAAAAAAAAAATAAGAAGCTATTAGAGATAATGTTTATCTGGTAGTAATCCTAGTAGGGTACAATCCTAATGTAACTGGTATTTTTCAGCTAATACAAGAAATGTCTTTTTTTTGGCTTCTTATGTACAAGTAATGTCAATTTATCCAATTTACCGATATTTCACGTTTGACAATTTCAGCACTATTCGCCGTAAACGATTATTAGGCTCATTTGTTATTTTCTATCGTACTACATATAGTAACACTATCGTACGATAGAAAAACGCTAATTCCTAATTACTCTAATATTTCGCGTAGACTAAATCAAAATTTATTGAGTACTTATAACTTAATTGTAAAAATGTACCACGCAAACTGATATTACAAATATTACAATTCACAAATAGGCAAACAATTTTCATAGGGAAATTCTATTCCAAAGAAATTTCTTTAACACTGACGTCTTAGGCATTAAACTTACCTATTCTGTCCACACTTCTTCTATTAGACTTATAAATTTTACATCTCCACGTCCCAGATAGTTGGTCTCGGCGGAAATAATTACGGTTCCCACCATAATTGGGGCAAAAACCCTTGTTTAAAACTGAGATCTGCTGGGGACACTATTGTCCCCGGTCTAACTGACCGGGAGAATTCAAAATTGCACGTAATAACCGGCTAGTTGATTCGCTCCATTGTTAACTAGTTGAAGATTTGTACTGATTTTATCTTGAGTAATTGCTGTTTATTGAATCGAGATTAGGGGTAGCATACTAATTAATATTGTGTATTGTTGATTTTAGGGTGAAGCATTGGGTTGTCAATAATTTGGAACTTAGAGTAATTAGACCATGTTTCCTTGATTTTCATACTCATAACTATGAAGAAAGTCAAAAGGAAATATTTTTATTTAAATAGGCCTGTTATATGTTCGTTCACTGGTGGTAGGAAAAAATTGTGACTGTGTGAAAAAATTGTGTGTGTGAAAAAATTGTGACTGTGACACAATTTTTTCCTACCACCAGTACCCACTGGACTGGTGACTGTGACGGCTACACCTAGAAAGAACACACTGGCAGAAAGAACTGGCAAGAAAGGCTTGTTCTTTTAAAATGTTACTGATAAAGTTATAGCACGAAACATTAATAAAAAACTGCATTACGAAAATAAATACAAAAAACCTTTTATGTAGGGGCCACATAGGGCCCTTGATATATTGATGTAACATTTAAATCCTGCTAGCCCACATGAAAGGCTAAGTTGTAAAGCCAATTTTAGGAGGCAGAGGACACTCTCAAATTTCTAATTCACTTAATTTGGGCTTCAAATCTCATATTGTGGAATGAACGCGGACAATAATTTCGTTTGGTAAACACCACACCGTCAGGCATCCATTAAGGTCCTAATAGAGTAGCCTGTTATTGACTTAATTATGATCTGGGGGATACGTTGTTTGTTTATAATGATATAGGTACATCTATTTATACTTACAAATGTTTATTAAATCTTTTTAAAAATCTTATTTTGATTGAGGGTTTTTATAATTTAAAATAAGAAGAAATTCATTTAATTTTTTATTAAAATGTATTGATGTTAGTTTTTTGCCAGTCTAGACTGTACTTTTCATCATCATCATCATCATCATCTCAGTTAAAAGAAGTCCACAATATACATAGGCATGCACACGCTTCCAGCATTCCAGTATGATATGATCGGCTGGCAGCAGCCTGCATTTAGCACTGTGATTTCAATTTCAATTCATTTATTTTGTTGCTTTATCATTTGATGATTTTACTCCTGTATCCTTATTTAGTTATATTGCCATACACCGTATCAATTTAATACAAAAAAATACTTATAACCAAAAATGTAAGTACCATGAAAATTCCTATTATATTTTATGAGAAACGCAGAACAATTACATTCCACATTTCTAATAAAACTCATCACAATACAGTAACAACATAACAATAATAACACAATACATTTATTGCTGTACACATTAAATACAGGAGCGGGGAATATTATTTTCTACGCGATTGTCCACAGATGTTATTAGATCAAGCGACGTGTAACCGTCTTGTTACCATTGTTCTGGACATGTTCTCGACAGAGACCAACTACGTCGCAGAGGATATGATTTATTTAGTTGTATTTTCGCAATATTGATATCTTTGCATAGTATAAAATGAAGTCGCTTCCCCTGTTTGTCTGTCCCTATGTCCCTATATATAGGCATCGTTCTAATAGGACGCGAATGCGCGATCATCGGTTGGTTCGCGCGAATTTTACTCGAACGAACGCGCGATCAAACATATTGAACTCGAATAGGTGTCCTAAGTGACAATCGCGCGACGCTTAGGCGCACGCTTATGAACACGCGATGGTCGCATCGCTTACTCGCGCGATGATCGCGGATTCGCGTTCTATTAGGACGATGGCGATCTTTAACTACGCAACGGATTCTGATGCGTTTTTTTTTATAGATAGAGTGATTTAAGAGCAAGGTTCATAATGTATAACACATACAAAAGTTCCCACGGGAAAGCGGGATGTCGGCAAACGAAATTGCGCGGGTTTCGCTAGTATTAAATATGTTAAAAAGTAGAATGTTCATTTTTAGTAGAAAATATGTGCAAATTAAAGTGCACGTTTTCTATGTATAATAATTGTTTATTTCCAAAAAAAAGTATTTAAGTATGTATGTTTATCAGAAATCTAGTACCCATAGTACAAGCTTAGTTGCTTAGTTTGGGACTAGATGGCGTTGTGTGATTCGTCCAAAAAAAAAACCTACATTACACAATTACACACGTGTGTTATAAAATACCATTTATACTTTTATTAAATTTTTTACAATAAAAATATTGCATTGTAGAAACAAAAGTTTTAAGGCTTATTAATTTGTCACAGCAACATAAACTTGGTCGCTACCGACCGAAGCACACATTACAAAAGCGTGACTAACTATGCATTTAGAAAAATACAAATAGTCACGATTAATAAAACTAAATACAAAAACTAACGATTTCAGTCTTTATCTATACATATAATAAAACAGTAGACCCCGATATGTCTGTACTTTGAACATATTTGGCAAAAATGGAGAGGGAACAGTTATAGAAAGGTAATAAAAGCGAAAAAAAAATTTATTGTCTGTCTGTTTGAACGCGCAAATCTTCTAAGTTACAGAACGGATTTTAATTCTGTTTTCACAGGGAAATAGAGCTCGGCTTGGAGCAGAATATAGGATTTGTTTCATTTAAATCGCATAACAGGAAAAGGAGTTATCCTTATTTGAACATTTCACGCGGACGAAGTCGCGGGTAACAGCTCGTGTAGAAATATAATAAAGATTATTTTGATGATAGAGGATTGAGCTGACTAGTGTATAGGTAGAGTTGTGGAAATACTTAATAATGCGGGTAGAAGGCGTTTGGTTTTCTTCAAATCACCCCAAAAATATACAGGTTGTTTGTAAAGGAGATCACCCATTCTGGGATAAAATTAGAAAAAAAAATTTTTTTAAGCGGCCTTGAATTATAATAACAAAATTGTATAGTACACATGAAACTCATTATTTTTATTATGACGTCAATGTCGAAATCTATTTGGTTACGGAGATATGATAACAAGTAAGACAAAAGGTCTGAGAATGAAAACATTTTTAATTTATTGTTTTAATTGTACAATATGCGCTGCACTTTTAAGTAAAAACTTGTCCTAACATAGCCCCGCTCCTTATATCAACACAATATACCTGGCCCGTTGGCCATAGCACAAAGCCATAGCGATAGGGTAACAATCGGTATCCCAGGTCGTGCGTGGGCGCTGGCTCTGAAAGAGGAAGGCCTCGGACCGCGAATGAGGAGTCTGCTCACCGCGTGTCTCGTCCAGCGTTGTGTGCCGCTGCGGTGGAAGTCCGGCAAGCTAGTCCTACTACAGAAAGACGGCCGGCCAGCGGACTCGCCGTCGGCCTACCGCCCCATCGTCCTGTTGGATGAGGCGAGCAAGCTGCTTGAAAGAGTGGTCGCGGCTCGCCTCATCCAGCATTTAGAGGAGGTAGGCCCGGACCTTAGCGACCGGCAGTTCGGCTTCCGCCGCGGCCGGTCTACGATGGACGCGGTCACGAGGCTCCGAACGTTGGCGGACGAGGCCACCTCCCGGGGTGAGGTCGTGCTGGCGGTATTGTTAGATATCGCCAACGCGTTTAACACGCTCCCCTGGGAGGTGATTCGGTCGGCGCTTGCGCATCATGGGGTGCCACGCTACTTAGAGGGGTTCCTAGCGCACTATCTCAGCGCGAGGGAGGTCGTCTTTCCGGTCCCTGGCGGATGGGGCCGTAGAGCGGTGTCTTGCGGTGTTCCACAGGGGTCGGTTCTGGGTCCACTCCTGTGGAACATCGGATATGACTGGGTGCTGCGGGGCGAGAACTTGAGGGGCGTCGGCTTGATTTGTTATGCCGACGACACCCTAGTAACGGCCCGCGGCAAATCCTACCGTGCTGCGGCCGTGCTCGCTACGGTCGAAGTGGCACACGTGGTGGCGCGGATTCGGCGGTTGGGCCTGGAGGTGGCCTTGCACAAGACCGAGGCCCTGTGCTTTCATGGGCCCCGGAAAAAGCCACCTCCAGGAGCGTACATAGTCGTCGGGGGTGTGTCCATCGCCGTCGAGCCGAGTATTAAATACCTTGGTCTTATACTTGACGGTCGGTGGACATTCGCCGAACACTTCCGGCGACTTGTGCCGCGCTTGAAGGGGGCAGCCGCCGCGCTAGGCAGCCTGCTCCCCAACGTCGGCGGACCGAGTGTCGCCTGCCACCGCCTCTATCTAGGGGTGGTGCGGTCTATGGCCCTCTACGGAGCCCCCATATGGGCCGACGCTCTGACCCCACGCAACATGGCCCTGCTGCGACAACCACAGCGGGCCATGGCGGTCAGAGCGGTGAGGGGATACCGCACCATCTCGGGCGAAGCAGCGTGCGTGTTGGCGGCGAGTCCGCCTTGGGAGCTAGACGCTGTGGTGCTGGCGGCAGCCTACAAGCAAACCGCCGAATCCCGTGTCGGCGGGAACCCATTCCCGGATGGGGTCCTGCGTTGGAGGGAGATTGCCCGGGAGTCCCTCATCCAGGAATGGGCGCTGAGATGTGAGGAAGGGCTGGCGAGGGCCGGCAGACCGAGGCGGCGCACCGTTGGCGCCATCTGTCCGGTCCTGGAAAATTGGATAGGGAGGCGCCACGGTGCGCTTAGTTACCACGTTGTGCAGGTGCTGTCTGGCCACGGGTGTTTCGGCTGGTACCTGCACAACGTGGCTCGGAGAGAGGAAACTCCGGAGTGCCACGAGTGTGGCTGCGTGGAGGACACGGCGCAGCACACACTTGAGGAATGCCCGGCGTGGGCTGCGCCACGCGCTGCGCTCGTGGCAATTGTTGGCGATGACCTCTCGCTCCCGGCTGTTGTCAAACAAATGGTCGAGAGCGAGAGGTCGTGGGATGCGATGGCCTCCTTCTGCGGCGAAATAATGACGCAGAAGGAGGCAGCGGAGCGAGTGAGGGAAGCGGATCCAGCCGCCCCCCCGCTCCGCCGAAAAAGACCGGGCGGCAGGCGTTTGGCCCATGCCCGGCGACTGCCACCCTAACGGGGGCTTCCGGGCGGCGGGTTGGGGAAACCGCTGCCCATTAGAACGGAAGTCCCCGAGTGTTGCGGCGCGGCGCGCCTAGTCGTGCGCGCGCCGCCAATCGTGTCGTAGCCCAACAAGGGGGTCTTCGGACGACCGCCGGTGGGGCAGCGGTTGTATCATTGTTCCCGCTGCCCCGCCCATCTAGGCGGATGAGGTGGCAGTCAGTCAGGTTTTTAGTCGGTATACCCCAAGTGGTTAGAGGGGGAGC
Organism: Endotricha flammealis; assembly: GCA_905163395.2. NCBI lineage: Eukaryota > Metazoa > Arthropoda > Insecta > Lepidoptera > Pyralidae > Endotricha > Endotricha flammealis. The sequence continues at coordinate 5,661,716 of LR990865.1, forward strand.
CCGACATACCCCCGCCGCTCCCCAAGTGGCGGGGCATGCAGCAATGCATTTTCCTGACTTAAAACAAAAAAAAAAAAAGGTGGGTGATATTACCTAACACCCAGGAGAAAATAGTATAGTAATAATCATACCAAATCTTACATAAAGTGGTAAGACGATGTTATTTTTATTTCACTCATATATATTTTTATATATGAGTGAAATAAAAGAGTATTGTCGCCATACAAAAAAATGATTCTACTCGTGCCCATTCAAACAAAACGTAATTTATTTCGGGCCGCTAACTTTTTTTTTTATCCCAAATCTCTATACAAAATGGGTGATCTCCTTTATCATTGATTTTATAAGAAGAAACATTGTCATGAATGACGAGAAAAGAGAGACATGTGCACAACAGTGGCTGGATGTGAGCTTAAAAATACAAATATATTTTGCAATTGTTTTCGTGGTTCATTTAATGATATTTCATTTGGAAAGATATGACTAAATACGTATTGTTTCTGCCATACTGGTGATCGTACAGTAGAATTAAAAGCAAACAAAAACTCTCAATTTTAATAATAATAATTGTCAGTTAGGCAAGAAGGAACTGTAAAATCAGCTTATATGTCTTATAAAACTCATTAAATTAGATTTATATCAAATGATTCGAATGTTACATAGGGCAGGGAGGGAAATTTTTATAAAAAAATAAAAAAAACTTGAATTGTGAATATTGTGATGTGAATCTTCCTTCGCTGCATTTGAAAACTAACACAACCTTCCTTGTACTAGATATTTAATTTTGTTGTAAGCTTGTATGCACACACCCTGTATAACACCACAATTATATCAGAACTGTCACATCGGATCACATATTGTGGAGACCACTGATACCGCTACGTCAATTCCCAAATAGCCATTCTCTACCGTACCTAATATAAGTTTATGGTTTATGTATATTAATAATAGACTAGAGATGGACGATGTAGAAACAAAGAATATTTGTTAATTACTCTGTCAATTAGAAAAGATTAAAGTTACAAAAGGGTATTTTATTAATAGTTTAAAACAAAATCTGTCTGTTTATCCGCTATCTATTTTGTACACGACGGCTTAGTACATAAGCACTATGTAACGTAACGGCCTATTATGTAAATATTAAAAATAAGTTGTGAATCGAGTATATCGATAGGTTGTCTCGCTCGCACGCGCCTGGCAGCGCTGCGACTGGCTGGGCCCGTGCGAACCAAAAGTAAATACACGTTTTTTCCGATAATTCGCTATTGAATTGAACATTAATTGCGTGATACGTAATGGTTGGGAAGTAAGGTGTCCATTTCCAATAAGAATGTTCAATAAAAGCTAAAATAAATTTGTATTTATATGGCACGTGTAGGAAAAAACCGGTTTGAACCGGTTCCTTACACGTGCCAACTTCAAGAGGTCAAAAAAGGTACTTCTACTAAGAATATAAGGAAAATGTTTGTTGTTCTATAAACGTAGACTATAGAACTCTGTTGTGAACGTAATTTTATTAAGAATAAATGAATTTTGTGTTTTCGTGCTTCGGGCGAAAATAGTATAAATATCAGGCCAAATTTAATACGGTAGTCAGTCGCCGAATAGCCACCGATAAGGAACAAGTATCCCGCCCGAAGCACAAGCGCTCTTACCAAGAACAAAGAAAAAGTTTTATTTTACCTAGAAGTTTAGAGTCAGTTTTTTATTAAGTATTAGAGTCAGTTTTTATTTTTCCAAGTATTTAACGTAGAGTCACATATTCTTCAATAACACCTAGTATACAGTCCACACGCGTAATAGACGCAAAACAAGTGACCGAGGGAGCATCCAAGTCGTTTATCACGATTAGCTCTTATCAGAGCTGGGTCTCCGGATAGGTAGGCATCAAGTCTACAGATAGCATCATATGTGGAGTGGTCCGGTCCTCCACATTATATTGTCCTTCGCGAGCCGAATTTTTGAGGTTGAAGAATGCCAGTGACGAGGAGCAACAGGGGAGGCGCAGACGAGACGTCGGAAGAGACGACCACACCGACAACGTCTACAGGGACGATGGCTACGACGACCACGGACACCACGACGACGGCAGAGACGGCGCAAACCAGCGGGACCGCGGTCGACGTTGACCGCGCACCTAGCAGGCCCGCGACAGCTGCCGCTCGGTCACGCTGTTCCCGAGCCAAACGCACACAGATCCGTGCGGAGTTGGAGGCGAAGGAGCAGCTGGCTCAGCGGCGCCTAGCGGAGTCACAGGCAGCGGTAATGCTGGCTGAGGCACAACTGGCGCGCGCCCAGGCCGTAGCCGAGAGCGAGGATGACATGGATGAAGAGGACGACGGCGGCGCGTCCGTCGCTAAGGTGAACAGGTGGCTTCAGCAACAGCCACCGGGCGACGCAACGCAGCCACCACCAGCCACCACAAAGGAAGAATGTAGCAGCAGTGCCAAGCCTGCCAGGGGTGAGGGCGCCTTCGACTTCGGGGAACTAGCGAAGGCCATCACCATGGGAATGAAGCAGGGGGCCACAAGGATGCCTACCCACTGCCAGGACCTACCTATCTTCAACGGGAACAGTGGAAATTGGTTGGAATGGAGAGCCATCTTCGAGGATACGTCATCAAGCTTCTCCGCATCAGAGAACGTGGTGAGACTCCGACGCAGCTTGAAGGGCGTCGCAGCAGAGGCAGTCAGCGGGTTGTTGATTCGTCGACCCGAACCCGAGGAAGTACTGACTGCGCTCGAAAGGCGATTTGGAAGACCAGGTGCCCTCATAGAGTTGGAAGCTGAGAAGATCAGAAGGCTGCCACGACTAGCAGACTCACCGAGGGACATCTGCATCTTCGCATCGCAGGTGACCAATATCGTAGCGACAATGGAGGCTATGAAGAGCATACACCATTTGCACGACACTGCGATGGTGCGCACGATATTGGAGAAGTTAACTCCGGCGCTTCGGGAGAAGTGGTATGACTACGCAGCGGTCAAAGAAGATGGCATCCCCGACATGAAGAGGATGGCCCTCTTCCTGGGAGTAGAGGCCGACAAGCGGACGGAATACGCACCACCGGAGCGCGCCGGAGACATCAACATAGCGCAGCCAGCAGCGAGACGCCGCACGGAGCGGGCGTATGCGGCGCGCGACACAGAGGCGGAGAAGGAGTCGTGCCCACTCTGCAAGGCGGATCACAAGTTTTACACTTGCAGGAATGTGATCAAGGCAACGACACAACAGCGATGGGAGCTGGCGCGCAAGCACAACGTGTGTTTCAGATGTTTAGCAAGCACACACCGACGTTTCCGGTGCCGAGCCGCGCCCTGCGGGCTGCGCGGGTGCCGCCAGCCGCACCATCGTTTGCTGCACGAGGATAAGCCTGCCGCTACAGAACAGCCGGCAGTGGAGCAGACCAACGCCGCCGGGACAACGCAACGAAGACGGCGCGCTTACCTGAAGATAGCGCCTGTCGTGCTCACCGGCGGCAACGGAACGACAGCGGAGGTCTACGCACTGATGGATGAAGGCAGCACCGTGACCATACTAGACGGCGGCATAGCGGACGCGCTCGCGCTGGACGGGCCTATAGAGGCAATGCGCGTGCAGGGAGTCGGCGGCGAGGAAACGCAACACACCAACAGCAGGATTGTGAATGTGAAGATACGGGGCGCGCACAGTGACCGCGAGTACACACTCGCAAACGCGCGCACAGTGGACAAGTTGTCATTCACAACACAGTCTATTTTCCAGGACGAACTAGAGGACTGTTGCCACTTAGACCACCTGCCGCCGCTCACCTATGGAGAGGCCTCGCCAAAGCTGCTCATCGGTCAGGACAACTGGGACCTCATAGTCAGCCGCGAGGTGCGCGCGGGCCGGCGCGACCAGCCGGTCGCCTCACTGACCCACCTAGGATGGGTTATACACGGATGCCGAAGTTCGCGATGCCACCCCGTCGCCTTTTGTGGGTACATTACGGAGCCGATGGACGAAATAATTAAGCAGTATTTCAGTCTAGATTCCATCGGAATTACGGCGAGGAAAACAAGAAGTGATCCAGAGCAGCGCGCCCTCGCAGTGCTAGATGCGACGAGCCGCCGCCTTCCAGATGGCCGCTTTGAAACAGGACTCCTGTGGAAGCAAGAAGAAGAAGTCATCCCGAACAACTATGCGAACGCATTATCACGGCTTCGCAACTTAGAGAGGAAACTGGATCGGGACGGGAACTTCAATGGGAAGTACACAGAGAGGATCGACCATCTGCTGGCGGCCGGGTACGCTGAGCGAGTCACCGCCGCGCCCACGCCGAAGAGGACTTGGTACCTGCCGCACTTTGCCGTTGTCAACCCAGCGAAGCCCAAGATACGTGTTGTGCACGATGCCGCAGCGAGCAGCCACGGCCGCAGCCTCAACGACATGTTGCTGCCGGGCCCCGACCGCTTGCAATCGCTGCCGGGCGTCGTGATGAGATTCCGACAACACAGTGTAGCGATCTCAGCGGATATAGCAGAAATGTTCATGCAAGTGAAAGTGCGAAAAGAGGACCGCGACGCGCTGCGCTTCCTGTGGCGAGGCGACAAACGAGGCGACGCCCCACCGGAAGAGTTCCGCATGACGTCGCTAATCTTCGGCGCGACTTCATCACCATGCACTGCGCTCTACATCAAGGACCGCAACGCAGCTGAACACAGTGAGGAGTACCCTGAGGCCGCGTCCGCCATCGTCCGCAACCACTACATGGACGACTACATCGCAAGCTACGCCGATGTGACAACAGCGCAACAGGTAACGCAAGCAGTCGACACAGTGCATCGGCGCGCGGGCTTCGAGCTGCGCGGGTGGGCGTCCAATGTCTCGGACGCCGTGGCCCCCTTGGCAGCCAGCCGCGCCGATATCACCATCGCCATCGGCGGGAGCGAGCTTGAGAAAACACTCGGCTTGCTCTGGAACACGCAAGAGGACACGCTGAGCTACAACTACGGACAGCGTGCGACGCCGGAAGTGCTGGCAGGCACCCGGACGCCGACTAAAAGGGAGGCCCTGAGCGTCGTAATGTCCTTATACGACCCGCTCGGGCTAGTAGCTCCAATCACCACACCGGCAAAAAGGTTGTTGCAGGACACATGGCGACACGGCACCGGGTGGGACGAGCCACTACCACCAACACTGCAGGCGAGCTGGCTCAGCTGGCTGGCTGTGCTGCGGCAGCATCAACAGCTGCGCATACCGCGGTGCTACGACATCGAGCCCGCAGAGAGCTACGAGCTACACACCTTCGTCGACGCGAGCGAGGAAGCTTACGCCGCCGCCGTATACTGGCGAATGCGGCGCGCCGACGGGTCGGTGCGGGTCGCGCTGGCAGCTGGGAAAAGCCGCGTGACCCCCCTGAAGCCGACATCGATCCCGCGCCTCGAGCTGCAGGCCGCGCTGTTGGGCGCGCGGCTGGCGCGCTCAGTCACTGACGAGCACGACTTCACGGCGGAGCGTCGGGTCTACTGGAGCGACTCGAGCACGGCGCTAGCATGGATACGCGCCGAGCCCCGGACGTTCAAAACGTTCGTGGCCCACCGACTCGCCGAGATAGAAGACATCACAAGGAAAAGCGAGTGGCGTTGGCTACCCTCAGCCGAGAACGTAGCCGACGACGCCACCCGTGCAACACCAGCGGACTTCGGCGCCGGGCATCGGTGGTTCCATGGGCCCGCGTTTCTACGCCGGCCGGAAGAAGAGTGGCCCGCCGAGCGAGAGAAGCCCGCCGCCCGCATCAACACTGGAGAAGAGAAGGAGTTAAGCTGCGCCGCCGTCGCGACGCCGCCTGGAGGACACTTGCCAGACGTCCGACGCTTTTCGCGTTGGCCGCGCCTATTGCGCGCCACTGCGCGAGTACTACAGTTCATCGAACTTTGCAGATCACATGTTGCAACAGTGGCCGCGACCCGCCGCAAGCGAACGCGAGCCAACGCAGCGAGTGACCCCACATGGACAGCGGCGCGATCCCGCGCCGACGCCGCAGCAACACCCCGAGACATCCAACCTGCTGCGCGGAGCCACGTGCCACTAGAGGCGCGACACCTTCTCCGCGCCGAGCAGCTGTGGGTGTGCGCTGTACAGCGCGACAGCTTGGCTGACCCGAGCCGGCTGGCGGCCCTCACCACATTCCGCGACGGAAGCGGAATAGTGCGAGTGAAGTCCAGAGTGAGCGCCGCCGCCGACATCACCGAGGATGCAGCAAGCCCAATGTTGTTGTGCGGGGACCACCCGTACAGCAAGCTGTACATACAACACGTGCACGAAGAGCTACACCACGGCGGCACCGAGATCGTCGTCAACGAGCTGCGACAGCGGCTGTGGATTCTGCGAGTGCGGCCTGCGGTGAAGAACGTCATCAAGAGCTGCCCGCGCTGTCGCCTGTTGAAGGCGAAACCCGCGACACCTCTCACGGGTGACCTACCTCACGCGCGCCTGGCTCACCATGCGCGCCCGTTCACATTCACCGGCCTTGATTATTTCGGGCCATTTGAAGTCACCGTGGGGCGACGTCGAGAGAAGAGGTACGTCGCGCTCTTCACCTGCATGACATCACGCGCCGTACACCTGGAGGTCGTCGCATCGCTCAGCGCAGACTCAGCTGTGGCCGCCCTGCGCCGCTTCTTTGCGCGCCGCGGCCACCCGACTGAAATCTGGAGCGACAACGCGACGTGCTTCAAGGCTGCCAACAAGGAGCTCAGCGAGGCAGCGGCCGCCGCAATGCAAGCGGTGGCCGCGCTCCGCGAGGCAGCAACAGCACGACGCATCACGTGGCGCTTTCAGCCCCCCGCCGCCCCGTTCATGTGCGGCGTGTGGGAGAGGCTGGTGCGCACGGTGAAGACAGCACTGCGCCACACCCTGCACGTGAAGTACCCGAGCGACGAGACGCTCGCCACCCTGCTCGCCGAGGCTGAGCACACCGTGAACTCCCGCCCGCTGACACATGTCGCGGTGGGACCCGACGACGCTGAGGCCATCACGCCCAACCACATTCTGTTGGGCGCGAACTCGCACTCACCATCGCCTGGCGTCTTTGATGCCGGCGACCTAACGGCGCGCCAACACTGGCGGCGCGCGCAGTACCTGGCCGACGAATTCTGGCGCCGGTGGCTGCGCGAGTACCTTCCGCTGCTCCAACACCGGCGGGAGACGCACACCCGCGGGACAACACCGAAGGAGGGCGACGTCGTGATCATTTGCGACAACAACTTGCCCCGTGGGACATGGCCGCGCGGACGAGTGACGCGGCTCTTCCCCGGTGCAGACGGCGAGGTACGAGTCGTCGACGTCACCACCAGCGACGGCAACGTGTTGCGTCGCCCGACCAAGAAGATCGTCGTGTTGCCAACAGGAGATCGCGAAGCGACGGCGGGAGAATGTACACGACGGCTTAGTACATAAGCACTATGTAACGTAACGGCCTATTATGTAAATATTAAAAATAAGTTGTGAATCGAGTATATCGATAGGTTGTCTCGCTCGCACGCGCCTGGCAGCGCTGCGACTGGCTGGGCCCGTGCGAACCAAAAGTAAATACACGTTTTTTCCGATAATTCGCTATTGAATTGAACATTAATTGCGTGATACGTAATGGTTGGGAAGTAAGGTGTCCATTTCCAATAAGAATGTTCAATAAAAGCTAAAATAAATTTGTATTTATATGGCACGTGTAGGAAAAAACCGGTTTGAACCGGTTCCTTACACGTGCCAACTTCAAGAGGTCAAAAAAGGTACTTCTACTAAGAATATAAGGAAAATGTTTGTTGTTCTATAAACGTAGACTATAGAACTCTGTTGTGAACGTAATTTTATTAAGAATAAATGAATTTTGTGTTTTCGTGCTTCGGGCGAAAATAGTATAAATATCAGGCCAAATTTAATACGGTAGTCAGTCGCCGAATAGCCACCGATAAGGAACAAGTATCCCGCCCGAAGCACAAGCGCTCTTACCAAGAACAAAGAAAAAGTTTTATTTTACCTAGAAGTTTAGAGTCAGTTTTTTATTAAGTATTAGAGTCAGTTTTTATTTTTCCAAGTATTTAACGTAGAGTCACATATTCTGCAATAACACCTAGTATACAGTCCACACGCGTAATAGACGCAAAACAAGTGACCGAGGGAGCATCCAAGTCGTTTATCACGATTAGCTCTTATCAGAGCTGGGTCTCCGGATAGGTAGGCATCAAGTCTACAGATAGCATCATATGTGGAGTGGTCCGGTCCTCCACATATTTTATCACTCGACATGCTTATATGTATTTGTAATTGAAAGTTTTATAGATTAGCAGTTATTTCATAGAAAGTTCAAATTATATATTTTTTTCTATTATTCATTCAATTTATTCGAACGTCTCGGTGATAGCAACCTCGTTTTTCCCGCTACTTTAGAAATCTACTACCTAAAAAATCTTCAATTTCATCACTCTAGATGTTCAACAGTTTCCGAATATTCCTGTTCAACGAGCAAGTCAACATTTCGTAAATATACAATAAAAATTTTCGAACTTCGTTACAACTTACAAGTACAAAAAATATACCTACTTGTATAAGATAAATCTCAAGAGCTCTCGATACAAAATAAGGAATCCTTATCAAATAATTGTGTCTACTCCCAAGACCCAGTTTGAAAAACACAAAGAGGGCACGAAATGACTCTTAACAATGCCAATCAATGATACATGAAATCCGAATAACCAGATGCAATAATTCTTTTCTTCACATCTATATAAAAATATTAACATCAAGTAATTTTAAACCTAATAAAACAAGAGCTAAGGCTGATATTTATTTGTGCAAAATCGAATCATAGAATCCTATTCTGTAAGTTCAAAGGGCATTGTTAAGGCATAGACGGCCAATCAGACCCATCACCACTTGTGAAGCCAATGAAGCGTATATAATGCTCTGGGGTTAAGGCGACGTTGCTTCTGTCATTTTGTATGGGCTATCTGTTGCTTGGGGGTTCAATACTGGATTTAACCGGAAAGATTTGGTTTGATTAGAGATATTAATTTACCTGATTTTGACAACAAATAAGATGGGTATATTTTGATATCAATTATCTTCTTACTGCGCATAATATCAAATTAAATTCGTTATAATTGTGAGTTCCAAATACTTAGTTCTAATACAGTTGCTTTTTCTCCAGAATGAGCACCACTGCTTATTGTCAATCTGTGAAGAATATATACAAAAACATATAATTCCGCACGATCGCCATTGGATTGTTAATTTTAGGTAAGTACTCTTTACAGCTAAACTAGCGCTAACTAAATACTAAACTAAATGAAATCGGATCGTATGCGAACCGAATTAGTAAAGTATAAAATTTCAATGGTACGAATTAGGATTTGCTGTTAATTTTGCATTTGAAATTATACAGAATTGAAATTAAAATCGCGATTGCTATGCAGAGTAACCTAGCTGATCTGTGTTTGTTCCGAGTGTAGACCAACAGGTTGTCAGTTTTCAAATTAAGCTTTTAAAAATACTGTAAAGATGGCAGGCAGGTTATTCTATCTTTGCCTAAATGTATTTACTGCACTCTCAACAAAATTCAATAGTGCTCCCCAGCCACTACGACGTCTTTTCTCGAAATGCAGCCCTTAAATTCTAAATTTGAATATTCGTATTTCCATTCAGAAGGCTGTTGATAAACTCGCAGTATTTGATGTCATCGGCATTCACAGTTTATCGACCTACGACTTTTTGTGTGCTCTGCCTTATGCTCCGTTTACATATAATGTGTGACTAGACTGAGATTGTTCTTGTAGTCTGTTTTTTTAACAAACAAGTATTGAGTATGTCTCTCACACATTTCCAATATTGACAGAGTGAGATGGGTCAATGTATCAACCAATAGCGACTCTCATAAATTGTAACGCATCCAATCCAATGACAATGATTACGACCGTTTTGTTTTAATAATAGATATTAGCTCGATTTATACTTTTATATCATCAATTGTAAACGACCACTATATTCCTATCTATTATATATCAAAGTATTTTGTATTGTAAATAATATTGACTTGATTGTTAATGTTAATGAAGTTAAATTAAAATAAAAGAATTACTTTTTATTTGAAATAATTAAAAAATCATACAAGAAGACATGATGGGCTTAGAAAAACATTTTGTTTCTTTTAGCACAAAATCGACAGCAAGAAAAGTTGGAAGTATTTTGTGAAGAATACGAAAAGATAAGAATATCAGTTAGGTATCCGGCGTGTGAACGGAGCACAAAGGAATTTCCTACTCTTATTGGATAGGGTCGCGTCGGATTAGGTAGCTTAGAAATAAATTGTAGGTACGTTTTCACCTATGATACTCGTAAAATAAAATCTAAAATCTATTTCAACGTATCTAACACCTAAGCAGCTTTATACTAGCCAATACGTAAAGAAAAATTGTGTTGAAAATAGAATTAGAGATTTACAAGACTTTGTTGAGTTCTTTGTGATAATCGAATTGTAAAATATATTGAAGAATTGTTTGTTATTTGTATTTAGACAAATTCAATATTTTTTATTCGTATCGACATATAAAATGTACACCACCTGAATTGGAGTTACTTGTTTAGGTGTGGTGTGTCGTGTCGCGAAAAATGGATCCGTTTCATACATTTTATATGGTTAGAATTACAAATGTAACGTGTGTTGACGCGCCACAACACACGTGGTCTTGTGTAATTTTAGCCCAAAACTAATCGGTATAAATGTATGAAACCAATATCCTTGTGTTACGATACGAGTATACGACACACCACACCTTAACTGATATAACTCTAGCATAAATTCCTTCACAATAAATCAATTAAGTCAAACTACACACGTAGTTTACGTACATATGGATAAATTAAATTTATTATCGCACACCATGAAATAGGGCAATTAAGTTCACTGGATTTAGTTTAGTGGTTAGTTGCCTAGTGACGTCACTCGGTACCCTGTAATCCGCTTAAGATAATTGCCGAAAATCTTACGGAGTGACGGCTTAGTACGACGTAAAAGGAGGGTTGGTTTTGGAGCTCGAGTTGTAGACTCAACCCTGTAATCCTCGGATAGGTAAGCAGTGTCGAAAGTAGCTTATTAAAGGAAGAAAAAACGTGCTTGAGTTCTGAGTATAGTTAAGACATGACAAAAGACTCTTGCTTGGCTAATTATTTTCGGTATTTCTTCTAATATTATTAGAACGTATTTTTTTTTTCGTCACAACTCTGAAAATTATTTCAGTTGAAACGAATGGTAATTAATTAGCATCAAAATTGTTTTAATTCTTTGCCCTGCATACCGATTTATGTCCTTGATTGTACTTCATATTTTTTGTAATAAGTCGTATTATTTACTGGTTAAATCATATAAGTAAGAAAATTAATTATACTATTAATTAAAACACAACTATTTAAGATTCTCGTGATAAAAAAATCCCTAAAAATACATTTGTAAAACAATTTGTTTAGAATAAATAGATTTGTATCCACATTAATTTTGTCTAGTGTTTATTTCGAAGACTATGTTTTTAGAGTTTTTAATTTGAACTAAGTTCTATACAATATTCATCTATATCGCGTCTTTGTCCTCATCTGAGTGCGTAGCACGTGTTTTTTTTATCTCACGTTCTAATACCAGCGTATTAGCAATTTTGAATAGGAAAGATAAAGCGCCGTTCTGTGACCACCCACCAGTACTATGTTCGCGCCAACAACGCGACTCACAGCTCACAGCTTATAACACACAAAAATGAGTTATGTACTAAGTAGTAAGTGTCAGTTTCAAGCTTCGTTAAACGTCAGCACGAGTCAGCCTTGCAGGCGGCTAGTATAAGCACTGACTATCTTAGCTTCAGAGATTCTTAACATGATTTCATATTTCAAATAAAATTCAATAAACACGAAAATTTACGATTCACGCCCGACTATCGCTATCATTTTCATACATTTCGACATAAAAAACACAAAATCATTTTCAAATCAATGCTGAAAAAAGAAAACAAACTATTCACATTTCTATATTAGTATAGTCCCAGTAGATTAAAATCTCCAGCAATGTTACTTAAATTCAAAAAATCCCTTTTTCTATCATGTACCCAGACAAGATATTGTAAATGCTGAGTCTGATTTTGCTTTAAGCTACGTTTTTGCTGGACGGACGAACAAATGAATATTCATGGCTATATTTTGTTGTATGAATATTAAAATGTCTGTATTTATGCGCGACGCTCACCTGTATAATAACTTTACATAACAGTTAACTTAAACGTGATTTTTAGACTGTTTGATCTTTCTGGAAATCAGTACCTATAGAATGGGTCCATTTTGATTTAAACAGTACTTTTGATCAAGTCTCATAGTAATTTTTTTCTTAATATACACGTAATATTTGACTTTTCCTGATATAAAACATAATAAGTTGAGTCCTTTTGGAAACTAGTAAGACAATTTTGTTTCTAATAGCTCTTTTTTCTTCTAATAGTTGTCGTTCAAAATTCTTCTAATAGTTCTGTTCGTTTTTACAGTACCTATAGCTCGTCTCAATACCTTGATTTTGTAGCAGTTCATAAAGCCATTCAATTCATGTTGATTTCATGTTGATCCATCCAATTTCTGTAATAAAAATTGCGACAAAAAACAACTAGCTTCAAAAATCCAGCTTAAAACCTAAACCGGATCAAGTTGCGAACACCTGGCCAGAACTGTCTAATTGCCAATCAGACGGTTGGGTACCCCTGACCGGTGAAATCGGTACCGATTGAAGAGCCCCAATCAATTCAATACTACTCAGTACCGTATGTGGGCAAATGTTTGACCTCACCGTCGTCGTCTGTCTGATCAGTGGACGTTGCAAGCAATCTATTTGGCAGAATAACCAATACTCAAATGTTTACTCTAAATCTAAATTATCAAATGGATGGATTTCAATGAAGACACTACAAAATATCGAGTAAAAGGCATACGAAACATACATACATACGACGCTACAAAGTTATGAATAAAAAAAAAATCTGACAGCGATGATTTAAATCGACTGATTTTTTTCGTGAACATACCTAAAATAATATGTTTTTTCTTAAAAAAATAGTAAATGCCAAAATATTTGAAAAATATCACTTTTATCTTAGGAACTAACAAAAGAAAAGAACAATAAAACAAAGGAAATAAAAACTTACCACTAACAGTTTTTTATGTCTCAGGAGGTGTAGGACGCCATCTGTCGTCTGACGATGTTTTTTTTTCGCACTGTTCAGTGGCTAAGTGATCCAAAAGAGCTTAGTTGGTAAAGTAAACATATTACTGCAGCGGCAATATCTCTCTCTCACTCTCTGAAAGTTAGTGTTTATATAAACACTAGCTAAACCCGCGCAACTTCGTTTGCGTGTATCCCGCTTTCCCGTGGGAATTTCGGAAAATCCTATACATTTAAACCTTGCTCTTGAATCACTTTATCTATTAAAAGAAATGCATCTCTCTGTTGCGTACTTTTAAAGATCAGCATACAAGGGACAGACAGACAGGGGAAGCGTCTTCATTTAATACTATGTAAAGATACCACATGATACCATGAGGAGTTCGATGGCGTCGCTGTGTGTCGCACTCTAATATGAACGCGCTAGTCAAGCAACGTCGAACTTAGCCAGTGTTTTCATGGGTTACGTTATCTTGAGCTTCTCCGTGCTTCGGAGGGCACGTTAAGCCGTCGGTCACGGGTGTTATCGGTAGATGACAGTCGTAAACAGCGTGGCAGAGTACGCTCTAGTCCCCTTCGATTGAAGGGAGACCCGTATCCCAGCAGTGGGATGATTATGGGTTGATATGATATGAGGAAAGATACCACAAAATAAAATGAAATGTGAATGATAATATAGAATGAACTTAGATAAAGCCGCACTATTAACATCCCAAGAAAATTAATTAAATAGTTCAATCAAGAGGTAAGTGCTTGAGTTTCCATACAAGCAGAACCTATTAATACATTAGCGACACTATTTTCATTGAATGTCTCTGACATTTTAGGTATTTAACTATGTATCGCGCTTTCGGTTCGATTGGCACGTCTTGTTTGAACTTAATTAGGAGCACACGTCGACGAAATGAGCGGCTGGTTAAGATCAAAGCACCCAATGCTAATATTTGCCAGCGTTTATTGAAAGAAGTCATTGGCACCGAAACTGAGCATACAATCTATAAATTTTACAATATGTTTAACATAGGGTGACACTAAATATTAAAATTATAAAGAAACTAGCTTTTCCGCGCGGCTTCGCTCGCGGTTAATTTTATGACATAGGTCTCGTTTGACAACAAAACCCACGGCGCGACTTGTGGCGCCATCTGTTGGCCGATACAGCGCCTTCTATAGTAGAAAAAATATTTTCCCATTGGAATGACATTCTTTTACGGGATAAAAAGTACTATGTTGGGCTCTGTACCCCTGATAATATATATACAAATTTTCATAATGATCGGATGATTAGTTAAGCCGTGAAGGAATAACAAACAAACAAACTCACTTTCTCATTTATAATATTAGTTAGGATTAGGATGAGTAAGATATAACAGCAAATAAAATGTATTTAAATATTAATTGAATGTAACTAACGAAACTTTAGTTACTAAAGTGGAAGAAGGGACTGTAACTGGGCAAGCCCTGTTTAGTGTATTACCGCGGATACCAGTATTAGTGATTTAGGAAGAAGATGCGATAGTCAAACTACTTGACTGTGTGGCTATTGGAGAGAAAATAGAAGGTACATTTTCGGAGCAATACAATCCGAATTGCCAATAAGCGAGAAACTCAGTACTCGTTTGACAAAAAACATAATATATAATTTAGAGCTTACAAAAATCTAACAGAAATTGCGAGTCAGACAATTTCCAAAGTCTAAAGCAGTATAGAAATAGCTAAAATAAAACTGGAACCCTCTAATGTTGACACCTTAGGTCCTAAGGCATCATGACACGCAGACAATCAGTAACACGAAAAGTTATTTGATTTAATTCCTCAAACAGTGTACCCCCAGCTCTTTGATGTCGAGACAGGATCCTGTGTGAGCCAAGACACATACAAGATACAAGTTGACGCGCGACCGACGAAATCACATCCTGTATTATGTTGACATAACATTCACGCTACTGTTACCATTTGTTCTCGATCTTCAAAAAGAAATCATATTCTTCTCGCTCAGGGCTCTTTTACATTCAAAAGAAGATATGAACGTACAACTCCGTACAAGTAGATAATAAAGTAATCAATTTTACACTCTAGTATTTCAATTTGGGTGACCAATGATGACACATCTTCCGTTAGATTGTATCATCGAAATTACACAACAATTGTAATGAACACTGCCTTGACTTGACCATGGCATTATACTACTCATTGATTTCATAGTATTTATTTATTTCTATGACATATTTAGGTCAAGTCAATTATATAGTATACAAATGTATCCATAAAAATTACTGCGAAAGGAAAAATACTAATGATTAGAAAATAATAACGTTTAAAAATTACATTGTTTAGACTGAAACAAATGGTAATCCGCCGAGTTGATGTCTCGAAATCTTGCAATAAACCGCTGAGACGGTCCCATACAGCCGGCGGCCACAAGTTTCCAATAAGTAATTAAAATCCGAGACGCGGAGATTACGCTGCCGTATATCACAAAAGCAGTATTTGCTCCGTCTGCCTTAGGAGCCCTTCAAATGTACTGATTTCCTGGTAACTTGGGGGCAATTGTTGCATGGTCTGCTGAGTTTAATTTTTATTTTATGGTTTCACAGATGTGATCCTATGTTAATCTAGTTTACATTTTTCTTTAATTTCTTTTATTACGTAAATCACTTTCATAGTAAGTAGAGAACCAGAACGCAATACCAGATGTATTTATCTGGACAATATACACCTTCACTTACTTATCATTGTATTTTTAACTTCTTCTTAATCGTTTTACCAATGCTGAGGATCGTTGCTTCATTTCCGTCGATTCTCTCTCCGCCAAGTGGTAGCTCAAATTCTTTGGAGACCATCTCTTCGGTCTGCAATCCTAAACGTGATTTGCATATCCAAGCTATAACCATATCATTCAGAAATTTTATTGTTTCCTAAAAATACATGTAGTTGCAAAAACAGCTTGCTAAAAAAAATCGTGTCATATCCGTCGTTCGTATCCTGTTCTATTAATATCACAATGGTAGCTGAAGGGAACATTCCAAATATCCGATAAAGTAAGAAAACGCAACTTATTAAACGCCCTTTGTTTATCTCGCGGTGTTTGGAGCATTTTTATGAAGAACACTGCAAATAGCTGAGCACAAACATTAATCTGCTTTGAACAACAGGGAAGATGTAAAGGGACTTTTGAGTCAATATTTTCTTAGGGGACAAAACTCAGTATCTCTTCGCGACAATTAGAGCGTGATATGATTCTTGTGTAAACTTCATTTACTTCGTTTTTGTTGAATGTAATTTTCCTTCTTTTTTAATTACATTTTGTTTTAATTAAATGATTTTTAAGAAAATTATTCGTTTTTAGCGAAGATAACAAATATGCAGAGTTGCAAGTCCCAATGTCGTTCTACGCCGAGGTGTAAGGCCAATGTAAATTCTAAACGGTGGTGTGGTGAGTGAAAGTGGGTGAGAGCCTTCCGCTCCCGAAACTGCTAGGTGTAGTAGCACAAGATCGCATCAACCTGGCTACAAAGGAAAATTAAGAAAAACCGTTTTATGTTAATTTATTTAAGCATCATGCGTGATGAAACTTTGTAACTACATGTAATATTTCTTTTTGAGCAAGTAAATCCATTTTTATGCGTTTCGAAATTTCGAAATTTTTAACGCAATAAAAAATTTTTGAGCATTTCGTGAATAAAAAAATCCGTACAAATAAACGTACGATTTCGATCGTTGGATTTAACTGTAAACAAATTAGGTAACGGAAAAATTTCCATTTAAAAACATGGTTAGGATAAACATTATATAACAAAGGTAATCGTGAGAAAATAGCTAATAAAGTATCAAAACCTTCCTGGTCTAATCATAAAATACTTTTTAATGATTCTGAACATGATCGTTAGTCGGTTCAGTGATTTTGGCAGACAATAAGACTAATTTAACACTATATTCAACAATATTTATGAGATTAAGTTTTGAACACACTGACATAAAAATTAAGCGACTTCATCTTATAGAATCACTTTATCACTTTCCCGTGAACATTTTCTTGAATAACCGTTAAGATTTACCACGTAACTAATTTTGATGTTGTGTTTTAGAGTCAGATATGTTTTACCTACGAAATATTTCTGGAAATTTTCCTGAGAATAGGAATTATATTTTAATTCATAATTATGATTTATTAGTTAGCTTATGAAACTGACCAACTGATCAGCATGGATCTAAATGAGAGGGAATTGAATGAAATTACGGTAAGTCTTTGCTCTGGAGAACATTAACACAGAACTGGCTGAAAAAAAACCATAATTATCATTTGAAAAAAAAAAGATAGTTCAAAAGTACCATTGATATAACAGTGTATTTTACACTGCGCACCTACTACCGTGTGTACACGACTTATGTATTAGTTCGTGTAAAATATTTAGGGATTATAAATGTAATTTATAACAATTACCTAACCTACAGCGGCAACTGTGTTAGATACAGTTGTGTGACATGAAAATCATCATGTTGACGTTATTTATTGTTTGTATATCAATTATCATCGTAAACAGTGACAAAGCGGATATAAAAAACTATGTGAGTGCCTTTTGACATATATTTTCTTATGTAAGCAAGCAAGCAAGCAAGCATGCGGGCCACGTGAGGCTACCGTACCGTAGTGGCTATGCTTATATAAGTAACACCAGGGGCGCTACTAATGCGTTTTACTACAGGTAACGGAATTGGTAGGCTGATTCCACGGACACCCACCGGTGGGGTTGCGGAAGTATCCTCAATTCCTGCGACCCCGCTACTGTTAAGGCGGAGAAGGTGGAAGGTGGCAGACAGTTTCGGTCGGTATGCCCTCAATGATTAAAGAGGAGAGCCCGACAGATCCCCGTCGCTTCCCCAAGTAGCGGGACATGCAGTAATGAATTTTACTGACTATAAACAAAAATAAGTAACGGAATAGATAGAGAAGAACATATGCAGTGTCTTTGAGCTTCTGAATAAATTACTTTGCCTTGATGAAGATTTTGATTGATTAGAGGGGTAATGATGATGATAATATTTTCAGGGAAGATTCGAAGCCGTACTAAGTAAAGTGGAATTATGCAAAGGGCCCAAAAAAAGAGATTGTGGCACTTGGAACGTAACATTAGAAGGTAGCAAATTATTACACCATCATCTTATATTACAGGAAAATGTAAAACCTTTGAGAGTAAGTAAGATTAAGCGTCTTCTTTATTTCTTTTAATTTTGAAAGTAAGCTTATTAGTTTTTATTATAGGGCACCTAGAAAAAATATTCATCTAATGCCCGTTTTCACCAACGCAACGCTTTTTAGCGATAGGCATAACCTTATTGTCATCAAATATCATACAAAAGAGATGATGCTAAACAGACCCAGACGTGCCCAAGCTTAGTGCTTCCCAAATTTTGTATTCCAGATTTTGGATAATATTTATAAATACTATTCTAAACTATCACTATCTCTCTATCGGAAGGCTAACATTTGCTCATAAGGTTTTGTAGGAGTTCATATTGAAATCTTCGGGTCTACTATGAAAGTGGACCGAAACAACGAAACACATAGTCCTGTAAAAAAAGACATTACTAGTTAGAATAAGGTTCAAAGTGAGTCCATATTTTCGAAATTTCCTTTCATGGTTGGGCCCGCTTATTGTGGGTTTTTCTACTAAGGGTATTGTATCATCTCCTTTGTCCAGTTAGGTTATTTCTAACGCTAGGAGGCATTGTTGGCATAAAGAGTGTTACTAAGCACCTAATAAGTCCTAAACAAGAACAAATATTTAAGAAACACAAATATCCAGGACTGGAATCGAATCCACACTTGATTTCTTACTTTTTATTATTTTTCAGGCCAAAATAATTCTAATAACGAATAAAAAAATCTTTGCTCGACTGCAAATAAAAACGGTCTGTGAAAGTCTTGTCTTGAAACCTTTGTTTAAAGAAATTGTGGACATAACGGAAAATTGTATTATTAAAAAAGTAAGTGGTAGCTTGCAAAGCTTTTTGAGAGGATTTCAATAACGAGAGGTCACCATTTATATAATGTGATGTTGGGCCTCTCAGTCAGCACGGTGTCTTATGGTATGGCGAATTCAGGAGATGCATTGAAACAACGGAGAGCCGCAGAATGTACTTTATTATGTTAACATGTTGTAACCTACTCCTATGTATAACAACTCTCCACTATTATTATCTTTTATACTATTTAATGACACGTATCAGGACGCCATCGTTTACAGGAAGATGCGTAAAACACGTAGATTCTTATTATCACGAACGTTTGCTAATCTACGATGCATACCATCACGTTACCACAGGATTCCTAGGAAAACACGTCCTACATAGAGTGTCTGCTACACCAACAAATCACTGGATCACACAGTCATCGATATTCAGTATAATTATTATTATTTAGGATGCTGTTGAGATGCTCTTGATTCTGTATCGCTTCTAAATTCTAGAATGTTTTTGCCGGCGAAGACGGCTGTTATTTTATTTTTATTTTATTTGGAAAACATACAGTACAGAATATATCTACTTAATTAATTACAAATTTTATACAAAACGTACTCATTTACAAAGTGTTCGCATATAGTTATGCCGGCTTCTGTAAAAAATAGAGTTAGGAGAAGAAGGAAAAGTCATAACAGCATACTAAAGATTGTAGCGAATATACTATAATCACAAATAATGCTATAATTTGTACAATCGGCGCCACAAGGGATTCTTTGCACGGAAAATATAAATTCTTATTAACAGAGAGGGATAGTTGGAGAAAAAGCGGAAAGGCCTTTGCCAAGCAGTGGGACATGACTGGCTATTAAAAAAAATAACATCAGTCGACAGTTCATGCAATTATTTATAAACAAACTATAGATGAGTGTTATCTACATTATAATATTATGTAGGATTTTAGTTTGTGGGGTTGTAGGTATGTCTGGATCTACTGAACCTATTTTGAAAATTCTTTTTCCAATAGGCAAGCCACGGCATTTGTGAGTGTCATAGACCAAAAAGCCCACGCGAACGAAGCCGCGGGCAACAGCAAGTTTGAAATAAAGACAATGTAATTCAATAGCACATTATTGAGAATCTCGATGGCGAGTTGCGCAATGTGCATATACATTTTTTTTATATTAGAAGATGTAACAGGATTGTCCAAAGTGTTAAGTTACTATTTAGTACAATAATTTGTATTTAAATGTATTTTTCAGGGCGAATATAAGTACGCAGTCGATGTAGACGATACATTACGTAAATACCACGGAACAGATTTCATTTTTGGTAACATGACTTTTAAATCATTGTTTTTTAATAATGATTGCAACTTTTTGTGTAGCGAAATGTACATGACTTTGGCACAAAAAACCCAATAAATATGTCGTTTATGAACCTAAATACAGTGGTTTGATTTTATGCTACACTTATTTACTCATTAACCCTGAGTACATATTTTTAAATTGCGTTTACCCACCATATTAGTCCATGTCCACAAAAAGCGAATTTGAATCCTTACGCGAGAGTTTATATAATATGCGCATTGGCAAGATACCATTAAGCACATTTCTACATTGCTCGAAGTCGCTTCAAATTTGTGCCTTGTGCGGATAATGTCTAGTCCACGCAGTTTTGTTTCTATGGGAATTTCCAAAACCTCCTCCTTGACCTTTGTCTGAAAGTAAACTTAATTGGTCTTCAAATAGGTAATTTCTTTATTAGGCATCGCGTCGGTTGACATCGTTATTATGAATGGCGTAAGAACTCTTTTATCTCTTCTCTCTCTATCTTTTCTCTCTTCTTTCACTCTTTTCTCTTCTTCTTCAATTGCCCCATTGAAACTATTGCGTGAATGGAATATAGTAAGTAATGACATTGGTTTTAACTTGGTCGATTCGGACCACGATTACATTATTTTTCATAATGAACTTTCTTGATTAATCTGATCAATAGACTGCTGAAAAATATTTCTCTACGATATATACATATCCTTTCAATACTTCCTACTCCGACTATCTTCTTTCTGATTAAATTCGTTCTGAGTTCCAAGACAGCTGTAGTTTTCTTCCCCGGGACGTCAATAAGCTTCATTGCTTGTTGTCTATCTGAGGTCGCCGTTGTTGATCCTGGCTACACAGGAGACACAGTGGTGGGAATGTGTGGTATTAATATTTCCGCTGTAAAAAGTCAACTTACATGTGTACATGGCTTATATTATATGTATTGATTATTCTACACATTTAACGAGAACAGTAATTTGCATTACCTAACCATAATACAGTGGTTACTGTTTTGGTGTTACTGTTTTGCAACATGAAAAACATCATGTTAAAGTTATATATTGTTTATACATCAGTTATTGTCGTTAATAGTGACATAACAGGTTTAAAAAACTATGTAAGTATCTTTATTTAGGTGTAAGTGAACAAATGAAAAGGTTATCGGATAGAGAACAATGCGCAATGATTTTGTAAACATCGTTATGAAATTTTGTGAATATATACGAATACTATGGAATGAATAAGTTCCAGAACATTCATTCTTTTGAGTTTTATTATATTATAAACTTGCTATGTTCGCTTAATATTGTTTCATATCGCCAATGACAAAGTAAATTTAATATCGTTTAATTTACAGGGAAAATTTGATGCCACAATAAGTAAATTAGAATCGTGTAAAGGGCCCAAGAAGAGAGATTGTGGCACTTGGGACATAAAGTTAGAAGACAGTAAAAAAATAATACACCATAAACTTTTATTAAATGAAAATGTGAAACCTTTGAGAGTGAGTAAAAATGAGAGTTTGAACCTGCGTCTTTAGGCTTAAGCCAGACATGAATGGCGAGGGCGCAGCGCACCATGTGGCACGCCATCAGCGCACCTCTTCTGTTTTGCACCACGTCCCTTCCTACATTTTGTATGAAAGAATATAGGAAAGGCTTCGAGGTGGCACGACGACGGTTGCGTGCTATAGGGTGAGCATCGGGCGTGCATCGTGCGCACCATCGGGCGCACCATCAGAGTGCTGCTTCTGTCCTTTCCTACATTTTGTATGAAAGAACAAATTAATGACGTCGTCGGGCGGCACGACGCGCTCGCCATCGGGTGTGTATCGGGCGCGCTGTTTCTATCTGGCTAGGATATCCCTACGAACTAAGACAATTGAATTTATTATTATGATTTTCTGATTATTAGAAATTTTTATATCTGTTCTTGAGAGGCAAAGGAAAACATTGTCGGGAAATCCACAGGGCTGAAATAGTTTTACGAAAACTTGTCAACTAAGAATGGTTTTGTATCTTTTCTGCGTCCGGGAATCATTCGCGCGTTGACGACCCTGTTAAAAGTAGAGCACTGGAGACCTTATTTACTGTAGGAACACAACATGACACTTATTTATTTTTCAGGCCAAAATAGTGTTATCATCAAATAAAAAAGTATTAGGTCGACTCCAAATGAAAACAGTGTGTGAAAGTCTTATATTGAAACCGATGTTCCAAGAAATTGTGAATATAACAGAACAGTGCATTATTAATAAAGTAAGTGCTCACCATTCTCTAATATACAATACCTACAATAACTTTATTTGCATAAAACATGGTGGACATGGAATCATAATAAGGGCTCGGCTTGCTTGACCGGGGAAGTACTACCCTCTCACAGAATATCAACGTGAAGCAGCAATGCGATTCGTTCGGTGAGTGAGAGATCCGGAAGCCCAACTCCTTCCCTATCCCCTCTTTCCCCCGTCTTCTTTCAATTCCCTTACTTTCATCCAACCCCTTTGGTGGACAACGCATTGGTAGCGCCCCTGGTGTTACTGATGTTCATAAGCGGCGGTGACCGCTTTCCATCAGGTGGCCCGCTTGCTTGTTTGTCTGTTGTATGACATAAAATAAAAAAAAGTTATAATAATATAATAAATAAAAAGGTTATTTTCTCTCCACAATCATAGGCTTAGGTGGTAATTTAACAAGACATATAGGTAATACAGTTATTAGATAGCGAGAGACTGGAACTAAGCCGAGGCCTGTATCTCAGGGCACCAGGCCCCCACCTCGAATATATATATATAGGGCCAATTCATACAGATTGAGCTAGCCCCAAAGTAAGTTCGAAACTTGTTGGGATACTAACTCAACGATATTATATTTTATAACAAATACATTTATACCTATAGCTAAACATCCAAGACCCGAGGCCAATCAGAAAAAGTTCGTTATTCATCATGACCCGACCGGGGATCGAACCCGGGACCTCCTGGGTGGCGGTCTGGCGTGGTAATCATTACTCCACGGAGGTCGTCAAACAAACTCGAACTCGAAAAAAAGAGAAAACATAAATAGTAGTACTTATTCTTAGATGGCAACATAACCAAGTACGTTTATATTAACACTACTTAGAGAGTTTTTATAAGTACATCATGTTTTGCTTATGCAAACTTACAAATTAAATTACACTAATCATGGAACTTCGGTTGAAAGATAGCATTAAATAGGTTAGCTTGATGTATTTTTTTAAAGCTAATTTTACCCTGACTCTACATTTCTCGCAAAGTTGACAGCGGTTAGACGAATATGTGACCGTCGAAAGGGATTTTTGTCTTCGTTTTGCTTAACTTTGCTTTCCTCTTTTAACTTCGCCTCGGTCAACTTCATATAATTATTTTCATTTTTTTTTACCAGAGGATGGTTTTCAGATGATTTTGAGGTGGGACGCCTTTGTCCTGGCAGGTAATTATTAATAATTATAATAAAATTTCAACTATTTAGTATATTTCAGGGAGAATACAATTACAAAGTGGATGTGGACGACACATTCCGCAAATATCACGGAGCAGAATTCATTTATGGTAACATAAGTTTTAAATCATTATTTTATAATAATGAGTGTAATTTTATGTGTAGTGTAATGGACATCCTTCTATCTCCGTTAAAACAATAAAATGCAAATAAAACCCATCCCATTTGAACCGAAATACAATATTTTGATTTTATGCTTGTTTCCTTTTTTCAGTTAACCCTTAAGTAGTCTATAATCCGTGCAGTCCCGTTCTCATGGGAATGTCTATAAATTGCTCTTTAGGTCGGTCGAACACAGAAGCGGAGATAAGCGGAGAGAACCAAACGGAGATGTTTCCTAAATTACCAGCAGCATATCCATCATCCTTCGTCTGGGTTGTTAAAGAATGTTATGTTGATAGTTTATGATTTGACAGCCCACAATGTGTGTTATTTGATATTGATCCTACCTTCGTCACCAGAGCAGCTTCACTCCACATTAAGTCTAAAGTTCATCACATCACAGTTAGTACTTATATCACCATGCACCATGCTAAAGTCCTATTATTTCTTTATCATCAGTTATGACTTAACACAGCGTAAATCTATTAAAAAACCCACTCCAACCAAACGCTGTATAAATTCATCTTTCCAATAAAGCTTATTCTTGTGTTACCAAAAAGGCGAATACTTCGTAACAAATTTCTCAAACTTCGTTTATATTACACAAAAGAGCAACGAACGATAACAAAACACATTAAAATGAATATTAAAGCATCTTCAGAAAACAAACAATGTAAATCATATCCAAGCAATGTAAATCAGAAATTAAATCGTTCAACCCTTTAGTATATCTGAATTCTCCTTAATTGAATTAAGCCGTTAGAGAATCGATGCGTGTCTTCATTATTAAATTCCGTTGTTTAAAATGTGGTTCACATAACTATAATTTAAAGGCAGCGTTTGCGGGTTGATTTATAGGTACTTACTTAGGGGTTACTCGCGATTTTGGTACGATGTTACATTTGTTTACCTTTACTATGTGAAAGTAGACGAAGAATTATAGCATTGTGAGCAGAATTTATGGATTGCCACAAAACGGTTCGAAATGCATCGGATCTGAGTTCAAGTTTTTTGGTCACATTCGAATATGTTAACGTTTACATGCCGACATTTAAAAATGTTTCTTGCGAGTTTACCAGACGCGTGTTACATAACCAAATTAGCCGGGTCACTTCAAAATATAATCAAGTAAGCTACATAATTTTGATGTTTTCTTTTCTCAACAGTTGGCTTTAAAAAAAATTACAACTGTGCAGTTTCTAACGCCGCCGCCGTTCACTCGAAAGTGCAAGTAGGAAAAAAAAATATTGACGTGGAAAAGTATATACTTTTGCACGTCAATATTTTTTTATCCTGATTACTGAGTATATTATATACTCATTAAAACTAAGTAGGTACTTGCAGAACAAAGCATTTTTTTATAAATTATATAATAAAAATAATCATTACATGCTATTGAACTATAATTTAGTGTCAGTGTTCACGGGTTGATTTATTGGCCGCACTACAGGGGTGAGTAGCGGTGACTTCGCGATTTTGAATAGACTTAACCCGTGCTGCGCTTTACAGGGGGTTCAAATTTATTTCATAATAAGTATTTAAAAATTGCAATACGTAGTCACGGTATATAAACACATTGTACATACATACACCATACATGTTTATTTGAAAAAAATGTAATATTTAAAAAAAATACGACTAAGGTAAATATTTTTCAGATCAAAAGATGAAAGATCTTTTATTTTAATTTTATTCCATTTCAGATATATGTAAATCTATTGCAGTAAATTTTATTTAATCATGCTAAATAAAACGAAAACGATGGTAAATCAACAAATGAAAGAGATATCCAGGTTTGAGAACTATGAACAAAGATTTTTAAGCCATTACGAAACCTTATAATTACATAATACAATAATGAATTCCAATGAAAAATAAAAATTCACGTAAATACTTTCATGCAACATTTCGAAAACATGAATCATATTCACTCCACTTGACCTCTATTTATATTATGTATGAGATATATATGTATGTATGTATGTATGTATGATTTGTGTATTCTTATGTAAGTATTATTATTCAAAATTAGTTCAGTTTTATTGATTTATGTATTACGTTGCAAATTTTGTTAATCAGATTCTTGTTTTGCTTGCCCTGCCCGTTTCTTTCTTTAATTCGTTACCCTAAGGTTGCCTTGAAAAGATTGCTTTTAGCAATAAAGCCGCCTTGTTGCTTATACACTAGTATGTTAGATTTTAATGTAATATTTCTTTGTGCTGTTGGATGTGTATTGCAAATAAAGTTTATTCTATCTATCTCTTTCACTGACTGTGCACGTCCTGTATATAGTCGATTCAGCACTACCTTCGAAGTCGAAGGAGATTAGAAAGTTTGAATCTAAATTAATTTAGCGGATTATTAATTTTGAATAATGAACTTTCTTCCTTGGGTGAGCAATTTAATAAAACTTACTAAAACGATGAGTCTCTACATTATCTTCGCTTGTGATCCGTTTAAATAATTTTATTTTCACAATTGAAATAGACTGGTATTTTAATTGAGGGATTTGCTATAATTTTATGGATTGATTGAGCTACTTACAAAAAAAATACCAAAAGCCAGTCATTCATTGTCAAAACACGATTTATTCTCTAAGAGAGGTAGGGCACAACGGATAATCCGCTCAAATCGGAGCAGTCCGTTTGGGGAAGGACTTCCACCTTACAGAAGATCGTGGCCAAATAGCATTAGTCTCGGCCATGTTGTGTTCCTACGGTGAGTAAGGTCTCCAGAGCTTCACTTAGGGGGGAGGGTTGGCAACGCGTGAGTGATACCCCCCGTATTGCAAGCGTCTATAGGCTACGGTGATGCTTACCATCAGGCGGGCCGTATGCTTGTTTGCCAACTTTGTGGCAAAAAAAACGAAATATTGTCTATTTTCGTAATAAAAACAGTTAAAATCTTGTCTCAATCTCACGCGCCATCTTTCTCATATAAATTATAAAAATCTGTCAAGTGCGTGTCGGGCTACGTAAAATGTAGGGTTCGGTATTTGCTGTGCTTTGCTTGTTTGCAAATGAGTCCAACATCATCTTCTATCTTTGTATGTAAGTTTTCATCAAAGAATTTTTTTTTATATGTTCTTCGGCTATTACTCGGTAATTAGTAGAGCCTACTTAACCGTAATAGTTTTCATTGAAGGTTCAGATTACTTCAGATGGACTACTACCATATTTTTTTTCAAATTTCTAAACACAAGACTTTCGGGGACAGAAGGCGACGCCACAAAAAAAACATTCCCACTTTACATGTAGAGGGACTTCCCCTACATGTAAAGTGAGAATGCTTTTTTTGTCCAAAAAATATTTTTTTATTTATTGGTTCTATCACTTTGTAAGCATTAATATGAGTATACATACCAAATTACAGTTTTCTAGCATTAAGCGTCTAGGCGCAGGACCGCAGACGGACAGACACACAGACAGACATGGCGAAACTATATGGGTTCCTTGTAGTTTACTACGGAACCCTAAAACGGGAATAATTTTTTATACGGCTTACGGCTTTGTAACAACTTTAGACAGCCAGTCAATAATTGCCAAAGGCTTAGTAAGTAATAGAGTTCTTTGCTGGCAACCCACACAGAATACTTTAATACTTAACTTCTCCAATATTATTATTTTTTAAATTAAACAACGTAAACACCTCACGTACTTACAGGGATAAAATACAAGTGAAAATGGCCGAGTCCAAAAGCGAGACTTCCATTTGCTTATTTAAATAATAAGCACCTCGTTTGCCAGTTTATTCGAGATTACGCCGAGTTCCAAAAGTGACGCTAATTGCACTTGCGAGAGTTAGCGAGAGCTCTTGGAGATCTGCTAAATCCGAAAACGAGTGTTCAAAGATTTATATCAGTGAGTACTGCGCACGGATCAACTAACATGGCCGAAGTAGACGTGACTTTATGTAAAAAAAACTCATTTCATAATTAACCTTTTTTTTTATATAAAAAAAAAAATATAATTATGTAACGTGATAATACTTAGTAAAGCATAAATAGTAGTTGCCTAATATATTATTATCTCGCTCATGACACTGCGATGGCAGTACAGTGCGAGAAAATTTGATTGATTTAAACAAGACCTTCAGGATTCCCAGAGTAAAATCTAGATCTATCATCAACTCAGTCACAAGAAGTCCACTGCTGGACATATAAATGATGAACTTAAAGGTTAAACTAAAATAATATAATCGAAGTGCGTGAAAATTGTGTTCTAGAATTAGATATATCAAATTGTAAAGAACCTACAAGTAATAAATATTTAGAATAATAATATGCAGTGTTACAGCCAGCTTCTGAAACGCATTATTATTGCATAAAGCTATTTTTCTTCTTCTTTAGTTTGACAGTGACAGCTATTATTTTAAAATTCCTTTCAGAGACTGGTTGTTAGTTGATCAATGGTACTCCGCTTAATCCGCGGTGTGTCTCCAGGAAATTAGACACTCTACATCCTTGTCCAACTTCTCTTAATGTTAACCGTTTGACTCAAAATTACGTTTTTAATGTGTAATTGTGTTTAAATTCAATTTGTTTGGCCGTTTCCCAAGGTTTTCTTAAAGTTAGATAAGGACTTAATAGTCTTTTGCTTTTATCCGATCGTCCTGTATATATTTTTTTAGTGTGGCTCGTGTTCGCCAACTACAACATAACCAATGTTTACGTAACCGCACGGTTATATTTTAATCGTTGTATAAACGTGCTGCGTTTTTTTAATGTTCTCCGTTCAATTTTATCTGGCGGTTAACTAACCAAACGTTTTTGAATGAATGAGCCGAAAAAGAATGAATAGTTTAATACTACTTTGTAAAGATGGCAGTGTACCTCCATACTTTAGTCTTTACCCGAACGGCATCTTTATATGGTATGGTTTTGTTATTATACTACAAAATTCAAAATCTGTTAAGGTAATGCCATGTCCGTAATAGGAACGTCTTTCTTATTAAACATCCTTTTTCTATTGTCAAAGTCTAATCAGTCAGCACTGTCAGCAGTCAATAGTCAAAATGTGGCCCATAGATTTAGTTTCGCTTGATGTGGCCAAATGTTTATATTTTTATTTTACCACATTTTTCACCTCGAAGTTATTTTTGTAACATTGTAATACATAATTTTATAACATATTACATACATATGTAATATAAAAGTATCAGTTATGGAGATGGGTTTTAAAGTACCGAGATTTAGTAGAAAATAAAAAGTCTACGCTGCACTGCGTTTATATGTATAAACGAATGTAAATAAATATTTTAAATATAAATAAAACTAAAATGTATTTTAGTTTTATTTAAATTTTAAATCTCTACGTAAATAATATGAATACTTACTTACATTATATGCAAATATATTATACTATCATATCATTACATAAATATCAAATTATTAGATATAATAACAGCTCAACGATGCATGATGCCACATCCAGTTTCTATATATTTACCTTCATGTTACTTTATATCCGTGTTTGTTGATCGTTTTTATGTTTGAAATACTTTGAATATGCCTATCCTACTGTTGTGACTTTGTAAATAGTGATTAAATGGTGTTATCTAGGCTGTGCACTCAATAAATTCAGTGATATAGTGAAATACAACTCACGTCAGGTCACGTCACTCAAATAACCGACGTTTAAACTGCGTCCATTCCGTCCATTACATTAAACAGACGGTTACGACACTTAACCAATGTTTAGTGCACGGTGAACAGCAAAATTTGGTTAAACAGCCGGTTAGGGTCTAAACATCTGTTTAAAATTTAAACATGTGTTGGTGAACTCCGGTTAAGCCGATTAGTTTCCGATGCTCCTTTTTGTTTTTAATAATACATATAATAATAATAAATAAATGTAGAACAAACGAGTTAAGGACACATTAAGTTGAGTATCAAGTTTTTTTCTTCTTATTTTTTCAATATCTTAGTACGCAATACGATAAAATAATATAAGGTTTCAACAAACTAAAACCATTTCTGTGTTTGATTGTCGTGTTGAGAACTCAGTAGACTGTTCATAACGAAATTTTGAGACATCTCGTTAGATGAATCATATTGTAGAATAATTTCTCTATAAAGTACATTTTTATATTTTATTGAAAAGAAGATAGCATTGTTCCGAACGAGTAAAAATTTTATGATTTTAAAAAGTTTGCAATATTTATGATTTTAAGAATTTAAAGGTTCGATTATATTTGGAACTCCATTTGTAAATATTACTTTTTGAATACTCCAGTAGATATTTTTTAATTATTTCTTTAAATCTTATTATTTGTTCGATTTTCGTAAACTTCAATACATAAGGCAAACGCAGTTGAATTTTTGATTCATTCTCAGTTATTTTATTGAACCTATAACAAGGATTATCCTACGTAGCTATTGTTTGTATTATAGGTATACATTTAAGTCCATCTGGTCATTTTTTACTCCCTTCGGCCGTCTACGAAACCGTAGATACTATTGAGTGACAAACATTTTAACATCAAAACTTTTACATTTGTTACATTATTAAGACTGCAAATTTTTTTTTGATTAAAGATCTTTACGCGTGCGAAACCGGGCGGGCCATTACTAAACTATTATGTATTACGCAACAACATTCGCTCCAATTGAAACGGAGTGAAACCACTAACATGAGACAGTGATTCGATTTCACGTTAGACGCTCATAGTCGGCATCGTAAATCCAAAGTGATGTGATTTACGCTAATTTAGTTTCTCAGCGTTTTCATGTGCCCCTGATCGGAGCACACCTTAATTTTATAACTGTGGTCTAATTATTTATAGTTCGCTTTCACGCTTTGTAAATTTATCTAGCGTAATATACGTATTACATTAAAATGTTTTTTAAGTAATGCACTGCAGATAGGAATATTATTATTTAGGAATATAAATAAGTAAATATACAGGGACAAGTCACACAAATTGAGCTAGCCCCAAAGTAAGTTCGAAACATGTGTTATCATTTAAAAATCAGGTGGCTTACAGCCAGTTTCTAAACCGCATAATACTTTTGATCCCCCAATAGGTTTGACAGTGACAACCATAATATAATGTGTTATTAACTTTGTAAAATTTTATATAATTACTGTGGAAAAGGAAACAAAAGAAAATAGAGAGGATGGTTTTAGGTGAAAATATAAGAAGCTTATGAGTATGGCCAACGATATCTTATCCTACTAATATTATAAAGTTATGTGCGTTTGTTAATTCTTCATGCTCAGCTGGGCCAATATTTATGATATGTGGTATGTATATAGCTGATACCTTGGATTAACACATAGGGGACCTTTTTATCCCGAAAAGTACGCGATTCCTGTAGGATTTGATCAAAAGTCTGATATAGGTGGCGCTGCTGTGCATAAATAAATACACGCAAACAAAGTTGCGCGGGTTTTACTTGTTGTATAGAATTTAATATAATTACTGTGGTAAAGAAAACAGAAGAAAACAGAGAGGATTATTTAGGTGAAATTTTATGAAGGCCAACGCAACGATATCATATTATTAAATAAAACGAAGACCAATTTGATAGTGTTAAGTATATAAATTACTAATAAGCAATTTGTGAAGGAGCATAATGCACTTACTATGCACACAGTAAACACTGTAAGTATACAGTAACAAGTAACTTTAATTAACAACATCGCGTAAGATGTTTGCGAACAGTTTGTAAGTTAACTACAGTTTACAGTCGCCTGAAACGTCTTTACAATTCTGTTTTAATGCCATGCGGAGTAAGTATAACATATGCTAAATTTGCTGTATATACCTACTTGGGATGATATACAGCAAATTTAGCATATGTTATACTTACTCCGGGCTCACTGGTAGTTTTACCCCACTCGGTCTTTTCGGGTTGTTTCTTCAAAGTAAAATATTACAGAAACCTCTTTATTTTACCTTTAACGAGATATTATTTTGAAGCCCATGTCTTTATGATGCTACTTGTGTTCATGACAACTCGATAGAAATGTTCTTTTTCACAAAAAAACACAAAAATAAAATCTTACACTTGCATTACTTAACTTTTCAAATATCCGTTTTTGTTTTCGATGTGGTGGTCATATTTGTGGCAGTAGCGACTTCTTATAGTTTTTAATAGAGATATTTATCGTGTCCGCTTTATAAAAGGTATATCAAAACAGAATAGGAAGGTGTACTTTTCGAGTTATCAGGCACTGGTAGTCTTGCCTTGGTAGCAGCTTTACCCCATCTGACCTTATGTATTGTATAGTTAAACAGAAAATATTAACTGCTTGAAGAGAATCAATATGTCATTACATATTATTTTTAATTATTTCAAAAAGTTTCATTTTTTTTCTCCTCTTTTCTTTTTCACAGATAGCCTAGGTTTTTGTTTGTCACAGTAACAGTAAATCAGCAATAGTTAGGCTCTATCAATAAATGTATAATTCACACAATTTTCAATCACACACCGCCATATATATAGTTCAGAACTAAGCAAAGCAACCTATGGATACTAAGGATTTACTGTTAAATATAAGTACATAAATACTTTTTTTTGTAAATAAATGCTTTTAAGACAGCTGGCCAGAAGTAGCTTTGGACCGTAACGAGTCGAGAAAAGGAGGGGAGACCTTTGCCCAGCAGTGGGACACAATACCTTCAGGCTAGGAAAAAAACTTATTTATACATTGAAATCATACAAACCAAGACAAACATGCACACAAAATGTTTACTTAAACTAGCCATTGGTAGCGCTACCCAGGGGCCCGATTCTACTAACACAAATGCACCAATGGACTCTCAATCGTGTCTCAATCGTGTCTCAAGAGAATGCCGATAGTGTATCAGTGGAATAGTTTTTAACATTTGTTATGGACTTGAACAATAAGTTAGTTGGTAGAATCGGGCCCCAGGTCTGTCGTATTATTTCTGTGTCAAAATGAGATATTACACAATAATTCAAAAACAGCATTATAAAATACAGCACGACAAGCCTACTCCCCTTACAATGTAATCACGATTAGTAATTAGAAACATGTTGGGTTTGTGACGTCTGAAACACAGCATACGAGTCAAGAACATGTGTTTAAGAAAGTTTATTAATACTTAATGAGTAGGCGTTGATTTGTTAGTGCCGTGCGTTTAATTTTCGCGGAAGAAACCGCGAGGTAATTGAATAATATGTCAGGTTGATGTGAATACGTTATGAAGAATAGTTTACGCAATTAATATTATAAGCTTTATGCAATGCAATATAATACAAAACTGTTTATTACACCAATTAATATCTGATACATTAATCTTAGCAAATACACGTCTATAGGCTATGACGGCTTACCATCAGGCCGACCGTATGCTTGTTTGCCACCTTTGTGGTATAAAAAAAAGATACAATACTTTATTTGTTTAAATATTTCCTACTCTAAAATATTTACAATTGTACAAATGTTGTTGAGTACTTTATTATATAATAATTAATTAACAATTTTAATATTGACAATACATAATTAAATAACATGAAATTCAATAAAATTAATTAAAACTAAACTAACAATAAAAATTAAAAACTAAACATTAAAAAGACATGGTCCCTGTGGCAGGGTGCCCAAAATGCTAGCAGCGTTACCTCGCTGAACGGCGATAGATATCCGTTGAGCGAAGTAACTGCCAGCCTTTCTATTTAAAATGTAATTGTACAAATTACATTTTAAATAGAAAGTTTTTATTTGTGTTATTACAAGAACGGGCTGGCACAATGGTTACTGCCGCCTATGAACATGCCAGCAGTCCAGAGACTGTCAATGCATTGCTTGCTAGAGATGGAATAAAGAAAAGAAGAAGTCAAATTGAACAAAACTCACCAGACGATCATACTGGAAGCGTTTGGAGTAGACATCACATATCTCTAGCAGTGAACTTCTTGTGACTGAGATAATGAAACAAACGCTGATGGCCTTGTAATTAAATTAATATCCACTACCATAATAAAGCTCAACAAAATAACTTATCAAAAATAAAACAAAACTAAAAAGAGTACAGTAACAACCCTCAATATTTAGTATGTCCAAAACACCAAATTAATAATCCCCCAGCGCACCCCTTCATATTTAATCCTAGCTTCCCCTCGTATTTCAAGGTCAAATTAGACCTCCGCGCATGTACTAGGCAGAGAACCCCAGCCGAATATATTTATAATACGATATAATATGATTATAAAGCTGTCCCCCTAACACAGACAAAATCAATAACGTCTGCATGAGCGTATATGCAAAATAATGCGATACGGCGGGCAATGCGGAAAATTCACCACATTTACATTTATTTGCTTATCATTGCTTCCTATCTGAGGTATGTTTAGCTGGAATTTCTATAATATGCAAACGGCACCAACAGTGTTATGGTAATTATGGAAATGTTAAGAAAAATAATCTTTGAAATTTTTTTCTTGAGAGTAACGTACCGATTGGAGGTAAATAACATATTATCTTACTTCGCCTATTATCTTCCTGATCGAATTCGTTGTTAGTATAAAAACAGGTTCTAATTTTTCTATCTGAAGTTCCTTTTTTTTATAAACAAAATAGCCAGACCTGCTGCGGAAAATTGCGGGAGCGTAAGTCTGTTATCACCAAATTAATAAGCATCACTGCTTATTGTCAATATATAGTCGCTGTTGAAAGACAACTGATAGGTCAGCGATAAAGGAGATACCTAGTTGGGCTTGACATGTCACGCGAGCAACGAAAGTCAATAATCGAATATTATGACTTACCTATTCAAAAATTTGCTGTTGTTTGACGACTTGTGGTAGCTATTTCATATTATCTAATTACATACTTTGTAACACATCCTCACTATTCGTTTTCAGAATCAAATAAACCATGTTTATTCTGAAATTTTACGGTTTTCCCATTCCTCTGTTCATAGCCGGTACCTGTATCTATATACTAGTATTTACAGTGATTGTTCTGTGTTTATGCACAGCGGCACGCTCTTCCCGTGACCGTGGGGTGGACTGTACTATACCTGGTTATATTTCAAACGCGAATATTCTCGTATAAAATGTTATCTTTTTAGCTATCTCTTTTTTTAGATTCCGTAGTTAACTAGCAAGGAATCCTTATAGTTTCGCCATGTCCGTCTGTCATGTGTTAAATATCGGGGTTGTGGAATGTGGAAGAAAAAAAAACATGGTTTTAGTCTATATGTATTAGTAGACCTAAAACTATAACATATTTGTCAATATGTTATAGTGATATTAGATAGAGTGGCTGGCTAGTAATGGTCACATTATCCCAAGGGCCGCAGGTTGAATTTGTCTGTTAGCCTTGGTTGGTCTGGATGTTTTCTATGTATAATAAGTATTTATATTATATACAAAAACAGTATTTAAGTATATTTATCAGCAATTTAGTACCCATAGTACAAGCTTAGTTGCTTGCTTAGTTTGGGACTAGATGGCGTTGTGTGATTCGTCCAAGAATATTTTTTTAAATTATAACGGTGAAAAGTAGTTACAGAAACCGACGAACTTCTTTTGCAGAAGCGGAGGTGGAGCAGCCTCCATTTCCCTCTCTCCTGTACCAGCTTCTTCACTTTTTGTTTAGTAGCCATTTGTGTCCCACTGTAGGGCAAAGGCCCCCCCCCCCCCCCCCAACTTTTCAAATTTTCTCTTACTTGGGCCTTTTTGGGCCAATCATCCAAATACGCTACATCACTTATAAAATAAAATTTCTTTGATGAAAAAGTACACATGAAAATGACATTGTACTCATCTGAAAGCAAGCAAAGCGTAAATATAATACGAATCCCGACACTGTGTGTGGTCCAATACGCACTTACTCTGTTTTTTTCATCTTCAGTTTGACATTTCAATTATTTAAATGAATTTATGGCCCACAACACTGATTGTAAATTCTTTGCTGTTTATGGTTATTCTAATTATTTTGAATAAGCAACTTGTTTCAAGCAAACTTAATGCGGTCTCATAGTTAGTTGTCCCAAGACAACTGTTTCTTTTAACAAATCGTCCGCTTGAGGGAGTTTTTTAAGTTCAAACTTAATTTTCTGAAGTAATTTTTAGTTTTAGTGTTGTATATTATGGTTATGTAAACGTTTAGTATTTGTTTAAGCTATTTGTTAGAATCTTTGAATAATTTAGACCATTTATTCAGAGAGTAATGTCTGAACACAGCGAACACGAGAGTTGCAATTTTTTGTGACTTTAGCAGCTTATTAACGACTTGACTGTGGTCAAGAGTAGTCTGTAAGGATCGTTGCATGGATGACCTATGATTTTCTACCTATACTGAGGTCCTGAGGTAGTCACGCTACTTTTAACTACGGCCATAGGAGATTTAGCGATATAATTTTTGTTGAATTTTAAGATAAAATGTCGTTTGGTCGCTGAATTGAAAGAAGTTTCTACTCAAGCCCTTATAGAATGCTTATAGATCTTCTTCTTCTTTTCCTGTCAATGACTCCAATAAAATAAAACTCCTACACACTATTGGCAAGATGTTTAGCCAGTAAGACGACATTTTTTTTTTTTTTTTTTTTTTATTAATTGAAAATTTCAGTTTGGGTGTACTAACACCCTCTTCTGAGACACCGGACTGTTGCGGGAGCGTAGGGCTCTCACCGCCAAAAATTTACAGTGTCTGCCTAGGGGCGCCCCAGAGGGGGGCTCGAACCTCGGCCTATGGCGACACTGGGGGAAGGCGAACGGATTGGAGAGAAGCGGCCGGGCACGTGCCGGTACCGCGAAAACCGAGTCCCTACAGGAAGGTGGCGCGACGCGCGACCCCGCCGGCGGGGCCGATATGACGGACGTGTGTGTCTAGTTTGTGTCGCGGAATCTAATTGTTTATACGCCTCGATGGCGACTGTAATGGAGTCGTCCGGGTCGTTGAGGACGTGCCGCGGACGACGTTTGGACCTGCTGGTGCCAGCCGGAGCGGAATAATCCCCTGCGGCTTTCACCAACGGATTTGGGTGATGATTGAGCGAGTCGAAGTATTTGACAGAGCATTGCTTTAGGTGGTGCGAGATGGTCGGCACACCTAAGTCAATGTGGAGGTTTTTGTTCCTAACGAACCAAAGCCCACCGATGGCTTTGCGCAAAAACCTATTCTGAATGGTTTGCAGCCTGTGGATATGAGAGGGCGCGGCGTGAGCGAAAACTGGACTTGCGTATGTCATTATCGGCCTAATGCACGTTGTGTAAACTCTCACCTTATTTCTAAGAGAGAGTTTACTGCGCCCATTAAGCAGACAATGTAAGCGGCCTAGCGCGAAAGCAGCGCGGTCGCGGACAATCTTTATATGATGTTCGAAGGTGAGTCCCCTATCGAGTGTGACACCTAAATAACGGACTTTCTTTTCCCAAGGGATCGGTTGTCCGAACATCTTGACTTTAGTGGAGGGATTTGGCGTAGTACCTCTGGAGAAGAGGATAGCGGCGCTTTTATCTGGATTAACTTCTATGCGCCATTTCCTAAACCAGTCGCCAAGGGAGTTGGCGGCGGCTTGAAGGGACTTTACTATGGCGGGTGTACTAGAAGCCGAACAATAGATGGCTGTATCATCTGCGAAAAGGGCAGTATGAGTCACAAGTGGACTGGGTCTAAATTGAGGGAAGTCGCTTGTGTAAAGCGTGTATAGGAGGGGGGAGAGCACGGATCCTTGTGGTACTCCGGCTCTAATGGTGTGAGGGGGGGATAGTGCCCCATCCACCCTATAGCGGAAAGAGCGATTCGACAAGTAGTCTCGTATGATGAGCACGAGACGGTTTGGCACATTAAGTTTGTAGAGCTTATAGATAAGCCCGTTGTGCCATACTTTGTCGAACGCCTTTGCCACGTCGAAAAAGAGAGCGCCCGTTTTGTGCGGGCGGGATCTGTTCGCTCTCCGGTCCAACACGTGTTCGACTATGCGATGCACTTGTTGGACACAAGAGTGTTTGGCTCTAAAACCAAACTGTGCGTCAGGTAAAAGATTATTAGCAAGGGAAAAATCTTTGAGACGAGCGAGAATAATAGTAAGACGACATTATCCGTCCTTCCTTACTTATACTTAAAATACTTATAGTTAAAATTTGCTTATTAAAAATTATAATTTTAAATATACACTTGCTTTGCAATGAGTGAAGTATAAGAAAAACATTAACTTACTTCTAGATATTATTCTAAAGTCTAAGCTAACTCGCGAATGCTTGCCTCCGGGCAAATCCCTGCCACCTTAAACTGTTTTCTGTATGCAATTTAAATTTCTAGTTTTGAATACGAAATTGTTTATTAAAATTTGAAAGTTTCGACATTTTGAAAGTGAAAAGTTCTAATGGTTTGTATTTTACTTGAGCCGAGATGTTAACAAGTTCACGTAAATGGTATTTTTCTTTTAGTTTTAGTTATACATAAAATTGATACGTGAGTTTTTATATAACAACAAAATCTTTTTGTTTTTTAATTGTGATTTTTTATTCTGTAGATTTAGAAAAACACAGGTTCCGGATATATTTCAGTCAATCCATCCATGG
This sequence comes from Endotricha flammealis, assembly GCA_905163395.2. Taxonomy (NCBI): domain Eukaryota; kingdom Metazoa; phylum Arthropoda; class Insecta; order Lepidoptera; family Pyralidae; genus Endotricha; species Endotricha flammealis. The sequence goes on from LR990865.1 coordinate 5,700,332, forward strand.
CAGTTCGGAGTAATCAAACATTGTTTTTAAGTAAATTGATAAATAATTAAATAGGGACAAATCACACAGATTGCGCTAGCCCCAAAGTAAGACTTGTGTTATGGGATACTAACTCAACGATACTATATTTTATAACAAATACATATATAGATTAACATTCCCTTGAATGCTTGAATCCCGAGGCCAATCAGAAAAAGTTCGCTTTTCATCATGGTCCCGACCGGGATTCGAACCCGGGACCTCTTGGGGTGGTGGTAGGCATGGTAACCATTTCGCCACGGGAACAATGTTTAATTACAAAAATGGTGTTTCGTCAATTATTTGACAGATAGGTAAACTGTATTTTTCAGCATCCAAAATTTCCCTATTCAATAACAAAGACAGTAAGGTTCAGACGATGCGAATCTCGCACGGCCGCCCGCCGCCGCGCGGTGACATTCGCATCGCCTGAACGAGCCCTTAAAATCTTGTTTCAAACTTGCTTTACTCCTTTAATCTCTAATTTTTGTTTTTAGTAGAACGTTTAAAGTTACTACTTAAAATAAGTGTTTTTTAAATATTTGCCTTATTTATTAAGTAATATAAAGTTGCTGTGATATTAACTTTAAGCTAGTAGTCTTTTTAAACGTACTTATCATATTCTTATAGCGTAAAACTAAACTAACAAATAACAAACCCGATTAAATTAATTCCAAATTTAAATTAATTTATTAAGGAAATAGACAATAAAATATTCAATTGTAATTTTACTACCAATTCCGAATTATACAACTCATTACAAAAACCATTCTCTTATTTTGAAACAGGCATATACTACAAAATATCTTACAATGCATTGATAAACTATTCTATAATATTTTAAGAGTACATTACTGCTTCACCAAAGCATCTATAACGCATATTGCACGAATAAGCATTATTGTACGCGTAACAGACCAGATTTTCCTCTTAATAAATTTTCGTAGTATGTGTGATTTATTTCTATTTTATGGTCTATTCTTTCTATAGACAATAAAGATGGATCCATTATGCGAAATTGGCGCGTAGTGCGTGGTCATAATACATCGTTCTTGTAACGCTGTAAGGCAGGTATAAGCCATTAGGGAATAATAAAATACCCTTATCGGGCCATTAGATGCTCGTAAAATAACAGTTAGTCATAATAATGTGATGGATGTTAATAAACGTGTTTTTCCTCCGGAATCTAAGCACAACTGATAGAGTTGTTTGTTTTCGTTCGCATGAATTTAAAAAAAAAATTCAGGAACTTTCAGTGAGTGACACAAAACTAATAACACATTAAACTGTGCATCAAGTATCAAGCTATCTCTTTTATTCATTAATTTGATAATAACAGTCAATTGTAACGTTTTATTAACTTTAAAAAATATTTCTGCAACTCACCGGTCGTCTAATAAAGTAACTGCAATTTAATAATCTTTGTTTTCTTGTGGCTGAGATGCCGATGATACATAACGCATATAGGTACCTATATATTTCAATTTGATTTACGTATACATTCGAAAAATGTATCGAATAAAGTTCATTGCATCATGCAAATGAGTAACAAAAGCAATATTAATAAATCAAACATCGATGGATCGGGTAATGGCGTTTCTCACTTATCGTCTATTTCAACTACGAACTGAAATTTCATTAGAGCATTAGTCAAATTGTTTGTATGTGATTTATGAATACTACACAAATTGTTTGCTGATTGGAATATCCATTTTATTTTATTCACAATTTTCTATTTATGACGAATGCCTTCTCAGAATATGAGATTGAATTTCGCTTTAGATGTTTTTCTGTGAATATTTTTAATAAAAAACATTTTAGAAGTAATTATAATACGTTTACACATGGTCGGAGCAACGAACTGCTATTAAAAAAAGTAATTAATTAAGAAATGAAATATTTTATTAAAGAATCTTGAAATTGTAATTAGAAATAAGATATTATAATAATATTTGGAGATATTAATTGGATATAACGTTTTTAAAAGACTTGACAAGAAAGAAGGATAATTTTAAAACACACATAAAAAATAAAGTTAAGTATTTGCAGAGCTGTAGTTTTTTTTAATAGTCTTTCATTTTGAAATTAGGATCAAGCACTTTGTTTAATCAATGTGTAGAGATAAAAGTATTTGTACCGATAATGTTTTACTCAACAAGTTACCACATTTCCGAATCAAAATCAAAATAATAAAAGAAATGGCAAAAGTTTTAAAAAGGTTTTTTTTTGTTATTTTGTCTGTATATAAAACACAAGTCAACAGCTGTAGCCAATTATCGTCAATGCTACGTATTAACTTTAGTCCCACAAGCATTTTCAAGCAAATCCTGAGGTGACAAGAATTAGTGTTTTAGACCTCTGTCTAAACTTTACACCGAAGTTAGTTTTGAACTCAGAAAGTAATTAACATTACAATCTTGATTATTGATGTGTTAATTTTCATGAGTCTTAAGAACTTAATAAATTACAAAATTAATTTATATTGAAATTTTCTAGCAGCCGTTTTGAATGACAATATTATATTTGAATTTAATTTTAACTTTCACAATATTTATTTAATCTGTGTTTTTTATTAAGTTCGCAGGCAAACATGATGTAACAAAAACTAAGTAAAATATAAGTTTTTAAAAAATTACTTTTTATATAATTATTGTTGGGAGTTTTCAATGTATACTCTCGTTCATTGATTTTATAGTACGGCAATTGAAAAAGACCTATTTTGACAGAGTTTTCTTCGGCCTTTTTTCTCGACGGAATTAACTACAATTTTCCAACATTATCCAGGGAAAAACCAGTTAAATCCGCTTATCGGTCGCATGTTGTTACAGACGGGAAGCAGCGTAAATCGGATAAATTTCCATACACTCCGTACGATCTATTATAGTAAACATTGTATGCATGATGTATATTTGCTTTGCATCGAAGGGTGCGAACTATTTACCAAATGCAGGATCCAGGTGACACAGTGATGGATGATGCTTATCTCGTTTAAATCCGACAAAAAATTGATGTGACTTTCTTGAAGAGGGTAAAAGGGTAGCATTTCATTGTGTATATTGTTCATTCACATAATAAATATTATTTTTCTAGCATGCGTCATCGCTCGTGTGGATATCGTATTTTTCATAAAAATTATTGTAATTTAATTGCTATTCTATGAGAATAATTTTATTTTCTGTGACAAAAAGAATTATGTATTTCCCGTAGGTATGATCAGTTCGAAAGTAAAAAGCGATCAGAGTGATTAGTACGAGTTTTTTGGTCACATTCGAACGTGTTAACGTTTACAAGCCGACCAACATGTAAAACTGTATCATATTGTGAATTTATCAGACGCGTGTTACATATCCAAATTAGCCGGGTTACTCACTTCAAAACGTGAGCAAGTAAGCCGCATAATTTTGATATGTAGCACGCGTCTTATAAATTCGCAACATAAGAGTTCTTCTCTATTTGGTCGGTTTGTTTACGTCGACATGATCGAATGTGAACAAAAAAACTCGTACTAAGCACTCTGTACCAGCGGCTTCCTATGACTTTATTTATGTCATCCGTTCGCCTTTTTGGACGGCAGTTTCTGCGCCACTCTTTCTGGTGTTGTCTTTCTTTATCGTGGTTTTAGGCCTGATGTGTACACTAGCAAAACCCGCGTGACTTCATTGCCTGTTGGATACACACAAACGAAATTACGCTGGTTCGTATTCCCGTGAAATTTCTTCACGAATGCCTACGTCATTCAAAGAACACCCTCCCAAGTTTCTAGTCTCTACAATCATCGGTTTATGCTGTGCGTTGATTCGTTAGTCCTTCATCGGGACAAGCCCACCACACATTACCACCACTGTGTCTCCTGTGTATCCAGGATCAACAACGGCGACCTCAGATAGACAATAAGCAATGATGCTTATTGACGTTCCGGGGAATAAACTACAGCTGTCTTGGAACTCACAACGAATTTAATCAGAAAGAAGATAGTCGGAGTAGAAAGTATTGAAAGGACTTCCCTCCTTAACAACTACGTGAGAAACAGCAATTCGTTAGTCCTTCAGAACAAAGCATTTTAAATATATAAACATGATTATAAGTATTGATTAATTTTGTTAAACAAAAGTTGTTTGATCACCATTAACCACATTAGCATAAATCAAACGAGATTATCAGCTACACGTCATCGCCGCGTATAATTTATTACATTATGTAATACTATATTTCAGACAATGATAACGTTACGTAAACAACCCCTGACGGGGATAGGCAGTGCGAGACAGTTTACATGACAAGAAATTAAAAAGCACCGTATTTTTAACAAAGAAGATGGGTTTTAAAAACCAACATGGAATCCAGTGTTGGACATATTTAAACATAGCCGTGTAAAAATTACGGTTAACGCGAATGATATTAGTGTTGTTTACACAGGCCTTTATAATTAGTAAATTTTTATGAACAATAAAGTGGGTAGTTCAACATCTTAATATAATATAATAAACTTGATTAGCAAAAAATTGTAACAATAAACAATTTTCTGTGACAAAAAGAAAAATGTATTTCCCGTAGGTATGATCAGTTCGAAAGTAAAAAGCGATCTGTATCCTCTTACATTCCCTCTTACATTATAGTTGTAAAATATAATAAAACAAGTATCAAAAAGTTTAAACAATAGCTAAGTTAATAATGTCTTGTTTTATTCTATATAATAATATATTGTATATAAATATATATATAGATTACGTTAAATTAATTTAATGGTATTACAAGTAAGGAAGATAAATTAAAGAAATTAAATTAAACAAATAAAATTATTCAAAACCGAACTAAAGTTTGTGACAGGATTATTAAATTTTATAGCCAGATACCCACTCATATTGCTGCATTTATTTTAAAAGGTTCAGTTGTTAGTAACAACTCAGTGTCTTTATAGTTTAAAGAAAGAAGCCAGTTTTTTTTAAAAAAAGAAGCCACTAAGATCTTCCCATCATCATCAACTTATGCACAGCAGGTACACAATTGTAATGTAACATCACAATATTACATTCAGCACTAGATGTAGAATCATTACGTTCCACGCTCTACAATTTAAATTAAAAAGAATACTGTCTTAATATAAAATACTTAATAATACACTGAGGACTAAATTATTGAAATTCCAAAGCCTAATTGTAGGTAAAGTATTGTTAAATTTAAAATATTCAACACAACTTTTAAATTACATTTTTTATTCCAATCCCCATTTTCTATGAAATCTTAATTTCTTAGACACATCTCTCAAGTCCTATAATCAGGGACAATTTTAAACTTTCTCCTTTAAATTAAATATTCATAAAACTTTAAAATAAAGTTATTAAAATCAGACTCTATTTAAGGATTTACTAAAAATTGTCTTTGTCAATGATAGGGATTGCTTTTAGTGGTGCTTGTTGAAATTTTAAAAGGGTGTTTAATTTTATATCGTGTATGAATATAAATTTTACTTTACATTTTGTAAATGATATCACATTTTTAGTATTCCGTAGTACAACTGCAATAAATAACTATAAGGAACCCTTATAGTTTCGCCATGTCCGTCTGTCCGTCTGTCTGTCCGCGGTCTAGCGCCGTAGAACAGAAACAGAAGCGTCTAGACGCTAAATGCTAGAGAGCTGTTAACAATGCTAACAAAGTGCTGAAACAAGATTTTGAAAAATATTTTTTTTTGGGGTGCCTCCCCATACACGTAAAGTGGAAATTTTTTTTTTCGCGCCTACCCCATGTTGTGGCCTGTGGGGTATCGTTAGATAGGTCTCTTCGAAACTTTGAGGGTGTGGGAAGATCATCATCATCGATACAATGATCCGTTTCGGTTACATTTATCGTGTCAATTTTTGTTTTGCACGGTAGTCCCCTCTATCTCCGAAAGTCTTGTGTTTAGAAATTTGAAAAAAATCATGGTAGTAGTCCATTATGCTAAAAATTCTAAACCTTCAATGAAAACTATTATGGTTAATAAGGGTCTACTAGTTACTGAGTAATAAATAACCGACGAACTTCCAAAAAAAAAATTTGATGAAAACTTACAAATGTCATAGAATATGATATTGGACTCATTTGCAAGCAAACAAAGCACAGCAAATACGGAACCCTGCACTGTGCGTGGCCCGACACGCACTTGACCGGTTTTTTAATTTTATTTTGTAAAAACATCATCACATAATAATATATACAAAGGAAGCAACTTATTTTGTCAGATTACGGTGAATTTTTCAAACCCATTTTATACATTATACAGGGTGTTTGGTAGAGGATTGAACATGGGATAATGGCAGAAAGGTGAGATGGTCTGCTACATGCTGAGCGAAAGAAATTTGACCTAGGGCCTATAGTTTTTTTTTAATGATTTTTTTTTAAATTTTCACCAAACTTTCTGCCTTCGTGAATTTGAAGTACTATAACTTTTTTTTTATTGGATCAATCGTCCAGCTTATTTTTTTATTCTTATCTTAACTGAATGTAGCTTACTTTTAAATTGATATTTGTTGGCTAGAGTTACCAGGAAAAAAATTATAAGCCCTCAAACATCAAAAAGGCGAAAAGTCCATGCCGAGCGTTCAACTTTGGACTGCAGTTTAAAAAAAACTAAAAGTGGTACAGCAGTTCTAATCATAGTAAAACAGCTCTGGTTCATGCCCTTTCGAATGGTATGTAATTTGTATAGTTTATTTTTTTCTAAGTAGTCATTCTCGTACTTTCTACATGAAATTGACCATTTCTAACAAAAATACTTTATTGAAAATAAATCAAAAAAATGTTACGAAACATGGAGCGGGATGGTTACGGTTCATCATTAACAGCATCCGTTCTTCCTTTTTCACTCTTCATAGGTGGGCAATGCATCCAAGACCTTGTAGTGGTGAAGAGTGGTAGAGCGTAGCCACTACTAGTAGAGTAGAGTACTAGAACTAGTAGTAGCTCGTAAATGGGCAGGCTCGACCTGGGCAGTACCTCGTATGTCCCCCGTGTTTTTTTAGGATGAGTGAGAGAGCCGGAAGCCTGATACACCTCCTGTTTCCTACTCCCTTATTAACTTTCCTTCCCCGGTCTTTCCTTTTTCATTCCGTCATAGGTGGGCAACGCATCCAAGATTTTGTAGTCGGTGAGTGCTTACCATAAGGTGCTTGTTTGTCCTCCTCGTGTCAAAAAAAAAGTTATGCATGTCTATGGGCAGCGGTGATTGCTTACCATCAGGTGATCCTCTAGTTCGTCGTGGATGCCTATGGGCAGCGGTGATTGCTTACCATCAGGTGACTTGCTAGCTAGTTTGTCCTCTTCGTGTCATAAAAAAATCGTAGATGTCAATAGGCAGCGGTGATTGCTTACCACATAGCTACCACTCTTCACCACTACAAGGTCTTGGATGCATTGCCCACCTATGAAGACTGAAAAAGGAAGAACGGATGCTGATATTGATTAAGAGAAACGTTAACGTTTCTACCTGCCTTGTGTAACCATCCCGCTCTAGGTTTCGTAACATTAGTTTGATTTATTTTCTTTAAAGTATTTTTGTCGTGTAGAATGTACGAAAAAGACTACTTAGAAAAAAAAATACTCTGTAAATTGAATACCATTCCAAAGGGCATGAACTAGAGCTGTTTTCCTAGAATTAGAACTGCAGTACCACTTTTCGTTTTTTTTTACAGCAGTCCAAAGTTGAACGCTCGGCGTGTACTTTTCGTCTTTTTGATGTTTGAGGACTCATATCATTTTTTGTGGTAACTCTAACCGACAAATATCAATTTAAAAGTAAGCTACATACAGTTTGCACTCGACCGTCGCGGCGAGCGTTCGCTTAGGCCCCCCCTTGCTGGCTGCATTAACCAAATCAGTGGTTCTCAACCTCTAACGTACCAATCATTATTACGTCATGGAGTCAAAAGTGTGTGGACAGTGTTCTGAATCCCTCATTGATGGAGCTCACTGTAATGCCTGTGATAGTGATTTTCACTATCACTGTGTAGCAATCACAGAAGCCGGTTATCGTAAGCTAGGGGAGCGGAAGGCAACTTGGCGGTGCCAGAAATGCAAGAAAACTGGCACACAAATTCAAATTTTGCAGACAGGTGCAGTTTCAGTTTCTGCACCCCCTTCTCCACAGGCTGGCAGTGCCGATCAGCTGTCTACAGCAATGATACTGGCAGAAATTAGAACCTTAGCTGAGAAGTTGGCACCACTTGAATCGTTAACACAAGACGTTAAAGCCATGAGAGAAGAATTCGCTAGTCTACAAAGAAATGTCAGGTTGTTTAATGACTCTGTCAATGAACTGGCCGCGAAGGTGAATAAATTTGAAGAGCGCTTATCTCTGGAAGAAAATTCTAAAAAGGACCAAATATGTACAATAATTAATAGATTGGATAAAATGGAGGAGGACATACGGGATAAGGAACAATATTCTCGAATAAACAATGTGGAAATAAAAGGAGTAAAACAGAGAAACAACGAGAATTTATATGACATAGTTATGTCAATAGGGTCTAAGATAAGCTACCCTATTCAGAAACATATGGTGAATTTTGTGACCCGCGTTCCCTCACGTGATCCCGACCATAAGCCCATAGTTGTCTGTTTCAACAACAGGTACGCCAAAGAGGACTTTGTTGCTGCGGCAAGGCTATCCCAAAAAGAGTCGCCGCTGACTGCTGTCTCGTTGGGCCTTGGAGGTCAAGGAAACATCTACGTCAACGATCATTTGACGGTGCATTACAAAATGCTATTATCCAAGGCGAAGAAACTTAAGTCCGAATTGGGTTTTCAGTATTTATGGGTGAAGAACTGCAAGATACTTGCAAGACTAAACGATACTTCGCCTGTAATAGTTATCAAGTCGGAGAGGGACCTGGCCAAACTGGGCAAACATGGTGCTCATACCAACTGATTGAATTCACACTTTGTGCAGCAGTGTATTTTGTTATATTATTTAACTTCATTTTGTTGTGTTTCAATACCACTAAACTCCTTATAGTTACGTTAATATTAGTGAGTCATTTCAGTTTGAGAAGCTTTGTTGTGTGGCTACGTGCAAATTTTAATATTACTTGTTACCGGAGAAATACAGGTAAAATATTTATATTATCTCAAGTAAATCTAAAATTGAACCCTATTGTAATTATGCAATGGTCTTATATTTGTTCTTATATCTCAAAAAAATCACGAACGTTATCTATTGAATTGTCGCTGGCCGGTGCTCGCATGATCACTTTGTATTACGAACCTAGTGCATTTTTATCGCTGCGCGGAGGTATTCCTATTTATTTATACAACTTTATTACTCATTGTGCAATGCAATTAATTTTACTCTTACGTTTTGATGATATTAATTTATGCATAGGTATATCATCCAGTAGTAATATATACTTTTGTATAGTTAGTACGTTTAATAATTATGTCTAAAAATATATTTAATATTTATTATCAAAATTCAAGGGGCCTTCGCACAAAGACTCATGTTTTTTGGCGGAATATATGTAAAAATTCCTATGATATTGTAGTTATCACGGAAACATGGTTATTGGACGGAATATCTGATTCCGAGCTTGTAGATAATAGGTACTTGGTGTGGAGACGTGATCGCGATTACGCTCGCACGGGACAAACCAGAGGTGGCGGTGTCCTCATAGCCGTGCGAAGTGACTTAGCAGTTTCTGAGCGATGCGACTGGCGTAGTTCGGCGGAGGATTTATGGGTGACTATTTCTTTACGCCAAAAGCAGTCCAACACTTCATATAGTATTCACATTTGTGCTGTTTACCTTTTACAAGAAAATAACGGTAATTCATACAAAACGCAACTGCTAAACTTTCAATCTAAAATAAGCGATATTGTCACTTCACATTCTGCTGATAGATTTATTATCTTAGGCGATTTTAACTTTGGCGATCGGGTCAGTTGGACACAGACTGTGGGTTGTGACGAGTTGGTACCCACTAATATATCTGCAGATTTTATTTCTGATTTCATAGACGTTTTTGATTCTTGTTCGCTTGGCCAATATAATTTTATACAAAATCACATGGGGCGACTACTTGACTTAGCATTCTCTAATTCCCCTGTCAGAGTGAGCTCATGCGATAGTCCACTAGTACCTGAAGACAAATTTCACAAAGCGTTACTTGTTCAAACAGAGTGCCCAATACCCTGTAGCTTGGACTGTAAACCTGAACGTAAGTATTTATATGGGAAAGGTGACTATGATGCTATATGCTTATCTCTTGACAGAATAGACTGGGAATCTTTGTTAAACACGGCCAGCGTTGACCAGGCTTTAACGGAGTTCTATGAGATTATTTATGAGTGTAGGAATTCTTACATTCCGTCTAAGTTTATACGGTCAAATTCATACCCACCGTGGTACAGCTTAGCACTTATTAAGGTAATCAAGGAGAAGCATCGTTTTCACTGTAAATATAAGACATATGGTAATAAATCGGACTACGAGAGCTTTTCCTGTTTGAGGAGGAGGGCTGATATATTAGAGAAACACTGTTATGCTTCTTATATAAATAAAGTGGAAGCCTCTATCACTAAAAATCCCAAGTTCTTCTGGAAATATATTAAAAGTAGGAATAGGTCAAGTAATTACCCTAGTCAAATGAAATACCATAATGACACAGCTAATACAGGTGAAGCAATAAGTCAACTTTTCTCTCACTATTTTGATTCAACTTTTACTAGTGGTACAATCACCGGCCCCTCTAATCAAGTGCACTTTAATCATTCAATTTCCGTCGGTGATTCTACTACTAGTATTAGCAAAGTGGAAATCACTGAGGAAGAAGTACTTCACTTACTAAAGAGTATAGACCTAACGAAATCGGCTGGGCCTGATGGAATCCCTGCGCTATTTATAGTTAACTGCGCCTCAAGATTAGTTACGCCCGTTAGTATTCTGTTTCGTCGTTCCGTTGCTCAAGGAATTATGCCTTCTGTGTGGAAGTCTGCGCTTGTTACGCCTGTACACAAAAAAGGCGATAAATCGGATGTATGTAATTACCGCCCTATCTCGAAATTATGCCTGTTTGCTAAAGTTTTAGAGAGAATTGTGTACAAACAACTGTATGCTGCGGTGATTGGTTCATTCAGTGAAGAACAACACGGTTTCATAAGAGGGCGATCAACAGTATCAAATTTAATACTCACTGATGAATTAATAACTGCGGGTATGGATGGCGTGGGACAGGTCGACGTCATATATACTGATTACAGTAAATGTTTTGATCGACTCGATCACAGTATACTCATGTATAAGCTGGCATTGCAGGGTATTCATGGGGACCTGTACAGATGGTTTTGTTCATATGTTGAAAATCGCACACAAGCAGTCGTTTTGAATGGCTACATATCTAATTGGTCACGAATACCTTCTGGTGTCCCTCAAGGTTCCCTCTTGGGACCTCTGCTTTTTACACTATTTATAAACGACGTACATAAATGTTTCTCTGCGTCAAAAATAATGTTATTCGCAGATGACATGAAAATAATTAAAGCCATACGAAATACGTCTGATATCGACGATTTACAATTAGATTTGCTTAGGTTTGTGTCATATTGCTCAGTTAACAAACTTGATTTAAACGTCAACAAATGTTTCTACATGTCTTATACGCGGAGGCTTGCTGTTATTGATAAAGGTTATATGCTGCAGAACAGTTTGATCAGGAAAGTCTCGGAGATTAAAGACCTTGGTGTGTTCCATGATAGCAAGCTTTTATTTGATAGACACGTGGATCATATAGTCAAAAAGGCATCTAAGGCCTTAGGTTTTATCATAAGAACCTCGTCTGAATTCCGATCCATCAAACCGATTAAAATATTGTACTGTGCCTTTGTGCGAAGTCACCTTGAGTATGCATCGCAAGTATGGAATCCTCAGTATCAAGTATACAAGTCTCGTATTGAACGTATCCAAAAACGTTTTCTGAGATACCTTGATTTTAAAGCTCACCAGAAGTCACTTGATTACGAGCACCGCTGCAAGCGCTATCACTTTCTTCCACTTGAGCTGCGACGCCGAGTAAGCGACATTTGCTACTACCTTAATATAGCCAACAATTCAATAAACAGTGCTGAACTGTTGTCTATAGTCGGCCTTCGTTGTAGTGGACCTCGCATGAGGCAACGCGTTGAAGTTTTTGTACCGCCTGGTCGCTCTAACTACAGACGTAATTCATTTTTCCCGCGTACTGCTGATGCTATTAACAGGTCCGACTTGGACATTGACTTATTTTGTACCGGTAACAGGTATGTTAAAGACTGCTACGCCAACAGATTCTTTTCAAGTTAATAGCTCTGATTCTCCATGTTATAATTTTGTATATTAGTATTAATTTCTTCTTTTCTTTTTGCACCACACACACACCACAACACATTGTTAAGTAATGAAATCTACTTCCTTAAAATGTAACTAGTATTTAACCTTACTTAATATTACGTTGTTTAGCGCTCATTTTTTATATGCATGGGTGGAGACTTCTAATTGGCATAGTTTTTGTTATTTTTATGTGTATTGTATAATTAAGCTGTAAGACTCCCAAATAAAAAAAAAAAAAAAAAAAAAAAAAAAAAAAAAAAAAAAAAAAAAAAGATAAGAATAAAAAAATAAGCTGGCCGATTGATCCAATAAATAAAAAGTTATAGTACTTCAAATTTACGAAGGAAGAAAGTTTGGTGAAAATTTAAAAAAAAATCATTAAAAAAAACTATGGGCCCTGGTCAATTTTTTTTCGCTCAGCATGTAGCAGACCATCTCACCTTTCTGCCAATATCCCATGTTCAATCCTCTACCAAACACCCTGTATTATGACTGTCACTGTCAAACTAAAAAAGGAAAAAAAGATAGCTTCTACTACTTGAAACTGTGTAAACCGTGTTGTGTGTACAAACAAAATACAGGGAGGAAAAAGGCGACGAACACAGCCGAAAGTTTGATGATATGTACCTTACAGACATGCGTTTTAGATAGGTTTCATTTAAAAATAGTTTATTTAAAAAAAAGGCACAGATTTGAAAATTTCCTACGTGCCGATAACTCTAATTCCAGAACAACAGTGCATTTGATAAGATAACTACACGGACGGGTACTACTACGCTACGGACAGGCTGTAGGTACCTAGCTTAGCCCTTGCCTAGCCCACGATACACACATACCTACCTATTAATAGTAGTTCTGATTATCATTTAAAAAATCTAGCAAACATGAAGTAGGTACGCCAGGAACTTACCTACAAAACACGATGCTCGATGTATCTGAGCGCATCTCTCTCATGCGACTCATGCGACACAACACTCAAAACCACTAAACAACATTTAAAACACTAAACATCACTTAAAACACCAATACCATTTAATAAATAATAGAAACTTTCACAATTTACTTCTAGCATGTACCTATTGACAATAGGATATTTTTGTATCACTATGGTAACCGTGACAATTACCATGTACCAAAGGCAAATAAACTTTTCATTCATTCATCCGTTCATTCAATTAATTCAGGGCTGGATTCGGTAAGTCTGATTATTGGCGTATTTGTTTTAACATAGGTACTCTCTTCGCTAAAAAGAATAAGTAATTACGAATAGTTTTTATTAGGCCGTAGGTACCTAGCGCTCACCCCCTTACAGCCGATGCTCAATGTGTCCGCCGCGTCTTATGCGACACAGTCGGATACGCTGCTTGGTATGACGGTGCACACGCGCAAGCAACTGTGTCTCCACATTTTGCTGGCGGAGTTCAGCAAACGCCTGTTCAATTCTGTGCACCATTTGCTCTCGCGTTTCGTATTCATCCCGGTACACTCGGTCTTTGAGAGTGCCCCACAAAAAAAAGTCGAGAGGCGTGAGGTCTGGTGAGCGCGGCGGCCATCTGTTCGGCCCGTATCGCCCGATCCATTGTTGGCCGAATAGTTCGTTTAAAGCTTCGCGCACTTCCACAACCGAATGAGCTGGAGCCCCATCCTGTTGAAACCACGCAGCACGTCGTTCCTCTGACGGTAATTGGTCCAGGTATGGCGACACCACGTTTCTAAGTAGCTCATGGTATCCATGTCGATTCAAAGTGGGTGGTAAAAAAATTGGTCCAATTATGGTGTCGCCATGAATCGCGGCCCACACGTTAATCGACCACCTCTGTTGGTGCGCTGTCTGTCGGAAAATGCGGGGATTTTCCTCCGCCCAAACGTGCTCGTTTCGACGGTTCCATAAACCATTCCGCGTAAATGTCGCCTCGTCGCTCCAAATGATTTGCTGCACGAAACGAGGATTCTCGCGGATGCCGTCGTCCAGCCAACGGCAGTATGCTGCTCGCACCGCCAAATCCCTCGGCAGCATTGCCTGCACTTTTTGGATGTGGTATGGATGGCGCCTGTTTAGTTTTAAAACGTCCAAAACCAACATGTGGCCAACGCCGAAACGGCGCCCGGCCTGTCGAGAACTTGCTCGGGGGTTCTGGTCAAAGAACCTTAAAATGTTCTCCTCAAGCCGCACAGGCACACGTCTAGACCCGCCACCACGATGGTCATCCATCGATGTCCGTGGAACGATCGGACGATTCTCCTGGGGGGCAATTCACGTAACAAAAACCGACTTTACTTCGACTCAACGACACTCGCTGTCTCACTCATACCAAATAGGAATTGTACGGGACAGCGAGAGTCGTTGAATCGGACTAGAATCGGTTCTTGTTACGTGAATAAGGCCACTGTACCCGGTAAAGGGCGTTGGTAACTACGCGAGGATTTACCGGATGCGGCGGAGGAAAACGCTCTCGGTACAACCGCAAAGCTGCCCTTGCGTTGTACTCGGACTCTACGTACAGCATTATTAAGTTTAAATAATCTCGCGCTTGTAACGACATTTAGTTTTTTTGCTACACGTCACTGTTGACAACACTATGATTACCGTGACAATTGTAGAAAAAAAGCATTTCTTCGTAACAAAAAAAAATCGAATCGAGTTCGAAATTCAAGACGTACATACCTTTTTTTAGTGTCAGAAAGGCTATTAAGGAGTACCTACTAAAACAAATAAAATAATAAATACGTTATCACTAAGGAATGATAGTATGAGTTGCTGGCGGTACAATTAACAAAAAACACATGTTTTATTCCAATCACTACGGCATAAAGGAATGAAAAGCCTTAAAGGTCGTTATTAGGCTACGCTACCAACATCTAAGATTAAAAAGTTATGAAATCAATGTTATGGTTATGTTTACTTATGGTTAAAAATAATCGTGGTCAGGTCAATGACCGATTTAAAAAAAACGACCTTAATACATCCCCGTTGCTGCGTTCACAGCTGATTTTAGGGATGAAATCACACAGTTTTACAACTAATGTTTGTTAGTCAATTACTCCGAAACTATCATACTTAGACAAAAGATCTTTCACCAGCATAAAGCAGATGTATAAACCTCTTAAGAAATTTCGGGAGTGTCGGTCGCCCTCAGGGCACCCTGTATTTCTCAATACAGGAAATTCTAAAAGTTTCATAAATACAATATTATGTTCAAACTGGCTATTATTAAGTGATAACATAGCAACCGGGACGTGCTATAAAATGATAAATTGGCTGCAGAATATCTAGCAAGCAGCCGTTCGTATTCAGCATGTGAATGCTTCATTGATGCCTTCGACATAGACCAAAATATGGAATAAAGAAAGTCTACTCCTTAGCATTGCCCTTTTAGCTCCTTCTGAAATTAACAATCATTTTCTGAAACGCATTTGTAAAGTTAATGATAGCTTGAGATATTTTTTTTTTGCCACAAAGTTGGCAAACAAGCATACGCCTGATGGTAAGCATCACCGTAGCCTATATAGCTTGCAATGCCTTTTTTAGTTCACGCGTTGCCAACCCAACTTAATGTGGTATTAAAATGTGTTTTAGAATTGACTGTAAATACATAAATTTAAATTATAAATTAAATAAATAAAACTTTTACAATTTTTTGGAAGAACCACCTATTTTTCATCATACTCGCTAAAATTTTGATGAAATTGGTTGCGGAAATAAAATTGTACTTTGTAGAAGAACATCTATTGTTGTAAAATACATGAATGGGAGGAAAATTTTCAGCTCAATTGGTAGAGAATAACGTCTATAAAATGCAATTGCAAGATTTTCACCGCACAAACATAATATAATATTTTTCTTCTATTCTTCTTATAATAATAAAATGTTTGAAGTAATTATAATTTTTGTGTTCTATATTGATCACACAGCTAGTTTTTACATAATTAATTTTATTTTTACCAAGTGCGATGATGATATCATCACCATAAATACTTTTTTTTATTTAAAAATTAATTTATATTTTTTTCTTTCTCTGTTCTTTCAGTATATTCTAATATTCAAATGCTATCTTTTGTCTTTAATATTATTTATTTCCAACTCTTCACTCTTATTTATCCACTCTTTTTTTTTTCTTCTCCTTTACACCAGGGTTTACAAATTCGAAAATGTATAAACCACTCAGAGAATGCAAGAGGCCTGATATTGAGCCATCCATAATGGATATTGAATGCGGCAGGAGTGGTGCGACCGACATTTTTTAAAAATTAAAGTTTGCTCGCGTGGCCTTTGGCGGTAAAGCTTTTATATGTTTCGATTCACATTTCCGTGATAGAAAAGGGGAAAGCTTGTAAAGATTGCAATGAACGATTCAAAGCTTGTAAATGGTGCTATGAAAGTTTTGTTTATGAGTTTTAAACTGATTAGTTTTGAAACGATTTAAAATGGAGGGTATAAATCATTATTGCGCAGTATGATCTTATAAGTGATTTCTCGATTTTTTAACGGGATATTCATAATTTTTTTTTTAAGATGCGAATAAAAATTTAATTTTCTCATTTCAAAAACCAGACCCTTGTGCAATTATAAGTAAATAAAGAATATACTGGGTCTGGTTTTTGAAATGAGAAAATTACCATGTGACAACCAGAAGAAAAAACTGTTTCTTTAAAACTTGACTTAGGTATAAGTAGCGGACCCCGACACCCCCTTAACCTTAAAAAGACTTACAAAGACATCATACATTACGATAAGTTCGACTTAACAGTTTCAATTTATTTTATTGTTTAAAACAATAAGTACAAAATCTTACTAGTTAGCCTATGTATGTGAGAAACTTGAACAGATTTACTCGCAAATACACAAAATACCTATGTCCAGTAGTGGACTTCGCGTAGCTAAGATGAATGAACGAACACAAAATATAGGATAAGAAAAAAATATTGTAAATATTTTCAGTAAACCAACGCTTCATATTTAAGCTCAGAATCCACTGAGAGCTCAATATAGGGTTGAAGCAATATTCGTAAAATTATGATTTAACCGCAGTCCTGTGCGGGCGATTCTGTTTATTTTATACATTTTTATTGGCACTGATACAAATAAAGCTGGGATAAAATTTCAATTGCCAACCCTGCAGACAGCAGTGGTGTGTCGCCGCAGTTTATTTATTGTGCTCAGTGCTCAACCCTGATGTACTGACGATTGATGATGTCAATATTCTAGATACGGTACGAGGTTTTTGTATTAGTATCTTCGGAACCTTGCCTTCGCGTTTCGTGCGTCGTGTTTGGTAAACAATATTTTTCATAGAATTCGTCGCGTTTCGTGCGTCGACTACGTACTGTCCTCCTTTTAATAATATATTATAGTTATTATATTATACTAGCTTTTCCCCGCGGCTTCGCTCGTAATTTTATGACATAGATAGATCACGTTTGACAACAAAACAACCCATAGCGCGTCTTGTGGCACCATCTATTGGCCGATAGCCCATCCCATACAGCGCCCTCTTTAGTAGAAAAAATATTTTAACATTGGAATGACATACTTTGACGGGATAAAAAGTAGCCTATTTACCCCTGACAATATGTAGGTATACAAATTTTCATAATGATCGGCTGCTTAGTCAAGCCGTGAAGGAATAACAAACAAACAAATAAACAAACAAACAAACTCACTTTCTCATTTATAATATTAAGTACTATGATTTTTTAAGGTTTTTATTAGGTTCATTATAATTTAATTTTTATAATTATATGTTTAGATTAGTTTTAATGTTATGTACAATGTAGTTGTTTTAAATTGGAATAATATATGTACTTATAAATGATATATTATTTTTTGTATTATTATAAGGACAGCTCTACTTGGCGTTAGGAAGATTGCGATAAAGTTTTACTTTAGGTTATTTATTATATGGCTCCATGGTCGAGTGAACGATGTCTACTTTAATACGGTCTTGAGTTCGATTTTCTAACAATACAAACTTTTTGGTTTGTTTGATCTGATTGCTATGTGACGTGATAATTTATTTTATTTATATCAGTAGTCATTATCATCAGGTACAGCTTAATTTGAATGTAGATTTTACACCAATTGTTTGAAATTTAAAAATAATGAAAATAAGAAATGTTTTAAACATTTAAACTAGTACCTATAGCACAAATAGGCAAATGCTTACTAATCGGGACTAATTGTACTGAAAACAAAAACACGAGTCATGTTAATAGGCATATAAAAAAATATAAAAAAAACTTACCTGAAAAACAGAGTTTTTTAACCGAAATAAATGACTTCGTGTACTGAAAACTATAAATAGAATATAAGTAGACACTTTCCAGTAACTTTACATCTTTATTCGAGAGTAAACCCTGTCGCTTCCACTCGAAAAATTTCAAACGTGCCCGTACCTCACCGCAGTCTGCGAGGGCGCAATGAAAATCCCTAGAAAACCCGAAAATGCTATAAAATACTCGAAACTCGTATGTACAAATGAGATAGCTACAAATGCCACAGGTTTAATTAATTTTATTAAGAGTCCATCGTTAGCTGGACTTTGGATTTTAGACGTACTAAGAAAGTATTAACTCGGCTTAACGATCTGTAAATAATATTCAACTAACTTTTTATATTTTATGATGGATTTCTTTTTCTATGTGTATTATCGTGTCTTCATTTATGGCCTCCCTTATCTTATCTTAACTTTGTATTAATATTCCTATGGGAATTCCTTACAGTATTTTTAGTACTCACTTAAGTACATCACACAAAAATCTTTGTTCTTTAGGAAATGTTTGAGGGAGGCCTATGTCCAGCAGTGGACTTCTTGTGGCTGAGATGATGATGATGATGAGTCCTTTTGGGTCCAGTAGTTTCGACTGTGTGTTAATAAGTCAGTCAGTTCGTCAGATATTTAACCGGTTATTTTATTTAGATAGATATTCTAAGAGTTTTGGAATGTAAAGTAAAAACAAATTTATAATTTCCATTTCGTCTGCGTGCAAATCGAAAGAAAATTGAATGAGTGTATACCTAATTCGGGAATCGTAATCTCCTGTTATAGATAATCTACTTACTATACAGACAAATGATAGATACATTTTGACAATTTATACTGAAAATAAAAATAATGTTAGTTGCGTACTGGAAACTGTACCTAAGTACGAATAATGATGACCAAAACAAAATAGATAATATAGAGAAAAGTGTATACCACAATCGTTAATGCATTCAATTGATACTTCATAAATCGTGACAATCATAAAGAGAAATATAGCGATAAAGTAAAAAAAAAGCAAAATGTTCCCAATGTAATACGATAAATGTACCGTAGGGCAATACAATTTTTATCAGGCTGTGTGACCATAAATTTTGACTTACATCCTAAAATCGCTATTGGTACAAGCTGTAAGCAGATAAATCTTACTTTGTAACCGTTCATCATTGTGTTTGTTATTAAAAAGTAAGGGATTGCTGTTTATTAGAAGTAAATATTTGCAGTGGAAAATGAATTCAATTTCTTTAGTGTTAAGGTTTTTATTGATGTAAAAGTTTGTAGTTGGACTTTTTCTCACTCGTTAAACACGAAATATCGGAAAGTACTTGATTTCTGAAACTGTTTGGTAGGTAATAGAGAGATAATCCTTGAAAGTACCGAGGCCGTGCTTGATCGATCTCTTGGGAGTCTGAAGCTGTGTTCAAAAATAGACTTCCCAAGGGAGATGAATAATGATGGTATAGCGAACATAATAAATATGCTATTACGACCACGAGTAGGAAAGATAAGAACAGACGAACTGAGTTTGGATAGTACAGTAAAGACACCAAAATGGGTATATTATATGGTTAAGATATTTATATGGTTTAGATATTTGGAAAAGGACATAAACTGCCCAGCCTTTGACTTTGCCCAGCGATGCATGGGAAGAACACAAAAAATTGGTTATTACAAAAGTCATGAATAAATAGACATAATTAGAATAATTTACTTAGAGGGATCTCCCAAATAACACTTTGATGGCGTAGTATTGAATAATCAAAGTGCACTAGACGCTTACACCGTTATTGTGTTAAGGTATACAATTCCAAATGATAAGGATGAGACATAAATTATTCATGTAGACCAAAACATGCAGCGAGAAGACGCATCCAAGATAATCTCAGTTGATTTACGATGGGAACTTGTGAATTTACTTGCCATTTCTATTTATATTCGAGTGTCTTGCGAGTTTGAGCTAAGTTTTGGCGTGTGGTTGACTTTGTTTAAAGCTTTGCATTACTTTATACGAAAGTTTTATTTAAAAGTATCGCTAGTCATGGATCTACGATCTATTGCGAAAAAGTTTATATATTTATTCATATTATGGTTAATACAATTAACTGATGTTACAAAATGGATACATATTTACAGTTATTCGTGTTGCCGAAAAGATACCCAGAAATGATAGAAAGATCGTCAGGGCACTTTAAAAATAGATGTTTGAAAAGCTATGAAATATTTATGACACTGCTCTATGTAAAATTAAATGAAATGAATATCACACATAATATTAAGTCCCGATTTATTAGACATGTTCAAGCGAGCGTTTGCCAGACGACAGAGATCGAGCACATCCCTCCCCAGGGAATACACTATCAAATCATTATTATTATAATATAAAAGAATGAGGTTTATAAATTGATAGTAAAGCTTAGTGATGTCAACGAGGTTATATGTTTTATAAGGCAAGTTGAAAAGAAACTAAGAAAAAAATCATCAAAGAAAGCATATTTTATACAAATTAGGATAAAACTCTTTATTGACAAAGATCAAAGAAGCAGTGAGAAGAATATTATGAAGTGCGTAAATGAGAAAATAGTTTCGGTCAAACCGTGATTGATTTATTGTTAAATTAATAAGAGTGAATAATACAGAAAGTATGTTATGTAATAGCATCAACTATGACATATTTGAAAATGAATCACTTCACATCAACAATAGTAAAATGTAACACACCTGAAAAAATTACATGCTGAACTTTTTCCAACAGTATCATTCGCCGAAGATTTAAATCCTTTGGAAGTTCTCAAAGGGATGTGCGAACTTTATACTTAGTAGGAAGGTACTTCTAATCCCTTTGCACTTTCCATTGGATTTTGTATTGCAAATCGTATTTGCGCCTCAAAGAAACGTCTGGGAGATTGTGTGACGGCAAGCGAAACGATCCGATAAGAGAAACTACGGGACGGATCGTATCGGTCAAAATTAAATCTAGAAAGTTCCATCCCAATATAAAAGACCATTTAGGGATTGTCAGATTTAGGCACATAAATCTCTGAACCAGAAAACTGTCTTGAGACCATCTGATATCGTGTTGAAGATTTCAAGTACCTACTCTTTATAGATCTTTTACATTACAATCACGACGGACGTACTACGCATAAATTGTTTAAAACTAGCTAGCTTTTATCCGCCTATTAGAGTATAATGCCCGTTATCACAAAATACATAATATATAACATAAAAACTAAAAAAAAAAAAGTTTCCTTACGGCTTTCTCAATGTCCAAATTATTTTTTATACCACAAAGTTGGCAAACAAGCATACGGCCCGCCTGATGGTAAGCATCGTGGCATATAGACGCTTGCAATACCGGGGGTATCATTCACGCGTTGCCAACCCTCCCAACCCCCAAATGGAGCTCTGGAGACCTTACTTACCGTAGGAACACAACATGGCCGAGACCAATGCTATTTGGCTACGATCTTCTGTAAGGTGGAGGTCCTTCCCCAGACGGGCTGCTCCGATTTGAATGGATTATCCGCTGTGCTCTACTTCTCTTAAACCAAATCCTGGTTTTTGGTACATGTATGACAATCGTCATTATCGATTTTTTTTATAAACTTATTTGTATAGACAATTTTCTATGTCATATACCTACGTATCAAAAACAATGATTTTGGACATAAAAAAAGGTGTTAGGAGACTTTTAAATAGGTGAAAACAAGTATTAGTACCGTTTTTTTCTAAATGCCATAAGATTAGGACATATTATAGAATATGAAATAAACAGTTTGTCAAAAATTCTATGAAGGAACTTGTAGAAAATTTTTGACGAAACATTTTAAAATTGGCTGCTTGTGGTGCCTTCTAAAATTTATATGAATCAGAATATTCCTTCATTCGGTGTCATCTTTTAAAATTAAAATTATTTTATTGGCGAATCTTATCGTATTATACGTTAAACCAGTCAAATGTCAGTTAGAGAAACACTCGGTTTTCTTAAAACCACATCGTTATCTTACTCTAATTCAAGGTTAAGCATCAGTTATTGATCCCACTCGAAGATTTAACACGGGTCGTGGCACTTTATCGGGCTGTAACCGACGTAAATTAATATTTCATTTAAGATGGAATTCCAATTTGGTTTCTGAATCTCATCTAAATTGAAATATGGCATTTCGGGTTTTTCGCACATTATTTGATTTTAACGCCACTATATTGCTCATTTCATAACGTTTGATCGTATTATTTTTGTAAAATATCTTTGTCTGAATGTCACTACAGAGGAGAGAAAGGAAAAGGGGGGAGATAGGGAGTAAATAAAAGAGAGAAGTAAAATTATACAGGAGCGGAAGGTAGGTACTAGAGATATTAATAATATGAACAGTATGAACAATCACACACAGATATAACAAAATATAAAGTATGAAATAATAAACTATGAAAAAAGTACCTGTGTTCTTCCAGCCTGATGGCTAGTTCGATACTCGATGTTGTTTTATTGGAACACCAGAATATTAAAACAAAGAAAGGTCCTTCCCTTAGTATCTTCATGATAAATTAAAAGTTTATGGTCACCTACACTTTTCGTGCTTTTGTTGTCACACATCAAATATTAGCTTACTAAGCCGTTTTATAGAAAAAACTTTTAAACAATCGGTATTTTTTTGCACACATGCCAGAATTTTCGGTAATTTCAAATGTTTCGTCACATTGTCAATAGGTAAGGTAAAATAGGCAAGTTGCAACAACGTAATTTTTGGAAACACTCGCGGCATTTTTTTTGCACACTGCTGGCTTCCTGATAACATTTTTTGAATTAGAATTTTACGTTCTTTATGAGCCTGGTCAAATGCAGTTTCAACGTGAACTGCAACAGGCTTCACGGAATAGACTATGCTGCATCGTTGATCTAGTGGCCTAGTGTAGCCGCGCGCATCTGACCCCGAACGATGGTGAAAGTGAATCAATACGGCTCTTCTTGGTTGTCACCGTTCATCTTATGATACCATGGTAATTAGCTTAAGAATAAACAGGATTACTGGAAGATCTCAATAGCAATATCACAGAACCAGCTGCTGTTCAAAATACCATAAGACATCAATTGTATTTGTTCTTTTAAATATATTTCCTGCTCTGCCTAATATCTTTGATGTTAGTTTCAAGACTGATGTAGATATTCCACCAGGACCAGTTTCACTGCTTATTGTTAATCCTGGACAGAAGACACCGCAGTGAGAATTTGTGGTGGTCTAGTCCAAGTAGCTAGTTTTTGGATGATCGTTACGGAGTCCCGTCAAAATAAATACAAGTTCGAAGAGTAACCGGATCAAAGAAACGGTCATTTCAGGTTAATTACGTGCAAATATCTATATGCATACAAATAATATCAAACAGTTCTATTTTAGTTATTTGTAATGATTAATCATCATCTCAGCCACAAGAAGTCTACTGCTAGACATAAGCGTTTTCAGAAATAAAATAATCAATGTTTGCATTGATTATTTTCACAGAATGTCTAATAAGATTACTCCTTGTATTGTTAGGAGGTATCCCATTTTACTCTCCAATGATTTTAAATACCGATTTCTAATTAAAGACCGTGAGATAATCTCGTTATCTGTGTCTACCAATTCTTAATTAACAACAATAAAATTCTTAGAATAGAAGGTAGTGGAGCGTGGAAAGGGATTTTAAGGGTCGCTACTGATTTGTTGTTGAAATCCGCTTTCGGAAATTTCTTTTTCTTTGACTCAATATCATCTAAAACAAGTATAGTTAATATGAGACTCAGGATGGACTTAAGACTTTTATTGAGAATGTTTGAACGAATTGGAACCAATGTCTCCGAATAAACGATTTCATTTCTTTCCATGATGTTAAATATATTTAAGTCAAAAAGGCTTGAAACTAATTGTTGAGTATTGTTGGCAGAGTATGATATTTTTTTATGTTGTTTTATACCACAAAGGTGGCCAACAAGCTAAAGGTCAGCCTGATGGTGAGCGGTCACCGTATGACATTATATTATTAAAAATAATAAACTTACAAACCACATGGAACCGAGACAATAACAAAACATTTCATACCCCCCATGGAAATCCATTGAACTTAGAAGAAAGTAATTTTATAAAAGTAATTTTTGTGACATAAATGAACACTAAGAGACCTTTAGAACGAAAATAACAGGACTTCTCTGTGAATAACGCGGGTGTCTGCTAGTCTTCTGTTATATATTTCAATTCTATTTATTTACTCGCAAAACAATTTACTTTACACATCACAATTAATTTAAGCTGTACTGAAGCATGTTTTACATAGTTTACATACGTTGTTGTGATTTTGTATTACTCGAAATACAAGTAAGACATTAAATAGACAATTATAGCTTCTATTTCCTTATAATAGGGACTGTTGTCGAATGCAAATGTGGGAATGCAACGGACCAAATGGTTTCCCAGATCGAATCCGTCTGCAAAGTTTGAATGTTTCTGTTCAACGAAGTTGCAAACGATTGTGTATGGAGTATGGACTTCATGTAGAGTTATTTGTGTACTGTGCAGGTAGGGGAACAGATATGTTTCAAACTTGTCTTATTACTGAATAAAAATTGGGCAGTCAGGGTGGCTGAACTACCAGCGATTCTACCTCCAGTGCCGTATAAGGGACTGCAGTTCTGTTTCGAACATTTCGACAAAACCACCTTACAATTTTTGGTACTTTCTAAGCCTGTTTTTATCACACGACGTATGTTCTAAACGTTCGTAGAGAACACCAGCAATTTAACTCTTTATGCTGAAAAATGTCTATTTAATGCACGATATGTTCCAGTTTTGTTTTTCTTAAACTTAACGCTATGTTTTAAAGTATTTTATAATGTCCAATACCTCGTATGTTGAAAAATTTTCTTTTGAGTTAAATCAATAAAAAAACGCAAAGAATTACAATTTTCGAAAATTATTGTTATTCGATACAAATTTTAAAAAAATACAGTCGTTACACAAAGATTACACAATACCTACTTAAATAAAAATTACACGCCTTATTGCATTTATACTTACATATATTTTAAATCAACAGCATTGAAAATAATTTATTTCGAATACTAATTAATAATTATTAAGGCGCAGTACCAAAGCGTAAAATTGGATGAGAGGCTGTGAACCGCTCGAGCAAATCTCTTGATTGGCTCCGAGTACTTACTTATTGGATCAATTTGACTGTTTGAGATAAATATCTGTTTTGATTAGAATTAATCTATTAACTAGTTTAATTTAGAATTTATTTAGTAGTTAAATTTGAACATTTAAAATATCTATATTGAATTCAGTAGTCACTGCAATCAAGTGTTTTTTTTTCTTTTCACTACTACTTTTTCGGACTGACCAAAAATTTCTACGAAACAAGAAAGAACACAATACAATTAAAATTTTCATTAAACAACAAAAAAAATAATATAAAAGATTGTCCTGTTTTTTTTTCAATAACACGGCCGTCTTATTCCAAATAGGTAGCAAGTCATCCGTGTCTATTATAATAATCATATTTTTAAGTTTTTAGTTAAAGACCTATCTGACGTATTTTGTTTTTTTTTCTGTGTCTCAGATTACGTGTCACCTAATCCACTGCTTTCTTTAATTACATTTTTCCTAACATATTCTACATTTTGCCATTAGTAAATGTACATTTACTAATAAACAAGAAGGGTTTCGTCGAGGTGTGCATCAGTCAGAAGCAGGTGATAACCGAATCGAGTAATTAGGAGCTGACATTTAATAACTGAGTAAGTTTGACAGGGCGTCGTGCCGCAGACGCGCCAACTTCGCCAACCATTATGTGCAGTGGAGATACACCCTTATTAATTATTTCTCGTCTAACAGTCTATGACAGGCCTTTATTTTCCTTCCTTGTCATTCGAAATTAGTAGTTTTTAACTCAGAATAATGTTTTAAAGTATGCACATGTTGATTATAATTTACATAGCGACATCTGATGCCAAGTTGGAAAATAGAAAACTGCTGAGATGAGACAAATATTACTTAATACTTTATTGACAAATACAAATAGAAAACGCACCGCATCCATGGACATAAATGCCGGGATCGAATCTGCATATTTGGCACCTAGAGTCACTATCAACTGAATCATAAAGTTGGCGTAAGTACAAACATTTAGTTCTTGTATTATATCAACTACCATGAATTGGTTTCAAAACTGTTTTGTAAATAAATAGATGGTAGCATCCAGAGCGAGAAGACGGTGATAGAGTTGGAAATCTTCTTCTGTGTGTTATTCTATTCTATTCTCTCAAATCCCTTTCAATGTCATATCTGTTGTTTAATTTAAAATTTCAATGTAATTTAAATATACCTATATACTTAGATTAATAACTTACTAGATGGAGTGGGGTCATACAAGCGCTCTGTCAAAAGTGAATCGCTAAAC
The DNA here is from genome assembly GCA_905163395.2 of Endotricha flammealis. Lineage (NCBI taxonomy): Eukaryota > Metazoa > Arthropoda > Insecta > Lepidoptera > Pyralidae > Endotricha > Endotricha flammealis. The sequence goes on from LR990865.1 coordinate 5,727,377, forward strand.
GCTCGATGACATGTCGGTGACATGCACTTGACACTTGCGGAATGTTGCCAATGGAGGTGTAGTTTCCAAAAAGCGGGGAAATAAATAGAGTTTGTTTAAATTTCTCAACTTTCAAGTAACAAAATTTTAGGTATATGATATCGTAAATTCACAAGGACTTCCATTAGAGAACGTGTCACATACCTACTTAAATATCAGTAGCAGCAGGAACTGTTTTAAATTAATCAGTCGAAGCTATAAAAAAGGGGAAACTATTTTCACAATCGGGCAACACCGAGCATTAAAATAATACGCTAAAATCGTATTTAGTTTCTTTTTCATAATTAACTACAAAATACTATGAAATATTTAAAACTTTCCTGTTATTAGTGATATCATTACATTTATCCACAACAACACACCTCGCCAATGCAATATTGCTAAGATAAAAGGCGCTTCATCTTTTGCTTATTGAACTGAGCCTAACAGTAAAATTTACACGAATTAGCTTTGAAACAAAACAAAAGCGTTAATTCCGCCTTTAATAACGACTTATAATAACATTTATAATAAATTCCGCACGCACAATACGGATTTGTTTCCACTCCGTCAAGCAATTCACCGCCTAAGGTTATGCCGCGTGTCTTGTTAAAATTAAAGATTTAAATTTGAATCCCGGAGCGGATAGGTGAACGAATGAATGAATGAACGAAATAAATATGAATATGAATGGCGAATCAGACAAGCACTCGGGAACGGGTTTCGAATTATTAACTTTTGAAGTGCGGTACCGTCGGGAGCGCGTCTGTACGTCGAGTACGCCTAACCGGCTTGTCATTTTCTAAAAGTCATTCCCGATTGTACTCTGCGATGGTATTTTAATGAGATTTTCATGAAAAATATAAGTATTAAAGGTATTGTTGTATTTTAGATGCTCGAAATGTGAAATTTGGTTTCGGAAATTCTTAAACGGATTATTTTTAAGAACATAGTCTACGGTTTAGTTCTAAAGAAGAAACCCATTTTCAAGCGCACCTAACGAAACACACCTAGACTATTTACTTATTTTTGTAATTGATTTGGTTATGTAGCGCACCTTTTAGGAATAGTTGAGGTGCGTTACATCAGGCGCTTTTCGTGCAATACCTACAAGGAAAAAGTGTTGAAAACTTTTTATACAATAGTAACTATTTTTGTTTGTAGCAATTATGCTACAATTTTTTTAGAAGGTGAAGTAGAAGATACAGAAGAATGGAAAAAGGCAAGAAGAAATTTTTTTTTTGTTATATTAAGTTAAGTTCTAGACCAATTTTATGTTGAAATTCGAACCATACTCAGCACTTTCACAAAACTACGCCACAAAAATGCAAGTGACACAATAATGATAATTTTAATTTTATTTTCAATAAAAATAAGTATAAAAATAACTTTAACGTTGTTGCTATCGGTACGTTCGAAACAAGATGCATAGGCCATTGGGGACAATTTGCTTCAAACCTATAATTTGGCAACAGAAAAGGGACCACTGGACGGCCACCGGGTGAACAAGGCACAGTCCGAATTTCAAATAGCTTGAATATTGTACAGAGAGAGATATGTACCTACCTACAATTTTATTTATTCATTGAAATGGCCACAATAATTTAGTACAAATAGTGGATTTAAAGCTTAAAACATTGTCTATCATCCAACCTTTGGGAAGTGCACAATGCTGTTTAAAATAAAGTATAAACCGTAAATAATCAATGTATACATACAAACATAAACATAATATTAATAATTACAAATATACGATGCAAATATACACAATTTAAGTAAAAATACACGCCTACTAGTAAATATACTATAGCTAAGTACTGGCTGATATTCATTAAAATTATAGAACGTAAATATGTAAATAAAATAAAATAAACCACAGCCACGAAAATAATGAAAAGAAGGATCATTCGACCGTTTAAAATTCGAATTCGTTTATTCCTTTATTAATTGATAGCAATAACAAAGAAGGATCGAATGACAATTTGCATTTGAAAAAGGAAAAATGTAAACTATCCGAATTGTTTTTTTATAATCCCTTCTCGGACTATTAATATTTTATTATTGTAAACTTTCAGACAATAGATGCCATTTGTATTGTTCTTTCGAATTAATTTCATTTATTAGTTCTATTTTTTTTACTTTCTTTAACTAGGTACCTATAATATTATATTATTATAAAATGACTGACTGACTTAACTAAATATCAATGCACTGTCCAAACCGCGCTGGGTCTAGCTAGAGATTCCAAATTTGGAATGTAGGTTCCTTACGAGACGTCTAGGGGTGAACTAAGAAAGGATTTTTCTAAATTCCCACGGGAAAGCGAGATATACGCAAACGAGTTGCGAGGTATATCAACGCACAGCCCAAACGGCTTGATCTAGAGATTCCAATTTTGGCATGTAGATTCCTTATAAGGACCGGACCGAATGGAACCGTACCGTGCCGGACCGGACCAAACCGGACCGGACCGGAATTTGTTTCTGAAGAAAATATGCTAATTGTTAGTAGGCCACACGGGCGAAGCCGCGGGCAGAAGCTAATTTTCATATATCTTGGAAACAAAAACTAACGACGGATTCCACGCAAACAAAGTTGCACGGGTGTGCTAGTATGAAAATAAACTAATAAACTCCCACACTGTTGTAGGTGGTCTTTTTAATTCTATTATTCCCAATACCTTTGCTTAACAGACCTTAAATCTGCTAGACGGGTACCAGGGCATTATGAGTGAGGAGACATTAGTTAGCAACAGCTGTTCGTGTCAGTACCTACGTGGTCCGAAGTTAATTAGAAGCTCTACGCTGCCTCGCCTGTGGTTTTAATAATATCCGACGGACTGGGAGACTTGAGAATTGATATAAACGATCACGGTAGACTGACCCTTAATTTGAACACCGAACTTTCCCTGGACGAGGGCAGTCTGTTGGTTAATTCGACCGAAAAAATTGTCCGAATCATTATAGTATTCAAGACCTTATTACTTTTCTATTCAATATAATAATAAACTTTTTATTCTTGGAAAATAATACAAGAAAGATGATAAATAGCTTACAGATTATTATGGATATAAAAGACTTTTTTCAATGGAACTTATTCAATTTTTAATGATCTAAACATAACTCTTATTCGCTTTTCAAACCATGCCTTTGTAAATACAGATCTTATTGGCTTTTATAAAATTTTAGGTTTATATAGAAATTTAGTTTTGAAATTATTAATTTAATGAGTTATTTTGATATCATCAATAGCATAAGGGATAGTCCAAAGAATATAATTAAAACAGAAGCGGCATAGCGCTTTTGTATTAGGTATGCTATGTCATGGTACAATAATGTACTGCGCCTCTTATTTTCTTTCGTCGATGGCCCAAGACTACGTCACGATCATTGTGACATATTCACACACCAAATATTCCACATTATTTATCCGCACCACAGCCGATGACGTAATCTTGGGCCGATCACGTGACCTAGCTGTCACGAAAAAAGAATACCTTGTTTTGTTATACCATATTATTATGCTAAGAACTCAGAGGGTTCTATTCGTGTAACAAAAACAGTTTCAATCTCCTCTCAATCTCACTTGTTACCCTGTTCTATTCCTATTTTGTATGAGTGAGACAGCGTTTGAGATTAACACAAAATTTTAACTGTGTTTATTACGAGAATATAGTCCCAGACGGCTTGAACTTGAGCCAAAAAGTCTCATTCTGAGTGGACTCAGCGAACTGAGAGTTTAAATGTCGGATGTGACACATATTATATCTCAATTCGCGTGTAGATAAGAGTTTCAAATAGATTTTCTTCTGCATGCCTTTAAATTATTAATTAGACTGGTTTTTATGAGACAGCTAACTCGTGTTTGTTCTATAATTGGTGCTGGAAAAAATATACATTTTATTTGCGTCGGGTACTGGCTACTAGTATTTTCACGTTCACACAATTAAATGGTGTAAACTTGAAATTGTTACATACCTAAAATACCTTGTAATGAGCAAACAAAATATTGATTGATTGAAACGATTTCCTACGTAAACATAGGCAAATTAGGCAATATTTTAATACAACAATGCTTATTGTACGAAAGTGAAAACACATGACACTTGATCTTTTACACCAAATAGCATAGATTCAATTAATGATCATTGTCTGCGATGACTGGCCAAAGCCTATTTGACTTTCACGTCATCGAAATAGGCATAATATATTCAATGCTATTTAGAAGGTACTTCTCTTAATGCCTACTCATTGGATTGCGTCTTAAAATTAATATGTAAGGAGTGGCCCACGTTAAATGTGAGCAGTATTAAAACGGGGTACTAATGGCGAGGGAGTGATCCTCTGGACCGCAGACTTTATGTCCTCAGACCGGTCTAGAATTATTAATTAACTGAATGGTGATTGCATTCTTGGTCTTGTGGTTTTCATTGCTATTTCACTTCATAAATTTTACAATAGAGCTCCTTTAGGAGAAAATCGTCCTCGTTTGACCAAAGTTAAGAGGTCGAAGGTCCAAAATTCATTCATAAGAAAAATATAAAGCAATATCAGAAAATTCTTGTATAATTCTTGTGTAATATTATATTATACACACCTTCCTCTTGAATCACTCTACTTAATTGCTAAAAAATTGAAATCCGTTAAATAGTTTAAAAGATCTATGCGAACAGACAGCAAAAGCGAATTCATTTTTCACTATGTAAAGATTAGTCTATTTACAAAAAGTTGTATTTCAGTTTCAGAAAATCTAAAATAAAACACTACTAATAGACTTTAGGAGACGCAGGAAATTGTGGCTGAGGAACATACGGGAGTGGACTGGGATCACAAGTGCTGAGAAGTTGTTCCGAATGGCAAAAGACCGGGATTTGTTTGCGAAGCTGACGGCCAACCTCCAGTAGTGGAGAGGCACAGAAAGAAGAAGAATAGACTTTATATTATAATCAGCTTTTGCTAACAATTTATGAATTTTACGCTCATTAAAATTAATCTAAAGATATTTCACTCTGCTGCGGTCGTTACTAATTCTACTCAGTATTAATTCCTAACATAAACCCAAGACTTTCAAGCAAAAACGTAGCAAGTCGGATGCCGTCCCGCCAGACATTTTCCTATGGCTTTAATGAAACCACATCATAACATATCGTGTTATGTTATTATGAGAGTGGAATTCCAGCTCCACGGGAAACTTGCAGTCTGCTCCTAGACATGAATTAAACTATATTTTTGTCGGCTCAGGCAAAATAATATTCTAACAGACAGTTTATGAAACGCATTTTTATTTTAATTCCCATTAAGTCTTTTATTTTAATTCCACATTAAGTCCCAAGCTATATCTTTTTTTTTTGGGTTTCGAATGTAGGTAAAAACTTAAAAGACAATCTTCATAACTGTCATCAGAAACAAATTTAATAAATTCACTTGTACGTAAATTATTCCTACAGTTTTATTACCATTTATTTATCTTATTTACGATGCGACATATTCTAGTTTTCTTTAATATCGATGTCATCAAAATTAGGAAGATGTACCATTCGTCTCCCGAGAAATGCTACATTTTGCAATAAACTGAAGCTTGAAGCATGCGTTAGTTCGATCAGACTTTCATTTTTGCCCGCGACTTCGTCCGCGTGAATTTCCGGACCCGTTCTCGTGGGAGCCACATTGAATTTCGAGAAAAGCTATAGCCTATATCACTCCTTGATAATGTAGCTTTCTAGTGGTGAAAGAATTTTTGGTAGTTCGGTCTAGTAGCTTCGGAGCCTATTCAATTCAAACAAACAAACAATCAAATCTTTCCTCTTTATAATATTAGTATAGACATTTTTTTTTATCCTCATTTTTGAAATGTAGGTTCAAACCGTGTTATTTTATTCTGATCCGATGGAAACATAACTTAAGAACTTAGGTAATTACATTTTAGAACATAATATGAGGAGGTTTTTGGAAAGCGCGTCGCTTCGGTGCATACTAAATTCAAGAGACTTTCATGTAGTTATAGAAGTAAGTTAGTGTGGTTGTTATAACGTTAGATGTCAGAAATAGTATAATTCAATAAGTATTTCTCAAGAGACTATTAAAGTTCTAAAGATATAATGTTCTGTTCAGTTTGCGAATTACATATCAAAGTAAATTTTAGCCAAATGAGTTTAATATTAACAACCAAAACTAATATACTAATAATAATTACAACTAGGAATATTTCGTATTTATTTACACTATTATTTCGTCTGTGATCAAGAAAATCGACTTTGTTTTGTGTTCCATTAGGTACTAATACTTTTAGTCATCATCAATAGGAAAAAAATATGTAAAAAAGGGCGTTCGAAGTTCGATCCCCGCACTTTGTGTCTCGAGTTTGAGTGATTACACGTTTTTTGAAAAGAATTATAATGTTACATCCTTCTGGTGTCCAGAACACAAGCTAGTGGCATGTTGCGAAAAGTGTGTTTGTTTGTTTATCCGTCTTTGACGTAGAAAGTGATTAATAAATTGTGTATAATAAATGTGATTTTATCTACATTTTTTTCAGGACAGGTTTTATACATTATGTACATGTGCAAATTATTAAAAGTTGTAACGATATTCGTTAAATAAGTTGAAAAGATTCAACTCGAAGCATCTAGTTTTCTATGTTCAAAAATTATGAGTTTATATCAAAAAGTTATTCCAAAACTAACAATATGCTAACGTAAAATTCATTCTAACGAAATGGAAATCTCGTTCCAACTCTATTCATATTTGACAGCGTAAAAAATTGATACATACATACGCCGTATCAGGAGCAATAATCTAGAGACGGGAATCCATTAAAGTAGTTTCTTTATATAGTATTTTGTGTGTATGTGACAGCTCTCGGCAACATTGCGATCGAATTCGTTCGTGCGATATAAAAGTCTTTGGTGCCCATTCGCAAGTATTATAGTAGGAGATTTTGTATTATAATTTCTTTCGGCACACAGAAGATAGAAACGTTGTTTCGGCTCAACCTTATATTTAATATTTTAAAATAATTTTAAAATCATAAAAACACATCTCTTCCTTATGAATTTTTAGTTTTAGATTTTTTTTCAATAAAAAAAACTATATTCATTTAGTTTTAACTTTAACAGAACATGTCTGTATTGTTCTGGATGTTTCCTATGAATAATACGTAGGTACCTATTTATTTACAAAAGTAGTATTTATGTCATCAGCAAGCTAGTGCCCATGGCCATAGCCCGACCATTGCTTATTTTGAGATTAAATGGCGCTGTGTGATTCCTCCAAGAATATAAATTTTATTTAAATGTAATACTATAGCATATTAGTGCTATAATTTCTCCAGAGGGTGGACAGAACATTAAAATACCTCGTCACATCTTACACATTTCTAATTAAATTTCTCACTTGAGACACTAACTTGGTCGTAAAATTTTAGATCCCTTTCGGTTTTAACAATGCTATTGTCATTTTATTGCAGCGGGTACTTTTTTATACTGCACAAGTGGAAAGCTAGCAGATTATTGCGTTTAAAGGATTAGTTAGTCAAAAAGGGGCACTAACAGACATTGCAGATTGAATAAAAACTTATAAAAATAGTTTATTAAAAAAATCTCTTTTTATTAAAAAAAAATAAAAATAAAGCAATTTACTTGGAATAAAATAAACTTAATAAGTTTGTACTTTATTCTCAGTAAAATTTTGTTTTTGTTAGTGTCAGTAACTACATCCGCATGAATTTCGATGGTCTACCAATAAACGTAAATATTTTTTTATAAGTTTATAAAAAAAATATCATTAAATTAAGACAAAAAGGAAATATTTATTTTTATAGCACCTTTCAAACCTGACAAGGTTTAAGTAAGGTTGTACATCTTAATATTTATTTTCTGGTAGGCTTTTAGATATTTTCATATTTACCAAACCCTCGATTAAAGAACAAAACGTAGACAGAGTAATGAATGCCCCAGAGAATAATAAGCCAACAAAAGAAAATCGTTATTTGTTTTCCGTATTCCTTCTCTCAGCGGATCACGTCATTATTCGAGGATGGTTTGGCTTTAGGTCAACCACAGTCTATAAGTTTTATTTTTCGTTGATTTCTTTTTAATCTTTGTTTAGTTTAAAAGATTGAGAATCAAATGAGTGATCGGAAAGAAAGGAAAGAAACATTTGCGCTGCAATTGCTAAACTGTACAGACACGACAAAACGTTTTATTATTTACTAGCTTTTCCCCGCGGCTTCGCTCGCGTTAATTTTATGACATAGATCTCGTTGCGCCCTCTATAGTAGAAAAAATATTTTCCCATTGGAACGAAATACTTACACGGGATAAAAGTAGCCTATATTGGGCTCTGTACCCCTAACAATATGTATGCAAATTTTCATAATGGTCGGCTACTTAGTCAAGCCGTGAAGGAATAACAAACAAACTCACTTTCTCATTTATTTAATATATATATTTATATATTTATAATATATATTAATATTAATTAATTATATTAGTTACAAAAGATTAGTAGGTTATCTAGTTATAAATATTAGTAGCTGATGAAATCGATGGAAATTTTGGTTGCTCCCATACCAATACCTTATAGACACTTTCTCTCGTCAAAGATCACAATACGTCACAGTAATAAATTATTTATGTAATTAATCTACTGAAGAAAGTAGATTCTACTATATAAACTACTACTATTTCGGAAAGAAATGGTAGTAGTTTAAAAATTAGAAAATGAATTCTTTTTATAGAATTAGAAGCGGCTAAACCGTCGAGCTTGTGGTGTCCCTTATCAATTTTTCTCGTTCCACTCGGTGTAGTAATTAAAGATAAATATAATATAAAACGCTCCACTACACGACATCCCCCGCTTTGTCTATCCAAATGGACCAGTGTTGATAGATTGTCAACCATTGTTATCTTAATCTGTGCAACGCTGGTAATAAATGATTTATAAGCTGCTATAAGCGTGACAAAACAATAAAGTAGGGAAATATTGTCCTGTTACTGAAAAATAGCTAGAATAATATTTACAGATTTTCTTTTGATAGTTCTCCTTCTAAATTGTTAGTTCGTCGTTAGGATATTTCGAAATGCCTGAAATATTATAAAATAATAGACTCCTACATAAATATGTAATATATTACAAAAATATTCTCAAAATATGAATGGCTAGTTGTCTAACAACTGTATAATAAAAATCATAAAATGTTTAACTGCCCGCGAGGGCCCAAGAATATGCAAAGATTTGACTTATATAATTCGAACTTAGATGTGTCCGTACAAATAGGCCGGTTCAGAGAAAATATATGTAATTTTTATAATACTACTAGCTGTACCCGCGGCTTCGCCCGCGTGTATACTGCCTTTCCCGTGGGAATTCTATAAATTGCCGTCTTTATCCTTGTCAACATCATAAAGGAAACCTCTATACAAAATTCCAGCTTTCTAGGTTGAGCGCCTGCGATAATACACTTATAGTCCAATTACTCCCTTTCCCGTGAGAATTCTATAAAACCCCATCTTTATCCTTGTCAACATCATAAAGGGAACCTCTATACAAAATTCCAACTTTCTAGGTTGAGCGCCTGCGTTAATACACTTACAGTCTTATTACTCTCTTTCCCGTGGGAATCTATAAATTGCCGTCTTTATCCTTGTCAACATCATAAAGGAAACCTCTATACAAAATTCCCGCTTTCTAGGTTGAGCGCCTGCGATAATACACTTATAGTCCAATTACTCCCTTTCCCGTGGGAATTCTATAAAACCCCATCTTTATTCTTGTCAAAAGAACCTCTATACAAAATTCCAGCTTTCTAGGTTGAGCGCCATACATATTTTTTGGGTAACTTGAACCGTTTATGCAGCGCACGCAACGGAAGCCCGAATAATTTTCCCCGTTTTTGCAACATTTTTCACTGATGCTTCGCTTCTATTGGTCGCAGCGTAATGTTATTTAGCCTAAAGCCTTCCTCGATAAATGGACTATCCAACACAAAAAGAATTTTTCAATTCGAACCAGTAGTTCAACAAACAAACAAATTCTTCAGCTTTATATATTAGTATAGATTTTTAAACAGCGCCACCTAGCGTAATAGATTTAAAGTGCTTTAAATTTCGCACGATATTTATAATTTGATGAAAACGTAACCATAGCGGCGCTATGTAACTTTTGAATAGCGCCATCTAGCGTAGAATAGAAAGAACTTGAATTAATTTCGGCAACCGCGTAAATTTTTTGCTATAACTTCTAAAGTATCTATTTAAATTATATTATATTTATATAATATATATATATATACCTATAATTTTTGTTTTGTTATATCTCAAAGGGTTTAGCCAGCGTTTTCGTCGACAGCTCCCAAGTGGGTTGATTTTTTCCGACACTCCCAACAATAATCTTTATATTTCAGAATAGATTTAATCAATTCAGCCAATTTACATAAAATCCTGACAAATTTTATACGTAAACCTTCCTCATGAACCAGGCTATCCGTGGTGAAAACCGCAAGAAAATCCGTTGGGTAGTTTTTGAGTTTATCGCGAACAGACAGACAGACAGACAGACGCGCGGGAGGACTTTGTTTTATAATATGTAAGGATAGTATTAAATAAAGCTTTGATACATTTATATAAGGTATTTTATTTTATATACAATAAAATTTTGCAGCTTTTTTTTGTAAAAAAAAAAACACAAAATCTTCTAATCGTAAATTTTCTTTGATGTATCGAATTCTTTTCATTATACATGATCATACGTACGAGTTAATATCGTTAAAGTTAGCCAGGGGATGTTGCTACTATGCCAGACAGAAAAAAACTGTCACGACCCCAGATAGACAGGTGAACAAAAAACCAAAGTTTTCCCCCGTTTTTAAAAATAACAATATTATTTTTTCCTAATAATGGCTTGGTCCAGTGTTGTCTGTCACTTTTAAAATTCTAATATGAAGAAATGAATGTTCCCGCAAAAACTTTTCAATGGATTGAAATGAAATTTTGTGTAAAATCTAAATTCAACTCAGTCAACAAATGAAAGAGGTGTCCATGGTAGAGAACTAAGACTTCAGATTTTAATATTAATAATGTAAAAGTGAGCAAATTGATTTTTGAAAGAAAAATTTCACCTCCCTTTTTCTTTCAAAAATCAATTTCAAAATATGAATGGCTAGTTGTCTAACAACTATAAAAATCATAAATCGTTATGAAATTTTGTTATTACATGCTAGTATTACCTCCTCCTTCGTGACCTCTCTGGAGTACCGCGCTTCGGCGAACAATGCTCCGCCATCTACTCCTAGCGTGAATAGCTCCGCACACTGTCGTGTCCAAGGTCGCACGGATCTGACCCCCCATTCTCGTAACAAAAACCGATTCTATTTCGATTCAAGTTCTATCGCTGTCTCACTCATACAAAATAGGAATTGAACAACGGGACAGCGAGTGTGTTTGTATCGAAATAGAGTCGGTTTTACTCCCCCCCCCCCCCCCCCCCTGGTCGGACCAACGCATCGGACTACGGCCACGGAGTATTTTGCCCTCGATTTTTCCGGTGACTACGTTTCTCAAGGTTGTCTCCTTCACTCCTGGCGGCGGGACCGAAGTATTCCAGTATTCTCTGAAGACATATGGTGGAGAGTCAAGACTCTTAGGTCTCATAGGTCTTAGTAAAAATAAATTTTTACTCGTAGCTCCTTCAGTATCGAAGCGTTGTTCTAGTATATACTTTACGACATACTAGCGAAACCCGTGTAACTTCGTTTGCATGTTTCCCGCTTTCCCGTGGAAAATTGGAAAATATACATGTAAACTTTTCTCTTGAAGCACTCTATCTATTAAAACGCATATCGCATTAGAGACAGACAGACAGAGCGAGTTCATTTTATTCTATGTAAAGATGTACTAAAATTCGAGTTAATCTTTTTATGCTGTACTAGTGAAACCCACGTAACTTCGTTTGCGTGTAATTTATGCACAGCAGCGCCATCTATATCAGGCTTTTGATAAAATCCTACGGGAATCGCGAACTTTTCGGGGTAAAAAGTACCTTATGTGTTAATCCAAGGTATCAGCTACCTACATACCAAATATCATGAATATTGGCCCAGCTATTTGAGCGTGAAAAAGTAACAAACATACACATAACTTTCGCTTTTATACTATTAGTAGGATTTAGAAAACTTGTATCATAACAACGGCCGAGGATACCTTTTTCATTTGGTGGCTGTACCTGGTTTGAATTATTTTTCACTTGATAATATTAACAAAAGTCTAAAGTCTAGTAAAGTTGGTACTTAATAAAAAAATTCATATGGTTAATTTTTCAATAAATTCCTATGAAAAGGCTACGATCATTTAATACATTCAAATCTTTACAGTCTGAAAAGTGTAGATATAAAGACGTTTAACAACTTTATACGTTTTAAGTATTACTGCCATGCATTCGGTATAGATCCTCGTAAAATTGTTTATGTACAAACTAATAAGTACTAGTTCTATTCAAATAAGGATGGTAACATATTTGAGGCAAAAATATAAATTCAATTAATACAGCTATACCAGTTAGGGCGTGGCGTGTCGTGTCGCGACAATGAATGGTCAGAATTGCATATTATATAACGAGTGTTGAAACGAAACAACACACGTTACATAATGTACTCCTAGTAACTAAATGTATGAAACCAATATGCATCTGTAGCGGCAAAACACTCCACAGTTCTATACCTTAACTATATGGTATAAGACTACTATAAGTTTCATACTTTTTAAAATAAAATTCAACGAATGAAAAATGGTTCTAAACTTTACCTAACAGTTTTTATCATCATTTTCATAATAATTCACAAACGTAATATAAGAGGAGAACAGCATAATTACCAACTTGCTAGCATTCATTATGTGTACTACTATTTCAAACTCAACTTGTTCTTTATTTGCTGTTGTTTCGGGCAAATCCAAACATGGCGTATTTTAAATTATCCTGTTTATTACAAATTTAGTAATAAGTTTTTGAAGATATTTTGAGCAAATTTAATACTTTTCACGTAATATGTTGGCTGCCTAATGTAACCATCCTTCATTCACGTTCGTCTTAAGACTGCACTATCCCTAATACCTAAGTATTAGGTATACACAACCGTCAGTGCAACGTAAAATAAGCAATTTCCTTTGTATCAAGCAAGGTGTTCGTTTACGTCCCGTTTTACGATTTGTTTGAGTACGCGGCGGAGCAGCCAGAGGGTTTATATAAAATCGAATTTAAAAACTAATATCAATAAATGTTAGTATCGTAAAGTCTGCTTTCTACATTACAATGTTTTGTGAACTGCATATTTTATGTGAATCATTAATAAGTATACAATACTTAAACATGTGTGGCACCTCCCACGGCATTGGTCGTTTTGCTTTTGTTTCCAAAACTGTGGTAGCTTGTAGAGTAGTTTAATTCCAAGGCGTTGGTCGTTTTGCTTTTGTTTCCAAAACTGTGGTAGCTTGTAGAGTAGTTTAATTCCAAGGCGTTGGTCGTTTTGCTTTTGTTTCCAAAACTGTGGTAGCTTGTAGAGTAGTTTAATTACAAGGCGTTGGTCGTTTTGCTTTTGTTTCCAAAACTGTGGTAGCGTGTAGAGTAGTTTAATCCCAAGACGTTGGTCGTTTTGCTTTTGTTTCCAAAATGTGATAGCTTGAAGAGTACATTAATTGAACATTATTATTGTATGTACACTATGACTAGAAAAAGTGTTTGTAAAGGCAAACTCTCTAAATAAACGATTTGACTTTGATTTTTGTCTTCTTGTTAAAGTTGACGAACATAGAGATACGTATTTTAATAATAACTAGGTACATATAGTAAAAATTAATGAAAATCATAACGTTTCTGACGTTATGATATGATAAGAAGGCTTCAGTGTATTCCAAGCTTTATGAAGCTTCATAAACTACTGTTTTAAAAAAACTAATTAAACATATTATGCTTTCCTGATGAAAAGTTGGCTTTTAATGAGAAACGTAACGAAGAAACTACCGTCTATTACTTCAAATAACAAAAAAAAATCTCATACCAAAAATAAAAACATTGGTTAGTTTCGTATTTTTTCAATAGAACAAATTTTCGATGTTGCGGTATAGAATAGGTGAATCAAAATACCCCGAATGTTAGGTAAAAGACCGTAATTTTAGTCAGAGCACATACACTTGCGAGTTAAAAAAACGAGCTTGAGTGTACGTGAGATGAATGAGACGCGCGGACCGACGGACAGTGTATGCACGTAGGTACTAATCTTTATCTGTAACAAACAGTGGGTACTAATCTTTGTCTAGTCCGGTACTAATAGAGGTGCAGAAAAGCATTTTAAAATAAAAAAATAAATGGTACATTTTCTTTGCTAAATATATTTTTTTGTTGCATAATATGTCAAAACCTAGGACAGAGCTGATATTCTACCTTGTAGAAGAGGTTCGACAACGAGCATGGGGTTCATTGAAGGCAAATCACCACATGAAGCACAAAGATACTAGGGTACTGAGTCTTCGTTTCCGAATTTCTTCTAAGAAGAAATTGCTTCTTATTTCCTACTTTCTTCCTGTTAAAGGTTGGCAACGGCGCACGGAGACTCAGTACCCTAGTGTCTTTGTGCTTCATGGATGGTGATTTGCCTCTAAGGGACCCCAGGGTCGGCAACGCGCGTGTGATACTCCAGGTGTTGCAAGCATCCATAGGCTACGGTGACCGCTCACCATCAGGCGGGCGTGAGCTTGTTTGCCACCGTAGCGGTATAGGAAAAGAGTTTGGCTTCCGGATATGTCACTCACCGAATGAATCACAGCTGCTTCACGCCGATATTTTGTGAGAAGGTGGTGCTTCCCTTTTCATAATCTTTCACAAATTTTATGGAGTGGCAGAGCATCCACTCCAATATGTTGCACGGTTCCAATATGTTGAAAACAAGGGTAAAATGGGATTTTCCGAAATTCACACAGAATATATATATTTTTTTACTCCCGTTTTATCAGTCATTTTATTCACTACAAATATGAATTTCATATCCTTGTCAATATGGCGACGATTACAACCATATAACATCCATATAAAAATGTATTATTATATTTGGAGACTCTTTCTCGCTATTTTATTGAAAATAAATGGCGTTGTGTTCGTCCGTGCGTTCTTGTATAGGTTCGAGTGTAGAGTAAAAATCAACAGTTTGTTCAATCCTGAAAAAAACGAATATGAATCTGTAATGTATTTCCTGTAAATACATTACAGATTCATATTTGTTTTTTTAATTGTTACATAATATAATTTTTTTAATAAATTTGTCCATACATTTTCTCTGTTTTTAAATCCTGAATCTTGAAAAAACAAAATATGAATTGTATGTTAATAATACACATACAGTACATAGTATAAAATTTAATGACATAGTCCATACATTTACTTTGTTTTTGATACACACCATAAATCTTCATTTGAATCACTCTATCAATTTGCTGAAAACTGCATTAAAACCCGTTAAGTAATTTAAAAGGTCTAAGCAAACAGTATAATTAATTATAGAATTCATATGATAGAGAGGGATGAAATTACTTATTATAAACCAAAGAGGATTGTAGCAAAATATATGCAGTTTGTGTTCTAAACAGGGCAAGAAAGTTCGATAAATTGGTGGTATATTCTGTAATATAGCTATTCTGTTTCACTATATATTTTATACTATGGTCGGATCTTGGCTGAATATCTCTTGTGATGTACAGGGAGGCTTTGCACTATTCACGGGACATTTGCTGCATGAAATAAGATTTCGATTAACGTCCTTATGGCTTAAGACTTGACCGGGATATAAATTAAGTTACCAAAGATATTTTACCAGAGGTTAACTTTCTACCTTCAATATATTTCACTGACTTACTGCCACTTTCACAGAGTCATACGCTGTCTACTAAAAGTCTACTAAGATTGTTAAAATGTAATAATACAACCTATGCCATTCCTTGTATCCTGATAATATGTACCTACACAAATTTTCATGTTGATCGACTACATATTCAAGGCATGAAGGTTTTTTTTTTATTTTAGATATAAAAGGGACTAGTAGGAACAAAGGGTTTTTTAATCGATCACTATTGGTATAAGATGCAATTACATATATTTTATTGAAATATGTAGAGATTAAGGTGGTATGTACACGTAAATATTCGTAAATCCTTTAGTATTCATAACACAGTGTGCCTTAAGGGCATTTTCCGACGCAGCAGCTGTGAAGACCAAAATGGCTATCGGGAATTACTCACGAAGTCGTTATTCTTTTAATAATAAGACGTGATACGAATATTAATAATAGGGATGAAAGATAAATAAAGATTATTATTTCAATACGATAAGGATGTCTCTAAATAGAAGAGTCACGTTTTTTTCTTTATCTCGACAAATTCTAAACCAATTTCTGTATCAATACCTACTAAGATGATTATGTATGATTGAATCAATAACTCTTTCAAACAGTTTCTGAATCGCATTTTAATTGCACTTAAAGTCTCAAGCAAGTTTTGTTTTTCTTCTTTAGTTGGACAGTGACAGCTATTATTTAATCTGCCATTAAATTTACAAATGCGGTGACAGAAACTGGCTGTAAATTGATTTAGATGAAGTTTGATAAGGATATTTATATTTATTCCGAAAAAAAAAATCCGAAACAAAATTGTATTTTTTTTAATCTTCGCACGGACTTGTTTCGAATTGCGGCTACGTACTTTCTGTTAATTTAATTCAAATAATATACGACTCTGTAATTTGCCCAAATACGAGTGGCATTTTTCTCTGGTGCAACGTCACCGTGTTATTTACGAGGGTCGACAGTTTTAATAGCTTTTCATTAACAATTTTAAGGTTCGCTTTATTGAAGCCGTAAATAACTGGCCGAATTGCCCAACTGCACTGTCACACCAAAAAGGCAGAATTTGTCATTTCGTAAGAGAAATTAACAATGATTTTTAATTGTCCCTCCGCCTTCGGAGCACTTTTTACGATAAAATTTTTCTAATAAAAATTCCTTGTTTTATATAAAAAAAAGTTAAATGAATTTAAGTGAGCATTACAGTAAGTTTTATATTGTATTGACTGACGGGATTGTAAAAGCAATTTCAAAGTTATATTCGGGAATACAACTTTTTAAAATGAGTAATCTTGTACGTATATGCAAATATTTAATATTTTGTACTTATATCAAAGTTTGATTTGCCTGTTACTAAATCTGTCATCTTTAAATCTAGTTACACCTACCATCATTGAATATATAATATAGTATACTAATTACAGGAGTTTCTTAAATATAAGATTTTCTATGATTAGTATAAAATGAAAACACATAACGATCAACCGATCTCCATGAAAATATTTTGATTAGATATTTAATGTACAACCTTAAAAAGAATTGAAATATTTTTACAAAATAAAGTAAACAAACAGGAATCGGAATATCCGAGAGCTTAACTCGGTGCCCAAATAAAAAACCAACTCTCAATAAAGTTTTAAATTGAAACGTCATTCCGTATCCCGGGAACCCATTAGTCGATATCTCCCATTTTCACCACAATCGTGTCCTTAAATTATTAATTAACCAGACACATTGGTTCATACGATTGGGGTGGAGAGGAAAAAAAAACACGTAATGAAATCAGCTTGGGCGCAATTCGGAACGAAACCGACCGAGCGGGAAAACTGCAATTGTATCGAAAATAGGATTAAATTGATTTTCATGAGTTTATTGACTAAAAAATAATAAAATTATATCTAACTGTAATTAATTTATTCCCACGAGAATTTAACGAAAGGCGATCGATCAATTTTGATCAGTTACACAAGCAGACATATTTAATTAAATCATTATTAAACAGGTCATGCATACATAAAGATTAAGTCCTCCATTCATTTCATTTTTTCGTCATTCGAACTTATTTATATTATTTTAGAAGTAATAATTTTTATTTAATTTGAAATATCATCTGCTGCATTTCAGTCCATGTTCAAAGTAGGTACATATTAACAATTTTCAAACTTTAAAAAAAATATCATTTGAAATTTCATACTTTCACTTTTGTAATAAACAAAAAAAAAATACACAATAACACAAATACCTCTTTCCTTACTTCCCACTTTGTCAAAAGAGCATACCATCATTTTGATTAAATAAAACAGGAACCCCTATTAGTCCCTTTTCACATGTCACATTCATATTCGAGTACAAGAATCGATTACCAAGTACTTATTTACCCCTCGGATATAAGTCGATATTTCATATAAGTATACTCGTTGACCTTGGGCGTAGGTCCCTGGTAACCTAGCAACGCCAATTGTACTCAGATCCCCTAGCTCGGGAGGCTGGGACTGATCTCAAAATAATCATACCTATAGTGCTTCTATAGATCTAGATCGTGGAGTTAGAAACTTTTGGGGATGCATGCGTTATTTTTTTTTATTGTATTTTATATTTTTTTAAGATAGTGGATTTTATTGGTTATGTAAAATATAAATTTGCACACGCCATATAGATAATAAAAACTCGAAGTAAAGTGCGTCGACGGCGCATCCTCCTGGTAAGCAGTTTGATATTTTATTATTTTATTTAGGAAATATTTAGTATGGTCTAGAATAGAATTGAGCCTACTAATTGTACTATCTTTTTTAGTGAGAACTAAGAATGCATTTTACGAAAATTGTATGTCATAACAACTGCACAAAATATCATCGTTCAAAAGTCTTATCCAGTGTGCACAGGTAATTCCTATGTACAGGGTGCGTCAGCGGACCCCGCTTAGCAACAGGGCTGGCGTTCTCCCTCCCAACCCTAGCACAATCAAACTGATGAATACTTTCAACATATGCAGCTGTAGGTATACTGTGTATAAGTTATTTGTAGGCTTTACTCGGATGATATGTAGATCTTTTTTCTATATAGAAGTTTGTATATTTCTTCGATTTTATCATTCGAATTCTGTAGCCATGGGAGGCTGCATACAGAGCTTGAGAAATCGATGAAGAAAAAGAACGTAATTCAAATTCAGAACACAATGTAGTTTATAATCTTGTTCTGGATGAATATTTTGAAAACCTATTTTTAATCTCGATAAATGAAGAATGAATGATAAGTTTTTCTGATCAGAAAGACTACGTAATTTGCTTCTCTGATAACTAGGGGTTGATAAAAACATGGTAGGTATATCCATTGTTTTTGAAGTAAAGCCTCTTAGTAGTGTATTTCTACTAGTTACACGAATCTTTTATATGGAAGAAAGTAATTCCGTTCAAACGACAAAATAAATCTGAAAATAAAAGGAAACAAAGTTCTTTCTTAATTCATAAAAGTCAAATTTTTTATGTTATGATAGCTTACGACGACCGGAAAATACTCTAACAACGTCAATAAAAAAAGAAAGTTTATTTTTTTTCTCTTTAAATTTTAATATGGATTGCCAGACACTAAAGATGAAAACACACATCTTCAAAAGATCATCAGTGACACAGTGAACTGATGCGTGCTGGCATACTTACCGACTACATTCAGCCCTCACATTTTTGTCCTTACACACCCTGTGACACACTTGATGTTTCCCCCTCGTAATTACTTCCCCTTTTCCGCGCCCTTCCTCAAACCCTAGGTTCCATTTGAACCTAGGTATACATATTACTCAAAGGGATTGAAGGGGAATGTTAAAAGGGTGGCGTCCGTGCAACATAATAATAACAGTTATAGAACATTTTGTTATGAGGAAACACGATTTGGTCGTTGTCAAAATGTAAATTTAAAAAGAAATGTGTACTTTGAGATTTGGATAGAAATCAAGTGCATCATATAGTTTTTCGATATTCACAACTTCTTTGTTCTTATGGTCTTTAAACCTTTCAAAATTTTCTCTTTGTCATCGTGATGCAGCGAGGTTGCATGACGATTTTTTATTGCTATCATAATGATCTCAACTTATTGATTTTCATCAGCCATCATGAAATTTCATTATAGCCAACATTATATTTTTGTAGCCAGACCTGTACATACAACCTTATGCTACTTCATTGAGCAGTCACGGGGGCAGAAGGCTCTCAGCAGCAAGTGCGTTTAGTTAGATTCTAGCTAGAATGCTGTAGAATTACAAACCATGCTATCATACTTAAATAAAAATCACTATAAAAGAAAACAAACAAAAATTATTTTTGTCAGAGTATATGATACAGAAGTATTAAATTTTATTTAAACTCTTTCAGTTTTGTTTTTAGAAATAAGATCATAAACTTTCTTCAAAACATTTTAATTGTGTGAAAGGTATAAAAGGTGTTCTTCACCAATTTTAATGAATATCCCAGTCAACCATACAAATTGGAAATCACCTAAAAAGAGTGTCCATTAAAAGGAATTTAGAATCAAGCCTCAAATTAACTTGGGCGAAAGTTTACCCTCAAAATAATTAAGGATTCCCCGCAATTATTACCGCAAAATCAAACTTCTCTTTGATCGTTATCGACATAACTAATATTATAAAATGTATCTTATGTCTATGAACATACTGTTCAAAATAGAAGGATTCCTAATTGCGTCTAAAAAGTATGAGGACGAAATTTTAATAAGCAGAAGGCGTATCCAAAGTCCTACTTGTACCTTTTTGTAAAATCACCAAAGGGGACCGTGGTGATAATTATAATTATTTGCCGATTCTGAACAAAGTTTCAACAGTAACTCCGTGTAATTGGGAGAAGGTTAAAGTATCATTTAAATGAATAATTCCCGAATTTCAATAGGGACTATTCCAGTCAACGAACAATTAAGAGCCTTGGAATTATTAAGAAAGAAAGACGATGACAAATCCGTACCTATATTATAAAATACGAATGTAACTCTTGTCTGTTACTTGAACCGATCTCTTAAGGAGATTTTAAGAATTAGGAAACGGAATAGGATTTTGTATATCCCAGAATTAAATTACTCCAAAAACGGAAACAGTAGATAAGACTCCTGGCATCCACTAGTTAAATACAATGTAACTTTTACAATATTTATACATGTAAATTTCTACAATAGTTGTTAACTAAACTCTACTTCCATATAATCAGTCCTCTGCTTTTAGACTCTGCCTACACCCTTGGGGATATACATGATATAAACAGTAATGTTCCCCTACGCCATAAAACGAAATCTCCCGCGCGCAATACACCTAATCGTATATGAACAAATTCAAAAATATTTTTTAAATCGAGACAAGCGACCCCTGCTAATCTCTCAAATCAGAAAGAATTGGAATCGAATGACGAGATAATCCTTGGGTTGGCAGGTAAATAGCTATTACTCGCTTCGTCGGCGTTGAAATAAGATGTGACGTTCTACGTTACTCTTTGATTGATGGAACTGTCGAAAAGTCTTCCTTGTATGACGGGATCATTTCATGCCCTTCAGTGTAAAGTCGTGCGTAGCCCGCTTTTGATAGATTGCATTTTGATAATCTTGTTCCAGATAGTTTAGGGTAGATGGTTGTGGTGATTGAGTTGTGTCAACTGATACAACTAGGTGACAAAGTACACTGTATTTTTATGAAACTATGTACAGTTTTAAGCTTACCTAATATAACCTATTTGAAAAGGAGAGGGGTAACTTTCAGCGCATATCCGAAATCACTAGATCTGGACTATGATGTACGAAATGTAAAAATAGCATTTTTAAATTACCTATTGTTGTATAGGTATTGGTAACATGTATATGTAATGCATATATGTATTCAGATTTACGGGAAAATACCTTTAATGTAATTTTGTGCTGCAATAATTTAAATTTTCTTGAAAATTCGAATCGAATCATAAGTAAATGCAATTAAGAGCTAACTACTTCAGTTTCTTTCGGTGCCCTCAAATAAAAACAGCTAACGAAATTTGAGATTTAAGGAAATAAATGGGAAGTGACATAAATCGCATTAACCACTGGAGTTGCCAGCCAAAAGGAAATTAGTAGCCGAACGAGATACAGACTTATTAAATGCCATTTCGCAATACGTAGATATTTAAATTACAATCTCTAAAGAATTCCCTCATGCAAAATAATTTAACTCCGTGGCACAAGAGCGCTTTGAAATATATTGTGGAGCGGCGACTTTCTCCTATATTGACACAATGCACAAATATACGTGATTTTTATTCAAATACTGATTTAAAATCACATTTTATTTTAAAATTCTTTATATTATTTAGCTTTAGAACGCTAGGGAAATATACAAGCTTCAGTATTCACGTAAAGGTATGCTGTTAACTTTTTTGATGTGTATGTATTTTACTATGAAGATATAAGTAAAGGACGTATATTATACAGTAAGGGCGCATTTAGACGACGAAAAAATTAGCGCGCAGCCGCAGTACGGGAAATTTTCGCGTCGTCAAAACCCGTCTTAGGACTGACAAAAGACGGACTGCATCGCAGCGACCGCACGCGGTCGATATATTTGACTGCATGCAGTTTTACGTTCGACTTCGTGCAGTCATGATATTAACTGCACGTGGTCGGCTACAGTTGAAGGCACGACTGCATGTAGTTGATATTGACTTCACTCGACTGCAGTAAAGTGAAGTGAAGTGTCGAACTGTTGGAGTCCCTGCGCATAAAAAAAAACAGTTCTTTTGTGGTTAGATCATTTAAACACCGTCATGGTGGAGAACTTCTGGCTACAGCGAGCTGTCTGAATTGTGTACAATTATTTATTTATCTTCTTAGTGTTAATTTACGTCATAATAAATGTTAAACTCAAATCCAAATATTTTTATTCAAATTTCAGTTTCGGCCGAGCGTCTATCGGGTCGGGAAATCTATCGGGCTCTACTTCTACATAATATGGGAAATCATCATAAACACATCCAACATCGAACCTAAACACGAATAGATCTCTAATTAAATTCAGATTAAATTAATTAGGTACATCAGCACCCACACCACTTTAACCCTCAAATGAGACAATTTCGTACGTGTAAATTGGAAACTGTGGACGCATAAAATATTCTGCCGACATATCGCACGCATCAGGAAAGGCGTTGGTACGATCCCTATTCAGATTAACATTTCTGTGCCGGATTAAATACAGCCGTGTTAAGTTATCAACAAGACTGGACTGTGCCTCTAATGGGTCACGAGGGACCTCTAGTTTAATGGCCACTTGTAAATTGAACGAAAATAATTAAAATCGCACATCCACGACGCGCTGACCAAAACACTGCCATTAAAAGAGAATGTATTTGGGTATCAAAGGGTTCGTGTCTGGTACTGTTTTTCACGAGAAAGTTATATAGGGAAAAGGGTGTTGTGTAAATGGGTGACGAAATTTACTGTACTGTGTATAAATTTATTTTAGTGTTAAATACAGTATAAAATCGTTTTGGAAACTGGACGTAACTGATAGGTCTCTAGATCAGTTGCGCCCATTTTCCTGTGTGTTGTGTGCGAGACTTAGATCTCACAACACAATACATAGCATTTTTTTGATATTTTACTTTTGTGTTTATAGGTAGTTTTTTTATCATTCTTAAGAGGGCGCACCCAAATCAACGCAACTCAAAATCGAAGCGTGTTATTTTACGAAACTACTGAGCCACGAACATGAGCGTGCGCCGGCGAAGACAAATGATTTTGATACTTTTATGATAAGACTTCACTATTTAATATAATAGTAGACTCGAAGTTCATGTGATTTTAGCTACAGACCTATTTCTATGTAGAACATAAGTATTGTTATTATGTAATTGAAATTTTTTTTCGACATTCTTCATGTCTCGTTTGAAAATAAATACAAATAATGTATCTTTACTCGTGTATTAATACCTATGGATTATGGAGAAGTATAACAATAAAGTACTCATAATAGATATAGGTACATATAATCATTTGTATTAGAAACATGTGTTTCTAATTGGCATACATAGACTCTACCATCTATCTACCAATTCTGGTAAAATACATTTCTTGTAAAATTTCACCAATTTCGATTCCATCTTTGATGACAAAAATTCGTCATCTGTTTTAATTCTTGCAGTCTTCAGACGAAATTGGGGCCCAAAAAAACCTTGTAATTCGATTTTTTTTGCCATATTTGGAGAGTTATGATATTGGTCTGTAATGCACAGTACAAAATCGTGTTATTTTTTATCCATACGGAAATAAAAGCAAAAATTTTAGAAAACAAATTTTGATTTTGTGAAATTTTCAACAAAAATTCAATTAAAA
Source organism: Endotricha flammealis (assembly GCA_905163395.2). NCBI lineage: Eukaryota > Metazoa > Arthropoda > Insecta > Lepidoptera > Pyralidae > Endotricha > Endotricha flammealis. The sequence continues at coordinate 5,751,620 of LR990865.1, forward strand.
TATTTAAAAAGGCCTTGCTAATTTCGTAAATACTTCATTTGAGTAAGATCTACAATTGTTTTCTATCCAAAAAAGGAAAAATAATTGCTCTAAGTTACTCCATTGCAGAAAAAAAGCCATAATTAAAAGCATCAGCAGGTAGCAGTTTCTGAAAAAATTGCGAAATTTTAGAAATTTTTGCTCCAGGACTAAAACTATGCATTTTTCACAATGTTTTCTACACCTATATGTATTAAATTACATACATTACCTACAATGTGCGACCAATCGCAGCTCTATTGATACCATAGGAGCCAAGCTGTGGCTTTTCATATATGACCTAATTTTACCAAACATTGAAATTTTCAAGTTTTACGTACTTCGCGAAATATTGGAAAAAACCACGTAACCTACGAAGAACCGTCACTGGAAATACTTTGTAGTAGATTTAACTAGCTTTTATTAGACCTCATAGCCAAGTTTGTGAGACTAGCGGTTCACCCACAATCTCAAAAAGACGAAAAGATGAACAAATGGGTTATAAAGAGAAATGATTCTTTGGTTGGGATTGGGATTCAATTCCATCACCAGGATGGTTTTCATTTTGAAGAAGATGAAAAAGTACGGGCTCTTGTTTTTCTTCCTCTTCGTGTCCTCCTTGATCATACGGACTGAAACATATGAAACAGCAATTTTTTTTACGATTTCGCAATAATCGACCTCCTTAGTAGAACTTGTCATATATTATAATTTATAACCATTAAAGGTATCACCAGCCTTTTAGGCCTTGCTTTATTTAAATTTTCAACATTTCGTCTTTTTCTTTTTTTCGATAAAAACTGCTTTTTTTTGTTCCCCATACTCTGAAACATATTATGTTGTTGTCACTAAAAAAGTAAATAGTTCGTCGTCATTATCAACAAAAAGTCATATTTTACTTACCAAAGTATCTAGATTGTCGGTCGCGCTACACGGTTTGCACTGCGTATGGGCACAAAGGTTACGTGCGGTCAGGTCCTGCGCCAGAGCGACGTGACCACTCTCCGCAGAGCCGGCGGCTCGAGTGAGTCGTAACAAAAGACGCGCGCGGTTTTATAGTGGTTTTATGGCTATATTCAAAAATTGGTAGAAAAATAATGGTAAACATTTTACATAAATTTTGGCGCCTAGATTTTAGGGAATACGTTTATCTCTTAGATGATGATAATATTGACACAAAATAACTAAGATTTAATGGTGAAAACAAACATAACAACGACTTGACTTTCTTCGTAATTTCACTTAGTTTGGATGTTAATATCTTATTTATGTAACAAAAAATTACAAAAATGTTCTACTAACTATATGCTTAAGTATATTTGCCGTTAGATTTTATAATTTTTTTCTTACAATTGGCAGCATTACGGGGATATTTTGACATCCGAAGTTGGCACTGAACGTGAAATCGAGAAAACACTGTTCGGTTATCACGATAGCATTCATAAATATTCCATTACATGACAAAATGTTTTCTACTAACTATTTAGGCAACAATATTGTCTAACATTTTGTGTAATTCATAAGTCTGTTAGAAAAGTTTTTTATAGATATTAAGAGCTTCGAAAAGTTCAGTTTTCGCTAAACTGAGCTAACGCCTGTGTGCGCCCTCTTAAAAGGAGGAGACAAGATGAGAGTGAAAGAGAAATTAGACAGATTGAGCTCAGTATAAAATATTTTTTAAATAATGTAATAAGTGATATTCTTGTAAGCGGAAAAAAGCAATTTTTTTTTCAAACATAGAGGGAAAAGGGGGAAGCCCATAAAATATAAGCACATAAGAAAAAAAAAAATGAAATAAAGAAGAATAAGTGCCAGACCAAAAAATAAAATACTATGAATATAAATACCTAAAATCCAACCTAATGGGTGTAAATATTGTTTATGTACCATTCTATATTAAATTACTTCAGGTTATTTACAATAGAGAACTACAATATAATATGATTCCCATTCGAAAACCCTCAAACGGCTTTTAGCTTTCAATTACATCGTTACCCTTTTCAAGTGTTAGATATATTTGCACCACTCCTATTTGGAACTGATCTAAAAGAGTGAGATGTTTTCGACGGGGAGTGCAATAAACTGGACAACACTGGGTGTACGGACCACTTGTGCCGCGAAATATCAATCAGTGCACACTCAACTGAATTAAATTTTGTAAATGTTAACAAAATACAATAACTAACAGCCAGTTTTTGAAAGGTATTTTATTAAAGTATAGCTGTCACTGTCAAACCGAAAAAAAAGATGTCTTGAGACTTAATGTTGAATTATAATTTCAAAAACTGACTGTAAAATAAATAAATAATAATATTTAATCAGTAAATGTTAATAAAGAAACGTTCAAGATGTATAATTATTATAACGCCAGTTAATTTATAATTAGACAAAATTTGTATTTTGAGTAGAAAGTTGTAGCATGTATAGCCTTTGAAACAAATTTTATAAATAGGTACCTAAACATCCAGGTCAAGATAAACAGTATAAGTTCATGCATACAGTTGTTGCATTCGAACCAGCAATCGTTGACATGAATGACATCCGTTTCAACTCTGACTTTAGGGAAACATCTCAGAGTCGAAACACAATTTCTCCAAGAAATAATCGAGACGAATAATCGTTTTAAAATAATAACATTGTTTTTATTTAACCCACTCGAACCCAATCGAAATATATGTCGTAAATGAGGCACCTTTATCGGAATAACTTCTCCGGAAACTAAGAGATGGCGCTGTTGTTTACTCAACATTTCTAATAGATGGCGCTGTTTGCTACCGACAAATTTTTATGAAAAATTGTTTAAGTGATTTTTATTCTCAAATTATGTTAGATCAGATTTAGATAATTGAAAATCATTAATGATTAATTCTGAATAATTAATTTAGGAATTGTTTAGATAATATTAACGATTGTAATTGAGTTTTTACTTCGGTTTGTATTGTACCGGAAACGAAGGCTTACCAATGGAGTGGGAGGCCTGGACAAGGCCTTTGGCTATAAAAGGGTCGGCAGTCCAGTACTCGCTGGATTCGGATTCGGATTGAGATTAATATTGCGTTGGTTGACTGAAAGCCATAGGACTTGTCTGTGACCGGGCAATACTTGTCGGAATTAAATTAATTTCCTAGTTATTAACTGTGTGATTTTTGTGAGTCATTGAGTGCTAATAAATCATTGTTATTTATGAACTGTGTCTTCGTTGCCCGAGGGATACCCATTAGAGCCCACAGTATGAAAAGAGACGAAATGCCTGACTCAAACCATCCCATGATATCGTGCCCGGCCACCCATGACGCGACATATATATGTCGCAGTGTAGCATACGGTCATGAGTATGGACATGGACGCTAAGCAGAACGAGGGTGCGCCATCTAGCGGCGTGTTGAGAAAACGTTGCTTTGGCGCGCTCGGACGGAGCCGTGGCGGTTGGCGGGTGCGATTGGACACAGTTGGTTTTCGAGCGCCATAGAGAGTGGTACTCGTAGTCACGGAACTGTCGCGTTTTACCTAGTGTCTATTTTGTATTAAGTTATATTAAGAAACTGTACCTAATAAAACTTGTGTTGTAACAGCGATTTGAAAAAGAGACCTAGACTGAGGTTTTTCTTGCGGCATTTCTTTTCCATCAGTGGTCATTCCGAAGTGCTAGTAAATTGAATAAACATTCTTTAAGTAAAACTAAAACTGTTGTTTCTCTCATATCACGACTACCCTCGTTACGCCCTTGTGATGTTGAATTGCACATCGAATAACCGCTAGGCAATCCGACATCAGAAGTGAGATGCAAGTCGTGGTATTGAGAGTTTAACAGATCTCAGTCTGGTCTCACTAATGTAAAGCGTGACAAATTAACGTGACAAATTAAGAAAGTACGTGTTCGATGTACGACGGACAGTCTACTATCGTCGACTACGAGTGGTGGAGTTTGCGGACTACGACTAGCGGATTCTACCGACAAAGAGTATCGTATGGTGGGTACTTAACCTCAAAATGTATGGAGATTCTAATATGGTGTAATTTCAGGTGTATGACCGTGCGATACTCGACGATGTGTGACGGGTAGCTGAGGCTGAGACGCGACGCGCACCAGGCGGTGGCGGTACTGGCGGTGCAGCGGCGGCGGCGTGGTGGCGGCGTGCCCCGAGTCGCAGTGCAATTGAGGCAGAGACGTGCCACGACACGAGTAAACACGGGTGTGTGTGCCCGTGGCGGACTGGTAAAGTGTACCCTCCGATATTCTTTTTTTAAAAAAAAAGGTCAGTGTTGATTACGTATGATGCTAAGTTTAAGCTTAAAGTGTTAAGTTAAGCTGAAACTGTGTAAGTTGAAGCTGAAACTGTGTACGAAGTTAAGCTCATTGGTCATTTAGCACTATTCATTGAAATTAATGATTTAGAGGTCAAGGTCATTTAAAGGTTAATGCTCAAAATGATTTAGAGGTCAAGGTCATTTAAAGGTTAATGCACACAGAATAAAGTATTTTTGACTTTAACTTTGACTTTGAGATTTTTGACTTTGGAGGTCAAAATCAAATGTATCACGTGGAGAGTGGGGTTCTTAAAAGGGGTTCAAAATTTTCATCCTTTTATCGCTAGGACGCACCGTTTTCGAGATAAACGTTTTTTTTAATTATTTTCACTTAGTAACTTCAATGAACTCAAACAATGTTTTATTTTCGATTTCCGGACAATGGAGCGAGACGGGGATCAGCGGGTCAGCGGTGTGCAGACTCTGAAGTGGACCAGGTTTGCTCGTGATGATGGTGAGCTGGCGAGGCAGACGGGACCACCGGCGCAGTCGAGGTGCCCGGGATTTCTTGAGGAGAGTATTGTTTGCTAATTTTAAAGTGGAGACTACTGAGCAATGACGATGAATTTTAAGTTTTGAATTTTGAAAAGTTTTGTTTTCATGTAAAGTGAGAGACACTTAAAATTAAATTTTGAGAGATAGTTGCTCAATGGTTTCGATTGTGGAGTATAATTTAGAGTTTAGTTCAAATTGTGCTCAGAAAGTAATGTGCCATTTTAAGTTAACGTACCAATTTATAATGTTGAGTCTGATGAGGACAGTGCCGGTGAAGGCCCTTCTAACTGTGTGTGAACACTTACTGTCATGGCTACTCATTTGATTAAACCGCACGCTTCAGTCGTAGTCGTAACTGCGAATTTTCGTACAGGGCGCGATGCGCGGCTGAGGGTGTGGCAGTCTATGTCTCATGGGAGACCATGTCATTGTGATGAGCACAGATGACCATGTCATTGTGATGACCACAGATGACCATGTCGTTGTGATGACCACAGAATTGTGGTGACCACAGATGACCATGTCATTGTGATGACCACAGATGACCATGTATATTGAGTATACCGATTCCATGTGGGAATCCTTGTCTTTATGTCTCATGGGAGACCATGTCATTGTGATGAGCACAGATGACCATGTCATTGTGATGACCACAGATGGCCATGTCGTTGTGATGACCACAGAATTGTGGTGACCACAGATGACCATGTCATTGTGATGACCACAGATGACCATGTATATTGAGTATACCGATTCCATGTGGGAATCCTTGTCTTTATGTCTCATGGGAGACCATGTCATTGTGATGAGCACAGATGACCATGTCATTGTGATGACCACAGATGACCATGTCGTTGTGATGACCACAGAATTGTGATGACCACAGATGACCATGTCATTGTGATGACCACAGATGACCAGGTATATTGAGTATACCGATTCCATGTGGGAATCCTTGTTTGTGGCCTGTTAGTAATGTGTGTTGATCGTGTGACTTTGATTTTAAAATTTTGATTACCTATGTTAACTTACTATGAGGCATACTTTCTTCCTTATTTTTCTGTGTACCTACTAACCTTTTAGTCAGGTTAAGCCGAGCGAGAGTTAGCTCCATTATTTAAAATTGAGTCATTTTTATTTAAAAGAGTTTTGATGAAACGAAGGCAAATCTTAATAAGGTTTCTATTGGTGAAATAGTGACAAATAAGTTTGAGTAATGAGAAAAGTTTAGTTGATTTAATTACGAGTTACTGACTTGAAATGTAATGTAATGACCGGACGTTTTGTGTCCGATGTGTCCGATGGACTTGACATTGTATGTTCGATGGACTGAACTTATTGTGTGACTCAATGCCTATGGATAGGATTGAATTTGTGTGTTGGACCAACACTGTTGGTATGAGAAGTGATGCAATGTAATGCATTGTAGTATGTTAATTAAGTTTCTTTGAGTAAAGTTTTCTCATTACTACAACCGATCCCTCTGTTGTTAAGGTCAAGAGAACTGAGTAGATGGTATTGGCAAAATACATGAAGTCTAAGTACCAATTTTATTGACGTGAGTAATGATTATTTTACTGTAAGTGATTTAGTTTTTTTTTTTTTAATTTTGTCAAAACTGGTTTCATGACTTCAAGCTGCATATGTTGGCATGTAGTCATAGCTCCGGTCTAACCGAAGAGTGCGCGATGCGCATCTAACTATGCATCCTATCACTGGTAAAGTGAAATCGCTGGTCAAGCAAAATCGCTGGTTAAGCGTAAAATTTTAGGATGGTCGCTGGTCAAATGACTACTAAATTCAATGCTGGTCAAGTAACGACGAAAAAAAAAAAAGTCAAATGATAGTGTAAACAAAAAAAAAAAAAGAGTTTGGTCAAGTGATACAACACTATTGAGGTTCTAAAACCAGTTTGTTGTTTGTACATGATTGTTTGATGAAACAAGGTCACAAGGATGATCTAGTGGTTTGTCACAGGGATGATCAGCTGTAACCACAGGGATGGTTTTGACACCTGGTTTTTGATGAACTCCGTTATATTCGGTTGTTAATTGATTTTATTTTCATTATTGGTACTAAGCTCTTCATGGTTAGGTACTTGATTTGCTAAGCTAAGTGTGTTTACTTAGAATAGAAGTAAATTGGACTTGATATTGAAACTTTGGATTTGAGTTAGAGAGAAAGTCCTATGTGTGGTCAGGAGTGACAGAACGTTGTGATGCTGTGTGAGTGTTGATTGTTTCAGAATCACACGCGAGGACGCGTGTCTTGCAGAATGGCCGTGTCGCAGTGTAGCATACGGTCATGAGTATGGACATGGACGCTAAGCAGAACGAGGGTGCGCCATCTAGCGGCGTGTTGAGAAAACGTTGCTTTGGCGCGCTCGGACGGAGCCGTGGCGGTTGGCGGGTGCGATTGGACACAGTTGGTTTTCGAGCGCCATAGAGAGTGGTACTCGTAGTCACGGAACTGTCGCGTTTTACCTAGTGTCTATTTTGTATTAAGTTATATTAAGAAACTGTACCTAATAAAACTTGTGTTGTAACAGCGATTTGAAAAAGAGACCTAGACTGAGGTTTTTCTTGCGGCATTTCTTTTCCATCAGTGGTCATTCCGAAGTGCTAGTAAATTGAATAAACATTCTTTAAGTAAAACTAAAACTGTTGTTTCTCTCATATCACGACTACCCTCGTTACGCCCTTGTGATGTTGAATTGCACATAGAATTACCGCTAGGCTATCCGACATATATATATATATTTCAATATAGTTGATAGTTATTTGACAAATTATTGATCCTGGCTACACAGGAGACACATCGGTGGGGGATGTGTGGTGGTCTTGTCCCGATATTTAACAAAATATCTATATTTATAAAAGAGAAAATCACTGACTGATTCATCACGAAATCTCGGAAACTACAAGTGCCAGGAGTCTCAAATTTTGCATGGGGGTTCCTTTTGGGGCGTAGGTGCTCACTAAGAAAGGATTTTTGGAAATTCATCCCCTAAGGGGGTAAAACGGGGGTGCAAAGTTAGTATGAAACTTTGCCGTTTTTGAAGTTATTCGAATGAAATTCAGCATGAAGGTTCTTTACTGAAAAGCAGGAAACATGAGTAAAATATTTTTTTCAAAATTCATCCCTTAGGGGGTTAAACGGGGGTGCAAAGATAGTATGAAACTTTGCCGTTTTTGAAGTTATTCGAATGAAATTCAGCATGAAGGTTCTTTACTGAAAAGCATGAAACATGAGTTAAATATTTTTTTCAAAATTCATCCCTTAGGGGGTTAAACGGGGGTGCAAAGTTAGTATGAAACTTTGCCGTTTTTGAAGTTATTCGAATGAAATTCTGCATGAAGGTTCTTTATTGAAAGGCATGAAACACGAGTTAAATATTGTTCTCAAAAATCATCCCTTACGGGGTTAAACGGGGGTGCAAAGTAAGTATGAAACTTTGCCGTTTTTGAAGTTATTTAAATGAAATTCAGCATTAACGTTCTTTATTGAAAGGCATGAAACACGAGTAAAATATTTTTCTCAAAAATCAACCCTTAGGGGGTTAAACGGGGGTGCAGTTAGTATGAAACTTTGCCGTTTTTGAAGTTATTCGAATGAAATTCTGCATGAAAGTTCTTTATTGAAAGGCATGAAACACGAGTTAAATATTTTTCTCAAAAATCATCCCTTACGGGGTTAAACGGGGGTGCAAAGTTAGTATGAAACTTTGCCGTTTTTGAAGTTATTCGAATGAAATTCAGCAAGAAGGTTCTTTACTAAAAGGCATTAAACATGAGTATTTTTTTAATTCATCCCTTAGGGGGTAAAACGGGGATGCAACGTTAGTATGGAACTTTCCGAGTCTAAATATATGTATAGGTATATAAAAGGAGAAGCTGACTGACTGACTGACTGATTGACAATCAACGCAGGGCCTAAACTATAAGGGTTATAAACTTGAAATTTTGCACAGGGGTTCCTTTTATCACATAGGGAAGCACTAAGAAAGGATTTTTCAAAATTCCCACGGGAAAGCGAGATATACGCAAACGAAGTTGCGCGGGTTTCGCTAGTGATATTATATAGTACAATAAACGTTGTTTGATACGGAAGTTGGCGTGAATGTGACTTTCAGTTTATCGATTTTATTGTTACATACAAATAAGCCACTATTGAATTTTCCATATTCATTAAATCGTTTCAATGAACCAATTTTAAATTCCATTTTGTCAGTGCAAACAAAGCGTGGTAAAAAAGCAATTTTGAACATCCGAAAATGATAGTTTGCGAAAAATTTTCACCGCGAAAAAAATCAACGTTGGTATTTTGGTTAATTTTCGCTTTTCTCATTTTTAACTTAGCTATAATTCAATAGAGCTCGTAAATTTTGCGTAGAGTACTTTCGACTGGACTATAGTGGGGGAATTAATTTGTTTTTCTTACAATGGGATGTCTAGACAAACGCATATAATTCAAGTTTCACTTAGCACCCGTAGACACTAATGGCTAAAAGAGGCGTATATGAAAAAAGGCCTTGTTTATGACGTCCCAATTGCCCTTGGGTATTTTGTCAAACTCATAAATATTATAAAAAAAGTTACTAAAACTCAAAGGGTATGCTTGTTGCAAATGCACTCGTGTGTAAGTTAGCATATTCTGTAATATAATAGAGTTATACTGAATCTATTATATTAGTCATCTTAGTCCACTGCTAAACATAGGCCCCTGAAAATTGAATTAGTATTTTTTGCAAATTTTGTATTGTTCCTGCAGCCTTGCTACTCAAAATTGGAAATTCCGAAAACTAGTATATTAATCTTAGGAGAAATTAATACGACAGATACCCGACCACTGCTCGGCTGGGATATGTTTGATTTTTTTTAAACAATTTTATTATTTACCACATAGTTTATTTTCTAGTGTATTATACAATTTTAGTATATAGGTACCAAGCGAGTTTAACATTTTAACTGTGACCGGCTCGTTGGTTTTACTGCCCAAGTTTTCGAGTTTTGGGGGACATAAAAACCTTTTTATAGTCTTACACTAGCCTTTGTCCTATAATGGTGTTGAAACATTAAAATACAATAATTTATTACTACACTTTACTGTGAAAATAAATAAGTATAAAAAAAATTAGAAAGTTCTCATTGTTTTATTCAAATAATGTGTCCTGAAATGTTGCAAATAAAACTAATTTCATAAAATTAATTGAGATTTACATTTTAATATGAAGCGACAGTTATAATTCCTTTTCGGTCACACAATGCTCTACATAATAATTAAAATAAATCTCCTGAAAGTCTATTTCATGTCAAAATTATTTTTTTAGGAAAATATACGCGCCCTGGTGCTTTAAAATACTAAAATGAAAGAAAAAATTACAATGTAACCCACTAATAAAGTGAATGATGACCATCAATGTTCCTTAGATGGACGCAGGGTTGCGACTATGCAATCCATGCAACTTTTTAATTCAGTTCTTAACTGAAAAACAAAAAATATATCCAATACATAAACGTCTGTTCTACAAATTTCAACAAAATATGTTGTGGCGTCTAATATTAATTTAAATTCGTAGTAATAACTGCATCTTAATAGCAGTTTTACGTCTTACTAAAGGGTTCTAAAATTTTATGTCTTGTGGAACTTGCCGCTACTGGTTTAATTAAAAACGCTTTCTGAATAATCAAGATGCCTTTTAATATGTTTTGTACTAGACGATATTATTAACATCGTATATATTTTATGTACACTGTAATTATTCGTTTACAGTTGCATACGAAATAAAAGAGAAAATAAATAACCTACAAGTATTTATAATTAATTTAAAGCGAGAAAGAAAGTACAAAGAGTTCTTAACTTTTTAAAACTAAAATAACAAATTATTGTTACTTTAATTCTAATATCTATGCTATTGTGCAGTATTAAAATTTTCTATGGAAAGATAATCGTGGAAAATGGGAAAACTGTAATGACTTATATCATTGCTGTCACTGTATAAACAAAACAAACTAAAAAAAAAACTTAAAAGAAATTGAGATTTACTGTGGAATAAAAATTAAAACGCAAGTGAGCAACCTTTTAAGTGACACTGGTGTTCTTTGTGATAGCTATATCATATCATATCAACCCATAATCATCCCACTGCTGGGACTGGGATACGGGTCTCCCTTCAATCGAAGGTGATTAGAGCGTACTCTGCCACGCTGCTCCAATGTGGATTGGCAGAGGCCGATGTTTCGAAACCGCCCTAAAGCCACCGACTTAGCTTAACATCGACAACAGCCGGGACCGACGGCTTAACGTGCCCTCCGAAGCACGGATAAGCTCGAGATAACGAAACTCATCCAAACGCTGGCTAGGGTCGACGTCGCTTGACTTGCGTGTTCATATTAGAGTGCGACACACAGCGATGCCATCGAGCTCCTCAAGTGACAGCTATAATGCCTATAATCCAGACGAAACACTTGATAAAAAATTGCAAAACACTAACATTAATTAGTAATTAAAAATCCATGTGTCAACAATTTGAATTGAAATAGCGAAAACGCAATACAAAATAAGTTAGCGACCGCTCGAGTAGAGTTCATTAAGAGCTAAACACTGTACAACTTGAGCACGTACGGAACGGATTCTCACAGCTGTCGGTTACAAAACTTTTTGTTCTATACCTATTTACTCTTGTTATTTACTGTTCAAGACTTTTTTCACAACTACTGAATTAAGAGCTCAGACATGTTAAAGATTTAATACATTTTTTACATTTGCATGCTATATTTACTACAATGAAGTAGAAATACTCACTTGTAGCTCCAATTTATTTTTCTTCCTAGTATTACAACCAGGCTACGACTTTCAAGCGGCGTGGCGCGGTGGCGGTGCGGCGGCGGCGCGGCGGCGGCGGTGGCGGCGCGGCGGCGGCGGTGGCGGTGCGGGGCGTAGGCTGTGGTAACGCATTGGGTCGCGCATACTAAAACGAAGTGATTATATACTCTTTGGCGCATACATTTAATTTTGTTCTATCAAGCGCCCGCACCGCTAGCTCCTCGAATAACATAAATATACATACAAAAATAAAAATTTTCAAGTGATGACGTAAAGAAAAGTTACGGAACATCGGCATGAGACGACCACGTTTTGTTTTACGTCCCGTGGATAAACACATAAAATATCTTTATTAAATAAGTCGATACGTAAATTAATCTATATCGAAACGTTAGCCATTACGACATCACAGAAACTACCGGATGCCATCTCACAAAGTATCGTTTGATGGTCATAAAAACATCCCTTAACGATCGTCCGATCTCGCCCTTAGCCCCGCCTACCCCTGTACTACAGCCATACTACAGCTTTTATGCCCTGTACCGTCTTAACCCCAATAATAAAATGCGGGTTGTAAATAGATAATAAGGGTGAAATATACGGCAGACGCCATTAAGGGCGCCGAAGTATAGTTTAACTGTCGCTATCTAAGCGCACTAATCGACATTGCTACTATTTTAATATGTATTTGAAAGCCCTTCGCTTATAAATAATGTTTTATCTTCTGCTTCCCATTTATGCTCGGTTTTATGTAAAACTTAATTGTTAATAGCGCTATTAGTGTAAATCGGACTCCGCAAAATGCGGACTCACTACCGCGAAGTCGAGCGCAAACGAGAGTGTGGACGGGTTCTTAATCCCACTTCGCCCTTTCTTTTCCTTTGACTTCATGCCGAACCTTCACTTCACATCAGTCTACTTCGCATAAAAGATGTAGAGTCCGCAAAAATGTTGCTTCATTCCGAAAATTGCGACCAAATGTGTGACAACTTGGTTTTAAACACCACTAGCAGACGACTAAGGTGGGCCGTTCTACTAGAGTAAAAATCTTTCAAATGCTCAAATAGCATTTCTACATTTATGTAGCAGAGAACGGCCAGTACATAAGCTACTATGCTTTAGCATAGCAGCGCTTCTGTGCTAGCTCAACAGATGGCATTTATCGTAGACACACTAATCAAATAACGTGAAAATATTCATTACAAACCGCCCTAGTATATCTCACGAGGCTTAATCTATTTAAGGCCTTTTAGAGACGCAAACGTAGTGCGACATCGCCCAATAATGTGGATAAAATAGTGTTGCGTTTGCAATTACAATGCGAGTCTCGTATCAGGTAATTGAGTTAGCGCGGCCCGTTTGGCGCCGATCATTACTACAACGCGTAAGCGTACGTGGTCAAAGACTTAGGTTTACTAGAAACAATAGAATAATAATGAAACTTGGACTTTATAGCATATTTAATGTTCTTTTTAACCGACTTCAAAAAAGGAGGAGGTTCTATGTTTCATTGTATATTTTTTTTTTTTTGTATGTCCGCCGATTACTCCGTCAATTCTTGACCGATTTTCAAAATTCTTTTTTTATTCGAAAGTGCATACTCCCAAGTTGGTCCCATTGTCACCAAGTCAGGATCTGATGATGGGATCCCAGGCAAATCGAGGGCAACCCTCAGATTTTATAGGCACGTACAACGCGTTACTTATGTTTTTGTAAGCCATTCATGTTTTTACGTCTGGAAGTCATCATCCCATGTTGGTGAGGTGATGATGGAAGGTACAACTCCTAAACGGATAGGAGTTAGAGGATGATTCTTTAAGTATTGTAGGTATGTATTAGATTAGACCATTTGATTTTTTTTCCATCATAACTTGTCACCAAATCAGGATCTGATGATGGGATCCCAGGTAAATCGAGGGCACTCCTTAAATTTTATAGGCACGTACAACGCGTTACTTATGTTTTCGTTAGCTATTCATGTATTTAAGTCTGGAGTCATCATCCCATGTTGGTGAGGTGATAATGGAAGGTACAACTCCTAAACGGATAGGAGTAGGATAATTCTTTAAATATTGCAGGTATATATTAGACCGTTGATTATCATGATGGGAACACGTGTAAACAAGTGACTCTTGAGTGACTATATTAGGAGGCTCACTATACCATAAAGTTGACACTCAAGCACCAGCTGTTAGCACCGAAGAGGAAGAGGTTGCTTCACACCATGAATTGCAGTATAGTGTATTACGAAAGTGAAATCGCTTATTCGGAGAGTAGGCCTTCTCAAGTTATAATGTTACACATAGTCACAATTCGTATCAATGTTAATACGAATAGCTTATAATTATATATGTCGTCTCGTATGCAGATCGGTCAATCCGGCCGATCGAGATCTGCCGGTATATCGAATCTGTAAATTTTTCATATGGGAATTTTTGGTTAGGTTAGGTTAGACTTATGATTATTTATCAACAGCCGAGCGAGCGAAGCGAGCGAGGCTCGACATAGTATTCGAAAAGGACTGCTAAAAAGTGAGCTAAAAAGTGATGTGTACAAACAGACAAACAAACAGACAGTACTTATACAGACATACCAGGGTCTACTGTTTCTATCAGACTTCTAAAAAACCACTGTATAAAATGCACTAAAAAGTATTAAATAAACAATTTTTATTAAAAAAAAACAAACCGACTTCAAAAATGAATTTAAATAATATATAATTTAATGTGCTAGGTACCTACTGTTCTAATTGAAGTCGGTGCCAACCAAACCAAATATTACCTAGGCCACATGAATGAGTGGAAGGCTGTGTACGTCGAGTACGGGTGATCACGTCCGCGTGGCACCGACTTCAATTAGAACAGTAGGTACCTAGCACATTAAATTATATATTATTTAAATTCATTTTTGAAGTCGGTTTGTTTTTTTTTAATAAAAATTGTTTAACTAATTATTTGTTCAAAATGACAAAAAACATAAGAATATAGTAGATTTTACAACAAGTGCACAAAACGAATCATTTCTATCCGAGACTTTTAGCAGCCCGAGCCGAAGGCGAGGGCTGGGGATAGTAATGTCGAGGATAGAAATGGTTTTGTGGACGAGTTATAAACTCTGCTTTTCACTTCGATCGCGAGGAAATAAATAAATAAACGCACGAAAAACAAGACCTGTTTCCCCTTTCCCGCCGCTTTTTTTTTTAATCTTACGACATTGAAATTAGGCTTGGGCTGCAGACCTATATATACAGCGTACTATTAAATTAATTTTGTAATAAAATAATTTTCTTAAATTAATTAAATAACCTACCGTACTTTAATTTTAATTTTAATATCTTTTATGACTTAAAAAACACATAAGGCAAATAAATTAAAGTAAATGTTATAAAATATCAAATTCTATCTCTGAACTTTTTGTTGTGTTTGGCTGTATGGCTTATTTCCTTTGCCTTAATATAGATACATTTATGAGTAGATACGTTTTTGCCCTTGTGCACAAAATTCGATTTTGTGCAGCCTATATCCTGCGCAAATAAGCATTTTCTGATGAGAAGTGAAAAAATTATTTGTCAATGAATTTACACACGTATTTAGATTCAACTCAATCAAATCAAACTTAAAAATTCGAGTAATATTTGACCCAAATAAACAAATATTGCTAGTTCAATATAAATATTTGTGATCGATTATAAAAGAAGAAGAATAAAAACATGAAGAATTATTTTTGAATATTATTTGAACATGAAGAATTAGATGAAGAATTATGTGACTGGAGTTTCCCGTCAAATAACTGCACACCATTGGTGAAATTGATCGCTAGGATTATGTTCAAAATATGACATTAGAACACTAACGGTAAAATCGAAATTTACAAAAAAAATGCATTTGAAATCATTGCGAGACCAATATAACCACTATTAAATTGAATTGAAGTAAACCGAGTTAACAAGAGCGTCGATTCCAGTCTTTTCCGTTGGAAATATAATTCCCTGTCGATGCTTATCGGTGGCGATCCGTCAGCACTTTTCTCGAATGCTGGATAATTCCAATCTCACTCAGAATACCTACTCCTGGGACGTTAAATGCAATACGAATATTCTTCCACACCTTTTAGTTTAAGAGAAAAGAGAGAGAGATAATGGTCGAAAATTAATCGCAAAATCATTGAAATATTATAACTATGGTAAGTGTAGTCAGGTATACAAGAACATTTTTTTGTGTCATATTTGCCTGCTAAACAAGCCATCTGATGGAAAATTGTTACTGCCACCAATGGACACCAGTTACCAATATGATGTCAGTTACAAAGACAAAAAAGCCAGTTGAAAATAGGGAGATAAGGGTTAATAAAGGACTATACTTCTTGGTAAGGGATTTGGGCTTCCTGTCTTACCTCACCTCACCTTACGAATCGCATTGCTGCTTTGAACGAAGCCGATTTCATATATGCTCTACCTCTCCACAAATATGGTAAAAGCAGGTAACCAGATAGGCTTTTGATTTTTCGAGATACAAACAATATTATAGCTAATCATACATCTATCAATCCATAATAAAATCTATTATAATAGCATTTCCCTTGCTGTCGGAAACAATAAATCTACGCAATAACAGCGGTTGTCAGTGAAATAAATGTGACGTCAATCCGCGGCCATTTGTCGTTACGGACTCGTCGTTAAATCTTTGAAACACACTGTTACAGCGTTTGACAAACTTTATGAATGAAATTAAAATTTCTGTATTAATTAAATTCTCAATGTTTGGCCAAATGCCATGTATTTTATGATTTTTTATTTGTTTTATGTACACTACTGGAGGGAGGAATAGTTGGAGAAGGAGAGGAGAGGACTTTGCTCAGCAGTGGGACATAAATGGCTAATAAAATAATAATTTAAAAACACTACACTGTGTCTTATGTGTTATTTGTATTATATTTGCGTCTTGCAAGGCATATTCATTCATACATAATGGATCGATAATATTTTGTGATGTGACAGATTGAACCGAATATACTAAAACAGCAAAATAGAAACGCACCATAGTTAAATAAACTTTAGTATCTAAGCATAAATATTATGTCAATAATACGCAACTCGGCATAACTGAAGCTGGGCGTAATTGCAGGCGTATACGCCTGCAATTCTATTTGAATTACTAGTGACACATATTGGAATTATAGAAAAAGGACAAGGAAATAAATTTTCTTGTTAGATAGTTTTTATTTGATAGACAACATAAAAGAACTGTCATAGACTTTGACATCAAGTTGGAAGAAGGTTCCATTGGATATTTGTCTATTCCAACAACACATTTGCCGAAATTACGAGTAGTTATAGCATACAGCCGAATTTCGGTCGGGCGAAAATTCTGAATGTTCAACGAAATTTCTGTTGTATAATTTTCACGATTATGGTGTATCATATTAGCCGAAAACGTCGAAACATATAACAGCAGCCGTGGAATTTCGGTAGCGTAGTATCCCAAAACGCTCATGATTACTGTTCTTCTATAGCTAGTGCATACTAGTCACATGCAACAATTGCTGAAAGACAAAAATTGTGCCACAAAGTGTCTTTCACTTTGCTAGAAGTCGAATATTTAGTAATAGTGGAAGACATTTTTGTGGCGGTGTATCCGCATCGCGTATCATGAGTATATCTCGTATACTCCAAGGTTTAAATATCTGTATGTCACACTCACATTCTAAGTCGAAGTGTAAGATGGGGGAAGTAAAACAAAAACTTAATGACAAGTGGACAATGACGGAGATTCGGGACGGTTGTCGACGCCCTAAGATTGTCAGTGAACAAATAAGTTTCCATAATCCTTAATAGAAAAAGTGCTATTATTTTTATCGTGACAGCAATGTTTTTTGGGAGTTAATAAAATTATCTGAGGGTTTTGAGATTGGTCAACAATAGAAAGAATCTTATTGTTCCCTTTTCATATTTTCTCTTTGTAAAGTATTATAGGAATGGCATTTATTACGATCTTATTACTTTTTGTGTTTTACCTTTTAATTTTCATGATCTTTTGTTAACTGTAACTGAAATAACATCTACAGGATAGCTTTTGTACATCGTAATTCGTAAGTACAATGTGTAACTAGGCAATATTTGTATTTCAGTACAAAATTACACATAGTTCAACAGCTTGATAAAATGAAACGTACAAGAAATAACGAACTAAACGTAATAGTAAAGTATTATTTAAAGTAAAAATAGTTCAATTCAATCAATCTCTCACGACATGCAGGTAAATTCTATAAAATCATAGCAGACAGTACTTCCCGGCCAATCTATTTGCTTGGCAACCTAAGACGGCTCCAGGGTAAATCAAATCAGACAATCAAGTGAAAAATCCATGTCGGTTGGACAAACAATCAACTCTAGTTACGGAGTGAAGACCAAAGAGTATTATGCTGGAGATCCCTCATGTATTTTTTACACAAAGAATAAGTATTAAATTCCAGTATCTTTTTTACCTACATCACATAATAATGTCGTTATAAAAATGTTTATTAGTTTGAGAAGAGTCCATTCAAAATTTTCACAATTAGATTATGAAAATGTATTTTTATGTTAAAATTTATTGCGTAGGTATTTTTAAATTTCGTATAATTAATTAAATATCTAAGAGACCATTCCATTATTGTTTTAAACATCTATTCAGTTATGTCTAATGCAATCTAATAAGTCAATTTCTCAAAAAAAAAAATCAATCATAAAAATATAAATTATTAACATTTAACTATGTAATGAACTTCACGAGCAACTGGCATGTTATTTTTTTTTTCTTTTTTTTTCAATATCATCAACACTTCAAGATTAGAATCATGAGTCATGCATCTGCATGACACATTCAAAATAGTTTGGTCAACTACCTAAGCGTGTATCATTTTCATACTCTATGCCCAAAACCCTCTACCCTATTTGATGTGCTCTCCACTAGAGGTCTCCTGGGACTGATATTTGTTTTAAAGCTTTATTACTAAGTAATGTGTGCGTAGGTCAGCCCTCCAAAAATTCAAACTCTTGTTGTTGACCAATATCTTTAATGTATGTAATGTAATGGCGCTATATTTAATTTGATTGCCAGTTTGTTTTAGAACTAGAAAATGTAATTTGATATCATTTTCTAATTAAAGTTGTATGGCTGTAATTCTAATTTGTTTAAGTATTTTATTGTTTGCGTGATTTTTGGCATGAGAATTATTTATTTAAATAATCTATTGCTATATCCATTACGTATGTAGGTAGATACGTAATTAACGAAATTGACTTGGCGATTTAATAACTCTTTTTATTGTAATAAAAATAATATTGAGGCTAATTCCACTGAACTGGTTGCTGATAAGTGTTAATTAGCCAATTAGTTACAGAATCAGTTGTCACTGATATAATGACGTATATAAGCATATATAAAATTAACAATTTATTTGTCTAACATTTATCTACAACGTTATGAAACAGCACCATGATCTTTCATATTCTACAGGTTGTTTTTAAAATTGCATAAAAAAACATTGACCAAATATTGACAGTAACCCACACTCGCGATTCACAAATCCATATGATAATAACATGAATCCAAGCAAATTTCCCAATACCTCGTTCCCGTTGACAGCCTACGTGTTACTTTTAACAAAAGGCTAACCATGTGAGATGACATAGGCTGACATCTAAACGACGGACGAACATTATCGCAAAATACCCTTAACTCGATTCGTTCATATAATATTCATGACGTCGAGCAATCTTTCAAAAATTGACACCTTTTTCTAGGGGTTGCGACCCTCCGATTGGGATTGGGACGAACAAGTTTTTTTGTATTGAGCCGGTGAATAAATTACTAGGACAATAGGATGGATGCGGTGCTAAATTATTGCGTGGAGTGGACAAGGAGTTAAATATTAGTAATATAGTGTTAATATATTTTTTTTTGTAATGAACACCTTTTATATTATTATTACAATTGATTTATTTAATTACTACTCAATTAGATCTTTAAGTTGCACAAAAACAAACTAATTTTCTGTTATTGTATATATTGAAGACGAAAAATAAATAAATAAATATTCTTGGACGAATCACACAACGCCATCTAGTTCCAAACTAAGCAACTAAACTTGTACTATGGGTACCAGATTGCTGATATACTTAAATACTTTTTTTTTTTGTAAATAAATCTTATTATACATAGAAAACACCCAGACCAAGGCAAACAGACATGTTCATGCACACAAATGTTTGCCTTCGCAGGATTCGAACCCGCAGCCCTTGGGATAAAGTGACCATTGCTAGCCACTCGACCACCGGGCCTGTCAAAAAAGAAACGTCTTGAGACTTCTAATGTGTTAATATGTTCAGGGTACATTTTATGTAGCTCAATATTATGATTATTTGCGCCTTTGTCACGAGCCATAAAGTTAATTAATGTTCTGTCAAAAGAGGTTGACATATTCCATTCCAGCCTGACAAAGGTTATGGAAGTATTACAAAAATTTTTGAAAATTATAAAAAATTATAAATTCATGTAGTTGTAGCATCGCTTTGGTTTTTGGTAACTGTAAAGGTGTTATAATAATGTTGTCAAATAAATGAATTATTGAAAAAAATTGCTTTTACGATAAGACCGCCTTTTCATTACAACATGATTAATTTTCACATTGTATGAATCACACCAAAAAGTCGTAAGTAATACTGGCAAACAAAGTTACGCACAAATAACCTCCAAACATGCAAATGATGCTGAGCACAATGCTGGTATAGAAGATAAATTGAACACGATGCTCAAATTAATGTCATCATTTAACGAGCGTCTTAAAAAAATCGAAAGTAGCACTAAAGGAGCTACAACTAAAAAACAACCATGTCTAATTTGAAAATCATGGCTTGGAACTCAAATGGACTTTTGCAACATAAAAACGAGTTGCAAATAGTCCTAGATACTGAAAGAATTGATGTGTGCTTAATCTCAGAGTCTCACTTCACCTAACATTCCTACATACAATTTGAAGGCTATAAAATCTACCATGCACTACACCCGGACAATTGTGCTAGGGGAGGCAGTTCTATAATCGTAAATGAAAATCTATGCCACTACGAAAGTATTAAACACGAGGAACATGAAATGCAAGCTGTAGCGGTATGTATTAAATCAAAAAAATACCCAATTACCGTGTCAGCAATATACTGCCCTCCAAGGTACTCGCTAAAGCAAGAGCAATACAAATGCTTCTTACAACGACTTGGAAATAGATTTGTTCTCGGGGGTGATCTAAATGCTAAAAATGTACATTGGGGTTCCCGATTAACAACTACAAAAGGACGAGAATTGCTTAGCGCCATACAAGATAGCAAATGTGATACAATATCTACTGGAAAACCAACATATTGGCCCACAGATCCGAAAAAAATACCAGATTTAATTGACTTTTTTATTTATAAAAATATCTCGAACTATCATATGGATATCAAGGAAGAGTTTGATTTAAACTCAGATCATTCACCTATAACGCTGACCTTAAGTGAACAGCCTATTCATAAAGAAAACAACCCAACATTAGTAAATAGAAAAACAGACTGGGAAAGTTTTCAAATCGATTTAGAAACTAGAATTAACCTTAATGTACCATTACGCAACATAGATCAATTAAATTTAGAAGTAGAAAAGTTTACAACTGACATCCAACAAGCAGCATGGCAAAACACGCCTGTCGTTAAATGGAAAACTAAAGGAAATAGATATCCGAAAGAAATAATGGACCTAGTAGTCCAAAGAAGAAGACAAAGGAGGAAATGGCATCAAACGAGGTGTCCATATGACAAACAACTGTTAAACAAGCTAACTAAAACACTTAGAGCAGCCATACAGACCATAAAGATGAAAACCTCACAGAGTATTTAGAGCATTTGACAAATGACCGTAGCACGAACTATTCTCTCTGGAAGGCCACAAAAAAAATGAAAAGACCTATTTTGCAAATTCCTCCTTTAAGGGAGGAAAATGGAAATGGGGCAATAAGCAACGAGCAAAAAGCAAAGAGATTTGCACAGCACTTGGAAAAAATATTTCAGCCAAATGAAGGAAATGATGTCTTAACCAATAATGAAATTCTCCAAGAAGAATTAGATATAATAAAATTAGTCACACCAAAAGAAATTGCAAATGAAATTAAAAATAACATTAATCCAAGAAAAGCTCCAGGATACGACCTTATAACTGGAGAAATTTTGCTACATCTACCACGCAAAGCACTGGTCAAACTAACAAACATCATAAATGCTGCTTTCCGACTAAAGACAGTTCCAGATATATGGAAAGTAGCTGAAGTGATCATGATAGCAAAACCGGGAAAACCACCTCATGATGCGACATCATACAGGCCAATTGTTGAAGAATCGGCGGTGTCCCGGACACGCGCCTGGTAGGTTGTTTCGAGTTTCCCGCGGCTTTCCCCAAGCCGGCGAGAATGAAATGGGCCACCAGATAGCAATAAGCTATCGAAAATGATGATGATGATGCACGAGCAGAACCTCCGCTCAATGCCTGCTGCAGTCCGTCGCCCGCCCTAGGCGCGGAGCTGCTGACGTGGTGATGAAGTGATGAATAAATCAAAGCCTCTATTCTGCTTGATATGTGTAATTTCTGATTACATCAATATGATGGTTACAACCGCGCAACTCACTGATTACACTACTTTATGAACTATAATGACCATGTGGTTTTCTTACATACTATATGCCCTTGCGCAATATAAACTACGTGTCGCCCTGACCGTGTCTCGAACACAAGAGAAAGACCATGAGTGAATGCTGAATGATTAGAACAAAGGACTGATTAATCTATGAATCGATGCATTATTGCCAGTATAAAAATTGTATGACGATATCAACATTCACTTCGGTCGACTTCGAATGACATCCAGCTAGTTAGACGCATGATTATGATTATTTCTACCGTTATCAAGAAAACATGTTCATTTTGCGTGAACATTCCTGCCCGGGGCGAGGAAAGGATGAGCTGATTCCTTGAAGCCCTTATCAATTTGAAAACCATTGAAAAGTGATAATAATCCAGCCAGCTGAATGTTTACATGATAATTGGAACCTATGATAATTAGTACTTATGACCAACTTAACTACTCACAATCTATCGGTAACTTGCAGAGCTTCACAACCGGTCTAACAAGCTCACCGGAGTGTGTTCTTAACTTAACTGACCTAACTACACTATCTGAACCCTTATAAACTTCAATGACTCTACCCCGTCTCCAATGTAAGGGTGGAGAGCATTCATCTATGATTAAAACTAAATCATTTAATTCTATATTATTTACATGAGTAAACCATTTGTTACGTGCCTGCAACGTGTTGAGATATTCAAGGTGCCAACGTGACCAAATTGACTGAGACATTTTTTGAATTGTTTGAAACCGTGATAATCGTGACATCTTAGTGTCATTCCATTGACGTTCTGGTAAAGCAGTTAAAGGTTGACCTATGATAAAATGACCTGGGGTGAGTACGTCCAGGTCACACGGGTCCTCTGACATCGGAGTCAAAGGTCGTGAGTTGAGAACTGATTCGATCTTAGCAAGTATTGTGGTAAATTCTTCGAAGGTAAGAATACTATCTCCTATCTCTCGTTTCAAAAGGTTTTTAGCACTCTTGACAGCAGCCTCGACTAAACCTGACATGTGGTGCTGCTGGGGGATTGAACTGCCAGTGAACGTTCTGTTTACGGAACTCATCCTGGAGGACAATCTTGTTACTCACCAAGAATCGATAGACATCCTTAAGATATGTTGAACAACCAATAAAATTCGTACCTCGGTCCGATCTAATTAGTGAAGGCAGCCCTCTTCGGCTGACAAACCTGGTGAGCGCCGCTGTGAAAGCCTCGGTGCTCAGCGATGACACTGCTTCCAGATGAACCGCCTTGGTACCTAAACACACAAAGACACATAAATAGGCCTTCTGTGACTTAGCGTTCCGAAGCAAACTGCTTTTGATCATGAATGGGCCCGCGAAATCCGTCGCGACGCCTGAGAAAGGTCTCGCAGCTGTGACTCTATCAGCTGGGAGATCGCCCATGAATGGGGGTTGTGTTGACGCCTTGAATCTGAAACAAGATAAACAGTGACCAATGACCCTAGACACTTGACGTTTGATTGACGGTATCCAATACTCTCTTCTGAGTATGGATATAAGTGCGTTTGTTGACGCATGACAATAAACCTTGTGATAATGCTGTATGAGCAACTGAGTCCACCTATGATCCTTAGGAATGAGATATGGATGCTTCGTTCCATATGATAGCGCTGCATTGCGCAGTCGTCCCCCGACTCGGATGAATTCTTCTTCATCTATGAAAACACTGAGCTTCTGCAGTGATTTACAAACCAATTTCCCTTTTTTCACTAGTATGGCTTCGTCTCTGTACGAATCCATTTGAACCTTCTGAATCCAATGTCTCGTCGCCCGACGAGTTTCGTTCAATGATAATGTCTGACTGAGATTCCGTTGACCCTTCGGCAATCTAATATTCCTACAAAACCTTAGTATGTATGAGGTGACATTGATGAGTTTGGTGAATGAGCTTACGCGCGACAGTAGCAAGTCTTCCCATGACTGCACTGGTGCGATAGTACTGATTAATTTCCTGAATCCCGGTAAATCTTGAGGCGTAGCGACTGGTAAACTCGGCCAGTCTGCTTCCCGCCGTAACAACCAATCTGGTGACCACCACAGATTGTACTTGATTAAGTCTCTGGCAGACATTCCCCTTGATGCTACATCTGCCGGATTCAATTCTGATTTTATATGACGCCACGTCATAATTCGCTTTGATCGTTGAATGTCCTGCACCCTGTTACATTCAAATGTTTGAAGCATGTGTGGTTTCGTATTTAGCCACGACAAAACAATGGTACTATCTGACCACGCGTTGATGCTATCCAACTGAATGGAGCCCTCGTATGATTCTGCCACGTGATTCAGTAGTTTGAAGACTAAATGAGCATCGCTCAACTCCAATTTGGGTATCGTTTGCTTGACCTTCTTCGGTGCAACCTTTGATTTAGCAATGACTAACTGTACCTTCACATTTCCCATAGTATCCTCCGTCCTGAGGTATATGCTCGCAGCGTATCCCAGCTCCGATGCATCTCCAAATCCATGGAGTGCGTATGACACGTTCCCTGGTAGCGTCACACATCTTGGAATCTGTAACTGTGATAAATAGTTTAAATCCTGTATGAGTTTGTCCCACTGAACACATTGAGTCTGACCAATAGGCTCGTCCCAATTGAGTCCATCAGAAAACAATGATTGAAGAAATACCTTGAATCGGAAAACGATGGGCGCGCAGTACCCACAAGGATCGTACAGTCGTGCTATTGTGCTGAGCACATTCCGTTTTGAAGTTGCCTTGCCTTCCGGCACATTGATTTGATATGACATTGAATCTGACACAGGATCCCACTGAATACCCAAAACCTTTATGAAACTTTTGTCATCCGTGTCGAACTGATGAGGTATCTCGCAATGCTCCTCTGGAAGATCTTGTAATATCTCTCGGCAATTAGAAGACCACTTCCGAAGCTCGCATCCCGCACTCTTCATAAGTTGAATGAGCTCGGACTTCAATTGTTGAGCTTCCTCGATTGAGTCGGCGCCCGTGAGAATGTCATCAACGAAGACATCATTGCGTATAACCTCCGACGCGTGTGAGTTAGGGTGTGCTTGATCCCAGTCGTCCGCAACACGTAACTGTGTTCGGATCGCAATAAATGGACTTGACCGTAGTCCGTAGGTATTAGTATTCAATTCAAATACCTTAATTTCCTCTGAGGGGTCCTCCCTCCATAGGATGAGTTGATACTTCCTGTCCTCAGGATGAATCCATGTCTGCCTGAACATCATCTTGACGTCTGTCGTGAAAACGATTTGATGTTTCCTGAAATTGATTAATATTTTTGTAATATCTGTTTGAAGTGGTTGTCCAGTATGAAGACACTGATTGAGTGATACCGCTGTCGTGGTTCTAACTGATCCATCAAACACGACTCTTAATTTTTCGGTTCCCCTTTTGAATAGACCGTGATGAGGTATGACGAAATGTTCTGCATCGAACGGAAAGCGTGACTGTGACATATGACCTAGTTCCTCGTACTCACGCATGAAGGCCTTGTATTTTTCTGCGAATACAGGATTTTTTGCCATCTTTGCCTCCAAAGATCGCAATCGTTGGACGGCTATTGCCTTCGATTCGCCTAAGGCTGGCCTGTTTGACAACAATGGTAATCGAACCATGTATCTGCCATCTGACATTCGTTGAGTAGTAGAAGCATACAACCTTTCGCACTCCAAGTGATCCGGGTGTATAGCTGGCTCTGAAGGTGGCTCCTCCGCCTTCCAGAACTTCTCCAATACGTCTTCCAGTCGAGTGGCTAGCACCCCGTAGTCCTCCACTGAAGTTGCCGGCGTTGAGGACGGCAGTTGATTGACCTCTCCCATGATGACATGTCCAAAACATGTTCCGTAGGCTGATAGACCTGAAACGTTTGTTAAAAGCTTTGAACCATCCATAACATAATTGAGTACATCTGTACCTAAGATAATATCCACATCGTTAGGCTTATCAAATTCACTATCCGCTAGCGTTATATTAGACAACCTCAAATCCCCCTTGATGTTGATATGCTGTGAAGGAATACTCCCTGTTAATGAGTACATTACAGTAGCTTGAGTACTGATTATGGGTACAGGTTGATCTGCTGGTTTGATGATTAATTTGACCACAGTACCTGGAATATTGACATGATTGTTCCCGACTCCATAAATTTTATTTCTATTTGACTGTTGGGGCAAGTTGAGTTTTTCAACTAATGATTTTTTGATAACTGATACACCCGCACCAGTATCCAATAATGACCGAACCTTGACATATGATCCATCACCTGACTTGACCATGATGATGGCTGTGGGACAAAGCGTGATTGGCAATTGCCCCGTGACTGCACCAACAGTGGTCTCCCTTCATAGCTCCGGGTCAGACTCCACAATGGATCCGAAGCGTAAGGTGTGGAAGACTTCCTGGGCCCTCCTTGCGCGGTCTCCTACCCTAGGACGCGGCTGGTACCCTGACGATGGATGCAGGGGTAGGGATTGACTACCACCTGGCTGCACCACAGTAGTTGACTGTCCACTGACCTTACCCTGTGACGTGGATGGTATAGGTGACCTACTTGGTGGGCTCGTGATCGCCCCGCGCCCTGCAGGTGACGATGACGTAGCGGGTGCTTGAGCAACCTGCTTGACCTGAGTTCCCTGATGCTCCAAACATATAAGGGAATTGTGCTCCTTTGACCGGCAGTTTGAGCACCAGTTCTTGTGCGTGCATTCTTTTGCAAAATGCTTCCTCAGGCACTTGAAACAATGACCCGACTTTTTCGCCAAAGACTTTCTCTCGACCGGGGTCCTTTGGAGAAAACTATTACACCTATATAAGGTGTGGGCTGAACCCTGACAAAAAGAACAATGAGACATCACCTGGTTGTCGTCTTGTTGAGTACTTGAAGGTGCCGGTTGAACCGCCAGCACTCGTCTAGTGGTTGGTGAGCGCACTGCAGGAGCCCTTCCTCGCAGCGGCAGTGGTGATTGGTGTAGCCTTGTTGTAAGCTCCGAAACCGGTTGGGTGGCCTGGTGCACCCTGCACTGGTCATCCAACAGCTCCAGCAGCTGGTAAATGGTTGGGAGGCATTGAGGATCCTTCCCATACCTCTCCTCAAAGATCGCCCTGATCCGCATGGGGAGTTTCTGTAAGACTAAAAATACAATTATATATGACCACACATCAACGGGATGACCCTGCTTTTGCAACGCCTGAATGGTCTCACGCAGCGGGTCATAAAATTCAGACCTCAGTGATGCCGTCCCTGTTATTGTTGGCAGACACTGAATGCGGCTGAGGTAGGTATCCAACACTCGTCGACTATCCTGATACCTATGTTGAAGTGCTTCGAGCGCCACAGAGTAGTTCGCCTCGTCCATCGGAAGCTGCTTGACCAACGCTAGGGCCTCCCCGCCCAGTGAAGCACGCAGATAATAGTGCTTTGCAGCATCTGAGATATCCCGATCATGCACCAATGAAGTGAATAAATCGTAGAAAGGCAACCACTCCGTCTCCTCACCTGTAAATTTGGGCAATTCTATTGCCGGCAGCTAAACTGATGTAGACTGCGTCGGCACCCTTGAACACGAAGCTCGGCTCCCTGCCGCTTCCTCAGTTGCCTCCTCTATCTGAACCAACAGCCGATTGATTTCGCTGAACTGCAGTTGATAGGTCGACATCTCGTCCTCAGAAACGTCTGTGTCACTGCAGTGGCGTGCCTAGGGTTCAATAGCAAGGCAAGCCAGATAGGTAGGTACAGGTTTGTACTTATATTTTTTGAGAGAATTGATGCTACCTATTCAAAGTTTCATAGAATACAATTATGTAATCGATTTTTTTATATCTTAGAAATCGTATCGAGATTTAAATTAGGTAAATATAAGGGAACAATTCATACAGATTGAGCTAGCCCCAAAGTAAGTTCGAAACTTGTGTTATGGGATACTAACTCAACGATATTATATTTTATAACAAATGCATATATAGATAAACATCCAGGACCCGAGGCCAATCAGAAAAAGTTCGTTTTTCATCATGACCCGACCGGGGATCGAACCAGGGACCTCCTGGGTGGCGGTCTGGCGTGGGAACCATTACGCCACGGAGGTCGTCGTCATAATAACAATTCGAATCGAATTTATTTCTAAAATTATGCGTTATTTAATCCAAGCGAGGGATTAGATTTATAATATTTTTGAAAAGGCAAATTCTTATTGTGCATAATGCACAGCACAAAATAGTCAATAACTACCTATCTATTAATCTTTAGAAAACACTGCGATTGTGGTCATTACGTAAATACATGATTGAAATATCGAGTGAAATAAGATTGAGATAGGTAGGTACCTATTTTACGAGTTTACGTTAAAAATATGCAAAACTTAAATAAATAACAATATAAGATCGAGAGCAGCCAACTATTGTATTTCTCTTTCCGTTCTAATATAGAGTTAATAATACTTACTTAAGTCCGGAGAGTAGGTTTTATAGTTGTTAACTAACCTGTTAAAATAAATTCTAACAGCAAATCTATCCGATTTCACATTTACTAAGTTTACAAATCGTAAAAACACACAAACTTATCACTTCACACGAAACAATATTCACTGAGATTCACTGATTATAAACACGTTATCAATTTTTTCACAAAACAACAACAAATTAGCCGAATGAACACTAATAATATGAATGAAGTTCGATCGAATCAAATCCAGCGCTGAGCCGCTGAGGATCCGCGGCTACATTCATTAGCAATCAAGGCTTATTTTTCCATAGTAATTTGTTCAATTTTGACAGATACGTCAGATACGTTTGTGTGCGTTTTTTCATACGTTAGAGCGAGAAGTCTGAAGCCGTTGTGTAGCACGGTACAAATCGCATATAAAGCCCATTTTTAGCGGTCTCTGTCTCGCTCGCTCGAGACTGTGTCATCATTATGTCGACGGGGATGTGTGCGTGTGCCGCGTGCGGTGCGGATGGGGAACACAGTTCGTATTAAAAATTAACCTTCATGTTTAGTTCATCCGCCGGCCGCGGCGCGCTAATGAATTATTTATTTTTGAATATTATTTCGGTCGATTTTGATTTTAAAAAATAAGTATGAAAATGTAGTTAAGCTATAATGAGTTTTTTATATTATATTGCCTATTTTAGTAGGGCAAGCCCGGCTTTTCGGCTTTATTGGAAGTACCGCCACTGTGTCACTGGCCCCCAGCAACACCTCATACGCAGTCACAAATTGACTATAAAATGTTTGAAAATGCTTATTCGCTACGGATGCAGTGATTGTCCCTTTAGTTTCGCGTATAGTACCGGCAAAGTCCAGTAACATGCGATATTTTGACTTGAATTGCACCTTTGCGCCTCGGACGGTCGACATGGTGAAATATATCAACACGCAGGCAATGAAAAATTGATTATAAATTATTAAATGATCACAATTGATCCTGAAAACTTCTTAACACACTTAAATTTCTAATTTCTAAGTAAATATGATTATATTGTTGGAATAATTGATCTTATTATTGACCGGATAAATAGTCACTTTGACACCTGTCTCCCTGACAGTGAGTGACGTCTTCTTCTTGTAGAAGTGAGTGAATGAATGAATGAATGAAGTTGAGTATTCGCAAATTTAAACAAGATATGTCTTGTCTAGTGAATGAAACTAAATTGAATGACAGATTGACAGAATGAAATAGTGAATACCAACTTACAGAAAAATGACCGGTCGGTCACGTCCGCGTGGAATAATGCAACTATGCAATTATGGCCGCCGTCCGCCGTGAACAATTACAAACCTTTTACTCACAACTAAACTATTCTAACACTAATTGTCACTAACCTAAGCTACAGCGTTTCGAACGCGCCCTACACTCGACACTGAGTTTAATTAAGTTAATTTAACACTAAATCGTTGATCGCTCGCGCGCCGCTGCTCCTCCCTGATGCCCGACGCCGATGCTCGCTCGTTGCTCGTTGACGGCCGCTGTCTCCCCGACGCGGCGATGTCGTTCGCTCCTCTTGATCTTCTGATCGTGCTGGTTCTCAGCGCCCGCTCCTCGGTCGCTGTGTAGTCCGCTCATGGGCCACCAAAAATGTTGAAGAATCGGCGGTGTCCCGGACACGCGCCTGGTAGGTTGTTATGATGATGAGTTTCCCGCGGCTTTCCCCAAGCCGGCGAGAATGAAATGGGCCACCAGATAGCAATAAGCTATCGAAAATGATGATGATGATGCACGAGCAGAACCTCCGCTCAATGCCTGCTGCAGTCCGTCGCCCGCCCTAGGCGCGGAGCTGCTGACGTGGTGATGAAGTGATGAATAAATCAAAGCCTCTATTCTGCTTGATATGTGTAATTTCTGATTACATCAATATGATGGTTACAACCGCGCAACTCACTGATTACACTACTTTATGAACTATAATGACCATGTGGTTTTCTTACATACTATATGCCCTTGCGCAATATAAACTACGTGTCGCCCTGACCGTGTCTCGAACACAAGAGAAAGACCATGAGTGAATGCTGAATGATTAGAACAAAGGACTGATTAATCTATGAATCGATGCATTATTGCCAGTATAAAAATTGTATGACGATATCAACATTCACTTCGGTCGACTTCGAATGACATCCAGCTAGTTAGACGCATGATTATGATTATTTCTACCGTTATCAAGAAAACATGTTCATTTTGCGTGAACACCAATCTCCCTGTTACCTATTATATCCAAATTATTTGAAAAACTACTTCTCAAAAGATTGAAGCCTATTTTAGAAGAAAAAAATCTTAAACAACATCATCAGTTTGGTTTTAGAGAAAAACACTCTACCATAGATCAAATCCATAGGATAACAAGCGTTATAGAAAAATCTTTAGAAGAAAAGAAAGTATGCTCGACTATATTTCTAGACGTTGCGCAAGCTTTCGATAAAGTTTGGCATAAAGGTTTAATATACAAACTCAATACAATTTTGCCAAAACAGTTTACGACTATACTAGAGTCATATCTCTCAAACAGAATGTTTAGAATCAGACAAGAAGATGTTTTCTCTGATCTAAAGGAAATAAAAGCTGGAGTACCGCAAGGTAGTGTTTTAGGTCCGGTCCTGTACTTATGTACTACCTGCGATTTTCCAGAATTAGAAAATAATACAGTTGCCACTTTTGCAGATGACACTGCTATAATGTCTGTCGGAAACTCGCATGAAGAGGCAGTTAGTAAAATCCAAGTTGCTGTTACAAAAGTTCATAAGTGGGCTCAAAAATGGCGAATCAAACTTAATGAATCAAAATCTGTTCACATTGATTTTACAAACAAAAATCCGCACTACCATCCAGTGTATATAGATAGCCAACCAATACCGTATTCTAATACAGCCAAATATCTTGGTATGACCCTAGATGCGAAACTACGCTGGAAAGTTCACGTCAAGAAAAAAAGAGAAGAGCTAGAAATACGTTATAGAGACATGTATTGGCTGCTTGGTAGAAGCTCCAACCTGTCAACATACAATAAACTACTATTATACAAACAAGTCCTCATGCCAGTGTGGATGTATGGCGCACAGCTTTGGGGCTGTACCAAACATAGTAATAGACAAATTATTCAACGATTCCAAAATAAAGTACTTAGGGGCATTGTAGGTGCACCTTGGTACTTCACAAACGACAATCTCCATCGGGACCTTAAAATGGAGCTCGTAGATAAAGTGATTCAAAAGTGTGCGGAGGCTCACGAACAAAGACTTCGACATCATGTGAATCCTGAGGCAACCCAGCTTCTTGATAACACAGACCTATTGAGAAGGCTCAAAAGAACTAAACCCTTTGAGTTAGTGTAGTGTAGTGAAAACCATACTAGTGATAGTGCAATAACATTTATAACACATGAACAAAGTGTTTTCAATTAACAGACACTAAGATAAGTCGATGGACAATATTCTTAGACTATACGTTTTATAAGTTTAGGTTAAAGTTAAATAACTAATTAGCCAATAGCTAGATTGTAATATTCTAAAGTAGGAATTACACATTAATACTTTACTTAAAAAAAAAAAAAAAAACATTGTATGTTTATATTTATGGTACAATACAGAGTTTTGTATTGGGTGTTTTGAATGTTGTGTTGTTCTTCTTCTTCCTAGCATTATTCCGTTTTATAATCCAAGTCAACTAGAAGAGTCCCGCTTACCTAATAAGTATTTTTTAAATCAGTTTTTCTCTCTAAGCTGTTTTTAATGGCGTATAATATTTTATTTTGCGTATTTTTCTTGAAAGACATAAACAAATCCTTTATCTGAGTTCAACTATAAATACCTTTGATCAACCCACGCATATACATCAAAAGATATCAATATTTTAGCAATATTTTAATATATCGAGCACATAAAAATTCAGACCAAAGATGTATTGAGTCTCGAAGGCGGAGTGTCGGCGACGCAGAAAAACTTATTTTACGATTTCCGTTTGAAAACTATCTCGATATCGAACTGTTGGCTCGAATAATCTGTTATTTATTGCACTTGTTACTTGTTTTTTTGTTGAAAATAATATTTCGTTATTATTAGCTCCTTAGGGGGCGTGAAAATACTTATAAGCGATTCCAACGATATTTTTGGGCTTCATAGTAAGCTGATCAGTGTGCGAATAAGGAAGAATTTACGATGTTTTACGATGGCTGTCCGTGTATCTGATACTCAGATCAAAGATATAACTAGAAATGGCGACAAAACAGTAAAGATAATCCTGAAAAAAAAAGAGTCGGAATACAGCTAATATAGTTACCGACTTATTACTGTGATGAAATCTCATTCATCACCCGTATTTCTGGAAACCGTTCGTTATTCCGTATCGTCCCACAAACTCTACACTGGGTCTGGGTCGGTATTATTTAAAATTTGTTTGTCAATTGTTTCTGTTCTATAGGAATTCGAATAAGTAAACTAATTTTTTTTCATTAAAAAAGTTTAAAAATGTAACTGGCCACTATTAATATGTACAGTTAAAGAATAAGAAAATACCCATAAATTATTAGGGTATAAAATAATTATAATTTTTCATGTGTATTTTTAACAGCAGTATTTATGTATATTTTTCAGGGTCCAAGGATTAACGGGATTTTAAAAATGTTGCTATCACAAGCATGCAATTTTAAGTAAACAACCCACACATTCTCGTTTCTAAACGAAAGTCAATTTTGAGTTTCCCGCCCTTCAAATTTCCGAACAAATAATTTTCGTGTCAAATACAATATCAGGCGGCAACAATGAGCCGTGAGTGAAATGTCGAAGGCTGACGTGACATGCAACACTTTAGATTAGATATTTCAGATTTAAACCTATGGTTATGATTGCTTTTTTTTTATAGACCTCCAGGGGAGGTTAAATATTGGAACCTTTTTGTTTAAAGATATGTAAATATTACAAAAAAAAAATCTAATCAGATATTTCAGATTTAAATCTATGGATAAGATTTTTTTGGAATATCTTTAAAAAGGTTCTGGATTCAACCTCCCCCGGAGATTTACGAAAAAAAAAAGAATCTCTATGAAAAAAATATGGATGAATAGTAACAGCTGGCTAGTAAAATAAAATCCATCCATAAATATATTATATACTTACCTAATAGGTATGTCAATTTGTTTAGATATTTTTTATTGACTGCCTACTTATTCTTATAAATATAAATTGATTTCGTACTTCATTATGTACCAAATCTATTATATACGAAGCTATCTTATTAGGTACAAAAGTTTGAATGCGAATAATAAATGTTAGATTATTTTTAAATAAGTAAATATCTATTATTCTTTGTTAAGAAACGAAATATATAGATCAGCTTTAGATATTTTTTTTATAATAACCAAGTATTGAATAAGTACAGGAAATACAGAATGTTATTATCACAATGATATTACGGGAATCTTTGAAATTTTTTTAGAGCATAGATTACCCTAATTGACAGTAGCCACCCCATCGTATTAAAACAACATATGCACCCACCCATACAGGTATAAATCGTGCTGGATTATCGATTTATTTAAATTTGAACATGGCAAACCCTAAACGAATTCACTTTCATGTCGCTAAAGCAACAAAATGGGAAATCGCATTACTTGTCCCCGCTTGAAATTCATTAAAAGCTGTTTCTTAGTCAAACGTTATAATTTATTTATACAAAAACCAAAAGTAATATCCATTGAAGCGTATTTAAGAGCGCAGAATATAAGATGCTGATGTACGTAGTGGTGTACCCATTATTCATATTCGAATTTATTCATTATTCAAATATTCATATTTGTCAATTTCGTGCTCTTTGAGTGGAAAGGTAATATAGAAATAGTAATAACGATAATGTAAATATAAGTGATTCATTTTGTACACAAATACGACTTTTCGATTTTATGATAGTTAATATCCATAAACACGTACAACAAACTAAAATTGAAAGGAATTTACACTTACGTTTAGTTTCTTAAGAAGTTGAGAGAGAATTAGAGAGGTAACGAATAAGGGGTGAAAGTAATATTATTATGTTCGTACGATATTGCATTTGGTGTTTACTGCAGATTATTTGATGTACCTAAATAATTTCAGACTATTTGACGGATTCTATAGAAAGCGGGACAGACAGTGACCTACGACTCACGGAGAAGCACGAAAAATCTTGACCCATCCAAATACTAATACTACAGATCTAATACTACAGATCGCTGATGGTTAACTTGAGACGGACGGCTTCGTATGAAGATATTGTAGAAAAATATTATTCGTTATAATATAATTTGAACAATTAGGAACATCCCTATTCCGTATAAATAATTCAGCATATCTTTCTCCGCATTATGTCATTTAGGGTGTTACCTTTCAGTGTATTTACACAAAAGAAGCTGAATCAAAAATGATAATTACATGCAAATCCGGATCGTTTGAGGGAACGACTTTGTTTGATAGAAAACGTATAATATTTTTAACAAAGAAAGTACTTATAATGATTACATTATAAGTACTTTCTTTGTTAAAAATATACCATTTGGTATCATGAGTTTAAAAAAGAACTCTGTACTACATAGTAAGTTAATCAGCAAAAAGAAAACTGGTTTCCAAATTATTATTTTTTCTATTTAGTTAATTTGTATTATTTTCTTCTTCCTATTGCGATCCTGTTTCTTATCCCGTTATCCAATAGAATTGACGGGGATAAGATGCAAAGATATGTGATATATTTATACAATACATAGGGAAAACCAGAGCGTTCTTAGTTATAGCTATACTTAAATAAAATATCGTAAATCGCAAAAACAAACCGTCGCGCGCGAACAAACACTCTCCGATTCGAAGCGAAACGATTTTATTCAAACGTCCACCGAAAAACAAACTATAAAACGACATGACATCAAGTATTCGGGAGACATACTCTTCGTTAGGACGGAGTGGGTTCGGCCATACCTGCGCTGCATATGTTATCCTAGTACATGCAACAATGTATCCAAAACTTTTTCGTAAACTAAATTCCCATTTTGTCTGTTTATTTGTTACCAGTTGACGTACGCGCCCGATAAATCGAATTTCCTTTGATTCTGAGACAACTCCGAAGAAAAACAAAGGATAACGTGAACAAAATAAAAGATTATTCAATAAGACGTTTCTAGTATAAATGTAGACTGAGATACAAATATGACATATTACATTCTACATTATATTTACATTTGTTTGATGTTAACAAGTTTTTCACTAGTCTTTTGTGCAACATAGAGCTACATTTTGCTAAATAAAATAGATCATTAAACATTTTTATTTTTATTTTATCGTTTTTTATTCCAAATGTTAACGTAAAAAACATCAGTGTTGTAGTGAAAAAAACATAATAAATTCAGCCTGCTAATGACCAGCCTCCTTATCACAAGTCGCAGTCTGCTACGTGCACTTGCAATACCATTTACACAAATAACAAATACTTAAGTAGTATTTTCGTATAATTCAAAAAATCTATCTATCTAAGTAGTATTGTAATGTGAAAGTAAAAAAAAAACCCTTTCTTAGTTTTTATATATGACACTGCAGGCAAGCAAACTAGCAAGCCACTTGATGGAAAGTGATTATCGCCGCGTATGAAGATCATGCGCGTTGCTACATGGGAAGGAATAGACGAATGACGACCTCCGTGGCGTAATGGGTACCACGCCGGATCGCCACCCAGGAGGTCCCGGGTTCGAACCCCGGTCGCCTCATGATAAAAACGATTTTTTTCTAATTAGCCTCGGGTCTTGGATGTTTATCTAAATATGTATTTGTTATAAATTATAGTATCGTTAAGTTAGTAATCCCATAACACAAGTTTCGAACTTACTTTGGGGCTAGATCAATCCGTGTAAAAAAAGGGAGAGTTTATGAAGGAATAAGGAAAAGAAGAAGAAAAAGGAATTGGGGGTTAAGAGACAAAAAATTATCCTTACGTACGTATTAATGAATAAAGACCAGCCAAGGTTTAACTAAAATTACTTTTGCCACTTCTGCACTTCATTTAATTCTCATCAAGAATAACAGAGACAAAACATGTTTACGTCAATCCTTGATTTATTTAGAAGACTAAAGTTTTTTCGTTCAAAGACAAAGTTCAGTATAACGTTTTGCAAAAACTGCAAATCACAATAAGTGTAAATTTCAATGAATTTCTAAGTAGTTTTTCTGCGAACTTGTCGGAGGCAACGTTCACTTAAAACACATAGTAAATCACAACCTGTGTCTCCATTAATACTGATTATGCCTCCGAAAGCAAGACAAAGGACTTCTAAAATGAACATAATCTTGGAACCCTTCTCGCCATGATCATTATACCGATTTCATTATGATAATTGCTTGCAGCCATCTTGTGACCTTAAGGGAAAATGCGAACTTAAATAAGGCAGAGTTTAGGCGTAAAGAAAGTAAAGCTTAATTATTATTAAAGTAGTTATATACTGGAGCGGTAGAGCAATTATTTTATGACATAGATCTCATTTGACAACAAAACCCACGGCGCGACTTGTGGCGCCATCTGTTGGCCGATACAGCGCCCTCTATAGTAGAAAAAATATTTTCCCATTGGAATGACATTCTTTCACGGGATAAAAACCTATGTTGGGCTCTGTATCCCTGACAATATATATACAATGTATCATAATGATCGGATCATTAGTTAAGCCGTGAAGGAATAACAAACAAACAAACAAACTCACTTTCTCATTTATAATATTAGTTAGGATAGGCTATCTCGACCGGGGAAGAACCACCCTCTTACAGAATATCGACGTGAAGCAGCAATCCGTTTCGTTCGGTGAGTGAGAGATCCAGAAGCCTAACTCTTTCTCTATCTCCTCTTTCCCCCTCCTTCCGCCCCTTCCCTTCCGCCTTCCTTTTCTTCAACCTCCTTGGTGGACAACGCATTAGTAGCGCCCCTGGTGATACTGATGTCCATGGGCGGCGGTGACCGCTTTCCATCAGGTGGCCCTCTTGCTTGTTTGTCTACTGTATGACATTAAAAAAAGAAGTAATAGAATGATTTCGGTTGCCTGCCACTTTAAAAAGCATAGTAAAAAACATAAGTAGTATTAATTACTTTTTTTAATTACTTATTTTAATCTAAATATAAATTCCAATATTTTTTAATTTATGATTGGTATGAATCTAGAGTATTAGGTATCTGCTTAGTTGAAACCTAATCTCATTATACTAATTAAAATGGTGGCTCTATAAAATTTAATTTTTACATTGTAATGAAATTCGAAGATTTAAATGAACTACACAAAGAAATAACTCAATTTACCTAAAGCTAATAAAATCATACCGTCAAATATTTAACTAAGCATTCGAATTTAAAGGTTCTATTTATTCTATTATTTACGATCACATAAAAGAAAGCAAATTATGAAAAATGTACAAGCATTAATTTACTTTTGCTTACTTATCAATAACCATAAATATTTGCTTGTTTATTCAACCATTTTTATATTCAACTTACTTCAATAAAACCTTGGATTCGTGGCTGTTAAAATAGAGCCAAGTCTCCGTACCGTATTCTAATAGAACTTTGATATTGTGTTTAATTTTAACTTTCATAAATATGTGATTATTTTACTGTTAATAAATTATATACTAACTAACTTTAGTAAAGAAATAGGTATAATTTACGATTACCTCTGATAATGTTGATAGAAAAAAGTAGAAGTGTCTAGTACAAGGAACTGTGCATTACGGTACCTACATAATCTAGTAGGTAACACAATTCCAAGTAATAACTTCTTCTTCTTAATAAAGTAACAATTAAATAAAAATTTCACGTTTCCTACTTATACGGTAACCAAACAGAAGCCTTTACGCCTACATAACACCATAAAATATGATTGTTTATTATTAAATAGTTGCTATATTAAGAGTATTATTACGATATAACTTGGCGATAACACTGCCATGCTTCTGCATACCATTCAAACAGAAAATGAGCTATGTCAGCGAACTGAATGCAGCAAAAGTTCGTCTAACAAGTGATTATTTCGCTTTTCTGGTCAGATGAACAAAATATTTGCAAGATGAAGTTCGTTCATTTATACTCTTTACATTCGTTTTATTATGTCGAAATGTGATTGAGTCGAAACAAGAATACCGCCAATAAAAACCGATCATACCGAATCTTTAAGTGGAAAACTTGGTATTGCGAAGTAGAAATCGCTCAGTCATTTGGTCTAGACTAGTTATTAAAAATTTATATTTGTATTATTCAGTAATTTTCCTGTGTCTTGTTTTCTCAAACTCATTTCTCTCTTTGTTTGAATTTTATATGTCACTTACCGATATGCATATTTTATTGTCTGCAAAGTAAGATCTTACATTTTTGTATTTCAACGTTCGTACGTATCTTTATTCATTTATTAGAGAAATGCAAACTTAATATTCTAAAATGTTCAAGCATGAAAGCGAAAGGTATCCATAATAATATTTATCATCGCAGCCACATGAAGTCCACTGCCGAACATAGGCGTCCTGACTTTCCTTAAGGTTGTTCGACCACCTGAGGAGTCCATACTTAATATTATAAATGTGAAAGTGTGTTTGTTTGTTTGTCCTCCCTTTACATCGAAAGTAATTAGTTGAGGCCCAGTGCCCTATTCCCGTTGGGGTGGGAGTCCTGGATCCTCCAAGGGTGATATTAGAAATAATGGACTGTATGAATTTTAGACTGTAATAATGAGAAAATACAATTGATTCGCCCGACAAGACATAAGTACGGCGCGGCCGATGCGAGCGCCTCGTGGTTGGCTAGTGTCCGGTGCTGGCGCTTGAGTCGACGACGCGGCCCGTTCTTACGCCCGTCTAAGCGCCCGTCCCGCGCGCACCTCAGACGGCGTTGATTTGTGGTAGACAGTAATGAACGGATTGATATGTTTTTTTTATTGGGGATAGTTTAAGATCTGGAGAGTGACATAGGCTCCTTTTTTACTACCGTATAAAGAGATTCCCATGGGAATAATTATTGACATTTTCCCTTGACCACGCGGGCGGAGCCGCGGGTAACAGCTAGTAATAAATTTACTAATATTCTAAAGGGGTAAAGTTTGTGAGTTTGTAACGGGTAATCTCTGGATCCACAGAACCGATTTTGAAAATTCTTTTACCAATAGAAAGCCACGTTATTAGACGTTATATGAAGCCACAGCGGGCAACAGCTAATCTATACTAATACTAATATTATAAAGAGGAAAGATTTGATTGGTTGTTTGAATTGAATAGGCTCCGAAACTACTGGACCGATTTTAAAAATTCTTTCACCAGTAGGAAGCTACATTATCAGAGAGTGACATAGGCTATAGCTTTTCCCGAAATTCAATGTGGTTCCCACGGGAACGGGTCCGGAACTTCACGCGGACGAAGTCGCGGGCAAAAAAGCTAGTTTTCGATAAATACGAAATCTTATATCCAAACAACCGGAAGCTTAAAAATTCCTCTTTATCCGAGGGAACGAGTAAAGAACAAATCTTATCTAAATAATTTTTGTCATTCATTTTGTCAAAAACTCGAATCGTTTACTCAGCTCAAAACTTTTATAAAATAAAGATACCCTATTTCCATATATATATTCCATAAAAGAAGAAAGCCTCTGTTTATTGTTTAAGGATATAAATATTTTATTTATTTATTTAACTTTATTGACCACAATACATAAGTACTGATACAATAGGCGGACTTAATGCTAAATTGCATTATCTACCAGTCAACCATTGGGAAGTGCAGAGATTCACGAATGCGGTTTACTTGTTACTACTAATAACATTACTCAAAATTAATACATAAGTAATACAATAGACATACATACATATATATAAATATACACAAATATACATGAATATATATAAATATACATAAATACATATAAATATATATAAATAAACGTAATATATACAAATATCTGGTCTTGGCAAACTTTGCCATAAGTAGCCAAGCGCATAATACATAAACTTTAACAAGGCCATATAGGATTAAGTCGGTTGTCTTGTTACCATCAATCTCCTAAAATGGGTGGCATATTACAAAGTTAGCCCCTAAGAGGTCACTTCCTCTTATAGTTAATTATAATAATTGGGCAAAGGGTCTGCATTCTCAATGGGTTGGCCATTTTGTTAATACCCATTGTTATTAAATTTTCTTGACTTTATACAGGGTGAGTCACTGAAACGCATGTTTTTGGGATACAACTTATTCTGCTTGTGGAGGAAATATGGAGAAATGGGACGGTGGCCTTCAACTCCTCTTATTTATTTATTTATTTATTTATTTATTCTTTATTGCACGATTGAGAGTACAATTGGCGGACTTAATGCCTAAAGACATTCTCTACCAGTCAACCATCGGGTAATGCAGAAACATTGTTGGCGGGACAAAAATTGAAGGGAAATATCTGGTTACCTAAGAACTTATATATACGGCTATAAACATACACATATAAATATATATTAATAATAAACTTACATATACTTACTATACGCATCTAGTAAAATATTCTGACAAGTATTGACGACTGAAAGAGAGGTGATGGTGATAGTAACGGTAAAAAAAAAAAAAAAAAAAGTAATGGTTGCCAAACACAACAAGAAGAAGAAAACACGGTTTGAGAACGTCACTGGGAAAAAAATTGTACATACATACATTCGATCATTAAAAAAAATTAAAAAAAACATATTTTATATATTATCTGAAAATTATTAAACGGTTATAAAATTATTTGATTAATTACATGATATAATAATGGGAGGTCAAGATTCATTGAGGTAAAGTTGTCGAACTGACTGTTTAAAAATAAATTTACTAGAGGACATTTTAATTTCATTGGGGAGCGAATTCCATAGTCTAATGGCAGAAAGTGTGAATGAGCTTGACATATGAGAAGTTTTGTGAAGAGGTGTAAAAAGTTTGAGAGTGCTATTGAATCGAAGATTTCGAGAAGAGGTGTCAGTGAGGAAGTTAAATTTAAGTTTTAAATATTTGGGAGCTTTTGGATCTCTGAGGACCCCGAAAAGCGTGCAGAGGACTCTCAGATTCCTGCGCTGCCGAAGAGTGAGCCATTTTAACTGAGACCGGAAAGGGGAAATGTGGTCAAATTTGCGCACGTTAAATATAAAACGAAGACCACCGTTAAGGAGGCGCTCGAGTTTGTTTAGAAGCACTTGAGACATATTGGTGCAACAGGCATCTGCATAGTCCAACAATGGCAAAATTAAAGTTTGAACCAATAGGATCTTCGTGGATGGAGGAAGAAAGTTCTTCAAACGGTAAAGGGAACGCAGTGTACATGTAATCTTCTTACTAGTCTCTGTAACCTGTTTGTCCCAATTAAGAGCCCCATCCAAATGGAGACCCAGATTTTTGACAGAGGAGCTAAACGGTATGGTGACACCATTATAAACTAGAGAATTAGCTAATTTTATTTTATTCAGCTGATGGGGGCCACCGACGATAAGCGCCTGACACTTCGTGGGATTAACCGCAATGCCAAAGTTCTCAGACCACTCCAATATGAGACGAAGATCCTTATTTAGTGAATTTTTCTTTATTTATTATCTTGAATTTTCATTTAGGTTTTCCTGAACTAGATGTACACTGTACATCGGATATTTGCTTATAATAAAAGGTGTTCGGTAGCAGAATTCGGATTTAAAAAAAAAAAATTGTTTATAGGGTTTGTTTGGTATATTGGATCATACACTAACCAAACCCTATAAAAAATATTAAAGAATTCGTCCGCGTGAAGTTCCGGACCCGTTCCCTTGGCAACCACACTAAATTTCGGGAAAAGCTTTAGCCTATGTCACTCCCTGATAATGTAACTTTCTACTGGTGAAAGAATTTTTGAAATCGGTCCAGTAGTTTCGGAGCCTATTCAATTCAAACAAACAAACAATCAAATCTTTCCTCTTTATAATATTAGTGTAGATTTAAAAAATAACTACGAATCATACATCTTTAATTTAATTATAATATGATGTTATGTAATGCGGCTTTTGTT
This sequence comes from Endotricha flammealis, assembly GCA_905163395.2. Classification (NCBI taxonomy): domain Eukaryota; kingdom Metazoa; phylum Arthropoda; class Insecta; order Lepidoptera; family Pyralidae; genus Endotricha; species Endotricha flammealis. The sequence goes on from LR990865.1 coordinate 5,794,485, forward strand.
TTGTAAAATGTTATTTTATTAAATAGCGGCAATCATAAGTTGTAAGTGGACCCATTCATCAGAATAAAGATTTGGTATATTCTCATAAAATCCAATTTGAGTTACAACACTACAGTTTAGTGCGATATCTTGGATATTACATAGATGTCGCTTCTCCCTGTATTCACATTTATCCATTACGCGTGTAATAAGGAAATGGTTTCTACTAACAGATTATTCATTTGCCAACAATGAGATACGCAATTGGTATATAAACTAATTACCTGTTCTAGATAGAGCGAGACCCTTCATTTCTGCTGCGTAACTTAATTACTTACTGAGTACTCCGCATATGACCAACATACATTGATCCTTTGAGTAAGTATTGTTAACGTCATTTTGTTTCTGTTAACAAAACATTATAGGGCGCAACATAGTTCTACATAAGCTGGTTCGTTTACCATTGCGTTGGTTAAGCTAGCTGTATTTGAGAATGTAAATAAGCTCTTATATCGGAGGATCCTGTAAAGTCAATTACTTTAGACCGTCGTCCGAGGTTTATTTTTGTACCTATCTCTTCTTTTTGGGAGATTATAATTATAATTCCTAGCAATACGGTAGGATTCGTTTCCGACAAATTAAACAGCCTGATCTTCTCGATAAACTCAGTTTAATATTCCTTCTTATAAATTCTTTTACAATCAAATTACAACACGTCTTAATCATAACAATGACAGCTACCGAGTTTTACGTTAAAATTTTATGTGTAGTTTCACTAGGCGGAAATTTATCGTCCCCATACAAAATTCTAACGCCTTCGTATTCGATAGTGAGATGAAAAGCTCGTAGGTACTAAGCTAGTACTGACTAAGCACTCTGATTTATCAGGTGCTGCATTTTGGAATAATACGCTTTGAAAATCAGATTACAGATTACTCTACATTTTAGCCAAAACGTGATGCTTGGCCGTTTTGCTACCGTTACGAAGATTTCATAGGCATTCGTTCATCGTGTGTAAAATAAAACGGCCAAGCCACACGTTTTGACTAAAATGTAGAGTATGTGAAGTTAGGCCTGGTAAAGTAAGGGCGCATAGATCAAGAATCTTGGCTCTACATGAGATCTGACCACTTTTTCATAGATTTTGATTAAGGTAGACTCTGTCTTGGCAACATTTTTACATGAAAATGTTTTTGGTGGGATTTTGTATTCTATAAGTTCGTCGGCTATTACTAGGTAACTAGTAGAGCCTACTTAACCGTGATAGTTTTCCTTGTAGGTTCACTAAACGTTTTGATCTTTTTTTTTTTTTAATTTCTAAACAACAGTTACGGTGATAGAATTGAAATACAATTATTTTAATCTCCTAAGTAAATACGATCGGTACGGAAAATGATATTCGGCCGACTGTCTACTTAGGTGAAATAGTTGGAATACGAATATATAAAGTTAAGAGCTCTTGTTCGTAGGCTAATAAATTCTAAATTGCCAATACATACGTTCCAAGTTAATTCAAATTCAATTTACGAAGTCCTTAAATTATTTAAGATCGATCTCTGAGTACACGTCTCGTCGAGTGACACTAATACGATTTTATGCAAACATTATAGTGGATAAATTTCATTTATTTTGAAGTATGTAACATGACTCGAGTGTTTTAAGTTTATATTAACTTAACCTGATACATTTTTTTAAATATATAGAATTTGCTTTAGAATTTCATTAACTGTTTTGTTCTATGGATATTATATTATAGCGGCAGAGGACTTTGAAAGCATTGTTGTGGGTGTCAAATTAGAACGATCACCAAAGTTAACCAATGACAACAAGCGAGTAGTACAATAATATTTTAAAGTTAATAGCACATTAAGTTTCCAGCCATATCTTCTGTCTTCCATCTTTGATAATGACAACGTCAGATTTTTCTTTTCTTTCGTTTTGCAATCGGACTTCGGACGAAGATTCCATTGTACCATTTTCAAGTAATGCTTGTGTACGAAATTCAAAGCAGCGTAATCATGCTATCTCGACTCAGTAAACTGTCTCTGAGTCAAGACGCTCCGAAGAAAGATGATAGCAAATTTTCTTCAGAAATGGTGGATTTTAAAGTCAACACGATAATGCACTTTTAAAAGTTCCTGATGATAAACTGCAATTATTATGCACATTAACCAATGTTTGCTTCACATTACACTATCAATACTATGAATCAAACGTTGAAACACACAAATTCATTTTCTAATCACGACCTCAAGTTCACCATTTCCTGTTGGACCAACTATTACGCACAACTAGTTGGTCCAACAGGAACAATTCGCAAAAAAAATCCTGTTTGCATGTTGACGCTGTGAGTTGACGCTATCGAGTTGGCGCCAAAATACAGCGTCAGATTTTAGTCTTTAAAATTACTGTTGTTTTTTTAAATCAGCTATTCTAAAAAATGTTTAGAATCAAACCTTTTTAGACTGTCTCGTATATGTTGATATTTTCCCGCTAAACTTTTAATGTATGCCCGTCTCACTAGCGATGGGGGTGGGGCGGGCAGGGTGGAAACTTGCTCCGTCGATTCCAGAAGCTTGAAGAACTAATTTAACTGCGTCCCCTAACTGCCACTTCAATAAATTCTAAACTAGTAATATAATAATATTGTGTACTAGAATTTTTCATATTTTCCATTTGCGTTTTCAAGATTTTTCTCTGGAGTTTTTAAAAGATGTAGGAATCTTTTTGAAATGATAAAGTTTGACAATCACTCAGACGTGGTGAGATTATTTGTACACATTTTTTATAATGACTTTAAAGGCAAATAAACTCGTTATAACGATGCTACTTACAGTTACCACAGCTAGCTAAGTTTGTGTCATCTTTTGTCATAGTTTGCAACAGCCTAACTTTACTATAACTGCTTGTTCGAAACAACAACAATATCATATAACATACCTATTTTTTTTTATAATAATAATTATGTAGGTATCTTTTGCAAATTTTAGCTATTGTTTTTAACATTATCCCAATAAAATACAACCATGTTTATTTTTTAACTCGATGGGGGACCATTGCTTCTATAATTTAAAATTTTATTATGACTTGACAAAGTGTTAGTGACATTCATAGTGATTCTCAGTTCGTTAATTTTAAGTAAATTATTATATTATTATGTAGTTGGGTTGTCCAACGGTCAATGGACAAACTAACTATTCCGTATGTTACGTTAACATTTATTACATATCGTGGATAACTTATCAAAATACATCAATCGAAAATACACAGAGTAGTATAATAAACAGAGTCATCGGTACCTCATCAAAATATCGCGTTACGAGATCGCAAATTCGTTCCGGGGTGCCAATTATACGGGCGCTCATTTTCCGACTGACTCCCCGGTGTAATCACATGATTTTGACAGTTCATACTAAAAGCTGATACGTTCCGAGTATTATATTGGATCGGACGTAATTGTTATTGCATGTGTTTGTTTTGGTAAACTAATGCATGATTTCTCAATCATTTTGTAAATATAGTATTAGTTAGTAGTAATGTATTGGTTAGTAATTATGTTACCGACATTCATGTACAGAGTAATCAGAGTGCATCTGAATTATTACCAAAAATATATATTTCTTATCGATTTATAAAATCCTATCAATTTTGAATCCATTATTCCCGTTTGTGGTAACGGTTTTTTTTTAAGTTAACACACTTAACAAACTTTCAATTATCGTAGTCGGTAATATTATTTAATTATTTATTACATTCACTAAATTGTTACGATACATTTAAAGGGAAACAAACGCCTTGGAATTTTTTACATATTTCCAAATTATTATTAGAGTTTCTACTTAACAAATTTCGCAAGTATTACACTCAGATTACAAACGCAATCGTAACAGAAATCGTAACCATCTATGTCCCCATAAACAGGCAATGAAATGCAAATTTCCATGGCGTCCCATGAAATGATATCTGTCAAGGTGCCCCCCTAATTAGACGGGCGACTTCGCCCAATGCATGCTAACTGCTGACATTTGCATGAGGCAAATCGACTGGGTAATACTCGAGGCCGTGCTAATGACGTTTTTAGATGACATCTCATTTTGCCAATATAGCTGTATCTATATGTATTATGTCGGTGGGTTTTGATGTAACGATTCTTTAGAACGTTTGCGGTATTTCTCGCGCAATCCCTTCTTCGCAAGTTTTTGTTCCCATGAGAAAAAAATTATTAATGAAAAAAAATTATGAGTAAATAATATAGTAGATTAATAATTTATAGCGCAAACTCATGGACATGTGCATTCTGCCTATTTTGACCTCAAACTTGGTCTTTGATCATTGCGCAGAGGTCCAAACTCGGTGTTTGTCAACGGGCTATGGACCGCAGTATTCTAGGAGTAAAATTAACTAACAAAATTCGGAACACCATACTGCGCTCCAGAACAAAAGTCACAGACGTAGTTCACAAGGCTGCCAAACTGAAGTTCTACATGGGCTGGGCACGTGGATAGAATTTCTTCCGATAGATAGGCTCGCATCAGGATCCACTGGATGCCCAATAACGCCAACGCCCAATGCCCCCGTTAAACGTCGTCGCAGAAGACCAAAAAGGCGATGGCGGGATGAGCTTGACACGTACTTTGATGATTGGCCGGAAAAGGTCCACATAAGAGAAAATTAGAAAAGTTGGGGGACCTTTATCCTGCATAAGGACACAAATTACTGTTTAAAAAATTTTTTTACCAACAATGTCCGTCTGTCTATTCTACAAAAAAAAAAGATAAACGAAAATTAGGTGTAATCTTCTATTTTTCTTGATTCAATCACAGAGCGTGCCTACACACCAATACTTTTTATCATAATACAAGTTAAAGCAATTTCAACGCGATGCCACTTTACTAACATAAGTGTCTGGAAGGCTATACGAATAATAGTACCGTTCATAATATTTTGTTTGCATACTGAAATTGCAGTTTATTCCTGTGGGATATTACACCGCCTGCTGCGACCCGAGCTTCCTTGAAGGAGACTGTTTTTTCCTGTTTATCGAATACTATAGGTAGTGTTTCCTCGTTTCGTATTTTTAAAAGGAATCCTTTTAAAGTAAAATATACAGTGTTATTTTATTATGAAGAAATTCTATAATGCCGATGATATCAGATTCGCTTTTCCGAAATTTATCCCAGGTTACACATAGTATTTTCATATCAGACTGTGTCTACCTACTTCTGGATACAGGCCTTTCCCAATGCTTTCCACCAAATGCGATCCTTGATGATGCCTTTCGCATCCATCCACCCCATTTTTGAGGTCGTCTGTCCGTCTGGAGAGAGGACGCCCTACGCATCGCTTCCCCATTGCGCGGCTTCCACTTCCAGATTTTTTCCCCACTTGCCATTGCTAGTACGGCAATTTTGGCCGGCACGTTGCGAAACTCATTATCACCATAAAACTAAGCCCGGCTTTTGTGATGATAATGAGTATATTTCGATACCTATTCATCAATATTTAATTAGGAAACGGAATAACCCTAGGGAGTAGTGTAAATAAAGAGAAAAGACATTAAAGAAGTAGAACTTCAAACCCACCATATTTACACCATTTAATAGATTAAAATTAAGAGTATGCACTGGCCCAAAGCTTAAAACTGAAAGCCAATATCAATTTCACTGCCCCCACCCAAGGGACGTCGTCCCTTTACCGTATTAATGTCATTAAGGATGCATTCAAAATTAAATGCTAAGCATCTCTTTGTGCGTTCACTAGATTGTCCTGAATTTCGTCCTTTGAGAACATACCTTTATTTAAATTAATTAATTATAATAATATATGAAACAGTATATGGATGAGTATGTGTTTGACCTAAAATCCAGATAATATAATTCTTCCCCGACAAGCCATGCTTCATTTTTTTTTATCGTGCAGTAATTTTTGTGATTTTACAATGACGCGAACTACTTTCTCTTCTTTAAAACTTCAGCTATGTGCTACTCTGCTAATATTATTAACACAAGTTTATTTGTTACGCTTTCACGCCCAAAAGTCGTGATCCAAGACAAACCCAGGCTCCAGCCCAAAAATTTTGTATACTCGCACCAGGATTTTAGAGGATATTTATAAATACTATTCTAAACTATCACTATCTCTCTATCGGATGGCTAACACTTTTTTTTGCTCATATAGGTTGTAGGAATCTTCGGGTCCACTACGAAAGTCTCCATCCGAAACAACGAAACACGTAGTCCGGTCAAAAAAGACATTACGTTAGAATAAGGTTCAAAACGTCGTCACCTCCTTTGAAATTGTATTTTTAAGACAGCAAAGTTGCGGGCAATAGCTACTTCTATAAATTGAATAGATACTTTGTTGTCTTCGAATTTACTTTGGAACTGTAATCACTAACCATTACTTTAACTTCATACTTGGACGAGACTTCATAAGACAGATAAAATCATAATACGATGTTGAAGAAATAATGATAAGATAGCTAATCAATTCTTGATTCTTAAAAACAGGTGATAATAAAACACAGATAGGTTTTAATATATTTTTATTAACTTCAACGTTGATAAAATCATACATTTTTATAAGAGTTCTAATTATATTGTGTGCGTTATCGGTTTATATCTTCATAAATCATCTTCGGATGGGAAAGGATAATCTTTGTGTAATTCACCGCTGTAAAAAATATATAATAATAAGTAAAACAAATTTCAAAAGTATACAATATTATTTCCTGCAAAGAAAATCTTATGAATAGAATAGAATATATATTATTTTTATTTGCACAAATTAAAGTAACTGTCACACCATCTGTATGGTCTAATGTGAATGTGATGGTATGTATAATGATAAAATGTATATTATCGTTTGGAGTCGAAACATGGAGAACGCTAACGTACATTACTAGACTGCCTTTAATAAAAATATTCAATAATCTTGATTCACCTCTTAATTAAGATTTTGCAACCGTTCCCCTAAGGCCTGTTAGCCATTTGGACTGTTCATCGACAGGAGGATATTTTAAGAGATATACCAAAAATATTTACCCAAATTGAAGGAAAAGACGACCCTCGTGTCCACAATCGTGGCTTCCTAACTGTTCAATCTCCTCCTGTGTAAGTTTGAAGTCCCAAATGTTGAAGTTCTCTTGAAGACGAGTCTTAGAAACAGACTTCGGAATTACTACCATTCCACGGTCAATTGGCAATCTGTAAATTACAAATATTTATAGAGTAGTAATGAATCATTTAAATCCAGTAGATTGACCACGATTACATAGATGTGATGTGTCAGCTAGATTTATGTGATTGTGTTCCTTAGAACAGAATTAAAATAAATACAAATTCTGCAGGGTTCTTGGCAAAAGTTTTATGTTCTACGAAGATATTAACTAAAACTCACGCAAACTACATTGCATGTTTGTCATCATATCTCTGCTCTAAAATTTACGTAACCATTAAAATTGACTTCCGCGGATACATCATCTTAATTTGACATTTACGGAGAAAATATAGCATGATTTTAGAAATTGGTTGCTCTTCGTGCGTCGACAGGTACGTAGTCGACACGAACAGCGACGAATTCTATGAAACGTGTTGTTTACCAAAAACTGTCGACGCACGAAACAGCGACCAACTCGATTTTAGGTGCACGACATTCTAAAACATAATACCTGATCACAACTTGTGCAACGGTCTTGTTGTATTTAGCTGCGATCTTCTTAGCGATTGGAGATTCCAAAACGTTGACGTCACCAGGTTTTCCCCAAGGTCTATAAGGGCTACCGAGTGGGCCGTACGCTGTGACTATTATGTCATTATCTGTGCAGAATTTGAGCAGTTTTCTTTGGAAAAGGAACGGGTGGCTTTCAATCTAGAATTTAAGGATTATATTCTCATGTTGACGTTGAGTCAATAACAAATCTCATTTTTTTCTTGACGATTTTGAATCTGTTCAATATATCCAAAAGGACATCTTCTCATAATGACGTTGAAACAATAAACAAATCGCATTTTTTTTTGTTTTTAGTTAAAATTAAAATATCTGAAAGTTTTATATAACAGTTTGAATAAACAATATACCTGATTCATTACGGGCTTGATTTTAGCAATGTCCAATACACGTTGCGTTTGTTTCGAAGTAAAATTACTAATTCCAATACTCTTTACTAAGCCTTTTTCCACTAACTTTTCCATAGCTTTCCATGTGTCAACGTAATCTACATCAGAATATATAAATTTACCAGTTTCATCTGCAGGCGATAAGTCATCTCCTTCCTGAAATAAAAAACAATCTGTCATGTAAATATGAATCAATATGGTATAGTAATATAATGTTACCCTTAAAATATAAAAAATAAACTGTTCGACGCCGACGGATGCCTAGTTCTCTCACGGACCTAGACAGCTAAACTTAACCAATCCTTCGTGATATAGTCAAGGAATAAGACAGAATTTTTCGAAATTCCTAAACACAGGGTTTTCGCCAGTAAAAATATACAAGTCATTTATTTACCTTGTAAGCCATTGGCCAATGAATCAAATATAAATCCAAATAGTCCAATTTAAAGTCCCTCAAGGACACTCGCAATGTCTTCTCGACCCAGTCGGGGTGATGGTATGTATTCCATAATTTTGATGTTATGAAGAGGTCCTCTCTGAAAATATATTATTTTTATTACAAAAATATCTGTACTTTCGGAAAATCTTCAAATTTTTAATAAAGTATTTTTTCCTCGTCAACTTTTCATGTACTTCCCACTTTTGGAAACTCTGGGTCAGCTGATAGCAGTGCTTTCTGTCTATCTACCAGATAAGATCATAATATCCCACCTAGGGCCAATATGTACCCCGCCCCAAGATCATAATCATAATAGGTAATTCCGATCAAGAAATTATATATGGTCAAATCAAAAGAAAGAAGAATTACCTTTTAACAACACCTTCAGCAATCTTTTTGTGAATTGCTTCGCCAATCTCCTTCTCATTACCATACAGATGGGCGCAATCTAAGTGTCTATAGCCGATATCAATAGCATCACATATTGCTCTACCCACCTCTCCGCTACCAGGGTCTGTAGCCTGAAATCAATGATAAGGTTTAGGACTACAAAAAAAATTAAACAAAAATCTTAAGAAACTTAACTGAAAAGTTAATTCTGTAAAGCAAAGTAGATAATTCACAATACTTTTTCGTTAAGTTAGTTGTCTATTTGCATTTAGCTTATGCGATTTTGCACACAATATTTGTCTTGTGCTGAATATAAACTAATAACACTTAAAATAAAGGAGCCGTAGCCACTTTTTTTTGCCATTTTTCTATCAATCAAGTCTCTTTCAAAAGAAAGCAAATTCTTTTTCTGAACAGTAACAAAAGTAATTAACAGTATTTACTAAACTTAAACCTACCTGCCAAGTTCCTAATCCCAAAACGGGACATGATAATCCATTGTTGAATTTTATGTGGGTAACTTTATCGGCCATTGCGGAGGAAGTAATGATTGTCTGTAGCTTAGATTACAGAATTTGTATAATATGTCGTATCTCGGAATAGAGATAAAAAATATATGAATATAATATGTAATGGTTCTGCATAATCACAAACTAAAGCATGCATACGCACGCAGTCTATCACCAAAACTTTGCTGAATGGTCGTGAATGTCATGGCATGATAGACTATATTTCCTTAGGTCACTTATTAACTTGGACAGCAGTTTTAAGACACATAAGTTACTTGGCTAGCATTAGTTACTTGTAGTAGTACTTAGTAACTTGGTTAATAGTTGAAAAATCACTGCCATCTTGCAGCAGCTTGTTCATGGCTAAGTTTGTCGTATAAAATTGGTACAAACCAGTTTTCAAAACTAGGTAATGAAACAGATTACTGAATTACGCAATCTCGTTTTTTTAAATCGATTAGAAATTTTGAACAAACTTAGCAAAATGAAATTTCAGACTGTTGATTTTGTTTCAAATGGTATTACGTTTAATATTGTTGTATTAATTTTAATGATTTACAGAACCCCAAAGATAATTCCTGATAAGTTTCATGTGTTCGGTGTGTCCTGATAAGTTCAATATATGATCGAATGCAAGGTTGATAATAACATAATCGTGGTAACTTGCAACTTTAACAAGTACGTAGTATGACAATGAGTTTAGATAAAATTACTTATCTGATCACATTATCTATGTAGTCTATTAAATGAAATCCGGCATATTAAAAAATAAATCTACTGAATAATAAAGTTGGAAAACATCACACATTTTTTTTTCTGAAATAAAAACACATTATGTACTTTTATTTTCATTTCATAAAGCAAAAATGATTTTAAAAATCATCTGTCATAATGAACTGTACAATTGTTACAACAACTGTACATTGTAGATAGAGAAAGAAAAATACTTCTAATTAACACGGCACATGAGACCCAAGACAATGACAATGTTCAATGTACACAATTTAAGAAACAAAGAATTAAAAATAAACAGAAAAAGAGAAAAAATATATAACAACAGCACAACTAAGCACAATTTAGTTGTGCGAACAGGATTTTTTTTCCGAATTGTTCCTGTTGGACCAACTAGTTGTGCTTAATAGTTGGCCCAATAGGAAATGGTGCAAAAAACATTTTAGTATCTCACGGCCGCACACAAAGGTCCAAATTTGTCATAGAAATGTAAAACAATTTTCATATTATTAAGTCAATAACCGTAGGGTCTATTCACTTAACAAAAATAGATAAAATTCCGTGTCAATCTCAATCGCTGTCTCACTCATACAAAGTAGGAATTGAGCGAGACAGGCCGGTGAGTTAGAAACGAGATTGAAACTGTTTTGTTCCGAAATTTATTTTTCATTAAAATTAATTCTTTGCCTTGCCATACCGTCACTCATAGCTAGGTTCAAATAGAACATTTTATAAAAATACCAATATCGAAATCGTCAAGTGACGCATGACGTGATCACATACATATTTGGTTGGTAATTACGTAATTGCCATGATGTAGATCTTTAACGTCAACACTATTTATCTTTTGCCGACGACAAAAAAATAGATGACTATTTATTGACTATTTTAATAACCGATAATATCGATGGATTATTATTGATATTATCTATAAGAATACCATCGAATAATATAAATCTAAAACTGTGTTTATATGTCTTTCTTTCACGTTGTAGGCAACCATGTTTGGCATAATTTTTAGATGAATTACTATTTATTGTCCAGGAAAAACACCTTGTTCCCTGAGATTTTTTTTTTATTAATTCACTAGCATTACTCTTGGACCCGAGCAACGGCCAGTGATTAAAATAAGTTTCTACATTTTTATTTAATTAAGTTTTTTTTTTCTTTTTAAATTCTCTATCATTCTAATTTATATAATTTTTTTCCTTAATATTTCACGGATCAAACGTGCGATAATAAAGTATCAAACAAAATGGCTCTCATCTCAATAATTACAACTCGAAATGTTTATTATGAGGGAGTTTATTATGTGAATACAGAGCCATATGCCTGCCGAAAGTATTATAAAAACGCTTTTGTGAGCTACCCTTTCTCAACATGAATGTACCGCAATGAAATGCTCTTTTATACTTGAAGAGCTCGTACAGTCGCTGTTGGGAGTGTATTTTATATTGGATTTTGTTTATGTTCTTGATTAGTTTAATGTGTGAATAATGTTTTTTTCAGCGATTGTAGCAATGACATTCAATCTCGAAATGAGATTGTTTATTCATAGACTAGGCACTATCTCTAGTATTCACATTATTTATCATTAAAAAATATATATATACATATAATTAATTCTACATATTCGAGTTCAATATGAATATAAACTATCTCTATGTCTCATTAAGCTATACTACATGATAATATTCTTGCAGTATTTTTTATACATTATATTCTCAAACCTTTTTTTTTTTTTTTTTTTTGTTTAAAGTCAGGAAAATGCATTACTGCATGTCCCGCCACTTGGGGGAAGCGACGGGGGTCTGTCGGGCTCGCCTCTCTAAACCAATGAGGGATACCGACTAAAAACCTGACTGTCTGCCACCTTCTCCGCCTTCACGTGGCGGGGTCGCGGGCACTGGTGATACTTCCGCAACCCCGCCGGCGGGTGTCCGTGGACCCATCTTATTTGGGCACGGCTCTACAGCAGCGTGCGCGAATAGGCACGCTGCTCCACTCGGGGACTTCCGTTCCAATGGGCGGCGGTTTCCCCTAACCGTCGCCCGGATATTCTCAAACCTGACTGCGAAAAAATATATTTCTCAAATATTTCGTAAATTTTCTATAGGTTTGCAGGATAATAAGAGTTACGAAATTTCAAAGATTATTTATCTGCTTCTTTTGTATTTTTTAATGCGATTATAACGTTTTTCAACACGACTATACGTATTATACCGTCAAAAACACGCGGGGCTTACAAAACCAGATACTTCTTTAGACAATGCATGTTTTGATAATATAACGCTTTCTGATGAGGGTTCCACCGAGTTCCAGACAATTGCCTTTAGACTTGGCCAACTTTTATTTTTGTATGCAAAACGGGCGTATTGGCATGAAAAGGTGGAGTTTTTCTTTAATATAGAATTTGGGTATGTAAATGTGGATATAAAATGTTAAGGATTTGAGTGTTTTTACAGTCGTCTACCTTGTTACTACATTGTGGTTAGATGATAGCTGTGAAGTCAATGACCGGTTTAGTATGTCCAAAATCCTTACGTCTATGAGCGTTAGTTGAATGTTGTTATCGCCTATAAGGAAAGGAATAGGAAGAGAAAAGATAAAGAAAAGAACAAGGGAAGGGAGTTGGGCACTGTTTTGCGTCGTACAGACAGCCTTGAGGGCTTTACCGGTCATGGAGTTTCCTGAAAAATATTCTCATCAGTTTAATTAATTTAAATTAAATTTTATAAAATAACGGTTTTAGTGTGGAATTGGTATTGACATACCAACTGACAAAATTGTATTGACTAAACATTTAATGTTTATGGTTTTATTATTATTAATCAGCATAAAATTTTGAACGTAATCCATAGATCTCAAAGTACATCAAAGCCGTTACATATTTACATTTCTTGACCCTAACATAACCCTCCAAGTTCCAATCAAAGAGGTTTATGATATTACAGTAGAAATTTACATCGTAAACAAAGTTCTCTATCAAACGGTTGAAATTCCCCAATAGTTTCATAAGGATTACCTTTTGTAAACTAAAATGGGACGCAATCATCATCTGCGTAGGATTACATGAGGGCGGGATTATGGGAACTATGTTACTTATGCAATGCAGGGCTGTCGCATATTGTCCAAGGGTCAGCGTATGCTTAGCCACAACAATTGCGAGTTAATTATGAAGCTAGTTTATTTACATCATGAACAATCCTTTCAGAAATTTTTGTCACACACTATGATGTTTTATTTGCTTTTTATGGTAAGTAGATTTTATGCACTACAATATACTACTTTTAACTCTAAAATGAATAGATTTATAAATTAGAAATTATTAATTTGTGAATTGAAACATTATTTATTTTATAAAGGGAATATGAATTATGACAAGCGGACTGCCCAAGTGTTCATATCATATCCATCAACCAATTTTTTTTTTAAGTCACTCAAAGCTTTAAATTTTCATATTTATTACCTATCGTATATTGTAACGAGATGAACACATAGACAAAATTAAGAATTTGATTGAAGGGTGCCAAGTGCCAACCCTGAAGTCATTGCCTTAGGCGCGTAGATGCGACCCTTCTGTCCTCAGCAAATATTCCCGATAATGATTCGCTTTTAATTATTATTGCAGTGGCCAAGTTTTGTTTGATGTATTGATTAAACCGTGTTTGTGCTTAAGTGTTGTGCGGTGAGTCGCCATAGTAATCACAGGGATTGAAATTTTGTCTTTGAGAATACCCGTTCGTGCACTTCGTGCGTATAAACGGTTTGAGAAGCTTTGTTTTATTATACCTACTAGTTGCCCCGTGACTTCGCGTGTTATTTTTACTATAACTAGGGCCAAAGCAGATTACATACTATTCATGACGCACTTTTTGTCAGTGAAAATAGAACCTATGCAATTACATGCAGTAACCTACACGACAGACGCGCAAAAAGTCAGGCAACTCGCAGAGGCATGAAGTAAATCAACGTCTTGTTGAAAATGATTAAATGTAGAATTTGATCTATCCAATCGAGAGACAACAAAATATTATATTTTCAACCGACTTCAAAAAAAGGAGGAGGTTCTCAATTCGACCCGTATGTTTTTCTGTTTGTTACGCGATAACTCCGCCAATTATGAACCGATTTGAACAAATCTTTTTTCGGTTTATAGGTAATAACCTCAAGGGTGGTCCCATTTAAATTTAATAATATTTGAAGTCGGTTTTTTTTTTTCTTGTTGAAACTAAACCTTTAAATGTAAATATGATTAAATGTAGAATTCGATCTATTCAATCGAGAGACAATAAAATATTATATTTTTATCAACACAACATCATGTCCAGGTAATAAATACCATGCTCGTTACATTTAAAATTTCATATTCACAGTAAACAGACAGTAACACTGTCGCGTAAACTAAACGACCACAAACTTTACGAGCGCATAAACATAAAAAACTCATCGGTGCTGGAGAAAAATATGAAACGCATCACAGATGTAAATCTGAATAGATGACAATTTATTATAACGAGTGAGCAAGCAAGACGGCTCAACCTAATATGATGTAAGAATGCCAGAAAGGGTACTAAATAATTCAATAGTAACTTTGGTAAACATCTAAAACTAGATTTCTTATCACAACGCATTTGCAAAGTGACAGTTCTTAAAAACAGCGCATTAGCAGTATCTAAAGATTTAAATTTAAGTCTATGCAAACTCCCCTAATATTGTACCTATATGTGTGAGAAAAGTTTCCCCATTCAGTGGTACATTGTCGCGAATGGTATTTCCCTGTAGATATCATAAATACACTAGTTATGTTCACAGAACTCTACTAATGTAATGTAATTTCGGGACTTTTAAAATTGTTTTGTTTCCCTTAGTAAATAGAATCAGTTTTTTTACCATACCAGACAAATAAATTGGTTTCTCTTCCTCTCTTCTATTAAAATACATAAAACTTTACTATCGCCGTTACAAATTGGTCACTTCTGTTTCTGACCCCAATATATTCCTAATTGCAGATGAAATTAATTTTAGATTGTCTACAGGACTTCTTATTTTCGACAAGCGACTTCCACGAGCGCAGCAACACGCCACGTTAAGCTGGAAATGGAATAAACCACTTGTGGACGATGGTCACCACAAGGGAGGTGCTAGACAGGCGCTTTACCCAGTACATGAGGAACGTCCCGAGGTGCAAAGTGGCAGACGCAGAGAGGCACCAAACGGTGGTATGTCGTGCTAGAAAAGAACAACGACGATGTCCATGATGTCCATGATGTCATACATCTACGAGTCAAACAGCGGTATTGTGAAACAATTTGTTTTTTTGTTTTTTTATGTCATTCAGTAGACAAACAAGCAAGCGGAACACCCGATGGAAAGCGGTCACCGCCGCCTATGGACATCAGTAACACCAGGGGCGCTACCAATGCGTTGTCCACCAAGGAGGTTGGAGGAAAGGAAGGAGGAAGGGAAGGGAAAGAAGGAGGGGGAAAGAGGGGATAGGGAAGGAATTGGACTTCCGGATCTCTCACTCACCGAACGAAACGCATTGCTGCTTCACGTCGATATTATGTGAGAGGGTGGTACTTCCCCGGTCGAGGTAGCCCATTTCATAATAATTGCTCTACCACTGCAAAAAGTTAGTAGTTTACAGTTACAAATATATTCCTGTAAGATCCTCTTCACCCCATGCTGTATAATATATATTCAGTTACTACGAAGCACTAGTAAGCGATAAATACTCGATCACATAAATAATTATCACTTCCAATCGCTTTATGTTAGACGTATGAATGTTGTATTAAATTAGAAACTACTGTGTCTTTCTCAAATAATTCCTGCTTACTACTTTTTCGACCAGGGTGGTCGTAGGGGGAAAAGTACTGTCTACTTATTTTAATTTTACACCAGTCTTCAGCACCGTAGAGAAAAATGCAGCTATCCATTAACAGTTTAAATTAGAGTTTAAATTTTTAAAGCGAATTTATCTTTGAAAGGCGCCGTGGCTTAGCGAGAAGCTTTTAAAACATATAGTCATCGGTTTTAATTTTTAAAACAATTTATGCTTTAGTACTCTAATGTTTTCAAAGACTTAGTTAAAGTAAAACTACATTCAATATATTCACAACAAATTCGAAATGATTTTTAAACACGCGGAATTAAGAAAAAACCAAGTTTACTTACTTAAACTATTAATGTTGAAACCTTAGACCTAATCAACTTACATAATTTAATTTAAGTCTACTTATGAAGAGCGGATACTCCAAACACAAGTACATTACGTACTTAAATGGAGGCTCCAGCCACAATGTTGTTACCTTGATGATTGAATAAACATTTTTCATTTTTTTTACATTTTTGAGTGCCATTCTTAGACTGGTTTGTAACCTATTTTATTGTAATGAAACATCATTGACTTTAACATAATTATTGCAAAACAATTGTTATTACAAAGAGCTTTAAGAGAATGTTTCTCATAAAATTGAATTCATAAATCACAAAATTAAATGAGAAAACATTTTTCCCGCTTTATTGGAAGCAATTTTTAATAATTACGTTACATCCCCAAAATGTAAGGTTATGTCTATTAGGGTATATCAAGTGGAAGCGAGAGCAAATAAACTTTGTCCGAAACGTACAATAATGAGAGTTCATTGGATTATACCAGGCTTATGTAGGCCCCAATAATAATAACCAAAAATGCACGTGGATCCACCCGTCAAATAACTCAGTCAATATTGCGTCATAGAGTAACTAGGATGAGACAATAACGTAGATTATAAGCATAGTAAGCTTCTTTGAAGTAGTAAGCCTAAAGGCTCATTGGGTTTGGTGTTCAATCTATGGAATCTAAAAGAATATTTTATGGGCCTCATTATTGTTAGCGACCGGCTGGCTAACTCCAAGCTTTTATGAAACATGTTTATTAGTGAAAATTTTAAAATGTATTGTTTTGGTATTCTGTATTTGTCTGATTTTGACCGGTCTCTGTCAATTGTAACGTTTTAAAATATACTTTTATCATCATATTACTAGCCAGAACAGTCTACATCCTCACCCTATCTATAAATTTACTATGTTACATTAACGGTAGTATCTAAAACATTGAATTACCGCAAATATAGCAAAACTGTATTCAGAATACAGTTGGTATTTACATGTTTTATTTTACTTTATGGTTACCATTGTCGTAATAAAAAAAAATGTCCTTCAGTTTTAAATTTCGGAATCGCGTGATCAAAAAAGTGCAACAATGTGTCCCTTCTGTGAATATTTATTTCGTCAAGTGCGTAATTTGGGCAAATTCCTACCCCGGGCAAAAGGACTGTGCGGTTGCCGTGGTTCTTATGGTTTACGGTTATTCTCATTACCATTTAAACCGTATTTATTTTTATACACGTTATTTTAACTCGCATTTTGTAGTGGTTAAGTAGCAGTTAATTTCGACTAGAAGTTATGTTTATCACTTTTTAATCTGTATGCTCGTATTTTTTAAGGTTTTCCCTTTATTTTCCTTATAACGTAATATAAGATGGCTTATCTTTGTGTTTAGAATTTCGGTGTATTGTATCAACTGCCTTAAGACCAGCTGTGCATCGCACGCCAACCGGCTGGTCGGATTCGGTCAAGAAAGTCTCGTATTTTGTATAGAAACTTAAGTCATTTAAAGTTTCTTTATAAAATTTAAAGAGGAGCAGCTCTTACCACATTTAAAATGAAGGATAATAATATGACAAAACATATGTGCCATAATTGTGGTAATTTAATGTTTTGAGAGTAAGAGGTGTCTTCCTCTTTGCGTACGACGTCATCATTTATTAATTATTATTAAAAGTAACTCAATCCATCCCTCAATTAAATTTAATAGCCCTTAATTTTTTTACAAATATTATAAAGCTTCTTTAATAATTCAGTCCAATATAATGTTAAACAGACAAAGGCATTGAAAACATTTTAGAATTTAAAACTTGTATTTCGAAGCTCAAAAGAAACTTCGATAGCTTCGATAGAGACATGTTACGAGCTTTTTCACAGGGCTACACGATCGCAGGTGTTCTATCAGAACAATTTGGTGTCATTTGTTCCGACGGTGCAACATGGCAGCAATAATGCAACGTGCTCCATTTACACATACTGCAATTTGTTTCAAAACTCCACATGCATTATTTCCAACGAATGCTATCTTTTTCACTTCACTGGAGCAATTTAAAAGATATTTCGCGTCTCAAAAAATGTTAAATTTATGCATGTTTTTGCTTAGAACTCTGTTTAGAATATTCTTAGATAAAAATATACTTGCGTTTAGAATATTATTCTTTAAATACCTTTACTGTTTCTTTGATTATAATCTGTATCTAAAGCTTAAGTAAATATAATTTTAAAATACTTAGCAAAATATTGTAGACTATTTAAATCAAATCAGAAGTACTAATGCAAATCTAATCTTTTTAGATTATTTTCTAATATTTTATGCACGGTTGTCGAAATGAAATGAAATGAAATGAAATGAAATGAAATGAAATGAAATCGTTTAAATGTCGTGTGACTAAATATGGTAACTATGAAAAATAAAGGTATTTATGCTTTAGTTTAGTCTAATACACATGGTAGGAACAATGTTTTTTGTAATTAACTTAATAATTAAAAAAATTTGTTAATTACAATATTCAATAAATTTAGCAATTACCAATCCCAAAATAACAAAACAGCACACAGCACCAGACAATTTAATCATATTAATTAATTAAATTTTCATCATTATAGAAATTCTCATTTAATGATATCAGTATAATATTAATATCATGTTACACAAAAACAACAGCGTAAATTAGCGTGAGGTTCATTTACATGAGTGATCATACAAAAGAGCATATTCCCAATTTATTAGTGTAACTATCCAAAATTTTAATTGGGTCGTGTTACAAGGGGTATGTCCAGCTAATTGGGATCGCGTATTGACTCATCCGGAGGCGGTTATGTTGTAACTGACCATTACACATACGGGTATTGCGGGCGGCAAACTAAATATTGATGGCCCCGACGACGACGCCGATACGGCGTATAAACGAGGAAGAGTTCTGATAGGAAAAACGAAAACTGGGAATGAGCGTGTTGGGCACCGTACAGTGTAGGGTTCCGTATTTGCTACGCTTTGCTTGCTTGCAGACGCGATGTCATATTTTATGATATTTGTACGTTTTCATAAATTAAAATTTATTTTATAAGTTCGTCGGGTTTTATGACTTGATACTACATAGTAGAGTCTAATTAACCGTAATAGTTTTCCTTTTTAAATTCTTTTTGAATCATCAGTTATTTCAGATTTCTAAACATCACATTTTCGCAGATAAGGGGGGAGGGGAGGGATAATTGATTCTTATTCTCAACACCCCCAATTTTTAAGAGTTATATTCGATTTCCAACAACATAACAAACTATGGGTAGGGGCGGAAAAAAACATAATTTTTACTTTAAATGTAGTGAAGGGAAACACCTCTAAAAAATCATTTTTCCGATGGTACGGAATTTATTATGTACGGCTCTAATATTCAAATTGTAGTTGGACATTTTGCAATATCCGTGTGTATTATAACAAATTGCAAAACGAGCATCTGCAAGGTGGGGTAAGTGGACTCAGCATTGTTACGTCTGGGATTTGGATCTGATATAATCTGAGATGAGAGGACTTCACGCCGGCCGCCTCAATCCATTGTTAATGAGCGGGGGATAGCCGGAGGCCAATATTTGGCGGCGAATAAAATTTCACGTGTGAATGATTCTGGGGAAGGTTTTATTCTTATTATATTTTGATGATACGACATTTTATTGCCGTCATATTATTTTTATTGTGATCATAATATTAAAAAAGTCGGTGAAAATCAATCTCGCGTCTCGCCTGATTCACAGTCATATTAATATTGTGGTTTTGACTGGTTATGTATGAGTTTTCACTAGAAAGGTATAATATTTATCCTTTGCAGGTTAGTAACATATCGGACAAACCAGTTTACTTTGAACTTCTTTTTACTTTATTAAGTACCTACGAAACTCTCTATGTCAAACCAATGTTTTAAACCGTCTACAACAGGCATTTTCATTTAGACAATGAAAAATGTGACAATAAATCACATTTTTCAATGTCTATCAAAATCTCGCTTTAAATACATTAACACATTACTAGATTTTCTAAGTATTGAAATCTATACTATTTATATCTATACTAATATTATAAAGAGGAAAGATTTGATTGTTTGTTTGTTTGTTTACATTGAATAGGCTCCGAAACTACTGGATCGTTTTCTAAAATTCTTTCACCAGTCGAAAACTACTTTAGCAGCGAGTGTCATAGGCTATAGTTTTTCCCGAAATTCAATGTGGTTCCCACGGGAACGGGTCCGGAAATTCACGCGGACGAAGTTGCGGGCAAAAAAGCTAGTCATCAAAAAACTACGAATCAAATGAGAACATAATCTGTTATTCTCAAACACGGATAATCCGAAAAAACAAAAACAAGAGATAATAGAAAGCTAAATAAAAAACAAAAGATTTCCACGTCGTTTGCCCAACAAAAGAGATCCTGACAAATAGAGGTGGTGTGGAAAATGTAAACGCGATTCCACGACTAATCTTTATTCAGACACGGTCAAACCGTCTTGTATCGCGTATTTATCAAATGCCGGCTCGTTTGTTATGATATCCGTAAATATTTCAGCGGTTATTGCTACCATCAACATAATGTTATGGGGCGAAATTTTACAAACGGAAACAAAAGATATAAAGCTCCGTCGTGGTGCTGAATATCTTTCTATATTAATGTTGCGGAGCGATATTGTATTATTTACAATCGGCGCGTTACGATTGTGTTTTTTGTACACTATATTATTTATAATCGTATACCTTAGTATAATATCATTATTTACAAAAAATAGTCTCATTTCAACTACAAGAGTAACATCATTTCTCAATGTAAGTGTTTAGATATTTATATTTATTTAAAGGTGAACCTTGGAATATGAGTAACGGCTTTCTATTTATTATTTGGACTATTTGAAATACTGAAATTAAAGTTAGTCAATGAATCGTCGAATGATTGAATCGTCAAATTAATCAGATACAAACTTCCAGTCGTTTACTTAGAATATACCATACCATAGTAAGCTATGGTTTATTCTAAACATATTCAGTATCGAGCTTTTTTTTGTTAATGTACTATATTCTAAGTAAACAGTCGTTTACTTAGAATATAGTACATTAACAAAAAAATTCACAGATTTCGTGCTTCACACGACTATCGTGCACATTGGAAATGAATCTACGAAATTCGAAAACATATTGTCGCTGAGCGACGAGGAGCTCGATGGCGTCGGAGGAGCTCGATGGCGTCGCTGTGTGGTGTGTCGCACTCTAATATGAACACGCAAGTCAAGCAACATCGACCCTAGCCAGCGTCTGGATAGGTTTTGTTATCTTGAGCTTCTCCGTGCTTCGGAGGGCACGACCCGTGAGCACGACCCTTTCTTTATAAGGCAGCGGGAATAAATTTCCCACCATATTTTTTTGGATTTTTTTTTAAAACGAAACTAGTGATCGAATTTATTCCTATGGCAACAAATAGTGGATTTCATATTTTTTTTTTAATCTAGGAGTTAAGAACGGACGTCATAATAATATAATATTTTTTTTATCTGTGACAGTTACAAGTTTAAAAACAACTGAATTTCGACACCTGCTGTTAAATCTTTATATGCATCTTCAAATTTTGCGACTTTCGAAAGATAAGTTGTTATTAAACTTAATGTCTTATGTATATTGCATTTGGAATAAGTTTTTCAAGGCCTTTCTTACACTCTTTTTTTGTGGTGTAAAAATATTCCCTTTGCCCGTGGGGTGACCAAATTCAAATTCAAAACTTTTATTTAGAGAATAAGCTTTCACAAACACGTTCTCTTGTCAGAGTATACAGTTGTAATAAATGATTTGTATAAATCTCGCACGAGACGAGCACTACCTACCTTTCCAGAATCTAACAGTGCCATCTAGTGAATTTGGTTAACTCAAGTAAAAAAAAACTTTCATACACAGTGCTACTGAATTTAAAAATGGTCGTTTTGAGATATCGGGCGATTCCGACTCTGCAGTGAGTGACAATTATAAAATTCTTAGGCTGTTGAAAATTTAAATGAGGGTAACTTCTATTCCTGACATCCGGTTCGATTCGGTTCGGTCCGGTTCGGTTCGGTTCGGTCCGGTTCGGTCCGGTCCGGTTTAGTCTGTTGTCGGTAGTTATGATGTACCAAGTCTCAAGTTTGTAAGTGCGAGAAATTTTTTTTTTCTTACATAGTCAGGGTAGAGACCTTTAAATGACCATAACTTATTTTCCTGACATCCGATTTAAATGCGACAAAACCTATATTCTGCTCCAAGCCAAGCTCTTCCTTAAGTTAAAACAGCATTGAAATCCATTCAGTAATTTAGAAGATGTGCGCGTTCAAACAGACAAACAAAAAAAAATTTTTTTTGCTTTTGTTACCTTTCTCTAACTGTTCCCTCTCCATTTTTGCCAAATATGTTCAGACATATCGGGGTCTACTGTTTTATTATATGTATATAGATTTACAAATAGTCAACGAATTGGAAGACATATTTTGTCTTCCCGATGTATCTGATGATGGTTTTGATACTGTATTGAACAATCCTAAAAAACTATGACGAGCCTAATGACAGGCCTATGGCACTGATATGGCACCGACCTGATCCACCTAGCAGCATAATACCTCTCGAAAGTCGAACCTAGCAGTTCATCTAGCCCTCCGTCCTCCGTCGTCCCATCCCAACGCGATCGTTCTAGGCGGGCAGCAAGATTTGAAATTTTACCCAATATATCTGGTACTCAGCAGACCTCAGAACCTCAAGCCACACGGGCAGAGGGAATATTTTTACCACCGTGTTTACATTATTTAAAACAATCTAAAAACATAGTTTTTTTTATCTACCCTAGATGCTTAAGTCCTATAAAGGGTTAAGCCGTCGGTCCCGGCTGTTATCGATGGATGACAGTCGTTAGGCCAAGTCGGTGGCCTTAGGGCGGTTTGAAAACACCGGCCTCTGCCAATCCATCATTTGAGCAGCGTGGCAGAGTACGCTCTAATCACCTTCGACTGAAGGGAGACCCGTATCCCAGCAATGGGATGATTATGAGTTGATATGATGATGATGATGAGCGACGATAAAGTCGGAATAAGGAAAAGGTTACAAAATAAAACTACAACGTTTTTGACTTTGTTCAAAAAGGTTAAGCTACAGGGCAAACTCTTAACCCGATCATCTTTGTTTTAGGCTCAAATTATAGCTGACTAAATTGTCCAGACGAGTTTTTCTCAAATTTTTGATATCATTCTTCGTTTCCAAAATATCGAGCGCCAAAATCAAAAATTCGGAAAGAAATGATATTTATTTTCACTATTTCGGCCATAACTTTTTTCGTTTTTGACTTTTTCAAATAATTCTTTTTGCACCTTACGGCTCTTGTGAATACGCGTCTTTTGAGCCTTTTATGAATATCATATCTTTACAACTCTCCGAGATATAAGGGGATCGCACTTTTTCGTGAAATCGAAGCCTATACTGAAGCGAACGAAAAGACATTTCCAATGTCAAAAAAACTATTAATAAGGAAGTTTGTATTTGATTAATTTGACGATTCAATCATTCGACGATTCATTGACTAACTTTAATTTCATTCATAGAAAACACAACAGTTCAGTGAAAAAGAGACTTGACTTGCTGTCCTTTTCTGACCTCTACAAAAGACAGCGTTAAAGGATCGTCAAAATGACACTGTCACATTATATATTCGCAAATCAAGGCAGTATTTACGTTTCGTCATAACTAATTCATGCGAAGTCACGATACCGGACTCCGATCCGATTTCCCCCGAGACCAAGACGAGATATCTAATTACAATTTCGATTCAACCAATAAATATTCCAATGGTTTCAGATTTACATAACAAAACTTGAATTGATTATATTAAGGGATATTTGAACTAGTATACGCTTAATTGCAATTTCGGATATTGTTATTTTATTATTTATACTTTGTATACTGTTAATTTTAGGATAAATATATAAAAGAAGATAAATAACATAAGTATAAAAGGGTTTTAACTTCTGTTGTAAGGTACATGCGTATTGGCCATTTAAAAAAAACATTCCAAAACATTTTTCATATCATGTAGATTCTAATATCTGTGTCCAGTAGGTACAGATCGATAACGATAAACACAACAGAAGAAATGAAACTTCTTTCTGCGAACGTCTTTATTTTTTTAAAGAAATTTTAACAAAGGCTTTGTACACAATAAGATACATTTTGTTTTTATATTTAACAAAACATTATAAAAATACAGAACAAAAATGAACATGTCAATTCAAACATCAAAGAGTTATAAAGACTCAATTACAATTTTCGAATTGATAGTTGAAGACAACCCTTATTGTGTGTCCACCACAAAATAAGGCAATTTGACGGACAAAAGGATGCCCCTCGGTGACGGCGATTCAAAATTTCCAGTTGACGGGGCCACCCTACTTGTCCGAATTATTGAATTTCTCGTAGGATGACCACACGTTTATTGTTCTGTCCGGCATTGATTAGGGATGTAACGTTGTTACAGGTAACATGTGGGTATGATTTTATGACAATGGACCGATGTTCGAATGATGTTCGCATACGAATAAATAAGTAAATTATGTATTATTTTTATGTATATTTACATAAAAAAATATAAAGATAAAGTTTCCGTGAGAGAACGGTAGATGGTGTTTAAAAAAATCATCTGTCCTTATTCAACCAGACCACTATGGTATAGTCTTCACTAATTTGTTTTAAAAATATTTCTACTTATTTAAAATTGCTCAGTGATCTTGTATTATTGGTAAAATGTAATTTAGAATTTTAAATAAAAATATATAATAATAAGATTAAAGTAGCAATATTCTTAAACGTTTATTATAGAAGCGGGCTGGCCGCTCAGGACAATTTGTCTCGTCCGAGGGACCTTTTCAATAATAATTCCACAATAAATTGTACGCAGACGTTGGGGGATAGTGCAATTAATTATTATATAGCTTTTTGACGGCATTCTCCGCATACCCGCTTTATTGAGTCTGTAATAGAGGTGTAGTTGAGATGATTTATATACTTGAGAGTGATTACAAAATATTAAAATAAAAGTATATAAAATTCAAAGTCCTGAATGACTGACTTAACTATATATCAACGCACAGCCCAAAGCGCTGGGTCTAGAGATTCCAAATTTGGAAGGTAGGTTCCTTACTACGTCTAGGGGTGTACTAAAAAAGGATTTTTCAAAATTCCAATAGTTAAGCGAGATATACGCAAACGAAGTTGCGAGGGTTTTACTAGTCATTAATATGTGTTATACGAAAATACTCTATGGATGATGGAGTTATTAAATTTAAAACCCGTACCTTTATCCATCCATGTTCGTTTTGGGCATGGTGGATCTCAATACACTAGTATTCCGAAGAAAAATGACTCTGCTTATCCACTACTATATGTTACTTCACAACAAAGTTAACAACGAGACGCCACTGCGCCAACTGGGTCTGTCTGTTCCGATTCGTTGGAACCAGGGTGGTGGTGCCATTGAGGCGCCCCGTAGAGGGGCACGTTTGTTCGTTCCTCCTGCGGTTCGTACTAACTACGCAAAAAACGCTCCAACAATCAGGTCCCTACTCCTGCTCAGGGATATGCTCGCTAGGCACAGCGAAGTAGACATTTTCCACGACCCCACTAGTGTATTCATTCGCAAAATAATCACGTATTTAAATTCTATTAGTTATATTATCTGACATATTTTGCTGTTTTAATGTTTCTATCCATTTTGTCTGTAAATTTTAAATTCTATTATTTTTATATTTGTTATTTTAATTTGATTGTTATTTCTTATATTCTATTATAATGACTGACTAGCATATAAATTATTTGGATGCACTGTCTGTAAGTTTATATGTGTTTTTGTAAAATAAATAAAAAAATTAAAAAACTATTAAAGAGACGTTCCTCAATCAAGGCGCCACATTTCAGCCCCCAATTCTCGTAGCAGAAATAGTTTCAATCTTAAACTTACGCACTATCTCGCTCAATTATTATTTTGTATGAGTGAGACGACAGCCCTTGAGATTGTTACAATTTTTGTTGCGAGAATTTTCATCATACAAACCGCCGCCCATTGGAACGGAAGTCCCCGAGTGGAGCAGCATGCCTATTTGCGCACGCTGCTGTAGAGCCGTGCCCAAATAAGATGGGTCCACGGACACCCGCCGGCGGGGTTGCGGAAGTATCACCAGTGCCCGCGACCCCGCCACGTGAAGGCGGAGAAGGTGGCAGACAGTCAGGTTTTTAGTCGGTATCCCTCATTGGTTTAGAGAGGCGAGCCCGACAGACCCCCGTCGCTTCCCCCAAGTGGCGGGACATGCAGTAATGCATTTTCCTGACTTAAAACAAAAAAAAAAAAAAAAAAAGGTTAGAATATGCTTATAAAAATGTTTATAGATACTACAATATAAAAAATCAATAGAAAAGAAGCCTTGTGAGAAGAAAAATCTAATCGGTCGTCTAACTTTTAAAGGATTTATATTGTAAGAGGATATTCTATTAGGGCATTAAACTCTAATATAATTTTAAAGTCTATTAATATTAAATTGATAATCAATTTTAGTTCAGTTTATTATTACAGTTCATTCAACTGATGTCTACCTCGGCAATCGCATTTATATAACGCTGACAATTCGTGATTAATTCAAGTTTACAATATTTTTCTGTACTGCACTGTACCACAGAATAAATAATAGTACTACATAACAACTGTACGCTCAGTGGCCGCACTGCAGAAGCGACAAATATAATACACTAGCTGTACCCGCGGCTTCGCCCGCGTGGATACTGCCTTTCCCGTGGGAATTCTATAAATTGCCGTCTTTATCCTTGTCAACATCATAAAAGGAAACCATAAACAAAAATCCAGCTTTCTAGGTTGAGC
Source organism: Endotricha flammealis (assembly GCA_905163395.2). Lineage (NCBI taxonomy): Eukaryota > Metazoa > Arthropoda > Insecta > Lepidoptera > Pyralidae > Endotricha > Endotricha flammealis. Next base: position 5,821,713 of record LR990865.1, read on the forward strand.
GCCTGCGATAATACACTTACAGTCCTATTACTTCCTTTCCCGTGGGCATTCTACAAATTGCCGTCTTTATCTCTGTCAACATCATAAAGGAAACCTCTATACAAAATTCCAGCTTTCTAGGTTGAGCGTCTGCGATAATACACTTATAGTCCTATTACTCCCTTTCCCGTGGGAATTCTATAAAACCCCATCTTTGTCCTTGTAAACATCATAAAGAGAACCTCTATACAAAATTTCCAGCTTTCTAGGTTGAGCGCCTGCGATAATACACTTACAGTCCTATTTCATGAGGAAGGTTTATGTATAAAATTTGTCAGGATTTTATTTAAATTGGCTGAAATATAAAGATTATTGTTAGGAGTGTCGGAAAAAAACAACCCGCTTGGAAGCTGTCGACAAAAACGCTGGCTTAAACCCTTTGATTGAGATATAACAAAACAAAAATTATAGGATATTCCCCTTATTTAGGTCTCCAAAAAAGTCCGCGATAGCATAATAATATATTTATCGTTTACGGATAACTTACTATGAAATAAAAAGCGATTTCCGAGTAATAATGCGGAAATTGGAAACCGATTTTGACGTATACAGTATTAATCCTTATCCAGTTAACTACGTTAGTTACCATAAGCATTTCATGTACATTATTATAATCTTTACAACATATCATTTTTTTTTATTTTTTTATTAATTGAAAAGTTCAGTTCGGGTGTACTAACACCCTTTTCTGAGACACCGGACTGTTGCGGAAGCGTAGGGCTCCCACCGCCAAAAATTTACAGTGTCTGCCTAGGGGCGCCCCAGAGGGGGGCTCGAACCTCGGCCTATGGCGACACTGGGGGAAGGCGAACGGATTGGAGAGAAGCGGCCGGGCACGTGCCCGTACCGAGAAAACCGAGTCCCTACAGGAGGGTGGCGCGACGCGCGGCCCCGCCGGCGGGGCCGATATGACGGACGTGTGTGTCTTGTTTGTGTTTAGTTTGTGTCGCGGAATCTAATTGTTTATACGCCTCGATGGCGACTGTAATGGAGTCGTCCGGGTCGTTGAGGACGTGCCGCGGACGACGTTTGGACCTGCTGGTGCCAGCCGGAGCGGAATAATCCCCTGCGGCTTTCACCAACGGATTTGGGTGATGATTGAGCGAGTCGAAGTATTTGACAGAGCATTGCTTTAGGTGGTGCGAGATGGTCGGCACACCTAAGTCAATGTGGAGGTTTTTGTTCCTAACGAACCAAAGCCCACCGATGGCTTTGCGCAAAAACCTATTCTGAATGGTTTGCAGCCTGTGGATATGAGAGGGCGCGGCGTGAGCGAAAACTGGACTTGCGTATGTCATTATCGGCCTAATGCACGTTGTGTAAACTCTCACCTTATTTCTAAGAGAGAGTTTACTGCGCCCATTAAGCAGACAATGTAAGCGGCCTAACGCGAAAGCAGCGCGGTCGCGGACAATCTTTATATGATGTTCGAAGGTGAGTCCCCTATCGAGTGTGACACCTAAATAACGGAATTTCTTTTCCCAAGGGATCGGTTGTCCGAACATCTTGACTTTAGTGGAGGGATTTGGCGTAGTACCTCTGGAGAAGAGGATAGCGGCGCTTTTATCTGGATTAACTTCTATGCGCCATTTCCTAAACCAGTCGCCAAGGGAGTTGGCGGCGGCTTGGAGGGACTTTACTATGGCGGGTGTACTAGCAGCCGATCAATAGATGGCTGTATCATCTGCGAAAAGGGCAGTATGAGTCACAAGTGGACTGGGCCTAAATTGAGGGAAGTCGCTTGTGTAAAGCGTGTATAGGAGGGGGGAGAGCACGGATCCTTGTGGTACTCCGGCTCTAATGGTGTGAGGGGGGGATAGTGCCCCATCCACCCTATAGCGGAAAGAGCGATTCGACAAGTAGTCTCGTATGATGAGCACGAGACGGTTTGGCACATTAAGTTTGTAGAGCTTATATATAAGCCCGTTGTGCCATACTTTGTCGAACGCCTTTGCCACGTCGAAAAAGAGAGCGCCCGTTTTGTGCGGGCGGGATCTGTTCGCTCTCCGGTCCAACACGTGTTCGACTATGCGATGCACTTGTTGGACACAAGAGTGTTTAGCTCTAAAACCAAACTGTGCGTCAGGTAAAAGATTATTAGCAAGGGAAAAATCTTTGAGACGAGCGAGAATAATGCGCTCATAGATCTTTCCTATCGAACTAAGGAGACTGATTGGGCGATAGCTCGAGGGCTGATCCTTGGGCTTGCCGGGTTTTGGAATGCCAATGATGGTGGCTTCCTTCCAAGATTTGGGGAAAATACTGTTTTTTAATGCCGCATTGAAAATGGCGGTCAGAAGAAGAATAAGGTGCGCGGGGAAGAGCTTGACGACTCTATTAGAAATCCCGTCAGGCCCCGGGGCCTTCCTATTATGTAAATCTCTGATAAGGGACTCTACCTCATCGGGGGTTACCGGCTCTATCGGCGGGTCGGCATCTGTGAGAGGGCTCGCGAGATTGTTGAAAACCTCAGTATCGACCTCGAGTAGGTGATCTGGATCAACGGGGAGTGTGCTAGGTGCACATTGTGCCTCAAGACTGGATGCTAAGCATTCAGCTTTTTCCTCGTCCTCGAAGGCGAGGGGGAGGGAGGGATCTGACTGTACTAACGGGGGGGGGGGTGGCAGCCACTGTATCTGCCTTAAGGGCTCTGGTGAGGTTCCAGAAGGCTTGTTGAGAGGGGACCATATTTGTAAGTGTCTCGTCCCACTGATCGTTCCTAAGCTGTCTAATGCGACGCTTAACTGCTGATTGGGCAGCGCGCATGCGGACACGGTTCTGCTCAGAGGGAAAAGAGAAGTAAGCCCTTTGAGCTGCGTTTTTCTCAGTTAACAGAGCACGGGCATCTGGCGGCAGTTCCCAGCGACGATGAGCGTTCACTGGGACGCGGCGCGAGCAATCGCTAACCACCTTCTGCACGCGCGCTGTTATGAGTCAATTGCACCTATTGCGTCGGGAATTGAGACTATCTCGTCTGGAATCGGGTCTAACAAAGGAGATGAGATAGACTTAAGGCCTTCTCCTAGGCTGAACCAGTCAGTCTTGCCCAGCCGAGACGGCGAGCCGGGGAAGGCCCGTCGTCTTGAGGGGGCAATGGTTCTCGGTGTCGGCAGTGCACCTGGATGCGATGTGCTGCTGACGGGGCGTTCCGGGGAGAGCGGGTCCGGCCAGTTTAACTTTGGCCGGACGGCCCTGGCGGGGTCGCGGATGTATCACAGTACCCGTGGCCCCGTCACTTAGGGGGCGAGTGGCATCCCGTCAGTTTTTTAGTGGTAAGTCCCACAGTCCCCACCGCATATTCCCCGGGCGGTGGGGCTGCTGCAAAGCATTTTTCTGACGATAATATAAAAATAAAAAAAAGGCCTATGATCTGAAGTGAGTGCAGAGTGCACTTCTATAGAACTCAATCTAAGATTGATGTTCTTTAGGAGGGCTACGTCTAGGACGTCCGGACGATGATTAACATTGTCTGGATAGTGAGTAGGTGACATAGGTGCTACTACGTCGAAGTTTAGTCTCTCTGAGAGTCGCTCGAGTTGTCTACCACGTTGGTTTGTGGTTTGGCTACACCAAGCAAGGTGCTTGGCATTTAGATCGCCCGCTATGATAACAGACGGACCAAGATCTAGAAGGTTTTGTAAATCACTGTCAAGTAGTGATCTAGGGCTTGAGGAGCTATTGTTAGTGGGAGCTAGATAGGCTGACACTAAATATATGGATTGATGACTACAGACAGAGGCTTCGATGTGCACGAGATCTGGTGTATCCACAGGCGTGCAGTGTAATGTCGCTTTGTAGTAAATGAGAGTGCCACCAAAGGCAGAGACTGTGCGATCATTACGAATGATTTTGTAATACGCCATTTTGGGATCGCGAATTGACGGCTTGAGGAACGTCTCCTGGATGAGGAGAACGTCCAATTGATGGGTGTAGAGAAAATCGGCTACCTCAGACCTCTGGGTACGAAGCCCATTGGCGTTGAAGTAGCCGATTTTTAGGGAGGTCGGTTTGACTCTACTCGTGTTATGGTGTAGATCCATAACTAAAACCTAAAATTTTTGAGAGTGTCCGTCAGCGCTCTAAAGTCGCGCCTCAGGACTATGACGAGGGCCTCTGAGTTCCCCTGGCATTCTATGATGCGGTCTGCCAAAAGGTCGACTTCGTCAAAGTCGATGGCGTTTAAAACCGACATTACAATTTTGAAATTGTCGACGCTGTCACGGGAGGAGGAGGAGGAGGGTTTCGGCGGCAGCGGTGCCGCTTTCGGCGGCGGCGGTGCCGCTTTGGGAGAAGGTGGAGGGGTCGCAACCACTACCACCGCGGGTGCAGGTTGGCCTGAGGGGCTGCCCTGCGGGGGGGAACCTTATTGGTTCTGTGTCGCCACGAATGCGACACAACTGGTGTAGGCACTGGTGCCTTTGCTGAAGCCGGGGCGGCCGCGGCAGTTTGAGGTTGGGGGGGGCTAACGTAGGCCGCCTTAGGGGCGGCTCGAGTTTTAGGTGGGGAGGGAGCGGGCCTCCGGCTCTTCACTCGGTAGTTCGCCGGGTGTCCTACCTCCCCGCAGTTTACGCAGCTCGGTGGTTCCGAGCATAGCGCGCGATCTTTAGGCCTTTGACACTCCGGTGTCGAGTGGGCTCCTAAACATTTTACACAGCGAGGTGTGTTATGGAAATACCTTGCGGAATGCCCGTATAATTGGCATCTGTGGCATTGTCCCACAGTGCCTTTTTGGTGTGGGGGCTCGACAACAACCCTAGACAGTCCGCAAACCTTACGAAGGTTAAAGATGGCTTTGGCCTCTTTTAAGTTTGTCCTGTCCAGAATGGCCAGGACCATGTTAAATGGGGCAGAAGGCCCACGGTGCATACGGTGCACTTCTATCACGGGTAGTTTTTGGGCCTTTAGGTCCTCGAGTACGTCTTCGCACCCGATCTCCCGTGGGACCCCCCGAATGACGACACGAAGGCGCCGGTCGTCCTCAACACTCCACGTGTGGAATGGAATCGACATACCGTCGAGAAGTCGCGTTAGGTTGTCAAGTTCTTTCTATTCTACGCTAGATGGCGCTATTTCCGCATTATTACTCGGAAATCGCTTTATATTTTATAGTAAGTTATCCGTAAACGATAAATATATGCTATCGCGGACTTTTTTGGAGACCTAAATAAGAGGAATATCCTATAATTTTTGTTTTGTTATATCTCAAAGGGTTTAGCCAGCGTTTTCGTCGACAGCTCCCAAGCGGGTTGATTTTTTCCGACACTCCCAATAATAAATAAGCTTTATATTTCAGCCAATTTACATAAAATCGTGACAATATAGTAATTTTATACATAAACCTTCCTCATGAACCAGGCTATCCGTTGGTGGAAACCGCAAGAAAATCCGTTGGGTAATTTTTGAGTTTATCTCGAATAGACAGACAGACGCGGAAGGACTTTGTTTTATAATATGTAAGGATTAGTATATTTTTATTTGTCGGCTGTCATCACAATTGCAGCTGGCTAATCAGCACGACCGCAGCTATAAACGGTCTGCCACGAAGCCACGTCCTTTGTCATGACAAAGGACGTGCCATGCCATGGCTTCTAACTGTAATTTTGATCAATTCATCATGCATGCACAAATTTCATTCATTTACAAATATTGACTATATTTTGGCTTACTTATGTAAATAGAAAATCTAAAAAGAATTCAGTCATGAAACTTTTATCGCTTGTCATTTGTCCAGTACCCACATTGGTCACCTAAAGGTCTCTGTATACACAACGGGATAATACCTCGGACGGGGCGGGGACGTGAGTTTTTGTTCAACACGGCCACGTTCCCGTCCCGTCCGTGTATCCGCGACATTTGCATATTCACATACATTTTGTATGGAACTATATTTAACTTCCCGTCCCGTCCCGTCCTGTCCGGGAAAAAACACGTTACGTATACAGCGACCTTTAACCGCCTAAAACATAATAAAGCACTCGAAAATATAAACTGCACGATAGTTTCATTATTTATTTTAATAGACAATAAAGTTTGGTCAATTTATAGCAACTATTACGTGTGGGGAATCAACCGAGACTTCAGTATCCCGACTCATGAATAATGGGCATACCTTTAAACTTTAATAAGGTGTCCGTACGCGTATGAATAACGTGTTCAATTTTACACTTAAATTGACAGTTTCGTGTAAGACGGAAAACCTTACGAAGCGAAATAGAACTAATGTTTCGATCAGGTTTATAATAATAGCTGTACATGTAATTCATTTAAATTAATATACCTACAGCTATTTATTGATTTATGAAAGGTAAATTATGAGGTGTCCGATGAAGGAACTAAATAATCGGGGTACTAAAATATACATTCACTTTTGATATGCGCTACGATTAAGGACCCCATACCCATCGTTTTGTCCGGCTTTTGGATCGATGCTTTCCTATCTTTTTCTCTTCCAAAAAATATTTTTTTTTATTAATTTTACCATTTATAGCTATCATCATCTTGCTTCCAAACGATTTCCGGGTTCGGTCTCCCGAAATCTAGTCGAATCTAGTATTCAATTTTATTCTTAACCCCGCTTATGTTCTTGTAATAATGCCTTTAAAATTAACTTGTGCCGTTCATTTAATTAAGACGTAGCTCTTGTTGTGGTCGAAAGTTCCTTCACTGTTCATTTGCAACAAAATGTGCATTTTATTTTTATTTGTTTTATTGTCTTGTACAAAGGAAGAAAACATAATAATTAAGTACTTTAGGTTTCTACATTTTTGTTCAAGTTTTAATTTTACTCACTGATCTATAAGTTTTAAAATAGAAAAACTGAATATAGCAAATTATTTATTTGTGTTATTTGTATTTGCCACGTAGTTACTTTTATTAATGACTAGCGAAACCCAACCGCAACTTCCTTTGTGTTTATCCTGTTTTCCCATGGGAATTTCCAATCCATTTTTCTCTCCGTAAGAACCATCCTCGTACTTCAAGTTATTCTAAAAAGAGAATTAGCGAAATCGGTTCAGCTGTTTTCGAGATTTGCGCTTTGCAACACATTGGATACGACATGCATATCTGGTATCCACTAGAGATACATAATTTTAGTTTATTTTTAATCGCTTTACACGTTTGTTTTTATCTGCTAAATGCTGCTCCCAAAACTCTCACGAATAGAACATTACATGGGTGCAAACAGGTAGAGACAACGGGGCACAATAAAAGCATGTAAAATAATATGTACTTTGTCTTGATTTTTTCTTCGCCTGAAACCCCCTGGGACTGCAGGATTTAGACTTGCTCTTTCGTTGACAGAATCTTAGGTGTAGCTAGGATTCTGCCAGCGAAAGAATAGTTAACGAAACTTCGTATTAACGTAGTTTTAAAAATTCTCATTGGAACGGAAACATGTAATTGCGCAGATAATTCACACAACAAGCAGCGTCCGCTAGTAAGTTATGTCGTAGTCCAAAAGTAAAAGTTAAGTTAAGTAGTTAGTAAGTAAAAGTACCGTAAGTCGTTCGCACGACAAAATCGCATTGAACACTCAATTAAATGAAGCGTTCTAAGTTTTCGCGATCTTGACTCCGCGGTATGCATTCAACCGAGGCACGGATTTCCATCAAATTAAACACGATCTTCTCACAACTATTTATAAAGATTCCTCTTAGGGGTGAACCATTCAGAATGTGAAATTCAACGTACGGACCCCGTTCGTTCGAATAAAGTTAAGCCCTATTGTGTGTAGAGGTGACGCGTATCTGCGTTACGACAATCGCCTTATTATTCCGTGTGACGTCTTCATTTTGAAGAAAAATGATGGAAATATATAGAGCTGTTATACACACAGTAATGAATGCTGCGCTATAAAATCGTTCCTAATGCTTTTTTCTGTTATTGTATTTATATGAATTCTATCAATCATTATTTTTAAATAATCTCATAACAAAAACGTTAGGCTACACAATTTTTTTATAATATAACTTATTTTTTATGATATAACATTCTGGAAGCTCTCTAATAAAGCAATATTTCGAAAAATAACATTTTACTTACAGTCACTTGCAAGGATATCTTGAACTAACGTGTCTCAATCATATCAATTTTATTTATTTTATCAGTAAAAAAACCACTACGTTTGATAAAAACAGTAGTGTTTTTCACAGTACACCGTGTAGCATATTTGTACTGGCAGTACATTTATCTATTAGTTCAAAAATAAGACAATCAAAGCACACTTGAAAAATTCAACCTGTATTATACTTACTCGAAAAGTATCCCACAAATGTACACAATTTAAAGATATATTTGATTCACTGTTTGCAATTTAGATGAACATTTGGTACGCTCGGTTCCTACGTAATGACGTAATATTTTACATATGTTTGAAAGACGATCCAAATAGGCGCAATTTATGCTACAGGGGGATTTTTAAGGAACTAAAGGACTGATACTTTATTGATATCGATTTAAATAAATTGAACTGATCAGTGTATACAATGAAGAAATAAAATGAACTAAATATTATAAGAAAATGTTTCTAGGCACTAAAATTACTTACATATTTTTACTAGCTGCTGCCCGCGGTGTTTAATTTTATGCACAGCAGCGCCATCTATATCAGACTTCACCAAATCCTTCGGGAATCGCTCACTTTTCGGGATAAAAAGTACCCAGTGTTAATCCAAGATATCAGATACCTGCATACCAAATATCATTATAAATTGGCCCAGCCATTTGAGCATAAAGAGGTAACAAACATACACACAAATTTTCGCCTTTATAATAATTAGTAGGATACGCCAAACAAGCATTGCAAACCACCTTATGGAAAATAGTAACAACTGCCTGCCTATTACCATCAGTAGCATCGGATTAGGGAGAAAATGAATTCAGGCGTAGAAAAGAAGTTATTCTTCTGGATCCTTGAAACGCAGTTTCGCGGAATTGGTCGCTGTTCGTGCGTCGAGAGTACGTAGTCGACGAACAGCGACGAATTCTATGAAACGTGTTCTTTACCAAAAACTGTCGCCGCACGAACAACGACCAATTAGTTTCGCGAATGGCGCCGATATTCTGCGAGAGAATCACCGTCGTCAGTTATTTAACAATAAAGAGAACAGTATCTTTAATTTAATTTAGATCATTCGTTGTTTTAAATGTGACGACGTGTGATCACGTATAATATCAATAATACATTCAATAAAGTATCACAAAAACAGTGTCTCAGAAACAAATGTTGAGTACGATTAATTCAATATCTGAATCGTAGCGAACAAGCAAAGGGGATAGAAAGCCATAGAAAGCCATGTGCCGCTCTGAAGTGGATAAAATACCCCATAGAGATAAGTCTAAATAGATGACGGCGTGTGTAGGCTTGGGTAGATTATAGAGTAGCTTATTTATTTCATATTTAATACAGAATAATAATATGTACAACATGACTAGAGAACGAGCTTGTGAAGGCCTAGTTAAAATAATAATAATAAATAAATATAAAGGGACAAATCACACAGATCGAGTTAGCCTCAAAGTAAGTTCGAAACTTGTGTTATGGGATACTAGCTCAACGATACTACATTATATAACAAATATACATATATAGATAAACATCCAAGACCCGACGGGGAATCGAACCTGGGACCTCGTGGGTGGCGGTCTGGCGCCAAATAAATAATTTCATTTTCATTTCGTAAGTCTTTCGTATTTACTTTAATGTGCAGCGCACTCCATCATTCTACATCACCGTCAATATCATGTATGGACACGATAGGACTTATTGGGTTATTTTATTTGTTACATTCATATTTAGGACACAGTTAGGATATATTATTATAAAGAAATTGACATGCTTTTCTGACATGATTTTCTAATAAAATCGCTGCATCTATTTAAATTATGTCTATGCCATTCGATTGAAGTGGATGACATACACTCATAAGATTAATACCCATATTAGCCCATACATCAAAGCTTACCATTGTGAAGTGGCCCTCTGATTTAAATTCGCAATAGCAGGAATTATAAGCAATCGCTACCTTTGAGCACATCTTGACCTACTTCTGTTCATATTAATTTATTATGCCAAGCAAATTTCAGTCATATTTCCATGTGGGATAAGGTAAAATAATAATTCAATAATATATGTTTTTAGCTTTCATATTGTGCCCACATTGCCCGTAGATTGATATGGTATTTACGCAGTTAAGTAAGATTATAAAGATTTGAAGAAGCCTAATGCTTCTTCTGTTATTTGACTATTATTTGTATTTCAATACTATAGCTCATATGGGGGTTTGTTTTATTTTCTTTGTAAGTAGAACTACAATAGGCAGTTTCTGAAACGCATTATAATTCCACATTTAATTTCGTGCTGTATGGTTTTTTCTTCTTTAGTTTGACAGTGACAGCTACAATTTAATGTGTCATTAACTTTAAAAATGACTTTCAGAAACTAGCTGTTAATGATTCCAATAGAGCCTAGTGTGAAAGTTATCATAAATGTATTGAAAAAATATTTTTGATCACCAAGATTCTCTAAGTAATTTTGTTTTTTATTTTATTTTACAAGACATTGATGCTAGTGTGCTAAAAATGTCTCTAATTCCTGATCCAGTTACACAATAATTTTTTTCAGATAAGTAAACTATTTTTATTTGTGTACATTTTTTTCGACAACTATGTTATCTGGATTTTTCGACAACTATGTTATCTGGAAGTTATCAGAACAATGTTAAACCGACCCTTTTATCATTCGTCATTTCTATAGTAGGTACTTTATACACTGTGGGTGAATATGACAATAGGCTGAATATTGAAACCGTTTGCAGCCATCGAAACCATAAAACCAAGATGTCTACATTCATATCGAAGTGAAAAGGGCAATATTGAAAGCAAAACGACAATTTAGCTTTTATTGAAGAAAATTGTTATCTTACTTTGTTTTTAGTGAATTTTAAGTTTTTGTTTTTGTAATGCGATTTGTTTGTTTTATCATAGGCATTTATGAAATGGGCAAGTTCGACCGGGGAAGTATCACCCTCTCATAAAATATTGGCGTAAAGCAGCAATGCGTGAGTGAGAGTCCGGAAGCCTAACTCCTTTCCTTCTCCCTTCTTGACAGCCCGGTGTTGGTGCGTTGGTAGCGAACCTACACTCGGCACCAGAGAGCATGGATTCGATTTCCGCTCGGGGCTAATAATTATGTGATGGCATTTGTGTCTGGGTGTTTTTTATATATTTTAAGTTTACCTATAGTTGTCTGTTACCTACCCATAACACAAGCAAGTAAGCCTAGCTTATTTTAAGACCAGATGGCGCTACGTGAAAAAAAACCTTGTATGTATATTAAACTGAAATTTTCAGTTCGATGTTTTTAAAATTTTTTAAATATTACTACAATTTTTTTTAAAACACGTGGTAAATTCATTACACGTGTATAAGATACAGTCACGTCGAAAAATGAAACACAATAAAATGTTTTTACGTACAGTGAAGTGAAAGTAAAACTTAACAAAATCTAGTATAATTTTGTCGAACATTATAGCGTATATTCAAGTGGCGTAGACTTGTGTTGTTGTAGTAATCTTTAAAAACTCCAATTGGTAGGGTGTTGTGCCTTATCGGTACCCTGCCACTCGAAATTCTACTTACCGCTATTACCCTCAGCTCTTACTAAAGCTATTTTAGAAATAAAAGTAATCATACACTCACAAATTACATTTTTTTTTCATTAATTGTACATATACACATACCATTACTAGTAGGTACTACGTGATCACGAAAAACCTGAATTGATAATAAAAAAATATGTTTTTATTTATAAATAAAAATTGATTACCCTATTTTTTATATATAAACGCTGTTATAGTACAAAAACTATCTATAATGATCAAATAGTACAGCCAAGAAATGGCAAGCTATTTAATATGCCTCGTTTATATTGTGGGGCTATTAATAGCACAACCAAGATACATAGAGACGGCTAGTATACAATGTAAGTATTATTATTCAATTCAAACCCGTTTTTACCCGCGAAGTTGACCGAAGTTAGACGAATACGAAAACGACACTAATTTCGTGTAACATTTTCTTTTGTCTTCTAACTTCGTGTAACTTTTCCTATGTCCACTTTGAAAGGATGTAGAGCCGGAGTCGTCTCGGAACGAACGGACGGACGAGGGACTTACAGTAACGTACGAGGGACGGATGGACGAAGGGACATAGAAACATATACTCTTGTGGCATATTGTGGTATTGCGATTTCTGTCACTAAGCTATTGGTAGTGCCAAAAATTTGATAAGTAGAAATGATTAATTAACCTTAAACCCTTCTTACTTATTTCCTTTTTCTCTTTCTTATAAATCTACTTCAACCATTTACTCTCTTCAACCATTTAATCTTATGTGTACTAAGTTTATTATTTATTTTCAGTTCCGCTTGGACCCGCATTTGCAAACGGTAATAGTAATTTTTACCTGAAAAAAAAAAATTCGATAAAACAATATTATAGATAATTTTTTTTGTTTTAATTATGATTATCTATTTGCAGCTTTTGGCTTTGGTAAGTAATTAATTTTAGATAAATTGAAAAAAAAAACGTTTAGATGTACTAAGAGTCGATTTTGCATCATTCTGATAAGATCCAGATAGGCTATCCATGCAGAAATATGCGAAGCGTCTTAAAATTCAAATCAATTGAATCTATGATTTTAGTTTCAGACAATTATAAAGAAAATCCAATAGGGCAAATAGTTAATTTATTTTACACGTAATAATTATGTTATTGCGATATTAATAATGTATTTAACAAATGTTTTTCTTTATTTACAGCATCCATTGGAGGTAATATAAGTGTTGTATGAATAGATATATTTAAAAAATGCTCACTGCAACTTATTTGCTGTTATGTTTATTTCAGGCAATGGCAATCCATTGGATACCGGTGAGTATGTCTACTACCTACTTCTTTTTGTTCCCACAATTGGTATCAACTGTGCGTTACCAGATGAACTTTGGTTTTATAGTCTGAAAAATGCGTTACTGCATGTCCCGCCACTTCGGGAAGCAGCGGGGTTTGTCGGGCTCCCACTTCTAAAGCTACTGAGGGTATACCGACTATAAACCCTTCTTTCTGCCACCTTATCTGCCTAAATGGGCGGGGTCTATGGGAACTATGAGTTAGTAAATGATCTAACGGTCACTAACGCTAAGTACGTTTAACGACTACAGTCAGATAGACTTTGAGTTATCGACTCTAACGTGCACAAAGAAACTCGCAGAAGCTCGATATTTTTAAACTTATAGACATACTATGTATCTTGGCATCATGATGGACAGCGAACTACAATTTGAAAAGCACGTAACTGAGACTGTAAGGAACTGTTATTACCGGTTAAAAGTTCTATTTCAAATCCGTGACTTCCTTAGCATAGAATCTCGCATTTATCTATGTGAGTCTCTCATATTATCAAAACTCAACTATGCTGATGTGGTGATTGGTAATTGTTTGCTGGCACGTTCAAAAAAGCTTATTCAGCGTGCACAAAATTCTTGTGCACGATATTGTTTTCCTATTCCCAGACGAGCACATATAACACCTTATTTGCAACCAAAATAATCTTCTGAATATGGAATCCAGACGCAGACTACACTTCGCATCGTTGCTTTTTGGTATTATTAACAATAAAAAACCGTCGTATTTGTTTAATAAAATTAAATTTGGCCAGCGAGCAAGAAAACATGATCTTATAATTTGCCCCCAACATAGAACTGCTGCATTTCGAGGAAGCTTCAGATATGCAGCGACAAGTTGCTGGAATAATATTCCACCTCCTATAAAAAACTCCTCTTCTGTGAAATGTTTTAAAATAAAGCTCAAAGCGAACATTTTGAGTGCACAAAAAATGATATAAATTATAGTGGGTAGACAGGTACCAGTAGTTAGGTATATTGTCATATTATTTAATTATATTTTTGTTTATAGCTAAATTTATGTATATATATGTATATATATATATATGTATGTATGTATATGTGTGTATATATATGTATGTGTGTGTGTGTGTATGTGTATATAAATGTATTGATACATACTTATTTTTATGAAAACTGAAATAATAAAAAAGCCTAATTATTGTGTGTAACAGAATGTGTTGTGTATAGCGCCACCTTGGATTGCTTGTTTTGTTTTTTATTTTTTATTTTATTATGTTTCGTTTTTATTTTTGTTTATGGTATCCTCGGAAGACCAGCGTTGTGGTTACAACAACCACAACATTATGCTGAGAGGAGGCCTCTTTGACGTAGGCACATAATCATGTTAGTTAGTTGTAAACCCTGTTAAAATTTGTGTTTTACGTCAAATAAACCATTTTTCTTTCTTTCTTTCTTTTACTATTAAGGTGATCAAATTTCTAATAATTTTATGTTAATTTTACAGATTTATCTGGCGCTAAAGCTTCAAGTAAGTGCAGTTTGAAATACAATACAAACCTATTTAAAAACTACGTTTCAAGTGTTTTACTTTTCGGCCTTCTAAATCTTTTTGTTTCACTTTCACGTCAAAACGACCAAACGGATGTAGAACGGAGACTAAAGGCAACCTCTTTGCAAAATTCCAGTTCTCTAGGTAAAAGGTATTCTAATGGAGGGAGGTATTTTAATGGATGATCCTATTACTTCTTTACCCTCTAAAACTAGTATTAATATCAAATATTTTCTTTTGTGTCTATGCTTTTCCGAACTCTATTTTATTTATTAACCTTTTATTTCGGACATTAAAAAATCTATAATTGTTAATAATACATTTACTTTAAACTTTAGGATTTAGACTGCAGTCCACGTGTTCCTCACGTGAACCCCAATCCAATGCTTTATTTACAGTCCACTCTGTCCACAAACACATTAAGAATGGTTTTCGCGCTGGTTCGGGTTTTCCTGATGATCTATGAACTTACAAATGTTCTTTTTGTTTTAGGCAAAGATGGTGATGCCACTGCAATAGCCAATTGTGAGTATCCAGTGTTAAGTGAAACAATAAAGTCTAGTTCCTTTAAATTAAAGTCACTACTAAAAAGGGACTAATGGGAATAATAATTATTCGTCTGGAGACAACTGAAATTTTGTTTTTAGTTACAATGTATTATATAATTTATATTTCACTTCTCATGCTCAGAAAGTGCTTATTTGCGCAGGATATAGGCTGCACAAAATCAAATTTTGTGCACAAGGGCAGAAAAGTAAACTCATAAATGTATCTATATTAAGACAAAGGAAAAATAAGCCATACAGCCAAACACAACAAAAAGTTCAGAGATAGAATTTGTTATTTTGTAATATTTACTTACTATTTACTTTAATTTATTTGCCTAATGTGTTTTTTAAGTCATAAAAGATATTAAAATTTAAATTAAAGTACGGTAGGTTATTTAATTAATTTAAGAAAATTATTTTATTACAAAATTAATTTAATAGTAGGCTGTATAGGTCTGCAGCCCAAGCCTAATTTCAAAGTCGTAAGATTTAAAAAAAAAAGCGGCGGGAAATGGGAAACAGGGTCTTGTTTTTCTTGCGTTTATTTATTTATTTCCTCGCAATCGAAGTGAAAAGCAGAGTTTATAACTCGTCCACAAAACCATTTCTATCCTCGACATTACTATCAGCCCTCGCCTTCGGCTCGGGCTGCTAAAAGTCTCGGATAGAAATGATTCGTTTTGTGCACTTGTTGTAAAATCTACTATTTCTATTCAACAAAATATTTTAATAAAAGTTTTTTTATTAAAATATTTTGTTGAATAGAAATAGTAGTATATAATTTCCTTTTTTCAGCTTTAGCGGTAGCTGATCTAGGTTTAAGTAAGTTTACAAAATTTCCTCCATTATTAAAGCTGGATTCATTTCGGTTCCTTTGCCTAAAATGTTATAATAATTTTTTATAAAACTGTCAGTTTTTTTTTATTTAATTTATCTTAAAGATTTATCTTATGCACATTGTACACTGTATAAAGTTCATCAACTTACAAAATGTCTCATTTTCAGAAATCGGAAATGCCGTTGGACTAGCCAATTGTGAGTATTTATATTTGCTATAATAATAATATTTTTCATAATTTTTGTTTAAATACATAATATGCTACTTAATAAAAAAAAGGATTATGTAACAAGTAAAAAAATCTATCGAAAATGATGTGTATGTGATATAAAAAATGCCAAAGTTAACACTATAAAATTTTAGTTTCCATTAGGATTTTAATCAAATTTTTAACTATTTCCTCTATTTTTATAGAACGTCAAACGTACGGAGTCCAGCCATAATGTAACAATAATAATATAAAAAAACTTCTATAGTTGTAGTCATGGTTCAACGACAAACGACAAATAATGTGCAACTTACAAAATATTTTATTTTATTTTATTTGCGTTCGGTGCAAAATTTTGTTTGGACCGCTGTCGAACCAGTATACAATGATACATACTGAGCTGTACGAACATATTTTTAAAATATTTCTCTTCGTCTTTGGATATAAAAATCTCTATTTAATTTTATTTCTTTTTATGTGATTATATTGTATCTCTTTACAGCTTTGGCGATAGCCAATAATAGTCAAGGTAATTATTATTTTATTTAATGTTTTCTACAAAAGTCTTCACCTTTCACCACTAGGGACAGTCCACTTTAGTTGACAGTTGGCACTGATTGCGAGAACCACATGAACAAAGAAAAGCTAGTTTTTTTTTTTATACTACTAAAGAGGCAAACAAGCAGTCACCGTAGCCGTGAACGCTTGCAATACCGGGGGTATCATACGCGCGTTGCCAACCCTGTAAAAACTGGAGACCTTCCGTAGGAACACAACATGGCCGAGATTGGTCTCGGCCATGTTGTGTGCTGTGTGTGTATGTGCTGGCTACGATCTTCTGTAAGGTGGAGGTCCTTCTCCAGGGGCCCGATTCTACTAACACAAATGCACTCAATCGTGTCTCAAAATAATGCCGAATTATTTACTTTTGTTATGGATTAAAACTATAATATAATGTTTAACTTATTGTTTAAGTCTATAACAAATGTCAAAAACTATTCCACTGATACACTATCGGCATTCTTTTGAGACACGATTGAGACACCATTGAGAGTCGATTGGTGCATTTTATGTTAGTAGAATCGGGCCAGAGACGGGCTGCTCCGAATTGAGCGGATTATCCGCTGTGCTCTACCTCTCTTAGAATATAGAAAAACAATATTAAAAAAATCATTTCCCTACGAAGTTTCGTCCTCACAAATTGTTTTTTATTCGAGAAACTGGAGTCACGCATTAAGAACTCAGTCCAATGAACCGTACATATCATGACCGTAACAGGAACAGGACAGGACCGTAACCATACCGGAACATGAAACAAAATATAGTTCGTATGAGTTCATACGAAACGATGCCCACTGACACGGACAATGCCCGAGTAACGTATCATGCACGGTCGGTGACGGACCGTTTCAGTGGATATTGCTTTTGTACGGTTTAATTTGTACGGTTACGGTCATGATATTGTACGGTTAAGTAGGCAGACGCCATTAACCAGAGTTGGCATATCTCTAGCTACCAAATAGTCGTTCGTGAGTAATGATCGACTCAAGAATTAGGTTTTAAAACACAAAAAAAAGATTTGACTGGTAGGTCCATATATCAATTAGCAACGCTCTGCTCGCGCGCGTTTTCAGCAATTCCATAATGATAAGAACAACCCACAATTGTAAAATACGTACACACAAAAACTCTTTCGTTATATTATACACTAGCTGCCCGGCCCGGCTTCGCCCGGGTACTGTTTCGTTTTTTTTTCAATCTTTCTGAGAGATTTTCTTAATATTTTTTTCCGTAAGAACCTTGTACAGAGTATTAGAAAACTACAAAAAAAAATCAGCCAAATCGGTCAAGCCGTTTTCATGTTATGTCGTGACAACGGAAAACGGGTTTCATTTTTATATACAGGGTGACCGGTAATACGTTGCATTCCTTGCAAGGGGTTAAAGTAGAGCTCATTTGCAACTTATTTAGTCATATGACACTATGTCCGAAACTTGGTCATTTCTGAGTAATTCGAGTTTTAGGGATTTTAATCAAAATATCCCGATTTCGAGTTACAAAGTACCATTGTAGTGACTTATTACCATTTTTTTTTTATTCTTTTATTGTTTTCTGGTAGGTAAAGAACAACAGCATCACTTAGAATCAAAATAAGCTAGAAAAGAATGTTATTTTTTCATTTAAGACTAAAAACCTAAGCTACATTTTACAAAAAAAATATGTTCAAGCTCAAAGAATAATTATTTTGAAGAAAAAATGTATGGGATGTCGCGTACAAATTACGTAACTAAATTCCTCAATTCATTAGCCATTCAAAAAGGTACAGGTGTCAACAAAAAACTTTGAGGGTTATTCACTACCCTGACAAGAAAGATCAAAACTGGTGGTGGCGTTGGGGGTCGGGTTACTGTTGTTCCCTACAATATTGTTCATAATATCGTGATGGTGAGCCCAGTAATGGAGGCTGGAAGGCCGACTCTCACGTCAACTCGAAAATACACGAGAACGGTTGCTGCCTTGCGGGCGGTCTGCTCCTATCTTTAACACCGATTTAGCATTTTATATTTTAGATTTAATTTTATGTTGAGACAAATTAATGGCACTATTTTATTGACATTCCGCGTACGTAATGTTGTATGTATGTACCTAGTTTTAAATTCTATGTTGAAAAAGAAAAGAAAAAAGAAAATTACGATATATTTTTAAATGACAAAAAAGGCCGTAACTGGTTTTCTTTCGCCATTTCTTTTTACCAGTGGTCATTTTGCTTTTGTTTCCGAAATGGTAGTAGTTTATAGAGTAGATTAATTTATACAAATCATTTATTACTGTATACTCTGACAAGAGAACGTGTTTGTGAAAACCTATTCTCTGAATAAAAGTTTTGAATTTGAATTGAATTTGAAATCCGATTTTCTCAGTTTTCAAGTCACAATTCCAATGTACCGTTGTAGTGACTTATAAGGAATTTTGTTTATTCTGTTGTTGTTTTCTGATAGGTAAATAAGAACAGCATCACTTAAAACCAAAATAAGCTAGAATATAATGTAATTTTTCATTTAAGACTTAAAAACTCTTAGTTAAAACTTAAATAATCAGATTTTCTTAAAGATACAGTTTCAACAAAAAAAAATCGAAGCTTATTTACTACCCAGTCCAGATATTTTTTTAAACATTTTTTTTATAAATCTTGTTCAAATTGTGAGCCCCGTTTCCTAATACAAGCTCGAAGTCTTTTTCTGATTTCTGTTTTCGTCACCCTTGTTGTAAGACTTCGTCGAATGTCTTGTGCTGCTCTCTCAATCCGCTCACTCACGGAGCTCTTCTTCGGTGTTAACAGGGGTGACGTAGACGAGATCTTTCATGTAACCTCAAAGAAAAAACCACACGGCGTTAGATCGGGGCTTCTCGCAGGCCAAGGAATTGGTCCACCGCGCCCAATCCAACGAAGTGGAAATTCTTCATTTAACCATTGGCGTACACCGAGCCGAAAGTGAGCTGGACAACCATCGTGCTGATTAATAAGGTGTCTTCTAGTAGCTAAAGGGACATCGTCCAATAAAAGGTTTAGGTCGTTCCTTAAAAAAAATTTGGATCGAAATCGGATTTGATCTTTCTTGTCAGGGTAGTGAATAACCCTCAAAGGTTTTTGTTGACACCTGTACCTTTTTGAATGGCTAATGAATTGAGGAATTTAGTTACGTAATTTGTACGCGACATCCAATACATTTTTTTCTTCAAAATAATTATTCTTTGAGCTTGAACATATGTATTTTTTTTGTAAAATGTAGCTTAGGTTTTTAGTCTTAAATGAAAAAATAACATTCTTTTCTAGCTTATTTTGATTCTAAGTGATGCTGTTGTTCTTTACCTACCAGAAAACAATAAAAGAATTAAAAAAAAAATGGTAATAAGTCACTACAATGGTACTTTGTAACTCGAAATCGGGATATTTTGATTAAAATCCCTAAAACTCGAATTACTCAGAAATGACCAAGTTTCGGACATAGTGTCATATGACTAAATAAGTTGCAAATGAGCTCTACTTTAACCCCTTGCAAGGAATGCAACGCATTACCGGTCACCCTGTATATAGATTATTATATCACAAAGATAAATAGGCTGACTTAAATTGACATAACTCTATAGGCTATAGGTTTATTAACATACCTACATATTAATGTTCACTTAAGTACACAATAACAAATTTCTCTAAATATACAAATATAATTTGAAATGAAATTATTCAGTAACATTTTCTTCAAAGGTAAAAAAACAACAACAGCACCACCTGGCACAGCTGCGCCAACAACAACCACAACGAAAACTACTACTACAACACCAGAACCAACGACTACAACCACTACGAAAGCAACAACTACCACAGAAGCAACCACAACTACAACGACAGAACCAACTACCACGACTACTACCACTCCAGAACCTACAACTACGACTACTACAGAAGCAACAACAACGACAACTAAAGCTCCAGAAACTACGACCACGACTACTACAGAAGTAACAACAACGACAAGTACAACACCAGAGCCAACGACAACTTCTACTACAGAAGTAACAACAACGACAACTACAACACCAGTGCCAACCACCACGACTACAACTACACCAGAACCAACGACCACAACTACCACAGAAGCGACAACTACGACAACAATTACTCCAGAACCTACAACCGCCACAGAAGCAACAACCACCACAACTACGACGCCAAAACCAACCACTACGACTACTACAGAAGCAACTACATCGACAGAGCCTACGACTACTATTAAACCAGAACCAACGACGACGACAACCTCAGAAGCAACAACAACCACAACTACGACGCCAGAACCAACAACTACGACGACCACAAAAGCAACAACAGAAGCGACAACAACGACAGCAACTACTCCAGAAACAACGACTACAACTACTACAGAAGCCACTACAACTACTACAACAGCACCAACGACCACGACTACCACAGAAGCGACAACTACGACCACAACTACTCCAGAACCTACAACTACGACTACCACAGAAGCAACTACCACGACAACTACGACGCCAGAACCAACGACTACGACTACTACAGAAGCAACAACAACGACAACTAAAGCTCCAGAACCTACGACCACGACTACTACAGAAGCAACAACAACGACAACTACAACACCAGAGCCAACGACTACTTCTACTACAGAAGTAACAACAACGACAACTACAACACCAGTGCCAACCACCACGACTACAACTACACCAGAACCAACGACCACAACTACCACAGAAGCGACAACTACGACAACAATTACTCCAGAACCTACAACCGCCACAGAAGCAACAACCACCACAACTACGACGCCAAAACCAACCACTACGACTACTACAGAAGCAACTACAACGACAGAGCCTACGACTACTATTAAACCAGAACCAACGACGACGACAACCTCAGAAGCAACAACAACCACAACTACGACGCCAGAACCAACAACTACGACGACCACAAAAGCAACAACAGAAGCGACAACAACGACAGCAACTACTCCAGAAACAACGACTACAACTACTACAGAAGCCACTACAACTACTACAACAGCACCAACGACCACGACTACCACAGAAGCGACAACTACGACCACAACTACTCCAGAACCTACAACTACGACTACCACAGAAGCAACTACCACGACAACTACGACGCCAGAACCAACGACTACGACTACTACAGAAGCAACAACAACGACAACTAAAGCTCCAGAACCTACGACCACGACTACTACAGAAGCAACAACAACGACAACTAAAGCTCCAGAACCTACGACCACGACTACTACAGAAGCAACAACAACGACAACTACAACACCAGAGCCAACCACCACGACTACAACTACACAAGAACCAACAACCACAACTACCACAGAAGCGTCAACTACTCCAGAACCTACAACCGCCACAGAAGCAACAACCACCACAACTACGACGCCAAAACCAACCACTACGACTACTACAGAAGCAACTACAACGACAAAGCCTACGACTACGACTACTACTAAACCAGAACCAACGACGACGACAACCTCAGAAGCAACAACAACCACAACTATGACGCCAGCACCAACAACAACTACGACGACCACAAAAGCAACAACAGAAGCGACAACAACGACAGCAACTACTCCAGAAGCAACTACAACGACAGAGCCTACGACTACGACTTCTACTACTACTCCAGAACCTACGACTACGACTACAACAGAAGCGACAACAACGACAGCAACTACTCCAGAAACTACGACTACAACCACTACAGAAGCCACTACAACTACTACAACAGCACCAACGACCACGACTACCACAGAAGCGACAACTACGACCACAACTACTCCAGAACCTACAACTACGACTACCACAGAAGCAACTACCACGACAACCACGACGCCAGAACCAACGACTACGACTACTACAACACCAGTACCAACTACCGCGACTACTACGACTACGGCTACTACAGAAGCCACTACAACTACAACAACAGAACCAACGACCACGACTACCACAGAAGCGACAACTACGACGACAACTACTCCAGAACCTACAACCACGACTACCACAGAAGCAACTACCACCATAACTACGACGCCAGAACCAACGACTACGACTACTACAGAAGCAACTACAACGACAGAGCCTACGACTACGACTTCTACTACTACTCCAGAACCTACGACTACGACTACTACAGAAGCAACAACAACCACAACTACTACGCCAGAACTAACAACTGCGACTACTACAACACCAGTACCAACTACCGCGACTACTATGACTACGGCTACTACAGAAGCCACTACAACTACAACAACAGAACCAACGACCACGACTACCACAGAAGCGACAACTACGACGACAACTACTCCAGAACCTACAACCACGACTACCACAGAAGCAACTACCACCATAACTACGACGCCAGAACCAACGACTACGACTACTACAGAAGCAACTACAACGACAGAGCCTACGACTACGACTACTACTACTACTCCAGAACCTACGACTACGACGACTACAGAAGCAACAACAACCACAACTACGACGCCAGAACCAACAACTACGACGACCACAAAAGCAACAACAGAAGCGACAACAACGACAGCAACTACTCCAGAAACTACGACTACAACCACTACAACTACTACAACAGCACCAACGACCACGACTACCACAGAAGCGACAACTACGACCACAACTACTCCAGAACCTACAACTACGACTACCACAGAAGCAACTACCACGACAACTACGACGCCAGAACCAACGACTACGACTACTACAACACCAGTACCAACTACCGCGACTACTACGACTACGGCTACTACAGAAGCCACTACAACTACAACAACAGAACCAACGACCACGACTACCACAGAAGCGACAACTACGACGACAACTACTCCAGAACCTACAACCACGACTACCACAGAAGCAACTACCACCATAACTA
This sequence comes from Endotricha flammealis, assembly GCA_905163395.2. Classification (NCBI taxonomy): domain Eukaryota; kingdom Metazoa; phylum Arthropoda; class Insecta; order Lepidoptera; family Pyralidae; genus Endotricha; species Endotricha flammealis. Next base: position 5,845,333 of record LR990865.1, read on the forward strand.
CGACGCCAGAACCAACGACTACGACTACTACAGGAGCAACTACAACGACAGAGCCTACGACTACGACTACTACTACTACTCCAGAACCTACGACTACGACTACTACAGAAGCAACAACAACCACAACTACTACGCCAGAACCAACAACTGCGACTACTACAACACCAGTACCAACTACGGCGACTACTACAGAAGCGACTACAACTACAACCACAGAGCCTACGACTACGACTACTACAGGAGCAACATCAACAACAACCACGCCACTGACGACGACTACTCGCACCACATCTACGCCACGCACAACAACAACAAAAACTACAACCCCACCACCAACAACAACGACAGCATTTACATCAAAAGCACCGACAACTACAACTACTCGCACTACAAGTACAAAACCGACTAGAACAACAACAGCTCCGAAAACAACATCCACATCAAAAGCGCCTACAACTACAACCACCACAATTACACCACGCACAACAACAACTACAACTCAAAAAACAACATCCACGTCAAAAGCGCCTACAACTTTAACTACCCGCACTACAACTACAACACCGACCCCATCAACTACGACGATAATATCCACATCGAAAGCACCAACAACTACAACTACTACAGAAGCAACCACGACTACCACAGAAGCAACAACAACCTCAACTACAACTTCAGAACCAACGACTACGACGACTACAGAAGCAACAACAACACCAGAACCAACGACTACAACTACCACAACACTAAAGCCAACCACCATGACTACAACAGAAGCGACAACAACGACAGCAACTACTCCAGAACCTACGACTACGACTACTACAGAAACTACTACAACAGAACCAATAAGCACGACTACTACAGAAGCAACGACAACCACAACTACAACTTCCAAACCATCGACCACGACTACCACAGAAGCAACAACAACCAAAACTACAACGCCAGAACCAACAATTACGACTACTACAACACCAGTACCAACTACCGCGACTACTACGACTACGGCTACTACAGAAGCCACTACAACTACAACAACAGAACCAACGACCACGACTACCACAGATGCGACAACTACGACGACAACTACTCCAGAACCTACAACCACGACTACCACAGAAGCAACTACCACCATAACTACGACGCCAGAACCAACGACTACGACTACTACAGAAGCAACTACAACGACAGAGCCTACGACTACGACTACTACTACTACTCCAGAACCTACGACTACGACTACTACAGAAGCAACAACAACCACAACTACTACGCCAGATCCAACAACTGCGACTACTACAACACCAGTACCAACTACCGCGACTACTACAGAAGCGACTACAACTACAACCACAGAGCCTACGACTACGACTACTACAGGAGCAACATCAACAACAACCACGCCACTGACGACGACTACTCGCACCACATCTACGCCACGCACAACAACAACAAAAACTACAACCCCACCACCAACAACAACGACAGCATTTACATCAAAAGCACCGACAACTACAACTACTCGCACTACAAGTACAAAACCGACTAGAACAACAACAACTCCGAAAACAACATCCACATCAAAAGCGCCTACAACTACAACCACCACAATTACACCACGCACAACAACAACTACAACTCAAAAAACAACATCCACGTCAAAAGCGCCTACAACTTTAACTACCCGCACTACAACTACAACACCGACCCCATCAACTACGACGATAATATCCACATCGAAAGCACCAACAACTACAACTACTACAGAAGCAACCACGACTACCACAGAAGCAACAACAACCTCAACTACAACTTCAGAACCAACGACTACGACGACTACAGAAGCAACAACAACACCAGAACCAACGACTACAACTACCACAACACTAAAGCCAACCACCATGACTACAACAGAAGCGACAACAACGACAGCAACTACTCCAGAACCTACGACTACGACTACTACAGAAACTACTACAACAGAACCAATAAGCACGACTACTACAGAAGCAACGACAACCACAACTACAACTTCCAAACCATCGACCACGACTACCACAGAAGCAACAACAACCAAAACTACAACGCCAGAACCAACAATTACGACTACTACAACACCAGTACCAACTACCACGACTACTACAGAAGCAACTACAACCACAACGACAGAGCCTACGACCACGACCACTACGGGAGCAACATCAACAACAACCACGCCACTGACGACGACTACTCGCACCACATCTTCGCCACGCACAACAACAACAAAAACTACAACCCGACCACCAACAACAACGACGACAGCATCCACATCAAAAGCACCGACAACTACATCTGCTCGCACTACAAGTGCAACACCGACTAGAACAACAACAACTCCAAAAACAACATCCACATCAAAAGCGCCTACAACTACAACCATCACAATGACACCACGCACAACAACAACCACAACTCCAAAAACAACATCCACGTCAAAAGCGCCTACAACTTTAACTACCACTACAACTACAACACCGACCCCATCAACTACAACGTCAATATCCACAGCGAAAGCACCAACAACTACAACTACTGCAGAAGCAACCACGACTACCACAGAAGCAACAACCACCTCAACTACAACTTCAGAACCAACGACTACGACTACTACAGAAGCAACTACAACGACAGAGCCTACGACTACGACTTCTACTACTACTCCAGAACCTACGACTACGATTACTACAGAAGCAACAACAACCACAACTACTACGCCAGAACTAACAACTGCGACTACTACAACACCAGTACCAACTACCGCGACTACTATGACTACGGCTACTACAGAAGCCACTACAACTACAACAACAGAACCAACGACCACGACTACCACAGAAGCGACAACTACGACGACAACTACTCCAGAACCTACAACCACGACTACCACAGAAGCAACTACCACCATAACTACGACGCCAGAACCAACGACTACGACTACTACAGAAGCAACTACAACGACAGAGCCTACGACTACGACTACTACTACTACTCCAGAACCTACGACTACGACGACTACAGAAGCAACAACAACCACAACTACGACGCCAGAACCAACAACTACGACGACCACAAAAGCAACAACAGAAGCGACAACAACGACAGCAACTACTCCAGAAACTACGACTACAACCACTACAGAAGCCACTACAACTACTACAACAGCACCAACGACCACGACTACCACAGAAGCGACAACTACGACCACAACTACTCCAGAACCTACAACTACGACTACCACAGAAGCAACTACCACGACAACTACGACGCCAGAACCAACGACTACGACTACTACAACACCAGTACCAACTACCGCGACTACTACGACTACGGCTACTACAGAAGCCACTACAACTACAACAACAGAACCAACGACCACGACTACCACAGAAGCGACAACTACGACGACAACTACTCCAGAACCTACAACCACGACTACCACAGAAGCAACTACCACCATAACTACGACGCCAGAACCAACGACTACGACTACTACAGGAGCAACTACAACGACAGAGCCTACGACTACGACTACTACTACTACTCCAGAACCTACGACTACGACTACTACAGAAGCAACAACAACCACAACTACTACGCCAGAACCAACAACTGCGACTACTACAACACCAGTACCAACTACGGCGACTACTACAGAAGCGACTACAACTACAACCACAGAGCCTACGACTACGACTACTACAGGAGCAACATCAACAACAACCACGCCACTGACGACGACTACTCGCACCACATCTACGCCACGCACAACAACAACAAAAACTACAACCCCACCACCAACAACAACGACAGCATTTACATCAAAAGCACCGACAACTACAACTACTCGCACTACAAGTACAAAACCGACTAGAACAACAACAGCTCCGAAAACAACATCCACATCAAAAGCGCCTACAACTACAACCACCACAATTACACCACGCACAACAACAACTACAACTCAAAAAACAACATCCACGTCAAAAGCGCCTACAACTTTAACTACCCGCACTACAACTACAACACCGACCCCATCAACTACGACGATAATATCCACATCGAAAGCACCAACAACTACAACTACTACAGAAGCAACCACGACTACCACAGAAGCAACAACAACCTCAACTACAACTTCAGAACCAACGACTACGACGACTACAGAAGCAACAACAACACCAGAACCAACGACTACAACTACCACAACACTAAAGCCAACCACCATGACTACAACAGAAGCGACAACAACGACAGCAACTACTCCAGAACCTACGACTACGACTACTACAGAAACTACTACAACAGAACCAATAAGCACGACTACTACAGAAGCAACGACAACCACAACTACAACTTCCAAACCATCGACCACGACTACCACAGAAGCAACAACAACCAAAACTACAACGCCAGAACCAACAATTACGACTACTACAACACCAGTACCAACTACCGCGACTACTACGACTACGGCTACTACAGAAGCCACTACAACTACAACAACAGAACCAACGACCACGACTACCACAGATGCGACAACTACGACGACAACTACTCCAGAACCTACAACCACGACTACCACAGAAGCAACTACCACCATAACTACAACGCCAGAACCAACGACTACGACTACTACAGAAGCAACTACAACGACAGAGCCTACGACTACGACTACTACTACTACTCCAGAACCTACGACTACGACTACTACAGAAGCAACAACAACCACAACTACTACGCCAGATCCAACAACTGCGACTACTACAACACCAGTACCAACTACCGCGACTACTACAGAAGCGACTACAACTACAACCACAGAGCCTACGACTACGACTACTACAGGAGCAACATCAACAACAACCACGCCACTGACGACGACTACTCGCACCACATCTACGCCACGCACAACAACAACAAAAACTACAACCCCACCACCAACAACAACGACAGCATTTACATCAAAAGCACCGACAACTACAACTACTCGCACTACAAGTACAAAACCGACTAGAACAACAACAACTCCGAAAACAACATCCACATCAAAAGCGCCTACAACTACAACCACCACAATTACACCACGCACAACAACAACTACAACTCAAAAAACAACATCCACGTCAAAAGCGCCTACAACTTTAACTACCCGCACTACAACTACAACACCGACCCCATCAACTACGACGATAATATCCACATCGAAAGCACCAACAACTACAACTACTACAGAAGCAACCACGACTACCACAGAAGCAACAACAACCTCAACTACAACTTCAGAACCAACGACTACGACGACTACAGAAGCAACAACAACACCAGAACCAACGACTACAACTACCACAACACTAAAGCCAACCACCATGACTACAACAGAAGCGACAACAACGACAGCAACTACTCCAGAACCTACGACTACGACTACTACAGAAACTACTACAACAGAACCAATAAGCACGACTACTACAGAAGCAACGACAACCACAACTACAACTTCCAAACCATCGACCACGACTACCACAGAAGCAACAACAACCAAAACTACAACGCCAGAACCAACAATTACGACTACTACAACACCAGTACCAACTACCACGACTACTACAGAAGCAACTACAACCACAACGACAGAGCCTACGACCACGACCACTACGGGAGCAACATCAACAACAACCACGCCACTGACGACGACTACTCGCACCACATCTTCGCCACGCACAACAACAACAAAAACTACAACCCGACCACCAACAACAACGACGACAGCATCCACATCAAAAGCACCGACAACTACATCTGCTCGCACTACAAGTGCAACACCGACTAGAACAACAACAACTCCAAAAACAACATCCACATCAAAAGCGCCTACAACTACAACCATCACAATGACACCACGCACAACAACAACCACAACTCCAAAAACAACATCCACGTCAAAAGCGCCTACAACTTTAACTACCACTACAACTACAACACCGACCCCATCAACTACAACGTCAATATCCACAGCGAAAGCACCAACAACTACAACTACTGCAGAAGCAACCACGACTACCACAGAAGCAACAACCACCTCAACTACAACTTCAGAACCAACGACTACGACTACTACAACACCAGTACCAACTACCACGACTACTACAGAAGCAACTACAACCATAACGACAGAGCCTACGACCACGACCACTACGGGAGCAACATCGACAACAACCACGCCACTGACGACGACTACTCGCACCACATCTACGCCACACACAACAACAACAAAAACTACAACCCGACCACCAACAACAACAACGACAGCATCCACATCAAAAGCACCGACAACTACATCTGCTCGCACTACAAGTACAACACCGACTAGAACAACAACAACTCCGAAAACAACATCCACGTCAAAAGCGCCTACAACTTTAACTACCACTACAACTACAACACCGATCCCATCAACTACAACGTCAATATCCACATCGAAAGCACCAACAACTACAACTACTGCAGAAGCAACCACGACTACCACAGAAGCAACAACCACCTCAACTACAACTTCAGAACCAACGACTACGACTACTACAGGAGCAACTACAACTACAACGACAGAGCCTACGACCACGACCACTACTACACCAGAACCAACGACTACGACGACCACAGAAGCAACAACAACAACAACAACACCAGAACCAACGACTACGACTACCACAACACTAGAGCCAACCACCACTACTACAACAGAAGCGACAACAACGACAGCAACTACTCCAAAACCTACGACTACGACTACTACTGAAACCACCACAACAGAACCAATAAGCACGACTACTACAGAAGCAACGACAACCACAACTACAACTTCCAAACCAACGACCACGACTACCACAGAAGCAACAACAACCACAACTACAACGCCAGAACCAACAACTACGACTACTACAACACCAGTACCAACTACCACGACTACTACAGAAGCAACTACAACCACAACGACAGAGCCTACGACCACGACCACTACGGGAGCAACATCAACAACAACCACGCCACTGACGACGACTACTCGCACTACATCTTCGCCACGCACAACAACAACAAAAACTACAACCCGACCACCAACAACAACAACGACAGCATCCACATCAAAAGCACCGACAACTACATCTGCTCGCACTACAAGTACAACACCGACTAGAACAACAACAACTCCGAAAACAACATCTACATCAAAAGCGCCTACAACTACAACCATCACAATGACACCACGCACAACAACAACCACAACTCCAAAAACAACATCCACGTCAAAAGCGCCTACAACTTTAACTACCCGCACAACAACTACAACACCGATCTCTACAACTACAACGACAATATCCACATCAAAAATACCAACAACTACAACTACTACAGAAGCAACAACCACCTCAACTACAACTTCAGAACCAACGACCACGACTACTACAGGAGCAACTGCAACTACAACGACAGAGCCTACGACCACGACTACTACTACACCAGAACCAACGACGACGACAACCTCAGAAGCAACAAAAACAACAACTACAACTGCAGAACCAACGACTGCGACTACCACAACACTAGAGCCAACCACCACGACTACAACAGAAGCGACAACAACGACAGCAACTACTCCAGAACCTACGAATACGACTACTACAGAAGCCACTACAACTATAACAACAGAACCAACTACCACGACTACTACAGAAGCGAGTACAACCACAACATCAGGGCCTACGACCACGACCACTACGGGAGCAACATCAACAACAACCACGCCACTGACGACGACTACTCGCACCACATCTACGCCACGCACAACAACAACAAAAACTACAACCCGACCACCAACAACAACAACGACAGCATCCACATCAAAAGCACCGACAACTACATCTGCTCGCACTACAAGTACAATACCGACTAGAACAACAACAACTCCGAAAACAACATCTACATCAAAAGCGCCTACAACTACAACCATCACAATGACACCACGCACAACAACAACCACAACTCCAAAAACAACATCCACGTCAAAAGCGCCTACAACTTTAACTACCCGCACAACAACTACAACACCGATCTCTACAACTACAACGACAATATCCACATCAAAAATACCAACAACTACAACTACTACAGAAGCAACAACCACCTCAACTACAACTTCAGAACCAACGACCATGACTACTACAGGAGCAACTGCAACTACAACGACAGTGCCTACGACCACGACTACTACTACACCAGAACCAACGTCGACGACTTCTACAAGAGTAACAACAACCACAACTATGACGCCTGAACCAACGACTACAACTACTACTACACCAGAACCAACGACGACGACAACCTCAGAAGCAACAACAACCACAACTACGACGCCAGAACCAACAACTACGACGACAACAGAAGCAACAATAACAACTACAACTCCAGAACCAACGACTACTACTACCACAACACTAAAGCCAACCACCACGACTACAACAGAAGCGACAACAACGACAGCAACTACTCCAGAACCTACAACTACGACTACTACAGAAGCCACTATAACTACAACAACAGAACCAATAAGCACGACTACTACAGAAGCAACGACAACCACAACTAGAACTCCCGAACTAACGACCACGATTACCACAGAAGCAACAACAACCACAACTACAACGCGAGAACCAACAACAACGACTACTACAATACCAGTACCAACTACTACGACTACTACAGAAGCAACTACAACCACAACGACAGAGCCTACGACCACGACCACTGCGGGAGCAATATCAACAACAACCACGCCACTGACGACGACTACTCGCACCACATCTACGCCACGCACAACAACAACAAAAACTACAACCCCATCACGAACAACAAGAACTACAGCATCCACAACAAAAGCGCCTACAACTACAACCACCACAACGACACCACGCACAACAACAACGACAAGTCCTAAAACAACATCCACATCAAAAGCAACAACAACAACAGCTACTCGCACCACAATGACTACACCATCCCCAACAACTACAACGACAACATCCACATCAAAGGCGCCAACAACTACAACCACCACAACTACACCACGCACTTCAACAACGACAACTCCTAAAAAAACATCGACATCAAAAGCGCCAACAACTACAACCACCACAACTACACCACGCACAACAACAACGATAACTCCTAAAACAACATCCACATCAAAAGCGCCAACAACTACAACTACCCGCACCACAACTACAACACCGACCCTTACAACTTCAACAAAACCTCTAAAATCCACATCTACATCAACTGCGCCAACAACTACAATCACCACAACTACACCACGCACAACAACAACGACAACTCCTAAAACTACATCCACATCAAAAGCGCCAACAACAACAACCACAACTCCAAAAACAACATCCACATCAAAAGCGCCTACAACTACAACTACTCGCACTACAAGCACAACACCGACTAGAACAACAACAACTCCGAAAACAACATCCACATCAAAAGCGCCTACAACTACAACCACCACATTGACACCACGCACAACAACAACAACAAAAACTACAACCCCACCACGAACAGCAACAACGACAGCATCTACATCAAAAGCGCCTACAACTTCAACTACCACAACGACACCGCGCACAACAACAATGACAACTCCTAAAACAACATCCACATCAAAAGCAACAACAACAACTACCCGCACCACAACTACTACACCGTCCCCAACAACTACAATAACAACTTCAAAAACAACATCCACATCAAAAGCGCCATTAACTACAACCACCACAACTACACCACGCACTTCAACAACGACAACTCCTAAAAAAACATCGACATCAAAAGCGCCAACAACTACAACCACCACAACTACACCACGCACAACAACAACGATAACTCCTAAAACAACATCCACATCAAAAGCGCCAACAACTACAACTACCCGCACCACAACTACAACACCGACCCTTACAACTACAACAAAAACTCTAAAATCCACATCCACATCAACTGCGCCAACAACTACAATCACCACAACTACACCATGCACAACAACAACGACAACTCCTAAAACTACATCCACATCAAAAGCGCCAACAACAACAACCACAACTCCGAAAACAACATCCACATCAAAAGCGCCTACAACTACAACTACTCGCACTACAAGCACAACACCGACTAGAACAACAACAACTCCGAAAACAACATCTACATCAAAAGCGCCTACAACTACAACCACCACATTGACACCACGCACAACAACAATAAAAACTACAACCCCACCACGAACAACAACAACGACAGCATCCACATCAAAAGCGCCTACGACTACAACTACCACAACGACACCGCGCACAACAACAATGACAACTCCTAAAACAACATCCACATCAAAAGCAACAACAACAACTACCCGCACCACAACTACTACACCGTCCCCAACAACTACAACGACAACATTCACATCAAAATCACCAACAACTACAATGACAACTTCAAAAACAACATCTACATCAAAAGCGCCAACAACTACAACCACCACAACTACACCACGCACAACAACAACGATAACTCCTAAAACTACATCAACATCAAAAGCGCCAACAACTACAACCACCCGCACCACAACTACAACACCGACCCTAACAACTACAACGAAAACTCCAAACACAACATCCACATCAACAGCGCTAACAACTCCAATCACCACAACTACGCCACGCACAACTACAACGACAACTCCTAAAACAACATCCACATCAAAATTGCCAACAACAACGAAATCTACAGCGACATCCATGTGATGTGCCGTGGACATCATATTAGTTTGTAAGTTGTTTTAAGTGAACTTCACAGTACAAAATTAGGTTTATTTCATTATTTAATGGCCTTGATACTAATATTCGTCGCTATCAATTTTGAGACAAAAACTATTTTAGATCCTTCAGGTCTGAAATTTCCACCATACAAAACCGTCCGTACTGAAAAAAAATATTTTTTTATTTTTATTTAGAGAGAATTTCATGATACAATTCTCTACTAAAAAGGATTACTACATGAGAGTACCTACATACAAAATTATACAAACAAAAAAGGTGGTAGTTATATAACGTAGTTTATTTTCTTTATTTAAACATGACAAGAAAAAGTGTCTGTGAGGTCTAATTTCATTGACGCTAAATCGACTCAGAAAAATTACTGAATTTCATTTTTTTTTTCAGAACATTTTAACGACGACGACAATGAAATGGCTTTGGAATGAGAATATAATCAAAAATACTTTTTGGAATAAGTACTATTTTATTTTTATACATTTTGTTTGGAATTAAAGCGAGCATCAATCTTGTTTGTTTTCTTTAACAACTATTTAAAAAACATCTCATTTGTGTATACTGAACGGGGCTATTAAAAGCCAGAGATCGTATGGTCATTATAAACACTCAGATGCCTTGTTCAGATATAGCGAATTCGCAGCGAATTATAACTAGGCATCATTTTTTTACTTTGGCTACAAAGCTTTAGCGGTGAGCTGGCAGACGCAGCTGCGTTTGCGAGACAAGGCGCGCGTCGCTCTGTGTCATGGTTTTTTTTTATCACTTTGATGTTATATAATGCTAGTAGTGGTTATTATAGCTGTGTCACGAATACAAAGCAGTCGATATAGGCTGCACCCGAAAAAGAATCTAATTTAAAAATAAATAACCCTACGAAAGAATAGCGTAGATATACTCATTCTATTGAGTATATAAGGATTATTTAAACTACTAGATTATTTTTTGTTTATGTATATTTATATCCATATGTATATTCATATATTTTGAAATGGCAGAGCATGAATCAAATGGTCTATCTATGGGATTGTACAGGAGAACCTGTGAGGGGATCTCTCACTTACCAAATGAAACGACGCATTGCTGCGCCACGCCGATACATAACCTGTGAGATGGCAATACAAATGTTTAGTTTAAGTAATAAATGTGATGAACTTTTAAGGTCTTTTTGATTAATTTTATAGTCGTTTCAGTTTAACTAATCATTCTTATTGGAAGGTGAAATTTTATAATTTAAAAAATTTTCAAAACTTTCAAGTTCGCCGTATAATGTAAGCCCGCCTTGTTAAGAATTACTCTAGTTTTTAAACTGTTGTATTATTTTGTGTAATGTTGTCCAAAATCCTGATCTATAAAAAAATGCATTTATTATAAATACAGTCTTATCCATATTAAGTCGAATATTTTTACCCTTGGTCGAAGCGAATTTCGTTTAGATGGTGAAATGACACATGTAACACGATGAAAGCAGCGACTCACTACATCTGCGTCGCAAATCTCATTTTGTACCTCCACTACTCGTTGATATTCCTATAACCTTTTGATGGGTTTTACATAATGTTGGAAAAATATTACAAAAGAATATTCAAAATATTATATGGGCAACAAAATATTCGTCGCGATAGTAAACATAAGCCAAAAGCCTTAGTTCAGAGTAGTTTTTTAAGTGGTAGAGCCAGTTTTATCATAAAAATCTCTGTGAGTAATCTCTACTACCACGTTGTAATGTCTTTACACAATGCTGCTGGGCTGGCCCGACCGAGGCAGTACCTACTGCCTTCTCTCATGAGGAATTTTCGTGCCCGCCCAACCCATATGGTGTCTGTGTGGGCATGTCAATGGGAAGGAGAATTTTTCACGAAAAAATATTATTCCTGCAAACTTTAAAAAAAAAGTTTTTTTATTCATTAAAATGCTAGCTTTTCCCCGCGACTTCGCTCGCGTTATAGCGCGTCTTGTGGCGCCATCTGTTGGCCGATAGCCCTTCCCATACAGCGCCCTCTATAGTAGAAAATTTATTTACCCATTGGAATGACATACTTTCACGGGATAAAAAGTAGCCTATGTTGGGCTCTGACAATATGTATGCAAATTTTCATAATGATCGGCTGCTTAGTCAAGCTGTGAAGGAATTACAAACAAACAAATAACCAAACTCACTTTCTCATTTATAATATTGGTACCTATGAAATATTCGTAATTATTACAATGCTTTAACATGATAAACTTGGGGTGAAGAAGTGAAACTTTTATTTCAAAAATATTATCAAAATAATAAAAGAGTAGGTATCCAGCAAAAAGCTGAATTAAACCACATTGGTATAAAAATTAATTAAAACTAATAAAGAAATTCCATAATACTTCTAGATAAAAATGGTAACTTTATTTTCTCTATTTACATACATTTCCATTCCCGCATTAACACATCATACATAAATTAATATATACATACATTCTGACAATTCAGTAACAAAAAAACATTACAATATCGTTACTTGGCTGCATACTTTATCACAGTATTATTTGTATAATCGTTAATTACTTTCAATTATCTAGTTACTTATTGCACAAATATATATTTTCGTATACATAATAAATCTTTATACAATTATTTTTATATTCACAAAATATAATTGATTTATTAAATTAACTGTACAAACTAAAAAAATTAACTTGAAAGTTGACTATTAGAAAGGCAAATTTACAATAGAGAACTATTTATCAGTAACTTCCGAGAACTGCCATAAACTGTTGATATGCAGTAATTGATTCCCAAACTATACTTAAGATTATAAAGCAGTAAAGTTGGAGAGTTTGAGACTGGTAGTGGGTAATTTCTGGATCTACTAAACCGATTTTAAAAATTATTTTACCAAATTGAAAGCCTCGTTATTTGGGATTGTTATATATTAATCCGAACGATCACGCGGGCAACAGATAGTAGCTGTTACCCGGGGGAATGTTTTCCCACGGGAAAACATTATAGAGGTCTGGTCTTGTCTGGAGAGTGGCTTTTTGGCCCACGTGCTTTTTTTACTCTCCAGACCATAATTTTGTTAAAAAAACATGTCAATGCATTGTTTCGTTTCGATCCTCATCTTACTTAACTTTTTTTAGGACGCATTAGTTTCGTTGAGCAAATAAGTGAAGCAATAAGGCCGCCTCGTTATCATTTACAATAGTCTCTGGGTTAATATATTATATTATCTTTATTTGTTTATTGCAAATAAAGTATATTCTATCTTCATATTTATCTAAAAAAATATTGATGAACATTTTTACAGTGCATTTTTGTATTTTATTCATTTTCTAGTGATTGCGCAAGTTTGTTTATAAATTTCACAATTTTCAAGTTAATTTCGCAGGCCATTATTATCAATATGGTTTTTCCTATTTATGTTCTATCTTCTTCCGAAAAATCCTTGGTAAAAATATCTTGGATACGCCGCTCCACCTGAAAATGTTCAAAGGTTACAATTAATTATCTTATTTTAAAAAATAGATTGATAACTACGGCATCACAGTTTGCCGGCCAGTCTAGCCAAGACCACAAATTGGCGATGACCAAGAAAGTCCAATGGCGTAGATTTAAGTTAAAAAGTAATATAAACTATGATAAAAGAAAAGAAAGGGAAATTTCCTTCAACATTAAAATACGAAAAGTCAATTTCGAATTAACAATGTACGAACAATGAAGCCAGTCATCAAACCAAGTTGGCGGTCTTAAGGTGGCTTAAAATTTCTGGCCTCTGCCAATCCGCTTTGAATCAACACTGCCGAGTACGCTCTATCCCATCTTCGTGGGAAGACCAGTATGCAGTGGGATGATATTGTACAAGCAAATGACAAATACATGTGCCATCTCAGACGGCAACGTAGGTGTGCCCGTAATTATTCAACAGTCATTAAGATATTAACAACTCCTGTCAAAGAGAATAAAAACAAATAAACATCCCTCATGCAATAATCCAGAACCGCCACCATGAAACCATAACCAGTTTAATATTACCCTAATCAAAACAGCAGTATTGTTTTATTTCACCATAAACATTTTCAATATGAATAAAGAATAATCACTCAAGTTTAGTGGCATCAGCAGGCACTAG
This sequence comes from Endotricha flammealis, assembly GCA_905163395.2. Taxonomy (NCBI): domain Eukaryota; kingdom Metazoa; phylum Arthropoda; class Insecta; order Lepidoptera; family Pyralidae; genus Endotricha; species Endotricha flammealis. The sequence continues at coordinate 5,860,361 of LR990865.1, forward strand.
AGAGCATCGATTTATGTTAATGCAAGAATCGTGCTTGCGCTTAAGAGTTTAGAGTAACAAATCGCTCGTGCATTCCTTGCGTCGAATTTCACGCTCGTCGGTTCGGAAATGCACAAAGTTTCCTTTTGTGGCGTTTCTCATAACTTGATTTGTGACGGCGCAACCCTTCAGCCCTGTTCCGGCATGGCGCCGCACTGGCGAGACGCGTCACTTCCTCCCCGGGTGCTGGCATAGTGGAGAACGAAACGCGGGAGCGAGTCGGGGAGCGTTTTTATGACGCCAAAAATTTCACGCAATCACCGCTCGGCGGTTTTTCGCTTCCTTTAAGCGCGCCCTGATTCGACGGGCGGTAGTGTTTATTTTAGCAAAGAAACATCCAAAATTTTAGAACTCAATACCGTTGAGACATAGTTTAATCAGTTGTGTATTCCGGTTGGGGTCAATCACTGAGTTAATTTATGGTAGGTAGGTACTTATAATTCTGCCAATTTGACTTGTCCAGAATTTTGTCCCAACTTACGTCAATTACTTGAACTAAGATTGTTTAAATAGATAATTATCTCTCATTAGCTAAGCTTATAATCAGTGACAAGCATTCCATATTGACAGGTATCAACGATAATTTAAAATAATTGCATAAGTCTGCCTACATTATCCTTTAAATATGTATTTATTAAAAATTTATATAAGTAGGATTTAATACTTTTGTGTAATTGGCGATTTATTAAATAATTTTGTATTTAAAAATGTACCAAATTATTTTTTATTTACTAACTTGTAAACCCTACTACACTTCTGTTTCACCAGTCCTTGTTAGCCATGGAAGCTGTTAGCATATTTGGCAAATGAAATCTTTCAAAAAATCTGTTAAAACCATACAAGTACTGTCAAAAAACTGCCAGTTTATTTGACAATAGGCTATTCGCAAATAGTGAAACAAGCTCATAATATCTCATTACTTTGTCTCTCAGGATTAAGTGTCCAAAATCGCTGTAAGCTCCGCTGTCGCTTATGACCATCCCTTATCTAGTATGAATCAACAACAACGTGCAAGTATTACAGATGTGAGAAGTTTTAGTTCAACAAGATGAATCCTTCTGTTCATTAAAATATACCAGACTTTGTACAAAGTGGTCTGCATTGACTCAATCTGATGGAACTATGTGTGCATAAAAATTTTATTTTCAAAATAGTCGGTGGTAGTCTTTTGAGTAGATTCAATCATACAACGGATATCATTCCAATACTGGAATAACACAACGCCATCTAGGTCCAAACTAAGCAAATGTTATGCCATGAGGTTTTTTTTAATGGACCGTAGCAGTGTGACAGGTCACCTCATGCTACGACATCGGGTATTTGCGAGATTGGAAAGGGAGAAGGCTTCACCGCCAAAAAAAATTTCAGTGTCTACCTAGAGGCGCCCCAGAGAGAAAAGGGGGAGGGGGGGGGGGGGCTGGCTCATGGCTGTAAATGTGTAATATTAATATGCTTTGGAGCGAAGGTAGTTTGTGTATGTAAAAGTCAGTTAATTTTGAAATTTCCATGGGAATGAGAACGGGATTGAGCGAGCGATAATTTTTTTAAATTCAGATTGAATGTCAACATTTGCTTACTTAAACAAGCCGGTGGCTCAATTAGTAAGAAGCTTCTGTACCAGTGTACGTGGGTACTATTCACGCAAGGTGCAAACATATGATGTGTAGAGCATTTGTGTTTGTCAGGAGTTTCGGTGTTTTCCAGGAATTATAAATGTATTTACAAATACCTCTAAAACTAAAACTAAACTAAACATATTATTATAAATTTAAATTATAATGAACCTAAAACTAAAAACCTTAAAAAATATAATAAAATAACTAAAATATATCATTAAAAGGAGTCCCTTTAGGCAAGGTTCCGAAGATACTGGCAGCGTTCCCCCTTTGAATAGCCAGACTAATTCTTTGTCCGAGGTAGCTGTCAGCTCTTCGGTCTTCTGTGATGTCGACTAACCTTTTTGCAATTTCCTTAAAAAGTCTTATAGCGCTAGGACACCACGGACCAAGGGTCTCGACACCGAATGGGACAAAATCATATTATACATGTTTCGTACCCTTAACTCATAGTAAGTATAGTAATATGATATAACTAGAGAAACCCGCGCAACTTCGTTTGCGTTTATCCCGCTTTCCCGTGGGAATTTCAAAAAATATTTTCTTATCAGTTGCCTACATCACACACCCAAATTTCAGGTCTCTACGGTCAAGATAAAACATTTTCATATGTATACATGATTATTTTTCTAATTAAATACTTCTCATTACAATCTTTGGAGTGGGCGTTTATGAAATAGGCTAGCCCGACCGGTGAAGTACCACCCTTATACAGAATATTGATGTGAAGCAGCAACGCGTTTCGTTCGGAGAGTGAAATATCCGAAATTGTTGTTTGCCACCTTTGTGGTATAAAAAAAATCTAACTCCTTCCTTATACTATTTCTCGCTATATTTCCTGTCTTTTCCTGTTATAGGTCGGCAACCGGGTTGGGACCCTATAATCTATGTGCTCCATAATCGACGGTAATCACCTAATATCAAATGATCCATATTCATGAGCTTGTTTTCCAACCACTTCCGTAAAAAAATGTATAAGTATATGGGTATTTCAATACCTACAACCTCAGCCTACAACCATCCCTACAACAACACTACGAAATATTAGAGCGAGTCGACGTAATGAGATTTCCTATAAGTGAGACAGAGACAATATCAATATGCCATTTAACCATTGTCCAATTTAACTTGAACCCTGTCAAATATTATAAATTTAATATTTAATTACTCACTGTTTATTATCGATGAATATGATTCAATCCGCTTTATACATACTTAGAATTTTAGCTGTTTTCCGAGATCACAAACAGAATAAATAGTACGACGACATTATGAAATCATTTTGTTTGAATATTCACAATTTATAAAAATATTACATGACAGATGACACAATTCACTTCACGGATGTGTCAAAATGAAATGTAATTGAATCAAAAGCACTAAGGAGTATGAGTATTGATATCAATTCGAAGAAAATTACCCACAAAATACATATTGTTCAAGAATTTCAATAAAATAAGAATCACGTCTTCCTTCAATTCTCCTAAACAATTTTTATGCAAAATTTCAAGTAGATTGGACCAAGGAATCAAGTTGTCCCATAGTAACTTTACCCCCCTTTTTTACCCCCTTAGAGTTCGAATTTCGAAGACGCCTACGTCATATAATAGGTCCACCTGCCAAGTTTCAAATTTTTACGATGAGCGGTTTAGGCTGTGCGTTGATTCTCAGTCAGTCAGTCAGTCAGTCAGTCAGTCAGTCAGTCAGTCAGTCAGTCAGTCAGTCAGGACAAAGCATTTTATATATATAGATATTTGAAGTTATTTATTAATTTTGTTTTAATATTTAGTTGATGTCCTAAGTATTTTCTTGTTTAGTATTTATTTTCTTGCCTTGCTAGCCCTGCTCAATACAGAAATTCGTTACCTTACGGTTGCCTTGAAAAGATTGCTTTTTAGCAATAAGGCCGCCTTGTTGCATTTACAATAGTTTGTTAGATTATTTTTTTGTACTTTTTCCTGTGTGTAATGCAAATAAAGAGTATTATATCTATCTATCAAACAGATATGACTAGTTTACTTCGGGAATCTTGTGGTGCGGTGTGAATTGTGTACAAATTATTATTATAATTTAATGTTGGCTATTCGGAGAAATTCTACGCGGACCTTGCGCCCACCATATAATAAAACATATTATATTACTTTGTCTAACACTTTAGATATTGTTAATCAGAATATCTATTAAGAGTGGGTATGGAGATCAAATTAAGAGCCATCTTTATTTATTATCCATCAGTTATGCCCGCGGCTTTATTCGCCTTGATGCGTCTAACCACCATAAAACTGATAAAAAATAGCATATTATTATGTACCCATGACAATGGCTGCATAGGTGTAGAACAAACACTCACTCACACTTTTCACATTTATAATATTAGTTAGTTTAAACTCACTAGAACAAAGTGTAATTTATTTCACAAGTATGACAGAATAAAAAAAGAATAAATAAGATAAAATACATGTCTGAGATGTCACTACAAAAAAGCTTATGAAACTGTCTCGAGTGGGGAACTTCGAAGTTTCGCTAGACATCCGTTTTTACCCCCCAACAAAACAATTGTATACGAAAAATTTCACTTAAGTAATGGTGTAGGTATAATGTAAAGTTAACTTTTGTTTTATTATCGTAATATTATCTTAAAAGTTTGCGTTTCTTGAGTTATGTACGTGGGTGATGGATTATATGTTTATCTTAAACTATTAATCTCTATGGTTATTGGAATATGGCATAGACAAAATCAAAATAATTTTATTTGTAATTATTTTATTTAAAAAAAACGAAAATGCTTACGTATAATAATGCCCATATTCAACAACAATCCCTATAATGTTTGTTAAAGAAAATAAAATATTGACTGGTATCCATTCCATAACACAAGCAAGGTTTTGCCTAGATTACTTTTGAACTAGGCGCTAGGCGGCACTGTGAATTGAGTGATTCACATATTTAAATATATAAATATTTGTTTAATTCGACCCAAAATGTTTCTTTAATAAACGAGTTTTTCAATGGAGCCCAACAATAAAAATATTAGTAATTAATAAAAGTATTTCGTCGGGCGGAAAAAGGTCTATTTAATTTAACAAATACACATGACAGCATCTCTCTTTTTAGCAAACATATAAATATGCATAAAATATCATAACGCTCCAACTAGAAATGGCCTGCTTGGTCCCATAATTAAATTGGTAAATCCAACTCTTTTATTAAATCATAACGTTGTATGGACAACTGCGTTGCGTAAACAGGGCCGTATCTAGGGCGACGCGTGGGTATAGTCCAGGTAACAGGCTATTTCAGGGTTTTAATTGCTAAATTGTTTGTGTAATCAAATACCAACTAGAAGACTAACTACATAGGAGTATTATGTTCTGTTTAACCTATAATTTTATTATGGAACAGACAAATGTGTGAGAATTATTCTTTTGTATTCTTAATGTAATTTTATAAAGATATCTGTGTGGTATTTACGTAAAGATTGTGATAAGTCTAATGAAAATATATACGAACTTGTAATTTCAAGACATATTATTTATTTAGTACCTACATCAATCCTCCAATTTTAGCTTAGGTATTCCCAAACTCGAACAAATTTTGTATGAGTTATTTAAAAAATGCATTAGTAATTTAGTTTTGGGTCATGTCAGTTATCATCTGTTCTTTCCGGTATGTTATGCATTATTTATTACAACAAATGAAATGTACTAAGTGACAATGAGTCAACAATTAATAAGTACAATGTACTTAGATATAATTGATTATTAAAATAGGATAATAGACGAATGCATCGTAAATCGACGTGAACTAACGATTTAAAACGTTCATTCGTCGGTTGTTGCAACAGTTTGATGATTATAATGTACAGAAAAAGTTAATTGCGTTAGTAACTTTATAAGGAGTTTTAAAAACTAATTTTATCTATTAGTTTTAAAAACTAATAATCGTTGCAGTTATGACATAAAAAGGAACTAGAAAATGATACGTAAACTTTTTATTTATTTAAATTATACATATATGTAAGTGGAGTAATACAGTAATAATAAAAGTACTTATAGAGAGGCGGAGGGCTGGCACAGGAAAGAGAAGAATGAACAAGAAGATTCATAAGTAATTCGTTACAATGTAGCCCCTAAGTACAACCCTGTACAGTTTGGTTGTGATATGTCAATTCCATAATTAAAATGCGTTTGACCGTGGACGAAGGGCCAGATTAAGAGAGCCAAAATTCAATGTTTGTACGGGATCACCCTAAAAATATGAAATGAAGTTATACACTTTTGCTGGACGAAATTTAAAAGGTTCGCTATGAATAATTGAAATTTTACTAATAAAGCTTTGTTTGTATAGATCGGTCACTGTGATTAATATGTTGAATATGTATAAACATTTACGCGTCTGTCTTTTTGTCTCGAATACACTGATAATTTGGTAAAGTTTTTATTAATATTAATAGACACAATTCACTCTGTAAACTACTTTTATAAGTCAATTATAACAAATTAACACTTCTATCATCCACTTTGCGCGCGAGTCGTGCAATTACAATTGACAGTGACAGTTCGATCTAGGGATGCGACCATACATATGAAGTCGATAGTGCGGTGCATGTTATCGATTTTATTCCGCTAACAATTTTTTTTTTTTCGTCTTACACAAAATCGTTCCAGTTTCGAAGGGGTTTTTGCAAGAATCTAAAATTTTTTGAAAATATAAATAGCCTATGTCACCCTCGGAAAGTGTTAGCTTCCTAAACGGTGAAAGATTTTTTAAATCGGTCTATCAGTTTTTGAGTCTATTTGTTACAAACAAAAAACTATTCTGTAATCACCAGTAAGGTTTTGACCATTAATTATCATTACGATATTCATGTCAATAAATTTTATGTAATTTTAAATTATTAATTTCTCATCTATAACCATTAATCAAACATAAAGTTTATTAATTATAATAATATACATGTAAGGTTACTGTAATGTCAGAAAACTAATAACGAGCCTAACATTATTGACACTAAACTAATTAATATTATCGACAATCTACTAAAGATTATGATCATCATAAATTTTCAATATGATAATCACAATACAATTTAATAGCTTCTAAATCAACTGCGACCAGAGGCCAGTCCATATTTCAATAACCGAACGGGGTTGTCCAACGATTTTTTTGTCGCAAGTTTCTTGTTTGTATAAATTCTTAATATTTTATAATTTTATTTCAAGAGAGGTAAAGCACAGCGAATAATCCGCTCAAATCGGAGCAGCCCGTCTGGGGAAGGACCTTCACCTTACAGAAGATCGTAGCCAAATAGCATTGGTCTCGGCCATGTTGTGTTCCTTCCTACGCTGAGTAAGGTCTCCAGAGCTCCACTTGGGAGGGTTGGCAACGCTTGAGTGATACCCCGGTATTGCAAGCGTCTTTAGGCTACGGTGACGGCTCACCTCAGCCCGACCGTATGCTTGTTTTGTCACCTTTGTGGTATTAAAAAAAAACATTTTCAAAATCGAAATTTGTAGCCTTAATTGAGATTGTTTGCCTATATGTTGTTTGTTTCCGATATGGTGGTAGTTTTATAGAGTAGCTTATTTATTTTATACTAGCTGCCCGGCCCGGCTTCGCCCGGGTACTGTTTGGTTTTTTTTTCAATCTTTCTGAGAGATTTTTTTAATATTTTTTTCCGTAAGAACCTTGTACAGAGTATTAGAAAACTACAAAAAAAAATCAGCCAAATTGGTCAAGCCGTTTTCATGTTATGTTGTGACAACGGAAAACGGGTTTCATTTTTATATATATAGATTTAACACAGAAGGACAATATGTTGTAAATGACGTGTCCAAGTGCCTGCCAGAGCCTACTGAATAAAGTATTTTTGATTTGATTTGATTTAAATGGCTTCTTCTGTTATATATTTTAACTTTCTTTAAGATCGCGTATATTTTACAAATTAGGGTTTGTTCTTATTTTCTAAAATTAGCTTCTGATTGACCATAATCTGATTGATTACAAAAAATAATTATTGTCTACATTAGCATTACAGATTAAACAAAAATAAAAATAATTATTTCTGGCGTAGCTAATGAAATGTTACATGTAGAAAAAAATACGTAAAAATCTCTGGTAGAGTCGTAGGGAACGTTTTTATGTGATTTGTTAAATACTGCTTTGCTTGCCTTTATATATTTTTTTTAAATAAAAAATATCAAAGTCGCGAGTCTGTGTGAGTTAACCAGTATCGAGTTGTGTGGAGAGTTGTTGTCGGCGGGTTCTCAACAGTTCCGTGTAGAAAGGTAACATTGTAAATCCAGCTCCAAACTAAGGTCATTACACATATTTTTTGTGGTGAAGTAAACAATTAATATTAATATGTTTTTTATTATATATAATATACCTAGGACATAGGACGACTAAAACTTTATCCTGGACATAGAATCGGATCATGATGAAAAACTAACTTTTTCTGATTGGCCTCGGATCTTGAATGTTTATCTATAATATGTAGTATAGTATCGTTGAGTTAGTATCCCTAAACACAAGTTTCGAACTTACTTTGGGGCTGGCTCAATCTGTGTGATTTGTCCCCTATTTATTATTATTTGAGTTTATATGCTTGTTTTTTTTAGGGTTAATCTGTGATTAAAATTCATTGAGTAGTTTAAAAGATTTACAGCGAACAGACAGCTGAAACGACTTTATTGTATACTATGTAAAATAATAATTAATAAAAATAATAATATAAAATAAACGTGTAGGTAATAAATACAAATTATGTTTAATAATCATGTTTATTTCATTGTCATAACTCATACATAACATAACAATATCTTTATGAAGACATTCATGTCAGTATTATAATACTTGAATTTAGCTTACTCATAATGTAATAATGTCCATATAATGTTCGTATACGTCAAACAATTTAGCCTGCAAGTCTCATTGTATCGAAATAATTTGTTGTACTCTCGTCACAAAGTAAATTCGTCCTTATATGTACACTCCATACATTAAAAGGCGCATTCGCGTGTCATGTAACGTTACAGGTTCAACATTACCTACATCAGTGAGGGAGAAAAACAGCGCGCACATTGTAATGATACAAAACGAGTGTACATCAGTGAAGGAGGAGAACCGAGCATTACAATGCGCACCTTGTAACGACAATAACTCCTTGTACAATGTATAATATCTTGATACAACTTGTAACATCAATGCAAATTGAAATCTATACTAAATGTTACATTATATGCGAATGCTCGTCAGTCTGGGAGGTAGTATTGTAATGTAATGCTCAAAGTCGAATCTATAATATTACATTACACGCGAATGCTCCCGGTGAGCGCCTGAAAGTAAATTCGTCACAAATTTTTACAGATTTACTCCGTGACGACTCTACAACAACCCTTTCGAAATAGGGTTCGTCCAGAGTCCAGCATGCCGGCGATGTCGCGGCTAAGATCACACTATCATGTTTCCCTATGTTCCACAAAACGCAATCTACATCGACTTACGTTTAGGTCCTTGTTCGGTAAGTTATTGTGCAAGAACTTGTTGCAATAAATAATCCACACCTGCATCTAAATATTCCAGAAGATTCGTCTTATAAGGAGCCAGTTTGTGTTTAACAAAGCCTCATAGATTTCTGATAAGTTTCAATTATTATATCTATTGGTTAAATTGTAATTTTTGCAAATCTTTTTTTTTTTCACAGCTAAGTTTTCTTAACATTCCTAATCATGATCAACAATGTATAACATAAACAGTAATAAATCGCTTTCCACGACTGCCTTTTTATCAGTCTCTATATCCGCAGACTTGTCTTAAATCTTTCATTCTATGTTCATTTTTTTAAAGTAAATATAGTTATACAATATACACTTATGTACCTATAAAGATTTCTGAATTCTCATGGCAAGAGAAACAACGATGATATTGTGTGGGTAACCACAGACGTCTGCTTTAATTACTATGAAATCAGTGGGTTAGTTTGATTTCCGTATCGGAACAAATATTTGTATGTCCTAGAAATATTTTGGTCGTGTGGAATATTTTAGTTTCATGGCTTTATTAAATACTACCTTTATTAAACATATCCGTAATAAGATAGTTGACCGCATTTCCGGCTTATATTTTCTCCAAAGTCAGGGTTAAAATACCAAAATCGTGCGTCAACAACTCAAGAATTTGTTCATGATTAAAGGAGTTAGAATTTCGTAACCAACCAGCTGTTTCCGCCTAGCCTGTGCTTTGTCAATACCCTCGGGTCGATCTGATTTTGTATAGTCAATATGAATAACCTTCACACTACCGGATTCGAACTCTTACTACCTTTTGTTAAGTTTCATTTGACTGATAAGTCAATCACGACTCGGATTATGCCTATTTGGGGTAAAGTGACATGAAATTTCTGCACGATTTGATCTCAATTTGGTTATGTACGTGATCCTTTGTGATTTCGTAATTTTGTACAAATTTTCTAAAACATTTTTTTTTAATATTCAACTTGTTCTGTTTATGTGTAATTAATTATCAAGTTATAGGACTCTTTGGAATAGTTTGGATAATACAAAATCTACTTGTACTGTCCGGACGTATTATATATCACATTTTCATAAATTTTTAAAACCAAAATATTGTTGATTCACATGGAGAAAATATGGCCGAAATTGTCTGCGCGCCTTCTTTGCGAAACATCCCGGGAACTCCTCAAAAATAGCTTTTTTGCCCGCGACTTCGTCCGCGTGTGTTCTGGACCCGTTCCCGTGGGAACCACATCGAATTTCGGGAAAAACTATAGCCTATGTTACTCCCTGATAATGTAGTTTTCTACTGGTGAAAGAATTTTTGAAATCGGTCCAGTTGTTTCGGAGCCTATTCAATGCAAACAATAAACAAACAATCAAATCTTTCATCTTTATAATATTAGTATAGATTAGTTGTTGTAAATAAAAATCTTTTCATAAAATTAAATAATAAACAATATGATATTATGATGCCTTTTCAGACAATTTTTTGTAGTCACCAGGTCCTCAATAAATATCAACATGATTTTAATTGTTTATAATAAACTGCTCTATATAAGAATGTACTGCCACCGGAAAAACGGCTAAAGACACATTACAGCCTATTTTTGTTCTGCATAATATTGTGCATTCAAATAGCATTCGTTAAATCATTTTAAAACAACAAGTATCGATATAAACTACAGTAATACATATAAAATCTTTGTTATACAAGCCTTGACATACAAATAATTAATTAAAATTAATGTGCATCTTTTGTTCTTAATTTATAAGAAAATTATTAACTGAATTAATTAGTTTTATTTTGCATTGATCATCAATTTCATAGACAGTACAAGGTCTAGACTGTTATATAAACGTTATCGATTTTAACCCAAAATTATGAATATTTGATACAGAGAATATACAGATCAAAAGATCAATTAGTTATAGCAGATTACCAGCTAATTAAGTCATTACCTAGATATGATTTCAAGCTATTTAGCAGCCAGTTCCACTAGGACAAATTTCTCTCCCTAATATTTTACTTCTTTCATATTGAAACTAGGCTAACTGTTGAGTTTCTTGCGGCAGTTCTTCGCAACAGGCCATTCACGTCAGAAGTCCTAATATGATAAAAAAATATTGACGTGTATTTCTTGAAAATGTACTTGCAAAATAAATTGTTTTATTTTATTTTGATGACTATAGATTCTTCTGCATCAAAATCATAATAACGTGAAAAATAACGTTTATTAATTATTTTTACTTTATCATCAAAAGAAACTGTTAAAAACAAACCACCATTAAAGAATAAAAAATATTTTTAAGTAGGTTTAATTTATTGGTGCTAATTCTGTTGTACATAACTAGACTAAACTAATTTTGACAGGACTAGAAGTGTTGCTATCCTTGTCACTAATTGTAAACCAAGGAAGGATAACAACACCTTTAGTCCTGTCAAAATTATTTTAGTCTAGTTAAATGTACAACAGAATTAGCACCATTAACAGTGTTAGATGTAATCTATTGAGTTACAAGCTAATGGATAACGTAATATTATGCCGGAAATCCATCACCCGCTAAAAGAATCAAATAAACTATAACATAAAATATGATTAAAGTAGAACGAAAGTAATCTAATTTCGATAAAGGAAATCCACTATGCAATATCCATTCTGCGTACGTCCGATTTAATATAATTCGATTTTTACAGATAAGAAAACGTTGTATCAAGTCTATGTTATTGTAATTTAAAAAAGGCTATGTAAAACTGATTCGTGTGTGCCATACTCTAAAAAGTTGGTACTGCTTCCGTTACCCTGCATTGTTTTCGTACAAAGATATGTTATTATAGCGTACACAAACACGAAATTGCATGAAAGTTTCCTTATTAATACATATTCTTAGATCAATGTTATTAAATCATAAAATTATATTGATGAATGGCAGTGTATTCGAAAGGGCATGTGTACCTAATTGATTTGCTTCTTCCATGTCTATTTTCATCTTCCATATCTATTTTTATTTTTAATATTACTTTACTAATAGTATTTGTATATGATTACTTGGTGAAAATTCTGTGAAGGGTCTTTAATTAGAAAAAAGTTGTTCTTACTACATTTCATTTCAATAATATAATATAAGTTGACTAATCTAATACACACACAACCAACGTCAAATCCTCACTTATTTTTTTATTTTATACAGCCTAGTCTGAGAGTAAAGTGACCTATCTATCCACTCGACCACCGAGGCCGTCAACATTTAATTTTTAAAATAATTAAAACAAATTGCCAAAGTGATATCTGATTAGCCACTATACATTGTTTCGGTAAGTATTATATCTAGCGCCTTAAACAATGTATTGTGAACTCCGGTCTCTGGTTTCCAGATGCTTTATTAAGGCACGATTCTACTAATAATATAATTAAAACAGGGGCCGATTATAAGTTAGACATTAGAGTAATAAGACATTAGAGTAATAAGTAAAACATTATGTTATTGTTTAAGTCCATAACAAATGTCAAAAACTATTCCACTGATACACTATCAGCATTCTTTTGAGAGACGATTGAGACACCATTGAGAGTCCATTGGTGCATTTGTGTTAGAAGAATCGGGCCCCAGGTTTATCTCAATCCGTCAACAATTGTTATTCAAAATGCGAAATGGTTAAAATAATATAAAGTAATAAATTTACTCAACGTCACTTCGTCCTAAAGTGAGCTAGGCATAATTCTGCAAGTGTCATGAGTACCAGACATCTGATAATATATATTGTAATACATAATACTCTTTTCATAAATATATATTCCCTGTGCGGGAATCTAAGTGCGTATAAGATGTAATAAAAGTAAAGAAATCGTGATGTCATAGACAGTTTTGACATGTCTAGGTTTGAAGTTCCTTTAACATTACTTTTGGTAAACATAAACTCAAAAATATATATTTAACTAACGCTTTAGGTTTGTGACGAAACAATAAATTGTATGATGTCCATATATCTTCAAGTCGTACTTACTTTACATAATTGGCATAGCCAAGTGGAGATGCACCTTTAACCTGCCACATTGTCTTCCTTTGTATACAAACTACCAGTGCTATATTGCCAATTAGTGTCCACCGCGGTCTCGCAGTCCATTGTGCAAACATGCATAATATTTGTGCAATAATAAGGTTAGTTTCCATCGGCTAGGATAGAGAGACAAGACAAAACTTAAGGCCTGAATTATACAGAAACGGCGTATGGTGATAACGCGGCACAGGCATGATGTTGCTTCAGAACGTTTTCATAAAAAAAATTATGAAAGCGACGCGCGATGTAAATTATACTGAAGCGACGTGACGCAGGCGCGACACAGGCATACCGTATGCCTTTGCCGCGCCTTCACTTGACGCGCGCCGTTTCTATATTGTTTTACGCCTAATAGTACTGGAGAATCTGTAGCACAGAATCCGATGTAGCTCAGACACCAGACTATTGCATAAAAGTTAAAACTGTAACCTTTGTCCTCATAAAGACGAAGAATTTTCAAATCAACATTTACTCAGTAAATAATGTTGATTTTAAATAATGTTGATCTTAAATCTAAGCTGACTAACTATCAATGCAGTTGACGAATCGAATAACAAAGTCACCCCTGCAACTTTGAATGAACTCTGAAGTACACATCTACAGACCATTTATAGATATATTCCAATAAAATTGAAGAAGTGTGAAAATACCTTTTTTTTGACAAATCACAACGATTGAGCCCCAAATATCTAGATAACATGCATAATATTATAATGTCTCTCTATTCCTTGCCAGAGGAAACACAGTTTAATATTATGTGCAACTTACTCACTATAGGGTTACAAATAAAACATATAGGGATTCACTCATTTTATTATAATATTAAATTAAAAATACAATAGATCTATTTACATCCTCATCCACAACAAAAAAAAAACTTGAACTTGAGCAACTTTATACAATACAAAAATTAGTTCCTAACTCGGTTACAATAAGTATACAGGGTGTAAAATATAAGTGTTTAGAAATCACACATATTAAAAAATAAGATTTTTTCGAAATATCGACTGAAATGAATTGGTTTCATCAAACATTTTTGTAAGCGTAAAAAAGGTCTTATGAACAATTCGTCGTTAAAAAATAAATTAAAAAATGTTATATGACAATTCTTATTCCAACAGTCGATATAGTAACACTTATATTTTACATGGAAAGCTTCCTTTTCCAGGGCATCAGAGGTGACATCATGCAAACACTATCCATGCATTAAAAGCTTTCATTTCAACAATAAATTATATTAAATATAGCACGCAACTTTAATAGCAATTTTGATATAATATGACAAAAGAAGAGGTATTTTAGAAATAAGGAACATATAAAGATTTAACGTAGGTATTTTATTTTTAACCGGTAATGCTTATCATTCACTTCTTGACAATTGAGAAAGAAATTTATTTATTTATTTAACTTTATTGACCACAATACAAAAGTACTGACACAATAGGCGGACTTAATGCTAAGTTGCATTCTCTACCAGTCAACCATATAGAAATGCAAGAAATTCACGAATGCGGTTTTATAGAAATTATTGTCATTCTTAAAGTCAGTTTACGTCACATTATATTATTTGTACATATTTTGAAAACAGACGTTTTTTCTTCATTATCAAAATAATGGACGACAAAATAAACAACAACCTGCATATTTAATTATGATAGAGAATGATGGAATAATAGATTTTATAATAAATATGTTAAATATCAAAATTGCTATAAATAACTATAATAAATTAATACATTTTGGGTGTAAGGTGCAATGGCATTCAAAAACAATTCAGAAAGTAAAGAAAAAAAAGATTAGTGCTAACTACTTTTTTTGACTAGGGTTATTTATCGTCCATGATAGCGTTTACCTTGGGAGCCGGGTGGCACGAAACCGTAGCCAGAGGCACCTACGACTACGCCGCTGGTTTGGGATGGGTCGCCGGGCGGGGAGGGAGGGAACACCACGGGTCCTGAAATAAGACAAAAATATAGATTTAACAACATTAATAAAATACTTTTTAGTAATAATCTACAGAATAAATAAAGTTTCATGTGTTTTCACCAACGCAGCGCCTCCTAGCGTAGGTCGCCTCCTAACTCTTACGTTACAGTTAGGTGGGACCTACGCTAGGAGACGGGCATAAGTTCGTGAAAAAAAAATTAATATCTAGTCGCAGTTTTTTTTTAACGGATTCTGAAGCCTCTAAAACCACGCAAGGAATATGATTTATTTATTTAACTTTATTGGCCACAATACAAAAGTACTGATACAATAGGCGGACTTAATGCTAAATTGCATTCTCTATTATCACATATTTGGTATTAATTACACCACATTCCAAACAAAGTGATATATACAATAAGTAATTATTCTATTTTCCCATTAAAACGGGAACCCGCCCAATCTCATTACGTTACGAGTCCACTATCATCTTATAACAATACAATTCGCGGCCTCGATGTTTGATACTTCCCATGCACTTCAATACAATTAAAAAAACATTGACTTTGACTTTAGAATATCGGTTATAATTAAGGTTGAGGTCAATGAAAACTTAGTTATAAATAGATTAGAAAGAAAACATCTTAAAAAGGTTAAAATTCATAGTCGATCAAGGTAGTCAAGAAAGAAAAGTGGTCTTCATAATGACCTACCATTCATATGACTTATGACGTAATAAAACAGGATCAGCTGATTTAATTTTGGATTGAATTGCAATTTTAATTCAATAACAATTTCAATGACGATTCAAACTGTAATTCGTACTATTAAAACAAGGTGTGTTGTGTCGCGCGACACGATTATAACCTCCTACAACTTTGTTCAAATAGTAATAATTTTCACTTTTATAAATACTGTTATTTAATCCACAATTAAAATGTTAAATAAACAATATCTTCATAAGAATACGTCGAATTCTGTAATTACGTACTTTCATATTACCGCTATAGAGATATCGAAGTGTGATGTAAGTGGAAATCGAACCGGATCATCTGATCTTCGGTAAATCGTAATCATCATTAAAGTAATAAACATAATAAGACCGGAATGTTTTTATTATCAAACACTAGCTTTTGCCCACGACTCCGCTCGTGGTACATTGACTGGTACAGATCTTGTTTGATCCAAATAATTTGAGAAAAACAAACCGGGTCTTCTAGTTATGTAGACTTTGGTAATTTATCAGTTTATTAAATAAATTACTTCTCAGAATTTCTCAGAATATTTTGTACATACGTACACATATTTTGTTTAAGTATTTCCTACTTGTAATCTTATAAACAGAGTGTTTGCGATTGCTAGCCACTCGACCATAAGGCCTGTCAAATCATTCACTAATCTTACACAACACTAAAACAAATAATTGACTATCCTGTTAATTATAACGTATAAGTAGGTCGTTAAATGAGATGTTACGTTGTCTAATAAGTGGTCAATAATTGTTCTATATTACCAACTTTCAAGGATAAGTGTATTGCAAATAGCTTTGTAATTAACAGTATTTTTATTGTACTTTCGCTCGACCGACCTAGGCAATGTCACAGACGGAATCATTACGTTGTCAACAATTAAACTATATAAAATAAACTAATTGCTTTTTTCTGATATGTTGTAATTGTTATAAATAGTGACATGAAGAAAAACATTTACATTAAAAAAATGGTTAGTATTTTAAAACTCAAAGTAAGTGTTGTCAACTAGAAAATAGGTATTCGACAGGTGTGAAAATAATTCATTAAGAAACTTTTTTCAATCATTTTCTCTTGTAATACATAATAAAGAGAGAGAAAGATGGAAGGAAAGAGAGGTAGGGGTAAACCAAGGATTAGCTATTTCAGCCAAATCATGGGAAATGAAGTCGTGTCGTATAAAGAGGAACAGTTAAACAGTGAAGGACACATCGTTAGCTGCACCGACAAGACTGAGAAAAGTATGCTATAAACAAAGATAAAGTATTTTTAAAGAAATTGTAAACGACCTCTACAAAGTACGTAATGATACCTACTATTTTATAATACACCGTTCATTGACCTTTAAGGTCCGGAAAAATGCCGTTAAATGGGATTTACCTTGTTATTTCCTCAAGGTATAAGTTAAGGACGGCAAAAAAATAACAAATTGTCATTAATGGTTAATACAGAACGTCAGAATATGAAGTCACACTTGGTCAAACACGGTTTAACAACTTGACGTTTTTCCCGCTGAGATAATCTACTTTTAAGACACTAATTTAAATTGTGGTTGTTACTCAGCCCGTGACGAGTCATCCTATGTATTCTCTTTCTTGGCATATAGATATTATTTCTCACTATTGGGAAAATCAAATACCTCATCTCTGTCTCCAAGACTACCTTGACGTCATAAATTGCATCGTTGCGGTCGCTTTAAACACAACACAAACTTTGAGGTTTCCCATTTAAATATATTATTGGATGGGATAGTATAGTATAGGATGAGATGTGATTATAGAATAGGATATAGATGAAGACGTCTGTACAAGGGGTAGTATAATAAGTTTAAGGATGAAATAGGCTTTCAATGTTAACGAAAATAAAATTGATGTTGAGGGAATAGAAAGGCTTACTGCCTTTTGTTGTTGATCATTTTTCTAGATATAATAACACATCTTATATAAAATACTTTCATTCGACAATCGCGAAATCATGCAACAGGTACATTACACAAAAGATTACAAAATTTTTATTGGATTACAAGTACACATTATCGAAATAATAATTAATGAAACAAATAATTATTATAATACAATTATGTTACTTAAAGTCATTAAAGAGTAACTTCGAAATAATTTTAATCCATCATTAGTTATTCCGACATATCTTTTGAACAATAGTAAAAAAACTAATTACACGCCTAAGATAATGGTTCACTTTTAAACTTTAACAAACAACATTAAAATTTGATCACTACAAAAATACCTCCAATTAAAGTAAACGTAATTAAATAGTAATCGATTCCAACAAATAAAAATAATCTAGTTAAAATAGACTAGGTAGGTACTATTATTTTAGCTCTACTGCATCAGTGGTGGTTTCGGTATTTATACATAAAATAAAAATAAATAAATATATAGGGACAATTCATACAGATTGAGCTAGCCCCAAAGTAAGTTCGAAACTTGTGCTATGGGATACTAACTCAACGATATTATATTTTTATAACAAATACATATATAGATAAACATCCAAGACCCGAGGCCAATCAGAAAAAGTTTGTTTTTCATCATGACCCGACCGGGGATCGAACCCGGGACCTCCTGGGTGGCGGTCTGGCGTGGTAACCATTACGCCACGGAGGTCGTCAAATGACATCTTATGGTCTTGTGATTATTATTTCTTCTTTCTTTTTCGATCTTCATTAGAACAGTATATTTATAATAGGGGTTTGACGGAATTATATTTTTGAACTTACACTGCGACTCTATCATAAATTTATTTAGTAATAATATATTCGGACAATGTCGTTAGAAAATGTAGTTAAAAATATGGAAAATCCAAAGAAAAGATGGATTGATTCTTTGAAGGATGATATGTGTAGAATGTTACAGTCCAGATGAGAAATGATAGGACGAATCGAAATTGAAGACTTAATGTATATGGATGGATCTAGATCTACAAGCCATCCCACTTGCCCACATGCCGGGGATTGGATGGGATTGGATGGATGCTGTATGGAATGGATCGACTTCATTTAACGTGGAAATTTGAGACGGTTCATATGCAGTACCGAATCCACTTGACGTGGGATAAGAGGAAGAAAAATAAGATTTAACATACTCGATGTTCTTACGATTCAAGAAGAATGCAAGGATACATTCCAGTTGTGAAACAGATGTACTAAGATTACTATTTGTAAACAAATGTTAATAATTTCCTTTTATGTGAGTCATAATTGACTGCTACCTTGAAACTGTGAGTCGGAAGTATCATGGTTAAGTAATATGTAACTATCGATGCATGAATAGCCTTTTTATTGCAATTATTGTAATTGTATGATTATAATACCATTAGTATTATACATATAGTACATATAGTTTATCACTACATAATATATACATATATATACAATATATACCCGTGAAAGTATGTCGTTCCAATGGGAAAATAATTGTAGTACTATAGAGGGCGCTGTATCGGCCAACAGATGGCGCCACAAGTCGCGCTATGGTTTGTTTTGTTGTCTAACGAGATCTATAACAGTCATAAAAAGCGAGCGATGCCGCGGGGAAAAGCTAGTGGATTATAAGATTTTCCGAAATTCTCATGGGAAAACAAGATATACGCAAAGAAACTTGCGCGGGTTTCGCTAGTAATTTTATAACAGTGAAAAAACTATCAACTGCATACAAAAGAAATTTTATAAAAAAAACAACGTACAGGTTGGCAAAAAAGTCGTGACAATAATGGTGGCGCCACTAGTCATACGTCTGTACATTTTGAAGACCAATATCACCACAGTAACGTAATTAAATAGAAAATAACACAAGTAACGATGCTGATTACAAGAAATGACACAACATGTACCGACTTAATATCATAGAAGGAATGTTTCCAGAGACAAATTTTTTTAGTTCCGTTTCAGGACTTTTTTGCCAACCTGTACGTTGTAGAAAGACTCACAATGTCTTGATAACATATACCTAAGGGTAGCATATCTGTCAGTTAAATTGTTAAGAAATCATGGAAGTAAAATTAAAATCCGTTACGGAAACTGGCTGTTAGTAGCTTAAACCTACCTTTATAAAATCCGGGTAAACGCAAAAGTTGTTAAGTCTATTTTTATTATATTTACAAGTTGTTAATCTTTATTATACTAGTGGCCAACATGGCTGAGTCGCGCAGACGTAAAACAAAGTTTGAAACTCATCCTTATTATTCAGTGCATCAGGACTTTCAGGACAATAGACTTTCAATTGTTTTATAAATGTTGGCGCGAATAATGCTACAAAAGTCTTTTTGAACGTGGCCGAAAATGGAACTACAACTCCCGTTCATATTGTATGTCACTTTTTGACAGTTCGCCTTTTACAAAATGTATGAATATATGCCACAGTACGCCCTCTTACAAACGTCACTCACGTTCATAAACAAATATAGAATGCATTTGTTTACATTTTGTCTCTTCGTATCTTGAACGAACTAAAGTAGAATAATTTTAAAAAATAAACCGCGTCATTCATCATACGTCATCGTAATGTATGACGTGACATTGACATGCTGTGAATCAGAGCAGAGCACAGAGGTGTCGGCAAGCATAACCCACAAACTGTCGGTTTTACAACTTCCCGTCAAACAATTAAAATAAATATGATTATAATTATAAAGTGTAGTGTACTTGTGAAATTGATTTTATATCTTTTTTTGTTTTATTTTTGCAATACTGTCGTCACATTACATAGGCTTATTTAAAAACAATCTTTTTTGGGGGATTGGATTTGCACTAAAATTATTTACAGATAATAATTTTGTAATAAATAATATTGAAATTTTTTTTTGTAAAGTTTAAACCAGTTGTCATAAAGATGTTTTTTTTTTTCATTTAAAAATCAACAGACTAGTAAAAAAGTATCGTTATTTATAATGTTAGAACATAGATAATTTAATTTTTCAAATGATAAAATTTCGGACGGTTATCAATTTGCGAAGGTAGTTTTTATTTATGAATATAAATTAGATCGTTTTTGCATAAAAGTATGTTTATCTCAGACAAATTAAATTAAATTTATTTAACTAAATATATATGTAAATACACATATTATTTAAGATAGATTACCTCGTAAAAAATATTGCAAGTGATCTACTAATTATGTATTTATGTTGTATCTCGTAACATCCGTGTTTATTATCTTAACATGGTATAATAGATCACGATGTGAGTTAAATTTAGTTCCGGAGTTTATTACATTAATAATACATTTTGTTCTTTATCAAATAGTTGAGGTACGTGACGGTGACGGGGTATTCTTTTTTAATTGAGTTTGCTAGATAAGTTCAGTTCAGGCAAGATATTTTTTTTATGTCATACCGCAGACAAACAAGCAAGAGACCCACTTGATAGAAATTGGTTAGCGTCACCTATAAACATTAGTTGTGCTACCAATGCATTGCTTACTTTTTTTTACACCACAAAGTTGGCAAACAAGCATACGGCCCGCCTGATGGTAAGCATCACCGTAGCCTATAGACGCTTGCAATACCGGGGGTATCACTCACGCGTTGCCAACCCTTCCAACCCCCCCAAGTGGAGCTCTGGAGACCTTACTCACCGTAGGAACACAACATGGCCGAGACCAATGCTATTTGGCTACGATCGTCTGTAAGGTGTAGGTCCTTCCGCAGACGGGCTGCTCCGATTTGAGCGGATTATCCGCTGTGCCCTACCTCTCTTAAATTTACTACAAGAAATAGAATAGGAAGAGAATAAGGGAAGAGTGAAGGGAAAGGAGTTGGGCACCGAATGCAATCCACTACTGCTTCATGCCAATATTCTGTGAGATGGTATTACTCCATAAGGAAATCCGTAAACGTATTCCTATTTTATCGTTCGAAATATTTACATATTAGGAATAGTTATTTATAAACGTGAACAGGATATAATGTGCTTCCTTGAATGTCTAAATATAGTTCTCGTTATGTTTATTTGTTAACTAATTATAAAATAAAAGTTACAGATATCTGTCAAAAAGTCAGTCAGTCAGTCAGGACTTCGAATTTTATATATATGTATAGATTACTAGCGAAACCCGCGCAACTTCGTTTGCGTGTATCCCGCTTTCCCGAGGGAATTTTGGAATGTATGATACTTTAAAACCTTCCCCTTGAATCACTCTATCAATTAAAAAAACCGCATCAAAATCCGTTGCGTAGTTTTAAAGATTTAAGCATACAAAGGGACAAAGGGACAAAGGGACATAGGGACATAGGGACAGAAAAAGCGACTTTGTTTTATACTATGTAGTGATTATTACGCTATCAAAACTTATGAATCAAACCTCGAAACACAGACAAACTAATCACAAGCTAAAGTTGACTAACTTTCATCAAAACAATATTCTGTTTTGCTCAACATGTTAAAATTAATTCTGTCTGAGGGATACCATACTGGACACTTGCTCAATGTCCTCGTCGGTTTTTGCTCGGCCGAGCATGATTCTGTCATTAAAAGACCCTTCTAGTTGACATTGTTTGTCTACATTTGACACTGCCAAAGAGTTACAGATGCATTCACATACGACTATACAAAATTGATCTCTACTCTCATACATGTAAAGGTTATATTTTGTTTTGTTGCTACCATCAAAGAGTTTGGTTTATTTCAATTTTTTCATGGCTCAAAGGATTTTGTTTGTGACGTTTTGGTGACCTATTACATAAACGAAATTCTACTTTTATTACGTTTGTGTATGCTAAATAACACCATCAGGGCTGTTGTTTTCTTTCACATTAATATGTTGTAATCTTACAATCATTAACACGATACTTAATTGCTCCCAAACAAAGTTAAAACATCATCATCATCACCCAAAGGGGCTTAGAGCATAATCTGCCAAATGCTTCAAAGTTAAAACATAAAGAAAAAACAAATCCAGCAGTCCCTGGTAATTTCGGAAACCTTACTTAATAGAAAGGAAATACTTATTACTTTTGTTACTCCACTATGATTTGGAAACGGATAAACAGCCATTTAGTATTCAATTAGAATCACAAACTAGATTTAATTACAGATTAAGAGTTACACTTTGTGATTGGCTAACTGTGTGCCATATCATTGGTACCACAGTCATTATATGGTTATTAAATGAATTACACTGATCTAAGAAATGAATGTTTCAAAGTGTTCAATCTCTAATCTTGTTACATTAATTGAAAGGTTTTTGATATCTTACGAGTCTCAATGTAAGTATATCCTGTTTGTCTGTAAAGTTATATTGTAGTTTTTTAGATAACGTTTATTGTATTGTAAAACTAGTAAAACCCTCGCAACTTCATTTGCGTATATCTCGCTTTCCCGTGGGAATTTTGAAAAATCCTTTCTTAGTACACCGCTAGATGTCGTAGGGAAGCTACATTCCAAATTTGGAATCTCTAGACCCAGCGGTTTGTGGTGTGCGTTGATAATAGTTAAATCAGTCAGGACTTTGAATTTTATATACCTATATAAATTTCGCGGAAAGTAATTAAGTATGTAGATTCAAAATAATTTTTGGATTGAGTAGTTTTTATTTTTAATGCAATATTTAGTTTTTTTTAAAGGTAGGTAATGAATTTTCTATAAATTTGAAAAACAAAGATTTTTTACAAAAAAGAACAAAAACTATGAAGTAATTTTTAATAAAATAATATTTTTCATCGTAATTAAATATTCCGTACCCAAACCTGCCTTTAGTCGTAGAATTGCATTGCAAAGTAAATTTTCTTATAACGATTGGTGTACATTTCTAAATAATATTGGCTCTCAAAATAATTGAGGATCTACGAATATCAAAATACAATACAAACACAATAAAATTGGAATTGCACAAAATTTCCATTAAAATATACCCAGTTCCCGGTCTATTTACATTGGTTGTGTAACCAATCGATTTCATGTTACGAATTCATTAATACCACAAATTAATTAGGCATTAGAATGTTAATTTTAAGTAATTCCAGTTGTTGTTGTTACACATAACATTACTTAACTAGATATTAGTGAATTTACTAATAAATAAGTCAGATAGCTTCTTCCAAGTTGTATAACCGGGCAACTTATTTATAGAAATTTATGTTTTTAGAAAGTGTTTTATGTATGCAACTAGTTTTAACGCTAGTTGTAATGTTAAATTGAAAAAGAAGGATTGAATATTACTCATGTTACGGACTAGCCGTCAGGCTGGAAGTAAGTACCTACTTTTCAACCGACTTCAAAAAAAGGAGGAGGTTCTCAATTCGACCCGTATGTTTTTTTTTTCTGTGTTTGTTACGCGATAACTCCAATTATGAACCGATTTGAACAAATCTTTTTTCGGCTTATAGGTAATACCTCAAGGGTGGTCCCATTTAAATTTAATAATATTTGAAGTCGGTTTTTTTTTTTTTTAAAGTTAATTATTGATACTATGTTCTTAATATAGAGTCAATTATTGTCTTTGTCTTATTTTATTTTCTACCAGCTGACCCGACAAACTTTGTTCCGCCTTAGTGGCACTACCCTACCCTACCGCTACCTACCCTAATACCCTAACGGAATAAAAAGTACCCTATGTCCTGCTCCTGGTTCTAAGCTACCTCTCCACCAATTTTCAACCAGATCAGTTCAGCCGTACTTGAGTTAATGGTGTAACTAACACTTTCTTTTATATACCTATATAGATTTTATTTTGAGGTCCCCTGTTTTCACCTCTCTCCCTCAACTTCACAGTGTGAACACTTTTATATTTGTTAAATTTGGCTACTTGCGAATGTAATAGTCCTATCCATTTAATTTTAAAGCATGTTTCTCAAGCGTGTTTTGAGATAAACGCATTTTGACTCGAGCGATTGACGCGCTCTATTTTATATGATTTGTAGTTTAATGCAGCGGCAATCGTACCGTGAGAACACAGATGAGACAGTGTAAGATTGAGTAGAAAATAGAGTAGAAGGGTATTTCTCTGATTTCGGTGAATTCGCATGTTTTTAGCAATAAAAAATAAAAAACAGTTAATAGAAAAATATACATTTACCCATTCGATCTAACGTTTAATTAGCTATAAATGCCCCAAATATGATAAATACAAATCAAACGATAACAAAGATATAACCATATAATAAGCCAAAAAATCACTACCTTCAGTGTCTTCAGCACGAGTGTTTGTAAAGACCATACAAAATTTTAAGGATTCCATTGATCCTAACTCTATTAAATTTTATATAATATCACATACGTTCCGACGACTAGTTATATTGTATTTTAGTACTTTAACATACGCTCAATTTTTTTTAAAAAAATATCGATCTTTTGTCACATAAAAAAATTCATTACCTTCATCCATTATTGAAATAGGTTTTTTGATACCTGTATATTCCTTGACTATATCGCCCGTTGGCTCCCCGCTAACGCGCCCCTAAGTCGACCCGATAGTGCCAAGCCAGGAGGACCCACGTTTGAGTTACGGAAAAAAGATCGAAAATAGTAGGTGGATTTGTTGTTTGTCACGTGTTTGCGATCTTTACCAACACTTTAATTTTCGGGTAAGTACTATGAATTTTCTATTGATTTAATTATATTTATAAAGCTTGTAAGGATATGTTGTGATAATGAGTTGTTAATACTTCTATGTCCTTTTAAATAAAACATTAAAAATGAAAAAGTGCAAAAAAATCATTACCATCGGTCTCATTACCTTCAATTACCTTCAGCTTAGAATTGGAAGGTAATGATAGTAAAATGCTGGAGGTGATATTTTTTAAATTATTTTAAATTATTACTAAATAGGAGAATACGTGTGATAATTATTATTTCATATAGTGATGTATGTAGTTATCCCTAAATAAAATACAGTCTTTCCAGTTACCTGTTGCTGCTTTAGAAACAAGTAAATGAAAAAAAAACAAGTAAATGAAGAAAAATATGTTAAACTGGTAGAAGACAAAGAAAATAAAAAGAAAACGGACGAAAATTATAGCGATGATGATGGATGGAACATATTATTATTTTGAATTAATTTTATTTTGAAACTTTTGCACTATATCTCATATTTGTGGCGCAAAAAGGGTATCTTCGGGACGATTTATTATATGGCAAATTTTTAATTTCTTATAAATGCAGCTAAATTCTAGTTTAATTCAAGCACTAACTCAAAATTATTTTTAATGTGCCTTTTTGTTTGGAATGACATATTTGTTTTGTTTATTGTCGGTATACTATTTAATGCTATTGTAACCAAAGCTTTTAGTCCAAATATCAATCATAATTAATTGCAATACTAGTAAGTAATTCATTAAGCTTGACCAAAATCTTTAGTTTAAATTTGATCTCCAAGGTTATAGAAAAACAATTTTTTTAAAGTTATTAGGAAAGACTGAAGACTTTTTTATGAGTTTGGAGAAATTTTATGTTTTTTTAAGTTTTAAGCCAAAACTTCTGTTTTGTTATTTCTGTTGGGATTAATATTAATTATTAAAAACTGATAATTATTTATGAAGAATAGTGAGAACGTCCAAGAAATCTAAACATAAAACTTTTAATTAAGTAGTTTATAAAACGATTGTTAAAGTGTTAAAAAGATTTTCGTTGTTTTTAGAGAGTATAATAGTAATATAATTAAACATAGGATGTAATTGACATTATGAAACAAATGATACTTAGTATGAAAATGGTTGTGTTTATTATAATATTTTCATAGTTTATTTCCTATTATAACTTATATAGATTATATTATGCTATTTTGTCTAATTTGTTACAAGTGGAAGATTCCACATAATTATAATGATCATTACCAGTAAAATATATTTCATTACCATAACCAGCAATCATCACCATCAGGCGACTAATCATTACCTTCACCGTCTTGAATTTTAAAAGCCTGTAACTTCGTAATTTTTGAGTGCAATTATGTATAATTTTGTCACATTAAATAATTATAGCTATTTAATCGTTTCATTAAAGATTTTTCACCTTTTAAAAGTTTCTCTAACTTTGTCTCGATTTCCTCGTAATCAGAGAACCACCCAGAAGTGTGTTGCAAATAGAAACTCCGTCGGTCTAACAAATGACGTCCATTATTGTTCATATGCGGATATATAGGACAATGTGATTCAATATTTAATTCTCAATGTATTTCAACGAAAATTGGTAAGAACGTAGATTTTGATTGCTTCTATTTATTAGACGAAATTTCACAGAAATACATTAAGAGCAGCCTGAGAAAAAACTAACTTTGTTGGGGGGCTGGTTTTTCTGTTGCCGGTTGTACCACGATAATTATTTTCGAGCCTTACCGTGACCATGATCCATGCAACCGGATCGACATATCAACTCAAAAATAATTACCGCATAACCGTTTAAGTGAATAAATAAGGACGTAGTAAATTAAATAAAGTAATCTAGATTTCTAGATAGATACATACGTAGATACTGTTAGGAACCGTCAGGCCAGGGAGTAGAAACTTTTTAAATATTATCTTGTATGGTTTTTATATATTTTTGATAACTGTCTTTGTCTTTGCTTGTCTTCTTCTTCGTTGTGCTTTACTTCGATTTCTTGACTCTGTACGTAACCTTCTTTATTATATTTACAAAAAAAAATCCTTCAGTACCACGTGGTCCACTCTATCATAGTGTCCTTTTTTTTAGTTTTTTTTTTCTTTTTATGATTTTTTTTGTGTCCTTTTTTATTTTTTTTAAGAAGAGGGACATTACGATACTGTGGACGTAACGCCACAGTGGACATTATGATAGAGTGGACCACGTGGTACTGTAGGTTTATTTTGACCTCTCTTTTTTTCCACTTCTCTCCCTATACCTTTACAGATACTATAGATATAATATTTACATATAAACAAAGTACTTTAGTTACTAAGTAACAAAATGTACGCTTTATTGTGTAGTTTATTTGTTAAACTGTCAAAGTAGTTTCTATTGATTGACATTGACCGGTGTGCAAATTGCCCGTAATTGAGTTGGTATGAATACAAATTAAACAAATAAATTAAAGTAAGTAAAACATTTGTATAAACCATGCTCAAGTATCTAAACTGAACACGCACACGCTTGCGGCTAAAAGTATTTATAATAGATTAATTATCCTTACTAATATTATAAATGAGAAAGTGAGTTTGTTTGTTGACGGTCACGGCTTGACTAATCAACCGATCATTATGAAAATTTGTATATATATTGTCAGGGGTACAGAGCCCAACATAGGCTACTTTTTATCCCGTGAAAGTATGTCATTCCAATGGGAAAATATTTTTTCTACTATAGAGGGCGCTGGTTCGGCCAATAGATGGCGCCACAAGTCGCGCGTATGGGTTGTTTTGTTGTCAAACGAGATCTATGCATCATATACATGTCATAAAATTAACGCGAGCGAAGCCGCGGGCAAAAGCTAGTTATAAATACATTTAAATTTATATTTTTCATAATTTATTAACTAACTTTGCTTTTGTTTTATAACGGTGAAGTTTAATTTATAGAGTAGATTTTATAAATACAAATTAATATTATTTATATTCGACAAGGGAGAGTGCCCGTGATAGTCCCTGAACAAATGATTTTATCTTTAACTTTTTACTATATTTTTAGTAAATAGTTTTTATTAATTATATTTATATTGTAAAGAATGCCTTATCGCAATCTATCAAGTGATAAAAAATGTTATAGAAAATTAAACGAAATTAATGAATTTCTGTTAAAATTTATTAATAATGCTTATCGCGCATCTCTCTAAAATTATTTGTATAAAAACCTTTGTGTACCTATAACCGAGTAATTAAATCAAGGTAAACATAAATCACTAATCTACGAGAATACAAAACCGGTTAAGAGTGTGCCGTACCAATTAACATAATATTATTAGTTGCAAGAGCAAGATATTTTAACATTTTCAATTAATTTATTCAGTTTTCTTCCAGTTTCTCCTCACTCATAAATGTGCCTCAAACATAGTGGCACATCACCGCTATTTCATCTCAATATTTTGTGAGATTTGTTTATAGTTTAGTTAGACCATAGAATAAGTAATAACCCGAGGTAGAATGGCCACTCTCCGCCCCGCACCGAATCGCGTTACCTTACCCCAGGCGGGTGTCGAGACGGGAAAAGTTGCAAAGGTTTGCGCTTAGTGAACGAATGTGTATACGACATTTGGCCTATGTAGTAGAAATAGGTAATTATTTCACGCGCGTTGTATGGAGTGTCCGGGATGTGATTTAGACTAAATAAGATTGGTAGTGATTTGCTTAGAGTTTAGACGAAAGAAGTTCGAATACCATTTTGACATAGACAGCCCTTGGTGCGTTTTATTTTATATTTTTATTTTTATTATTACAGATAACAGAACATATAATTGTTTTACATAATATTACATTAACATAAATATAATTCTGGAATACTAAACAATTGTACACAACACTTATACTAGAAATTTATACATGCAAACATTATGGACTAATTTAAATGACAAAAAGAAAGAAATATAAACGTTGATAGCGATACCATCTTCAGCTCCAGAAAAAGCGGGTTCAATAAATATACCTATCTGTTATCTGGTACCCATAACACAAGTAGGTTATGTCTAGCTTACTTCGGAACTAGGTGGCGCTGTGTGATTCGTGTAGGATTATTAGGATTTTTATTACAGAACCCTAAAAAATATTCGTTGTATTAGATGTTGCAATATAAAGGGTTTTAAGCCCTTGAGCAAGAACATTAACAGGCCGCCGCAACACATGCAAACAGTTTACAGCCAATTAGACAATTAAAATTAAAATTCCACTGCATACCAAAGTCATTTCTGGTCACACCCATGACGCATTAAGTGTTTAGTAGACAAGCGTTACTTTGTATTTAATACTTTGATATAAATGTAATTGACAACCAAGGGTTTCACTAAACCGGTGTTATTTGGTTTACCGATTAGAACCAAGCCGATAGAATAGGTAGACGCGTCATCTATTTAAAATTATGTCTATAATTTTTGTTTAGGAAGTCAAACTACAAAATGCTATTGTTCGTTATGGTTTCGTGAAACTTTTTTTTAGTGACGGAACAATAACAGAATTCAAAAAAGTCTATGGGTCCCATGAATATATTTAAAAAAAAACGTTCTCAGTTATCGCTTTCATTGCAATAGATAATCGAATCAACTGGATCCTTCTATCTAATGTAGATTTATGTATAAGTGAATAAGTAATGTACAATTAGGTAAAAATAACGGCAGACAGCGGCAGAACCCTGGCATTCATGTTACAGATCCCCATTAATGAGCCAACTTTAAGAAATTGTTCGTCATCAATTTATTTGAGATACTTAAACTAGCCACCTAAGTATCACACCATAGACCACATCTACCAGCGGTATACCCGTCCATCATGGAATCCCATATGGCATGGCTATGGCCTCCAAATTGAGCAATAGTATTTGTTTAAACAATGACACTCTAGTTTACAGACAACAAATTTACGCAATATACCTTCAAAGTGCGCATTAAATACGTCAAGATACGAATCAACTGTCGCTGACCACGGCCAAAGCATTTTTGACTATTATTGTGCAATGTTTGTATATTTTATTGCAGACAAGGCGTAACAAGATGACTGATGATGCCGTTAAAAAATAGCTACTGCTCTACCAAACCAGTGAGCAATAAGTGAAAAGAACTGTTAAATATTTTGTGTTGTTAATAAAAAAGTGATTACTGCATAACATCTTTCCTTTCTGCCTTCTTTAATAAATGGGCTATCCAACAGCAATAAGTTGGTTTTATTTTCGAAAATATTGAAAACTAGCTTTTCCCTGCGACTTCGCTCGCGTTAATTTTATGACATAGACTTCGTTTGACAACAAAATAACCCATAGAGCGACTTGTGGTCCGCCATCTGTTGGCCGATACAGCGCCCTCTGGTAGTAGAAAAAATATTTTCCTATAGGAACGACATACTTTCACGGGATAAAAAGTAGCCTATGTTGGGCTCTGTACCCCTAACAATATGTATGCAAATTTTCATAATGATCGGCTGCTTAGTCAAGCCGTGAAGGAATAACAAATAAACAAACAAAAAACTCACTATCTCATAATATTATAGTAAAGATAGATATTCTAATAAGACACCAAAAAGTTTTTTTTTTCTGATTCTAGTTTTAATTCTTTTATTTAATTTTGATAGGCACCATGTCCGATGAAAGAAGATCGCCGTCTGATACCCATCGTGTCCGGGTCTGTCCCGACGGACCCTTATACAAAAATAGGCTATGAAGAAATTATTAGTCAATAAGTTGTGAAAGAGGATCTTTAAGTTGTTTATTTGACAAAATATTTGTGTGTTATTTTTGGACACTGCCTATCATTCAGAATTACAAATTAATTTGTGTCATTGTAACTACATGTAAATTGGCCACTAAGATTGTAAAAAATGCGGTAGTAATAATATTATATGCGGCAGTAATTTGCCACTGGGCAAAATTTCTAGTTTATTTATACGTTCAATATTTAAATTAGCATCATTATTACATGAATTACCTATTGGTTTTACGAAATGGCAATAAATTATAGTAGAAGTTTGATATAATTTGATCAAATTTACATACAGGAGCAAAAAATATGCAATATATTTATGTAACTATGAGATCAAAACATTGGCATTTATTTTATTTTATTTATTGATCACCAACATAAAAAACACTATTACACTAAATTGGATTCGTCGATATACATTTCTAGCTTTATGTTAATACATTTACAGGTGAAGACTGCATGCATATGCATGCGTATTGGCATCGTATTTTCTAATAAACGGCTAAAAAAAAGTAGTGTGGTGGCAAACAAGCATGTGCTTCCTCAACATATCATGGCTAGCAAGTGCTAAGTTTCTTGCCAGTTAGCACAAATCTGTCGTCTGAAAGGTAGGAAAAAATATACGATTCGAAAGGCTTGTAGGCCTAGTTCAATAACAATATTTGACTTTGTAAAAAAAAATTATTTTACATGAGAAAACTTTGAGTCAATGTAATTTATTTTAACTTTTCAATAGTGAACCCTAAAAAAAGGGCGCTAGATGACGTAATGGTACTTAACATTTCACGACAAACCACTTTGATTTGGGCAATTCTACGGGTCATGGCATGACAGATAGCTTATATAGTCGGAACGCAGGTGTCGAAAGGTTCAGAAGGAAATGTTACAGACATTACGTATTTTAACGGATACCGCTGATAGGTTGTAACAGTGATAAATAAGTTTTATATACATGATGATTACTATAAGTTTGAATAATAGTCTGATAAACAGAAAACGAACATTTACAAATTTTAAATTACATGCTTGAATTTCTTTTTGCTCTGTATGTAACTTTAGCTATCTTTTGTAAAATGTTTAAAACCCAAAGGGGTAGTAATCTATTATTTCCATAAAATTTATATATAAAATTATATATATTATACATAAAGATGTATATGTAATATCGAAAATAGGCCGCTATAATATAATAACTGTAATATATCCCTATATATTAAACTGTATAAACAAGGATCGCATCGAAGCAGTTTAAAGAAAATGACTTCGCATCAATATACAATTTATCATTGAACAAATCGCATTTGACCAAAAGCAACAAAACGAATGTCATCAATTAAATCAACTCTCAAATATGTTTTTATTGCCTTAAATTATCATTTACTAACTAATTGTTTCTTGACACCACAATCGATCCGAATATTAAATGTTATACAAAATGTTTCACGCAAGCTAGACGAAATCACACGATTTTGACAACGTCCTGTACAGTAAGCAAAAAACAATCACATCCGCTATTGAACTCCGACTCTATGCAAATCATTTTATATGACAAAACATAAATTTATCGATCGACAATCAATCTACAATATTATAAGTAATGCTTCCATTTATCAAGTTTATTTCTATCTGCGGGCTAATTCTCATAACGAAAACCGATTCTATTTCGATTCATACACACTCGCTGTCCCGCTCAATTCCTAATTTGTATGAGTGAGACAGCGATTGAATTTGAATAGAAAAACAATCGGGTTTTCTTACGAGAATAGGGGGTCTGGACTAGAACAACAATGGCATTCATGATCTAATATTATTCCACGCGTCATTTTTTAAAGGCGGTGGCTGAAAAATTTCTTGTGGCAAGTAACATATTTTTTTATACAGTTATTGGTATATGTATGACCCAACTCTTTTCGTCATCAAAACATATACTTAGGTACTTTTTTCTGATTTTACAGATATTTTAATTACATTAATATACCTAATAACGTATTATTAACTCGTTTGATGTCAATTCACATAAAACAAACTGACATACGACATGTTTAATAACGCATAAATGAAGTCTTAACTAATTAACCTTCTATCTAAGCAAGCAACAAATTCACGAGCATGGAACTGATGTGCATTCTTGCATGCTCCGCTAAACTGGAGCGTGCACGAAATTTTCGTAACTAACAGATGATTATCGCACTATTTGTTCCTCGTAACCTTCAGTCTGTATGTAATATTGAAATTGAAGGACAAATTGTTGGCAAATATACATCAGGAAATATACAAGCAGTGGTCGCTCACGGCAAATTCCAGATGGGAATCGTTACAGAGTAGTCCGCAGGCCTATTCTCATAATAATAACAATTGATTTAGTCTTAATCTCGTTTGTTTTATAATTTGTATGGCAAGATAGTGCTTGAGTTTGTTTTTATTACGACAATAGGCCTGAAGAGCAAACAGTAACGTTCATCATCATATCAACCCATAATCATCCCACTGCAGGGATACGGGTCTCCCTTCAATCGAAGGTGATTAGAGCGTACTCTGCTCTGAATATTGGTATAATAAAAATTTATATGAATTAAACAACACAGACAAATAGCATAACAAGTAGCATAGGTCTCGGCCATGTTACGTTCCTACGGTGAGTAAGATCTCCAGAGCTCAACTACACATTACTAAAAATGTGTATCGAATAGCATGAGTTTAATTAGTTTACGACAGTTTACGATGGAAAGCAACAGATAAGTATGACGTCAAAGTTTTCAAATAGTTCATTAAAATATCAATCCCTTTAACTAGATTTTTATATTCTAGTTAAAGAGGAACTCTTTCGAGTAAGAAATGTTTTATTGTAGTTCAGCTCAAAATACTCACCGTGAAATAAATACTGTACAAATATTTCGTAATCGTATGTAACAACTATTTGACCATTTAACTGACCCTTCTTTGCAAGTTTGCATCATTGAAATATATTAGTGCATTTTGTAAACTCCCTTTCTAAACCGAACAAATCTATTTATGCGCCACGTTTTCTATTCCCCGTTTGTTCTACTTTATATGTTAGAATAAATTAAACAACTCTATTTAGTCCCCACTAAAACCTTTTGGGAAATACCTTTACCCACTCTCTTAAAAAAATTATAGAACTATAAACAGCAAATACATAATAATTCACAAATTGGAATACTAGTGTTGCATTGGTAATAAAAAGACTGCCTATTCTTTTAGGCAGTATTATTAGTAAAATACTAATGATTCCTATATTGGAGACTATACCAAAAAACATAGGAACTAACTACGAAACAGTAATTAATATTACAGTGTCACCTGTTTTAAAGGTCGTCAGGATCAAAATTAAACTACAAAATATTTACCGGTATCCCCTCTTGGGTCTCTGGCGGCAGCTGATGATACTCCTCCGAAGCCTGATGACGAGAAACTGGTGCCGAAATAGCCATCAGAAAAGTCATCGTAGCCGAACTGTGCTGTCGTTAACGCTATGCAAGCGCATACAACTATCGCCTGATGGACAAAAGAGAAGTTAAAATTAATGAATATATCCAAAGAAAAATTAGGTACTAATTTATGACTAAACAGTGATAGTTAAAGAAGACTTCAACCTATTAGCACTAGACAACGGAATCATGTAAATCATAACTATGACATCATTAAACGCCGGCAGACACGCTACGATTAGCCGAGGCAATAGACTTAGGTTCACGATTGACATTACCAAATTCACCAACAGTCGGAACCGAACTAAACTTACATGCCTTCCTAAGCAATCCATATTTTTTAAATTCTTAATTTCTGACTGAGATTGTACTTATTTAAGGAGACTTTTTTTTTTTTTATTAGCACAACGCCTTCGGACTTCTCATTTAATAACAAAGAACTTTTAATCCGTACTATTTGATAAAACTCAGTAAACATTCTAGCATTTAAATGTCACGAGTTGCCAAAGTAATGGATTATAGTAGGTCCACTTAATATTACTTCATTTAGTTCAAAGATAATGTAAACATTTACTATTGAGCAACAGTTTAATTTATAAATCTTTTATGAACAGCTGTGTTCAGGAATTCGATAGCTTCACTACTTGTGTTGAATGAACAAGCAAATTATGAAGGGGTAGAGCATTATGAACTCGACATCAAGGGGAACCACCGGGAAGAACCACCTTCTCTGGTGTTACTGATGTTTATAGGCGGCGGTAACCGGATAATTTGGATGGATGAAAAGCCGTTAGCTTTTCAAAAAGATCCTCAGAAGGCACACTAAGCTGATTGTTCTGATATCCTATCAAATGACAGTCATAGTGACGGTTAGGTGTCCAGAAACAGACACCTGTTGACACGAATTGTAGAAGGCATACAAAAAGTTTTATGAGACCTAGCAGACATGCTACTCTTAGTCATGGCGATGGGCGTCTAATGCCTTTTTTCAACCAACCCAACGCAGGTATTCTCTGAATTTTGTATGAGGAAAGGAATAACATCTACGTTAGGGTTTGTGAAATTGGTTATTAGACGTCGGTTTCGCAGCTGCGTTTAGCTTCTTAATCGCCAATCGCTACGACTAAAAGTATCGTCTGTCCAGGGCCTTAAATCAGAAAAATCTCACTAATGTTAAAAGGTTTTGCATGCATACATTGTAATACAGCGTAATTATTTAAAATAATTTTGTCAGGATGTAATGAGCTACGAACAGGTGCTTTATAATAATTACATTAATTTAAGAAGGAGGCTGTATAGCAATTATATAAGTATATCTCTGTAGATCTATGTACAAATTATCACTAACATTTACGCTAAATAGGTTACAAAGTTGCTATGGACCAACAGTACAGTCCGCTGGCACTCTAATAGTAAAGTGAAAATGAAATCGTTTATCCAAAGTAGTCATGTTTTGATATGTTATTCAGTATGAATTGAAAATTATATTAAAAAAAGCTATTGTTATAAACTACCACCACTTTGTCTTCTTCTTCTTATTCTTCCTTAATTAATGGCGTTTCTGTCGTGTCTTAACGACACATAGACAATTTCGCCAATGTCAAGTATTTTAAATGAACACTTTTTGACTAAAAAGTACACTTTAAAAAGGCAACGTGGTACGGTGAGGATCCGAGGTCGCCATCTTGACGACCTTCGTTGACAAGGCGGCGATCTCGAATCCACCATTTGTCAATAAACGTATTTTCTTTCTTTCTTTCATTTCGGAAACAAAGCAAAATGACCACTGGGAAAAGAAATGCGAAAGAAATCCGGTAAATATTGATGTCTCGTATTCTATTCAAGCGTATTCCCGTAAGAAGTGACTATCGAGAACAGAAAATTTTTCGAGTCCCGATTTTTTTTAAATCCCGTCTTAAAAAAGAAGGGTTTAAAGGGTTTTAGGTAATTTTTGCGTCTGTAAAATCGTAACTCCCAAACAGATGATCCGATTTTGGAGGAGGATTGAATTTTTTGGAGGTCTTGATCAAGATTTTTTTACTATAATTCAAAACTTTGGGTCTGTCTATAAATTGAGTTTCTTAACTCATTTAAAAGCATGTTTCTGATAAAGTCGTTGTGTCTTGTAAGATGTTTTTAATAGAGGTTTTAAAGGTTTAAGAGGTTTAAAAAATATTGTCTATTATACCAATATAACCGATTTCATCAGTCAGCCGAATACTAAACAAGTGTAGGTTTTTCAAGTTCAAGTGTACATTTCTAGCGGTAAAAAGTTGTTGTTTGAAACAATGTTGCTATGTACAGTAAAGAGCAGGTCGACCTTTACACATGGGACTTTGTACCATTCTTAAGTTCTATGTCATAAGAGCCAAAATTGTACTGCAAATGTAAGCTCAACGTGCTACTGACTGTACCGTCATGTCAGTAGGAAGCTAATTAAACCAACACCGCACTCAATACGTCAAATCAAATATTTACTATTGCAAAATGCATCAGTTACTAATGTACACATGAAGTAATAAGTATATAATAATCTATTTATCAAACCTATCAGTTGGTACAATTAAGAAACATTGTTTAATCGAGGACCAGTCAATCTATTGTGAGCTACTCAGCAGTAGGTCCTCGGCCTCGCACTTTCAAAAATATTCATAATGTATGCTTTATTTATTTTTATTTGCTGTCGAATGCATTAAGACGGCGCCAGATACAATTCAAATCTTGAAACTGCATTAATATTGAAATAATTAAGTGATTAATCTCATAATTTGTGTTCGATTAATTTCTCTGACGTTATTCACAGACATCAATAATGACTGGCTATAGTATTTAAATTTTTTATTAAATAAAAAAACGCATCACTTTACAATAGTTATAATGCTGTAGCAGTTTAAAAACAACAAAAAAAATATTTTTAATGTTACTCGGAAGGGAAATCACGGAAATATAACGAGTTAATCGTTACGTAACCGGTATTCAGTGCACGGCACATGTGACTAACTGGTTTAGAACTAAAACGGTGTCTGAACTTGATATGTGACCTCAAGTAAGGTCCGCCGAAGGCAACGCATGAACTTTGCCGTTTAATATGACACACGTGCGTTTGTACAGACGGGCGACTTTAATATACAGGGAGGAAAAAGGCGACGAACACAGCCGAAAGTTTGATGATATGTACCTTACAGACATGCGTTTTATATAGGTTTCATTTAAAAATAGTTTATTTAAAAAAAAGGCACAGATTTGAAAATTTCCTACGTGCCGATAACCCTAATTCCAGAACAACAGTGCATTTGATAAGATAACTACACGGACGGGTACTACTACGCTACGGACAGGCTGTAGGTACCTAGCTTAGCCCTTGCCTAGCCCACGATACACACATACCTACCTATTAATAGTAATTCTGATTATCATTTAAAAAATCTAGCAAACATGAAGTAGGTACGCCAGGAACTTACCTACAACACACGATGCTCGATGTATCTGAGCGCATCTCTCTCATGCGACTCATGCGACACAACACTCAAAACCACTAAACAACATTTAAAACACTAAACATCACTTAAAACACCAATACCATTTAATAAATAATAGAAACTTTCACAATTTACTTCTAGCATGTACCTATTGACAATAGGATATTTTTGTATCACTATGGTAACCGTGACAATTACCATGTACCAAAGGCAAATAAACTTTCATTCATTCATCCGTTCATTCAATTAATTCAGGGCTGGATTCGGTAAGTCTGATTATTGGCGTATTTGTTTTAACATAGGTACTCTCTTCGCTAAAAAGAATAAGTAATTACGAATAGTTTTTATTAGGCTTTTTTTTTATTATCACTAAGGAATGATAGTATGAGTTGCTAGCGGTACAATTAACAAAAAACACATGTTTTATTCCAATCACTACGGCATAAAGGAATGAAGCCTTAAAGGTCGTTATTAGGCTACGCTACCAACATCTAAGATTAAAAAGTTATGAAATCAATGTTATGGTTATGTTTACTTATGGTTAAAAATAATCGTGGTCAGGTCAATGACCGATTTAAAAAAAACGACCTTAATACATCCCCGTTGCTGCGTTCACAGCTGATTTTAGGGATGAAATCACACAGTTTTACAACTAATGTTTGTTAGTCAATTACTCCGAAACTATCATACTTAGACAAAAGATCTTTCACCAGCATAAAGCAGATGTATAAACCTCTTAAGAAATTTCGGGAGTGTCGGTCGCCCTCAGGGCACCCTGTATTCATTATTATATTTTTCAGTAATGTACATAGTAACATACGTTCATGTAATATGGGTACATTAGAGTCTACTACAAAGAAATTAAATCATTTATTCATTGAGTATTGAATAACATAACGATCACCGAATTCACAACAATGTATACATTTCATTGTATCCCGAAATCGTGAAGAAATCTATCTTTTTTTTTTGTTACAGAACCGTGACAGATGTAACGTAAGTACCGACAGTTAAAATAGTTATTCCTTTTCAGAAATTTAATACCTTGTTGAAATGTTAGATATTTATATTTTATTAGTATTGTTACTAGTCATGACATACAAAATGATAAATTATGAAATGCATATTGATATTATAGTACTGACAAACTTGACACAGATACGGCTTTTGTGCGTAATAACTTTTAGGTATTCAAAACGAAATCATTCATTACAATAACCACACCCTGTCACATTCAACGTTGAAGGATTTAATTTGTCGCCTCACTTACACAACGTTTCAATAAAATGGAAAGCTTAAATTATAACGATTTAAATAACGTTTTCAATAACGTTCAATCGCAACGAGTTATGGGTTTCGAAACTGTATAGTAGATGTCGTTCGTTTGCATAGGTACGCAACGCCTGGTTACCATATCGGGAGTTAGTGTGACTGACTACTATTATAAATACCAATTTGTTAACTACAATTTATTATCCTAGAATATCTTAATTTGCATGCTTTGCTAATATTTCAGAAATTTACTAGCGTTTTTTCTACGTATGAGTCAGTCTTGCATGCTAGACGGATTGGAATCACTACATAGTATAAAACAAAGTCGCTTTTTTTGTCCCTATGTCCCTATGTCCCTTTGTATGCTTAAATCTTTAAAACTACGCAACGGATTTTGATGCGGTTTTTTTTAATTGATAGAGTGATTCAAGAGGAAGGTTTTAAAGTATCATACATTCCAAAATTCCCACGGGAAAGCGGGATACACGCAAACGAAGTTGCGCGGGTTTCGCTAGTGATATATAAATTATATAGATACGCTTAGTTTGGTTTTTTAGATTAATTACGTTATAATACGCATGTAGGTTAACCTACTAGTTTGACATAGACAACAAATATTCTATATATATTATCTTAATTTTTTACAACAGGAAGTCTGCGAGCATATTGCAAGCAACCATGATAATGGCAAATGTTAAATGTTATACTACAATACTGCTTTCCAAAGCAAATGACCAGCAAATAATTATGTTATGTCACATGGCAAAACTTAACATAACTCTGTTAACAATACTATTGGTAACTAACACCTTTTAAACACAGGATGGTTTGACAATAAATTGTTTCTTTTAAAAAAAAATAAAAGAGCAAGTGCTAAGTTTCTTGCCAGTTTCTTCTTAGCACAAATCTGCCGTCTGAACTGGTGGTAGGAAAAATTGTGATTGAAAGAGCTTAGATTAGGCCTATTTGAATAAAAATATTTTGAATTTATTTTTAATTTTAATTTTGAAAAGATGTCAAGTCCATCTCATCTTAAAATGTCTATGGGATTGTAAACTCATTTAAAATGATGATCTAAAATATTCAACAAAAAAAAATTTATTTAGCCATACCATGGCCGCTTAAAGCAAAACAAGAACGGCTGAGTAAGGGAGACAGTGCAATACATGATGTAAGGCGACGTGTCGTTTACACAATTGTTTAAGAGTAGTTTTGTATACATATAGTATTCTTTATGAGATAATAAAGTTTCTTGAACCTCAAAAGGTCGTGGTACGGCCACTGGGCAGTCAAATCATACCCAATACCGACTGACCACAAGTACATATATTTAATAATAGTATATAATATAATGTAATAGGTATTTAGTGGTATAGTCACCAGTCTAGATATCCGGCCGATACCTGCATACCTGCGGGCATTTCATCAACATTCTAAAGCTACCCGGATAGCTTTCTATTTTATATAGTCTGTACATGAGTGAATGAGAGATCCGAAAGCCTTCTTCCCTCATCCCTTTTCTCCTTATTTCTTTCTTTTAAAGGTTGGCAACGGTCCGGAATCCTACATCGTCAGACACTTTCTTCTATCTCACATATTTTGCTTTTTTCGAAATGTTGGTAGCAAAGATTAGAGAAACTCAACAAGTAAAATGAAATTGGACAAAAAATAGACCTAGTTCATTCGACAACATTTCTGGGTATAACACTTGATGAAAATCTGAATTGGAAGAACCACGTAGATAATGCATGTAAAAAAATTAACAGATTTGTATTTGCACTATATAGACTTCGCCAAATTGCATCTTTCCAGACGGCGCTTAACGCCTATCATGGATATGTCGCCTCTGTGTTGCGCTATGGCTTGATAATCTGGGGCAATTCATGTGAAATTAAAAGAGTATTTAAAGCACAAAAAAAATGTATAAGAGCCATGTGTAATGTAGGTAGACGGCAATCTTGTAAACCATTATTTAAAAAACTTGGCTTACTCACTCTGCCATGTATGTATATCCTAGAGGCCTGTCTATTTGTTAAACAGCATCCAGAACTATATACTTTCTGTGCACAAACCAAGGATCATGTCCGAACGATTAGAAGATACCGAGTAATTATGCCAAAATGTAATCTCACCTTGTTCCAAAAGAATGTTTCCTATATGGCGCCTAAACTTTTTAATAAACTACCGCCGACTATTGTTCAACTACCATTGCGAAATTTTAAAAAGCAATTGATGGAATGGCTGCTCTCTAATTCTTTTTACAGCGTCACTGAATTTTTAGGTTATAAGTTTTAATATTAATTACAATCTGTTCCGACACTTCCGACATCTTAATGTAATCAATGTGTGTTCTGATGCTAATTTCTATTGTTTTGATTTTGAATTTTTAGCTGACATTGGTTTTCTTATTTTTTTTTATTTTTGTTTTTTTATTATTGTGCTTGACATAGTAATAAATATTTATCAAGAGTCCATTGTAAGATACTGTACCTACGCCAATTTAAATTTGAATATTTTGCATGCCTACTTTTTTATTAAGGCAAATTATACTGCTGCCAACCATATTGTACTACACTTGGCAAACACAAACAAACACCATGTAACAGCAAATAAACATTTCATTCATTCATTGAGTTTCAATATGAAATTTAGAAAAAAGTTAATTTTCGAGGATGTCACGTGCACATTCTCTCGTCATGTAGAACATAATTATTATTATATCTATATATATAAAAATGAAACCCGTTTTCCGTTGTCACGACATAACATGAAAACGGCTTGACCGATTTGGCAGATTTTTTTTTTGTAGTTTTCTAATACTCTGTACAAGGTTCTTACGGAAAAAAATATTAAGAAAATCTCTCAGAAAGATTGAAAAAAAAACGAAACAGTACCCGGGCGAAGCCGGGCCGGGCAGCTAGTACTGTAATAAATATTAAATAAATTAGCTAGTTTATGAAGTAAGTACCACAATTGCGGAAACTATTTTAATTTAATTCTAATAAATATTTTAAAATGCATTACAATAAGTATTAAATATCAAAAACTAGTCTATTTTACGTATTCAATCTAATTCCTACATTTATATGCTTCCGTTTAGTAAGAAAATG
Source organism: Endotricha flammealis (assembly GCA_905163395.2). Classification (NCBI taxonomy): domain Eukaryota; kingdom Metazoa; phylum Arthropoda; class Insecta; order Lepidoptera; family Pyralidae; genus Endotricha; species Endotricha flammealis. The sequence continues at coordinate 5,902,880 of LR990865.1, forward strand.
AAATTCATTAACTATGTCTCTAATTTCAAACTGTACTTTGTAATTATTGAATATTTCAGAGAACGCAATCAATGTATAAATTACAATAATCGATACATTCGATTTAACACTCGATTTGTCAAAATCATCGTTTATCGTGTCTAAGTAGTGTAACGGGTCGACATTGTGAATAATTACAAATTACAACAATCGATGTTGCGAACTGGTTAACTAATATTTTTTTACTCGCTTTTTTGAGTTCCCAGATGTTTTTTTTTTAATTCACTGTAAATAGTTCATCTAATATCGATGTAAAGATAGATTAAATGTAAAAATAAACGTAAAATTATATCTTCGCGCTATCTGAGTTTTATGGGCGACGCATTTAAAATAAGGAATTATTAATAATTTTGTATAATAATAAAATTAGTACTGATAAAATAAGTAAGTATAATAATAAATAATTATATAATTTTTTATGTAATTATTATTTTATTTTTTATTTGTATGTAATTGTTAAAAATAATTCTGCCGCATTCATGATGCCTGCATTCTCCAATGGTTGACTTTTAGCCCATTTTCATCATTACTGGTCAATAAATTTAAATAAATACGCTCATTTTTTTCACTACAATACAGTTGTTAACTCTCACATACCAAATTAAGCAAAAAATGATTACAATATTCGACATTACAAAACACAGACACTTCCATTTTATTCATGTATTTCTATAGTTCTACACAATCTGTGGTTATACGCATGTTTAGATTGATTGTAGTGTTATAATTACTCTGTATATTTAAGCATTGCGTCGATGCACGTAAACTAACGTAACTGGCCTTGTTGAGATGTGCCGGAGATTGTGATACGAAAGAACAATTTGTGACGACCATTTAAATTACTAAATTACTAAACAACTAAACCTTGCTACTAAACACGCACAGTTAAATTTATTCAAGTAGTAATTTACTAAATGAATATTCAAATTTTCCATTAAAATTATTAAGGAATTAAATACTTTAATGAGAACAAAAACAGCTGCATAAACGCCTTTAGGTGCGGTTTTATGTTGACAAACAACTTCATTTTGTTATGTTGGCAGTTTTGAATATTTTGTACTGATTTTGTATGTATCGTAGCTAGTTGCTACGCGATTTGCATGCAAATGTTAAATATTGTGAATGATAAGCTTTAAAAGGTTTTTCCTCTGTTTTTAAAGGTCTATTTACTGTCTCTATCAAAAGTGTCGTTTCTTAAAAAAAATACTGTCGACCAGGGAAAAAGCTCAGAATAAAATAATAAATAGTCTGTATAACTATTATAAATGTAGAATAAAAATTTTGGCCCACTGCGAATGATTAGATATTTTTATGTCCGTGTCATATCAGTGGACACCAGTGGATCTTTTCATTTTCTTCATGATTATTATATTAAAATCAGAAGATCAAAAGATACGCTGGTAATAGTGTGTAGTTATAAAAGTCTCACTGGTTCCCTTAAAGGAACTAATAAAGATACTTCTGGGAATAAAGAGTTATTCCTTACTGTATTTAGTTCTCTACAAGAATGTGAATACCGTGTTTGCAGCAAATAAATATTTCATTTCATTTCATTTCATTTTAATGACAGTGACTAAACGGGGTATAGTAGCACCCGATTTTACGTTACGTAAGTCCTTTAATAACAGCATATAATGCGCTGTTGACGTCACCAACCTGAATGAGTGAGAGATACAAGGTCCTGCACAAAATGCATTCAACGCACACAATTCAAGCGCATGCGTGCATTGAAACCGAATCGAGTGTGAACGCACTGTGTTGTGCTTACGACACTCTGACCGCGGCAAAATCGTAACTAACAGCAACAGTAGGTTATTATTAAATAAATGTGTGTTGCTAATATAATAAATATCTATTTTGAAAAATATTTAAAAGAAAAATTTCACCTCTTCGCCCCAGTGGTGGGGTTCGAACCACTGAGCTACCGGGGAGGTTAGTAATACCCTGCGTTTTAATAGTAACAAACATATATTATATAATATCATCATTGTTTATACCGGTTTTTTTATGTCTTATTGGACATGGAGTGATTCTAAAATTCACAATTATGATTTTTAGTTTACGACGATGTCAAAAAGTTTACGGCCCGTTTGGTAAGTGGTCAAATATAATCTAATTTAAGCATGCAGAATATGAATTTAAATAAAAATTGCAATGAGTACTATTTGTTTACCAATTAAAGTTAATAGTTAAGTAATGTTCTATCAATCACAAACATAATATTATTAATTATTATTGTGAGGATTGAATCAAGCTTTGCTATAAAATGTGCATACTGTTTGACACATTTTCCATATTCTGACGCAACTACCGGACAACAGCCATTGTACCTATGAATATTAGCATAATACCACTAATAGCTAACCGCTACACCTTATAAACGATTCGAGGACTGGCTATAATACCTTAAGACCTATTTTTTACAATGTAACTACAAATTATCTGGCAGAAATAACAATGTAAATTCAAGAAATTGATTCTAATTGTCACGAAAATGTATAATAGAGCTTGGTATTGAGCCTGCAGTCGCGTTATTCGCTTTCCCTTGGTAATTTCCTGAAATCGCTTTTTAGTGCTTACTGAAACAAAATCTTCAGTATTAATAATATCGTATAGATGTTAAATAGCGAAACAAACAACCTATATAGCTAAGTATTTTAAAACAACCCGCGATATTCCTATCTAGGAAGAGAGGTTTCATATTGATAATCTGAGATGATGATCTGATGATTAAGACTGTATCTACATAAAGTCTGAAGACTATCATCATAAAGGAAACCTCTGTGCGATTTAATCAACAGACCAAAGATCAGACCGTTAATTATTCAGAACTTTTTATCGGTATAGATATAATTGGGGGTCGATAAATTAAAGTTTCAATATTAAAAGTTTATAATGATATAAAATTTAATACTGTTGAAAAATAAATAAATACTTGTAATTAATTTAAGAACCGAGATACGTTTGATAATAAAAAGTTTAAGAACATAAAGACTGACGAAATTTCAATTATCGATGTGTTGTCATGCAATGTTCGAAGCATAGAGCTTTTGTTGCCCCACTTAAATGTAGGACAAAATCTACAATACATACAACATTAATGTTACTACAATGTAATTGGAATAATAGTAGCACTTTATAAATAGACACTAGATATTACAAAAGAGCTACGAGAAATAATAAGAATTGAAACACGACAACTTATGTCTCAAGTACATTCAGTACTGTTTCTTTGTCATTCAATAGCTTTACGCGCGCCTTCCTACGCCTAGATGTAGATTTTCCGAACACAAAGTCAGGTATGTGAAAATGTCAACAATACACCAATCACAAAACCATTTAGTAGACATTTTTGGGTTAAAATCAATTGATTTTATGACCAGTCCCTAAAATAATTAAAGAAAATAAAAGTTAAGTAGACATAAGTACTATCCCCACGGAGATTTCAGTATTTTCCGATAAAATCTTCCTAGTAAGAAATATATATTTTTTTGGATTTGTAGCTAAAATGCCTAAATGGTATTCTGTAATTGTCAAGTAGAATCTATATTTTCAATGAAATATTAATTCTAAAAATATATTAATGTTATTTATACAAAAAAGTCAAATACATAGTAAGTACTTTAAGATATAATGTACACTAAGATGACCAACGGCAATGATCAAGAATGTGACTACATTAGCCTTTATATTAAGATATAAGGACAAACTAATATTTGCATATACATAAATGGATGTTTTAACAAACTACGGATATCCTTTATAATATTTGTTTATTATGATTACATAATAAACATGTACAAATGTGCTTTAAATAATTATATTTAAAGCACATTTGTACATGTTTACTTGAACATATCCGGTAGAATATAATACAAAATATAATTATTTCAATTTGAATTGTTTAATTAGTCGTCAATTCTATCTTGGTATGCGTAATAAAGTATACACCTCATAAATCGTTTCAGAACAACCGTTTTGCAGTATTTATTTTTCTTATTTAAGTATACCTTTTTTCAGAACTAATCGGCTTTGTGTTTAAACAAAACGCTATCCTACTAATATTATAAAGTTTGTGTGTATGTTTGTTACCTCTTCACGCTCAAATGGCTGTGCCAATGTTTGTGATATTTAGTATGTAGGTAGCTGATATTTTGGATTAACACATAGGGTACTTTTTATCCCGAAAAGTACGCGAATCCCATTGGTAAAAATTCTGATATAGATGGCGCTGCCGTGCATAAAATTAAACGCGCGTAACACTGCGGGGAGCAGATAATTTGACATACTTTTCACAAAGGTTCACTTTATGACGTAGAACCAAGTTCCTGCTGACGCCGCGTATTTCACTATTTTACTTTACACTACATTTAGCTAAGTGTGTAACCATAAAAATAAAAAAAACATAATATTGACTTTACGTCAATTGGTCCAACTATACTATACATATTCATTTCAGGTTTGAAATAATTTAAAACGTGTAATGTAAATAATGTAATATAATGACATGGCTTTTTCATGAAATATAATTATACATACATTAACTAATTCACAACTCAATATGCAATTTGTTGTCAATCAAAGCTCAATATTTAGTGAATGTTAAGTTTTTGCTCATCTCCTAATGCCAAATACCAATCTAATGAAGATATTTATCAACTAAATTATACTAAAAACATGAAATTACATTCTTGGCAGAGCTTATCACCTACATTTCGAAGGCTGTGTCACTAACGATTATCATTAATGAACACTTGAACACGCAACGCCAGGCACACTTTAATGTAGCTACTCATAATAATTATTATGTTAGGGTTTCCGCTCATATGATACTGTTCAAGTCAGTGACGTAGATTAAGAAATATTTACGTCTAATTTTATATTATTGCTTTAAAATTATATGAGAACAAAACAAATAAATGCTCGTGAAAGAAGATACCCTGCAGTGAAGTTCAGAATGACAGTATGTAGTGGGCTGATAATAATCTTACTAATGTACGAAAGGGAAAATATATTGTTAATAATATGGATGGATGTGTAGATGTTTAGTACTTTTTCACTTACAAGATTTACTTGGAAGAAATTTGGTAAACATGTAGTTTATAAACCTGGAAGCTAGTAGAAAATATAGTTTTTTTAATATATTTTACGTAGTAAATAATGTGATATGATATAAGTACATTATAATTAGATAATGTTTAGTTTGAAAAAAAAAACGGTATATGACCAATAGTTGCTAAAGAATTAAAAATAAATAAAGTGTTTAATCTAATTTAAAGTTCTTTAATCCTACCGTTACAATTTATTGCTATAAAAAGGACAAGGCCAGTTCCCTCTTTTGTAGAGATAATTCAATTTTCTATTTGTTAACTGATATAACTAAATTTAACTCAATTAAATACTGGCACAATCGGGTTAACATAGTTTAAAATATAACATAGAGACTACGTTTTTTTGTAATTTATGACAATAGAACTAGAAATACGATTGTTCAGTTTTAGGCAATACAAATAAATATCAACCTTCACAAGCCAAACACAAATAAGATAATTTATTATTGAGAAATCACAGATCAAAATAATGTCTTAATTAAGTTCCATATCATTATACAATTTACCCAGAATTCAAATCGCATTGAATAAATCAAATGGCCTTTCAATTTGTTTTATCGTAAAGCTATCCAAGTTCGTTTTATTATGCAATGAAAGAGAAGACGATATGTAAATATTTCTGTCAATAAATAGAAAACAAAAATAAAATTGTTATTGAAATATTCATAATATTCAAAAACAATAGGGATCCTTAGTAAAACTGGGACGGGGCGAAAAATCATAATTAAGATTATAAATAATTATAAGAAATTCCTTATACTGTTCCATCTCTAACTCCAGAAATTGCACCAAGCAGATGCGGTAGCGGAAGGCTCTCACCGCTATGTGTGAACAAATAAGATTTAGGTAGAAATATACCAGTTATTAAAGAACAAGTTTAACTTATTTCAAAACTAGATGGCGTTATTAATTTCCAAGAATCTATAATTCAACAGTACAAAACATCTATTTGTGAAATGAACCTATGTAACATTAAACCGTTCATTTAAATACGCAACGCTTAATTTCAAAGTCGTAAACAAGGTATGGTCAGAACAAAACGGGCACTTATCAACTATAACCTAGATATCTATCGTAGATTAATTTCCTCTATATAATTTCAATTACATCCAATACCTTTTTTTAATGATATTACAGACATTCACCCTACGAAAGCACAACGCAGTAATAAGATGTCCGACAGCTCGATGGGTCGATGATGTCAGGCAAATTGCTGGGAGAAAAATTAATTGAGATGGCTCGGGATAGAGAAGAATGGCGTAGAGTCTAGGCCATTCTTCTGCGTCTTCTGTCTACCATACGCCGTGATGAATGAGGCTTATTAGCAGTGGGTCGAATGAGACTTGATCATGATGAAGATGATAGACAATGGCACAGATCCCATTTTCCGTATCAATCTTTGGAATAATATTAATATTTGCACTTGATTGACATTATAACAGCCGCCACGATTTTCACTATCTATTCGACTACCGTGTACTTAGAATCCATAGAGAACGTATCCTTTCATGATTATATACTTACTCTATGTTTAGAACCTAACAGTATACTGTACACGTACACTTACGTAAAAAACATAAATAAACTTCACTTTCATTGGCGCGAGCCAAGGAAAACTCACACGTGACGTTACATCAATCCGTATTATGAACCTGAATGTACGTAACACACACATGCAAAACCAACCATGAATGGACGTCGGCGCCTTGAGTAGGGTTGCCAAATGTAAATACCATATAATTTAAGAAATAGTCATCGAAATGCAACAAGTATTTACATGTTGTCAACCCATCTGAAGATTTGAGAAAGCCAAAGCAACTAATATTCCTATTTGCTACTCCGCCTGTGATGTTCGAAGGAGTAGTCAGAGTCAGAGTACAGTTAACAAACTTAGGTTTCCCGTTCTCGGATTCCGGTAGTATATATAGACTATCCAACAGTAAAAGAGTTTTTCAATTCGAACGAGTAGTTCCTGAGATTACCGCGTTTAACCACAGAAATTCTCCTTTAAACAATTGAATTACTTGTCATATTTTTGTTATGGTATATTAATGATGGCAATCAACAGCTAATTGAGAACACTATTGAACTTATACAACCTCAAAGATGATTTCACCAAAGCTCACGTAATTATCACATAAATATAATCTTAATTAAAAATGCTTTTTTAATTAAACACGTAAAGATTTAATCGCATTAGGTAATTGTCGCATTTTCTTAAAGTCTTTATTACTTAATCTTATTAAATACATATGTTTCCGGTTTTCGAATAGTAATGAAAGATCGTAAATATGTGTGACGTTGGTATGCAGAAAGTTTCATTCAAATTAAGAAAATTCGACCTCGGCTTATTCTCGACTTGGTAATATTTAAAAGTTATTGTGATGTTATTGCAATTATTGTTTTTTTAATCGGGAAATGTATAATAAATATTATATTAGGACCTCATTATATGCTGAAAAAAGAAAAGATTTTTGCCTGCTTTTATGTCAAGCTTCTCTACTTAATTGTTGATTGTGTCGCTTGTCATCCTAGCCTATTTACATATTTTTTTTTTATACAAAATTTTATAGACACTAAAGGAATACTTTGAATATAGTATGATTGATTGTCTGCGTTTTTTGTATCAATAGGTAACCCTAGACTGACTGCCTACATGTAAAACCTGCACGCTGCGTACGCGCCCACATTCGATTGACGTTGAAAACGTCAAATAACAAAATTAAACAGTAACTGATTTTCATATAAAATAGAGCGTGTATTCCCATTTATTTATTTATTTTTCTCTTTGCTCGTAAATTGCAATATAGGTACAATTTAAAATATTAATCCTTACTTAATATTATAAATGCGAAAGTAACTCTGTCTGTCTGTTACCTCTTCACATTAAAACCGCTGAACCAATTGACATGAAATTTGGTATAGAGATGGTTTAAGAACCGAGAAAGAACATAGGATAATATAGGTGTAAAGTGGGGTGGAAGTTTGTGTGGGACGTGAAACTCAACGCGGACGGAGTCGCGGTTAATAGCTAGTTACTTATAATTTTTTTCATTCATTTCATTTCATTTTCGATTGACGTTTTTCCATGTAGGTAAATATGATCATTTTGTCGAAGAAACATGAGTATTGTATGGTGTATATTGTGAATCAATTCTCCACACACGTTCGCAGTCGCGATCTTGTCAAACCAGTCAGGCCAATGAGCTTCCGCCTTCCGACAGTACTACCGCGATTGAATTTATAGCCCTTTCATAATATGGCTGACGCCTCTTTATTTTTATATTGAAAAAAAAAACATTAATTTAGTTAATTTTATTTAATTTTAAATCAATGTGGTCATTTTATGTCTTCGTTCGTTACAACTAGTTTCTTTGATCTTTCGTAATATTCGGAAATGGTTGTATGTATTTAGTAGAATGTTAAATGATATTTTATAGTAAAAAAGTTTGACTTACATATTTTATAGATGCTTTGGTAAAAGATGAATGGTGCCAAATAGGTTAGTTACTAAAGCCTACCAATTGTATTTTGTTTTTATTTTAATAATATTTTTTGTATTTCTTAAAAGCATATCAATTCTTCAATTACTTTCAGTCAGTTTCTGAATAGCATTTTTTAAGTTTACACATAAAATTTTTGCAGTCAATGGTGCTAATTATGTTGTACAGTCAAGAGCATGTCAACCTTTACATATTGGACTTTGTACCATTCTTAAGTTCTATATCATAAGAGCCAAAATTGTACTGCAAGTGTAAAGCTCAACTTGCATCTGACTGTACATTTAACTAGACTAAACTAATTTTGACAGGACTAGAAGTGTTGCTATCCTTGTCACTAATTGTAAACCAAGGAAGGACAACAACACCTTTGGTTCTGTCAAAATTAGTTTAGTCTAGTGAAATGTACAACAGAATTAGCACCACTGTCAAGCTAAAGAAGAAAAATAGAGATAACTTAAGACTTAATGTGGAATTAAAATTAAAATGTGCTGACTGTTTATAAAGTCTTTAGAAGAATTATTCAAATGAACTAATAACTGATCAATCAAACAATAAGTACATGAAATATTTAGCTATTACCGATAGCATGAAATTGTGGGATCTGACTCGAGGCCGTCGATTATGTAAATACATACAATGACAAGGTCTCTATAGGCATTAAGTGTATAACAAGTGAATATTTAAATTCGCCTTGACTTCTATACTGAGGCCGAGCCAGAAAATCGAGAAAAGGAAACGTCACAATGGGAAAATTCGCCCATTCACAATTAACGAATGACGATCACGTGAAGGTCGCGGGTTAACTAATAGGCTGGTAAAACGACGATTAATGCTTCGTTCACATCTAACATGCAACATATACGTAATAGTGTCACAATGTGTGAGGTATATTCACATCAACCGTAACTGGTTTTCTTTCGCCATTTCTTTTACCAGTGGTCATTTTGCTGTTCTCTCCGAAATGGTAGTAGCTTACAGAGTAGATTTATTACACAAATAATGTACACTCTCATAATTAACACTCTCTTTATAAACGTTTTGAATGTTGACTTTGAATTTTATATCGGTTTACGGCTGCCCTATGCAATGTCGAAAAGAATTATGTATCCCAGACGTTCTTGTTCTTATAGATATGTATGGAACATAATTTCAACCCATTATCATCCCACGGCTGGATTACTGGACTCCCTTCAATCGTAGTAAGTATTTAACTTAACTTCGTCTGAGACATCAAATATTTTAAATTAAATACTTTATACGTAATATCGAAGTGTTGCGCTCCCGGTCTATGATAATTGGTAAGATGGCTTTCTTAAACAAACTCGGCATTCTCACCAACTCCATACAATAATCAGCATTAATTAATCTATATATATAAAAATGAAACCCGTTTTCCGTTGTCACGACATAACATGAAAACGGCTTGACCGATTTGGCTGATTTTTTTTTGTAGTTTTCTAATACTCTGTACAAGGTTCTTACGGAAAAAAATATTAAGAAAATCTCTCAGAAAGATTGAAAAAAAAACGAAACAGTACCCGGGCGAAGCCGGGACGGGCAGCTAGTCATATATATTTTTAGTATGACTCTGCTGACACTGACTCTGCTGTCACTGACACTGACTGACACTACCGACACTACTATCAGAGAAGACATTACAACTTGATGTGAAGTTACCTTATTACAAATTCAATTTAGTTATCGATTTCACATTAGAATAAATTTCATAGATTTTATAACTTTAAATAAATTTTATATATCGATTACATAATTATGAATAAAGATATTTAATAAGGCTACATTCGAGGTTCAACCTCGCGTTTTGCATTGCGGAACTATTGAATATAATCAGGTATACAGAACTTGCAATTATTACTTGCATTTTTAAGTAGACTTGCAAACTTTAAAAAAACGTCTAAAATGTAAAGTACATACATGTAATTTATATACACTTAATACACTCCAAAAAGTGTTAACAACGGGTTTTAATATAAGACTGCATTGTTTGCATAAGTGGTTGGTGCATATTTTAATATTTTTTCGTTGATAGTGCATAGTTCTGTTAGTTAAATGCACTCTGAGGCCGATCTCGTCGTTTGCAAATTATTTTTTATTTTATTTAACAACTATTATTTACATTCTATTTAACTATTCTCTATCGTTAATTATCTAAACTAATTTTATAAAGAGGAAATACTTGATTGGTACTGGACTGTTTTGAAAAAAATCTTTTATCCTTGGGAAGCGAAACTATCCCCGAGACATGAAAAAAACAGGAATCCTTACTAAAATCACAAGACATTTTTCTACCAAAAAAAAAATGTTAAACTGGGAGTTTCGGATTCTGTGGTGTCGGGTCTAATCCTTACTAAAATCACAAGACATTTTTCTACCAAAAAAAAAATGTTAAACTGGGAGTTTCGGATTCTGTGGTGTCGGGTCTTATTTCATTATTCCATTCGTTCATAATCTGATAGTAAACGCCAATATCCCATTAATTCCGCACTTGATTATCCTTTTGTTGGAACCAATAAAAATGTCCGACGAATGATTTCGAACATGTAAAATACGGCTATTCGATTAAATAACTCTTCGCGTAATTGCGTTTCGAACATCACATGATTACATCTCAATGTTTCCTCTTTTACGAACAAGTGACGTAACACCCCAATTATAGAGCTCCAGATAATATTTTTATGCGTTTTATTATACTACGTCGCGACGGCGGCTATATTATGTAGGTATATTAATTTTTTGAGTTATACTAATACTGTTAAAGTGATAGTGTGCTTGGATGGGGTCTGTTGTTTAAGACGTGCATGCCGATATTTCAAAGTCGTATCTAAAGGTTTTCTTAGATAAAGTAATATGTGCGTAGCTTGAAATTTGCAAAGGGGTGGGGGGGGGGGGCAGACCCAGGCCAAGACCAGATCTGTATATGATATGCGTGCTGTGCAGCCAGGATTTTGTGCATGACAGAAAAACTCCGCTAAACCTTCTCCTAACCTTCTCCTAAGCGTATTAACAAATTATATCATGACGACGGATTCACATTCTACAGTGAAATTATAATGTGGAGCATTCGCTTTCAACACAATGTCTACAGTTTACAACACCGCTGGTTCTAACCTTATCATTAAGGTAGTTTTGGCCAAGCTTGGCGCTACAATTTTGTACGATTTCAAATTGTCTATTGTGACAAGTCATTTTTTTCGTCGTTAGCCGTCAATTTAATATAAAAGACTGTTGAAAGAAAATATTATATGAGTATCATTATTCATTACATAGTTTTCTATTGTTTACCTACGATTAAGAAATAGTTTGTTTGATGTTTGTTTTTTTTTTGTATTTTGTGAAACTATTTTAATATAGCTCAGTATTTCGAAATTATAACTTCCTCTTTTATTTTTGTTTTTTAAACTGTCATATTTTTTTATTTCGTTTATTTAATTTTTATAAAATCTTAAAAAAAATTTGAAAACAATATTTTTGAACCAATCACAAGTTCCCGCATGCATCTCAAAATTGTTTATTGCTTAATTTTGTTCAACTACGAATAGTAGCGTGATATTTTACTAAAACCTCTTTTTCAGTATCTGATTGTTAGTTCAACCAATTATTCAAATAAACTTCTGGGAAATGTCAGATCATCATTAATAAATTATTCCCACGTTTATTAAGAGCAAAAATTGTACATAAGCACAAAAAAATGCAAAAAAAACATTAACGTATAAAATAAGATTTCCCAAAAAAATTGCAAACTCAAAGTCTGACTATGAAACTAGTTAGTTTTAACAAAAAAACACATGTACATTAGTTGCTAGGAAGTAAATTAAGGCATGATTAATATTATAAGCACATACTCATGGCCAATATAGGTAAGGTTCGTTTACCCTGCCTATGCATCATATGGGTACTAAAATAAAAACCGGGCAAGTACGCGTCGGGCCACGCACAATGTAGGGTTCCGTATTTGATGTGCTTTGTTTGTCTTCAGTTGAGTCCAATATCAAATTCTATCACATTTGTAAGTTTTCATCAAATAAATTTTATTTTAAAAGTTCGTCGGCTATTACTCGGTAACTAGTAGAGTCTACTTAACCGTTATAGTTTTCATTGAAGGCTGAACCTTATATATACTGAACCTTATATGGACTACTACCATGATTTTTTTCAAATTTCTAAACATAAGACTTTCGGAGATAGAGGGGGGGGGGACCACCGTGCAAAACGAAAATTGACACGATAAATGTAAATAATTCGGAAACGAATCATTGTATCGAAAAATGATGCTTCCACATCCTCAATATTTTGAAGAGACCATCTAACGATACCCCTCAACATGGGGTGGGCGCGAAAAAAAAGAATTCATTTCCACGTTACATGTAAAAAATTTTTTTTTTCAAACATTTTTTCCAGTACTTTGTTAACATTGTTAATATGTGTATACATACCAAATTACAGCTTTCTAGCATTAAGCGTCTAGGCGCTAGACCGCGGACAGACAGACAGACAGACATGGCGAAACTATAAGGGTTCCTTGTAGTTTACTACGGAACCCTAAAAAATTAACATTAGGTACAATTTTTTCTTAGTTATTTTGACACCTGTTCTATTCTCATTCCTATTTCGTGGTAAGTTATATTGGGTTGTATACGTTTCATTTAATTTAAACTAAGTCTAAATATTTTTTACTGAAATTCAAGCGAATCTTGAATTTTTTTTTATGCCACATAGTTGGCAAACAAGCATACGGCCCGACTGATGGTAAGCATCTCCGTAGCCTATAGACGCTAGCAATACCGGGGGTATCACTCACGCGTTGCTAACCCAGAAATGGAGCTTTGGAGACCTTACTCACCGTAGGAACACAATATGGTCGAGACCTATTTGGCTACGATCTTCTGTAAGGTGAAGGTCCTTCTCCTGACGGGCTGCTCCAATTTGAACGAATGAAATCTGTAGCACAGTTTATACTCGTGCAGATTATCATCTTTGTCTAAAGCGGGATACACACAAACGAAGTTGCGGGGGTTTTACTAGTCTATGATAAAATTAAGCTCACCATTCACTACACAAACCCGGACCCGACTCGCAACCCGGACCCGACCGCGGACCAATCCGGCGTTGCCCATACACTGCACGAACCCTCCACGAACCCTCCACGAACCCTCCACTCGAAGTATGGCATGTGGGGTTCGATAGGCGCTCGCGGCTCGCAACCGCGGACCTGCGAGCCCGACGCCAACCCATTTGACAGTCTCGCGCACCGGTTCGTCGCTTCCATACACAGGCGGATTAGTCCGATGGCCGACCAATCCGCCGGACCAATCTGCGTGTGAATGGTGGGCTTTATGTTTTCGATGTATTGGCGTGGATCGCAACCAATTGGAGTGCCGTGAATGAGGGCCATTACAGCCTTTCGTCCAAAAAATGATAGTACATATTTTGTGCAATCCTAAATACGCGTTTATGCATGAAGGAACTAAGGCTGGCAGTAGTTTTGTAATTCTTGAGTAACATAAAAATGATGGATTATCGCAACATCATATGCTAGTAAAAGTATATAAAATTGCATGTTGAATTTATACGTGATATGTATATTTTAGAATACAAATAAAAAATGCTACGTCCTTCTTTTGTTGTTTAGTAATCGGTTTCACTGTGTTCGAACAAAGTTCCAGATATTCTATCTGTTAGATATGTTGATAATGTTTCATTAATTTGGATCTGGCAAGTTGGAGTTGGAACTCATGATGAAAAGAAATACAAAGGATTTCTTTTCAATGAAAAATGTTGCTATTTGTATATCTATAAGTATAAAAACAAGTTTTTTTTTTAAATAATATGTTCATAGTATAAAAAACAAAGCATTATTCCAGTAAAGCCATAGAACAGCTTATCAGCTGTTTTTGTTACTGTCAATTGTATATTAACATTTTATACATAGTGAAAGTCTGTAAATAGGTTACACGATAACTACTTGCACCGATTTTGTAACTCTTCGTTTTTTTATTTTGTTAAACTATAAAATAAATTCATGTATATATAATATTTTAAATAAATACCGGGCAAGTACGTGTCAGGCCACGCACAATGTAGGGTTCCGTATCGGCTACGCATTTCTTGCTTGCAAACGAGTACAATGCCATATTCTATGACATTTGTACGTTTTCGTCAAAGAAATTTTACTTCATAAGTTCGTCGGCTATTACTCGCTAACTAGTAGTGCCTAATTAACCGTTATAGTTTTCCTTTTAGGTTCACTATATGGACTACTACCATGAATTTTTTCAAATTTCAAAACACAAGACTTTCGGAGATAGAGGGGGGGGGACCACCGTGCAAAACGAAAATTGACACGTTAAATGTAAATAATTCGCGAATGGATCATTGTATCGGAAAGTGATCTTCCCACACCCAATGTTTTTAAATTTCAATTCAATGTTTCAATGTTTTTAAGAGACCTATCTAACGATACACCTCAAAATGAGGTCGGTGCGAAAAAAAAATTTCATTCCCACTTTACCTGTACCCTAAAAAAAATATTTTTCAAAATTGTATTCTACCTCTTTGTTAGCATTGTTATTATGAGTATACATACCAAATTACTGCTTTCTAGCATCAAGAGTCTAGGCGCTAGACCGCGGACGGACAGTCGGACAGACGGACATGGCGAAACTATAAGACTTTCGGACATAGAGTTCCTTGTAGTTCACTACGGAACCCTAAAAAGTAAATATTTCACGAGGAGCTATATTTGAGGAGCTCGATGGCGTCCGATATGTGTCCAACTCTAAAACGAACATTTAATTTAACACGAGGCAACCCATCCAAACACTGGCTAGTGTCGACGTGGTTTAACTTGCGTTTTCATCGAAAAGAGAAAGAGGTACAGAACTTAAGAGAGGTAGGGCACAGCGGATAATCCGCTCAAATCGGAGCAGCCCGTCTGAGGAAGAACCTCCACCTTACAGAAGATCGTAGCCAAATAGCATTGGTCTCAGCATATATTGTGTTCCTACGGTGAGTAAGGTCTCATGAGCTCCACTTCGGAGGGTTGACAACGCGTGAGTGATACCCCCTGTATTGCAAGCGTCTATACTATAGGCTACGGTGACCACCTCACCATCAGGCCGACCGTACGCTTGGTTGCCATCTTTGTAGTATTTAAAAAAAATAACGTTTTTAGTTCTGTTTCGCATGCCTAGAAAAAATTATATGCATTTATATTTAATGTGTAATTATTTTACACTACAATTAGGCTTTTTGCACCCACATGCATAGGCTCCTTGGCCGGATTTGTCTGTGTTATCACGAACTTGTCCTACTTATATTATTTTTTAATTATCCATTGTGGTTAATTGTTTACGTAGTTTGAAAACCTGCCAATTCACTGTAGATTAACGTTAGCTACATTGTTAGTATACTCTATAGTTTTGATTGATATAATATGAGGACCTCCGTGGCGTAATGGTTACCATGCCGGACCGCCATGAGGTCCCGGGTTCGAATCCCGGTCGGGTCATGATGAAAAACTTTTCCCGATTGGTACTGGGTCTTGGATTTTTATCTATATGTATTTGTTATAAAGTGTAGTATTGTTGAGTTAGTATCCCATAACAAGTCTCGAACTTACTTTGGGGCTAACTCAAACAGTGAAAAAAAAAGATCTTAGCTGTAAGATGACGGTTAATGAAATAATGATTATAAGGTGTAGAATGATCAAAACTTAGCTATGGTTACTTTTATGGGATCAGAGGAAGTATCATTGTTCCCGCAGCTCAACTACTGCAACTGTACTGGGAGAGCCTGACCGACCCTTTCTTGTGTACGCCCCAAATAAACCATTTTTCGTGAAGTTCGAAAGAACATTGCGTTAAATATAAATGCATGAAAGAAAAATCAAATGAACCAAAATTTGATGTTGTTTTTGTTAAGTAATTAAGTTTTTCTTTTATTGATGGCATAAGAATATAGGGTGTTCTGAAATTATATGTTGCATAATGAAGTGGGACATAGTATCCGTTTCATAGATTTTATTTATCCAGCAATTATCAATTTTTAAGCTCGTACAATTTTCCATACACACAAAAATAATATTCATGTTCTGCCTTTGTAACAAACCCGGGGTGCCGCGTGGGGGCACCGCGTTCATTCATTATAACAGCTGTTACTACGCGAGCTATACGCCCCGTCCTTGTCTGTGTCGGCGTCGAGGGCGGCCGGCGGGCGGCGGCGGCGGCGGCGGCGTTCCCGCGCCTGATACTCCGCACCGCGCCGCCCGCGCCCGCGCACCCGCGATGGCGTATATCAAACACGGTCACTGACCTCTGCCAATCCGTAGTGAAAGGGCGTGGCAGAGTAAGCTCTTATTCTATTGAAGGAAGACCCATATCCATGCAGTGGGATGATGGTTGATTTGATAGATGATTTTACAACTGCGTACGTACGTAGCCTGTATTTGATGCCGTCACCACGGTCGGGTCGCGTTACTCTTTGATCAGACTCGACAAATAAATGCATAGATTTTTATTTTATTCATTCAGACATACCAATAAACAGTGTACGTACACATCACAATTACGTACATTAAATTAATGATACAGTATTATTCTCACGTGTACACCAATTACAGGTATTATTATATGTATGTACTTAATGTTCTAAATTTTTTATAATATTTATTGTGATTGATGTAATTATCAGTGCATGTGGTATTCACCTGTAATTATTTGTACATTTAAGTTTTTATTGTAATGTCATATTTTTAAAGCATGTATGGAATGATACAAATGTTGGTGGATCAATAAATAAATAAATAAATAAATAGATGTGGCTATGCCGTAAAGATGCATCTACATATGACGCTGTTTGTCGGCGGAAATCCGCCCGTTTTTAGCCTGTTTTAATGCCAGATTTAGTACCTGCAGCCATGTTTTCTACCACTTAAAGTTAAATTTACAAGCGAAGCGAACTTTTGTCTGTATTCAAAAGCCACGCGAGCCTAATAATGCTAAACAGTACAACGGTTCTCGGGCGGTTTTTGAATTACGGCTAAGACGCGGCGTGCTCCGGTCATAATGTGAATGCCGCTTAAAAGTTATGTTCTTTAGAGGCAGAACACGAATATTATTTTTGTGTGTATGGAAAATTGTATGAGCTTAAAAATTGATAATTGCTGGATAAATAAAATCTATGAAACGGATACTATGTCCCACTTCATTATGCAACATATAATTTCAGAACACCCTATATAAATTGACATTTTAATTAGACAACAATATCTTCTTGTTTAATTCTTCCATGACGTCTTATTTGCACAGCTTTAATGTAGGTATGTAATGTATTGTGTATTTTCAGTTTGAATAGATATTTTTCTGAAGCAATTTTATTTATTGTAATTTGATGACGTTATTTGATACTTATTATAAAAATATACCTACTTTTAAATAATTCAGAAATAACATTTTCCTCTGAATCTGTATTTGGAATTTCGGGAGATAATCTATTTTATTTTGACCATAATTTAAAATTATACGATAAGTGGACTTAATACTAAATTGCTTTACCAGTCAACTATTGGGAAGTGCAGAAAATTACGAATGTGATTTATATGATTATTTTAACTACTGCTAAATATAATTACTTACTGAAGTCTGAAAAATTACATGAGAATAGATAAACACCTTTACTATTTTTAACTTGAAATAATTAAACGAAATAATTTGGTTTATCTAATTAATTTTACTATGAAACTGTAAAATACTCGCAACTGTGGGAATTTTGAAAAATCCTTTCTTAGTACACCCCTAGACGTTGTAAGGATCCTATGACATTCCAAATTTGGAATCTCTACACCCAGCGGTTTGGGCTGTGCGTTGATATATGGTTAATTAATTTACATAGGTACTTTTTATTGATTTTATGGTATTCAAAACTACTTATTAAATGCGGTACATTACTGAAACGTTAGCCCTTTTACAACGGTATCATATATTTTATCGATTTACATAGATTTAACGATAGATAACTTTAATCGGGTAACTTAATCTATTCTGTTTTACGTCACGATTATTCATTGAAGTAAATCGCCATTGATTTCAATGTTTCCGTATTTATCGTGGACATAATATTATTATATTCAACAGTGGTTCTATTGTCTTAACAAAACCAGTTATAATCACTTTTTAGTTTCACAAACTTTGACAATTTAAAGTAATAGACCCTATACTGGTTGTTTTTTGAAGCACAAAAAAGAAACTATTAAAATTTAAATATTTGAATTGTGTGTTGAGTGATATTATTGTTGTGTTAAAATATTATAATCAAATAGTGGTAGTAATCTTAATTGTTACTAGATTTAAGATGACACCTGTAACCTACATGATTGATTGATTGATTGGAGTAATAAACGACTATCTAATTAATAAAAGGTAATATTAAAACGTGAAGTGAACGCATGAATGCAAAACAAACGTTCTATATTTGAACGATGGTATCCGGAAATTGGTATTCTTTATTGTAGTATTAATTCAATTATTCCAACGTCTTTAAAGAATTTCATGTGAAACGTGACAAAGATAGGACTTTTTTTTTTTGTTAAAATTATGTTTTTTAATAATTATTTTAACAATTCTTAGAATGCAGAAGCCACAACTTGAAGAAAAAACTTAGGACCGGTTGTCATAATTTACGAAATTTATTTCACCATGACCATATATTTGATCGCGTATGCACCATGAAATCAATTTTCCTAATTTTAATTCTGTACGAAATTCGTTCTAAAAATTACTTACCGAGACTTTCAAAACCGCGATAACCGCAGTTTTTCTTATGTGTGCTGTCATCAAATAACGTTTAAACGTATAAGTTTCCAACTAAGTGCGTGGTACTTAATCTAGAATTCCTTATATTGCATTAATTCATAGAACATCTTTAAAATAGACTGCCATAAGAAGGCTACATACTTAGTTCCCAAAATGCAGAGAAAACTCGTAAGTTATAAAGAAAAGAAGTTAGGGACTGCTCTTGTACAGTCAGGAGCACATTGAGCTTTACACTTACAGTACAATTTTAGCTCTTATGACATAGAACTTAAGAACGGTACCAAGTCCAATATGTAAAGGTCGACCTGCTCTTGACTGTACATTCATTCCGTCTATTGTTGGCGAATAATGTTTAATCGTTTTTATGTCTTTTTGCCTTGCAAACATATAAAATGTATGATGAAAGACCATTTCAAATGAAAGTAATTTCTATAATGCATTCACAGAACCTTAAAGAATAAATTGTAGTTTATCCAATAAACTAGCTTTTCCTGGTTTACTTAAAAGCGTACGCCGAACACACACTTCAATTATTCGGACACGTCTGTATAGACTTCATCAATTCGTACGACAATTTTTTTTATCAAATTTTGAATATAAATATGACAATTCGAACAACTGTTCAAATAAGTAAAGCTACTGTAAGCTTTAGATCCTAAAGTTCAGTGTATTGATGTAATATTCATGCCTTGTTATTAGAAACTAAATTAGGTACTATTAAATTGAACACTATCAATTTCCGAAGAGGTGTTGAGTCGATTTATCTTCCTTGCTAATTGGCTATCGATATTTCCATAATAAATAAAACCTTCAAGAACATCTTTTAAACATTTATAATAAACCTGGGAATATATTTAATATGTGTAGAGATGTCATTGTGATTATATATTCAAAAATAAATATATTTATTATAATTCCTTATCAACAAGGTGTGGGATTATGACGAGGACAATTCATACGAAAACTATTGTTACACAACTTTTTTGTTTTCTAATCTCATCGGATCATCTGTTATTTGGGTAAATGCTTTATATAATTCAATTAACTGAAAGTTAATTTCTTAACTGTAACGAATTTAGTCTGATTTCAGATCTTTGTGGTTGTTTTTTTTTTTTTCGTTTTCCATTTAGATACATTTGTTGTTTGATCTCTAAATTAAAAAGACATAAGGAATAATTGTCACGAGATGTAGGCTGGATTTCTAAACAAAATATTTTTTTCTAAGTCCATTTTTTCCATAAATGTAAAGTGCCTTTAAAAATTCATTAAATCCGTCATTTAAGAATAATTATATCTATTAATTTGAAAACACATTTTTTATTCACTTAAAATCATTTTTTACTTACGATTTTGACGTAGCTATTCATTTTCACTGGTTGGTTCGGGCACTACACTGTATATGCGATCACTGGGCGATGCGTTTCGCCTTGCAGTCGGCGTACGCGCAGACTGACGGCAGACCACTCGAGAACGGCGGACCACCTGGAAACGAAACGTACGGTGGTGGTATACGGTTTACAATGTCGCGCGTTCATACGATAATTTCCCTAATAGATCACGTAATATGAAAAAGTTTTGTTTCGTAAACCGCGCATGCTCGACCTTGTCCGTTCGATCGAGTTTTTAATAATTTAGTTTTACGTACTGGGTGTTTTAGTTTCTTGGATGTTGGCTGAGTGCGCGAGAGTCGGGTTGTAAGCGTTATGTCGGTGTGTTGACGTTATATAGGACAACGCGAGAGTGCGACCTCCGCTTCGATCGCGCGGGAAGTCACTCGGCGCGCCCTGACAATGTGCTCGCTTTGACATAAATGTCCCATAAATTTTGATAAAAAAAACTTTAAAAAAAACTAACAAAGTTTTAATTGTAAGCACTTTATTCCATAATTTTTTATACAAAAACTTTTATAATTGCTGAAAATTCTATTTTGCAGAATATACAAACAAGCAATGAACACATCTGTTTAAACAAAATAAAATCCTTTACTGAATGCATCCGTTGAATGCATCTGTTGTTCAGGCTTAATCCCTTAAACAGCTGCAGCGATTTGGACGATACTTTACTGGCTAATTAAGGTAGATTCCTCCAATTATATGCTACTTAGATCAAAATATTAATCCATACATATCCACTCTATAATATTTCAAATTATGCCTGTCTCTATCTGTCCGTCTGTTACGCTGAACCACTAAACCATTTCATTTTTGTTCTTAAGAAAGAATGAAAGTACAATGAGCCAATGAAAGCCTATTCAAGTTTTCCAAATATTGCATGGAGAGATTCACATTGTATTATGTAATTACCAAGTTTCATAAGAATTCTTACATTATTAGCATCAAAATCTATGTTATAAGAGTTGAACATTGATTAATTGTACATAAAGGTACTCGATTTTTTTTACCATCCGGTCACCAAGCCACGAACGCGACCTTCCCTGATATTTTCTCATTCATTCCGCTTTCTCAGACAAAAGCATTTTGCAAATAGAAATCATAATGTCAATAAACCCTTAAAACATTCTCTATCATAATTTATCTCGACTACAGGCAGGATTGCCTTTTAATAATTACTATTAAAGATGCAAATGATAGCAAAATGAAATTTTTCAAACCCTCTGAACAACAAAGAAAATTGGTATGTATGAAGGGTGGAGATCTGAGAACATTTTTTTTATTAAATTCTATAATTACACTTGTGAAAGACTTGTAACTCGTTTGCGTGTTTCCCGCTTTCCCGCGGGAATTTCGGAAAAGCATTTCTTACCAGATGCCTAGGTGATACAAAGAGCCCTCCTCCAAGTTTCAGCTACGATTAACGGTTTAGGATGCGAGTTGATCCATCATTCAGGCCATAGCATTTTATATATGTAGATCGCTATCGATCTATCGATAGTAGGTACATCACCATCATCATTTTAGCCACAAGAAGCCTACAGCTGGACATAGGTCTACAGTATGAATACCTAGACATACAGATTAGAGTATGAATACTATTGATAAATAAAAATTAGAGTAAATCTTTCGTACAATATTTAAATTAGCTTGAACTATATTTACGGCCCTTGGTACGCATACTTCTTTCATTTTTTGACTTGAAATCTGAGCATTGCGTGTACTTAAAGTCTTAAACTATCCCGTAAGAATTTCAAAAAGTCCCAGAAAAAGTCTGTGCAAAATTTCAGATCTAAAGGTTTGGTTTGGTTGGGCGTTGGGCGTAAATCAGTCATTCCAGACTTTTAGGTTTTCATTTCAAGATAATGCTAGGGCTGTACCAGTTAAGGTGTGATGTGTCGTGTCGCGACACAAGAATGTCGGTTTCATACATTTAGTATAATAAGATTTATACAATGTATCGTGTGTAGTCGCGATACACACCGCATTTTAACTGTCTAATTCTGCCTAAAGGGTAAGGGTGACTTTCCATTTAGTTAAAAAGTAGATAGATAGAATACTCTTTATTTGCATTACACACAGGAAAAAGTACAAAAACAATATTATAAACTAGTGTAAATGCAACAAGGCGGCCTTATTGCTAAAAAGCAATCTTTTCAAGGCAACTTTAAGGTAACGAATTTCTGTATGGAGTGGGCAAGGCTAGCAAGACAAGAAAATCACTACATAGTATAAAACAAAGTCGCTTTCTCTGTCCCTATGTCCCTTTGTATGCTTAAATCTTTAAAACTACGCAACGGATTCTGATGCGGTTTTTTTTAATAGATAGAGTGATTCAAGAGGTAGGTTTTTATTTATAATACATTCCGAAATTCCCACGGGAAAGCGGGATACACGCAGACGAAGTTGCGCGGGCTTAGCTAGTAAATAATAAACAAGAAAATGATAGATAAGTATCTAGGACATCTAAATATTAAAACAAATATTAATAAATAACTTCAATCAAATATTATATTACTATACTATATAAAGTAATTAAACAAAGCTAAATATCTCATAGGTAGGAATTGAAATAAACATGATTTTTTTCAGCCTATGGCTTTCATTATCAAAATTTTCAGATATATGACAAGACTACAAAACATCTTTAATTAATTAGAAATTGGTTTAAGTTTTATGTTTTTGTAACTAAATTGTAAATAGTTAATTTTCATTGCATTATTAATTAACTTTTTTTACAATGCCAATTAAAAATATGTAATTTTTATTTTTCAGCAAATAGTATGTACATTTTGGATAATTTCTTAATCGAATATTTAAATTCTAGTAGTTTGATAAAGTAATCTAAAGAAAGTGAGGATGTCGTATTTTAGCAGGTTAAGTAATTTGTATAAAATTGTAATTAGGAACAGCTCTATCATTTTATTGCTTTTTTTGTCCCACTTTAAACGTAGTTGTTATAATCTACTTTCGACATTAAAATTGATATGAAAAAATATTTAACCCCGACATAATAATAACATCGTAAATTTTTTGTTAATTCGATGAATAACCACGAAACAATTTTTATCTGACACGTCCATGTATGTACGTGTATTTGAATCATTGTCTTATCAGCGAAATAGCAGCGTCGTTGTGTGTGGAGTTCTTTAATAGAGCCTGATAGAGGCGTTTGTCAGTCGTCTGATGGCTAAAATGATGATCAAAATATTGGCGGGCGGGGGCGGCATTTTTCAGTTTTTGCCGCACCCCTGGGTTGTTAAAAAATATAACGAATTATTTTATTTATTAAATATAGTTATTAATATTAATTATTATAGTACTAGCTGACCCGGCGAACTTCGTATCGCCTAAAAGGTTATAAATGTAATGATAGCTTTAAATTAGCTACAATTTAAATTTATATAATTTTAATTTAGGTAATCAAAAAATACACAAACTTTATTAAATATATTTTTATTTTACTGAAGGACTTTATGATATACAATATTTTTTGTTTTGTGTTCGGGCGCAAGAACAAATAAGTCGGATGGTTTGCCAACACGTGAACATGCCACATACAATTGACCGTGTGAAAAGCATGCATTTTCTTTGACAAATCATTCATAACACCATGTCAAACCTATGACTGACTGAATACATTTTGACATCGATCACTAAATAAAAAGCCGAACAGGCTTGATTAACTACGGTCATATTTGTTCTTTCAAATCAAGAGATTTTTGTGACTTTTTAATACTTAAGCGATAAAACACTTACAGTCCTATTACTCCCTTTCCCGTGGGAATTTTATAAAATCTCATCTTTATCCTTGTCAACATCATAAAGACAACCTCTATACAAAATTTCAGCTTTCTAGGTTGAACGTCTGCGATAAAACACTTACAGTCCTATTACTCCCTTTTCCGTGGAAATTTCATCCCATCTTTATCCTTGTCAACATCATAAAGAGAACCTCTATACAAAATTTCAGCTTTCTAGGTTGAACGCCTGCGATAAAACACTTACAGTCCTATTACTCCCTTTCCAAAGTTTCATACTAACTTTGCACCCCCGTTTAACCCCCTAAGGGATAATTTTTGAGAAAAATATTTTACTCGTGTTTCATGCCTTTCAATGAAGAACCTTAATGCTGAATTTCATTTAAATAACTTCAAAAATGGCAAAGTTTCATACGAAATTTGCGCCCCCGTTTAACCCCCTAAGGGATGATTTTTGAGAAAAATATTTTACTTGTGTTTCATGGCTTTTAATATAGAACCTTAATGCTGTATTTCATTTGAATAACTTCAAAAACGGCAAAGTTTCATACTAACTTTGCACCCCCGTTTAACCCCCTAAGGGATGATTTTTGAGAAAAATATTTTAATCGTGTTTCATGCCTTTGAATAAAGAACCTTAATGCTGTATTTCATTTGAATAACTTCAAAAACGGCAAAGTTTCATACTAATTTGCACTCCCGTTTAACACCCTAAGGGATGATTTTTGAGAAAAATATTTTACTCGTGTTTCATGCCTTTCAATAAACAACCTTCATGCTGAATTTCATTCGAATAACTTCAAAAACGGCAAAGTTTCATACTATCTTTGCACCCCCGTTTAACCCCCTAAGGGATGAATTTTTAAAAAAATATTTTACTCATGTTTCATGCTTTTCAGTAAAGAACCTTCATGCTGAATTTCATTCGAATAACTTCAAAAACGGCAAAGTTTCATACTAACTTTGCACCCCCGTTTTACCCCCTTAGGGGATGAATTTCCAAAAATCCTTTCTTAGTGAGCACCTACGCCCCAAAAGGAACCCCCATGCAAAATTTGAGACTCCTGGCACTTGTAGTTTCGGAGATTTCGTGATGAATCAGTCAGTGATTTTCTCTTTTATAAATATAGATTTAGTTCTTTGATCTGTAGAATTTATTATTAGATTAATTCAGTGACATAATAAAATTGAATTTAATTTGTATTTTTAGAATCTCGTAGTGACTCAAAAGTTAAAATCTTGCTATGATATATAATTTAATAGGTATGTTTAAACCACCAAAAACTCGTATTAAAGTAAAAAATCTCGTTATAATTTGCAATTCTAATGTTTAAGTTAGAAACAGGATACGTGATCGTGGATCACGTTTACTTATGAGTATTAGGAAAGGCCTAATATGACATAATAAGTTATTGACCAGTGATTCATTCATAACACCAAATAATATAACCCTAATGAAATCCCGATTGAGCTTACCTAAAATTAATCGATTTAGGGTTAATTAAATGACCTAGCTCGTTCGGGGAAGTCTCACCCTCCCTCAGAACATCGTCGTGAAGCATCAATGTATTTCGTTAGGTGAATGAGAGCTTTTCTTATTTCTATTCTCACTTTCCTTGTAGCGAACAACGCATTGTTAAAGTCCCTGGTGTTGCATGTTCATTGACGACGCGGTAAACACCTTTCCGTGGTCGTTGTGGTGACACGCTTGCTTATTTGTCAGCTCTGACGTCCGTTGTTTTAGGATTTTGACGTTAAAGCCTCAGATATATAAGCAGACAAAATATTCCCCAACATGACGCGCAGAGTCCTGCAAAATCGAGCGCAACTTTTACGTGACGCAGGACTCATTTCAGTACATACAGCTAAAATGTCACACAACATTGTCCCCGAGACTGTCGTTGTTGATGATCGTAATGTATAGTACCCTAGTGAATATAATAATAATAAGAAATTCATCTATTTCTTCCACAATATTTACTACATAATAAATGTTATATAATGCAATACTTGTTACTATTATGTACTTATTACAATACTAATTTGCATTGGTTCATTGTGGAAGACTGAAGCCTAAATCCGTATTTCAGGTCATCAGGTGGAATATGTAAACGGAATCCGAAAGCTGTACAAAATAAGTGCATGTTATGTATATACCTACATAAAGTGTATCTTATACTATCGCTATATTATTTTTCATATCTCTTAATATATGTTTATTGTATAATGTTAACAAGAAAATTAAACATTCATGATTTCCGGTGCCGTTGATATTTAGGATAGTCGATAGATAGTTGAACTAAATACCAAACTAGTTTTAATTTACATTAACTAAGTATTAAGATTATTTCATGTTAATTCAGGAATTGAATAATGTTTTTTTTTACATCATTTTATCTTTTCACATATCTTAAAATTTTTAATTATCTTTTATGCCACTTTTTGCACACAATGTAATGGAAAAAATATAATTTAATACAATACATTACATCATTGCGAATAGTGAACTCTAATTTGTCTTCTTTTATTATGCCTAAAAGATAGGAAAATTATTATATTAAACTGCATATAAATTGAGTATTAAAACGTTCGTATCGTATGAATTAATTTTGTTTGAGTTATTTTATAATAGATGTCACTGTGCAGTATTTAGATGGCGTAATATTGATTACTACTGGTGAAAGAATTTTTGAAATCGGTCCAGTAGTTTCGGAGCCTATTCAATGCAAACAAACAAACAATCAAATCTTTCCTCTTTATAATATTAGTATCTATTCAGAATTTATTTGTTATTAAAAAAAACAAAACAAAAAAGGTTAACCAAAAGAAACCCAGGCTCCGGCGCAAAAATTTTGAATTCTAGATTTAGAGGATATTTATAAATAAATACTATTCTAAACTATTACTATCTCTCTATCGGGTGGCTAACACTTTTTTTTTTGCTCATAAAGTTTTGTAGGCGTTCTTATTAAAATCTGCGGGATTACCATGATAGTGTCCATCCGAAACCACGAAACACGTAGTCCTGACAAAAAATACTTTTAGTTACAATATAATAAATAAATATATAGGGACAATCCATACAGATTGAGCTAGCCCCAAAGTAAGTTCGAAACTTGTTATGGGATACTATCTCAACGATATTATACTTTATAACAAATACATATATAGATAAACAAGACCCGAGGCCAATCAGAAAAAGTTCGTTTTTCATCATGACCCGACCGGGGATCGAACCCGGGACCTCCTGGGTGGCGGTCTGGCGTGGTAACCATTACGCCACGGAGGTCGACAAATGGTTCCTAACTGGTTAGAATGCAACGAAACGAGTCTGTATTTTCGGAATTTCCTTTTCTTGGTTGCCCTGCTTATTGTGGGTTTTTTTAATAAGGGAATTGTATCACCTACTTTATCACTATATTTATTTATAAACTAGCTGCCCGGCCCGGCTTCGCCCGGGTACTGTTTCGTTTTTTTTCAATGTTTCTGAGAGATTTTCTTAATATTTTTTTCCGTAAGAACCTTGTACAGAGTATTAGAAAACTACAAAAAAAAAATCAGCCAAATCGGTCAAGCCGTTTTCATGTTATGTCGTGACAACGGAAAACGGGTTTCATTTTTATTAAATAGATTATCCAATTCTCGTTCTCTACTATAAATTAAACCATGTACAACCTTTTTAGTCAATCCATTAATAACAAGTAGGTAGGTCAAAACTCAGACCAAATAATATTTTGTCTGAGGGTCAAAATTATTATTATCTAGACCTTGTTGATAAGAATTTTTGTGTTATGAAAACATTATAAGTCACTGTTCAATGTTAACAATAACCGTTTAGGTTTCGTTAATTATGTTAATTTTCAAAAGTCTAATGAGAAATAATTCTCTATTGGTCAGTTGCGTAAATATATATAATTTTTATTTTTCACACAGATTGAGCTAGCCCCAAAGTAAGTTAAATAAAGGGCCATTAAAGCCGCAGTCAATACAAGTTAGAGTAGCTTAATATTATTATAACTGAAGTACCTATGTAATTATCATTAAAAATCCCTTCTTTTCAAAACGAAGAAGTTAATAAGTTAAAAATTACAATGAGGAGGACAGAAATTAGCAGTTGAACAAAAAATAATCATTAATTATATAAATTACTTTATATTATTTGAATACTTGTCGTTTTGTTATTTAAAAAAAGTTTTGTTAGGCAGAGGTCGTTAGTAGGAAAATAAATGTATTAAGGCATTTTTTGTTGAAATTTCGTTGTTTTGATACTTAACGTCATATATGTAAAGAAATAAATGAAAATTATATATTAATGGTTAGGTAGCAGTGGCGAGGGGTCCTAATAACACGATTCCTGTCGGCTTCCCTTTTAAAAATAGTGAATTATCTAACGGCATCGACTCTGCTAATAACATGATTTCGCTTCATACATAATAATGATACCCAAACGCCTATACAATAATAAATAGCAATATCACACGTCGCCAAACGCCTATACAATAATAAATAGCAATATTGTTATATTGCTATTTATTCGTCGCTTAGCCTGTGCGTCGAAAGCCGGTAATTCCCGAGTTGTAGCTGCATACAGTTTTAGGAGCGGCTGTCTCTTTCTTACGCGTACATTTTGTTCCTAGCGCCGTATCTTTCTCACGCCGATCATATGAACATATTAAGCCGGTAGTCGCCGAGTTACGACAAGGATGGCATGTATCAGATTACGTTAGTGCGACAAAGATAAACAGAGGTATTAACCTGAGAAGTAAAAAATATAGTTAATTATGTGTTTAGTGCTTGAATAATAAAACAACTATAATTTTGTCGTGTTGTAATTGTCAAAATTATGACATTTTTTCAATTCACTTTCGCCTGTGCTTTCGCTCGTACTGTTGTTAGTTTTTTTTTATATGTTTGTTGTTAATTTAGTAAATTTGAATAGATTAGAGTGACTTCGTCGTTAAATGTTGGACAGGGCTCGGTGTGAATTGTGTTATAGTTATAGAATTTATCGGTTTCAGTTGTAAGTAGTTAATTGTTTATTTTGGTTTAGTCTGTTTTGTTTACATTCGTAATGGCTGCAATTTTAGACGTGGGTTGTTGTCTCACAGACTTTTTATTAGATAATAATTTTCAAACATACAGTTTTGAAAATAAAAAACATATTATACAGCGCGCCCGTGCTTTTCCTTCTATGAAAATAGATTATAAACGGAAAGATGGCTTTACTAAACATTTTCATTGTAATTTGTACGAAAAGTATTCGTGGCTCACAGGTAGGTAGTTGTAAACTTAAAACACTGTTTTGGTTTTCCATATTATACCTATCAGTGCTTTTATGTATGGTAATGGTAATATGGTATTCGGAATTCTCCATCCCTGTGGTTAAGATAACACTGTATTTTTTTTTTTTGCTCCGGCTTCCCCTGAGTAAAATTTCACCCTTCGCCACTGTTAGGTAGGTATATCTTATCATACCTACTACTATACTACTATTCGTTTGTTTGTTTGTTATTCCTTCACGGCTTGACTAAGCAGCCGAACATTATGAAAATTTGTATACATACTGTCAGGGGTACAGAGTCCAATAGCTACTTTTTATCTCGTGAAAGTATGTTATTCCAATGGGAAAACATTTTTTCTACTATAGAGGGCGCTGTATGGGATGGACTATCGGCCAACAGATGGCGCCACAAGTCGCTCTATGGGTTGTTTTGTTATCAAAATCTCTGTCATAAAAATAAATATGTGTCATAAAATTAACGCGAGCGAAGCCGCTGGGAATAGCTAGTAATAAATAATTATATTTTGTTAAAATATAAATGTATTACAAATGAAAAATTCAAGTGAAAATTACTGTAAACTCTAATTTGTCTTCTTTTATTATGCCATAGATAGGAAAAATAATCAATGAAACTGCATATAAATGAGTATTAAAACGTTCGTATGAATTATATTTATTATTTGTTTGAGTTCTTTTGTTTACAGTAATTAGGCCATAATTAAATGCGTTTAAAACATTTAAGTCTAGATTTAAAGACTTTCTACAATTTTTTTTCGTAATTTGGCATTTTGAACACGGCAAGCTGGCATCCGTTCTATAATTTACTTAATTCGGAAATATCCGGTGAATGTTCGCAATATCCAATAAATAGCCAGACTCAAAGGGCTTTGTCACCTTGCTCCAGATGAATTTAAAAAAGTTAAATCTCGATAACCTAGGTGTTTCCGCGTATGATACGCAAGGTGAACGCCCTCGGGCCGAACAGTGGTCCGGACAATGTCAGTGAATGGGACAAAAATCCTTCTTTGCATATTTTTATTATTAACATACAATTTCATGAATACTACTTTTAGATTTCATATGTAGGTCAATATATTCGACAATGATTAAAAGTTGATTTAACATTACTTATACTTACTGTTAATCATATAATAACGTTGTAAATAAGCAAGCAGCGTCACACGCGACCAACACTACGTGTCATTTAGTGCTTTAAGTTAATTTTAGGTAAGTATTTGTATGTATTTTAGCAAAATTTTGGCAAAAAAGAACGAGACGCATTGCTGTTCTAAGTCGAGTGGTCAAGCTTTTTTTTATACCACTACGGTGGCAAACAAGCATACGACCCGCCTGATGGTAAGGAGTCACCATAGCCTATGGACGTGCTATGGACGCTTGCAATACCGGGGGTATCTGTCTGACCCTGTAGAAAGTGGAGCTCTGGAGACCTTATACTCACCGTAGGAACACAACATGGCCTAGACCAATGTTACTTGGCTACGATCTTCTGTAAGGTGGAAGTCCTTCCCCAGAGGGGCTGCTCCAAATTGAGCAGATTATCCGCTGTACCCTACCTCTTTTAAAAAAGCTAAAAGCTAACCCATTTCATAAAATTCTCTATCACTTACAAAAGTTCACGGGAGATAGTTTCCCCTGTTGAATTATAATTATGACATCACCAACCCACACTATATCAAAATGTGTTAGGTCAGATCGATCAAAATCTACCCACACTGGTGGAATACTATACCTTAAAACGGATTTCTATTTAATTCACAAAAAGAACATTGTAACTCCTTTGTTGGTTGAATTTATTTAGCGAAGAACCTACTTCTACTTTTACTGTAAAACCAGAAGACGAAAACTAGTAGGACATCTTATGAAGAAGTTTTAAAAGACACTACAAGTCTATTCGAAATATCTTAGAAAGAAAGATAATAGTAAGATAATAGTAAATAGTGTAAGATAAAGTTAGAAGAGGAAGGGGGAAGCCGAGAAAGGCTTACATGGATCAAAGTGAAGGAAAGGCAGTCGTCTTTTCTTAGAGAGAGGTAAAAGAGCTGGCACAAGACAAAGAAAAATGGAGGCTGGTACACAATGCAAATCCATTAAAAATATTAAGATAGCAGCATATAATGACACAAAAAAAAATTGTTACGAGTAACCTGTGTGCAGAGCTCATGAGGGTCCTATTGATGTACAATTTATAAACGATTGAGTATTATCTCTTACCATCAAACTCTTGTTTGTCACTTTACTGTTGTAACAATAATATTATGTAATGAATACAAAAAAGATGACGGAACATTGAACTTGAGAGAGCGATATTGACCTACTTCTTGAATCTATGGTTCAACGGACAGACGAGCCTGATCGTATGCTTCAGTAATTCCTTATGAAAAATTAGCTAATCAATCGTAACTAAAATTAAACTTAGGCTTTTTAATGCACCTTGAAATTGTATTATAATTCAGCAATCGAAAATCTCCACGCATTTTTGAATGCATTAGCGTTAATTGTATCACGGCTAGTGTCATTATTGGGTAATTCAGCGACTGACACCACGAAGGTATTATAAAGAGGTTAAGATTGTGAATGTGTGGGATTGTAGGGGGTAATATCTGGATCTACTGTACTGACCTTGAAAATTCTAAAAAGTAAAGAAAACCCGAAAAAGACCACGCTGGCGAAACCGTGGGGAACAGCTAGTAGAGTTAAAACTGATTTTCTCCATTATTTTTACTGCTTTTTTATATAAAATATAAATAAATAAATATTCTTGGACAAATCACACAACGCCATCTAGTCCCAAACTAAGCAACTAAGCTTGTGCTATGGGTACTAGGTTGCTGATAAATATACTTAAATACTCTTTTTTTGTAAATAAATACTTATTATACATAGAAAACACCCAGACCAATGCAAACAGACATTCGAACCTAAATATAAAGTGACCATTGCTAGCCACTCGACCACCGGGCCTGTATGATGTTGTAATGTGTTTTATGTTTTTAACCTGATAATATTAATCCACACCATCAGCACCTAAAGCCTGAGTTGATAAAAGCCCACAGTCGGACTCACTAGATGACTAGACTCACGTCCATTGAAAAAAAAACTATCGAAAAGTCTCGCTAGCGCAATGGTGTTTGTTGTGTTAAGCTATCTCTCTGGTTCTTTTTGAAATTAACAATGAAAGCATTTAATATGATATGTCATTAACTAAAAAAAAATATTACTGCAGCTCACCACTAGAATATAAAATACAATTAGCAGTTTACGTAAAGTGGAGCCTTCACCTTGCAGCAATCGGCAAGCAATCAACCGTGACTTGAATACGCAAAAATCACTTATTACTTAATAAACGGATATCGAGGTCAAGTCCAAGAGACTCCATGTTTTAACACTTAATACTAACATAAACGAGAAGTATCCAATAGCCAGGAATCGCTGCAATTTACATACATTATGTGCGACCGACATGAAAGAGAGCTATACACAACAAACCGCTGACTTATAGACCGGCTGACTTCAATTTTCAATCTATACATATATGAAAACAATACCGTACCGTAGGGTGACTGACAGGTAACGCACAGCCTAAACCCTTGGACCTACAGACTTGAAATTTGGAGAAAATGTTCCTTGAGTATTCTAGAGGAGCACTAAGAAGGGATTTTTTTTAAATTCCAGCCCTAAAGGGGCGAAATGGGGTGCCAAAGTTTGTATGAAAAGAATGAAAAAATATGCTAATTGTTAGTAGGCCACGCGGGCGAAGTCGCAGACAGAAGCTAGTCGTTTATATGATTGAAAAAATTTGAATTATTTTAAACGATTGTAATCTTTTTATGAAAAAAATCATTGGCCATTGGCCCCAACCAACCAACTGATTCTACAATCCTACCTAATAGTTCAGTTGAAAAGAGCACTCGACCGGCTACCGAAATGACATGAGTTCTACTCTCATCCTAGATTGAGAAGGCAAATATTTTTGTTAAATTAAAAATATTCAAAATGAGGTTGGATGACAAATAAAAAAATAAAAACCGTAATTTTTTTTTAACACATTTTTTTCTTCCATTGAAATCCAAAATAGTCTTGCCGGACCGGACTATAAATTGTAGTCGCAAGCTGCATAACGACGACGCTACTCTACTACTTTTACTTCTTGCGACCATTAAGCGTTGGCCACATTATAATATAGCAACTTTTTCATTTGACATTCAAATCCGAATGACATTCGATATGAAAAAGCAGCATAATTTCGCCTGATCACTTCTGTCCACCACCGACCATATGACCATCGCACGCTCCAGTAAGCTACATGTCTCTTGTGTTGCTAGCCCTGCCCATTCCATAGCGTGATTTTTTTTACCGTAAGGTTGCCTTGAAAACAGTAGTCTGTAAGTTGTCTGTTATTTACACCTATTCTATTTATCTATCTATCTCTAAGCTAAGCCCTTTCTAACTACACGTGGCAAAAGTATGACTAAAACAATAGATTCACCAAGAAACTTATAAATAAACATTAATTACGAGTAACTTCTGCAATTTGGATCTATTAACTTAATTTCCACGTTTTAACCATGGCCGTTTCTCAGAATAGAATTGAGATTTTTTGTTTTTTTTTTGTCGTAACTTTACAATCACGCGAGAATTTAAAATGGTAATGGTTATTGCTTATGAAATACTGGTAACTGGAAAGGGGTCGTGATTATGATTATATTCTTCACATTTCAAGTTGACAATCTACTCCGACAGCAAGAAGACAAGACCCCGGCCTAGGGACCCAACTAGCCGAGGCCATTTCATTTCTAAAGTAAAATGGGGTCGAGACGGGGTAGAATGCCTCACATGGCATGTGCTTAGGAATAGGAACTCCAGACCTCTAAGTTCGGACTTGCTTTCTATAGATTCTCTTATTCCACATACAATCTAAATACAGGATACTTTATACCAAGATCTGACTAGAATTGAGCTGTGGTTTTTATAGCTTTCTAGTGACCAGTTCAAATTTGACACTGCATACACTGCATAGTCACACTCACACTCCGATAAGATCCTGAAGAAGAAGTTCATTTTGGTAGGTATCATATTTGTTCCTACATTAAGGTCATTGTATTTTAAACATAAATTTCTATTGATTGAAAATTCACGACGGAGTAAGAGTTGAAGTGGCAATTGGCAGGTCATATTGCGCGCGCAACTATTAACCGATGCATGTTGGTTGAAAAGGTTCTCGAGTGGCAACTACTACAAGGAAGACTCAATGACTTGGCGCCCCACACGATGGTTTAACGGCCTGACCAAATAGCCGCTGGATACGGACCAACCATAAAAGGTTGGCGTGGAAGTCTTTAAAGAAGACCTATGTTTACCAGATCTCCCTAGGCCGAAGTGCGAGCCCCGTCTGGACCTACAAACCTGTAAATTCTTAAGCGAGAAGAGCCTTACGCTGCTGTGTTTGTCCGGTGTATTAGTAGAAGTTTAGTAAGGTCAACTACAAGCGACCAATAAAAGAAATGTTTCGTGGACATTAACGGACTGATGAAGACGACGAAAACGCGGTATAAGCGCTTGTCATCTGAACGTAAGAATCCTTTAAGTTGTTACTGCCATCAAAACAACTACTCTAAATTGTACTTATAAGTATTTAAGCACCTTTTTATATTTGGCATTTTGTAATTAAACATTACCAGGTGCTAAGAATTCGAAGGTAGCCTTGTACAAATTAATACTTATATATTATATTTCAAGTATTATAACTAAGTATTTTAACAGTAACTTATCCAATACAAATTGTTGCATTGTTGATTAATTTTTTTTCTATCTAGACTCTCTATTACACCAACATTTATTATATTATTGCAATTTATTTCATAAGTAATGGTTGTCGTAACATTAATTAATTACAAACAATCTCTTTATTATTTTTGTCATACTTTGAAATATGTTATTTATAAATAAAAAATCCTTGCTGATTATCCTGCGCATTATAAAAATGGCGATTCAAAAGTCTTTTTTCAGGTTTATGCTGCATATCTCTAAAAGCCAATACAAATAGCATAATGATTGCTTCTGACTGACGAAACTTTCTACATAAAATTTCCTACAAATTTATTCATTATCACCTTACGATTAATACTTTAGGAACTTTAAAAGCTCCAAGATGTTTAAATTTGTGATGTGCGATTGGATATTTTTGATAATAAGTATTTCGTGCGCCCATGGCTCACTCTTAGTCATCGATATTAAAATACCAATCCGTAGTAAACAAGGAACCCTTATAGTTTCGCCATGTCAATTTTCTTCCTCCGTGGCGTAATGGTTACCATGCCGGACCGCCATGCGCCACCCAGGAGGTCCCGGGTTTGAATCACGGTCGGGTCATGATGAAAAACAAACTTTTTCTGATTGGCTTGGGTCTTGGATGTTTATCTATACTATGTATTTGTTATTAAAATATACAGTCGTTGAGTTAGTATCCCATAACACTTGTACTTAACTACTAACTTACTTGGGGGTAACTCAATCTGTGTGTGATTTGTCCTTATATATTTATTTATCTGTCCAGTAGTGTCCAGGTGTCATACAACCACAAGATTTTATATTAAGATTCGCATATTAGAATAAGATAATCGTAAAACGGAAGGAAGGATGACGGGGCCAGATCTCGCGGTCACTTCCGATCGGTAATCGGAAATAGGATCACTAGACCTTGTACCAGACTAATGAAATGGATAACATAATTTGTATTTTGTGCCTTATCACTCAAGAAAACTACTGGTTAGTTAAGTAGACACTAGTTATACTTGAATATAACAATCACTTAATAATTGTTATAAAATTATTATCCACTGCACTGCAAAGGGGTATTTTATTAATAAACTAGCGATACGATAATTTGAAGAGAGGAAGGGCACAGCGGGTAAAATATAAAATAAAATAAATAAAATAAAATCATTTATTTTGCAGGTAGATTTACAAGAAATACTTTTACACGTCAATTTTTTTTTTATCCTACTAGCACTTCAGACGTGAATGGCCTGTTGAGAAGAAGTGCCGCAAGAAACTCAACTACTTATAGCCTTTTTTTAAAAGCCATTTTAACATTTTTTATATTTTTTTTAATTAGGTATACATTAAAAAAATATACGTAGGTATGTAATAAGAAAAGCAAATTATAGTGACCACAAATTTTTATTTTTAAATAATCTTCCACTTTATAATAACCCTTTTTCATCAAGCAAGCTTTAATCGTGGATTTAAATTTATGTAGAGGCAAATCTATAAAACTTTGTGGCAGTCTATTGAACATTTTTATGCTTATACCTATGAAACAATTACCAGTCTTATGAAGTCTGAGGCTTGGTACGGCAAGCTTATGCTTATTTCTGGTGTTTAGGCTATGACAGTCTGAATTTTTAAGAAAAGCACCATAGTTTTTGCGTACATACATAATACAATCAAAAATGTATTGGGACGCCACGATTAACGATTAGGATGTTAATCTTCTTAAATAATTCCTTAAGCGGTCTAAGGTTGTATACGGAACGAATGGCCCTTTTTGAAGCACAAAGATAGTCTGAATGTCGTAGTCGTAGATACGTTTTTATGCCTGTCAGCATTGAAAATCAAAGAAGTGTCATCAGCAAACAATACTATTTCACAAAGGCTCCTAACAAAGTAAGGCAGATCATTTATATATTATATCAGAAACAATAATGGGCCCAATATAGAACCCTGGGGCACTCCCATATGAAGAGGTGCACCGGAAGAATTAGTTCCATTTATGTTTACTATTTGTATGGTAATCCGCTCAAATCACAGCAGCTGTGGAAAGACCTCCACCTTACAGAAGATCGTAGCTAAATAGCATTGGCTTCGGCTCGGCCATGTTGTGTTTCTACGGTGAGTAAGGTCTCCAGAGATCCACTTGGGGGGGGGGGGGGGGGTTGGCAGGGTTGGCAACTCGTGAGTGATACCCCCGGTATTGCAAGCGTCTATAGGCTACTGTGATGGCTTACCATCAGAAATTCGCGCAACTTCATTTGCGTGTATTCCGCTTTCCCGTGGGAATTTCGGAAAATCCTTGTAAGTGTATTATTATACATAGAAACCTTCTTGAATCGCTCTTATGCTGAAAACCTCATTAAAATCTTTTAAGAAGTTCCATAAAGATCTAAGCGAACAGTCAGCAGAAGAGATTTCATTTTGTGTACTTTCTACTTATGTAAAGATATGATCTTGTTTTAATAAAATTTTAAAGAAAAATCCGGGAGTAATTTTTATACCAAGTACATTATTCTGATGTTCATATTTTATAACCTTTTTATTCTTCCCTGTACCTATGCGGAAGCTTGCAAATGCTAAATGTATAGTAAAATTATATGTATTAATATACTTTTTGCTAGACAAGTTAATGAAGGCAATACATCATATTGACTGATTGTTAACCGTGATTTAATGTGGCGGAATCGCCTAGAGCCACCCATATTTTTAATTTCAATATATTAAATACTAGCTGTGCCCGCGGCTTCGCCCGCGTGGAATTGGACTTGTGACTAATTAAGTAGTATTAGACGGATTTAACAGTCTCCTATTACTGTAGTTTTCCCCGAGACGTCAGTGTTCTTCATTGCTCATTGTCTATTTGCTCGCCGCTGTTAATCTTGGCTACCTACTGTGTACAACATCCTGTTGTTTTATTATTTTAATAGCTGTTACCTGCGGCTCCGCCCGCGTGGTCAAGCGAAAATGCCAATAATTTCGTTCCCGTGGGAAGTAAAAATAACCCCGACTTTATTCTTGTCAACATCATAAAGGGAACCTCTAAAAAAAAAAAACAGCTTTTCAGGTTAAGCGCTTCCGATAATACACGCGTAGTCTAATTATTCCGAATCCTGTGGGAATTTAAAAAAATCCCATCTTTATTGTCTACTTTATAAAGGGAAGCTTAATACAAAATTTAGGCTTTCTAGGTTGAGCGCCCACAATAACACACGTGCAGTCCTATTTGTCCCGTTCCCGTGGAAAAAAAAAACCCGTTATCATCCTTCTCAACATCATAAGGGAACCTCTATACAAAAATTTCCGCTTTCTAGGTTGAGCGCCTGCGATAATACACTTGAAGTCCTATTACTCCCTTTCCCGTGGGAATTTCGTAAAACCCTATCTTTATCCTTGTCAACATCATAAAGGGAACCTCTATACAAAATTTCAGCTTTCTAGGTCGAGCGCCCTCTATAATACACGTGTAGAGTTTACCCCATTTCATCCCTCTAGTCTAGGGGTTGAATTTTGAAGGAGAATTCCTGCGAAGTTTCAAATAAAATGGTCTAACTAATCTAGTTTCTTCATACAAACTTTGGACCCCCGTTTCACCCCCTTAGGATGTGAGTTTTGAAAAATCCTTTCTAAGTGCACCCCTAGACTTCATGGGGAACCTATGTGCCAAATTTGGAGTCTTTAGACCCAGCAGTTTGGGCTGTGCGTTGATATGTCAGTCACCAATCAGTCAGTTTCTGGGATGATTTCAGTAAAGAACCTTAATACTGAATTTCATTTGAATAACTTCAAAAAACGGCAAAGTTTCATACTAACTTTGCGCCCCCGTTTAACCCCCTAAGGGATAATTTTTAAGAAAAATATTTTGTTTGTGTTTAATGCCTTTCAATAAAGAACCTTCATGCTGAATTTCATTCGAATAACTTCAAAAACGGCTAAGTTTCATACAAACTTTGCACCCCCGTTTAACCGATAAGGGAAGATTTTTGAGAAAAATATTTTACTCGTGTTTCATGCCTTTCAATAAAGAACCTTCATGCTGAATTTCATTTGAATAACTTCAAAAACGGCAAAGTTTCATACTATCTTTGAACCCCCGTTTAACCCCCTAAGGGATGAATTTTGAAAAAAATATTTTACTCATGTTTCCTGCTTTTCAGTAAAGAACCTTCATGCTGAATTTCATTCGAATAACTTCAAAAACGGCAAAGTTTCATACTAACTTTGCACCCCTGTTTTACCCCCTTAGGGGATGAATTTCAAAAAATCCTTTCTTAGTGAGCACCTACGCCCCAAAAGGAACCCCCATGCAAAATTTGAGACTCCTGGCACTTGTAGTTTCGGAGATTTCGTGATGAATCAGTCAGTGATTTTCTCTTTTATATATATAGATTTTCCGCAGACCGCAACGCTATCTGACAGTTTATTAGTCAAGGAGTTTTGCAATTCGGTATTTTGTAAAATTAATAATCAACTACTATTAGGTACTTTCTGTAAAAAAAGACTTTCATATGTAGTAGTAAGTATACGGACCTTCTTCCATCGAAGGTTTCCACTGCAGGCATAGATTAATATTGTAGTGCAGGAAAGTGTAAAACGTGAAAATAGAGGCTATGAATTTACGACTGTTTCTATCACAATATCGATCTAATACTATGATCAATATAAATCTAATCAATGATTCTATCATTAAAAGATGATTATGAAACAAAATTTCGGATAAATTTAATGTTAATCCAGACTGAATTTCGGAATGTTAATGCAGACTGAAGATTACTTACCTATAGCAAATATGTTTTGCAAGCAATGTAAGAAGAATTAGTGCCATGTGTTTATTCCTTGTGATATCTGCAATAAGTTTATTCCGAAGTTAAGAATATCTACGTTAATGTCGCTAAATGTAACTTCAGAAATAATAACAAACTTACGTGACTACAATCATGTTTAACATTCAACAAAGTTTCTTTTTTAAATTGTACCTTATCACCAGATAATATGACTAATTATTAGGAGTAATAATGAGATAAGTAAGTAACTACGTAAACTGGTTGCTGCATTTAAGGCCGCTTATTACATTTTTTTTTTAAATAAGTCAATATCGATGTGATTTGTATGAAAATTGCCTTTTTTGCCCGTGGTCCCTGTTGGTTGTTGTGTGCCTATTTATTTAGTATTTACTTAGGGCGTTCGCTGACTTAAGCGTGGTGTCGCCAAGGCATAGGATTTATCCAATTTCTGCAATCCGTGCTGACACGCAGCGTATGCAGGAGCTCTACGATACAAGAGCCAGGAGTGAACGACCTTTATCGCGCTTGCCTAGTTCAGTCTTTTCATACCAGTCTATTTAAATAGGAGACTAGTACTCAGCTACAAATGTTG
The DNA here is from genome assembly GCA_905163395.2 of Endotricha flammealis. Lineage (NCBI taxonomy): Eukaryota > Metazoa > Arthropoda > Insecta > Lepidoptera > Pyralidae > Endotricha > Endotricha flammealis. Next base: position 5,943,961 of record LR990865.1, read on the forward strand.
TATTAACCTCACGCTGTATTCATAATATCAGCCAAATGGAAGACAAAAGTACCATCTACAAAAACCGTAAAATTTTGCAAGTGCTTCCTGGAATTTCTTTTTTTCTTTTAATTTTACAAAGTCAGCTAGCTATCCATCGCCGCGTCGTAACCTCTGTCAAGACAACGAACACCCTTAAAATATTTATAAGTGTTGAAATCGTAATGATATATTCATTAAACTCGTCATTACTAGAAGAGTAGGAGCTATCAAGCAATTTCTTGCACGCAACGCACTATAATTCAGCTTATTTTATATTGGTTATAGCTAATCAATATGTACTAAATTGACCACACGATGCCAAGGTGAATAAGAACAGTACAAATCATGGGAAATTATTCTGTTGTTAAGTCAACCGTTTCTGGGTTAAATGTTTTTCTCGGAGGATTCATGCATAGGCGTGGCTGTAGCGTGGCCAAGGATTTTATTTGCAATAATTGTGTTAAGTTTTTCTACGGTTAGCAGAATAATTAGAATTACACCATTAGTATATACAGCAAAGAAAATATACATGAAGAGTTAGAGCAGAAAATAGACACCCAATATTTGTACGCTAATAAAATACGCCTATTTATTGTCCAAATAATATAACCAAAACGAGAGTATGGGTAGTATCTATTTATTTAGTAATCTGTGGTATAGGCGGTTTCTTAGTTCTACTTCGTCTTTAGTTTTCCTTGGTCTTCTCACCTACTCTTCTCTCCTTTGTTAAGTATACACGTCATCCTATAGATTCAACTAGCTACCAGTCATGTTATAACTGAAAACATCATTATTGTAGTGGTTAGGGCATTTATGAAATGTTTCGCTTGACTACTTCACAGAATATTGGCGTAAAGCAGCAATGCGTCTCGTTCAGCGAGTGAGCCCAACTCCTTACCTATCGCTTTTCTCCCTACTCCCGCCTTCCTTGTATCAGGTAAAGGGCCCACGGAGGGGCATCCCAGTAGTACAGTACCCCATACCTGTAGTTCTATAGAACTGTTGAGACCTCATATTAGTGTTTAGTATCAGAAGAGCATGGTGAATATCCAAACAGTTCTATTGGGTACCACTGGGATGCACCCCCACGCACGGAGTACTACTATAGTATTACTGGTAGCTCCCCAGGTGTGTTAGTGACGTTCATAGGCAGCGGTAACCTCTTTCAATCAAGTGGTCCGCTTGCTTATTTACCTACCCGCCGTGTTGTAAATTCTAGGTTACCCTATCAAGGTCTAGATTGAAAGATAGATTTTGCTTAGTTTTTTTTTATTAGACACACAACATAAATTTTAAAACATTACACATTACATCGACAAAAATTTCCAATATATTAATAAAAGGTCGTAATCTCAAAATATATAACGAATTTTGCTTAATATTTAAGGATACACACATATATTTTTTTTATTGAACCTGTTTTAAATAATAATATTATTATAAAAAGAGATTCGGAATTTTTGTTTTTTTTTTTAATAGAAATCAGTACTTGTCCACATATTTCTACCGCTGTACAATCCGCGTCACGAGAGACGAGACCTGCCAAGTTTGTGATTTGGCTTGCGCAGTAGACGACTTCTACGACGGCTAGTAATCTTCTACTGTGCAAGTCAAATCACGTAATCGTCATGTCACATCTCTCGTGGTGCGATTGTATACTATATAGCTAGGATAACAACAATCACAGAGTGCAATACGCTGTGAAGCAGTATTGACGTCAGGGCTGATTCTCGTAACAAGAAACCGATTCTACTTCGATTCATACACACTCGCTGTCCTGTTCAATTCCAATTTTGTATGAGTGAGACAGCGATTGAGTTTGAATCGAAATAGAATCGAGTTTTGTTACGAGAATAGGGAGTCTGGCAGTAAAAACTACTACTAACAAATAACTCTTATGGTCCCTCCATAGTTCGTACGCGAATAGCGCGCGAAGCCGCGAAAGTAGCGCGAACGCAAAGTGTGGAGCCGATTCGCACATTTTCCACGGCTACAAAGGGTTGACAAAGACCTTAAATATGATTAAAATTTCTAAATACATATTACGTGAAAGGATTTACTAGAAATTTTATTTATAAATAGTATTTTATATTGTACCATGTAGGTAATATAAGAGAGGTAGCGGCACAGCGGACAGCGAAAGACCTCCACCTTACAGAAGATCGTAGCCAAATAGCATTGGTCTCGGCCATGCTGTGTTCCTACGGTGAGTAAGGTCTCCAGAGCTCCACTTGGGAGGATCGGGAGGGTTGGCAACGCGTGATTGATACCCCCGGTATTGCAAGCGTCTATAGGCTATTATACAGTGATGCTTACCATCAGGCGGGCCGTATGCTTGTTTGCCAATTTCGTGGCATAAAAATGTAGGTAATTACAAATTTTCTAGTAAATCCCGTTCACGAGTCATATGTCAGTGTAAGTTAGGCCTTATCGAGTACAGTAGAAGTATATCATATTGATGAGTTGAAAACTATGTAATACATGGATTATACATTTATGTGCGACACAGCTACGGAAAGTTATATGAAATCTCGAGTTTTTAATTAGGCCAATTTCACAAAAAACTTTGCGAACTTTCGTTACTTTTCAGGAGATGTATCGCTTTAAGACTAAAATATAGCGTCAGCCACATTGGGATCATGCTAGGTTTTAAATGTTTTATACTTCGGATCACACCGCAAACTATTGAACAATACTAGTCGCCAACACGGCTGACTCGCGCAGTTAAAACTAATTTCGAAACTCATACTTATTACTCAGTGCATAACGACAATCAATTTTCAATTATTGTTTTAAAAACTATGTTAAATGGTGTAATTAATGTCAATCAACCAATAAACTGCATTTAATTAATAAAAATGTTTGTAAATATGTATTAATTGATTAATTAACTGTAATATTTATTACAGTTAATTAACAGGTTTCTTGCCTCGCTTAGACAGTTGGGTCCCGATATGGCCGGCGCATTGCTATTTTTACATTGCAGGGTATTTGACTGTATATTTAATTTCTACGCCATTTCTTTTTAACGGTTGCCATTTTGCTTGTGTCCGAAATGGTGGTAGTATATAACGTAGTTTATTTTCTTTATTTAAACAAGTTGTAAATGACAAGAAAAAGTGCCTGTTAGGTCTAATTTCTGAAATAAACGATTTCATTTCATTACATCTATTTGATTTTGAAGATTCCTGTACTTAATATAGAAAACCAAACTACAAAAGTAAAATCATTCAAAATTAAATATAAAGAATTTCACAAATTCGAAAAAAAACGAAATTATTTGCACGTAACGGAATGCTATCTCGCGTGGAAAAGAGATGCAAGATTCCACGGTCCCACTTTACTTTACTTTAAGTTCATAGCCCATGCTGTTATACAACAATTTGTTATTTTAATAAAATGACAGGCCTGGTGATCGAGAGTTCGAAACCGGCACAAACATGATCTGAATGTTTCATTTCCAAAAAAATATATACATTTATGTATATTTTTCAGCCATCTAGTACCCATAATTCAAGCTTAGCTTAGTTTGGTTAAAGATGACATTATGTGATTCGTTAAAAAAATCTTTCATTTAAAATTTTTTTTTACAGATAAGATCTTAAAATAACACTCAGACAAATACCCTATTATTTAGATATATAAGTATACATTATACTAAGCAGAATGTTCTTTGTTTAGATATATACATTTCTAAACAAAGAACATTCTGCTTAGTTGCAGTATGTTATCCATCACTCTCAGACGTTTCGGTTGCCGTTCCAATTCTTGATTGTCGAACCTCTCTCCGCTGTAATAAAAAGAAACCATTACAGAGTAATCGAGATAAAAGAAATAACAGTCCTTTTGTTATGCTGCGGCCACATTATGCACGATGTTCAACGCGCTACACAACGTATCAGAATTTAGTCTTCGCTTTGCACCGCGCTAATACTTGGACGAGTCGCGAATCCGTGGCGTAGCGGTTACCACGCCAGACCGCCACCCAGGAGGTCCCGGGTTCGAGGCACAGTCGGGTCATGATGAACAACTAACTTTTTCTGATTGGTCTCGGGTCCTTTGATGTTTATCTCTATATTATGTATTTGTTATAAAATATAGTATCATTGAGTTACTATCTCATAACACAAGTTTCGAACTTACTTTGGGGCTAGCTCAATCTGTGTGATTTTTCCCTATAGTTATTTATTTATTTCATACAATGCGGTGTGCGTTCCGCGTAATCGCCCCGTCCTTTTCTACGTATATGACAGACAAGCACGGTAGACAAGGACGCCGACCTCACTCAAAAACAGAATAGGAAATATAATGTGTAACGCGCTACGTAGTATGTTAACGTGGTGCGCAACGCGATGGCGTGACAGTGTGGCCGTAGCATGTCTGTCACCAACGTTTCCTAGCGGTAAGAATAAACTTATGTCATCATAATGTCATACAAATTTGTCCAGTTAGGTTATTCCTAACGCTATGAGGCATTGGTAAAAACGGGCATTAGTATCATTATCCATTTAACGTAATAATAACTTTAATTTTAGTTGTAAAACCAATCCCCCTTTCGCCTAAAGGAGACCCATGTCCGAGCAGTGGGATGGGAAACCAACATGTTTAAAAAATCTTTTTTTAAAAACGTGTGATCTAACCTAAGAATATCTTAAGTTGTTAATGGTCGCTTCATGTAAAGATATCTTACGGTAAAGATACAGTACGGGGTAACACTATACCAAGATGGACAAATAATTTACGTAAACAAAACTGAACATTGGATAGTAAATTAATTTTGATGACATTTTATAGTACAAATGTTTGTTACTTCTTCACGCTCAAATGGCTGAGACAATATTTATGATATCTAATTCCTTGGATTAACACATATGGTACTTTTTATCTCGAAAAGTACGCGACTCCCGTAGATTTCATCAAGTCTGATATAAATGACGCCACTGTGCATAAATAAATACACGGAAACGAGTCGCATGATAATAACAGAAAAAAAACTTGACTTAGGTATAGCAAGAAAGTAGAGACAGCGTTACTTACAATGTGAGAGATCTGGCGCGGAAACAGGCGAGATGGGCGTAGTACGTTGGCGTGGGATACGACACAGCTCGCATACACCTCGAGAACAAATGGCAAAGGTAATATGTCAACTGTTCTACTTCGTCGTGAGGCAGGTTTCCATCATTGCAAACCGCGTGATATCGCGTCGGTCGAGCCGTGCCTTTAATAGCTTGATGAGATACCTATAACACAAAATAATAAATAAATTAAACAACAAAAAATATATGAAAATAGATTGTTTGAAAATAAATAATATAAGTAATCATTCCATAGTGAACAGGATATTTTTTTTGAGTTTGTTTTGAGGATTCTAAAACAGTCGGCATTCAAAAATGAATGCGCGTTTCCGATTATTAATTCCTTTAAAAAAAAAAGAATAGACTACGCATCTTCATAGCGGCCAGAACAAAAGTTGCTAGTGACGAACACCTAATGAATTTAAAACAACTCTTAAGATAAGTAAGACTGACCAAGTAGAAGTCCAATTCACTTGCGTGAACAATGTCCTTGTCCACGACGGTACCAGGTTCCACGTTCTGATCGCTGTTTTTGAGGAATAATCTGTAACAATTAATTATAAAAATCCTTAAAAATGTTCATTAAAAAAAACAAAAATCTTAATTTCTTGACTGTGTAATGTGTAATAGATGTGTATGTGGATAGTAAATATGTAATAGATATAACATTCTAAAAGACGCTGACCAATGTTATATCAATTTTTTTTATCTACCAGAATTTCGGAATGACCATTTGATAAGAAGAAATGCCAAAATAAACTCTCGTCAATATAGGTCTTTTTTCCATCGCCATGCAATAAAAACTTATTGGCTTGAAAAGTACATGATAATTGCAAGCTTACTGTGGTTCGATTAAAACCAATTTCTTCTTGTTCTTTTTAATAATAATATAAATAGGTAAGAGCACTCGACCGGATATCGAGAGGACGTGGGTTCGAATACTTCGAATCCCATCTGGGGCTGGGAGATGAACAATTTTCCTTCAACAACTATAAAAAAACCGGCCAAGTACGTGTCGGACTCGAACCGAGGGTTCCGTACAAACCGTAGGTATATAAGTAAAAAATAGTTTTTATTCTATGATGTAACCAAAAATTTATGCTTTTATATGATTTTATAAAAAGCATAAATTACTAACTATAAGACGTTGCTTCGTAGTTTGTACCAAATTTTAATATTCTGAGTTTACGGGAAGTACGCTGTTGGTTTTGATTCCCTTGCGAGTATCTTTTGATTGCGTTGGCTTAGAAGTTTGATTTTTTCACAGCTCTTAGGGACAGTAGGCCTGAGTATTTGATATGATTTTCAACTCGATACCTCCATGCGTTCCAGAGAAAAGAGGTCTTGACAGACAGACGGACAACAAAGTGATCTTATAAGGGTTCCGTTTTTTCTTTTCGAGGTACGGAACCCTAAAAAAACAATTAATAATAATATACTTACACGACTTATACGAATATCTACTTATAATGTGTGTAAATGTTTTTATTTTTATTTTAACTCAAATCTTTAGATTAATTTATCACAATATGTTTACAGTCAATGCTGTGTATACCTATCATAGGTGTTTACATTAGAACTGTATTTGAATGATGTATATAAATACTGTTGGTGTACCTTAATAAAATAAAATAAATAAAATTACATACCTCGTGTGATGTCGTTTTTGAACAAGCAGAAACAGTACTTGGGGTTTAATAGTGGAACTGCCAGTCATTCTATGATAGGCGGTATGAACTGCTTGCAATTCACTGTTCATGACCTAAAAAAAAAAAAAGAATTATCACTGACGTTTACTAAATTACCAAACATTATTCTGCATTGCTGATAGAAGAGATTATCCAAAACAAACCTTTATTAGAACATTTATAAATACAAATAGACAGATAATGATTGTAAACTAAGGATAAAAAACCGCGTCTTTTTGTAATACCTGCGCGAACTGTCCCTCCGAAACTCCATCGCGGAACACGAATATTTTTTTGGGCAGAGCGTTGCGTCTCTGCTTGTAGATTTTGAGGTGGTCTACCATCATGTCCTCAAACTGCACTATCATTTCTTTCTGTAAATGTTTAAATAACATTAATATCACGAATATCAACTACAGCTAGTGATTATTGCTATGCCGTAATATTTTTTACACATTTATGCACATTCACGAAGTGCCATCTGGTTCCAAGTAATGCTAAGTTTGCAACTGCTTGTGTTAGGGCTACCTAAAACCCACATACAATATTAAAGTTTGTGAGTATGCTTGTCACTCCTTCACGCTCAAATGGCTGAACCAATTTTTATACTTGGTATGTAGGTAGCTGACCTTGGATTAACCATAGATTTATTATAACTAGAGATTGGCAATGCAAGAGAGATAGCTCATAGGATACGCGTTTGTTAGATCGAGATAGATGGGCGAGACCATTCTTCATTTACACGCTATCGGCCTGTATCGGTCTAACGTCAGTCGTGTTAAAAACAAATCCCACTTATTTTTACAAAATTTATGGTTTTTAAGTATATTTTGGTGTTAATTAGACGTGATTAAATATGGTTACCTGTGCAGTGCCTGGATGTAACTCAAACAAAAAGGAAAATCCACAAAATTATATCTTTCTTGCACACATGTACATTACACGCACACTAGTGTATTTTGTTTCTGGTCTCGCCTTAATCAAACCATTACCAATCTATACGCTAGTAAGTATATACTAAATCTATGGGATTAACACACAAGGTACTTTTTATCTGGAAAAGTACGCGATTCTCGTAGGACAGTCAATGACGCTTTATAAAATAGTTGGCGCTGCATAAATACACGAAAACTAAGTGGCGCGAGTGTCGCTAGTACTTTTATATATTGATCATCACATATGCCCCGTGAGGTTATTCCCAGTCGTGACTATTGGTTTTACAAGCTCTACTGAACTGTCCTTTTCCTTACCATCACAGTCCATTAGACGGTAGAATTACTTAGAACTGGCAAGAATTTAACATTTATTTTAGTTTTATTTGAACTTAATATAGTTCAAATTGTTCGTACCTTAGGTGTTTGAACGCTTAACTCAATGTTGTATATATAGCACTCAGGGTCGAGAGACGCTGTAACCGCTGCGATACTGGGTATGTGAGCCTGCAAAATGTAAAATTATATTACATCCTACTAACATTATAAAGGCGAAAGTTCGTGAGTAAGGTTTTTTTTTTTTTTTGTACGATACTTCTTCACGCTTAAATGGCTGGGCCAATTTTTACGATATTTGGTATGTAGGTAGCTGACACCTTGGATTAACACAGAGGGTAGTTTTTATTCCGAAAAGTACGCAATTCCCGAGGATTTGATCAAAAATCTGATATAGATGGCGCCGCTGTGCATAAAATTAAAAGAAAGTAACACCGCGGGCAGCAGCTAGTAATTCTCAACAAGCAACGAGACTTAGGACTTTCACCACTCCCAAATAGTTAATGAAGCTTGTTCGTCAAAGAACAGTTTTTTGGCAGTTTTAGTATGGATTTCACGTTTCTTAATTGGGTAATGGTCTATTTGGAACTTTTACAAGTTAGACTATTAGCAAGTGAATCCGGTACATACATCTCGTTGGTGGAAAATACGTCAAGAGCTCTATCGTAATTTGGACACACTTTTGCATACATTGTAGTTTGGGAGTGGCTGCACTGGGAAAAACTTATTTCAGATTTACCTGATCGGGCGACGGATGCGTGACGTCAGCTCCTACCACCATGACGTCATTGCCTTGTAAACATCTTGGCATCGAAGTTCGGGACAATGCTTGATTAACCCCCATCAATTTCGAATTGACCTAAAATATACAAAAATACAATACAATATATTTATTTGCGAACATAAGTATATATATTAAATACATATTTTGAAATTGATTTTTTGAAAGAAAAATTTCACTCCCTCCCCCCAGGTGGGATTCGAACCCACCAGCACTCACTACAACACTTTCCTTTGTTGACTGTACCTGTGTACCAAATTTCAAGCAAATCTGCTGCCGTTTTTGAGTGAAAGAGTAACGAACATACTTACTTTACCCGTTTATATTATTATTCAAGATTTATATTGGCTGGTAATCTGTCATACGTCTTCCTAGTACAGACAGACACCAGTCTCTTACATAGATTAGGTATATCATGATGTAAAAACTACATAATGTAATGTAATATTACCTTGAGCAGTATATTATAAATAGTTTGGTGGGCCATGCGTCTTTCTGCAGTTTGTTCTTTGATGCACTGGGTCAATATTCCCACTTGGCGTTCAGCTACTTGCTTAACCTAGAATATGACATAGAATTAAAATGACCTAGAAGGAGCAAAACTAGAAAGCTAATCATCCTTCAAGTATCAGTTGGCGATAAACTGACAAGCATTTCATAGTATTTCATAGTTTTTAGTATTTTTGACGACCACCGCCAGACCGCCACGCAGGAGGCTCCCGGGTCTTGGATGTTCATCTATATACGAATTTGCTACAAAATATAGTATCGTTGAGTTAGTATCCCATAACACAAGTCTCGAACTTACTTTGGGGCTAGCTAAATCTGTGTGATTTGTCCCTATAAATTTATTTATTTCATTGAACTACGTGAAATGTAATATCAGTAATATTTTTGAAAGTTCACTTAAGTCGTCAGTACTAAAATGACAACACATTTAGCACCGCTAACTGTACCATATTATAAAGTCTTTGAAATCACGACAAATTTTATCAGAACATTGGAAATATATATTTATTTGTTGGACAGATGACAAAATCACTGCTACGTTTGCGTTTTGAATACAGGTTAACGTGTCTAGTTCACAAAGAGCGTTCGGCTATAGGCGTGTACATACGCACGACCGAACACGAACATGGTGAACATCGAACACGAACATTTTGTTCGCACGTGCTTACCACTAACGAACATCAAAGAATTTGTTCGTCAAAAGTGTTCGTGTCGATCCATTTTGGTTGTTCTGTGTGGACGATGTTCTCAGCACGACCGAACAAGAACATTGTTAACACGAACATCGAACCAAAAAAGTAAGTAAGTTGTTCGGTCGCGAGTGGTTGCGCGCGAATACAAGTAGAACTATGTTTGTAGGTGTTCATGTTCGCTTTGCTAATTTACGTCCACACGTGCGAACCACATGTTCCGTGTTCCAGGTTCACGTTCACCATGTTCTTGTTCGGTCGTGCGTACACGCCTTATGAAATGCACACGCACATTGTTTTAGTGTGCGTGATCGATTTTACGAGCGTTTCCGAGGTTACGCAGACTTTAACAATGTGCACGTGAACGTTACAATATTCAAAGCCGAACGCTCTTCGTGAAATAGATCTGTACCGCAAATAGAAAAGTTATTATAAAACAATATCGCTGCAAAGCTGTAAGCATAACTAGTAAACTATTACCTTATGATAGAGATCCCGGCCTCGAGCACCCACAATGACAAACATAAATCTGATCCTTTTGTCACGTGCGTCAATCAATGTAGACTGCAAATCGCACATTCTCTTGTTGAACTGCGTCATATCTGGACTTCCCATTTGTATACCCATTTGTTGGGCCACTTTCCTCGTCTGAAATATGAATGAATTTAAGCAACTACGACCTAAACAATATTTGGATGACTTTAAAAAATAGGCATCAATGTTTCGGAAAGCAACCTGTACAAGGTACAGAGTGGCCGCCACTCTGTACCTTGTACAGGTTGCTTTGCACACACACATTATTATTCAAAACTTGCGAAACTCGCGGAACATCGTTTGCGTGTGCGTGTATACCGCTTTTACGGGGAACTTTTAAATTTTTCTCTCCGTAAGAACCATTCTCGTACTTCAAGGAATATTCTAAAAAAAGAATTAGCGAAATCGGTTCAGCTGTTCTCAAGATTTGCACTTGGCAACACATTCAGCAATTCATTTTTATATTATAGAAGATATATTTTTTTATTACCCAAAGCTGTGCTATGCAAAGACGTGATTTCCGCTAACTGCAATAGAACATGACGATGTAAGTTCTAAGACCCCGTCGGTTGAAAGGTTACTATCGTATTTAATCGTATATATTATCAAAATTTCAAGCCATGTAGAGAAACTTATTAATGAGAGAAATCGACTGAAGAATAAAGAACACAAAAACCGTTCGGAGAAAAACCAACTAAGCGCACTATACAAACTTGTAAGAAATCAAATCAGGCGTGAATATAAGGCACACAGATATAAAATAATAGAAGCCGAATTAGAAAAGAGATCCTCAGTTAAAAGAGCGCAAAAAATATTAACAACATCTAAGCAATGGATTCCTTCTATGAAAGACAAAAATAACGTTACAGTCTCTAACAGAAAACAACTTATTGGAACGGCTACTGAGTTTTATAAGAAACTATACAAAAACGAGGAAATATGTTACAATCACAAACCAAATATATGCGATGAAGTACCACTATTTTTAGAGAGCGAAATCAGGTATGCTATACAACACTTAAAATCATCGAAAAGCCCAGGCGATGACGGAGTCACAAACGATATCCTTATAACAATCATAGACCATCTTGTACCTATACTAACTCAACTTTTCAACGACATTTTGTTACACACAAAAGTACCAAAAGAATGGGGACTATCTATCATAAAGCTGTTGTATAAGAAGGGCGATCCGACTGATCTCGGAAACTATAGACCAATAAGTCTGCAGCAAACAGTATATAAGGTTTTTGCCACAGTATTATTAAATAGGATCTCAAAAATATTAGACAACAATCAAACTCGAGAACAAGCAGGCTTTAGAAGATCATACTCTACAATAGATCATATCTTCACATTGACCCAACTTATTGAGAAACAAACAGAATACGGCGGGAGACTCTACATTGCGTTCGTGGACTACTGTAAGGCATTCGATTCCATACAACACGAACCTTTATGGCTAGCACTGAAGGAACAAGGAGTAGAAAACAAATACATAGAGATACTGCGAGAAATTTACAAAACCAGTAAAGCCGTGATCAAGCTCGAATGCAAGGGAGAGCCTTTTGATATTCAAAAAGGGGTCAAACAGGGCGATCCGATATCACCAAATTTATTCACTGCTCTATTGGAACATATATTCCGACATCTCTACTGGGAAAACATAGGTATCAACATAAATGTCGAACACCTAAATCACCTACGCTTTGCTGATGATATTGTCTTAATATCCGATAACCACAAAGACTTGGAGTATATGTTAACCACACTAGACACAGAAAGCAAAAAATGCGGTCTGCAAATGAACACTGACAAAACATTTGCCATGACAAACAGTGACAAGATACCCATTAAAACCGAACACCTTAACATTGGTTACGTTGATGAGTACGTGTACTTGGGACAGAATATATCATTCTTACAACAAACATCTCGTGAAGTAGAGCGTCGAATAAAGAGAGCCTGGAACAAGTATTGGTCACTAAAGGAGATATTTAAAGGTAAAATACCCATACACTTAAAGAGAAAAGCGATGGATTCTGTTGTTCTGCCAACGTTACTGTATGGGTGCCAGACTTGGACATTTACGAGAGACATCGTACAAAAAATCCAAGTATTTCAACGAGCCACAGAAAGAAGTATGCTGGGCATAAGGCTTAAAGACAGAATAAAAAACATAAACATTAGAAATAAAACAAAGATAACAGATGCCGTTGAACTGGCATGTAGATTGAAATGGCGATGGGCAGGACACGCAGCAAGAATGAAAGACAATAGATGGAGCGAGAGAATCCTGCATTGGCACCCACACGATGGAAAACGCCCTAGGGGAAGACCGAGACGGCGTTGGTGTGATGACATCGTCCAGATCGCCGGCCCATTTTGGACCCGCCAAGCCAGAGGAAGAGAGAATTGGAAAGGGATGGAGGAGCCCTACACCCTGAAATGGGTAACCCAATGAAAAAGTAAAAATGAACAATAGATTAATGAATAAATTATATACAATTCCGATTAAATGAATAATTGAAATGATTAGTTAGATAGATAAATCAATATATTTTATATTATTATTATTCTATTATCTTATTTTATTTTATTTTGTTTGTAATTAATAAATGAATGCATGGAATGTATATTATGTTTGGGAAATAAAGGCTTTATTATTATTATTATCAAAATTTCATATAAAAACTTTAAATGTGTCTGGCAGATAGCTGTTGTGAAATGTAAATTAATCCTACCATTGAAATGATTCCTTCAAAATCAATTCCAGAATTTGGCGCCACTTCAATGGCGACCATACCCCATGAAACCATTCCTCCGGGCTTCAGCACTGTCGTAGCGCGCCATTCTCCTCGTCTGTAAATTAAGTATATTCTAAAATAATTTAATTTGCAAGTAGATTTACAAGAAAATACTTTTGCACGACAATAATTTTTATTCTAGTATTCACATTGCACTAAACATGTCTGCTCCGCTTATATAAATTATATATAAAATATCTATCTATAGATATTTTTGCTTTACATTTTTATTAACTTGAAAAAAAAACAATACAAAGGAAACATATAACATAAAAACTAGCGTATTCGCAGCAAAACCTTAGCGACGCGAGTGTACGTACGAACCTCAATGGACTTGTATAGCGGTAGTCGCTTGGATACTAAAAACGCCGAGTATCTGAGACTTGCGTCGTCTTGTGTGCGAAGGGGATTATTGTTAAAAGCAATCTTTTCGATGCACCTTTTTAAAGCTTACTCTTCGAAAATAAGGTTAACAATAATATTTCTTGGAATTTGGAAATAAACAACGAACCTTGGTTCAACGGACTTTCCACCGCCAGTGTCCAGTCTAGGTGGCCTGAGCACCTTCGCATCTACCTCATAAAATTGATCTGATATATCTAATCCAAACTGTTTGAAATCTGGATTGTTCGGGTAGTTCATCTGTAACAAGCAGACAAACATTACAACCATATGGACATCCATACCTACTATATTGAATCAATAAATAAAGAGTAATAAAGGGATATTTCTAATGATAGCGAGGAACCAGAGAAATTTATACCACTAAAGTGGCAAACACGTATACGACCCGCCTGATGGTAAGCAGTCACCGTAGCCTATGGACGCTTGCAACACCGGGGGTATCACCAAATACTATAGAAGACTAATACGCACAGCTTCGGAAGAATTCGGGCAAGACGCGACACTAGCGCCCCTACGGCATGAGGGCGGCATGAGGTGAACGATTTCAAAACTTTTGTGCGTTTTGTATGCAAAATGTTATAGCGCCCCCCTAGCGGCATGAGGTGAACGGAGGTTGCCAAGTCATTGTATGAGAAACGTCAAGAGCTATGCGTATTAGTCTTCTATAGTATTTGGTATTACTCGCGCGTTGCCGACCCTGTAGAAAGTGGAGCTCTGGTGACCTTACTCACCGTAGGAACACAACATGGCCGAGACCAATGCTATTTGGCTACAATCTTCTGTAAGGTGGAGGTCCTTCCCCAGACGGGCTGCGAAAGATGCAGAGCGGATTATCCGCTGTGCCCTACTACTCTTGAAGAATAAAACACTTGTTTTTATTTTTTATTTGTGTATTATATAAAAACTTTTCACCGCGGCTTCGCTCGAGGTTAATTTTATGACATAGATCTCGTTTGAGAAAAACATTTAATAGTTTTGCAGCGCCATCTATAGTAGGAAAAATATTTTCCTATTGGAATGACATACTTTCACGGGATAAAAAGTACCCCTGACAGTATGTATACAAATTTTCATAATGATCGGCTGCTTAGTCAAGCCATGAAGGAATAACAAACAAACAAACTCACTTTCTCATTTATAATACTCATTTATAATATTAGTATAATTTAACTGTTTACTTACGTCTTTTATAACTTCTTCTATTTTGCGTTTGCGCTCGCTAGGTGGCGTCGCCGCATGAGTCACCATCGTGCGCAGTTGAAGGTCGTTTAGTTGTCGATTGCGGGCCTAATGACATTTAAAAGTTATGAGTTTTTAACTGAAATATTTTTTATCTTGGAAAATAAAACATACGGACTATAACTGAATTATAAGTTAGAAATTATAATATTAAGATAATCTATAACAATTGAATTTATCAATATTAATAATGTCGAGGTATTATAAATTACGTCCGTCTAAAACTGCTTATACGCATAGTGATAAGATTTAGTTTACATAGAGAACCTCTTATTGGCCATACTATCTATTAAATAATTATTGTAAAATTTAATTGTAATCGCTGTTGGGTTTCTGAATAAAATAAATAAAGAAATACATAAAACTTACTTGTCCATAAGCCACGCTCAACATTTCTATTGGGTAGTATATAGTTTTATTCTTGGGTCCCACCCAAACACAATTTAAATAAGGATATCTCAACCTAAAATTAAAAAATTGTATTGAACAAAAGTTTTTATGAATAAATTTAATTTGATGGCACGGCAACGCGCGGGTGTTACACCCGGTGTTGCAAGCGTCCATAGGCTACAGCTGCCTACCATCAGGCGGGCCGTATGCTTGTTTGCCACCTTAGTGTTATATAAAAAAAACGCGCTGGCAACGCGCCGCTGTCGTGTGAAACGCCTTTTACATAATTTCTTGACGACATCAGTGGCGTAATGGTTACTATGCCAGTCCGCCACCCAGGAGGTCCCGGGTTCGCATCCTGGTCGGGTCATGATAAAAAACAAACTTTCTAATTGGCCTGGATCTTGGATGTTCATCTATATATGTATTTGTTATAAAAATATAGTATCATTGAGTTAGTATCCCATAACACAACCATAATACTTTGGGGCTAGCTCAATCTGTGTGATTTTGTCCTTATACCAGGGGGGGTCTCACTCCTTTGTTTAGGTACGATTGTTTGGGGTTAATCACTCGAGGCTACCTAGTTCGATCGATCGGCTCTCGCTTGCTCCGCACGCTAGATGCATTGCGCGGACTCGGCGCCGTTAAGAGTCAATAAAAATGACACAAAATTACTACCTACACGAAATACTGTTGTGTGCCCGGTTGTCTAAATAAATTAAAGAAGGAATCGGATAAATATTTTTTTACACTTCGTACAGATAATAAAAGGTAAGTTATTTTGTTGAGTATTAATCATCACGTATGTACAGTCACGGTCAAAGATATATACAAGTAATATGACAGTATATAAGTACTCATATATAGACCCATAAAATTGTATTCTTGTAAATGTAAGTTAAATGTACACAATATTAGAAACATAATTATGTAAACCATGAGCTTTAATATATATGTATGCAATCGAAAACACAAACTTATGTATTCATTATAGGATACATTAATTTGTAACATTAAATTCAACTATCAATACAAATAGCTTCGAAATTTGAATTTTGACAATCACCGAAAAGTCATTGATTTTGGTCCCTTTCACTTTACGTAAACTGCAAAATAATTTACCGCCGTTTTTCATCGTTTTTAAGTAAGGCTAAGCGCACACTACGAATTCTAATCATTACGATTTATAACTGCGAAATAAAATACCGGTACAAAAAGTTAAAGGTTTAATAACTAAGTTTATTTAGTTAAAAAACAAAAAGTCGTATCCTTTTATTCAAAACTAGCTGACCCGTGCCCACTTCGTTGGGCATAATGTAAAAGCCTTTTTATTTTTTGGTTTTTTATATAACCTATGACACTCAGCAATAATGTGGCTTTCTATTGGTGAAAGAATTTTTAAAATCGGTTCAGAAGATCCCGAGATTACCCCTTACAATTTAACAAATACACAAACTTTACCTCTTTATAATATTAGTATAGATTATGTTACTTATCATTAACATCACTAACACAACTCCAGTGTCTAAACTTAATCAATATCGAGTATATCCACCTTCGGCTGCAATAACAGCTTCTAGCCGGTTTCTAGCCGCATTGAGTTTACCATGCGTAAACTATATTTCCTTGCCTATAAATGAAACCAAACAAATCTCATGGACGTGATTTTTTTTATTTTGAGTCGTTCTCTCTACTGATGTATCCCAGTTTTGTACCATCACACCCCACAAATTTGGTATTAACCCCATTAAATAATGAATATTAATCCAGTTCATCGGCAATATCTGAAACAGATACTCCATCCTCACATAAATCATTTCAAATCATTTCATAAAGTAACAAATTTATGTTTTAAATAATTTAAATGCTCACTTATTCGATACATGACTGTTATATCTTCCTTGGATTGACAAACTATTGAAACTGTTCAAATAGAATATAAAACAATTCAAAAATGATTTTTCACGGCTTTGAAATAGAAAGCTTTGTAGTATTTATTACGTTGTAATTATGACTGTTTTGTGGCTGGCAGGTTACTTTATAAATCAGGATGATGGAGTTCGGCTCTTTTGACAGTTGAAATTTTTTTCATGTAGTGTATTACTTATTTATGATTATGTAGTTGTCTCTAAGTTAATGAAGTAACTATGAATACATATTAATGCACTTGTCTGTTTACCAAGTAATGTTCAAATTGTTGGATACTTATTTTTATAGTTTTGCATGTTTACATATCTATAGTAATTTAGAAGGTTACATTTTGTGGCAACTTTTGGTGTCTATATATCTTTGACCTTGACTGTACATACTTTAATACTTACCTTTAGTAATACAGTAGTTTAGTACTTATTACTATTTATTGAAAGTAGGTATATTTTATATGAGTGATACGTGAGAAGTAGTGAGAACCCTATACTCTTGTATCGAAACCAATTTCAATTTAGCGCTATTCAAGGGAATAAGGACGTACGTGTCACACCGTAAGGTTCAATTTCGCGTGTAAGCAGGTAACGATCGAAAGTTTAGGTACATTTTTATACCTAAACTTGTGTTATAGAATGATCCTTTTGTACGTAGTGCTATTTATTATTCTGTGTTTATACATTTAAAAAATAGAATTCCTTACTTGATTCCTTTCGTCCGTTGAAAGAAGTCTGCAACTGTCATGGTCTGACTTACTGATGTAACAGGGTCAATATATTCAAACGTCTCTTGGTTCGCTGGTTTCACCAAATCGTTAGCAATAAACTCCCTATATTCCGTCTTATCCTTGCCAATCATTTTAGCAATTACCTACAAATAATAATAAATAATATATCATTTATTTACATGAAAATTACACATTAAAAAAAAAACATTTATTTCAACCAAGTCAACAAAGGAATCATACGTATAAATACACGAAAAATACAAAAGTCACAATCAAATATTCAAGAAAATAGGCACTTTAAAAATCTCATCCTATCCAGTCTTAATACCTAAGGGGCAACCATGAAAGTGTCAAACCGAAACAACGATACACGTAGTCCGGACAAAAAAGACATTAATGAGGTTCAAAACTCGATAGAATTCTACGAAACGTCAATTCGTATTTTCGGCTGGTTACATTCATTGAAGTTTTTATAGTCAACTCCACTCGTACTCGACTGGTTGTAAATCTGTAGACGCTGTTGTTAATCGTAGCAATACAAAAAGACAGGATGTGTCGTATTGTCAGTGTTCAACTAAAAACTATAATCAAATCATATACTCCTCCTACTCATGTGCTCCTAGATCAATCCCTGACCTGGAAGCCTCACATCGAACTGATTTCCGAACGAACACGGAAATTTATGTACATATTTAAAACACTCCGACACGTGGCCGATTCAAAAGTTATAAAGGTCGTGTATTATGCCCTGGCACAATCAATAATAGGATATTGCTTAAGGGCATGGGGTGGTGCCAACAAAACGAATATGTTGTTAGTAGAGCGATCTCAGCGTGCTCTTCTAAAAGTAATGTCCTTCAAACCATATAAATTCCCTACTCGAGAGCTGTATTCGCAATGTGATGTACTTAGTGTACGACAACTGTTTATTCTGCAAACTGTCCTCGATCAACACAAAAAACTAACTCTGACCGAGTCTCAGACCACAATGCGGAAAAACAAAAACGTGTGTCCAATGTTAAGTTTTAAGACATTTTTCATTCACAGATTTCAGTGCTTTATAGGTCCTTTTTTGTACAATAGAATCAACAAACATATTGTTATTTATGTCCTGAATAAATACAATTGCCAAAATAAATTAACTCTGTGGCTAAAGTCGTTATCGTATGATGAAGTTGAAAATCTTTTTAAAATAATAAAATAAAACAAATAAATATTTTAACTAGTAATATAACTGTTAAATTATAATGTGCAAGTAAAATAAACACAAACACACACACACACTTACACACACACGCAATCTCAAACACAAATAAATACAAACAAATAAACACAAACAACACAAATAAATAAAATAAGTTAAAAATAATTATATAGCGGTAATTAACAAATAAGTCATTTATTATATGTCATTTAATATTATACTTAATACATTTAAAAGTAAAAATAATAAAATGAATAACCTACATTTCGCGGATATACATATTGTTTACCTACTTATGTGATTTATGACATTAGGAAGGAACTATACTTGAGTCGTTTACAAGATAGAATGTTTAATGACAAACCGTTGCCTAGCAACCAGTGACAGACAGGTTTCACCAACATTTTTTTGAGCGTGCATTTTTCCCGTTGTCCTAAATAGACCTACTGATATGCACAACTAGTTTGTATGACATAAAACAACTAGGTAGGTATTTATTAAATATATTAATAAGTAAATCAATAGATTTTATTTATTTACTTATTAAAAAAAACATTATATCTAATCTATCTAAAAGTGAAAGTTAAAAGGGTGTCTCTGTCTGCCATTTTATGTACGCACTAATAAAAACAGCAATTACCTGGTTAACCCACCCAGGAAAATTATTGTCAATCGGCCGGGTTTTGTAAATAGACAACGGCAGCCGCTCAACAACATACTAAGAAGCATATTGTCAGTTTTGGAAATGTATGAAGGTAGGGTATATAAAAAAACCATACACAATATGTACATTTGTTTTATTTGCATTTGTACAAGGTAGGAAGACAATGACGAGTTTTAAGCCAATCACAATTTTTATCTTCACCTCAATCACACAACTCATTTTGAGACGGTTTTTAATATCGTTTAGAATTTTGGCCAGTAGACATAGATAAACAAACATTTTCTATATCGTCTTAATAAAAGGTATGAAGGACGTGTGCTACAGCTGTTCAATACTTCTAAAATAAAAACAACAGCAATAAGTTACTCTGATTAGACCATCACAGTAACATCAACAAACATAGACATTAATAGTACACAGCATAGTCATAGTTGAAGTAAATTCCTACAATACAAGGGACAAAAAAGATATACAGAGTTAACTAACATCTACAATCCAAGAGGCAATGAGGAAGTATTGGATTTAATGAAACCTAACAAAATATCTGAATGCTATGGATGCATGGCAAAACATTAAATATACATTTTGTGATGGCCATATTACTAAAACTGAATATAAAAGAAATAAATATAAGTTACAAAAAAGAAAAAATAATATATTATGTATTACTGATCGTCATCATGGTTATTATAAAGTCAAAGTCAAAAATACATTATTCTTTGGGCCTTTAGCGGGCACTTACACACATCATTTACAATGAGAGTTTAAAGTACATTATTTTATTTGTGTATTAAATATTACATAAATAAGCTACTCTATAATTATGGAATAACTGATCATTCATTGATTAGTTCAACAAATCATCACTGCATGATGATGATGATCAGCTTGTTTCACTAGTGACCTTCAGGTCATGGTAGGTTCAGGTGTTATTCATAACAAATTCATCCATTACTGCATCAGTAATTCCATCCAGCGTTGCCATTTTATTCTCTTCTTTTTTATTTGTTCTATATATTTGTTCTCAAACCATTCTTCGAAGACTTTTGAGTTCATTTCCTTGTGGTAATCTCCATAGCCTTTTTTATCTCAAAAATTTGATTACTCCATCTAAGAAACCATCCTGTGATCCTGAAATAATTGCACAATCAAATTAAAAATATTGTTGCAACTACTACTGTGAACTTCAAAATGAAATGAGCAATATGTAAAAATTATATACATACCAATATGTCAAATTATTAATTGTTTTCCTTTGCCTAAGGGGCGCTTTTAAGCCTGTGAATAAACCTTCGTATTGAGACTTCCCTCGCAGATTTCACTGACTTAATCTTCCCACATTTTGGTCTTAGTATGACCTAAAAAAGAAAATATAATGTTCAAAACATTTATGTTTCAAGTTACATTCATTTATGTACGGAGATGCTAAAGATTGCTGAATCGAAGTAAAGACACAGCCTTGTGTTATTTTTGCGGAACTTGTGTGTTCAAAATGTAGAAATCTTCATCACATAGTAATATAAATATCAACAATAAATAAATACAAAACACTTGAATACTTTGTTTATGATAGGTATATAAATTTAATTTTGAATTCATAATTGTTAAACTTACCTTCATCATGGACTTTCCGGCGAATCCTACCAATGTCTATTTCGTCCAAAAAATTTTGAGAATAGTCGTAGTTTCTTCGGGACTGGAGACTTTACTCGTGTTTCATTTCTGTCCTTTAAAACGTTGAATACGGTGGCCAAACTGACGACGAAAGTTTCGGCGGTTTTTTGTGCCACTTTTTACTAATATATCAACAAGCAACATTTAATGCAAATATTATAATTGCAATTTTCAACGAGAAAATAATAACTTGTAAACAAGACAATAATGGCGCCAATGACGGCGGCCTGTCATTGGTCAGTGTCATATTCAAATTGAATCACCGTTTCGTTCCAATGGACACAGAATATATGTAGAAAAATAAATATAATAAAATAGAAAAATAAACAATTTATTTAGATTAATAAATACGCGTTACGTAATATTTTTATTGTATACAATATTAGTAGTTATAATTATTTTTATTGATTTGAAATTATATTTTTTTATGACAAATTATCATATTTAGTTTCCATAATTATGGAACGCCAGTTGAATGGAACGAAACGTCATGTGATATACAGAACGTTAGGTCGGGGTTTTAAAGCGTGATAACCCGCCAAATTCAATATCACAAGAACATGAATTGTTAGGTAATTGAATTACTACTTTTATTGGGTGCTTATAAAAAAAACTCCCAAATGTTTATTCTAATGAGAAAAATATTTTTTAATTAGTTTTAAGGGTTGACGAGTCAAGAGAAACATTTCTATTTTTAACAAAACCGGTTTCTGTGTCCAAATGAACTATTTTATGCAATGTAGTGCTTTCATTCGTTATAAAATATATTTTATTACGACACTGTAATCGATAGAGGAGTATTAACGACATTCATAATGACTTTACAAAAAAAAATTTTACTAATGCTGTGATAACCCTAAATATGGTTTGTTTACATCAATTCTACGGTCATCTTGAACAAGGTATAGTATCAATAATACAGGCTCGGCCTAGTATTGGTACTAGTATATTGTATAGTATACCACTTAATGTAAATTAACAAAAATAGTCTTAATTTTCTAGTCTTTGTAGTTAAACCCATCGCTCACACCGTATGCACCGATCCATACCAGTATGACCCGTTTGGCGCACAACCTAAAGTTTAATTTTCTGACACGTTAAATTGTTGGTGTCGCACGAGTGGTGTATTGGATCGGTTTTGACGGTAGCAAGCAAAAATAAAAGAAGTAAAAAAAAAATTGTAATTTCTGTTTAACCAAATAGTAAGTCTTATTTTAGTTTCAGAGTTATGTAATAATTTGGTTAGTTTAGTTTTAATATAAGTACATTATAGTTTAGTTTTGATCTTGCATTTCTTTATTTTTTATTACAGTTGTTATTGTAAACTCAACCATTGGAGAGCGGATCATTTTTGCTAAGTGGAATGTATCTGTATTTTTTGCTGAATAAATATTATTATTATTATTATTATATACAAAAACCGGGCAAGTGCCAAGTAGTGCCAAGTAGTGAGTAGAAATAACATAGATACTATAGATAGTTTAAAAAAAAAAGACACTTTACTAGTTATTTGATACTCATTCCTAATCTTATTTGGAACTGATAATACTTGCTGTATTTATATTTACTCTGTATTGAACTAATATACATAGTTATCAAAGTCAAGTATTTTTATTCAAATAGACCTATTAGCCAGGCCGCACACCACACCAGACATACACTTGTGTTACGATAATTGTGGCGCCACATTTGAAACGCGCCACATTTAACGCCCTCATATATCTGCTCGTAAGCACGCACACCAAAGACACATTTGCAACGAGTGCAATTTGTGGCGAGACGTTGACCGCGCCACACGAATTTAAGATCGAACACGTTCGTTTTTTGTTGCGCGCTGATTTGCAAAATGAAAGACAACATTGAGTTTTACATTGAGTTATTGCCACTTATTGCACAGGTTGAAATAACCTGTTTTATACTAACAACAAACGGATTATGGAAATTATCTGGACCAAGATCGGTGAAAAAATCAATAAAAGGGGTAGGTATCAACGTTTCCTATTCCGCTCTCGATGGGCAGATACAATGTGCTATATATGATGCGAACTCTCAGTTCTTGTTGTGTGCATATTATTCGAAGGAAATACATAATAGTATACGCCACAACTGTGCGTCCGATGTGCGGGTATGCGACACATATACTCCGAACAAAAATGTGGCGTGCATGTACGCTGTGGCTCCGGTGTGCGGCCGGGCTTACAAGCTCTTTTGTATCGTCATTTTTTTTTTCTACTAATAGTTTAGACGGCAGATTTGTGCTAAGATTTTTTTATGCCACTAAGGTGACAAACAAGCATACGGCCCGCCTGATGGTAAGCATCCCCGTAGCGTACCTATAGAGACTTTCAAACTCTTAAAAACTGGTAAGAAACTTAGCACTTTCTGTTAAAATATATTTTAATTAATACTCTGGACTTTAAAAGTGATAAGGAACTTACCCTCAATCCTTTTAGGAAAGAACGGAATTGTTCGACAGAGTACATACTCCGCTGTTGTTGTTCTTCGACACGCCTGCTGGGGTCCAATTTGAAATCCTTGGAGTAGGCATCCAAGAGGGGCTGGTTCTTCGGAAAGCCCTTGTGTGCCACTAAAAACATAATATGATACATTTTTATGACTAAAAACATAATAATAATGATCTAGAAGTTAAATACCCGTTTTCACCAAAAAATATAAAATTTTAAATTCGGCTAACAGCTTTCTCTATGTCCAAATCCTTGTTTTTGGTACAGTCAGGTGCATGTTGAGCTTTACAATTGGAGTACAATTTTGGCTCTAATGACATAGAACTTAAGAATGGTAAAAAGTCCAATATGTAAAGGTCGACATGGTCTTTATACGTGTATGACATATAAAATTGTCGATAAAAATACGATTTTAAAAAAACAATATAGTGTAGTAAGACGACACGTCCTCATTATTAACACCTTAACCTTACTTAAACCTTGTCATCATTCCAAGTAATAAAACCTATATTAATATCCTTGCTCTAAACTCTATACAACTATGTACAAATAACCTATTTCAGTAATCACTACATAGTATAAAACAAAGTCGCTTTTTCTGTCCCTATGTCCCTATGTCCCTATGTCCCTTTGTATGCTTAAATCTTTAAAACTACGCAACGGATTTTGATGCGGTTTTTTTTAATTGATAGAGTGATTCAAGGGGAAGGTTTTAAAGTATCATACATTCCAAAATTCCCACGGGAAAGCGGGATACACGCAAACGAAGTTGCGCGGGTTTCGCTAGTTGTATATAAACCCATGTCTTCTACAATAAAGCATTCATTCATTCAGTCAGAGTCAGTACAACCACCAACGCCTTTGATTTAATCACACCCCCTCGTGTGACATTACAATAGTATTTAAAGACTAATTAATTACATTACATTTTTAACTTACAGTGTATTATTATTAAAGTACCTTCATTGCACATCATTTATCTTTTATCATTTAGTAAAATAGGTACCTAATCATTAAGCTTAAGCTACTGCGTAAATAAATGACTAACATTACATTATCAAAATACTAAGAATTGTTTTTCATACCATCGATGTTGATAAAGGATTTCGAGGTAAAGATAGCAGACTGGAAAAGTCCAGTCCAAATTTCTAGACCGCCGCCCAAATCAATCGGTCTTAAAGGTTTCTTGAAAAACTGTCGACCAGCCTGAACGAAAAAACAAATATTTTCAATTAAATCATATTATCCTACTAATATTATAAAGGCGAAAGTTTGTATGTTTGCTAGTCCTTCACGCTAAAATAGCTGGGCCATTTTTTTTAATATTTGGTATGCAGGAAGCTGATACCTTGGATTAACACATAGGATACTTTTTATCTCGAAAAGTGTGTGATTTCCGTATGATTTGGTTGAAAGTCTGATAGTCAATAGCGCTTTAAAAAGTAGATGGCGCTGCTATGCATAAATACACGTAAACGCAGTTGCGCGGGTTAAGGCGCCATGGGTGCAGCGACCCAAGCGCGAAGTCGACCCCGCCGCCTTGGGCCGCGCCTCGCGTCACGTTGCGACAACCGAGCGTCTTTTCTTATCATTGCGCACATAGTGTAAAAATATGCAGTACCGAAACTTTAAGTTTTCTAATTTGTAATAAAATAATAATTGCCTACAATTATTTTTTAATAAATATGAATGAATATAAAATGAAGATTATGAACAACTTTTATTAGGAACCAAATATGAAAAATGAAATAGACATGGTTTTCAGATGGTTTTGGTATGGTTTCGGGATGATTTTCAGATAATTTTCAGATTATTTTTGGATGGTTTTCAGATGGTTTTTGGATGGTTTTGTGATGGTTTTCTGATGTCTTTGGGATGGTATTTCAATAGTTTTCGGATGGTTTTTCAATGGTTTTGTGATGGTCTCAAGATGGTTTTGGGATTATTTTCGAATGTTTTTGGTATGAAACTATCTGAAAATTGTAACTAAATAATGCGATTGTTTACTTATGATTTTAGTTATGGTTACTTATTTAGGTCTAACAGGAAATAATGATTGAAAAATCATTATTTCCTGTTGGACCCACTGCTACGCACAACTAATTTTGGCACAACTAAAAGTATTCCTATTGGCACAACTATGGCACAACCAGATAATTGTCATTAAATAGTTCCCTTTGGTACCACCATTCATTAAGGAAGTACATTCGTGTGCAAGACTGTATAAGAGGCATGTTATGGGGTGACTCAGGAATGGTTTTGGGGTGAGTTAGAAATGGTTTTAGGGTGAGTTCGGAATGGTTTTGGGGTGAGTTCGGAATGGTTTTGGGGTCAGTTTGGAATGCTTCTGGGGTGAGTTTGGAAAAGTTTTGGGGTGAGTTTGGGATAGTTTTGGAGTGAGTTCGGAATGCTTTCGCACCAAATGGCACTGATATAGTCGTCACATAGTGCAATCTTCCCACCTTTATCCTTACATATTATAAAACAAAGTCCTCCCGTGCGTCTGTCTGTCTGTCTGTTCGCGATAAACTCAAAAACTACCCAATGGATTTTCTTGCGGTTTTTTCGTACCAACGGATAGCCTGGTTCATGAGGAAGGTTTATGTATAAAATTTGTCAATATTTTGTGTAAATTGGCTGAAATATAAAGATTATTGTTGGGAGTGTCGGAAAAAATCGACCCGCTTGGGAGCTGTCGACGAAAACGCTGTCTAAACCCTTTGAGATATAACAATACAAAAATTATAGGACATTCCTCTTATTTAGGTCTCCAAAAAAGTCAGCGATAGCATATATTTATCGTTTACGGATAACTTACTATAAAATAAAAATCGATTTCGAGTAATAATGCGGAAATTGGAAACCGATTTTGACGTATACAGTATTAATCCTTATCCTGTTAACTACGTTAGTTACCTTAAGCATTTCATGTACATTATTATAATCTTTACACCATATAATTTAAATAGATACTTTAGAAGTTATAGGAAAAAATTTACGCGCTTGCCGAAATTAATTCCAAGTTCTTTCTATTCTATGCTAGATGGCGCTATTCAAAAGATACATCGCGCCGCTATGGTTACGTTTTCATCAAATAGGCTATTTGACTGATTTTGAAAAACTGTTTTAAATTATTCGTTGGTATTTGATTAATACACCACATGTATATTTCTGCGAAATTTGCAGTATTTTCCGTAAAATATATTTATATATTATTATAATAAAAGTAATTTAAAATTTAAAAAGGTTTATTCGAAGTGGTCTCCATTGGCTGCAATACAGTCCTTTAAACGTTGAGGCCAGTTATCAATAGAAACACGCACTCTTTCCATGGGAAAATTCTTCACTGCCAATCGTATGGATTGTTTTAGGGACTCCAAATTATCATGACGTTTAGAGCAAGCCGTACTCTCTAAAACGCACCATAAATCATAATCCAGTGGATTAAGATCGGGACTAGACGACGGCCAGTCTTCAGCTCTGATGAAGTCGGAAACGTTCGATTCCAACCAAGACTGCGTGGACCGAGCTTTGTGACCCGGCGCCGAGTCTTGCTGGAAGGACCATTCTTAGTTATTGAACATGGTGTTGTTAAGGGGCTTGACTACCTTCTCAGGAATGGTATCTTGATACACTTGTGCCGATGTTTTGATACCTTTTTCACAAAAGTATGGCTCAGTCACTCCTTCATAGCTAACACCCCACCAAACCATCACTGAAGTCGGGTAATGCCCACGTTGCACTCTGTCGGCTAATTGGGAAGCTTCCTTAGAGCTTTGAGCATAAATACGGTCATTTTGTTGCTCAATTGTAAAAAAATCTCATCCGTAAACAAAATTTTTTCGATTTTACCACCCTATTCTTTTTTAAATTATCAGTTAAGAAATGACCAGTACGTCTCTTACAGGTTGCAAGTCCTAAGTCATCTTTTAAAATACACGACATGGTTCTATGTGCTATCTTCATCTCCCAAGGTATAATCTTTTGCTTTCGGACAGGATTTCTACGAATTCTTTCCCTTACTGCTTTGACTACCTTTTTCGTACGAACACTACGTGGACGGCCATGTCTTTTTCTGTCACAAACAGAGAAGCTCTCATTGTATTTAAATTCATGAAACGTAAGTCGTCTTTGTAGATATAGTATATCGTTTAATTCGCCACTTCCCTAAAATGTTATTTCGCCTAAAATATACATTATGTAGTTCAAACCCTTAAAGAAACCATCGGATAATAGAAAACTACCCCAAAACTGTAAATACTATCCAAAAACAATTGTAAAGCTATACCTATAAATCGAACCTATAAACCAAAAACATTCGAAAATAATCCTAAAAGAATATCTAATTCATTCTAAAAACTTAGAAAATAATGTTAAAAGAATTCCTAATTCATCCTAAAACATTCGAAAATAATCCTAAAAGATTTTCTCATTCATACCATAAACCATCCCGAAACAATCCCAAAAACATCTTGATACCATCCGAAAACCATTGGAAAAACATCAGAAAACCATCTGAAAGCCATTCAAAAACCATCCCAAAACCATCCAAAAATCATCTGAAGACCATCCCAAAACCATCCAAAAACAATCTGAAAACTATCTAAAAATCATTCGAAAACCATCCAAAAACATCTGAAAACTATCCGAAAACCATCCAAAAACCATCTGAAAACCATTCGAAAACCATCCAAAAACCATCTGAAAACCATTCGAAAACCATCCAAAAATCATCTGAAGACCATCCCAAAACCATCCAAAAACAATCTGAAAACTATCTAAAAATCATTCGAAAACCATCCAAAAACATCTGAAAACTATCCGAAAACCATCCAAAAACCATCTGAAAACCATTCGAAAACCATCTGAAAACCATTCGAAAACCATCCAAAAACCATCTGAAAACCATCCGAAAACCATTACGAAACAGCAAAAAAAAGTAGTTGTGCCAACAGGAATACTTATTTTGTGCATAATAGTTGGTCCAACAAGAAATGGTTCCACACTGTTTTTCCTTTTTTTTATTGCATTTGTTACCCATTTTCACCAACAATTATTCTACGTAATCGAATTGCGAGCGCGGCGGTGATGGCGGAAAATTTGACACACGTCCGACGTCGATAAGGTCTGCGACCGGACTGAGTAACGCGAACTCACGCTTTGACTTCGTATTTTCGTGTATAAAATATGATATAAAAATGCC
Organism: Endotricha flammealis; assembly: GCA_905163395.2. Taxonomy (NCBI): domain Eukaryota; kingdom Metazoa; phylum Arthropoda; class Insecta; order Lepidoptera; family Pyralidae; genus Endotricha; species Endotricha flammealis. The sequence continues at coordinate 5,973,231 of LR990865.1, forward strand.
ATGTAATCTTTCTAAAGTTATTTTGCATGAATTGACTAGTTCAATTAATAACTAAAAGGATAATTAAGTTTCAAATCTTAAAACGTGTCAGAAGTAAGTTTAAAATAAGTTATTTGTTTTAAAAAAGTGGAATTTTAAATAATTTTTTTTATCGAGTGAAGTAATTCTAATTGTGTATTGAAGATATGATTTAACTAGACAAGGTACTCAAGAATACCTATTATTTTTTTGATTCGTTATTTTGAAGAACTTCATTAAAAAAAAATGTTTTTTCTAGACCTCTTCATAGATATTTTACGAACCGGTAGCGTCTTAAGGTAGAAAATATATTCTACACAATTGACACGGCGCCTCCGGGTCCCAAACTCCAAAATAAGTTATGCTTACCCTGCTTGTATTATTACCACAGACAACGAATAATTATTGTAAATATATAAATAAATATTCTTGGACGAATCATACAACGCCATCTAGTCCCATACTAAGCAACTAAGCTTGTACTATGGGTATTAGATTGCTGATAAATATACTTAATACTTTTTGTTTTTGTAAATAAAATACTTATTATACATAGAAAACACTCAGACCAAGGCAAACACACATGTTCATGCACACAAATGTTTGCCTTGCGCAGGTTTCGAAACCGCGGCCCTTGGGATAAAGCGACCATTGTTAGCCACTCGACCACCGGGCCTATCCAACTATATATACACATAATATATATACTTATAATACATAGGAACCAATATATACATAGCAAGCTAGATTAACCTGTTTGTATTATTACCACAGACAACGGATATTTTATTGTAAATTTATAATACACTAGCTTTTTTTGCCCGCGACTGCGTCCGCGTGAAGTTCCGGACACGTTCTCGTGGGAACTGCATTGAATTTCGATAAAAGCTATAGCCTATGTCACTCTCTGATAACGTAGCTTTCTACTGGTGAAAGAATTTTTGAAATCGGTCCAGTAGTTTCCGAGCCTATTCATTTCAAACAAATCTTTCCTCTTTATAATATTAGTATAGACAGTAAACACTCAAGAATCTAGAAAAAACACAAATGTCATCACATAAATGTTTGCCCCGAGCGAGAATCGAATCCGCGCCCTCTGCTGCCGACGAAGGTAGGATACCAACTACCAACCATCGCATCACCGGGCTGTCAATTTAGAACCAATAATTTTTTTATATAATACACAAAATTTCAGCTTAATCTGACAATGGGAAGTGCTATAGTGCGCGCTTTTGCGCAAGTCAGCTCTTTAGGTATGTGAGCGGTGCAGGGCGGGTGAGGTAATGTCAAGCAAATCTAATGGGATCAGCCCGTCTGGGGAAGGACCTCCATCTTACAGAAGATCGTAGCTAGGGAATGCAAATCTCGCGGGATTGGGGCTCAAGCGTGATCCCGCGAGTTTATGAATAACAATAGCGAGATCTCGCCCTTTCTTCGTCCGAGACCAATCTCGCTAAAAAAGGCTGAGACCTCGCGAGAACGAGATTGCATTCCCTAATCGTAGCCTAATTAGCATTGATCTCGGCCTTGTTGTGTTCCTATGGTGAGTAAGGTCTCCAGAGCTCCACTTTGGAGTTGGCAACGCGTGAGTGATACCCCCGGTATTTCAAGCGTCTATAGGCTACGGTGATGCTTACCATCAGGCGGGCCGTATGCTTGTTTACCAACTTTGTGGCATAAAAAAAATAGCTCGCGAGACACGTGATGACACATCACAACAACACTCGATTCTGTATGGCGCCTTCCCCCGTCTGACCCCCGCGCTTACCTGAGGAGGTGACTAGCGCAAAAGCGCGCACTATTGTACGAAATATGTAACGTTATAACGAGCTGTTTTTTGAAATAATTTTTACGAAACAATTTTCTGAATGCAATGGTCAGGGTTCTGGAATAGCGACCGTGTACCCGAGTCTCTTTATTTTATCGTTGTATTCGCCTTAACAGAAACTCAGTTATAGGGTTAAACATATTAAAATATAACATACCTTTACGTAATTCATTAATGTCCCCTGACGTAGAATAACATCGATACATTGGATCGCTTCCATTGGCGGGTTCAGCGAAGTACCACCATTTTTCATGTAACTGAAATAACACAATGTATAACGCTTAGAGAGATAGCACACGGCGTATTTTGTACGCGCAGATGACGCGCGTATCGTTATCCATCGCGGAGTAGCAATCATTTCATCGCGAGTTCTACTGTACAAAGAGCTCTATGTAACACAAAACACGAACTCTGGCTTTTACACTGTCTGTCTCTCTTTGTGTTCAACAAATATTCGGAACTAAACCGATAGATAGAGGAGCACGATGGTCTCTTGGGTACAGATATTTTTTTTAGCAATAAGGCCGCCTTGTTTCACATATACTAGTCTATAAGCTTTCCGTATGTATGTTGTATTATTTAAAGATGTATATTGCAAATGAAGTATATACTCTCTCTCTCTCCATTTCACGAAGAGTGTTCGGCTAATGAATGTTGTAACGTTCACATGTACATTGTTTTAGTGCGTAACCTCGGAAACGCTCGTAAAAACGGTCACAACATTCATAGTCGAACGCTCTTCGTGAAATAGAATATATGTAGGAAAGTGGAATGATCACAAGATCAATACTACACAATGTATTTAAATAAAATCTCTAGCTCCTCCATGCTTCAGAACGTCAAACTGTCGATCTCTATTTTCGAATGAAAAGTTAGCCCGCCCGTCTGGGGAAGGACATCCACCTTACAGAAGATCGTAGCCAAATAGCATTGATCTCGGCCATGTTGTGTTCCTACGGTGAGTAAGGTCTCCAGAGCTCCACTTTGGGGGGTTGGGTGGGTTGACAACGCGTGATTGATACCCCCGGTATTGCAAGCGTCTATAGGCTACGGTGACGGCTTACCATCAGGCCGACCGTATGCTTGTTTGCCACCACGTTCTGAAGCACGGAGGAGCTAGAGATTTTATTTAAATACATTGCGTAGTATTGGTTTTGTGATCATTCTTGCTACATATATTCTATTTCACGAAGAGCGTTCGGCTATGAATCTCTAGACCCAGCTGTTTGGGATGTGCGTTGATATGTAGTTAAGTCAGTCAGTCATGACTTTGAATTTTAAATAATATAGATGAGTGCCAATTATTTTCTGCCGGGTACAACATATTTCATATCAAAAAGTAAAAATTAAAAAACACTAACTTTGTTATGGTGTCAAAACAAACAATGCCTGTAAATTTGAATGAGACTTCAAATGTGATTATCCTATTGTTATTGTCCTCGACTTGTACCTGCAATACAAAAAAAAACATCAAATCATAGATTAGAGACTCCGATCTGCTCCATGAAGGCATTGAGATGGAATGAACTTTCTGACGTGAATAACGTTCTGTCTTTTATTTTTTTTAGGACTTAAATCATTATCATTTCAGCCTGTACAGTCAGCGGCATAACGATGTACTTGGGTATCTTCTCACATACCATTCTTTCTTTTCTATTCTTTCTTAATTAATGGCGTTTCTGACGTGTCTTAACGACACATAGACAATTTCGCCAGAGTATTTTAAATGATCACTTTTTAACCAAAAAGTACACTTTAAAAAGGCAACGGTGAGGATCCGAGGTCGCCATCTTGACGACCTTCGTTGACAAGGCGGCGATCTCGAATGCACATACCATTTTAATTACACTTTTGAGTAAACATGTCAAAACAAATTTCGACATGTTCACTATCATAATAGTCACAAAGTACTAATATGCCGCTGACTGTGCTTTATTATAATATTCGACACGCACGAGTCCCGCCGCGCCCATAATCTGTGTGTTTGGTACTTTAAATTTTATACAATTTCTTTTAAAATGAGTACCAAAAAGAACAAAAAATAAGATACGAAGTGACGGGAGAAATATAATCGTATTCAGAGAGTACGTCTTTAATAATGACTTGTTTAAATAACCTACTCTACAAGCTACTGCCATTTCAGAAAAAAAATACAATCACATAGTAATAAAAACGACAAGAAAAACCAGTTATAGCATTTTCGTATGGTACTGATAAGGTAAACGAGCTTGGCTTATAAACATGTGATAGACTTTATGCAAAAAACATTTCAAATTCAAAAACATTTTGATTTCTGTACAGTCTGATAGCGTAGTTGCGCTTGTCATAATGCCCAACAGCCTACCACCTAACTTCTGTTTGCTTCATAAATGTTTATAGATGACTTTTTAAACTCTCACTCCCATTTTCTGATAATAATTTATAAATGAGTTTGAATATATCTACACGAAAGTTAAGCAACAATAAACCCAGCCAGTAATTGCATGGGTAAAAAAATTGCATTACTCCGCAGCACGGTAATCGTCGGTTCAGGCTATTGTTGATAGATGATGATCAATCAGTCAAGAAAACACCTCAGTTGTTGATACTAATTCGCACTAAGCACAGTAAAATAAGTCTTTGACATTTCTACTATTCTTATCATGTCTACTATAAATTATTGCTATGCCCAACAGGGTCAAAGTATTGTTTATTATTAGTTTTACTGTAAAATATATACTATGGTGCAATAAAGATATATTGAGTATTGAAATGAACAATTAGACTGAATTAGGTAATGTTAGTATTCAGAATTATATAATTTTGAACGTTATTTTGTCTATTTATATAAAACTAGCTTTTCCCCGCGGCTTCGCTCGCGTTAATTTTATGACATAGATCTCGTTTGACAACAAAACAACCCGTAGCGCGACCTGAGGGCGCCATCAAAATTATTTTCCCATTGGAACGACATACTTTCACGGGATAAAAAGTAGCCTATGTTGGGCTCTATACCCCTAGCAATATGTATGCAAATTTTCATAATGATCGGTTGCTTGAAGGGGATTCGACGCCCGATGTCACACGCATTTTGTCACAGAAGCAGTTTGTCACGCAATATAAATTTACGCAGTAAGTCACTTCAGCATTTCGTCATATTCGCACTTGGTCATGTTCGCACGTCGTCATTTACGCGGTTTGACACAATCGCTGTTCGTCATATACGCATTGCGTCATGAATTTAGAGAACCGTGTTCGGTTTTCAAAGAAATTACCATACAAACGCATACAGGCTGCACTAACCGCTTACCACCCTAAAGAAGCCCGTATGCTTGCTTGCCAACCAAGTATTATAAAAATGAAGCCATTATTTACTAATCTAACCATAAATTCAACATAATTATATAGAAATCCTAGATAATGAAAATAGAGTCCAACCGCTTATGTGACGACGTGCGTAGGTGACGAAGCAAGTATGCGACTAAGTGCGTATGTGACGAAGCACGTATACGACGCAGTGCGTGTATGACGAACTGCCTTTATGACGTATTTTGTTTGTGACAAATGGCGTATTCTGTCCAACTGCGTAAATGACGAAATGCATTTACAAACAAACATACTCACTTTCTCATTTATAATATTAGTAAGGACTGTATGTACATAACGTACGTACGTATGTTTTGTTATAACTGTTAGTGTCAAAATAAATAAATAAAAAAATACTTACAACTGAGAAGTGACGATCCAGATCCGACGTGCCTGGCAAAGAACCTATGGTGTAGCAATTTTTCATCTGGTCAAATGCTACCAGGGTATTTTTAAAGTCTTTATTTTTCGCTGCCATAAAAGCTTTTGGTATCAATTTCTTGATTTCTGGTTTAAATATAACATCGTAACGGTGCTGAAGGAAAGGTGTGTAATGTAATATTTGTAAGTAGCGGTGACAGCATAAAAATAAATCTTATAATATTATGATTTTTCATTTAGTTCAAATATTGCCTAAAGTAACAGTACCTAAAGGTGCTTCTTCACCGGGAGCATTCTCGTGTAATGTAACGTTACAGATTCGAGCATTACATCAGTGAGGAAGAAAAACAGCGCGCACCTTGTAATGATACAAAACGAGTTTACATCAGTGAAGAAGGAGAACCGAGCATTACAATACACACACTGTAATGATACAATGTGTAATATCTTGATACAACTTGTAACATCAATACGCTTTTTAGGATTCCGTAGTAAACTACAAGGAACCCTTATAGTTTCGCCATGTCCGTCTGTCTGTATGTGTGTCTGTCTGCGGTCTAGCGCTTAGACGCTTAATGCTAGAAAGCTGAAATTTGGTATGTATACACATTTTAACAATGCTAACAAACTGCTGGGACAAAATTTTGAAAAATATTTTTTATTGGGGTGCCTCGCCTACATGTTAGATAGGTCTCTTTAAAACATCCGAGGGTGTGTGAAGATCATTTTCGATACAATGATCCGTTTCGGAATTATTTACATTTATCGTGTTAAATTGCGTTTTGCAGGGTGGTCCCCCCCCTCCCCTATATCTCCGAAAGTCTTAAGAAGAAATAATAAAAAAACGTTTATTCCCAGTTGCCACCGGTGGCAAATGGGAATAACACTTTCAGAGATAGAGGGGGGGGGGCGCACCGTGAAGAACGAAAATTGACATAAATATAAATAATTCCGAAACGGATCATTGTATCGTAATGTTAGTGACAAGGTACTAAAGTGATTACATATTTAAGGAGGTGACTGTACCTCAAAAAAAATATTTTTCAAAATTTTGTTCTACCATTTTGTTAGCATTGTTAATATGTGTATACATACCAAATTACAGCTTTCTAGAATTAAGCGTCTAGGCGCTAGACCGCGGACGGACAGACGGACATGGCGAAACTATAAGGGTTCCTTGTAGTTTACTACGGAACCTTAAAAAAGACATAGCTTGAGACTTAAAGGAATTAAAATTAAAGTGTTTCAAAAACTGGCTTTATATGACCCAGGCACAGTGTAACTGAAAGAATTCGGAGCCTATTCATTTCAAACAAACAAATCTTTATAATATTAGATTACAATATAACTTACAACTTTGAGTTTCGGGTTAATGGTCATCGGCAGATAATTTGTGAGTACCCTTATCTTCTGGGCTGGTACAGTGTTACCGTTCACCCTGATTGGTATTTTGAATCGGCATAATGCACCTTTGTCGGAATCAGACTGCCTTTGTGGTCTTCTATTCACCGGGACAGGATCCGGTGCTGACTGTGCTTGTGCTGGTTCAGCAATCGGTTGTGTCGGAGTTTGGACACTTGGTTCAGGAGCGGTGGTTGGAGGTGACCATGGAACAGGTTGTCCGCGACCCCGACCACCCCAAGCTACAATATGAAAAAAAATATACTCAACTAATATCTCTCAAAATCTTTATTGCGATACTAGAAGGGAAATTGAATTGGGCGAATCTAGGTTTATCAATTCAGAGAAAATATCATATCCACCTTATATTTGCAGACGACCTGGTACTGTTCTCAATTTCTTCTTAGAATATGTAGATAAATACATTTATTAGGGAAAACAAGTAGGATTTCACAGAAACCGAAATGAATTGGAAGTTGAAAGAAGAGTACAAAGAAAATGGAACAAATATTGGAGCTATAGAGAAGTTTTCAAGAGCAATCCACCATTACCATTAAAACAAAAGATAATGAATATGTCTTCTTTCATGTATGACATATGCATGTCAAACTTGGACATTTACAAATAAAATATGGAACGCAGTATGTCTATCTATCTTCTGTATTATAAAAGAAAGTCGTGTTAGTTACACCATTTATAACCCAAGAAGCGATTTGGCTGCAAATTGGTGGAGAGGTAGCTTAGAACCAGGAGCAGGACATAGGATACTTTTTATCCCGTTAGGGTAGGGTAGGGTTAGGGTAGGATAGTTTAGGGGTAGGGTGGGGTAGGGGAAATATATATAAAAAACTTCCACCGACTGTACTTATCAAAAAAAATATTCAAATGTTTTTTCATAATTTTAGTTTTGTATTTATTTATTTCATATGAACCCATAATCATCCCACTGCAGGGATACGGAACTCCCTTCAATCGAAGGGGACTAGAGCGTACTCTGCCACGCTGCTTCAATGCGGTGCGGATTGGCAGAGGCCGGTGTTTTCAAGCCGCCCGAAGGCCACCGATTTGGCTTAACGACTGTCATCCGATACCGATAACAGCCGGGACCGACGGCTTAACGTGCCCTCCGAAGCACGCAGAATCATCATATTATGGCGTATCCACACGCTCGGCAAACAACGGCGAACAGCGAACACAAACAGCAAACACGAACGTGCGGACAGCTGTTTGTCTGTTTTTGTTTGTGTTTGCCAGTGTTCGGCGTCGGTGTCGGTTTTTGTGCACAAATCAAAGGGTGTTCGACAAACATGTTTGCGATGTATCCAACGAAGGCTTTGTTTCCTTCTTTTTCTGATTATTATACCTATATAAGTAGTTGTCAAATTATTTAAATTTCAAAAATAATTATCTAGGTACTATTTTTTATTTTATTTTATTTTATCTAATAGGGTATATCCTAGTATTAGGAATAATTTTATTTAATGTTTCCAATTTTTTTTTTTTTTTTTTAGCTTTTTTCCACAGAAGTTTTTAGACAACCAGCCGTTCATATTTTGTAATTGATTTTTTGAAAGAAAAATGTCACCCCCCATGTGGGATTCGAACCCACGACCCCTCGATATCTGGCCGAGTGCTCTTCTTCTTTTTCGTTTAATTTCACTTTCCTTTTTTTTTATAAAAATAAGTCAAAAAGTGAAAATGTTTGTGAAACCGGCATACATAGACTAGCACGTTCGCCAAGCGTGTGGATACCGCGTTTGTGTTTGGAGATTGTGATCAGTGTTTGGCATATGGTGTTCGGTGTCTGGTGTTTGTGGCAAACAGCAAGCGTGTGGAGTCGCAATTATTTACTTGAATACTTCTAATTAAATATCTTGTAGAAAATACCTGTTGACTGTTCCTGTTTAGCATGCTGTTGACTTGCACCTTCTCGAGAGGACTTGGGTACAGCCCCAGCTCCCAGTCGTTGTTCTTCTACAGGTGTTGTTTGTAATGGCTGTGCTGTCTTCTGTGGATGAAGGTGTAGTTCTTGTTGTGGAGTAGCTTGCTGTTGTAGTTGTGGTTGTGGTATCGGAATTTGCACCGGCACCGCTGCTGGTGGTGTGGATTCTTTTTTTTTCCTAGGTTTTCGTTTCTTCCCGTCTCCTAGACCCAAACCTAGGCCACCCTCATCTTCTGGTTCCGGAACAGGTTTTTTTGGAGCTGCAGTTATGGCTTCAGGCGTATCTGTGGGTACTGGTGCCTCAGGTTTGGGTGCAACTGATTCTTGGGTTCCAGATGTTGAGGCACCCTCGCTAATCGACAATGAACTTAGGGATGGTGCATCATCGGACTTCTTCTTATCTTTCTTTTTACCTATAAATAAATCATCATCATCAGCCCATATCTACCTAATTTAGAATATGAGCCTTACTCAATGCTTTAATTAAATAAATAAATATGCCTGGATGAATTGTACAATGTCATCTAATGCTAAGTAAAAACTTGTGCCAATGAACGATTTTTATGCCAATGATCTATACAACTTTGTAATTACATAGTACAATATAGTAATAAAGTACAATAGAGTAAATACACATAAATATTTAGAATTTATGGTCCTGCTCATCTCTTACATTGACCGACTATACAGTACATGGGAAACATATCATAAGAATATGAATAAATAATAGATTATTATTTTTTTGCATCAAATTGTGCAATCATGTTGCAATACTGTACCAGGCTGATGAAATCGAATGCAATGTTTTTTTTTCTGCATTTTTAATCTTTTTACGAAGTAGTGTATAGTGGTCTAGATTAGATGTGCAGGTTTACATGGTCTCCACTGCTTACTAGGCACCCTTTGCATTATATTTTGCCTCTTGCTTTAATAGTTATTAGTAAAAATATACAAAATAATAACAAAACATAATAAATTACTTACCTCTCCCCATTTTTCTGAAAGATCTGAAGAATCTGAAAGAAAAACCAAAATATCAGTCAAGTTATAAAATATTAAACTAAGAAATAAAATTAAATGAAAATCTCATTGTCAATCATTCAATTTCATAAACTTATTATATGTGCTGTCTATAGTGTAGGTTTCTAAAATGCAATGAGTATGAATCCTGAAATATAAATTAGGATTTGGCACAAACTAGTTATTCAACTTTAACTTGGGACAATGGCTTGTGGTTTTATATGCTTCGAAATTTTATTCATACATAGTATTGTAAACATTGATTAGAATTTATAGTCAGGAACTATCACTTGATTTCAAAATTGTCTTTCTGTGGTCAGAGAGAGAGGCACTTTATTGCTATCATATTTTTTTATTGTCTCGACTCAAAGATTAGACACTGTTATAGTGGGTGAATAGAAACACATCTTCACATAGTAATTATATATTCATTTTACATTTCACTTTTAAACATTTCCAAACAATTTAGTTCCCCATTACTAATAGTTTATCATTTCCTAAACAAGTTACATATTAAAACATAATTGATTCCTCTAAAAATACATATTTTCTAAAAACGTAAACTTTATCTATAAGATATCATAAACCGACTGACATTAAAATTAGACACCATCATTCTGTTCAATTTCAAAACAGTTCTAATTTTAAATCTTTCTTTATCTCAACATTTTATAACCGGCCAGTAACATTACAAACACAATTCCATAAAACCTACAACAGACACTCATCACAACAATATTTAAAATTTAACTTCTTTATAGAAACTACCGATCTGGAAGTCCCCACAGTATACAGGGTGTTTGGTAGAGGATTGAACATGGGATAATGGCAGAAAGGTGAGATGGTCTGCTACATGCTGAGCGAAAAAAATTTGACCTAGGGTCCATAGTTTTTTTTTAATGATTTTTTTTAAATTTTCACCAAACTTTCTTCCTTCGTGAATTGGAAGTACTATAACTTTTTTTTTATTGGATCAATCGGCCAGTTTATTTTTTTATTCTTATATTAACTGTATGTAGCTTACTTTTAAATTGATATTTGTCGGTTAGAGTTACCACAAAAAATGATATGAGTCCTCAAACATCAAAAAGACGAAAAGTACACGCCGAGCGTTCAACTTTGGACTGCTGTAAAAAAAAAACGAAAAGTGGTACTGCAGTTCTAATTCTAGAAAAACAGCTCTAGTTCATGCCCTTTGGAATGGTATTCAATTTACATAGTATTTTTTTTTCTAAGTAGTCTTATTCGTACATTCTACATGAAATTGACCATTTCTGACAAAAATCCTTTAAAGAAAATTAATCAAAATAATGTTACGAAACCTAGAGCGGGATGGTTACACAAGGCAGGTAGAAACGTTAACGTTTCTCTTAATCAATATCAGCATCCGTTCTTCCTTTTTCACTCTTCATAGGTGGGCAATGCATCCAAGACCTTGTAGTGGTGAAGAGTGGTAAGTGGTAAGCAATCACCGCTGCCTATTGACATCTACGATTTTTTTATGACACGTAGAGGACAAACTAGCTAGCAAGTCACCTGATGGTAAGCAATCATCGCTGCCCATAGGCATCCACGACGAACTAGAGGATCACCTGATGGTAAGCAATCACCGCTGCCCATAGACATGCACAACTTTTTTTTGGACACGAGGAGGACAAACAAGCACCTTATAGTAAGCAATCACCGACTACAAAATCTTGGATGCGTTGCCCACCTATGACGGAATGAAAAAGGAAGGACCGGGGAAGGAAAGTTAATAAGGGAGTAGGAAACAGGAGGTGTATCAGGCTTCCGGCTCTCTCACTCATCCTACGAAACACGGGGGACATACGAGGTACTGCCCCGGTCGAGCCTGCCCGTTTACGAGCTACTACTAGTTCATAGTAGTGGCTACGCTCTATCACTTTTCACCACTACAAGGTCTTGAATGCATTGCCCACCTATGAAGAGTGAAAAAGGAAGAACGGATGCTGATAATGATGAACCGTAACCATCCCGCTCTATGTTTCGTAACATTTTTTTGATTTATTTTCATTAAAGTATTTTTGTCAGAAATGGTCAATTTCATGTAGAAAGTACGAGAAAGACTACTTAGAATAAAATAAACTATACAAATAACATACCATTCGAAAGGGCATGAACTAGAGCTGTTTTACTATAATTAGAACTGTTGTACCACTTTTAGTTTTTTTTAAACTGCAGTCCAAAGTTGAATGCTCGGCAGGACTTCTCGCCTTTTTGATGTTTGAGGGCTTATATTTTTTTTCCTGGTAACTCTAACCAACAAATATCAATTTAAAAGTAAGCTACATTCAGTTAAGATAAGAATAAAAAAATAAGCTGGACGATTGATCTAATAAAAAAAAAGTTAAAGTACTTCAAATTCACAAAGGAAGAAAGTTTGGTGAAAATTTAAAAAAAATCATTAAAAAAAAACTATGGGCCCTAGGTCAAATTTTTTTCGCTCAGCATGTAGCAGACCATCTCACCTTTCTGCCATTATCCCATGTTCAATCCTCTACCAAACATCCTGTATAATTAACAGTTACGTTAATTTTACCTTGGCTCTAAAATTATTCTAGCTAGGCTAGTCTAGACCCAGGAAGTCTACAACACCGGTAGGTATACTATTATAATATAGGTACAATAGAACATTCGAGACGAGATTTTTCTTCAATAGGGACACGCATGCGAACTATCAGTCATTAAAATCAATACCTGTCTTTAAAATATGCTATAAATGGCCTTTGCGAGTTACCTAGTTCGATATCAACATGCGCACGACAAAATGGATCCTAGCTACATGTATAGATTGTAAATAACTATACAAATTACTTACCAGATGTAGAGTTACTTTCAACGCCAAAGAGTAAAATAATACACAGTGAGTGACGGCACAGTTGAAAAAATCGTCGAAACTGGAATTATTTTCAGTAGTTCTTATGTAGATGTATTCTCTTTGTTTGATTAATAGGTACGGATTAGTCGGATTACGAATGCACTCAAAGAGTATATAATCACTACGTTTTAAATGCACTATGCACTTTTTATGTTCTATCTACAAGTTCTACAACTGACACAGACAGAGCAGACTACTATGACATGACAACTGTCACAATATTATAATTTAAGAATTAGGGGGAGCAGCACACTACACTCAATAACATGGTATATTCCGTCAATTTTTCCGGGTGTGTGTGCCTGGTGGATGAACTAAATTTTTTTTAAAAGTGGCGGCTTACAGGGTATGGAAATGATTGTTATAATAATATCATGATCATATTATGTATCATCAAATGATTTTTTTTATCACAGTGAAATCACATGCATCCCAGACATAACAGACTAAACTCTAAACATAATTTTACATACACATAGACACAAGCTGAAAATATTGCCGTCACTTTTCAGCTAATTAAATTCGGTATAACCTTGTAACTTTCTTTCATCAATAGCAACACTAACGCACACTTACTTAATTTGACAGTCGTGCCTTGTTTTGGTAAACGGAATTTGTATCAAACGTAAAAGTAAACGGAAGATGGCGGTTTGTTCTCGTTTAAGTTTATTGAGTGATTTTAAAGTTAAAAGTTAGTGAATATAATATCAAATAGACAAAAATATGGGTGTAAAGTGCTGTGTAATACATTTTAAAAACTCTTCGTACAAAAGCAGCCAAGCAAGCAGTACAAAAGTATTCATTTGTATCTGTGCGACTGACATTTGATAGTGTGAGTTTTTGCCATGATTATCTGATATGGAATGTACTGTCTGTTATGTCTGTGACATGCATGGCCAATGAAAAATACTATGGAAAAATGATTAATGAATCACAACACAATCATTCATGTGATTTTTCATCATCGAAAGTGATTTCAACATCCCCCTTCATAAGGAAGCAGACAGAATTGGATGGTTGACTTCAACGGGACGGAGGGTGTTCGCGCACGCAAGACGAACTGCATGACGGCGCTTCATTAAATAAAAGAGATAGCCAAAACGAGAAGAAGAAGTATGTATTTGTGTCAGTGCGTGTGTGTACAGATGTACAGTCGCCTCGAGGATAGCAGGACCATCTTTAGGATGATTTTTGGTTGCAACATCCAACATCCTAGTGGGCACATGTGGCTCTAATAAACAAAAACCCTGTTTGGTAACAAAGAAAAGGACGGAGCTGACAAAAGATCCGCTTACAAGATGTGCAAGCGATTTTTTTCTAAAATGATCCTCCTATCTTCGAGGCCACCGTACAAGCATGTTTATGAACGTGAGTGACATTTGTAGGTGGGCGTTACCAGGCGTTACTGTTGCGTATTTTCATACATTTTGCAAAGGCGAACTGTCAAAAAGTGACATACAATGTTATTAAAAGATCTTTGCTTACAATATGAACGGGAGTTGTAGTTCCAATTTCGGCCACGTTCATAAAGACCTTTGTAGCACTATATAGTGCTACAAACTAGGATGATGGATACTCTGGATTGGCCACGCAAATGTCAGTACCGTGTGCGAATGAAATCACAAGATACAAAAACTGGAACGAAAAGGACGAAAACAATATCTTTTATCATTGTCAGAGTTTCACTTTTTTGGTTGGGCTCAAACCATCAAATCGGTAATCAAACAGGATTGAGTTGTCTGAAAATAGCTCAATGCAATAATAAAACTTCGTGCAAGGGAAAAAGGTTCATTTTAGGCCGCCAGAATCATAGGGAGGAAAACGGGCAAACAGAGATAGTCTGAAGAGAGGTGCGTGTCCCTTTCTCGCGCTTTTTATTTGATAAATTTATTGAATTTGGTAGTTCCGTCGATCGCTTGTAACAATATACTTTTTCTTATAACTTTTGTTTTTTAGCATAGAAATATTAAATAATTAGTAACATTACTACGTTACTTTAAAAATGATAAACAGAAACAAATAATAATCATAACAAAACTATTTCAGAAAAGTTTTACTGAAAGTAGAAGTATTCTATTTTACAGAAATAGACAAGAGAACGAATAATTTGAATTTAGCCACTTGACCACAGGGCCTGTCCATATAACGGATTCATTGTGATAATAATCAACTAATCTAAATATTTCCCCATTACACCATGACGCCATGTTCGCGAGGTAATTGTTAAAACAATTAAGTAAGCGCGACATTACAGTCACAGACATAACAGACAGAACATTCCATATCAGAAATCACAGCAAAAACGCACACTATCAAATGTCAGTCACACAGACACAAATGGGTACTTTTGTACTGCTTGCTTGGCTGCTTTTGTACGAAGAGTTTTTAATGGCGTATCCACACGCTCGGCAAACAACGGCGAACAGCAAACACGAAAATGTGGACAGGCTGTTTGTCTGTTTTTATTTTGTGTTTGCCAGTGTTCGGCGTCGGTGTCGGTTTTTGTGCACGAATCAAAGGGTGTTCGCCAAACATGTTTGCGATGTATCCACACGCTCGTGAAGCAGTCAGTAGTAATTGCCAAACGAAAGCTTTGTTTCCTTCTTTTTCTGATTATTATTTACGAGTAATTGTAAAAATAATTAAAATTTCAATAAAGATCATCTAGGTACTATTTTTTATTTATTTAATTTTATATATTAGGGTATCTAATCCTAGTTTTTTATTAAATTAGGAATAATTTTATTTATTGTTTCAGATTTTTTTCTTTTTATATAATAACGACGCAGAGGTCCCACCACAATTTTTAGAAACTGTGGCGAGCATTGCTGACGCCACCATTTTCATCATCATCCGACATTACAGGCCAATGAAACACAGATATTCAAATTGCACACATTATAATTGTAATACACAACCAATATTCTTAATCAACTTAATTATCTAATTAAATAACAGAAATTGCACTCACCAAGTTGCTTACACTTTGCTAGCTCACCTCAGTCAGACTGCTCTCAAAAATGCACACAGTAAAAATATGGCGGATCAACCCCGCCTTTTTAAACCAGAAGCTCAAACAAAGAATTAAACTTAAAGTAATTAATCAGAGTTTTATGAATTCAATAATTCTTGTTAATTTTTGTAAACAATTTTAGACATTTAATTAAATTTTTAAACTACAAAATGAAATCAATTGCATCCCATGTGTTTTCATCAGTCATTAAAATAACTTATTTATTAATGCCTTTGAACTAGACTGCTGAAATCACATTGCATGCTTTTATAAATCGTAATATGAATTTACAATAACTTCTGATCGTTAATAGTTGCGGTTTACTTATTTCGCTATAAATAAACGCAAGCAATGACAATCAACTACATACATCCTACATTTCTATTTTAAGATTACTAAATTATAATTTACTATTTGAAAACTATTAAACAAAGTAATTAGTATCAAAATTGTCTGTAATGAATTAAATTAAACTAATAAAATACGGTCTTGCGCCGACATATATTTTTTTCAGCAGTTCATATTTTGAAATTGATTTTTTGAAAGAAATATTTCAAGCCCCAGGTGGGATTCGAACCCACAATCCCTCGATATCCGGCCGAGTGCTCTCCTTCTTTTTCGTTTAATTTCACTTTCTTTTTTTTATAAAAATAAGTCATGCCAAAAGTGATCGCTGTCACCACAAGTTCGTCGTCTGCCATGTTTGCTAAACCGGCATAGACTGGCACGTTCGCCAAGCGTGTGGATACCGCGTTTGTGTTCGGTGATTGTGATCGGTGTTTGGCATATGGTGTTCGGTGCTTGGTGTTTGTGGCGAACAGCGAGCGTGTGGAGGCCCCATAAAATGTATTACACAGCACTTTACACCCATATTTTTGTCTATTTGATATTATATTCACTAAATTTTAACTTTAAGATCACTTTTTAAACGAGAACAAATCGCCATCTTCCGTTTACCTTCACGTATGATACAAGTTCTGTTTACCAAAACAAGACACGGCTGTCAAATTGAGTAAGTGTGCGTTAGTGTTGCTATTGATGAAAGAAAGGGACAAGGTTATACCGAATTCAATTAGCTGAATAGTGACAGCAATATTTTCATGTTGTGTCTATGTGTATGTAAAATTATGTTTAGTCTGTTATGTCTGTGATTACAGTCTATTCCGACGCGTAACGATGAACTAAACACGCGGGCAACGTGTGATCGCTGTTGGCGGCCTGCGTCAAATTTCTTTGATTTGTGCACGGAAAACCGACACTATTTGGGTCGTCGGCGAGTGTTGGCCGCAAACGCCAAATACACACAAAACGGCCCAGTACACGCTGGCCGAACGCACTCGCTGAGCGCGCTCGGCCAACGTGTACTGGAGCCTAGATGGGTAAAAAAATTTAAAGTCGCGTCAGATCCGTAGCGGATCGAAAAAAACTATAACATAACCATTCCAAAATATTCAAAAATGCACAACGTTGATGTTTAAGGTGCAACCCGTCCTTTTTTTTTTTTTTAGTTCATCCGCCAGGCGTCAAATGTCGCTGTTTCCTATGAAAATTGATTCCATTACTAAGTGTGCTCCCCTTAAATGAAATACCAAGCAAAGATTATTGTTTTGTAGGAGGTACATGTACATACCTAGTAGGTATAAATAAATAATGGACCAATGGGGTATCTCCCAATAATCAACAATATTATTGCGGTAGGGATGCAAAAAAATCGAAATATCGACATTTTTATTCTTTTTACTAGCTGTTATCCGCGGTTCCGCCCGCGTGATCAAGCCAAAAGTTCGTTCCCGTGGGAATTTGAAAACATCATAAAGGGAATCTCTATAAAAAAATTCGGCTTTCTAGGTTGAGCGCTCCCAATAATACACGTGTAGTCTTATTTTTCCGAATCCTGTGGGAATTTTAAAAAATCCCCTCTTTATACTTGTCTACTTTATAAAGGGAAGCTTAAGACAAAATCTTGGCGTTCTAGGTTAAGCGCCCACGATAATACACGTGCAGTCCTATTTTTCTCGTTCCCGTGGGAATTCAAAAAGAAACGAAAAAACACTCGCGCGACTGAACTGAACTTTGCGCAAGTGTGGCAGACTACGCAAACATTTGAACATTGTCGACTTTGAACGCTTTGATGTACGCTAAATAACCGACACCGCTTGGCAAAGTTGCGCACTTGTATGAACAAAGAAGTCCCGTGCCACACATAGCTTCATTCAAATGTTCAAATGTTTGCAGCTTGATGTAGCGCCCGCTTTAGTGATTTTAAAGTCGTTACATTAGGCTAGGGATGATCGATTTTAGAAAAACATCGATGTTAACATCGATTCGTAATCGTCGATAATCGATAAACATCGATATTTTAAAAACATAGATGGTTTCCGAAGGCAAATAAAACTCTTTATTCTATTAAGTTATTGAAAGTGGATTACAAAAGCAAACAGAGTGAAATAAACTTGTTTCACAAATTAATTATCTCCGAATGGGGAAATCGTAACCGTCTAGAATTTGCACCTCATAAAACGTATCAACTTATGCTTAAGGGAAATTTACAAGTCCTTCCGCGCTTTCACTTTAATGGAATTTCAGTTTTAAATAAAATCACAGTCTGCTACTTAGGTTTACTTTTAGACAAAAACTTTAATTTCATTGAACGTATAAAGCGGGTAGGAGGTAAAAAGCCAAAAAGAATTTTTATGCCTTAACTCGAGTATCTGCCGCAACCTGGGGTTTAACCTTTAGAACGTTAAAAATGGTTTATACTGCGACATACCGGGGTTGTATAATATATGGTTCAGCGGTTGGAGAACACAAAAGGGTCAAATATTAGTATCAAATACACCTAAAATCGGAGCGTAGAACATGTACATTACATTAGTTTTTATTTTACTTCACTACATGCAGTATTTCGAAGTTATAACGACGAGAAGTTTAAGTCATTTTTTGAATTTCTGAGATTACGCGCGCTCATAAATTGAGCGGGGTGTGACGTACATCCCGCGTGTGAACGAGAGCGAGGTCTCGACAATCGCGCGTGCGAACGAGAGCGCGATTGTCGAGACCCGGGGTGTGCGTCATAGATCGCCCGCGTTTTTTAAAACTTTCGGCCGGAAATACGCACTTTGATCGTAAATATCCCAGCCATTTTTTAAGATATAAAAAAAGTAAAAACACAGTTTTTCTCGTAATTTTTTTATGGCATGTAAAGTAAAAAGCGTTTGTCAGGTCCAATGCAAGCAATTTGCATCTTGCCTTGATATTTTTTGCATAAGTCTTACAGAACTGTCAGCACGGAGGCACTCCCTGTGCTGGCTGGCGTAATACCCGTCGATTTGAAGATACAGCGTCGCGCGTCGATGTACTATAGATCAAAAGAAATGACCCCCGCGTTCCTTAAGACACGTGATCGTGACAAAATAAATAGACTATTTAACCTTTTAGATGACGTATTACAGAATCTTCTATCGGAATGGCAGGAAAGGAGACTTCCGTCATCTGTATCTGTTCTTTCCCTGGGGAAAGTGGGCCAAGTTATTCTATTTCAAGGTTGAACAAACAGCTCATCACGTTCTGTGGGAGTGTGATCTTTGGCATGACAAACGCGTAATAATGTTGGATTCTTTACACGTCACTTCGGGCGTAGTTTATTATTCTCGTAGCACGCAGAGAATTTTCAAAAATAGTAGCGTAATAGACCGTGGTGCTCGGCAATCGAACATCACTTGATTTGCCATCTCTCTTAGGTATAATGCCTTTTGTTTCAAATTGCTGTTTTTCACGAAGTTGTTAAGGATCGGGATCTTTTCCTTTTCAGTCCTTTCAATACTTCCTACTCTCTTCCCTTCCGACTATCTTCTCTCTGATTAAATTCGTTGTGAGTTCCAAGACAGCTGTAGTTTTGTTCCCCGGGAAGTCAATTAGCTTCATTGCTTATTGTCTATCTGAGGTCGCCGTCGTTGATCCTGGCTACACAGGAGACACAGTGGTGGGAATGTGTGGTGGGCTTGTCCCGATTGTTTCACAAATCTCAACTTCTCAAGTCCACTCATCCACTCTACTCACAACACAACACAACACAATAGTTCGCAAATAAAATTGTTTTTATCTCGTTGATAAAATTCAAAAAAACTTCAACCTCAACCGCCTCAACGTCAAATTGTTAGACTTTTTTTTTGTTTATTCACCCCGAGAAATAAAGATTTTTTTTAAGTTATGGCTTCTGCGTTTCTTTCGGATAGTGCTACAAACGTAGACAGAGAAAACTATAGACAGCTACTAAGCGTGCCGCTGAAAGGGACAGAAAAAAAAGTACATACTAGATTTAGAGTTGCCAGGTAAGGATAAATTTACCCCAAACTCTCGATTTCCTTTTTGTATGTATAAAATTGACATGCTGATACTTAGTACTTTTTAAAGTTTTTAATCCATTAATCATCATCATCATCATCATCAATACTTACCTATTAGTTTCAAAACATCGGGGACAAATCATAAAAATGAATGCGTGCGGATGCCAATAATTAAATCTTTAGATAAGTATTGGTAGGTAGGTATTATATTATATGTATGTACACTTCAAGTTATCAGGCATTTTTCAAATTCTCACTCATGAATTATATGTAAAGAAATAATGCGAAGACTGTATCTTGAAAACTGCCCGTTTATTAAAGTAGTTTGTAGGAAATAAAATGAAAACAATCTAAAACATAATAGGATATTTTATTTTTATTATATTCACTAATTCGTCTTCATACCTAAACATTGAGTACATAAAAATATAAAAACTTCTGTGATTTAAAACATATAAAGTATTGGAGTAGGTATCAAATAAAACATAATACACGGTGCATACACTTTACACTAAATCATGGAGTTTGTTTTTCCCTTTTGAGTGGTAATTTCATGCAGTCGGTTTTTTTTTTTTTTAATTAGTTTTTAATAACAACTAAAGTTCTCATCTAATGGCCTTGGAAAAGTACTAATTTCGTGTGAACATTACGGATTATTTCTTTCGGTGTAATTTTTTTAAATATATTTTTGAGCTAAGTTTTGTGATCCAAATATCTATATGATAGGGGGCAGCATTTTTTTTTAGAAATCTCCCCTTCTTTTGGTCTCATCTTATCTAGGGGGGGGGGGGGGCACTTACGAACACTTTTGGTCCTTTGTACCAACCCCGTGCCCCTGAGAAATTTGCAGTTTTGAAAATCCGCTTTATTTCCAATTGCGTATATCTCGAGAACGGTAGCGCACGGGGTTGGTGCAAAGGGCCAAAAGTGTCCCCCCCCCCCCCCCCATACTCCCACTCCACTCACAAAAATGTTAAAAATCTCACGCATTTTTCAAAATCATGATGAGACTTGGTATCATTCGTCGAAAATAAACCAAAATTAGTATATTTAACTATGATAAATAGTAAAATAGTCGGGAATAATGTCTACTTACGAATGAAACGACAACCCACTAATTTTTCTCTCACTATCACTTTTACATCCCATTATACTGCACCGCACCATTTTCCACAGATGCAATCACCTCCAGGAACTTAATTAACACCAAAATAGTTATTCGTAATTGAATAAACAAAACAAAAACTTTAAAATTAGTTATCACCTGCAGCAAACGTCAAAGTTTGTTTAGCAATTAAAGTTGCTGGCCTTGAAAAAACCGGCCACGCAGTAAGGCACAAAAAAATATTCTCTTTGTCTCTTTTTTTTATCAGCCATGCGTATATGACCATCCTTTTCTATTGTAAGTGAAATAAAAAACATCCAGCAGTCTATAGTTTTCTCTGTCTACGGCTACAAACATCTTTATGAACGTGAGTGACGTTTGTAGGAGGGCGTTACTGTGTCTTATTTCATACATTTTGTCAAAGGCGAACTGTCAAAAGTGACATACATTACGAACGGGAGTTGTAGTTCCAATTTCGGCCACGTTTATAAAGATGTTGGTAGATCTGTAGAAATTTAGCCAGTGTCAACTTGTTAAGTAATAACCTGCAACCTCGACCACAGACATAACAGACTAATCATAATTTTACATACACATAGACACACGCTGAATATATTGATGTCACTTTTCAGCTAATTAAATTCGGTATAACCGTGTCCCTTTCTTTCATCAATAGCAACACTAACGCACACTTACTCAATTTGACAGCTTGTTTTGGTAATCGGAATTTATATCATACGTAAAAGTAAACGGAAGATGGCGATTTGTTCTCTTTTAAAAAGTGATTTTAAAGTTAAAATTTGGTGAATATAATATCAAAAAGACAAAAATATGGGTGTAAAGATCTAATACATTTTAAAAATTCTTCGTACAAAAGCAGCCAATCAAGCAGTACAAAAGTACCCATTTGTGCTGTGTGACTGACATTTGATAGTGTACCAGTTTGCCACGATTTTATGGAATGTTCTGTCTGTTATGTCTGTGACCTCGACTCATTAATTTAAAAAAAAAACTTATTTACTTTGATCAAATTTATACCATAGACGAGTAATACGCACAGCTTCGAAAGAATGAGGTTAAAAACTCAAAGCTCATCGTAGGTGGCGTCACTGTTGACTGTTCCAAGACCCGCCATATTGGTTCATTGTTTAAGTTTGATGTGAGAGTAATTGCTAAAAATCATAGAAATGTAAGCGACCTGGAGTGTAATTACGATTGAAGGAGGAACTGCGGAAACGGAAAGCCAAGACCACTAGCAAAAAAGCCTTATAAATCGAAAGGTAAATAATTTACAGGCATTATTGTGAATTGTAGGTTTTGCTGTGTTCTTTTTATTTATTTCAATTTCTTTTTGTAGACTGGAGGCGTACGATGGAAATTACCTCATCGAAGTTGAAGACGAACTTGAGGATGATATTCCTGAAATTTCTACCATGGATAAGTTCAGAGATATTAATTCCAGCAATAATCTTCCACCACTCTATAAACTACACATTCAAGAGTTTGCAGACAGGTAACAAACCATACATTCATGATTTCCTTATTGTTCCTTGTTATTTTAATGTTTCAGATAGAATTAGACATTTAATGACATACATGTTGTTTCAGATTTCAAGCAACACTGAACGGGAGATACACTATTGTATGAAAGTAGAAGGGTCAGAGTGTAGCCTTAGGGGCACTATTTTTAGGACTTAGAATTTTTTTCTGAGTTGGCTTAGGGGCACTATGAGACGCCAAGAAAACATGAAAAAAAAAATTTTTGAGACAAATTTTTTTTTTGGACTTAGATTTTTTTCGCTAAAATTTTTTTTTAAAAATTCCCTTTTTTTTTTGGTTCCATCTTATTGGGGGGGCATTTACGAACACATTTAGCTCTTTGCACTAACCGCGTCCGGGCTACCGTTTTCGATATATACGCCATTTTGTAAAAAAAAACAGATTCAAAGAATGGCCAATTACTCGTAAATGGTGATTATTACGAAGTTGACTTAAAGGACTAAAAGTGTCTCTAGTTGCCCCCCCGACACGAAAAGGACAAAAGGAGCGAAAATTTAAAGAAAAAAAATCGATTCGAAAATTTGTCACGAGTCCAAAAAATGCTGCCCCTATCCCTGCAATAGCACTGAAAAGGGAGTTGGGACTTAGTTTTTTTTTTATAGAAATCTTCACTTCTTTTTGTCTCATCATGTTGGGGGAGGCACTTAAGAACACTTTTAGTCCTTTGCACCAACCGCGCCCGGGCTGCGAATTTACAAAACCTATACCATTAGAGAGAAAGTGTGTTTGCCAAAAACTTGACGAAACCTTAATCACTACAGAAATTGACCGAAATCGCATAGACTTTGTTAGATAAATCCATTCTAACATTGTAGCAACAAATGCTATTCATTTCATTCCGATATTAATCTATCTGTCGTAGGTTTATGATGAAATCAGGTTTTTGATCAAAATCCTAGGCTTTTGATCAAGATCCGTAAGAAGACAAAATCATTGCTTTGTTTTACCATAAACCTGGAAATATCCAGTTTTTTCATCAAAAACCTAGACTGGGTTAGTTTTATGATAAAACTAATGGCAAAATCCTCGACTGGTTTAGTTTTAAGATGGCCACAAAGTGGAATCGTAAGAAAAATTCGCGCCTCACTCGCTTCGCTCGCTCGGCGGTGTTGTGATCACAAGATAACCCTAACCTAACCCACCAATATTCAGACAGACATTGGTGGGTTAGGTAAGGTGATCATAACACCGCCGAGCGAGCGAAGCGAGTGAGGCGCGAATTTTTCTGAAAAGATTCAATCAACGCGTTGTCGTCTATTTTCGGCTTATCTGTTTGACTCAATAGTACTTGATTTGTCCTCATCGTGTCAGGAGCGCAACTAGAAACACTTTTGGTCCTTTACATCAACTTCCTAAAGGTCACCATTTACGAGTAATTGGCCATTCTTTGAATATGGTCATTTTACAATACGACGTATATCTCGAAAACGGTAGCCCAAACGCGGTTGGTGCATAGGACTAAAAGTGTTCGTAAGTGCTCCCCCAACACGATGACACCAATAGAAGGGAAGATTTCTAGAAAAAAAAAAATATTAAAAAATTTTCTAAGTTCAAACTCGATTTTCAGTGCTATTGTAGGGATAGGGGCAACGTTTTTTTTCTAGAAATCTCCCCCTTTTTTGGTCTCATCTTATTGGGAGGGCACTTACGAACACTTTTGGTCGTTTGTACCAACCCCGTGCGGGCTACGGTTTTCGAGAAATTTGCAGTTTTTGAAATCCGACTTTCTTCGAAATTGCGTATATCTCGAGAACGGTAGCCCGTACGGGGTTGGTGCAAAGTACTAAAAGTGTTCGTAAGTGCTCCACCGATAAGATGAGACCAAAAAAAGGTTGAATTTTACGAAAAAAAAAAACGATCCGAAAAATTTCAGTCCCAGAAACAGCGTTTTTAGGACTCGGGAATTTTGAATCCACTTTTTTTTTTCTTAATATCTCCTCTTTTTTTGTCCTCATCGTGTCAGGAGCGCAACTAGAAACACTTTTGGTCCTTTACATCAACTTCCTAAAGGTCACCATTTACGAGTAATTGGCCATTCTTTGAATATGGTCATTTTACAATACGACGTATATCTCGAAAATGGTAGCCCGAACGCGGTTAGTGCATAGGACTAAAAGTGTTCGTAAGTGCCCCCCTAATACGACGGGACCAAAAAAAGGGAAAAATCGGAGAATTTTTTTTAAAAAAAATTTTTGCGAAAGAGAAATCTAAGTCCAAAAAAAAAAATTTTCTCAAAAAAATCTTTTTTCATGTTTTCTTGGCGTCTCATAGTGCCTATACTCCAACTCAGAAAATTTTTTTAAGTCCTAAAAATAGTGCCCCTAAGGCTACACTCCAACCAGTAGAAGCTTAATAATCGTGAGAGTTGCCTTTAAGGAAAGTTATATTTATTTCCATGCGCAATGCAAAGCCCAAATGAAGAAGCTTCTTTAAATATCATTCTGTTAAAAATGGATAATAGTGGCATGATAGTGGAGTCACTGCGAATGTGCAACTGGAAAAGGAGTAGAAGCACACTGTAAGCATGTTTTTACAGTTCTCCATGGCATAGAAGATATAGTGCCTACTAAAACTATAATTTTGTACAAAATGTGCACAGAACAATTGATGACATTTAAAAAACCGAATAAAGTATTCTTTAATTCCCCGATGCAATCCCGTTTTACCAGGAAAATATAATGGACAATTATGAAGGATATGTCAAAATCCTAGCAGTTTCTCCTGTACTACTAATAGTAAAATGGCTTATCTCCAAGTAATCAAACCTGCCAATCCATATGCTATTGAAATGGACCATGATTACTTGGAAATATTTTCTTATACTTATGAGTATTACCTTTGTAAAGTTTTTGTTAAACCTATTTTTAAACCACTAATTTTAACAAATATCTGTATAAAAATTATGATTTTTGATTATGACAGTGTAATAAAACAAAATTAATACCTATTAAATAGTTTTATTTTCTTATACCTATGAGTATTACCTAATACACTCTAAAATTACAGCATATATGACACAAAACATGTTTTTGAAGCCAGAAGTGTACCTACTATGAATTTCTGTAATCAGCATCACATTTATTTTGAGTTTGGACCCCGCTAGACCCAGGAGGATCAGTAAAAGAAGTTTCATTAGCATCACATTCATTTTGAGTTTGGATCCGGTTAGGTCCTGGAATTGGATCACCACGAGACGTTTCAATACACCGTTTCTTCTAACTTCTTTTTAGCAATCGATCTGAGCGTTCTTGTGCTAGTAGGTTAACAGATTTGATTTAATATAGAGGGCACAGCACTTTTCTTTAATGTTCGGTATAAATTTTCATTGTATGTTAATTACTTTTAATATTATAATCTTCAGATCTAAATTGGGCAGCACATAACCTCGACCATTTACTGGATTTCCAATTTTTCCTTCGAAGAGCCTTTTCCCACAGTTTTCTTCGTTTTATTTCTTTGGAAAATAAATAGATTGGAACATTTTTACAATCGATAGCTGCACAATGAGTCATATTTCGGAATTATTTAGAAAACAAATATGATGTTTACAAAAATAGTATGGAAAATGACAGCTAGCTGTCAAATGTTTGGAACAGTCAACAAAGCGACATCTGAAGTGAGCAAAAGGCAGTTTTTAACCTCATTCGGGCAAGACGCGACACTAGCGCCCCTACGGCGGCATGAGGGCGGCATGAGGATGAGGTGAACGATTTCAAAATTTTTGTATGCAAAATGGGCAAAATGTTATATATAGCGCCCCTAGCGGCATGAGGTGAACGGAGGTTGCCAAGTCATTGTATGAGAAACGTCAAGAGCTGTGCGTATTACTCGTCTATAGTATTTGCTTTGATCAGTTTGATCCATTCGTCTAGTGTACAAAATAGTTGAACGGCATAGTCGTCTAGCTAGTATTGATATTTTTACTCTCAAAACATCGATTTATCGTTAATATCGAAGTCAAAACATCGATGTTTCTTCAACATCGATGAATTGAATAGAATATCGATCATCCCTAAGGTAGGCTGGAAGGAAGAAACGTTGAGTTGAATAAATTTTGATGTAATTCAATACGTTTGTTATTATCCAGTAATACCTACCTATATTATATTTTACATTAAAACGCAAATAAATAAAATAATCTAGATAATTTAATGTGTGGTAGGTGTGTTCCGTAGATATTTCGAAATACTCGTCATGACTATTGCAGTGTTTACCACAACGGTGTGTGGTATTTCATTGTGCATAAAAAAATTATGGCTTACTACGCTGCCGGTGACATTGTAAACACAAGTAATGCTGCAGAATTAACAGATGAAAATAATATTGTGGACAATTTATCTATAGTTCCATTGGGAAAGGATAGTTTTGGTGAGTGAGTCATATACTGTCAGTGTTTTATCTTGTTTTTTTAGACCAAACTCAATTTTATATTCCAGCATTGAATTTGATTAATATAAGATTTTATATAAAGACACCGCTCACGCACGAGGGGACTCTATAACTCTGCATTATGCTTTATACAGGCCTAAATTGCGGTTTGCTTTCGCTAACGACGACGTGCAAATGGATGTTTTATTTCTCATGCTTCTCCGTGCTTCGGAATGCTGTGCGCTATCGGTTTCTGACTATTTATTGTTAAACCAAGTCACTACCCCGTACTAAACACTTATTTAGATAGCACGCAAAGTACTAGCAGTAGTCTTTCAAATACCAAGCTCATTTTCTGTACTATACTAATTTCCTTGATGTCCATAAGGCGACTCTCTGGCCATAATTTTATTGTGTCCTTTATCAAAAGTAAAAAATATTTTGTAAAAATGTATAACAAGTCTATAAGCCTGCTGTACGTACACGGGTAGAGTACTAACTATCCCACTAACTATACTAATGTAGACAGCATTGGTAGAGTAGAGTACTAAAGAGTAGAGCAGCTAGCACCAGGGGCAAGCTACTCTACCATATTCCTTTCCCCACCCAGTGTCTACACTACTCTACTGTACACCGAGTCTACTCGACCGTACACTGAGCCATGTAAATGGTTAGCAGAGTAACAAGTTAAGTTTATTAGTGCGTTCCTTACATTTTCTCGAGTGACGTTCATGGTGTCCTATTCAGGCGTTACTCTATTAACAAAATGTAAATTTATGTGTAGACCGTTACTCTACTAAAACTGGTAGAGTACTTGGAATTGTAGAGTAGTATGGTAGTTGACTCTACCAAGCATTTCTTATTTATACAGCAGGCTTAAAAAAATTATTAGATAGGTAGGCAAGCAAGTAAATTTCAATGCTCAACAGGGTTTATTGTTTTGCCCCTAAAGAGACTCTCTGACTGTTATTTAGTCTCGAGTTCATTTACTGTACAAAACCATACTATGGTGTAGTAATGTTATTATTGAGTTTAAGCAATAGTTTAGTTCCACCTCTGTAATAATGAATATCTTTTCCATATCATGGTTTAAAAATCATCTTCTTAGGCTTAGGTAGCAGATACAGCTAATCCTAGTGGACTGGGAAACATGAGAAACATTATATTTATATAAAGGCATACCGCAGAAGACTAACATTGTGGATCATCACTTGGTCCATGACACATGCTGAGTGGAGGCCCTTTTGTTGCATTTATATGTAATGTCTATTGT
Organism: Endotricha flammealis; assembly: GCA_905163395.2. Classification (NCBI taxonomy): domain Eukaryota; kingdom Metazoa; phylum Arthropoda; class Insecta; order Lepidoptera; family Pyralidae; genus Endotricha; species Endotricha flammealis. The sequence goes on from LR990865.1 coordinate 6,001,730, forward strand.
ATATTATTTAATTAGTAAAATATGTAACCAAATAAACAATTTTTCTTTCTTTCATGGATAATGTTAAGATGTTAGGTTTGACATGTTTTTATTTATTTTTCCAGCAATATGTGAATTGTGTGGACGTGTGGGACGTCGTGGTCAATTTTACACTCGTAACAACAAATTCTGTTCGTTGCGATGCCACTCAAGTAGTGTTAGGAGGCGGCATTGTAACTGGAGGTTCAAGCTGATGGAAGGCGCTGAACATATGGCGGGGATGATCCCACTTGAGCCCTTGCCACAGCTCCAACAGTGGCAGGCTACTTTTAACGACTTACAGGTAAATAATTAATTTCATTTATAAGTAACTAGTGCCCCGTCCCAGCTTCGCACAAGTTTTAGTAAAGATCCCAATTTTTTTTTAAAAATATAGTAAAGCCTATGTTAAAGAGAGGTAATGTATATTTCCAATTGTGTAAGAACTTTTCAATCGGTCAAATACTTTTTGAGTTTATTTGTTACAAATTAAAACACAAATATTATCTTTTTATAATGTTAGTATAAATTGGACAAGTCATTTTGGGACTTAACTTGCCTAAATTTTGATAATATTTGTTTCAAAACTAACAAATAAATAAAAATGTAATAAATAAGAAAAAAATTGCTATTTGACTGTGCTCTTTAAGTATGCAGATAATGTTTTGTTTTTTATTTCAATTTTTTTTTAGCCATGCTTAAATATGTCTGCCTCATAAGGAAGTTCGCTGGACAAACTACTCCATAAATAATCCATAAAGATATAATGGTATATAGATATTTTGATTCCAGAAGAGTCTTGATCATATTAATTTCAAGATTGTCAAAGTCAAATAATTTTATTCAAATAGGCCTAATACAAGGTCTTTCGAATCGTCACATTTTTTCCAGTTCTTTGTATTATGACTATGAAGATTTTGGGATCTAAATTTCTTTTCTTGTATATCCATATTCCATATTCAACATTTCTTATTTTCAACAGGCTGGTCCTATAAAACAATCTGCAGCATTAATAGCAAATACTTATGAATGGAAAGATGAGCTTTTTGGATGTGACTTTCTAGCAGCACCTGTCAGTCTGTTCAAACACGCACCCCTGCATGAAATGTGGGACAGCACATTTGAAGGCATGAAGGTGGAAGTGAAAAATACAGATTGTGAAAATCCAACTGAAAAATTAAGTGATTATTTTTGGGTAGCTACTGTGTTGAAAGTGAGTTGGGGTTTATAGTAACAATTAATATTACAAGCTTTCTATTAGCTTCACCTGTTTTTTATTTTTTTATTATAATGGGTAACCTGCTTTTTCCAATTGCGGTGGAAAAACAGTAGCTATGTTAATATTAATCTAAGTTAATGTTAAATGAAATATAATAGTGTGGGAGAAACAAATGAATGTATCAAGTCAGATCCACAGCGCGTGTTTTGCTCTACACAATCAACATTCAACAAAATCGTCTACACAAAACTTTGTCTCAATACACATTTTTGTGTACATCAACAATGTTTTTGTTTTCCATGCCCGATGGAAAACACGTACACAAAATACGCGGGTACGCAAATGCTCGGGTCCAGGGGCAGGGTACTGTCATTATCATCCGCCATTTTTGTCGTGATTTTGACAACTCTCTCACCTCGCTACACAATACACAAGCTACGCGACCGCGAGTCGCTATGGACAGCGTGTGTAGAGAAACATGTTTCAAAAACCAAAGTATTGTGTATGTGTTTTTGTTGAATGTTTTCAAAAAAATCGCTGAAGACCCGGCTTTATACAAATATAATATTAAATATATAATGAAACAAAGCAAAAATAATTGCTGTCCAAAAATTACATTTCGGACTGGAAACTAGTTTTTGACAAGAGATTGTACAAAGGAAAGGGTTGCCCAGGGCCATAAATATGATTAAGATTTCTAAATATTGCATGAAGGAATTTACTTGAATTTTTTTAAATCAATGGTATTCATTTATGTACTATTTAATTGAAATTATTAAAGATTTGAGAACATTAGTTTCTAATATTTTTTTAGCAGCAATTTGTGTCCCACTGTAAGGCAAAGGCCTCCCCCAATTTTTCAAAATTTCTCTTACTTGGGCCTTTTCCGGCCAATCATCCAAGTAAGCGTCGAGCTCATCCCGCCATCGCCTTTTTGGTCTTCCGCAACGAACGGATTGGGGTGTCCATATTGGCTTCTAATGTTATTGTTAATTTTTTTTTAGGTAAAAGGTTACATGGGGTTATTACGTTATGAAGGATTTGGTAGTGATGATTCAAAGGATTTTTGGGTGAACTTGTGTTGTTCTGAGGTCCACCCCGTTGGGTGGTGCGCCACTCGTGGCAAACCCCTTATACCACCTCGAAGCATTGAAGACAAGTATGCTGATTGGAAAAAGTAAGTCCTACTTTTATTCCATATCATGTATAGGCTAGCCGCCAGGCTATCCATCACATAAATTGGCAATTTTTATCTGATAAGCTAAAAGAATGTTAATTTTTAATAGGCTAACTGTTGAGTTTCTTACGGCATTTCTTCTCAACATGCTATTCTCGTCGGAAGTGCTAGTAGGGTAAATCTACTTACAAAATAAATGATTTAATTTTAAATGTTGAAACAGGCCTAAGTAACTCATAATTAGGCATGGCTTATTATCATACAATATATTTGTTTACATTTGGAATAAAGTGCCTTTCAATTTGTTTATAAAATAGGGAATTAAAACTCGGAAACACGTCTTCATCATAATATATGAGCGAAGTTGGTACAATCCGCACCTCGAGAGATGGGACCTGGCGTATAACGTGATTCGACCTGCGCAGTAGACTATTTCTATACGATTTTACTAGAAATCGTCTACTGCGCAAATCAAACCAGCAATCAATAAGGTCTCATCTCTCATGCCCGGGTTACACGAGGCTAGTTTTTCAAGCTAGGATAGCAAGCTAGTGTCAGTAAGCCAGCATGCTAGTCTAGCTTCGTGTAGACAAAACTAGCTTAATTTCTAAGTTAGTAAGCTGGTATACTAGTTTACAAGCCAGGACAGTTTTTAATAGGATGGAGTTCTATTTTTTAGGATAGTAACGCCCCCCCACCTCTGATTTTACTATCCTGGCTTGTGTACTGGCTTCATGTGGCCGGCGAAGCTAGTTTTCAGTTGGCTAGTAAGCAGGAACAACACGTTTTGTTTAGTCACACCTCAGTCACTGCAATAGTACTAGCTTAAAATAATCTAGCCTTATGTAAACAGAACTAGCATATTCCAAGCCAGGTCAGCAAGCCCGAACAGTTTAGTAAAGATCTAGCTTGCTATCCTGCTTGAAAAACCAGCCTTGTGTAACCCGGGCATGATGGCGCGGATAACTTTGGGTAGATAAAAGGAATAAGCTAAATATTTTAACTCTTTTCAGATTCTTGGTAAAGCAATTGACTGGCGCTCGTACACTACCTGCTAATTTTTACAGCAAATTGAACGACAGCCTCGTATCAAGATTCTCCATTGGATCAGCTATGGAAGTTGTAGATAAAAACAGAATTTCACAAGTTAAGGTAACTAATATGTCATGCAGTTATAATTAACTTTGGTTATAATAACTTTTTTTATTATAATAAGATTAATCATATTATTTTTTCATCTTTTATATTTAATTATAGAAAATTAAAATAAATTAAACATTAAAAATTAAATTTATTAATTTCCTGTATAGTATGGTATGACATATTGCATAAATCTATCTATATAAGTTTTGCTTCCATTAGCAGGATTTTAGTTTGCTAGGACAGTATGGCATATGAAGTCATACACCCCATTTTGAATTCATTCCATTTTGGTTGAGCAATTGAAATGGTTCTCCTGCTGGTCAAAAGAACTTTTAGCCCAAGGGGGAAATCTGGCACTGGCCTTAAGACTTTCATAATTCAGATTAACTAGACTCTGCTCTCAAAAAATGTAATTTTTGTTATCTCACGGTGTATTTCTTCAGCTCCGAGTGATTATTAGTAATGCGAATAACAAACAGTAAACAATTTTTCATAACAGGTGGCCAGTGTATGTGAAATAGTCGGAAAAAGGTTACACGTGAAATACTATGATAGCTCTCCAGAAGACAATGGATTCTGGTGTCATGAGGACTCACCCCTCATTCATCCCGTTGGCTGGGCATTCCGTATTGGTCATCCACTAGATGCACCACAAAGTTACTGTCAGAGAGTAGCAGCTGGTAGATTTGTACCAGACGATTCAACACCCGATATGTTTTATAAATATCCAACAAATGAACCACCGTTATTCGCCGAAGGAATGAAGTTAGAAGCAATAGATCCTTTGAACTTATCAGCTGTATGCGCAGCAACTGTCATGCAGATATTAAACGAAGGATACATGATGATAAGAATAGATTGCTATCCAGCTGATGCGTCGGGAGCGGACTGGTTTTGTTATCATCAGAGATCACCATGTATATTTCCTGTGGGATTTGCATTGGCTAATAATATTCCTCTTGTACCTCCAGCTGGGTAAGTACTCATTGTTTTTTTGTAGAACTATAGTAGAATGCTATTATTAGAGTTAGTGTTGATTCTTACAATTTCTGTTTCTTATATTTTCTAAATATGATAGCACTAGCTTTTCCCCGCGGCTTCGCTCGCGCTAATTTTATGACATAGATCTCGTTTGACAACAAAACAACCCATAGCGCGACTTGTGGCGCCATCTGTTGGTCGATACAGCGCCCTCTATATTATTTTTTTCCCATTGGAACGACATACTTTCACAGGATAAAAAGTAGCCTATGTTGCGCTCTGTACCCCTAACAATATATGTGAAAATTTTCATAATGATTGGCTACTTCGTCAAGCCGTGAAGGAAAAACAAACAAACTCACTTTCTCATTTATAATATTAGTAATGATCTTCACAACAACGGAAAGAAGACAGTATACATGGTCAGCTTACGGACTAGTGTAATCGCAACAATCTGCTTATTCAGCTAAGCTGTGAGAATTGTCGCAATTTATTTTATACAAGCAAATAATACCGCGTGTTCTATTGTAATTGTATAATTGTATTCTATTGTAATTGTAAATGTAAACTAAATACCAAGTTACTGAACCATTTACAATTTGCTGTAGGACAGAGTTGCCGGAAATTTCTCGTAGAAAAGTGCAGATACAATAGTGGCCAGTGTAACCTTGTATATAAATGAAATAATAAAAAAATAATATGGGGACAAATCACACAGATTGTGCTAGCCCCAAAGTAAGTTCGAAACTTGTGTTATGGGAAACTAACTCAACGATACTATATTTTAAAACAAATACAAAATATAGATAAACATCCAAGACCCGAAGCCAATCAGAAAAAGTTCTTTTTTATCATGACCCGACCGGTATTCGAACCCCGGACCTCCTGGGTGGCGGTCCGGCGTGGTAACCATTACGCCACGGAGGTTGTTAATCCCATAATCCCATCTTCAGGATTTCATAAAAATAGCGCTATCTAAAAGTTGGACCATTATTTTGTTTTTACATTTTCACCAAAAGAGTAGTTGGGTTGGGGTAACAGTATTTGTGAAAAGTTCAATTAATGTTTCAAAAGTATCGAATGAAGTTGGACCAATAGACAATACATATTTTGTTTTTAGATTTTCTCCAGAAGAGTTCAGTTGGGAGCAATATTTGTCTATGACGGGTAGTAGAGCCGCGGGGAGGAACTCGTTCGCGGCGCGAGGTCACGTGGTGTCGCACGGTTTCGTCGCTGGTATGCGGCTGGAGTGCGCCGACCTTATGGACCCGAGGCTCGTCTGCGTTGCTACCATCGCCAGGGTTGTTGCTGACCTGCTCAAAGTATGTTTATCACATTTTAGTTGCACTTTATTATACAATACACAAACTCTTTTTACATTATACAAGGATAATTAATTAGAAGTACAGTAGGTGATTATCACATTGGTTTTGTTATAATTAGAGGCATGTTTTACACTTACTGATAAGATAATCTATCAGATGATCAGAATTGTAATTGATCAATAGCTATCACTTTATCTAATTTGAACTTACCATTATTATATGACATGTGATATATTTAACTTTAATTAAATGTCTGAAATCTTATATCTTTCTGAATATTTACAATTCCCCAGCAGTGAAGTCCTAATGATAATTATGTTGAATTTTTTTTAGGTGCACTTCGATGGCTGGGGAACAGAATATGACCAGTGGTTATGGGCGCATAGTACTGATGTTTATCCTGTGGGCTGGTGCCGAGCCGTCGGGCACAGGCTTGAAGGCCCGCTGCAGCCAGCGCCGAGGGTCGCCAGGAAACCAGCTGCTAAGCCGCCGAGACGCAGGCGACGGCAACAAGGTATCACAAACGATTTTTCAATATATAATCTCAATGTTCATTTCGAAATGCGTTAGGGTTGTCTGCTGCCTAAGTAGTAAAGCGTATTACACTACACGATATTCAGAGTCTAACAAAAGAGATGGTTCGATACTAAGAAGTGGGAAGTTATAAGTGCCTCTCGCTTATTCCACCATCTCTTTTGTTAGACTCTGAATATCGTGTAATGTAATCTACACTCGGGTAGTTGAGCGAAGTGAAGTTAGACATGAAGAAAAATAATGACGAAGTAGAACGAAGAGTCCGTCCACACACTCAGTTTTATATGGATTGTAAAAAGTCGCATCTATTAAGGATTATCAAAGGTTATTAGGTTTTTATTTCATTAAGAATATGTGAATATACAGTTTTTTTTAAGTCCGATTGAAACAGGAATAAGTCTTTTTCTAATTAGCCTTAAGACAATACTCAGGCCACCACAAACCAGGAAACAATTTAGATGTAATTTGACAGTCTCTAATCCAACTTCCATGGAATAACAATCACAGTTTATCTATCAATGTAACATGACATCCATGCGATGTTGTGAACATCCTAACTCCTTACTAATATTATAAACGAGAGTTTGTGAGGATGTATGACTGTTTGTTACTCTCACGCGAAAACGCTTAATAGAAAATGCTTGAAATTTTGTTCACGGGTACCTAAAACCTGGATTAAGACATAGGATTTATTATCCCGGATATCAGTACGCGCGTCCGTGGGCATCAGCTAGTAAGTAAACAATTTTTTTTTTTCAGTAATTAAACAATCAGTTTCACAGCCACCTATTACAACGGAAGAAAGCTCACAAAATTCAGATTTAGGCGATACAAAAAGCTTATCGCCACCAACGAGTGTTTCCGAAACATCCGCTGACACAGAGCCTCGGACGGATACTGATAATGTCATAAAAATGGATGTTGAATTGAAGGGTGAAAAGGAGCATGAACCAGATGCCCTCCAGCTTGCCGATGAAATAAAGGAGACAATGGTATTTATATATTTTAGAAGATTTTATTGTTCTTTATTTTTATTGTTTTCTTGTCACTGATTTGGCTTAAGACCTTCCAGATATTGACAAATTAAGTTTCGGATCGTTTTATTTGTTTGTATTATCTGCCTGAGTACAAAAAAATATTTATATAATATACTACAAATTAATTATTACCGATAGTACCTATGTTGAAGGTTTGTTTCGTTTGAGTCTAGACCTAGACAGTGTCGATTCATCCCGAAATATTTTTTTACAGAGCACACCACCAGATCTCTCGCAAGATTCGAGTCAAACTATAACGGATCCTTCGTCCGAAACCCAAGAAGAAACTTCAGATAAGGTTATACCTAGACTAGTCAACACCACAGTGCCCTTAGAAGTGTTAAATACAGTAGACCCAGAGAATTGGACCACATCGGACGTATCAAAGTTTCTTACAGTGAACGATTGTCAGCCATATTGTGACAATTTTAGTAATATAACAGGTCCTATGATGCTTCAATTAACAAAAGATGAAATCATTGAGTTATTGGAAATGAAAGTAGGCCCCTCATTGAAAATATTCGATCTGATACAACAGCTAAAGTGCAAAATAAAACAACCTCAGTGTAGATTGTTGAATTTCAAATAGTTAATATGCAAATTGCTTCACGTAGAATTGATAGGGGACAAAATACCTAAAGGAATCGCCCAAGTTGTCACAAATATTTTTTAATAAGGCCGTATTGCGTACGACTTCAGCGTAAACGTTCGGGTTTATTCTCACTTGTTCAACTCATCGGTTCGATCCGTCAGACAAGTGTAATTTTTCCCTCGTTTGTTTGACTGTCGGATTTACTTCTTAAGACGAACTGCGCCAAGACAGAATGTGTCACCCATAGATTTAGTATATACTTACTAGCGTATAGATCGGCAATGGTTTGATTGAGGCGAGACCAAAAACAAAATGCACTAGTGTGCGTCTAATGTACATGTGTGCAAGCAAGATATAGAATTTTGTGGATTTTCCTTTTTATTTGAGTTACATCCAGGCACTGTACAGGTAACCATATTTAATCACGTCTAATTAACACCAAAACTACACTTAAAAACCATAAATTTTGTAAAAATAAGTGGGATTTGTTTTTAGCACGACTGACGTCAGGCCGACACAGGCCGATAGCGTGTAAAGGAAGAATGGTCTCGCCTATCTATCTCGCTCTAACAAACGCGGAATCTCTTTTGCATTGCCGATCTATACGCTAGTAAGTATATACTAAATCTATGGTGTCACCAGTAAATTGGTTAAGTGTACGTACCTTGTGACCCAAGAACCAGAAATAGGAGCCAGTTGTTTCTCTATAAAATAAATCCGACAAAGTCGAACAAATGAGAATGAGAAAAGAAATAATTCTCACTTGTTCGACGATCGAACAGATAAGTCGAACAAGTGAGAATAAATAAACGTTCTGTTTGCTTTTTAAATGAAGTATTCACGCCAAGGCCAGCGTCTCATGCTACATTAGTACATTTCTATAGTAAGCATCGTGACGCGGCGTATAGCGTGACGCTCTAAGCGACCGACGACATCTATAGAAAACCACGGCCTAAAGAATAGTCCTCATAATGGTGTCGTTATATGGTCTAAGTTTTCGATAATTTTGAGTTTTTTTAAAATTTTGTTTACTTAGTTACAACTAAAATGGTAGATTTGTTCCACCAAAAATGTACCCAGGTTGACAATTATTACTAAAATAGAAATTTATAATTTGAACCGTACAAATGTTACAACTAAAATGGTAGATTTGTTCCACCAAAAATGTATCCAAGTTGACAATTACTAAAATAGAAATTTATAATTTGAATCGTAATCGTACAAATTAAAATACAGACTTGTGGTATGATCATCTATTTTGTGTGATTACTTCAAGTGTTAACTGTAAGTATATAGATTATAAAGCTAGAATCACACTTCTGTGTCGTGATGCAACATAAGCATCTAAGTCGAGTGTCAGCCGCGCCGCGGATAAGTATGTCCAGCGCCTTGTGTCATTAGGTTAGAAATCACATGTAAACTGTAATATTGTGTAGCTCTATCCATAACTAAGAGCCAGTTTCACAATGTTTGGAACTTATCGTGATATCAGCCCTAAACGTATGAAACCAAAATGCTATTGATGCGTCACGACTCAAGTGGGTTATGTTATGCTTGACGATGACTGAAAATGAATGTATTTGACTTTATTAGAAGTGACCTTTACGCTTGGCCTTTGTATGTAAATCAGTATGAATTGTATTAGGTAAATAAATTCAACAGTCTACAACAATTTGTGCATTTATACCTACAAGTGGGAAGATTCTTTCAATGGAAAAATAATGCTAATTTATTTTATCATCTTTGTATTTTGTCCCTAATCGAAAAAGTAGTTTACAGCAAATAAATAGATTACTTCGTAAATGGTGGCCTTTTTATGTGCAAAATGGTTTCCGAAAAGATTTGGAGCAGATCACAAATGATGTATATCAATACTTCTTATTTACTTACTTTATTATTATATCCCGCCTATTTTCATTTATTATGTATCTTCTATTATTTTTTATTGGTAGATTTGTGTAATACGATTTTATAGGCACAAGCTAGACAGATACGGCGTACGCACGACGCGCCACCATGAGCGCACCTTTTCTATCTGTTTTGCATCACATACTTTTCCTACATTTTGTATGAAAGAACATTGGAACGGCGTCGAGGCGGCACGAAGGTTGGGCGCCGTCGGTAGCGCCATTTCTGTCTGGCTTGCGCCTTAGGTACGGTGTATTTTAACTCGCAAATAAGGGGTGCCCCTTGCGCGTAGAAAATTGCCTTTCTTTCGACGCAACGCGCGCAATATTGTGTTTATGCGCAATCAAATCGCATTAAATTACATACGCGCGAACACAGCACGACTACCGTGATACAAAATTTTTGAACGTGTTTGAGTCTAAAGTACATTTTCTGGCGAGCGTTATTCGCGCGTTGAAAATACGCCGTGCGGATATTGCCGGGTTAAGTTAAGAATTGTACACAAAATTATCATTATAGTGTGGTGACTTCCTATTTATTATTTTTAGGCAGCTGTCCGATCGTTAATGAATAAGCGATTTATCTTTTTTCTCACATGAAACGAGATAATATGACGTATATAATCTTTTTTCTGTTCACTCTTATCGCTCCTTGACCATGGCCCATAACATTTTTGATTTTCATATTACTCATCAATCATCATTAAGGTAGACCACGGGCAAGAAAAAATGCCCGTGATCCACCCAGGTACTAAGCAGATAGACCACGAAAGATACGGACTCCTGGCAGATGTTGGTTTGGGTTAGTGATAATAGTGTTCAAAATCGTTTATCGCGCTGACAATCGGACACTTGAAATATTTTATTCGATAATTTTGTTCGACTATTTATCAGTGATCGTGTTATATTGTATAGAGTAAATCAAAAAGCGAATAATCATCTCTTGTGATTTAGTTATAGTATAGATAGTTTTCATTGGTTTTATTTCTATTTACTATCGCCGTGTGGCGCCTACTTTTGTTCATTAACATCAACTTTATGACAGAAATAATTATAAGAAAAACTCCTTCGCCTGTGATTTGTCATTTCATTACCATCACCATATTTTTTTTTCAATATAGGTTTCTCCTCAACTCTTTTAACTGTACTAAAAATAATTATGCCAGTATTATTCTGTGTATTCAGACCTTTCCAAGAGTGGAATCCGAGCGTCTGTAATTTTATAGAGCAGTGTGGAATGCAGCTTCTGTTTTCCTGATTGGTCTGTGGTTGTCTGTGATATTTGCATTGAATTTCAAGTGGTGTTGATGTACATTACGCTCCTAAAGGGTCTACTATGAAATAATTAATTGTGCAGTTTTTATGAAATATCCCTCAGAATTAGCCAGAAACCGCACGCTCAGATATGAGGCGGTAAAAACTATATCGTAACGGTTTTTTTTGTGTCAAAAACAAATAACACACTATGCGGATGAATAAAACAAACGTACTTGTGATTTTCTAAGAACGATCGTTTCGTGTGTTTTGCACATCCGAGTACGTAGCGCTTTTTGCATTCACTACTGATCTAGATGGGAGTGAGTGAGATAGCTATCTATATAGGACTGAGTAAAATAATCAAAGTATCAATAGAAAATAGCAAGTTCTTTTTGGCCTAAGGGCCGCACAAGTGAAAGAAGATAATTTGGACACAATGCTCTACGCATACGATCGAATATGACTTCTGATTAGTTCTGTATTCTGAGGAAACATCAGCCTTTTCGTAATTTTTGCAGTAGGCCCCCCGTTTTGATAGTGTGACGTCGGTTTCTTCAGTCAGTAATTTGATTGATTTTAAAGAGTTAGAAAGTATTTTTGCTGGAAAGGATATTTTACTGTCATATTTTATGATCACATCACAATGGTGCTCAGTGATATTATCGTCACTTGCAATAATAAATATTATTATTGGCTTCGCTTTATATTGTGAGATTCATAATTTATTCCAGTGTGGAATATTTAGCTTTAAATACATTTTGTAATCCAACAAATAGATTGGGGTCATTTTCACATGTTACTGATATAGTCCAGCTAGCGTAAGTCAGATTAATTGATGAACAATCTAAAAAAGGCCAATTTAATCACTCCAAATAGCTTATTTGACAAATAAACTGGCATTTTTTTACAGCTATAGTATGCATTTGACGTTTCTTAATTGGCAAATAGCCTATTCTGGATCTTTTTAGTAAAGGTTTCACACCATAAAAGTGTCAAAAGTGTCAAAAAGAAAAAGCTTACTGAAACATATCAGTAACCAAGTGAAACTAGCCCATAACTGATTATATTCTTGCTACAAAAATTGCATGTGTTTATTTAAAAAATAGATTTGAATTATATATAAAAATAATCCACACCAAATGTACCTTTAAAAGCTGGGTGACAAACAGTGAGACAAAACATTATAAATTCAATGACACATCAAACTTGCTTTCATTATATAGAAAACAGAGATATCTTAGAATTTATTGTGGAATTAAATTATGCGTTTGTACAACTCATTGAAAGTATTGTATCTTAGCAGCTAGTACAATTTTAATAGCCTTTTAGATGTTACTAGAATACAGTAATAAAAGGTATCAACAAGGCATTCTCTTCCAGTGACAGCTAGGTCACGTGATTGGCCCAAGATTACGTCATCGGCTGTGGTGCGGTTATTAAGGTTGAATTATGTCACACTGATCTTGAGTATCGTGACGTATTCTTGGGCCATCAACGGAAGAGAATACCAGGCGCAGTATATTATTGTACAGTCAGGAGCACGTCGAGCTTTACACTTGCAGTACAAAAACATAGAACTTAAGAATGGTACAAATCCCGATATGTAAAGGTCGACCTGCTCTTGACTGTACGGTACGCCCACCACTGAATTCGGTTCACAATAAAATTGAAGTTTCAAAAGTATAGGTTTTGTGAGCTAGCATGCCAGTACTAGAGTGTAAAGGTTTGAGTGTTCTGATATTAAATGCAAAGAAACATAATTTTGTTTTTAATTTTTATTATTAACCTTGTAGAAAATAACTTAACCCTATTATAGTAGGTAGCAATTTGTAGTCAAGACCATGACGTCACCAGAAAATGTCCTTGTTCGTGCTTAAGTCCTGAAGAATTTGGTTGGTTAGTTGTCTGTAAAAGAAAACAAGTAATCGGAAGTGTGAAAAATTAGTCTGTCAGACTTGTCAAAATAAATCCAGCCATTTCAGTATTACTACAGACATTTGGTAGTTTTACCTGGAAAGTTTTCCGGGAGTTTTGAAAATTAGTAATTCTTTGCGAATTTCAACTTTGCCACCTTTGAAATTTATAAACTGACAAATAATATTAAAGGTTTAAGTAACATTGAAGGGACTATTATAACTACCTACTCTTATTTAGCTTTTATCCGTAGAAAAAAAACCATGATATATGAGATGCGTTTAGCTAAATAGATCCGTAGCTTTCTCATACAAAATCCCTAAAATTCCTTCTATGTTGTAAAAAGATGTCAATTTAGCATATCCATTTTTATTTATTTACTAGCGAAACCCGCGCAACTTCGTTTGCGTGTATCCCTACCCTACCCCTACCCCTACCCTACCCCTAATTTTTTTCCGTAAGAACCTTGTACAGAGTATTAGAAAACTACAAAAAAAAAATCAGCCAAATCGGTCAAGCCGTTTTCATGTTATGTCGTGACAACGGAAAACGGGTTTCATTTTTATATATATAGATGACTAGCGGACCACCCCGGCTTCGCACGGGTTTTTACTAAGGATACCTATTAAAAAAAAAACCGGGCAAGTACGTGTCGGGCCACGCACAATGTAGGGTTCCGTATTGGCTACGCTTTTCTTGCTTGCAGATGAGTACAATGCCATATTCTATAACATTTGTACGTTTTCGTCAAATAAATTTTACTTTATAAGTTCGTCGGCTATTACTCGGTAACTAGTAGTGCCTACTTAACCGTTATAGTTTTCCTTGTAGGTTCATTACGAGTATATGGACTACTACCATGAATTTTTTCAAATTTCTAAACGCAAGACTTGGAGATAGAGGGGGGGGGGGGGGGGGAGCTGCCGTGTAAAACGAAAATTGACACGTTAAATGTAAATAATTCGCAAACGGATCATTGTATCGGAAAATGATCTTCCCACACCCTCAATGTTTTCAACATGGGGTCGGTGCGAAAAAAAAATTTCATTCCTACTTTACATGTAGGGAAGGCACCCCAAAAAAAATATTTTTCTAAATTTTATTCTACCACTTTGTTAATATGCGTATACATACCAAATTACAGCTTTCTAGCATCAAGCGTCTAGGCGCTAGACCGAGGACGGACAGACGGACATGGCGAAACGATAAGGGTTCCTTGTAGTTTACTACGGAACCCTAAAAAAGGGCGGATTGCACTCCGGGAGTGCCGGCAGAAGTGAAAACTTAAACATCAACGTCCTCTCCATTCGTCTTACGTTTTTTCGATCAGGCTACGGATCTGACGCGAGTTTAACATTTTTTACCCATCTAAAAAAGTGCCAAGCGCCGCTAAAGAAGTTTTCACTTCAAAAATATTACTCGGGGTAAACCCTGTTTTTCTTAACTTGACCAATGTAGTAAACAATGTTAGCACGTCTTTTTAACGAAAATGGACAATTAAAATTATCATTCACACCCAAATAATAATAATATAGTTAGAACCTCTTCCCCCGGACCTCGGTTACGAGTAGACGTGTCTAAAGATCCGCAGTTATTTTTTGTATTTAATTTTTTCAAAATTTATAAATTTTAAATTTCCTTTATACTAGGAAGTCATAAATCAGTGGTGGTTCAAAGATTAACATTGTGTTCGCTGCGACATTAGTTTATTTAAAGTCTATCTGTGAGTGAGACATCCTCATACGACTATTCCTGCGTGTACGCGCCGATATATGGTGGACTGGCTCACACCTATAGCAACCTACCTGTGCATGAAGAAGACAAATAGCCAAGTCAGTATTGGATCATTCTCTTTGCTTTTATGTGCTCCTAGTACTTCGATACAAGACCTTATTCCTTTTGGTATTACAAATGTACATGGTCAGTCTTTGAGAGATAACACTGCTGCCTACCTATGAGTTCCTGGTATCTTGTTGCTGTTGTTGCTGTGATCCAGATTTCACAGCTACTTATTTTACTAATGCTGTCTCAAGATGTATTCAGAATCACTCCAAATTAATTTTGATACCACGACGCAAAAATGCTATTAAGCCATGGATTAACACTGGCCTTTTACGCTGTCTACGTACCCGTGATAATTTACATAGAAAACTTAAAGAGGACCCTAGTAACGTAGTTCTCTCGTTATCCTATAAAAGGTATCGCAATTTTGTTAGCAATCAGTTGAAAAAACATAAACGCGAACATGACAAACAAGTTTTAATCAATGCAGGTACTGATTCAAAAAAAATATGGGAATCCATTCGCAACGTTACCAACTCGCATAAAATCAAATCTTTCCCTGATGAACTTCTAAAAATCAAGGAGACGCCCAGCAGTTCCGTGGATTCTGTTAACGTGTACTTCTCAGGTGTCGGCGAATCTCTTGCTAATAAAATCCCAAATAAATCAGATATTCGTTCCAATTCGTTTACATCCAATTGTCTTGGCTCCATGGTTATGCTTAGTACTGACAAAGATGAAGTCCTTGGGCTAATCAATGGTCTGAAAAGCGATACTGCAGTGGGTTGTGACGGTATATCATCTGCATTTTTAAAGCGATATTCTCAAGTAATTGCCTCACCCCTTGTACACATTTTTAATTTATGTCTTGAACAAGGTACTTTTCCGGAAGTATTTAAAACCGCACTGATTCACCCCATTCATAAGTCTGGTAGTAGAGACCGTGTTGACAACTACCGCCCTATATCAATTCTTCCCGCGCTGTCTAAAATCTTTGAACGCATTATTAATAAAAGATTTGTGAATTATCTTGAATCCAACAACCTACTATCTGATTATCAATTCGGCTTCCGCATTGGAAGATCTACGACACAAGCGGTTGATTTATTGACTAATCATATTGTTGATGCCCTTGATTGTAAGCGTAAGTGTTTAGTCATATACCTTGATCTGGCAAAAGCATTCGACACGGTCTCTATTCCTAGACTATTGAGTAAATTGGAATCGCTGGGCGTCAGAGGCACTCAATTAAAACTATTTCAATCATATCTCTTAGGCCGTAAACAGAGAGTAAAAATTGGACCACATTTGAGTTCTGAACGGGTGTTGAATTTTGGTGTCCCCCAGGGTAGCATTCTGGGGCCTAGTCTATTTCTAACTTATATTAACGACCTATGCGAACTGTCTTTAGTCAATGGCAAGGTTGTTTCCTTTGCTGATGATACAGCACTAATTTTTACGGGCAATAATTGGTCTGAAACATTCGTATCCGCTCAAAATGGTTTTAACATGGTTAGAGAATGGCTGCTGAATAATGTGCTTACTCTGAATGTAGATAAGACCAAATACATGACCTATAGTATTCGTAAATCGAGTCTACCAGACCCTCACGTCTTTCATGTAACTGCACACTCATTTGCAACGGTACTTTGTGATATCAACTCTTGCGACTGTCCCAAACTGAATACAACAAATGTAATTAAATATCTTGGTATTTTTATGGACTCCCACTTGAGTTTCAATCATCACATATCACATATTACCGCCCGAGTCAGAAAGCTGTTATTTGTATTTAAACAATTACGACACATTGCTGAGCCACAAATACTTAAAATGTCATATATGGCACTATGTCAATCGATTATAAGCTACAGCATTACATCGTGGGGCGGTGCAGCAAAGACCCATATTATTTCCCTAGAAAGAGCCCAAAGAACTTATCGCTTCCCTACTGTAGAGTTGTATAGGAACTGTAGAGTACTAACTGTTCGTCAACTGTTTATCTTGCTCACTATCTTAAAGCAACATTCCAATTTAGATTTCAAACCAAACCCAAATATCCGCAATAACAGAATTCAATTTCCACCACGTTCTTGTAACACGTCATTCGCACAAAAATTTTATAACTTCCTTGGCCCGTTTCTTTATAAAACTATTAATTCTAAGCTATTCATTTATTTATATTCCAAACATATATGCAAGAAACTGGTCACTGAGTGGCTTCTTGAACTTTGTTATGAAGAAACAGAATCTCTGCTCCATCCCGTTGCGTGATGATTTTCTGTGTAATGTTTTTCGTGGGTTTGTTTTTAGTTTACGTATATCATATCTTTGTGTATATGTATATATGTGTTTATATATGTATGTATATGTAGGTATACTTTTATTAGATTTTAATTGTGCCGCGTTTTAGATATATATAAATATGTATGTGTGTGTATGTATGTATATATATTTATAAAATTCATTTTAAATACCCACCGTCTTGAAGATTAAATCACGGATACTGTTTCTTCAGAGTTCTTTTCTGTTCATATACCTACTAAAACTCTTTTACATTTTATTAATCACTTTTGTAATATAATTTGTCAATTCTCTCAAAATTCTACTCGAGATTTCTTGGATTTTCTTTATGTTAACAAACCGGGTGGGGACCTGGTGACCTGTGATACAGGTTCTTCGGATACCTAGTTCAGGCGCCAGTTCTCGACAATTTCAGATGTTTCATTTATATATAACTTTCTTTGCTATCACCAGTCTAACAGTACCTACTACTTGTTTAATGTTAATATTTATTATGTATTTTTTTTTTTTTTGTTATTACTATTGCATGTCATTTTTGATAGACTGTAAGTGCTCTAATGTAATTGTGGAGAGAATAAATAAATAAATAAATAACAATAAAAAGAAATGGCATTTAACACAACACTCTTACTTTGGCGATTTATCGATTTTACACATGGATAATTGAATAAAAAGACACGCTTTACCTTCCCAACGGTAAAAGAATTTTTAAAATCGGTCCAGTAGTTTTGAATTTATTACAAACAAAAAAAACAAATCTGTCCTCTTTATAATATTAGTATAGATATTCTATTTCATGAAGAGCATTTGGCTTTGAATGTTGTAAAGGCGTACATATGTACATTGCTTATGTGTGTGAGCGTTTCCGAAGTTACGCACACTACAATAATCTGCATGTGACGCTGAGTTTACACCCGTGCCACGTAGCCCGGCAGGCGACCCGGCAATCAGCCCGGCACGTAGCCCGTCGACGGGCGGCAGGCCAAGCAAGATGTTTACACGCATGGCGACACGCCAGTATCTTCAAGCACTGCAAGCATCCCATATCATAGGTTCTGTCTGATAGTATTCTAGGAACAAAAGTATTTGGTCGTTTGACCAGTACGACATCTTACATGTTCGTGCCCGTGCTTGTGCTCGTTGAATGTCACTTTGAACGCGAGCGTGGAAATGCGGCATCAACGTTACAACATTCATAGCTAAATGCTCTTCGTGAAACAGTATATCTGTATGGATAGTGCATACCTTGTCGTGTGCGTAGGGACGCTGGAGGCATAAAGGACACAACACAGTAGGTTTCCAGATCTTTGCCCGTGACATTTGTGATATTCAGAGCACCAGTAAGTTTCGTTTAAACACATCTCCAAATCATCTTTAGCTAAAAGAATATATATATGTATTATTTTCATTAAGCACGCGCATTCCGTCCACTAGCGCCGCCATTTGAACGAGAGTGATAGATGGTAAACGTAGATGAAAAAGGAAAATAATGTTCTATTACGCATTCGAATAATAGACGATGAAGTATATTTAAATATTTTTTAAATTAAATACAGATCCAGGTACATACAGAAATTAAGTATGTGTGATGTCGATGCAAATAGCGCTATGGTCAAATCTATCGAATATGTAGATGTTGATAAAACGGGCAGACCCCCGAGATGACCACCACAACTACTGGGAGTCGCCCGCCAGCCTCCATCACTGAGATCATCGCTTTCATATGTTTTGTATGAAAACGTTTTGAAGCGACATAGCGCCTATACGCCGCGCCTTCACCGTATGCCGTTTCTGTATAATATTCTATAGACCGTATCACCCTGGGAGAAAACGTGGTTCTCACGAGTGTTAAATACATACATTCATTGGTTCCGTCCTTCAATTTAATCTCTGGTGCTAGGTCTCTTGCCGCGGTGACGTAAAAAGTCCTTAACACATCCATTCGATGAGCACCCGACATGCTCCGTGCCTTTTGTCCAGAAGGATGTATGTGCCGCGAAAACACACACCTCCGTTTACTTATATTTATTACTAGAATTCTGAAATAAATTTTTTATTTGTATTATTTTTATGACCATGAAATCGTCGGCTGTGAAATATATACATGCTTGTATCTTAAATGTATACAAGCGTACCTACACAGGTGACGTAAATTTGCACTTACAAAAAAAAATATAGGTGACGCTGCAATCAAGTTCTAGGTTTTTATTTTCTGGGCCATCGTCTATCAGGCCAGACATTATTTCTATAGTTTTCTGTTTTTTATTTTTATATATCTGGTTTGCCAACAATTGTTTACATTATAACTTATACTAATACATTTTTTCATTAAAGTACATTTAAAATGTGTAATAACTCACAACATGCAGTAACTATTTAAAAAAAAATTATAATTCCACTTTAGTCAACCCTGCCTGCACATTGGTTGTATGTAACCTAGAATTAAGTATATTTAAGTCCTTTGTAAAGAAAAATAAACGTTTATTATTATTATTAACCCATGAAAAGTGATCAAACACAGATCTGTAAAATTTTCCTTTGGGATAACAGTGCACATCACAATGTAATCTCCGTTTCACAATACGCTTTATGGAATAGCATTGTATACAAAGGAGACCAGTGTCGCGGCTCGCGGCATAGCCTTGTAGAACTAAACTCAACTTTAAATCCCTATATCAGTCGTGGTCAATCTGGGTGGTTCACCTGGGTGGACCACGGGCATTTTTTCTTAACATTAAACGATATTAAAATTTTCCATTTACCCCAAAATACAGATTTCGAAATTAATGCTCATTGGAAAGTTTCTTGGGTGGACTAGTTTTGCTTCCTTAATGATTTGCGCATATCCTTCCCAGCATTGAAGTACTATTTCATCTATTTGAGATAGTGACGGAGTTGCTCCACAAATAACTAAGATGTACACATCTGCCAACAATTTGCATGTCACCGCTCGGAATGCAACCTGCAAGAAAATATAAAAAATACATACATACATTTATTCTGTACAGCACATGAGACACAAGACAACAACAGCATTTTACACATACAAAGAGACAGAAACATTCACACAAAACAGTTACACATTAAAACAAAATACAAGTACCAAAATAAAAATATTTTTATTTATTAGGATTTTTCGAGAATCAAGGTGACACAAACTATGTAGCAGTGGAAATGAAATTTATGAAATAGTAGCGGTCGTAGTGACAGATATTCACGAAGAGCATTTGGCTCTGAATGTTGTAACGTTTAAATGCAGATTATTGTAAGGTGCGTAACCTCGGCACCCTTATTACGTAAAATTTTGCAATCAGTGAAAACTGTGCAGTAGCCGCGCGATCTGTCAAAATAACCGGTATTACGAATTTGCGATTTTGGAGCCATTATTGCGCGATTTTCGCCATCGCGTGGCTTTTGCAAGATACGTAATAAGCCTGCCGGAGTGCATCCCTTTTTTGGAAGGAGGTGCCTTAAAGAAACGCGAATTAGGTAACGTATTAGGAAACACTCGTAAAATCGCCCACGCACACATAAACAATGTGCATGTGCACGCCTTACAACATTCAGAGCCAAATGCTCTTCGTGAAATAGAATATCTGTACCACCTTTTCACTCTTGAAAAAACTATTTTGTATTATGTGAAAAGTATAAAAATGACAATATTTCTAAAGAAGTTTTCTGTTATATATATGTTATAGATAGCCGATAGACTTTATTTGCGAGGTGCCAGTGACGTGACACAGTATCGTACCTAATTCCCGTTTCTTTAAGGCACCTCCTCCCAAAAAGGGGTGCACTCCGGGAGTGCCGGCAGAAGTGAACACTTGAACTTTAACGTTGTGCATTTTTACGCCGCTTAAACGAAACAGCAGAAGCAGGCATACATTTTCGCCGCACGGTAGAAAGAGAAGGAAACATCACTTCCTCTTCTACGCCGCGCCGGCGGCCGGCGGCGGCGGTCTACTCTACTCTCCATCCATCTTAACGAATTATCAATCAGGTCACGTGTCCTGACGCGAGTTTATCATTTTTTACCCATCACAAAAAGTGCACAACTGCAGAACGGTAAAGAAGTTTTCACTTTAAAAATCGTTCTATACTTACATTAGGACTCATTTGTGGCAAATACACCGGTGTATCTCTAAGAGGAGCACCATCCTGTGCAGCGGCGAGTAAAAGCAACAATCTCGCCTCCCTTGGGTCTAGCTCGCAGAAATCCGAACTAGTTGCTACCAAATGTCCGTGTATACTGAGGCACGCCCATCGTCCCGTTACACTTTCAGCATAATGGTCTAATGCTTGCTGTGGAGAAAAAATTTAATAATACCCAATTTATAGTGTGCATATTATCCATGGCAACATAAGGTGTTCTTCATAGATTAGTATTGCTCAATTCGATTATTTCGCATGGTCACATCAAAATGGTGTCAAATTGCTTGTTTCTACTTTGCCAACTAGTTAAAATAAAATAGTATTATATTTCATTTATTGATTTTTTTTCGGCCTGATAGATATTATCAATTTATACCAATCGGTAAATATATTAAGAAAATGTAGGTATGTATATTTCTTATTGAAAGGAAATCCATATCTCAACAGTAGGAAGAATATAAGTTGATCATAATAGGCTAGTTGCTGTAAAAAAATGTAATTAGTCCGTCTTTTAGATTATTCATAAATAAGAGCAACTCATTTTTTCATTTGTAAATTAGACCAAAAATTACATAGATATAGCCCATTATAGTTACGTATGACGTCACGCCGTGTGGCATTTTTTCGCACGGGGTAACGTCAAAGGCCCCCACTCCTAAATTTTTATTCCTTGTATCTTTGTTATTTTTTGTTTAATCGAAAAAAGAAAAAATACGTGTCCATATTTTTTTAATAATCTAAAATACGGACTAAATATAAATTTTGACCCTGGAAACAACCCTATTATTATCATCTTCATGAATGCATAATATACCTACTTATGCATATCCTTTTAGTTTGTTAATTCATGTGCAATTGCAGGTTAGCTGGTGTCATATTTTCATGCCACCTTACCTGACAGTCACTGAGATTGGCTTAAAGGAATATTGACAACAGACACCCCCGGTTCTGCAAGGGTCCATAGGGTATGGTTACCATCAGGCGGGCCGTAGGCCGTATGCCTGTTTGCTAATTTAGCGGTACAGCATGTTACCATGCTATATGAATAATGATTCAGTAATAAAAAAAATAAAAAAACTACATTACAACCTGTAATTGTTGAGCTTGCGGGCACAATATACTCTGAATAAGATCCAGAACTAATGTAGGCAATGGACTGGATACAGCGTTAGGGTCCAATGATTCCAATAAATAATCCAGGATAGGATAGCATTGTCTCAAATCTCTCTTAATTTGATCTATATTTTTTAAGTTCTCAAGTTCTTTTTTACTGACGCAAAATACCATGACATCATGGACACAGGATAATAAAAGTTCAAGATCACATTCTAAGCCGCCAGTAGCTATTCCAATTAAAGTAACACTAAAAAAAAACATAATAAATATAATAAAATAATCACTTCAAATTTCTTCTATGACTTCATGCATTGCTTACTTAAAGGGTTACTTTTGGACCCCCCGCCAAAAATAGACATGATTTAAGGAAAGTAATTAAAAAATATTTGGTAAAAAAAATAATAAGAAAAGTTTTAAAATCCACATTTTACAGTCACTTTTTTAAATCTTACATTTCTAGGAACGTTCGGTCACCCTCTCGTCAGTCAACGACGGCGCATTGTCATTGGTTGAAAGGATGATATCGCGTAGTGCTATGCTGCGAGACGGCCGCACGCGCAGTAAACAAAAGAGTAACCATAATTTTAATTAGTTTGTAAAATTTTGAAAAAAATAAGTCAATTAAAATAATTTATTTTTATTTCATAAATTCATTGTACTGCTGCTATAGAATCACCTAAAAAAAATTGGCGGGGGTCCAAAAGTAACCCTGTATAAAATTGGCTTGAAAAGGTTTTTGTTAGAACTAATACCTCCTATTGCAATTGATCTTCTAGTTACTAATTAAACTCTTAGCAAACTAGTACAAAATTTTACAATAGAGATCTTTTCTTAATAAAATTCTCTTTTTAATATTATTATGGTGTATGTTCCACTACGTTTACTGGGTAAATAAAGTAAAAATTTTAGTGTCTCCATATAACTTTTAAAATAATTTCATTATATATTATACTATCACATCTACAAGTCTCATCACTGAGACTGGGGTTCATAGATCTGTAGTATTGGTTGCCATTGTTAATTCTGGTAGCACAGACGGCAGTGGTAAGTGGGAGTAATTATTATCTACCTTTTGCAGTATTCCTTCCAGAGTATTGTTCCATTGTCAACTTGTGTGTCAATCATGGATAGATTGTGACATTTACTGAACATGTTGATACCATGCAATGATGCAATGGTTGAAAATTGTATCTAAAATATCACAAACAATATTAATGATGAAGGCACAAAAAGATATAAGAACGATTACATAATATTTTTTTTTTTTTTTAATTTATTTATTTTTAATCAATATTTTGTTATTCCGTCTTACTTACTCAATAAATTGATTGCATCTTGTACAGAAGTTGGCTTAAGTCAACAACTGTACAATAATGAAAGAGGCAATTCAAAGTCAAGTCAGGCAAAGTCTCTTGTAGGCTGCATTGGGAATCTTCAAGAAGCGAGCGTAGATGCACTTAAAAGGTGTGCAGCGGCTCAGGGACTCCCCCGATGTCTATGTGGTCCATGGGTGGCGGTGATTACTTAACATCAGGTGCCAAGCATAGTCATTTGCCAACCTCTTACATTAAAATAAGTCAACTACTCAACGCTTTTACAACAATACTGCATAATTAATTTTTGACCAATTATTAATATAAACAGTATTTTACCTCTCCTAAAAACTTTACTTGCATGGTATTGTTGTATAAGCAACGCTATGTAACTATAACGGGCAATCAGTAGGTACTATATTGCAATTTACACAGCGGACACAATATTCTTAGCATAAGAACCTGTGCTTATATTAAAACTTATTGTCACTAATAATTAGGTTCGACAGTGTATACATAATACTTATTGTACCTACCTTTAAAATATATTAAATTGGTATACCCTACCAGGGTGCATGTTTCAAAATAATGTATGGATTGTATATTACCTATTTCTGTAAATTTATTATGTAAGATGTGCAATTACAAATATTGCAATGCAAGAAAGTAACAAATTTCTAAACTTCAAACTTCTAATTTCTAACTTTCAAAATTCTTCAAATTATAATAATTACCTACTCAAAAATGTACAAACTCTTTGTAAATAAGTGACTGAGTAACGAAGAATTAAAATAAATTTTAAGTTTCCATTCACATAATATTGTATAAAATTCTATTTTTACATTATTTTGTAAAAATAAAAACTTTACTTACGTGATCATTGTTACCGCGTTTTCTTGAGAATATCGGAACACCACTCTCACTAGCAAGTGCTATTACAATAACAGACATTGTTTTAAATAAATTATAATTACTCACATACTCAATATCAGTAAAATAACTTTGTAAAATTAATTCTAAGTTGTTTTCATTTCACAAACAAAGTTGGATGAAAGACAAAGTACTCTGTGGATGAAAGAGAGGAAGAAAGAAGTCGAAGCCGAAACGTCTTTACTTTATGTCAATGTCAAGTATTGTCAAGTCAAAAAATGTCAAAGCAAACCATAGAGGAAGACAGAGAGAGTTCTCGCGGCTTTGTGCAAATTGAATTGAAACAACGCCATCTACAAATAATTTCCAAACATTTTTTCGATGCACTTTGTCTTGTCTTGCAGGTACTTGCAGTATTTGACGATTTGCGACGGCAATGAAAGAAATTTCATAAGTAAAAATTGTGTTATATTGGTTTCAAATACAACATTGTAAAATTACAATAAAATACAGAAAACTATAAGCAAATAATATTTTGTTCTTACAGTAAGAACAAAATATTACTTAAATGTAAGTATTAAAATATTATGTGACAAATTTAAGAAAAGCGTCACTTTTTGTACACTTACATAAAACTTCTTAACTAAAGCTATATTATATAGATGTTAAGTACCGCATTGAAGAGAACAAATTAGACTAAACATGGGTATCTGTAACCATAGACCTATTTTCTTCGTTTTCTCGATTTGTTACGATGATATTTTGTTCTGTGGATAAAAAAAACAAATTATACATTTAAACAAAAAGTAAAAATTTATTCACTTCGTCCGACTTTGTTTTTAAATAGTGGCTTCCCTTCACTGTGGTTAACTTCGCGGGAGAAAAGGAAACTATTTTCATCTTTCGAATTTTATCAAAGATAGTTAAAAAAATTAAAAAGTAACTCTTACCATCACCCTTAGTTAACAATCTAGGACCCGCAATAGCTATAAGTATGGCTCCCAATGGAGCCGATATGATCACACTTAGAACACTCATGGCAAGTATTGCTTTCGCATGCATCATCTCCTCTTCTTTAGGAAGGCCGGATGTTTGTCCATTATTACATAGATCTAAAGCAGCTGGGCCTAGAGCCGCCTAAAATAAAAATATAAGTAGTTACCTACTCAAATCTGGTGGTGTCACTCAAATTACTCAAATAAAAAACGAGGTGAAATTAATGCCCGTTATTAAAGGGTCAAAATTTGTTTTCACTTATGTTTTAGTGCACCCATCTATTTATAATTGGGTATATCTTACGATAAGAATACTTTAGTTAGTGTTGTGTTACTGTTAAACTTTGAGTATCAATTTAAAAATATTAGTGTGTTGATTTTTATATCCAAATGTGTTTCCTAATTGAAGCTCTTGTAAGGCGTAATTCGTTAACTAAACATTTTATTAAACACACTTTAATTAACTATTTTTTATAAGTAAACATTTATATATTTTTTTTTACCTGAACTGTAGCTTTGGCTAGCCAAGTTATACCAATAAACAGTTTCTCTTTCTTGTTTAGTCCACATCCAAAGCTTACTATAAAAGTAGCTATCATCCTCAAAATCAAGCAGACGACTAGACAGATAGCACCCCATTTTATAACCTCAGGATCTAAGGCACTAATCTGAAAAATAATATTTTTCGTTTATTTAATTGAGATCTATTAATATAAACTACCTATTACTAATATTTACATATCCTGTGAGGTAATTTATTTAAACTATTACGTTTTTTTTGGATATTTGGACTCAGAAATATAGCAAAATTTTTCTGTTTAAAATTCAGCAAGTATATTTGTTTCCTGTTCTGTTTCCGCGTGTTCTACTAGTAAGCCCACGTCAATATCCTATATTTTTAGTCATAAAGCTAATTACTTACAGTGATTTGAGCGCCAGTAAATGCAAACAATATGGGTTCAAAGAAAATCCATAATATTCTGAATATATTACTGACGGGATTCTTATTAACAGGCCACCCTTGTTTTTCCCAGAAATATGCTGCTACAAATCCTGAACACACTATTGCGAGCGGACCTTAAATAAATAAAAATTGAATAAATGGTACCTGTAAAGACAATTTTAAGCACGTAATATACAGAGGATGGGTGCGGGTGGTCGGGTGCGGTGGTCCCAAGTCAACCTAGTCTTAAACCTTTTTGTTTTATGTGTACGGATATTTTTAAATATATCCATATAATACACAGAAAACCACTAGACTCAAGACAAACACAATTAATGTTTATCACATAAATAAATATGTGCCCTTTGGGCACCGAAGACAGGGTTCTACACCTGAGCCACCGAGCGGTCAAAATTATAAAGCATAGACTTCTCTTTCGATGTATTGTAAAGGCGCAACGTGTGCATTATTTGAAGCCATCTATCATAAATTACGTTAGGTACATTAATTTCAGGAATTTTAAAACTCTCTAAGTAAATTCCGTCGTGCAAATTATGTTAGAATTTAAGATAACACGTCTTGACTCAGTGTGAACTATAAAATAATAAAGTATAATTTATTTTACAACTTCTCAGAGTTATGAATTATTATTACGATAACCTCAGACCAAATAAGAAGTCAAGACGGAGCGCTGCGAACAATGATGTGAAGCAGGCAAAACTATGCCTCGCCCTGTCCATATACGCCCCTAACGCACACATTTAAAACCAAACTATGCCTCGCCGATTAGTTTGAGCTAGTTCGTCATTGACGTATGACATCCAAACAATTTAATTAATTAATAATCAAAAATGCCGAATTGTGTGGTGAAAGGCTGCAAAAACAATTCCTCAAAGAATAAAAAGCAAGATGGAATCACATTTCATACGTAAGTAAACATAAAAATACATATTTTTAACAAATCAATTTTAATAATTATTATGACAGCTTGGAATAAAAAAACTCCACAAGTGTTGCCGCTAATAAGCGTCACAATAGTCCCAGTTTATTGGGGTAGTTATTAATGTGACGCGAAACGTAACGTCACTTTCTTTCGTCTATTTTTACTGTTAGTTTTCATAAAATTATTGTAAGTGTAAATAGGCGTTTTTTTTTTTTTGTTTTTCTTTAAAAGATAAAGGTGGGTTAAACTATCCGTCAAAAGACCTTTTTAAAATTTGTGTAATTTGTGAAATTGTTGTGCGTAAATTATGTAATGAAAACATAGTGATAGTTAATGAAAACCAACACAAATCAGTTGTTATTAATATTTTAAAACGGTTTATTGGTACTGATAACGTTTTCTGTAACTTGGAGACTGAGCACAATTATGCAGGCCAAGAGCATAAAATAAGTTTAATAAGATGCATAATTGAAAAATATTTATCAATTCGTTTCCATCATATTTCTAAATTGGAAACAATTGCTAAAATGGTGGACAGTAAAAGTCAATATTTTAAAAAATTGACCCAACATAAAGGCCATTAAAGCCAATGTTTGATATTACTATTGTTTTATTTTATTCCCCTATCTCGTCTGAATACTCGAAACATCTCATAAAAGTGAGGTATCCAATTAAAAAAAAAACTTTTTTACCTATAAAAAATAAAAAAAAATAAAAAATTAGGGTAATAATTTTTTACTGCACGGCAACACTCCCTAAATGCACACATGTTTACAAAACCGGCTTCACATCATTGTTCGCAGCGCTCCGTCTTGACTTCTTATTTGGTCTGAGACGATAACACGTCTTTTTAAGTAAGTAATGGGGGTTTTCGCAGGTTGGCAACGCGTGAGTAATACCCCCGGTATTGCAAGCGTCTATAGGCTACGGAGATGCTTACCATCAGGCGTGCCGTATGCTTGTTTGCCAACTTTGTGGTTACAACAAAAAAATAATAGGGACAAATCACACAGATCGAGCTAGCCCCAAAGTAAGTTCGAGACTTGTGTTGTGAGTTGTGGGAGACTAACTCAACGATCAGAAAAAGTTCGTTTTTCATCATGACACGACCGGGATTCGAACCCGGGACCTCCTGGATGGCGGTTCGGCATAGTAACCATTACGCCACGGAGGTCGTTAAATATTATTAATACCTTGATTTTTTTATTACTCACCAGCTCCACTCCATCCAAGCATATTTGATACAAAATAAGCAAAAAGTCCACCCAAGAATAACGCTAAAAATCTTAATGGCACAACGAAAATATCACCTTTCTCTGGTATAATTGATAAAATCGCACCCCAAATGGATCCTAGTGTAACACCTACGATTATTGATAAGGGACCCTATAAAAATGAATAAAACTTATTAGTCTCAAAACCATAAAAGTAGGAAGCGCGCCTTCCTACTTTTATGGTTTTGAGTTATTTCAAAACTATCTTAGAACTCACAACGAATTTGATAAAAAAAAATGTTAAACGGAGTAGTAAGATTTACCTTAATGATATTAAAAGTAAGAGATCCAGATGAAAACATAGCGTTCAGAATGATAGCAAATACAGCAACACTGATGGAGTCGTCAATTGCAGCAGCAGCCAGAAGTAAGGTTGGGATTCCTTTGGATACACCGTAACCGACATCCCTTAATCTGAACAAACATGGGACCACAACAGCAGGTGATACTGAAGCTATCATGGATCCTAGTAAGAAACCTATAAGCAAATGAAAATGACAATAAATAAGCAAGTAAATAATATGTACAGAAAAATTCACACAGCAAATGGAAACATCTTTGAAACAATTACAGTACAAGGTGCATTTCTATGTTCTCTTTGTAATAGCAATAGGTACAGAATTTCTAGCCATACTAGCTGAATTTGTCATAACGAACATACCAAAACGAATGAAAATCTATAATTTCTGCTGCGCGTTGGTAGATGGAGTATATATTCGACTTATTTAAGTGAAATTAACTTAATTTTTTGTACTCACCCCAAATCCATGGTAAACCAAGCAAGTAATGTGTCGAAATACAAATGCATGTGCATTCGACTATCCATGGAAGAAGGCCCAATTGCAAAACTGCTGCGTAGTGTTTCTTCAACACCCCAGCATTAAGTCCCAGGCCAGCTCTAGTTAGAATTATTACTAATGCTACTTTCCTAGGAATACATTAATAGATAACAACTATAAAATAATTAAAAATAAAAGTGTGTATTTGTTATAGGTACATTGAAGAAACTGCATAAAACTGCATTGTAGATCATACAAATATGATAAGGGAATCGAACTCCTTTAACATTTTGCTAGTCTGATGGGGACGAATCACCATAAATATATTTAAAAAAAATAGAAGGTGCTCGAAGCAAACAAGTAAGTCCTCGGAATACATAATAGTTAGCGCTTATTTGCTATTTGAAATAAATCTTACCTAAGATCTTGATTAAGTTGTCGATAAGTATCGGTCATATGAATCAAGTGTAAATTTTGAAAGGCTATCCCCGTTACCAACATTCCAATGAGCGCTGGCAACGTTGTCAATTTCAACCATAGCCAACCAACCAAGTAAGCTACAATCACTAGAATTGACATGCTAAGTAACTCCCCGTTTATTCCTATTGGTGCTCCTATTTCTGCGTACACGACACCCCATGTTAATAGGACTGAAAAACACAAAAAAACTTACACTTCCGGACACTTGAATCGAGCCACCCAGCAGTTTCAACTTTGATTGCTAGTAACTTAACAAAAGTATATGATCAACGAAAAAGTTTTTATGCAATTTGGAAGCTGGTACACTTTACATTAATAAGGTATACTTAATTCCAAATTTAAATTTCAATAACTTGATAAAATTACAATTTTAAGTGAAACTTGTCCTGTATAACCTTTCTCAAAGACAAGACTCGGGTTGAATTTTTGAAAAAAAAAAGGAATTATTGGAAAAAAAAAATATTCAGTAACTTGTATTGCCTCCGAGAGCGTTTATGATTGCAGTCATGCGATTTGGCATGGAGTTAATCAACGTCATTATGAAGTGTTGTGGAATGTTCTCCCATTCCTCCTCGATGGCAACTCTCAGCTCTTCCAAAGTTTGTGGTGCTGGTTGGTGAGCTCGAACACGCCTCTTTAATTCGTCCCATAGACGTTCGATGGGATTCATATCAGGGCTCCTTGCTGGCCATTCCATTGTCGTGATTCCAACATCATGAAGGTATGCCCTGACGATTCCTGCAGTGTGCGCTCTTGCATTATCATGCATAAAGATGAAGCCTTGGCCTACCAATCCAGCATATGGCATCACATGAGTCTCTAGGCAATGGTTAATGTATCGACGGGCATTTAGTGTTGGTAGACGTGGTCCTGTCACAACCTCTAGCCCAGTTTTACCATCGGCAGATATTCCTCCCCAGACTATCCACGAGCTCCCGCCATAACTCACTCTCTCTTCAATACAACACTGAACAAAGCGCTCTCCCCGCCTTCGGTAGACCTTCCTCCTTCCATCATTACCATAAAGCATAATCTTAGTCTCATCAGTAAAGAGTACCTTGCTCCATTGGCGTTGAGTCCAATGCAAATGTTCGCGTGCAAACTGTAAGCGCGCCATTCGGTGAGCTCTTGTCAGTTTCGGCCCGTTGGCTGGCTTATGTGGGCTCAGACCACGTTCTTTAAGTCTTTGTCTAATTGTTCGCGCGGAAACAGCCACTCCATGAAAGTCTCGAAGCTGTTCTTGGATCTGTACAGAGGTGAGGTGACGATTTCGTAAACTGTATGTCGCGATAAATCGATCCTGTCTTTCTGAAGTTACCCGAAATCGCGGTCTTCCTGGACGGCGCACGTATACACCAGTGTCGAGGTATCGATGGTTTACCCTTTGCACAGCAGAACGGCTTAAAGCAAGCTGTGATGCTACATCGCGCGGACTTCGGCCCGACTGTAGAAGCGTCACAGCTTGCGCGGCTAGAAGAGGCGGTGTATCCATAATTTTAACGTTTAAATGGCTCAAATTAAAAAAACAACAATTATACGATGTCTTAATTTCAAAACAATTACGGTGAATTCAAAATTATGGAGTTAAATAAAAAAATTATGTTAATTTAGATCAACTTTTCTTTTCAAAAGAATGCACTAATTTGGATTTTGTTTCGTTTTTCCATTTGATAAATTAAAAATTGGAACAACAGCACTTCAAAATCATTATGAATATACCAGCATCAAAACTGCATAAAAACTTTTTGATTAACTTAAGAATATTTTTATGTTCTATGTCATTACACATAAAAATGTAGGGTGGCTCGATTCATGTGTCCGGAAGTGTATAATGATTTCATAATAATTATGTCTACTCTTAGATTATTAACTTACTAGATGGAGTGTGTTCATACAAGCGTTCTGTCAAAAGTGAATCGCTAAACGCTCGATGACATGTCGTGTCGGTGCGGTGACATGCACTTGACATTTGCGTAATGTTGCCAATGGAGATGTAGTTTCCAAAAAGCGGGGAAATAAATAGAGTTTGTTTAACTTTCAAGTAACAAAATTTTAGGTATTTGATATCGTAAATTCACAAGAACTTCCATTAGAGAACGTGTCACATACCTACGTAAATATCAGTAGCAGCAGCAACTGTTTTAAAATTAATCAGTCAAAGCAATAAAAATAGTTAAAATGGTAAACTATTTTCACAATCGGGCAACACCGAACATTGATGACCTCCGTGGCGTAATGGTTACCACGCCAGACCGCCACCCAGGAGGTCCCGGGTTCGATCCCCGGTCAGGTCATGATGAAAAACGAACTTTTTCTGATTGGCCTCGGGTCTTGGATGTTTATCTATATGTATATGTATCTGTTATAAAATATAATATCGTTGAGTTAGTATGCCATAACACAAGTTTCGAACTTACTTTGGGGCTAGCTCAATCTGTATGAATTGTCCCTATATATTTATTTTATTTATTTATTAAAATAATACGCTAAAATCGTTCTCTTCTCTTCGCTAAAATCTTTTTCATAATGAACTACAAATTACTATGAAATATTTAAACCTTCCTGTGAAAAGTGATATCATTACATTTCTTTTGTTTTTCAGACCTGTTGTGAATTTGTGACACGATTTTATAGCATAAACCGCCATAATTTTTTTTCCGGGAGACACGGTTGGCGCGTTTTGACATCGACAACTACGAAGCGGTTTGGCAAAGTTCGGCGTTTGGTGCCAGAATGGCACCAGCCAGACCATTGAAGTGTATCAAAACGGGTGCAGGGACACTCCCTCTTTATATTGTTATTACTAAGTGTCTACTATGTATTTACTTTTTCCATTTAGAATTTAGAAAATAAAATATTACCTATGTATGCATTTTAGTCGTTTTTGACAGAACTTAGTTAAGCCATCTGCTACAGCTAAAGTTCCGTTAGAAACGATACAAATGATGGTTTCTCGAAATAAACATAGCGAAAAATGCCATTTGACATTACAAAATGGACATAATTTTTTTATTTGTGTAGGTATAAGTTGTGTGTTTACGTCTATGATGTAAGTAAACCGTGTAAAAATTTGTTAAATAAATATTTAAATCCACCATATTAAGATTTATGCAGGTACTTTGGTTGTGTCAATTTAAAATATACTTACAAAACATAACAATGCATAGTTGCTGTGCAGCCTGTCTGTATGTTGAGAAGTATGGGAAAGCAAATACTTTTGACCACCAATACGGCTGCCATGATGGTGTCTCATCTTTTTGGTGACATCTTAGAAATAGTTTTTCCAACCATGTGTAACTAAAAGGAATAATAGGTGACTTTAATGAATATTGTCTATCTTGATTTGTAGAGATAAAAATATAAATGTTATATAAAAAGAACAAGATTGCAACCTTTTTCAAATCTATAGGTACAACCATGGTAGAACGATAGTATTTGCATTTGATATAATAATGTGCAATTAATAATGATTTGAAATTATATTTAAAAAAGTTTTTGATTAAAATTGCGATTATGTTCAAGAGAAAGCCAGCTGATTAGTCAATCAGCTGGCTTACATAGTCATGTACGCCCAATAAAGAGGGTGATATAACATTATGATTTATTAGGACTTAAGTTTCAACTAGCTTGAACTTAACATATTAATTTGAAAATAAATTGATAAATAAATACTTACTTACCCTGAGATTCGTTGGAATTATCTGTGGATTGTAAACAAAGTACAATTTAATACTAATATTTGTCCACTACAAAAGCACTTTCATTATAAGTGCCCACTCTAATCTCAAGCACCTTTCCCAAATATTGCCAATAGATAAGAATCTACTGTACCACAGATTGCATAGATATGTATTGTTATCTAACTACAGGTGCTAAATAGTTGTTAATAATTATTTTCCAAAATTCCTTTGTATGGTGAGGATGTGAAACCTTTTTCTGAGATTAGTTGAAAGAAAATATTATTGTCTGAAAAACTTTTATTATTTATTTATAAAAAATGATTTGTGTATAATTACTATAATCCCATCAAAAGTATCAAATGAATAGGTAGGTACAGGTAGGTATAAGTTGAGTTACCCCAATGAGAGTTTTCTGAAATGATAGGCGGCAGCACTGAGACGTTAGGTCCAGAAACTTGTCAAAATTTTCTTGTCAGATTTTTTTGACATTGACACTTTTGAAAGGGCGGATTACTAAGGGAGCGTAGACAGAGAAAACGGGATCGACCTCTTGCCAGATTTGACATCGCCGCCTTGTCAACGAAGGTCGTCAAGATGGCGACCTCGGATCCTCACCGTACAACGTTGCATTTATAAAGTGTACTTTTTTTGTTAAAAAGTGTTCATTTAAAATACTCGACATTGGCGAAATTGTCTATGTGTCGTTAAGACACGACAGAAACGCCATTAATTAAATGTAGACTAAGACCTCTTGCCAAAGTGGC
The DNA here is from genome assembly GCA_905163395.2 of Endotricha flammealis. Lineage (NCBI taxonomy): Eukaryota > Metazoa > Arthropoda > Insecta > Lepidoptera > Pyralidae > Endotricha > Endotricha flammealis. The sequence continues at coordinate 6,036,229 of LR990865.1, forward strand.
GCCAACTAGTGTACCAGTACTAGTGTAACCTGTGTCTTCGAATTATCTCATGCTACTACTACTGACATTCTTAAACTATACAGAATAGACTTCAATTTATCGACCTTGACATTAAATCTTATTGATATTGAAATTATTGAATGCATTATTCCCATTAATTAAATAACAAATAAAAATACACCGATTAATAAAGAATTGATGACCTTCAAACTGCTGAAAACATTTATTAAAGTCATCATAGTTAAAATCATCATCAAGTTCAAGTGATTTTTAAAATATAAGAAAACTGAATCAAAAGCGGAACATCCGTTTGGGAGCAACAAATTCACAGATAGGCATACAGATCCATAAACAATAATACAATACGTGCCATTTCAAATACAACCCTTTCTTGGGTCAAAAAAATGTAACTTAACACAAAATAAAAAATATATACCCACCGCCAATAGTAACAATCCTTAAAACCATGGTTTAAAAGTTTAATATACAGATTAAAGTTTAAAAAAATATGATGCGTTTACTCTACATCTGCACTACACAAACCACTATATTGCTCTGATAAGTGTAAGATAACATATTGTATATGAGTATGTCGTGGCTTCTTAATTTTGAGTAAGGTTAGTCGCCCACCTTAACACGAGAGATATATTGCTATCAATGGCCTGTTTTAACCGTTGTCACCACTATCAGCGTAACATATACTGACAGTTTTGGACCAGTTTGTTTAACAAAGTAATCTAACTGGAACATAATTCGTAAATAGAGAATGTAATATCAAAAGAAAACTCAAGTTACCCATAGAAAAGGTACGAGCCTAGACTTTTGTTTGTGTTTTTTAATTAAGTACCTATTCATTCATTCCACTACTAAAATTTAAATTATTGTAATTTTAATAAACTTAAATATTTACCACAGAATAATAAATAGTACTACGTATATTTACATCGATAGGTCGAATCCGTAGTGGATTATTAATATTATCAACTTACGTCAAACGGTTGCCAAAAAACCAAATTAAATAGGTATTTGCTCATTGATTAGAATTGAAATTACGTCTGTGAAACGTGATGCGGTACGGTACGGTAGAAAAATGAACTATAATGAATGAAACGAATGACACCATGTACAGACAGCTGCAGAGAAACACCTCCAAACGAAGTAAGAATTTAATTTTTTTAAGGTAATTAAAAAAAAAAACTTTATTTCAACTAAATTTCATTGAATAACTACTAGACGCAATAAAATGCACATTTTTATTAATTTTCATTTGAGTTTTTTTTCAATAAAATCACAACGCCATCTAGTCCCCAAACTAAGCAACTAAGCTTATCCTATGGCTGATAAATATACTTAAATACTTTTTTTTGTAAATAAATACTTGTTAACAAACATGTTCATGCACACAAATGTATGCCTTGCGCAGGATTCGAACCCGCGGCCCTTGGGATAAATTGACCATTGCTAGCCACTCGACCAGGCCTGCTGTCAAGTTACGTGTGAAAACTTAATTTTTACTTCGTCTGGGGGATCAGATTTCTCTAGAGCTGCCTTTAGGTGCTTGACACGTCACCTTTTTCAAAAATATATGCGTGCAAGTTGCGTTGGATTGTCGGTGTGTGTCTACCTTTATATTATGTCGTTATTAGTTGTAAATTGTTAAGTTTACTTTATATATTGTTCTGTTATATCGAATTATAATTTGCAAGGCTATGCTATTTACGTTAGTACTGAATGTCCCTCAACTTTATTATTTGTTCATTAATCTAGTGCACGCCAGCACCGCCTAGTGTTGTAAATGGTAAAACACATTAAAATCAGTTCCAGAATCTCCATACGAATAGGTAGGTAGGTACAGTTCCGATACAGTGCTATTTCTGACCACTTGGCGCGCAGGTTCGTTACATTACCGTTTGAGCACCCATCTTGTACTTCACCCCCAGCGCCCCAGCGATTAAATAAATATGTGCACTGGTACTAAAGGAAACTAAGTACATCATAATAATCATATCATAAATATATCAAGCATTTATTGGACTTGCAATACTTATTTGTTTTCGTGGTCAAATCATGCAGTTTTAAAGCAGTTATCCCCGACCAAGTGAGATTAAATTTTCTTGCATTGAATATTTGGGTGGAAGATATGCAAGCCCCATCCCTCAAGATTTAAAATTAGTAATGCTGTGTTTTCATATTTATCCAAATTATTATTTATTTACCTACAAACGTATACACTCGAACACCTATAAACAAAGAAATTGAAAATTTATTTAATTTTATTCATTTTAAACAACAATAATTTATAATCATTATTAAAAATTTACGTTGTTTCTGTATGAATGTGCGACTTTTATTTATCCAGTACCTAAAAATACAATTCACGGTTAATTTGATTTAAAAAAAAACTTTTGGAGTTTATAAAAAAAATATCTTTATTATTTTTTACAAATGATAAATAAGCGAAAATGAAAATTGAGTTATGAGGAGTCAAAAGTGGCTCCAAATGGTTCGTGTAATATCACACACGGTGCGGTGGTGCGGTCGCCAGTTCTGTTTGCTTGAACTTGGCTTGACACGCTACAGTCTAGATTTTCTAGTCAACAACAGTTTGACTTGAAGTCGGATAGTAAAATTTAAAGTCGGTTAAAAATTTAAAGTTACCTTTATCCTCATGTTGAGATTCCATTTTTCATCACAATTTTTTCGACCTGTTAACAATATTAATTATTATTACACAAAATAGCTAACTGTATTTTTGTAAATTTTATAAGTACGTTAGGGTACTACGGCGGCGGCGGCGGCGGCGGCGCGGCCGGCGCGCTGCGCGACACTTGAAATTGACAACGAAATATAGAACTTGTCTGTTCACAACATGGTACAAAATTCCTTGTGAAGTTGTGACGGAATCATTTTCAGAAATAATAATAATAAATATTCAGATATTTATCTTGATTATTGTCTTATTATTAGGTACGTTAACAAATTGTACAGTGCAGTTGCATTCGTAACATATATTATTATGTATGGTGACATGCGCAAAAACATTTTAAAGTTAATAGCACATTAAATCATGGCTGTAACTATTAAGACCAATAGGAAATAGTAATTAGTAATAGTCTGTCTGTGGTAATAGGTTGGCTTGGCACTTGGCACCTACCCACCCACGTACACGTACCATCGTCGTCACTAGCGTCAGTGTTGCCAATTAATAGATAATTCAGTTGCACAAAAGATTACATTATCACAATAATGCAGTCAAATATGAATTAAAAAGTGCCATGATTAAATACAAAAGTTTCTGCCTGAGTAAAATTAAAAAAATATTATGGTAAGTATAAAAATAATTGTGGTACCTCTTAATTGCTTTTTGATCACCCATACGGTTTCAGAATTATTACGCTACTAGCCACAAGCCTACAAAGCAATCAAGGAACCGGCGTAATGTTTGTCCGTGTATTGTATCATTTGTATCGCTCAAGTCAAAAGTCAACAAGATAAAATTGAGTTTAAACGAAACCACGAGATATGCGTTTGCACATAAAATCACGTGGTAAAATACTATCAGCCATCGACTGTAACCGTGTCTTTCGGAAACTGGCTCTATGACAATTTATCAATAACCTACGTTTTATTAACAAAGCAAAAAAAAAATTTTTTTTTTAATTTTTTTCAGGAACATTAACAATGTAAACACAATGTTTAGACAATAATTTGGTGAGTACTTAATACATTTAAAAGTTACTGACTAAGTTTGTGAGACCCACTCATGACTCACTCTACTCTACAGTGAGCGTTTCGCACTACGAGAGAGAGGTAGGGCACAGCATCTGCTCAAATCGGAGCAGCCCGTCTGGGGAAGGACCTCCACCTTACAGAAGACCGTAGCCAAATAGCATTGGTCTCGGCCATGTTGTGTTCCTACGGTGAGTAAGATCTCCAGATTTCCACTTGGGGGGGTTGGGAGGGTTGGCAACGCGTGAGTGATATCCCTGGTATTGCAAGCGTCTATAGGCTACGGTGATGCTTACCATCAGGCGGGCCTTATGCTTGTTTGCCACCTTTGTGGCATTAAAAAAAGGAGCCTAACATCGCTAACCACGAGATAATTCGAACCAAGGCGTGGTGCGAATCGCCTAAGTACTGTTTCCGACCTAGGACTTTTAAAAATAAAAATTAACAACTAAAAACTAAAAAATATTAAATAGATTTTTGATTCTTTTCTGTAATTGTGTAAAGTGGTGGTAAGGCAGTTACCTACTTACTAATAACTATAGACAAATATGTAAATAACCTACGTAAAGCTATTAATAGTTCTTTCAATAAAGGAGACTGGGCAGTAGTGGTCTATGAACCAACACAAACATGGGTATGGAATTTCTAATAAGGGTCCTTAACTAGACCTTCATGTGAAAAAAGAGCAGAATCGGTCTCGGCATTTTCGAGATAAATGGCAGTCTTATAAAAATCTTTCTGCTACGATTATTTCACAGTGAAAGTATCAATAGCAAAACGAGTATAGAATTTGTGACAGGATACCCCTACTAGACCCTCATGGGGTGGGGCATCAAAATCTGTCTCGGCAGTTCCGAGATAAATGGCAGTTTGTGAAAAACCTTACGGTATCAAGGATAGTAAACCAAAAATTACTTTTTGTCTGTGGCATTTTATAGTCTGGCAACATTTAGTCCCTTGTCTGTCAATAACCCATTGACAATAACCCCGCTCCCTCCTCCCCGCATAGTTTGGCGCATTCCGTATATGTTATTGTTGTAATTGTTGTGAATGTCAGAAGTAAAAAAAAAAGTTCCATTAAGTCTGGAAAGTAATGAGTTTACTTACTTAATACTAACACTGTACTTGGTTATCAATCATTAGGTAACAATTTTAATACACAAATCAGGAATATTTATGATATTTCATGTAAAAACATTGTCAGCAACAATTTGAGGTTATGATTCGTAACATCGATTTCCAATACATTATGTTAATTGGAAATAAGGTTTCCACATAAGTAACGGGCCATTTTATTTGAAAACTGCCCATCTTTGTCCCAGACCCATCCCAGTCCAGAGCCACATCAATGCCCAGACATGTCTATAGCCTTACTTCGCCTCACTTCATGCCTAACTTGACTAACTTCACTCAAATCTTTTTCGCGAAAGTGTAGGACCGGCATAATAATGTGTGACACTGTGTGATGTGTGTTTAATTTTCTATAAGAGCTTATTTTCTGCTACCTATATATTTCTCTGCACTGCATCATCGTCACAATTTTTTTAAATGTAATTCATACTCCAGGCTTCATGTAATTTATGGCTATTACTACCAGGCTTAATTACATTAATTTTAGTATTAGAAAAAATATAAAACATTGCAATCAACCCACTATTCGTATTTTAGATAAGTTAAAAAGTTATTCTTACTTTTACGTAGTACGTAACACTTTCGTATTAGAATCTAAAATTGGAAATTCGCGCCAAATCTTGTTAAATTAAAATGAAAAGGTAACAAACAATAAATAAAATAGCTGGACATAGAATACTAGTATTTCTTATCAATAGGTTTTGTAATTTTTCTTTATTTTGTTCAATATTATAAAAATATTTGTACTTATTGCATGGTTTAATGGAACTTACAGTTACAGGTTATATTTTGTTGCACCAACATTATTGTAACTAACTATAATTTAATTAAAATAAAATCACAATATACTAACTTTCAGTATCAATGTATGTACAACAAACAAATTGCCTTATATTGTTATTTCGATGAATTTGAATTTTGTACATTTTATCAAATAATTTTTCTCATATTTTAGGCAAATAAAATCACCGAATAAAATGTAAAGTTAAATATTTTTTGTGTACTTACTTATTAAAGGTGACATATATCAGTTATAATTATTATGATACACGCTTCTTGCTAAGTCTATGCCACATGATTACACTACACTACTATAAAAACAAACCAAAATGTTGATCCCAATTTTTCACGCATACAATGTAATTTTTTATGAATTATACAAAATTATACATAGATGGCGTTCGTTGGTAAATGCCAGCAGCATAAGTGAATGCTGAACTGATAGTTTTAGATTATTATAAAAAATCATAGATGGCGTACTACGTAGATAAATTGAACCTACTAACTCTTTTTAGCCCCGTACCCGTGTAGTGGTGCGATGCGACATAGGGATTTTTATCTGTGAAAACTACAAGTTATGGAAAAAACCTGTTTAGAGACATGGAAATCTTAATAATTTAATGACAAAAAAGTGCCCCCATGGTATTCATTTTTTTAAAATAAGAAAAATATAAAACATTATGTACCTACCTACATTAATTAGATATTAATTCGCATTAGGAGACTGCTAGCGAAATCCGCGTAACTTCGTTTGCGTGTAGGCATATATGCACAGCAGCGCCATCTACTTTAAAAAGCGCTATTGTCTATCAGCCTTTTGACCAAATCCTATGGGAATCGCATTTTTTCGGGATAAAAAATACTCTCGTATGTTAAACCAATCCAAGGTATCAGCTACCTACATTACATACCAAGTAACAGACATACCTTCTAGCAAACTTTCGCCTTTATAATATTTGTAGGATTTACTACCTATTTGCATTATAAAATAAATAATAGGATTGTCGAAATGTCTTATTATTTATTATTATTAAAGGTACCTACCTAAAAAAGGATCATTTCTTGAATCTATAATATGTACCTTTCGAGTAGGGCCACGAGGGACAGTTCTTCATCGTGGACCTACTAATGGGATAAGGCCTACGAATAGGACCACAAAAAAACGGAGATAATATTTATTAAATGTATCTGTTTATTACCCATTTTAAATGGCACTCACAATAATTATTGTAAACCATTGCCTCACGTCATGTTGCTAACCTCAGAATATAACAGATGGAGTCGAGAACGATATTAAACAGGTCGTCCCTTCCGAATTTCATAAATCTCCAGCACCACGAGGATGACAAACAGATTCCTGTATGACTGAAATAATTAAATACCACATTAAATTTACATTAAATTTAGTAAATAAATAAATATTCTTAGAGGACGAATCACACAACGCCATCTAGTCCTAAACTAAGAAACTAAGCTTGGACTATGGGTACCTACTAGATTGTTTGAAATACATAAACATTACTTTTTTGTTGTAAATAAATACATAAAAAAGACCAAGGCAAGCAGACATGTTCATGCACACAAATGTTTGCTTTGCGCAGGATTTGAAGCCGCGAGATAAAGTGACCATTGCTAGCCACTCGACCACCAGGCCTGTCAAATACATTTTGTATAAGTTAGAACAATTTATAAATAACTAGCTTTTCCCCGCGGCTTCGCTCGCGTTAATTTTATGACATTATCTCGTTTCACAACAAAAGAACCCATAGCGCGACTTGTGGCGCCATCTGTTGGCCGATACAGCGCCCTCTATAGTAGAAAAAATATTTTCCCATTGGAACGATATATTTTTACGGGATTAAAAGTAGCCTATGTCGGGCTCTGTACCCCTAATGCCGGGTTTACACGCTTGCCAAGGCTCGACAAGCGTCTCCAAACGCAAGCGTGTATTAAGAGGGCGTTTGGCTTGGCTTGCGTGAGTTTGTGATGCCTTGCGTTGCGTCCGATCCGCGCCTGGTGTTTTGTCGGTGGTATGTTTGGTGTCGGTTTTTGGCACAAATCAAAGGGCGCTTGCGGCAAGCGCTTGCGACGCGTTCACACGTTGGCGCTCGCTTACTTCGCTTAGTAGCCGCTGAGGTCTCGCGACGAACGCACGTCTTTTTGTAAAGCAATTGCTTGTCTTTTCAAAATGAGTGGTCGAATGAAGAAACTTTATTATTTTTAGAGCATTACCAGATCGAAACATCAATAATATGGAATCCTAAAGATGTAAACCATAAAGATAATCGCAGATATGCTTGGTTTCGACTTGCCGAGCTATCTATAATTATGTCTTATTTTTCTCTTTGTGCCAAACTAATGGGAAAGACGGTAAAAGAAATAAAAAAGAAAAAAGAAATAGGTACTAATGACAACTTTTAGGAAATATTAAAAAAAAAACAATCTTTATCATCCATCATCTTCCTGGTCTTCGGACTTTCCTTGCCTTTGTTTTACTTTGCTTGTATTTGAAATAAAAGTAGGTTAAGGCTTCCCGGACTTTTTTTCCAAATATTTTTGCACACGCCTATGGCGACTGGCGCATCCTGCGTTGCGCGGTTGCTAATATTTACTTTGCCATTTAATTATTAAAAATAATTTATGTATTTATAATGAGTAAAAAACAGATCATGTTAGTAAATTTGCCCTAAATAAAATGTATTTTTTTATTAGTACATACAACTGAAGCTAATATATAAAAAAATCATTTTCCTCGGAGAATTTTGCGGAAATACCGTAATATAAAAGATTTTTTTTCACGTATTTTTTATATGAAAGTTGAATAAGTGTGATAACAGACTATATGCAAATGCTAATAGTATTTTTTGATGTTTCGAATTCCCTATCGTCTTTCCGTAAACAATGGCCAAACAACTCAAGAGTATTTTTTTGGAGATAGATATTTTGAAATTTCCTTCTAACTATGTGCAAGAAAAAGGTCCGTTTTCATGAAATCATACATAAATATAATTATATACATTTTGGTGTTCTTACAAACAGGCCCCACTAGCATACTGACGCATTCCCAAGCGTGTAAACGACTTCCAAATGCCAAGCGAGATTTGTGTACGCTTGGGACTTGTGGTCGCTTGCCAAGCCTTGGCAAGCATGTAAACGCACCATTAACAATATGTATGCAAATTTTCATAATGATCAGCTGCTTAGTCAAGCCGTGAAGGAATAACAAACAAACAAACTCACTTTCTCATATATTAATATTAGTAAGTAAGTAAGGATAACTTCGTTTGCGTGTATCCCGCTTTCCCGTGGGAATTTCTGAAAATACTATACATAAAAACCATTCTCTAAACAAATAGAGGTAAAAATAACTGAACGGACTGTAATTGTAATGTTATGGAAAATATGCATGGAAAACTTACATATTAGTGTGTAGTTACATAAGATGGCATTTGTGCTAAGACTTTTCCGAGCAAAGCAGATAAATTCTTGAAGTGTAAACTTTAAGATTTTAAAACAATTACAAGTGGCGATTGCCTACACAAAATAAACATCGAAAAAACACACACTACGATAAAAGAATCACCCAGGGTTTAAAGAAGGACGTCACATTATCCATTGCAGAATACGTAGTATTATGACACACTTTTACGGTATTATTATTTATGGTATTATTTTTACAGGAAACCCTTTTCTCATAAATAATAAAATCGTCGAATGGATTATATGTCAAGTTAAATGTGAGCATATTAAGACCTAATAACAGCAAGCAAAACATCTCAAGCACACAACTACTTTATGGTTACACGGATTAATATGTGATTCTGTGAAAGACAACAATAGTTAAAGATTACTGTAGGCGTTAGGAAAAGCTAAGTAAAAATTTCAAAGGTTAACATTAAATGACATTAATTTTATTTTTGACTGATTGACACGTTTAATTTTTTTATTGCAATACAAAAGAAAATGTTATTAGTGGCCTGGCCAGCAACGTGGTGGATTACACCCCGATGTGTAACACACAACATTTTTTCAGCTCAGGTAGGTTTTTACTAATTATATCCCATTTTAAGGTTCCGTAATTATAATTTACAAGCAAGAAAGCGCAATCTACATTGAGCTTTTGCCCGGTTTCTAAGCTTTAAGTCTTCTTATATGAGACCATAGACCTAGGACGATCCTAGGTCTATGTATGAGACATAGACCCTAGTTCTATGTCTCGTCTCGTATCATAAAAGAAGACTTAACATAAAATTATGGCTATTATGGAAAAGAATGGCTGAAGAAATTCGATCATATTCGATCGAATTTCTTCAGATTCTAATTCTGACGGCTTTGATAGGTAGCTCTGCTGCTGGTGTCCTGGTTATTTGAGGAGGTCCGGCCCAGTACGGCCCTTGACCTATCATCGACAGACAGAAGACATCTCATCGACATCGACAGACAGAAGACATCTCATTGTAATGCTTTATGGTTCGGTATACAAATTCCTGCGTTAATTTTAGAAATTTTTACAAAATTACCGAAATAATGTTATCAAATAATTGTTCTACCTTTATATTACTTTTTTTAAATATCCTCGTATAATTTGGGACAGAACATATATGGTAATACCACTAGGTAAAATACCGGTAATAGGTAATTTATTGGTATATTTTATTTATTACAAGTATTAAGTAATTTACAAAAAAAAAAATCTGACATGCAAAAGTATTTCCTGTAAATCTACTTGCAATAGTTATTTGTTATGCAAGGCTGCAAAGTTGAGCGTAGCGAGGGTTTCAAAGGTACGAGACGCAGAATAACTTTGCTGCCGAGCGAAACACACAACTTTTCACCTCACTACAGCGAGGAAAATGCTAGGTGCAAGAAAAACGCAAATAAATATTAAATAAGTGTTTATTTTTTTAATGCGGTGTCGTGCTGGCCAGTTCGATTATTCTAAAAATAAGATTGGCGCACTGGCATGACATAAGTATTAATGCATAAAAAGTTTCGAATTTTAAAAATTCTTTCCATGCTAGGCACAAAATGCACTTTTGCGCTCAGATTTCGAATGACAAACAGATTCTTTCCGAGCTTCACCTCACAAACTCGGAAAGAATCTGTTTGTCATTCGAAATTTGAGCGCAAAAGTGCATTTTGTGTCCTAGCGTGGAAAGTATTTTTAAAATTCGAACCTTTCTATTCTTTAATTTTTTATATCGCCAGTCCTCTGAAAATGCATTAATACTTATTTCATGCCAATGCGCCAACCTTTTTTTAGAATAATCGAACTGGCCAGCACGACACCGCATTAAAAAAAATAAACACTTATTTAATATTTATTTGCGTTTTTCTTGCACCTAGCATTTTCCTCGCTGTAGTGAGGTGAAAAGTTGTGTGTTTCGCTCGGCAGCAAAGTTATTCTGCGTCTCGTACCTTTGAAACCCTCGCTACGCTCAGGATTCTATATTTGAACCAATCGCTCGTGGTTCAATCCTAGAATCCTTCGCTAGCTCAGGTTTCAATTTAAGTACTCGCGCCAAAAAACAACTTTGCAGCCTTGCATAACAAATAACTATTTTTATTTATTTTTAGATAAAGAACCTATTAGGTACACTTGCAGGGATACACACTGAGACACCGTTACGTTTTGGTTTGGAATCTGGAGCAAATACAACTTGTTCGAAAAGTAGTGACACTGTTTCCTTCTCTTATAACAACTTCAAGTACCATATAAAGTTTTACTTTCTGTCGATTACGTCCATGGTCACACGTTTTGTTTTGGCGCATTCATGACCATTTCACTGACAACTTGCACCGCGTTGATACATATCCCGTTCTCGGTCCGTCGCGTCGGCACGGAAAATGATACACGTGCGTCCGTCTTTATTTTAGTGTCGTGAATGTCGTGATGTGTTTATGTTTAATTTAAGTGTTTTATTTTAAAAATGTGTTTGACGAAATGTGGTATATCAATATTTTTTTTATTAATTGTGAGCATAGAGTTTGGTAAGTAATATACAAAAACTGTTTATAAACTTAATGTGAAAAAATACTGAGAATGTTTTTGAGAGAACATTATTTCGAATTCCACCTTGGTCAAACGGCCCAACTTTTTCTCAAATAATTAATAATAAAAATATTTTTAAAATAATAACTGAGAACGATGATACATTAGTTAGACGATAGGGTACAGTCAGCCAATAAAAGAGTTGAGCAGGGAAGTATTATAATTATCTTACAATTTTAAAACACTTTACTTTAATGTAACACTGTACTTAAGAGGTAGGCCACAGCGGATAATCCGCTCAAATCGGAGCAGCCTGTCTGGGGAGGGACCTCCACCTCATAGAAGATTGTAGCCAAATAGTATTAGTCTCGGTCATGCTGTGTTCCTACGGTGAGTAAGGTCTCCAGAGCTCCACTTGGGGGGGTTGGGAGGGTTGGCAACGCGTGAGTGATACCCCCGGTATTGCAAGCGTCTATAGACTACGGTAATGCTTACCATCAGGCGGGCCGTATGCTTGTTTGCCAACTTTGTGGTATAAAATAAAATAAAATAAATTTGAAAACAATTTCAAAAAGCCTAATTGGAATTAAAATTAAACTAATTAAATTGAGTCGATTCCTGTGGCAGGCAGGGTACCTAAGTCGCAGGAACTTTGCGGAAGTATCATCAGTTCCCGCGACCACGCCACTGTGAAGGCGGAAAAGGTAGCAGACAGACAGGTTTTCAGTCGGCACCTCATTGGCTAGAGAGGTGAGGACAGACTCCCGTCGCTTCCCCAAGTGGCGGGACATGCAGTGATGCATTTTCCTGACTATAAACAAAAAAAAAGGCAAGGTACCCAAAATGCTTGCTTGCTTCGCTGAACGGCAATGGGAATGCGTTGAACGAGGTAACTGCTATCTTTTGAGTAACTCTTGGTTTTGTGAAATCGTTTGGAGATATCTTAAAATAAGGACAAAACACGGGCCTAAAGATTCTAGACTTGAAAATATAATGTACGGATCCACATGAACCTATCATCAGCGCAGTTAACTATATTTTCCGCTCTGCTGGAGATCATAGCAAGGAGAAACTTGCGTTTTTTTCTAACGAAATGTTCCTCTTGTCTCGAGCATCACGTAATTACAGAACGTTATAATTTTATTAGAGAACTACAAAGATTATTGGCGTTGTTGTCGTGGGAATTTCTAAAGAGACTATGTCTTTTTCATTATTGTTTTTCTCATCAGTCATATTTACGACAGCCATCATGGTAAAATTTGTAGCGGTAGCGAACTGAAATCTTGGACGGATCATTATGATATGATACACGCACTAACAGTAAAAGAAAACAGATCAGCATGCATTGCGTGGTTTAGCAATTAGCTTGAATTCAGAAAAAAGACAGTCGTGTAAAATGTTTTTTATATACGAATATATTAGACGTAACCAAAAAAATAATCCAATGTAATATATTTAAAGTTCCATTTTGTTAAAGGTCCTTTTTTTTTTTTTTTTTTTTTTATTATCGTCAGAAAAATGCTTTGCAGCAGCCCCACCGCCCGGGGAATATGCGGTGGGGACTGTGGGACTTACCACTAAAAAACTGACGGGATGCCACTCGCCCCCTAAGTGACGGGGCCACGGGTACTGTGATACATCCGCGACCCCGCCAGGGCCGTCCGGCCAAAGTTAAACTGGCCGGACCCGCTCTTCCCGGAACGCCCCGTCAGCAGCACACCGCATCCAGGTGCACTGCCGACACCGAGGACCATTGCCCCCTCAAGACGACGGGCCTTCCCCGGCTCGCCGTCTCGGCTGGGCAAGGGTCCCCTCCATCTCTGCGGTCGCAACAAGGTGCGACCGCTGGCCGGGCTCTGCGAGCCACCGGCCCCTCTTCTTCAATTTTTTAACGAGGTTTTCTTCCTCCACCGCGCCTCCTGCGCCACTCCAAGTGCCACAGCGTCCACTACGTACTTAGTGGACTCTGTGACACTTTGCGCCACCGCGCACTCCCTCTTCCAGGGTGGTCTCATTCGCCCATGTGACCCAACCCTTAACGCCCCCCGCAGTGTCTGGGTTGGCGAGACCCAGTGTCTGCAGGGCCTCCGCGTTCCACCATACGGAGGTCGCCCCCGGTATCAACGGGTGGAGTAGGCCCGGACACCAGTCGGGGCGAAGACGCTTTTGGGGAGGATCAGCGAGCGAACGAGTCCACCACCGCTCATCATACAGCCGGCCGAGCCAAGCGCGGCCGGCTCCACCTCTTGTTTTTTAACGAGGTTGTCTCCTCAGTCGCTCCACCCCCAGCACCAGTACGGATGCAAGGGGGAGCGGATTTGTCCGCATCCCACGTACTCCATCCAAGGTAGGAGCACGGGGAGCAGACCCACCGCGTCGGGAATTTGGCCGTCGGCAAGTAATTCCAGAGTTGGGTCCAGAAACTAAGGAATTACTCGCCGACGTTACCAGGGTGGACCGCGTGGAGGTATCCCAACTCCCCACCCCTTTGTTAAAGGTCCTAATATCAGGGCTGGTTAGGTTCGAAATGAAAAACTATTAATAATAATAAAGCTTTTATTTCAGACAGTACATAATTTATTTACTATATTTTAGTTTTTAACTTTTAAAACCGTCTGTATGCCACTTATTGACATAGGCCTCCTCCAACCTTTTCCATTCCTCTCTATCTCTTGCAGTTCTCGTTCATGTGCCTCCTGCTACGGCATTGGTATCGTCAATCCACCGTCTAAAGGGTCTACCCCGTTTCCTCTTCATGTCATTAGTGAACCAATTCATTTTCACTTCTGAGCATTTTTCGCTTCCTGTGTGGCTTGTTGACTGTGTGGCCTGCCCATTTCTACTTAAGCTTTTTTATTGTTCTTGAGACATTCTTTGTTCTTGTTTGTTTCCTAATGTTGTCAATTCTGATTCTGTCAGACAGTCTTATCCCTAGCAAATTTCTTTCCATGGAGTTCTGGCATGTTTCGAGCTTCTTATAGTGGGTTTTCGTATGTCCCCATGTTTGACATCCATAAGTTAGTACAGGAAGTATGCAAAAACTATTAAGTATTTAATAATAATAATAAACGTTTATTTATTTCGTCTTCACAAACAAATGACAAAAAATAATATATATTAACAATGAATTGCACCTTAATAAATATGAGTCTGAGAGAACTGGCGCCTGTACTAGGTTGATTAGGTATCAAAAGAACCTGTAATTACTGTTAAGTATTATAATATCTGTGCTGTAACACAGGTCACCAGATCTCCCCAATATTATTAGTGGTACATCTAAATATATTGGATGATTGTAGTAGTGTATAGAGTTAATATGGAAGATATAGACGAAGTTCTGTGAGCCAGTTCAACTGTAATTGGACTTAATAATTGAATTGTTTCTAGACTTTTGAATCTCTCTAATGTAAACTTATGTACTGAGTAACGATTGTCTTACGTATGAACATAAAAAAAAACTCATAGAAAGTAAATCAGATTTCGCAACTGCAATAAAAATGCAGCAAAACATGCTATGCTTTCATTTGCTTCGAATCGCTTGTTATTTCACTATTGTTTTATTTTTCCGATCAAGATATCTCTTCTCGTGTGAGAGAGAGAGTATGTCCTATTTATGAGCGGGCGGTTAAGTTATTAACTAGCTTTTACTTAATATTTTTCTGTGTGAATAATTTTTGTGGAAGTGATCTTCGCCGTTTACGAAGTCAATCACCATCAGTCAGTGTCCAGTCTTGCCCCGGTGGTTATCTTACCCCACACATCCTTTATCTTGTCCCGGTGTACCCGCCTTTATTGCTTTTGTTTTGATTAAATAAATAATGCGAAAGCAACTTTCTCTATCTGTGTTTCTAACGCTTATGATATTATGTTATTTATAACCGCCAGAATCAATGAACCGTCTTAAAGATGAATCACTTAATCGATTTGACGTTTAATATGGAGATCAAGAATATATTAAGTCCCCACTCACAGAAATTAACTAAGTTAGTTTTTTATCTAAATAATGTTATCACGTTTTTGTATGTATACATTGATGTACTGCTGTTTATATGCTGTTACCTTGATGACGGTTAATCTCCATCGAACGGGAAACATCTGGTGAAAGTAGTCAAGTAGCTACTACCTACTATATACACTAGGTATTCTTGGAAAGAAAGTAGCAATATCTTTATAAATAAAATAATTACAAATAGAATATTTCCATGACACCAAACAAAATTCTAATTGGCCACTGGTTCATAATATATTTACATTACAAACCAACTGCGTAATGTACAAATATTCTTATATAGGTAGTACTTATTACTATGAGTAAAGCTAATTACAGGTTTCCCTTATTTAACCATTTTGTGTAAGACGTGTAATATTTGTAGTTTCAAATATTTAGATTATTAATATCGTTTCAATAATTTTATATTATTGCAACTCTCATGAACCGTTTAAAATGTCCCAAAGGCAAACTGGTAGACAATGCTTTAGCATTAAGTTCGCCTTTATGTTCGCCACATTATGTGTGCAATAAAGTTTAAATAAATAAAGGCTCCGAAGTTTGTAAAATAAGAGTATAAAATAAATTATTACAAAGTCTTTATTTCGGTGTATGTCCATTGTCGTTCGCACTGCAAAATTTTTCGCGCTTGTGGTGCGAGTTATTCCGCGCGAATGTTTTGTGTAGCATCAAATCAGTATGGCTATGTTCGCTCTGCGAAAAAAAGTCGCAGTGCGAATACTACCATAAGATGTAATGTTACAGATTTACGAAAAAAAATCTTGTTGTGAACTGGCCGTGTTGTTCTGGAATGGCCGTACCGTTGTAGAATAGCCCTGCTTGCCCTTATGGCACGATCCGATCGTGCTATTGTGGAATGGCTGTGTTCTTGTGGAACGGTATTGCTGTTAAAGAACAGTCGTGCCGTATTGTGGAACGATTGCCAATACTTTCCATGCTAATTTTTGTTTGTGTAGGAAAAAAGTAACTTAATATTTGATTTCAGTTCCAGAAACGGAGGGCAGCATTATGTCTATGATTGATTTCCGTTATTGGCGGTGCGTCATGAAACGAGACTGGACCTGCCCAAACAACGAAATCAACTTCTATTTATATACACCGTAAGTAGGTAGTTTGACGTACCTGTCTATAATTTTTTAATAAACTCCTAAGTAGTAAACTTTGTAAACTCACGCGCACCGAACGAAACCGACAGATCGCAACTTCGTCCGTGTCAGTCCGCGCCACTCCGCGCTTCGAATAAAGACGTTTTTATTCTCGAGTGCAATCTCGTTAAACTCGCGAGATCTCGCGAGAACGAGATTGCATTCCCTAAACATTTTATACTTACTCTTGGTTAATCGACATGTTTTATGAAATTAATTAAATGTATAGGATTATTATGGTATGATCATTAATTCATAATAATGTATATCAGTTATCCGTGAGCAGGGAACACCCGCATGCGCAGTGGGTGGATGTACGCTACTCGAAATACCTGAAGGAGTACGGATGGAAGAAGTCACGGAAGAATGTTCTCATCATACACGGCTTCAACGGCACACACTCCAAAACACCAATGACTTTCATACGTGATGGTAAATATAATTTTTTTTTTTTTTTGTAGTAATACATACATAGCAGTAATTTAGACGAATGGATATTATCGCTTCTACTTTGGTAACTAAAGTTTCATAATTAGTTGTTAAAGAAGAATTATTTTTTCACTTTCTAGAATAAAATGATTTCCATTTTTGTATCCAGAGGAGGTTTTCAGATGATTTTGGGATCTTAAGAATCTTTGTATGCGCTTTCTTATACTCAACTCACCAACTCTTCCCCAATATTAGAAGAGTAGGTTCGTACCAACGACGACACCGACTTTTCAAGTACTACTGTGTCTTGTTTCACACACTGTATGCAAGCTGTTTTGCATACAATTCTATTGAGGCCAATCAAAGTGCCGGCCTAACCTTTACTTTTACGTCGACATGCGGGCCTTTTCCGCAACTAGGCTTAGTGAGAGAGGTCCTACATAAATCGGGTCACTTATTTATAGTCGTTTACAGTCAACTCGGTTTATATTACTTTATACTGTATAGGTCACAGAGTGACTGGGTCAGTAAGGTAGAAACTTCTCAACTACCGTTACTGGCAAAGCGTACGCTACTACAACACGCGCGAGCGCGCATTTGCGTATGTTTTTCACAAAAATGACATATTGTCACGGTCCAAACGTCTTGTGCAAGCGTGCGTCAATATTGTACACGCCAATAATCAATGTACTTTAATAAGAAGAACACAAAAATTATCAATTTCTTGAACAGTTTCGCCATGATTTTATTGATATTTTGCCAGTCAGTAAATTGTAACCCATTTCTTAGGAATTGTGCATACACGCTACTTTCGCGCGTCGCGGATTGCGGTAGGGATTCTTGATTCTTTGAGAGATTTAGCTCCTAAAAGTGGCGGCTAAATGTTTGTTACAATTTGTATTTCTATAAGTACCTAAGTATTTTATATTTTGTAAGTCTTATTGTACTGAAACGCTGATGAACCTTATAGGTAAATAAAATAAAAAAATAAATGGCCCGTCGTCACCGAGACTAAAAGCAGCCCTTTGAAGTGCATTTGATTTTGTTCTTTCCGACGACAAAAAAAATTTTTTTAAATAAATATTTTTGTGGTTTTTCGGCCACAAGTGTGTGTTTTTTATTATTATTATTGTGTATTTATTTTACAGCGTTCCTATCCCGTAAGGACTATAACGTGTTTATGGTAAACTGGACCCCGCTAGCCAGATTTCCGTGTTATCTTTCATCGCTCTCCAATATGAGGTAAGTACGTCTTACTAAAATAACAACTGCACCTATATCCTAGTTGTTAATCAAGATTAAACTCTTTTCTGTGTTATAATCAAACTCTACCAAAAATATATACATAAAATAAGTTTATGTAGGTACACGTTACTGAGTTTCTTTCGCTATCTCTTTCTCCCAATGGTCATTTTGCTTTGTTTCCGAAATGGTGCTACTTAGTTTATAGAGTAGGTAGCTTTTTTATTTTATATTTATCACTGAAGGACAATGTGTTGTAATGTAAATAACGTGTCTAAGTGCCCGCAAGGACCTACAGGATAAAGTATTTTTGCTTTGATTTGATTTGAAAGGAAAGATTTCACCAGACACGTAAAATGATTAAAGATTAAGGGCTTTACTAGAAAATTTATTTATCAATAGTATTAATTTTGTACTGTGTAATTTTTCTTTTCTAGTAAATCAATTCACGCAATATTTATAAATCTATAATCATATTAACGGCACTGGTTAAGTTTTGCCTTTGTTTACTGTATGAATAAGGAAACATAGTTATATACTTATTTATGAATAAGTAGGGCCGTGTGGGTGAGGTTAAAATACCCAGGCAATTTGCCTGGCCCGTTGCTAGCCACTCTACCACCGTGCCTGTTAGTCATCAGTGGACAAAAAGTGGCCTTTCCGATTAATATTATAAAATAAGCGAAAGTATATAATGGTAAATACGAGTATAAATAAACTACAATACTATTCATGAGATCTGCACATAATGAAATGGAAACTATTCATTCATCGTTAATATCACTCAACCGGCTATTGATTTATTCAATTCTCTGGCTTGAAATGAATTTCACTTGCAAGACCGATAAATCCATACTTTTATAAATGTGAAAGTGTGTTTGTTTGTTTGTTTTTTTTGTCCCGTTAAATAAATAAATTTATAACTACGAACAAATCACACAGATTGAGCTAACCCCAAAGTAAGTTCGAGACTTGTGCTAAGGGATACTAAATCGAGGATACTATATTTTATAACAAATATAGATAAACATCCAAGACCCAGGCCAATCAGAAATAGTTATTTGTTATGCAAGGCTGCAAAGTTGTTTTTTGGCGCGAGTACTTATATTGAATCCTGAGCGTAGCGAGGGTTTCAAAGGTACGAGACGCAGAATAACTTTACTGCCGAGCGAAACACACAACTTTTCACCTCACTACAGCGAGGAAAATGCTAGGTGCAAGAAAAACGCAAATAATATATTAAATAAGTGTTTATTTTTTTTCATGCGGTATCGTGCTGGCCAGTCCGATTATTCTAAAAATAAGGTTGGCGCACTAGCATGAAATAAGTATTAATGCATTTTCAGAGGACTGGCGGTATAAATAATTATAGAATAGAAATAAAAATTCTTTCCACACTAGGGCACAAAATGCACTTTTGCGCTCAGATTTCGAACAACAAACAGATTCTTTCCGAGCTTGTGAGGTGAAAAAGTTTTTTAATCATGACCCGATCGGGATTCGAGCCTCTAGGGTGGCAGACCGGCGGCATGGTAACCATTACGCCCCGGAGGTCGTAAAAAAATCGATGGATGGCCATGACTTTTTACGGTGATAGTTTCAGATCTGGAGAGTGACATTTGCAACTTTTTATCCCACTAGAGAAAGTTTAAAAGTCAATTCGGTGGCACTTCTCCTTGGTATTGATGCATTGAATTGGAACGGTATAGGTGGTATAGGGTAGAAGCGTTGCCATTATTATAACTACTTTACTTTTTTGAAAAGATTTGCTGACAGAAATAAGGCCGCCTTATTGCAAAATACACTAGTCTGTAAGTTATATTTTCTATCGCATTTTTGTCTGTGTATTGCAAATAAAGCGTATTCTATGTATTTATTTTTGTTCTTCTAAATTATTCCAGACTCACGTCGCAGTGTACCGCTCAACTATATTCCCGTATAACACAAGCTGGCGCCCTTGCGAAGAAGATTACTTGTGTCGGCCACTCCCTAGGTGCTCACATTTGCGGAATGATATCAAATCATCTCACTGAGAAGCAATACAAAATCGTTGGTAAGTAGTAACTATAAATGGGAGTTGTGTATGTGGCAAATAGATTGAATTTGCAAGTTGAAGGAAGATGGAAGTCTCCTGCAATCCGCAATAGATCATAGCGTGGTGTGCTCTAAAAATTCTTTCATCTGATTGATCTGACCGGGTTTTCAATCTATCAACAACAGCCGGGACCGACGGACGGCTTAAGGCCCCAAACACGGAGAAGCTCGAGGTAATAAAACCCATCCAAACACTGGCTAAGGTCGACATTGCTTAACCCTTTCACAGAATATTGGCGTGCTGAAGCAGGAGTTTCAAGCTGTGGAATGAGATCCCTGCCGAGGTCTTTTCTTTAGACTACGAAATATTCAAAAGGGGCATTAAAAGATTTTTACAGGATCGGCAACGCGCGAGTGATGCTCCCGGTGTTGGAACCGCTTACCAACTTACCAACAGGCGGGCCGTAAGCTTGTTTGCCACCTTAGTGGTATAAAATAGTCAACAATGCGTTTCGTTCAATGAGTGAGAGATGCGGATGCTCTCCAACTCCTTTCCTGTCATTTCTTCCTATTATCATCAACCGTGTAGTGGGGTAGTACAATTTGTTGGTGATGACTGATGCCCCTGGTGTTGCTTATGTTCAGAAGCGGCGGTAATCACTTTCTATCAGGTGGCACGTTTGTCTGCCGTCAGCTATGAAATTCATTCATTCGATTTAAAGTTCACCCATATTCCAAAGAACATTATAACATTAGTTGATGATTAATGCTTTAAAAAAAAACTCCCACAAGTGTAAAAATAAAACTCAATTGCATCTGAGAAAAGTCGCGCGCATAGCTTGAATGTAATAGTTTGTTCTATGTTCTAGAAAGTAAATAAAAGAAAACAGATATCGGTTTTTATGAAGAATGTATTATCTTTTTCTTGCAAGTAAAAGTAAGCATTCTTTTTATTCGGCGTTTGTCTCGACTGCTTGCTATCTGGAGCGTTAAACCGTTGTATTTTTTTACGTGGATAGGCCATTTTTCATTTTCATTCCACCTTTTGGTCGCCATTAACTGTGGTTACGTTAAATACTGTAGAGTAAAAACTTGTAGAATGGGAATTTTACAGTTACATCGATAAAAAATAATTGTCATTAAAAGTATTGACGGGCTTGATGATGCATGACCTTTTTTACTTGGCTGACATATTTTAGTGTTTCTCGGCGACCCCAACTAATAGGTCCCGCAGCCCTGCCAAGGAAGGGTAGACAGTCAGGTTTTTAATCGGTAGGTCTCACTAGGCGGAGCCCGACATACCCCCGTCACTACCCAAAGCAGCGCGGATCATGCAGCAATGCATTTTCGTGACTTTTTTAAATTTTTTTTTGTAAGAGGTTGGCAAACGATCATGCGGGTCACCTGATGTAAATAATTTATATTTTATCACTAATCCGTGCCAGAGGACACATTTCTTTTAACTTTTGTCAAGCATAATGCATTGTAGTGATACGTCAATACAATGCATTATACTTGACAAAAGTTGACTTGAAGTAGTCTAAAAATTCTCTTGAAGAGAGACCCATTAGGTGCTGACGGAGGATGATGATTATTTTCATTGAAAGATATTATGCTGTTAAAAACATCGTTTACTAATTATAAACATTAGAAAATAATAACTTTAACCCAAGATCCACCCATAATGCTTACGGGATTTACCTACTTTACGGGGCCGCATTGTTTATTTTTTAAAGGGTTAGGTGAGTTTATTGCAAAAAAACATGATGTTTGTTATTGAGTAGCATTTCACTCGTTTACAGCTGCGGGACTTTGGGCAATGATACAGTCACAGTTTTGTTTTCTAAATATTGGTTGATTCCATCCTCTCCCCTGCAAAAATTACAATAAATTCAAATTAATATTAGTTACACAATAAAATTATATTTAAAATTTCTAAGGTTTGATTCTCATCTGACAATATAGAATCGTATATTTAAAAGACTGCACAAGCAGTTTTGGTTGCGGAACGTGCTCGATGAATCGTGTAATCACGCATTTGTCAGACAGATGAGGCTCATTACTAATATCTATATTATCCATATCCATACTTAATATTTTAAATGTGAAAGTGTGTTTGTTTTTTTGTCCTCCCTTCACGTCGAAAGTAATACACGGATTGATATGATTTTTTATTGGGTATCTTTTAAAGTCTGGAGTGTGACATAGGTTACTTTTTTCCCCACGGGATAAAGAGATTCCCATGGGAAAAATTATTGCCATTTTCCCTTGACCTTACCTATTTCTACTACATAGGCCAATGTCGTCTGTACACGCGCACACGTTCACTAAGCGCACACCTTTGCAACTTTTCCCGCCTCGACACCCGCCTCCTGGGGTTAGGTAACGCGATTCGGTGCGGGGCAGAGAGTGGCCATTCTGCCTCGGGTTATTACTTATTCTATGGCGGTACGCTCATTGTTAACATTTGAAAATAAATGTGAGGATTGAATGGGTTTTAGTACGTCTGCGCCGCAAATTATACCAGTCAAATTTCAAATGATTTGATTCCAAAATTAAAGTTAGAATAAATTTTACTTACAACTCTCTTCCGAGACCAGAATCCTTAAATCCACCGAATGGAGTCTGACTTGTGACGTGGTCATATGTGTTTACCCTGAAAACCAGTATGATAAATCAGTGCACATTCAATTTAATTCTTCCTACTCCTATAATTTAGTTATAATTCTAAGTAGTAAACAACAGCGAAATTGAATTTTATTACTGTATTACTCTTTGACAAGAGAACGTGATTATAAATACCTTTTCTCTGAATAAAAGTTTTGAATTTTGAATATTGACTGGTGCTGGGCAATTGAGCTTGCTATTTCACTAGCTAAGTTATTATGGATCATGTTTCAAGTTGCTGTCTGTCCCGTTGTTAATAACGTTTCAATTCCGTCTTATATTATTTTGATTTAACAAAAGACAGCGATGGGAACCTATTGAGTACCTTTCTTAAACTCTGAAAGATGGTACTTGATAATCATGACCGTTCTTTTGCCTTTTATTGTACCGGATACTGAAGAGAGCGTGGCGTTCAATATAAAATAGAAGCGGCGGCGCCGCATGTAGGTAGGTATGTCCAGTGCCTTATACAAACGTCAGGCAACCCGCACACGCGTTCCGTGTGTTAAAGTTCATATAAACCAAAGTATCATCGTAGCCAAATAGCATTGGTCTCGGCCATGTTGTGTTCCTACCGTGAGTATGGACCTTACTCCACTTTCTACAGAGGGAGCGTGAGTGATATGGTATTGCAAGCGTCTATAGGCTACGGTGAAGCTTACGATCAGGCGGCCCGTACGTATGCTTGAATGCCATGCGGCGGCGGCCGCACAACTTAGCCAAAATTTTCGCGTCGTCAAAATCGTCTTTAGGCTTTAAGTTACTTACCACACGGACCCAGCTCGGACTTGTTTAGCAAAAGCCAATGCTATGGTGACGTCATTAGTGATTACTCCTGCGCCAAGTCCATAGTTGCTATCGTTGGCGCGATCTACCACTTCGTCGAAAGTATCAAATTTAAATATGGACTGTACAGGGCCGAAAATCTGTAGACAAATGTTAAAATGATAATAAATAATTCAAGTTTGTGTGTAGGTATGTTTGTTACGTCTTCATGCTCATATGGCTACACCAATTTTCATGATATTTGGTATGTAGGTAGCTGATACCTTGGATTAACACATAGGGTACTTTTTATCCCGAAAAGTTTGCGATTCCCGTAGGATTTTATAAAATGTTTGATATAGATGGCGCTACTGTGCATAAATAAATACACACAAACGAAGTTGCGCGTGTTTCACTAGGATATAAATAAAAAGATTTCATAATAATTCATTCATGGTTTTTTCCCTTATTCCTCATTTTATTATTACAAAGTTTTATAATGTCTAAACTATCGGTAGTTGTTATTTTATGCTTCTGAAAACCTGACAAGCGAATGACCCAGTTTTGTGCGATATTCCTGCGTTCTATTTTTACTCTTACCTTGCTCACACAAATTGTTTTTTTTTTCCACAAATACCGTGTAGCAACATAAATTGAGTGTTTTACGTGTGTTTGAGTAATTCGATAAGCTCTATCTTGATTCAAAAAAATGTTTATGAGCATAGCCACTGTTTTAATTGTTCATTATGTGTGATCGATTGCAAGGATTTTGGTCGGGAAAAAATGTGACGTTTCGAAAGAGCTGTAAAAGGCCTATTTCAATAAAGGAAATTTGAGTTTGAGTTTGGATGAAAACTATCATACCTACTCGTAAATATGTACCCTCTGAGTTTTAAATTATATCTATCCCTCATCTAGACTCCTCCTCGTGTCGTTTCCCTTAAGATTGAGTACTGTGACTTCCTGCAGGTATAGATACCTGTCACTCTCTCGCATAATCATTCGGAATCTGTGCCGATCTCTTGCGATATGGCGTCATCTAAACTAGTCTAACCGTTTTATCGAAGAATGGCAACAGACTTTCTTTCGCATTTATAAAACTAGCTGATGCCCGGTTTTATCCGCGAAATCCCGTTCTTCCCGTTCCGGACTGATATCCGGGATAAAACTATCCAATGTACAGGTTATAAACTATCCGTGTACTAGATTTCAAGCAAATCTGTCAAGTCGTTTTTGCGTGAAAGAGTAACAAAACACATCCATCCACACATACTTTCACCTTTATTATATTAGTAAGGATTTGTATAAGGATGTGCTCACCTCTTCTCTAGCAATTTTCATGTCATCCTTAACATCAGCGAAGACTGTCGGTTGGATGTAGAATCCCTTATCACCCAGTTTATCACCACCAGCTATGCATTTCGCACCGGCTTCCTTACCAGAGGTAATGTAGCCTAATACTTTAGTGTACATATCCTTATCAATCTGAAATATAAAAAAAAACTTAAAAAAATAAATAAATAAGATATCTGGAAGTCTAGCTTCCTACAAATTCTTAGTAGTTAACGATCAACACATTGGTATATCCTCTGGTATTCCTGATGTTTATGAGCGGCGGTAATAACTTAACTTATTTGTTCAAAGTGTGGGCGTGGAATATCTATTACATTGTTACTTAAACAAAATATTAAAATAACAATATGGCGCAAATTATTATTATGGGCATTATCTACACATTTCTATTTGATGGCCATGGATTTCCTGTATTAGTATAATTAACAAGGGTACACTACAATACTCCGAAATATGAAACTCCGATTTTGAAAATTTCGAATGCTTCAAAACTCCGAGTTTAACAACCCCGATCTAACAAAATCCTGATTTTAATAATTCCTACATAACATAACGTCTACAACAATTATATTATTTTTCATGTATTTGTTAGATTCCTAACAGTCAATACTACTTTTGATTAAAAAACAGCGTACTGTCAGTTATGTTCGACAGATCAGTGTTTACTGGATTGCTAGTTTGTCTTGGATATCTAGCGATGTTAGCTTAGGTTTGCTTGTCTTTATCCGAAACAAACGAGCGAGGCTTGTCAACTTTCCTTAATTGTCAAAGTGTATATCGAATCCATGGAAGTAATAAGTACTAGGTTGTACGCTAGTACTTATTACTTCCATGATCGAATCAAATACAGTGCTACAATGGTATTTATGAACGTGAGTGACGTTTGTAGGAGGGCGTTAAACTGTGGCATATTTTCATACATTTTGTCAAAGGCGAACTGTCGAAAAGTGACATACAATATTGAACTGGAGTTGTAGTTCCAATTTCGGCCAGGTTCATTGTAGCACCATTGTAGCATCTGTAGCACATTTCCTATTCTTTTTCTATCTATTCCCTTACAGCGGATAACATATTGGTATGTGCCTTTCGTGGTGGGGTAACTACTTTCCATCAGAGAGCCCGCTTGCTGATTTTCCTTCCTTAAAACATGGTCACAATTTTGGTGGTTGAGAATAAGATTTTTTTTGTTTAATAGAAATATTTTTTTTTTCTAAAATAAATAAA
The DNA here is from genome assembly GCA_905163395.2 of Endotricha flammealis. Taxonomy (NCBI): domain Eukaryota; kingdom Metazoa; phylum Arthropoda; class Insecta; order Lepidoptera; family Pyralidae; genus Endotricha; species Endotricha flammealis. The sequence goes on from LR990865.1 coordinate 6,062,729, forward strand.
TATGTCTTACCTGTGGGCCTTGTTGGACATCGTCAAATGGATTCCCAACTGACCTCTTCTTTGCAATTTCCGCAGCCTTTGTGATAAACTGGTCGTATATCCCCGACTGGACATAAGTCCTTGTGCCAGCACAACAACACTGTCCCGCATTAGCAAATGCAGCTGCATGAGCTATTTGTGCAGCTTTTTCAACTGTATTAAATAGTATTTATTTATATTATGTCTGTATTTAATTACGAAGATTTGTAATTAGCCGTTAGTTTCTATATTTTTGTATATTTTGTATAAGTTTCTGTTAATCTTCTTTGATAAATAAATAAATGTGAATCATAACTGTGACGTATAATATTCTCTGATAATCAAATTTATAAACAAAAATATTAGAATTATTTGTTCACGTACCGACTTTTACTATTATATTGTTTAAACTAGCTCTATACTCTTTAAAAGGAAGGAATTTGAACGAAGTGAAGTGACTAAGAGAGCTATTACAATTTGTAATATAAAAGTACTCATTATCGATCACTTACCATCAGCGTCATTGAATACAACTAAGGCACTTTTTCCACCCAGTTCTAATGTCACTCTCTTAATATTAACCACGGACGCCGCCCCTAAAATGATTCGGCCAACCTATAAAACAATAATGACAAAATTGATTGTAAAAATAATTTTATAGAATACTAGCAAAAACCGCGCAATTTCGTTTGCATGTATCCCGCTTTCTCGATGAAATATTGGAGAAGCCTTCTCCTCCTCCATCCTCTATCTCAATAGATAATGGCATTAAAATCCGTTGAGTAGTGAACAAAGAACTGCAGTGATTTTATTTAATGTAAAAATCTAGTTAAGCGCGAAACCCCTTTATTAATAAACGGTGATCATCTAATGTTTAACTAAAACTTGTTTTGTCATTTCGTATTTCAAATTATCCTAATTTTCTTATCAATGATAATGACAAAACGTTTCATCTTTGATTTTCGTTCACTGATGTTAAGGGTATAGAATAGATAGGTGCGGATCAGGCTCGGGGCAAAAATAGTTTACTACAATGACATAGGAATTACGGTAATTTAGTATACTGTAGTTATTCTATAAGAATCACAATAGTAAAAAAAACACAATAGGTTATAAGCGTGTGTACCTAACACACATTTGTGGTAACTATGCCCTTGGCTTCGTTGTCACAAATGACAAACAACCAAGAGTACACAAACAAAATAGTCTGAAAAAACCTTGAGCTTTCTTCTTTTTATGAAAGAGGCAAACACCTATAGATTACAGAGATACCTAATGGTCTAGTAGGCATACTCTCGTCTCTTAAAGATCCCTTATTTGTTCGGAAATAGTGGAGGAAGTTGGTTCCATATATGTTTAGAATGGTAAAGGTCCACTCGTATAAATGGTAACGATGTTACTGCATTCTATGCTAGATGGTACGATAGTGGAACTTAATCTTAACTAATTTACCTCAGTAGAACCAGTAAAAGCGATTTTATCAACATCAGGGTGATGGGTCAGGGCTGCTCCAGCAGTTGGACCATATCCTGGAACCACGTTGACCACTCCAGGTGGGAAGCCAGCTTCTTTGATAAGTGCTGCTATCGCGAGTGCTGTTAACGGGGTCTGCTCTGCCGGCTTCACTATTGTTGTGCAACCTTAACACACATTCAACTTAACATTAATCTTACATTCGTTTCTGAAACGCATTTTTAATGACACATTAAATTCTAGCTGTAACTGTCAAACTAATGAAGAAAAAAAGAGATACCTTAAGACTTAAAATTAAAATGTGTGGCTATTAGTCCCGTTTCATAATCATCGAACAATAAAATATACTATTATTTATTTTAAGCTACTCTATAAACGACATGGAATATTAATTTTACTTATGTAAAGTACCTACTTTAAGATAATAATACGTATAATAAAAAAAACTACGAACGAATACGTATAGTAACTATTGTGCCCACAGAGACTAGCATTTTTATTAGAACCACGGTAGCCTAGCGCAGTAGCGTAACTAGAATAAAAATATTGTATGGAGTGGAAAAAATTACATTTCTTCAAGTAGACGGCATTTACCTGCAGCTAAAGCTGGTGCAATTTTCCATGACATCATTGGAATTGGATAGTTCCATGGGATTATTTGTCCACAAACACCCACAGGTTCCTTAAGTGTGAATGAGAGTACTTCACCATCTGAAATTTTAATCTACTTATATTAATTTCATTCAAAATCACTACAATTCACTACAAATCTTTGAAATTTGAAGCTATATCCAGTGAAAACTGCAGCCGTATTCCCTAAGCATCATTTTGTTAACTCGAAAGCAGAATCCGCGGTGAGATGCCAAAATTGCATGCAATTTTGACATCTCTTCACTTTCGAGTTAACAAATGATGCTTAGAGAATACCTGCTGCTGATCAAAAATTTTATATTTTGGATAAGATGGGCTTAGTCACAAACTCACTCTACAAGCATAGACTGCATTGAGTACAGATTTCGTAATTGATGACTTCACTATAGTTTGTTGCTCTTGACCGATCGACCGATTGACCTATTTTTTGATCTCACATGTCGATCACGTATCTTGCGTGCTAGACAGCGTGACAGATACGTCAACAATTATCAGAAAAACCGATAAACCACTATTAAATAAATCTCGTGATAAATCACTTCAAAACAACAAACATTGTTGAGATAGATTTCATTTGCAAATTAATATTAACTCTTGAGAAATGCTTTTCCAATACGATCTCTTACAATAAAACCTTTAGTTCTAGACTTTACTTACATTCACTTAAGAACTTTACTTTTTATCAGTATAATTTTTGGTTACACATGGGTTACACGTTAGTCGTCGAGTGTTGACATTCTTATCAATACATACAAACCAAATCCTATTGGGCCGCGTTCGATCAGTATTCGCCTTTAGTGTGATTATGGCTATATAAGAATACCGGCAAATCCCGAGCAACTCGTTTGTATCCTGCTTTCCCGTCGGAATTTTGGAAAGTACTTTTTCTATCGGATGTCTACGTCAAACAAAGAACACAACTCCCAAGTTTGTGGTCTCTATGATCAGCGGTTTAGGCTGTATATTGGTCCGTCAGTCAGTCTGTCGTTCAGTACCATCGAATCTCTCCTGTGACGAAGCATTTTATGTGCATAGGTATATTAACTTACCCGCTGGGATGGTGTTTCCCAAAATTTTATCGGCTTTACCGGCGTAATATCTAATGACAGTTGCAGCGTAATACACTTCATCTTCGGCTTCTTTCACTGGTTTCCCGCAGTCCAGAGTTTCTAATTCAGCTAAGTATCTAGCCTGGGACTCGATGAGTTCAGCCAGCTTCAGCATAAGCACGCCACGCTGTGACGCATCCATCGTTCTCCATGCCGAATATCTATGGAATGCTTTCTTGGCAGCAGCCACTGCTTTGTCAATATCCGCCTAGAACATTTAACAGAAGTAAGAGAGAAGAAACGTTTTTGAAGTTTCGTAGGGTTGACCAGGTGCAAAATTTTGCGAAGTCATAACGAAGAAGGTCTTTCTAAGAAGCTGTTCGCATTTTCATTCACAGTTGGCTGATAACCGTTCTACATTATGATTATCTTGTGGCACTGCACCGCAAAGATTTTCTCATACAAGCGGTCAGTGTAGCATATCATTGATTTTTGTTGTATGATATGTTGTAGGTTGTATGTACCTCAACCACATCGCTCAGCACTACTGTGTGGATGGTTGTTTTGTTAGGAACTCCACAAGTGAGAGAATCGTGACGATAGTATCGTCGGGCAACCTAATTCTATACATTGACTTTGAACGTGTCTCCACACGGCGATTTCATCGCGGCGGTTCTTATGGATGGACTCGTTGCGATTCTCTCGCTCGTGTAAATCTCTTAGGTACCTACTTCCAATAATTAGACAGTTCCGAGCGGTCGCTGTTATTTGAAGTTTCAATAAGAAATTGACATTGTTACACATAATACGGAGTACGGACTGCTCAAGATCGTTTGCGATTGCATATCAATGCACATATTAAAATTCAAAACTCAATGTAGACTATATTATGTAACGTAGGCTTCAACTCTTGATTGTTCAACCAGATCAGTGTTGTACATTCAGGTTTAAAACATTTTCTTACCTTGTCTCCTTCCGCTACTTGGGCAATAACCGACTCATCTTGCGGGTTAATAGTAGCGAAAGTCTTTTTGCTGACAGCGTCCACCCATTCGTTGTTAATGAATAACTATAAACAATTTCGATTCATTAATAGAGGCTTAAAACCGGTATTTTTTGTTGAAATAAGTACAACGTTTTCTTAGAATCGTAACGTAGTTTAGTTTTTCTAAACGAGCTGGTACATATAAGTATTCCGAATACGTGCTTACAATGCAACCGTTTCTAAATTTAAAAAAATCAATGGAAAATCCACAGAAAAATATAAAATCACAGACTACAATGTCTCTACAATCCTACTCTCCTATGGCTCGGCTCAGCACAGCAAGTAAACAGTTGTGTGTGTTAATTTAGACTAGCTTGACAATACTGGTTTGAAGGCTCGATGTTCGAGACGAGAAGAGAAACTGGAATAGTTTGGACCCGTTCTATACTAAAATTATAAAGACGGAAGATTTGCTCACCGTTGGGAATTTGCATTATCCCCGTGTAACTAAATATATTAATAAAATAAAAAAATAGGAATTCTTAGTAAAACCGGGGCGAAGCTAGGACGGGACGCTAGTTTACTATAAATAATAAATAAATATATAGGGACAATTCATACAGATTGAGCTAGCCCCAACGATATTATATTTTATAACAAATACATATATAGATAAACATCCAAGACCCGAGGCCAATCAGAAAAAGTTCGTTTTTCATCGTGACCCGACCGGGGATCGAACCCGGGACCTCCTGGGTGGCGGTCTGGCGTGGTAACCATTACGCCACGGAGGTCGTCATAATGGTGTTATGTATGATGAAGCTGTCATTATTTTAATTAGTTCAAATCCAAACGCGTAGGTTGTTATCACGAAGCTTTGAGCCACGAGTACAAATCTATTTATTATTATGTCTGTGCGCTATGTACCAAAACATTTGGGTAAAATCAAGGTCGCCGGTTCGTGCCGTGAATCGTGAATAACAAACACAATAAACACCAAAATTTTCTTAAAAGTATGCCTCAACTGGCTCTTTTAAAGCAAGATTACTTTTTTTATAGCAAGGCATTAAAATAAATTATTTTCGTGAAACGTTATGTAAAATAGCATATTTTATTTTTATCTTTGAGCTAACATCTGTGAATTTATTATCGCTTTTCCCCGCGGCTTCGCTCGCGTAAATTTTATGACAGCATAAATCTCGTTTGTGGCGCCATCTGTTGGCCAATAGCATCCCATACAGCGCCCTCTATAGTAGAAAAAATATTTTCCCATTGGAATGACATACTTTCACTGGATAAAAAGTAGCCTATGTTGGGCTCTGTACCCGTGATAATATTTTCATAATTATCGGCTTATTAGTTAAGCCGTGAAGGAATAACAAACAAACAAACTCACTTTCTCATTTATAATATTAGTTACGATTCTGCAAATAACTGGTGATTTTTATGACTGGAATTTTAAATAACAATTTTATCTATTATGTTTTTGCTATACCTAACTACAGTGTCGGGCTAATCAACTAATTTCGTCAGTCAAATTGATCGATTATTAAACGGGGTCCAAACCCGAGCCCCCATTGGTCATTATTAGTCATTTTACCTATGCACCTTGATGATTTTGTTTGTTGTAACCCGTGGTTGTAACATCTGTGCACGCGTCTGTGGGGGGAGTAGTCCCCTGGGTATGCCTGGGTGTTAGCCTTAGATGCACTATGGGCAAAGAACTTTTACAACGGAAAAAATCTAAAAGATCTCCTTCTTTAAATAAAATAAATAAAAATAATTTATTCTCAGACATATCCAAGCATTCGTTTTATAAAATTTTGAAATTGCAATTATAATTAAAATTCTTTAGTCGTGAGAGTCAAACACTTTTGACACACCTACCGTGCCGTACCCTACGTTTTTAAGATATTCGGCATTTCGTAAAATGACGGGTTTACAAACGGGTTTCTCGTAAACATTCATATTCTATGTAATTACAAAGTTTCATAACTATGCTTACATTAGCATAAAAATCTTTGTTTTAATTGCTCTGTACCCATTACGTTTCTTTTTGTTGACTGTACAGTCAGCATGATACATGACATGACAATTATCTCTCTGACTGCCATATGTAACAAAAACTAGGTGCAAACACAATTTAAGCAAACTGTAAATATAAAAAAAAATATTTAATCTGCCGGTTGTTAATGTAAACAGATGATAAGAGATAAATAAGTCCACGTTTTAACTTATCTTAGCTATCTTTTTAACTGGGGATTGGAACATTGGGAGGTACAAAAATAGCATAGGTAACCAATTAGTAAGCTACTGGTATCCAGAACGCAATTTTTTTAAAATTCTTATAAAAAAACTTGAAATTTAATTCATGTTTACAATAAATATAAATACCTTTGTATATTTCACATCGACTTTCACCATTTTGTTTGATTTTTTGTCGCGTTTTGTTTGATTTTTTGTCGCGATGTTTGGAAATACGCACGCGTAAAACGCCGGCTTCCAAAACACTGAATGAAGCAGACGACTGTTGTTATTATATTAACGACCGGTTGAACTTGACTTATCAAATAAAATATAATTAATTTAATATGAACTTTATGTTCAAGTGAAATAATGTAATTTGCTTTGATGATAAATGTGATTTGTGTCATTACACAACCAAGATATTATTATTGGCACGTAAGCTCGGAGTGTTCTATTTTCGACTTAATGCTGTAGCGTTAAAACTTAGTATTGTTTTTTATAGTTTTGTGTATTGATTTGAAGTTAGCCGCGAATCCTGTCAATGAAAGGAAGGAGGGGTGTGAAATGTGATCAAAGAATGTGATGGATGAATAAGTACTTCATTCCAGTCTTCTGCAGTCTTCATTTATGTACAGTCAGGTGCACGTCGAGCATTACACTTGCAGTACTATTTTGACTCTTATGACATAGAACTTAAGAATGGTACAAAGTCCAATTTGTAAAGGTCGACCTGCTCTTGACTGTACCTACTTCGAACACAGCTTTGGAACAGATTAAAATGGACCACAGTCCAGACTCCGGTACTTATACATAATTATAGTGGTTTCTTTATAGCACAAACGTGGCAAACAAGCATACGCATATTTATTAATTTTCCCTTTATATAGTATGTATGTATCTACGCGCCAAAATTTGTACTCACAGTTTATAAAACAAATTGAAAATGGATAATTGTTGCACTGAGTAATTAAGAAGCTATGAGTTTCGAACTACGTTTTACGTCTGCGTTACCCATCTACATAACGAATTCTATGGTATTTCTGCTCACCGATCATCAGAACTCTAAGGACATACAAACATATTATTATTTTGGATTAGATAGGTAGTTAGTATTCAGCCCCTAGAGCACAGAAAAAATCAATAAGCTCCTATGGATAAACATCTAATTTAGCGAAACCAGCGCGATATCGTTTGCGTGAACCCCGCTTTTCGCTTCGGATAATCTTTGTATGTATTGTACGTAATACACCTTCGTTTTGAATAGCTCTCTCTATTACAATAGTTTAATTAATATTTAAGCGAAAAGACAGCGTAAGCGACTTTATTTTATTGGTATTAAGCAAAGTTGTATTTATGAGCATCAAAATCTTTGTTATAATTCCCTTTCCTGCACGCTTATTCATCTTCTTGACAGTTGATTACCAACAATTTCAAAAGTTATCTGTACACCTGCGTTTTGTAATAATCTAATCAAATTAAATCGACTGATGAAAGGCAAATAATTAATTATTGATACAAGCGATATTTTTTGAAATCAATAGTATTCATATTGTAAAATTAATCATATATACAGGGGGGGGGGGGGCAGTCAATTCCTTTGTTGACTGTTTTCCCTAAAACCTAGGGGTTTTTTGAGGTCGTTGAGGTTTTTTAGAGGTTCCGATGTTATTAAATCTATCTAGGGGATTTTCTGAAGGTTTTCACAATTTTTAAAAACTTGATGTAACACCAATTTAGTTGACCAAAGGAAATGAATGGGATATCAAAACTTGATAACTGGCAACAAATTCAGTTTTTTTTTTCGCGAATTCCTGTGTGGCTTGCTTACTGCTAACTTCGAGTTGAGTTGAAGTATTCGTTAGTTGGGTTTTTTTTTCTTTTTGGGTCAAATCACAGAAATTTTGTCTTTAAATATAAGTTTTCTTTACACAAATTTCACAATTCACTTTTCACATTTTCAATTTTCAATTTCACAAAAAACGTCAGAGGATTTTCTTGATCATAGTTGGGATTCTAGGGGTTTTTTCAACATATCTAGAGGGAAAGGTGAAAAAAAATCTGGCAACACTGGGGAGACGGGAGGGCAAGGGATTACAATTATTTTTTTACCAAATGACATTCAAACGTATCCAAATAAGACATAAATTGCTATCCTTCAAAATTCGAAAAATGAAATCCCTTGGTAAAAATTTGATATCCCTTGCAATTCCGTTCCGATGTGCTAATTTTCATTGTAACGGAGTCACTAAAAAATAAAAATACTGTACCGATAATTTTCAGTAATTGTGACTTGAAAAATGGAACGTAAATTGATGTAATACTTATACCTTTTTGAACCCCGATACCGGTGTTATATGACGTTAATGAATATGTAATGTAACTTAACAAACAAACTTTGATCTCACGCTAAATGTTACAATTTGTTCAATAACGCTAATAACGCTATAATATAACTGTTATATTATAACACCGGTCTATATATTTATAGCACATATAGTGTTCTTTTAATGCTTTTATAATATAGGGAAAAAAAAAGACACACAAAGTAAAATGGTACACGTGTCTTATTAAAATAAAAAAATGATAACAGTTTTCATCATGAATGTTGTAGCAATAATCTTAGAAAAATATTTGGTTTGCAGCTTCTTTAAAATTGAGGTTTCTTCGGAAGGTTGATGGTAACAGTCTTGTTCTCTAGGTATTGTTGAATACCATCTTCACCCCTGCAACAAGGACAAAAAATAATCTTTATGACTTTAAAAAAGTAAAAACAAAATTGCTCGTGTCAAATCAAAACTGAAAGATCACGGATGTCAAGCAACTTCGATCTCAGCAAGTATTTGGATGGGTTAAAAAAATCCGACCGTGTCCCCGTAGTCTGAGGGCACCTTCAGCTATCGATGACGCCTGTTGTCCATATGAGACAGTCGTTGGGCTGAAAACACTTTCACCTAACCAACCAGCAGTTGTCCTAAAACAGTATTGATTTTATTGCTACGTAATTTTAGATTCAGCAACTTACATTTCGCGTCCAATTCCAGATTCCTTGAATCCTCCAAATGGTGTTTGGCATGTTACATGCTCATAGGTGTTGATCCTATAAATAAATAAATACATTATTGCAAACCAAGTCAGAAAATTATCTTAAAATTCATTTAAAATTCTCTAAGTATCATTGTATGCTTTCTATAAAATTAAAGCAACTTTTTCTAAACTCTGAACAACAAAGGACAGTTACACAACATGACATGTCCACAAAATGTTCAAAGTGTAGGGGACTAAATGACCACTCCTGTCATCATAGAACGACCAATTAAGGGCAATTTGTTTAAGCGAAACAGCTGTCTGCAGCACAAAGTTTCAAATACCTGCTACAGAGTCAAACGGTGAAGAAAAAAACCGGGAAAGTACGTGTGGGGCCACGCACATTGTAGGGTTCCGTATTTGCTGTGCTTTGCTTGCCTTCAGTTGAGTCCAATATCAAATTCTGTCACATTTGTAAGTTTTCGTCAAATAAATTTTACTTCATAAGTTCGTCGTCTATTACTCGGTAACTAGTAGAGCCTACTTAACCGTTATAGTTTTCATTGAAGGTTCAGCATATGGACCATAATTTTTTTCAAATTTCTAAACAAGACTTTCGGAGATAGAAGGGGGGAGGGGGGACCACCGTGCTAAACGAAAATTGACACGATAAATGTAAATAATTCCGAATCGGATCATTGTATCGAAAAATGATCTTACCACACCCTCAATATTTTGAAGAGACAATCTAACGATAACAAACAACATGAAGTTGGAGCGAAAAAAAATTGATTTCCATTGTATGTACATATAGGAGAGGCACCACAAAAAAGATTTTTTTCAAATTTTGTTCCAGCACTTTGTTAGCATTGTTAATATGTGTATACATACTAAATTACAACTTTCTAACATTAAGCGTCTAGGCGCTAGACCGCGGACAGACAGACGGACATGGCGAAACTATAAGGGTTCCTTGTAGTTTACTACAGAACCCTAAAAAGCATCAAAATAAATAGAGGATTTCAAGAGGGTATACGAACCATGCAGATCCGGCGCGGACGTATTTGATGAAGGAGAGAGCCTTAGTAATATCATTGGTGATAACACCAACTCCGAGTCCATAGTTGGAGTCATTCGCGCGGTCTACCACTTCTTCAAAGGACTGGAACTTCAAGATGCTCTGGACAGGTCCGAAAATCTGAAAGAAGATTGTACCATATTACTATTGAAAACTTTTAGATCTTTTCAAACTAAATCATAGGATTAATTTATGCGATAACTTTTCTTTATTACTTCCTTTATTTTTTTTTCTTTAATTATTAATTGTTATTGTATTAAAAAAAATCTAGTAATAATACTTGTAAAAACATGATCAACCTATAGTATATAACTATATTACAATTATTAATTCAAGAATTGTTTATGAAAACACTTTCACGAGCTACATAAACATTTCACACTATTTTTTGTTTAGCGTTTTATTTTATAATCATTGTGATCACCTCCTCTCTGGCGATCTTCATGTTGTCATTGACATCAGCAAAGACAGTCGGCTGTACGAAGAAACCCTTATTGCCTGAACGGTCTCCTCCAGCGATGCATCTTGCGCCACCCTTCTTACCAGCATCAATGTAACCCATAACTTTGTCAAACATCTCCTTGTCCACCTGGAAAACGAGACATTAATGTGAATTAGTCCAGAATTGTTTAAGTGATTTTTTACATTAATGGAAGACTAGGTCGGTTTCACTCATGTGATTCCATTGTCCTGTTAAGGTTTTAATTCTTGTGTATAAATTTCAAGTAAATCCGTCGAGTTGCTTAGGCTTGGAAGAGTAACATACATACATCTTCACCACATGTAGTGTGATCAAAGAAAAATATTTTTATGGATTAGATCCCACGATCTCTCGAAAACTGATATTCTTGAACCCCACCAAGGGCGGGAGTTGCCTTTTGTCATTTAAACACATTTTGGAAATATTAATGGTTACATAGTGGAATAGTAACAACTATAAAAACAGAAATTAGGATAATAGGAAGTTTCCACTTACCTGTGGTCCTTGTAGTACATCTTCATAAGGATTTCCAACGGTCCTCTTCTTGGCAATTTCAGCAGATTTAGCTACGAACTTGTCGTATATTCCTGCTTGGACGTATGTCCTTGTGCCAGCAACGCAGCATTGACCCGCATTAGCGAAAGCCGCTCTATGAGCGATGTCTGCAGCCTTTTCAACTGTAAATACATGAAATCAATTACATTCACATTACAATCCTATCTTTTTTCCAATAAAAATAATAAATAAGAATCAATTTTGCATTTTTGACGTTTCTGTAATCCTCTATCTATGTCTATTTTTCTCCGAGTGTCTCTAATGTGGTCAAATTGTTGTATATTTAATTTTAAATTCGAAAGTTATGAAAATTATTTACCGTCAGCGTCATCGAACACAACTAGGGCGCTCTTGCCTCCAAGTTCAAGGGTGACACGTTTTAAGTTGACAGCAGGTGCAGCAGCCATAATAATACGGCCCACCTGAAAAAAATATTTGTCATTGTGTCGATTTCTATTCATATAGTGCGAAATCAGTACATCTCGGATTTCGCGTAACAAGGTAGAGTAGATTAGAGAAATTGTTTGAGGTACCTACTAATGGGTCATATTTTCGAACTTCCCCTTTTACCATCAGATAGAGTGTAGTCATATTACTTGATCAATCATTTCTTCTATTAAAAATTCCGAAAACATCTTTTTATCATACCTCTGTTGATCCAGTGAAAGCAACTTTGTCAATATCGGGATGGTGTGTGATTGCTGCACCGGCAGTCGGTCCATATCCAGGCACTACATTGACAACTCCTGGTGGGAAGCCTGCCTCCTTTATTAATGCTGCCAAAGCCAAAGCCGTCAATGGTGTTTGCTCAGCGGGCTTAACAACTACTGTGCAACCTGGAAATACAAGAAACTTTGGTCATTTCAATTGAATAATTATTTTTCTTTATAATCGTTTTACCAATCGCTTATAGCTAGGCTTTTAATGAGACCGTAAGGTTTTTACTTCTTAAAACTATGATATTCAGTCATTAGATAAGTAGATCTGGAGCAGTTGCTATCTTTCGAAAAAAATTTTTTTGATTCTCAGCAAGACGGTCTTGAAACTCAGCCATGCGAACAATAATTATTTTATTCTTTTTTACCCAGTAGGTACCTCAGTACCTACGAAGAAGATAACTTTTATTAACTTTTTTTCTAACAACTTGACTCACCAGCAGCTAATGCAGGAGCAATTTTCCACACAAACATGGGAATTGGATAATTCCATGGTAAAATTTGTCCGCAGACTCCCACGGGTTCTTTCAAGGTGAATGTCAAGACTTCACCGTCTGTAATAAAGATTATAATATAATGTTAGTATAAGCATCGTTGATTAAAGAAATAGGGTAAAGAAATAAATAACATTTAGAACTTATATGTTTAAATTTTTCACTTTCATTAAATATTTGGGTGATGTGTCTCTATTTCTCGTTGTAAGTCACAGTGACAGCCAATGTATCGTTAACTTAAAAATGTGTTTGTGCAACTGACTAGTCGAGTGGTAGATTAATGCAGATTAGTGTCGCGAGTGTATTATGATGAGCAAATATATGGTAACCATTAGATAATCACTGCTTCATTGTTCTGTCAAACAAAAATAAATTTTAGATTTTCACTTCCTTACCTGCTGGAATAGTGTTTCCAGTAATTTTATCGGCTTTGCCAGCATAAAATCTGATTACGCTATTGGCAAACGCGACTTCGCCTGTTGCTTGCTTTACTGGTTTTCCATTGTCCAAAGTCTCCAATTCCGCTAGGTATTGGGTGTCTCTATCAATGAGGTCAGCTAATTTCAAAAGCAGAAGTCCCCTTTCAGAAGCATTCAGGGTACGCCATTCAGAGTATCGGTGGAAAGCCTTTTTCGCTGCTGCAACGGCTAAATTGATGTCAGCCTGCATATTTGTTAAATTTATTAAGTTCTGTCTTTTTAAATTCACAAGCATACAACAAATACAAATAAATTATGATACCTTTGTCAAAACATTGAGTAATAACAACGAAACATTCACGCTTCAAATAATTTTTAACATCTGTATAAAGTGATGTTCTTGAATAATCTTCAAGGCCAATTTTAAAATTGTTTTTATAATGTCCTCCTATTTTTATATTGAATATACTAAAGAGCATAATGTAAAGTTAGACAAGTACGATTTTAGAAATACTTAGATGGATTTTTAAAAGGTTATTAATAATCAAGGTAGTCTATTATGGCGGGCATGTCAACCGTCGGCCCCAGCTTTTGTATATCAGTCTTCAATACAAGTGACTTGAGAACATGATCTTTTTGAATCCGCAGTAGTCTTAGTAGTGATTGATGATAATGATGTATTGTTTACCTTGTCGCCTTCAGCTACTTGTACTATGACACTCTCATCTTGAGGATTGATGGTCGGGAATGTTTTCTTGCTTACGGAATCAACCCATTCGTTGTTGATGAACAACTGGAAGAAAAAAAGTTGTTTCACAATACACGTCTAGGTGGAAAGAGAAAGTATCAAACATTTTATCAATATTTTGTATAATTTTGCTAAAATCTTGAGTAGTAAGTACCCTGTATTATCTTCATACGTCTCGCGTCTATTCGAATTAGCGGTCCCCTATTGATATCCTTGCAGGGTCGCCATGAGGTGGGGTGGCGACGTTCAAATGAAACTAGTTGATCGACTAATGTTGTATAATTATAATATATCATACAACTTTAGTCGATCAACTAGTCTAGTTTGAAACAATGCCATCTAATAAAATGTATTGAAATTAGTTTCACGTAACAATTTCTTCATGTTGCTTTCTTAGTTATAAAACTTTTGTTTAAAGTATTATATTGGTACTTAGTTCAAGACGGCTTTGAACTTGGTTCCGCGACATTGTTGAGTTCACAAAAATAGCCGCTTCGCGTGTGTGTACTGACTATTGATCAAATATAAACGGCAAACGGCCATGACAATGAACGGGTGTGGTATTGAGTCTATTAGTGTTTGTTATTATACTTTATTTATCCTACGATGGACGACCAACGCGTGGTATTTAGCAAACGTTTGAATTAAAGTGATAACAGCAAGGTTATAGAATCGCAAGTTCCTCACGCGGATTTTATTTAATTAGGAATAATTTTGCATTATGTCGTATTATAACTAGCGAAACGCGCAACTTCGTATGCGTATGTCGGATGTCGGATTTACGTTTCGTGGTAACCCTCCAGCCAGAGTCAAAAATTTCATTCCTATAATTACTTATCTGACCACTTGCGTTCTCACATGCTGGTAATTCTTTAGAAACATCACCGACGACCCCACGGTGCGGACAGTGGCAGTGGCGATATTAAAGCAAGATCTCGGGTTCGTCTTGTCGTCGAATCTACATCGTTGTACGAGTAATAGAATCCATCGCTTAGCAACCTACAGCGGCAGTTAAAATGAATCAACAATGGTATTGTGCCGTTTGTACTTATATGGACGGAAGTTTGAAATATCAGTATGATTGTTATCATGTTTACATCAATATAACTTGAGTCGACGCGTCGCCGTCTCTCAAATGCGAAAATATCTTTACATATTACATAGTTTAAAATGATGTCGCTTTCGCTGTCTATCTGTCTGTCTTTAAAACTACGAAACGGATTTTGATGTGGTTTTTTTAATAGATAGAGTGATTCAAAAGGAAAGTTATTAAGTACATTTCAAAATTCCCACGGGAAAGAGGGATAGACGCAAACGGAGTTGCGCGGCTTTCGCTAGTAATTCATAAAAATAAATATCAAAAAGTTTTGAAAGTTCCACATGTTTAATCACTATCTACAGTGTTATACATAATGTGGAACTTTCAAAACTCTGCTAAGTACTAATGTCCACAAATCCATTGCTAAGTATAGTATAGGCCTACAAAATTAATACCAATTTTAAAGGAAAAAAATAATGAATGATGTCTTTAAATGATAATTATTTAAAAAACAGTTGATAACTCTATGAGTGTCAACATTAATTACCATGTTATTATACCTACTTGGTGCGACTGAAAATAAGTGAGTAGATAAGAAAACTGATAGGTTCTTATGTGCTCTATGGATGATAGTAAATTTATGACAGCGGGAACAATAAACAATTTATTAATTAATCATAAGGCACCAATTAAATAAGATGAAAGTAGCATTATGTTAGTGTAATATCGTTTAATTAATCAGGGAATTGTTTTTGTATAATTAAACAGAGCCTCTTAATAGATAGAGAGGTCTATCTCGATGTAGACCAACTATTAATTTTGCAATAATAATGTAAAATACCAACAAACTGTGGGAAATTTAACTTTTTATATTCCAGATATTCTAATTATCATAGAGCCAGTCGCTTATAAGCTGCTACGCCTTATAGTAAACATTAATATTCGTAGTATTCGCGTACCTATTATTATAGTTTACTTGATACAACCGGTTTTACCAGCAAAATCCTGTTTTTCCCGTTCCTGGCCTGGACTGTTATACAGGATTAAAACTATATTAGTAATTATGTTCATCCAACTTGGTTCTTTCAAGCAAAAGTCTAGTTTTTGCGTGAATAAGTTGTTTTTTTACATCCAGTCCAGACATCTATACTTACAAACTTTCGTGTTTGTAATGTTAGAGGATGTAATAAATAACAAAATACAAATTGTTATTTCGTTCAGACCATAGCGTGCCATAGTTGTTAAACGTTATCGCTCATATAAAAATTATTGGTGTACAAGCTATTAATTGAAGTAAATTGACAGAACGGTGACGTCAACAGTTCGTCTAGATTAGTTGCTATGAGATTCTGTATGTAATGGCGTAGATCATGCGTGCAAAAACAACAAACGTTTAAGTAGTTAAATACATCATATAAATAGTTAAAATGCCTTAAATAATATATTATTTTAATAGGAAATAGAAAAAAAACATACATTTTATGGGCTTCTTATGTATGGAAAAATTGTATGTCAGTGTTATGACAATAAATTATACAATACTAAATGTAAAAGACATAAACTATAATGTGCCAATGTCCATCATCTGTGTATACATTTATATTATACTAACTACATAATGTAGCTTTTTTGCCCGCGACTTCGTTTCGAAATTCCGGACCCCGTGGGGAACCACATTTAATTTTGGGATAAACTATAGCCTATGTCACTCCCTGAAAATGTAGCTTTCTACTGATGAAAGAATTTTTGAAATCGGTCCAGTAATTTCGGAGCCTATTCAATGCAAACAAACAAACAATCAAATCTTTCCTCTTTATACTTTAGTATATATGTATACTGTATGTAATGTAGATTTACTACAGTTATGTATAGACTCTATTACATAGCAATTCTATATTTTAAAGTTGTATTTGTTTTTTTACGCAATACCGCAGGCAAACAAGCAAGCTGGCCACCTGATAGAAAGTGGTTACCACTGCACTGCGTGTCGATTAACATCATTAAAAAACCTGGCAAGTACGTGTCGGGCCACGCACAATGTAGGGTTCCGTATTTACTGTGCTTTGCTTGCCTTCAGTTGAGTCCAATATCAAATTCTATCACATTTGTAAGTTTTCATCAAATAAATTTTATTTTATAAGTTCGTCGGCTATTACTCGGTAACTAGTAGAGCCTACTTAACCGTTATAGTTTTCATTGAAGGTTCAGCATATGGAATACTACCATGACTTTTTTACAAGTACCAAGGCACCCAAAAAAAAAAATTTTTTTCAAAATTTTCTTTCAGCACTTTGTTAACATTGTTAATATGTGTATACATACCAATTACAGCTTTCTAGCATCAAGCGTCTAGGCGCTGCTAGACCGCGGACAGATAGACAGACGGACATGGCGAAACTATAAGGGTTCCTTGTAGTTTACTACGGAACCCTAAAAAAGAGGCGCTTCCAATGCGTTGTCCGCTACAAGGAAACCTATTCCCTTCCTTCTTTACTTATTGGTAGAGAAGGTATAAGAAAAAAGAGATGGGTTTGCGAATCTCTCACTCACCGAACGCGTTACTGCTTTACGCCGAATTGTGTTAAAAATTATCTTTGCCATTTACAATAAGTTTATAAGAATAAAAAATGTTTAACACAACTGATTTTCTTGTTTTATACGTTTCTTTTCCTGAACGTAAAAACATAATATTAAAATTCGCATTTTATGATTTGTGATAATAGAACACGTCATTTTTCAATTTTCGCAGCAGTTTTGTGAGGATTTAATGTGCATAATAGGTAATTTACGATCGCGTAAGAAGATAACAATATGATCGTTCAAAATATGAAGTACCTACCACAAAATATAATATAATGTGTATTGTAACATTTAAATGTCTAATTAGCACTAAAACACATAATAATATTTTATCATTAGACGAGAAACTAAAATCGAAGATGGGTCTTTTTTGCACTAACATTTATAAAATAATGCATGTTTTATTAGGTTTAACCTAAATATTATTTCACACATAAAATTTACTACTGAAAACATTTTATGAAATCAAAGACATGTAAGTTCATTAAATTTATAAAAATATATTTTTAGTACTTAACAAAAATTCCTTCACAAATTTTGGTCTCAACGTATTGGGGGAGCACCTATGAACAACAATAAACATAGAAAATATGTAAATATGCTCACCTTTGTATATTTAACATCGACTTTAACCATTTTGTTTTTTTTTTGTATGCCACACGTGTACTCGGTACCGTTCTCGCCGACTGAATGCGTAAAACGAACACAATTTCTTTGTTCATGGTTCACTTCAGTCTGAAATTAGTGCTGTCTCAGAGTTGGCGTGCAAGCCGATAAATGTTTAGAAATGAATGAAGTGTTATCACCAATGATTTTCGCATTGTCAGCATAATATGGTAGCACATAAGAGTTGTGGTTCATGAATTTCTTACACCGGTGATTGTTTCCGAAACATAAAGAGTAGTTTGTTATAAATTAAATTATTTATACAAGTTGTAAATAACAAAAGAAAGAGCGTGTGAAGACGTAGTCTAATAAAAATGATTTGAGTTCGAATAAAACATTATTAGTTACCTACTGACAGTAAATAATTTTTATACTGTTCTATCATTAAATCAAAATAAATACTTGTCTTTTTATTGGTTTGCTCTATATGCAGTTTCTGCAGTTAGTTACAAATGTGCAAATTTGGTAGCATCAGACACGGTGACGGTTTCTGGCAGACTTGGCTTGTAGTACATACCTACATTACACGGAAAACGTGTATCTATATTTTTTTCTATAAAAAAAAAAAAACTATTAATTCGTCGTTTTAGTAAACGATTCGTTTAAAAATGCTCTTATTTACGAATTGCATAAACATGACTTTACATATTATTAAATGAAATGATATCGCTCATCCAGCATAGATAAGCTTTATCACAACAGTTTATCTTTTTAAACATATGACAGTTACAAAATATCGTAATCATTGACACCTATGTTTATAATGGCAGATAAAATAATAGATTCTTCAAAAGTAAATAGGTTTACAGGGTCGGCAGCGTGATAGTAATGCTCGTATTACAAACGTCCATAGTTTGCGATGACTTCTTACCATCAGGCGGCCGTATGCTTGTCTGCCATATTAGTGGTTAATAAAAAAAGCTTTTCATAGATATTTTCTATGAATGCATTTAAATGTACCTATTTATAGTAGCTACAATACATACATAAATATAACGATATTGGAAATGTACAAAACCAAACTAATTTTTAAACTGTGAAAATGTGTTTCCCAACGTAATCAAAGACGACTGTGTAAAATGCTTAACGCTACGCTTCACTATTTATGTGCGTCGGACCTAACTTGACAACATTGACTATCAATTTGCTTTAATTACTTCGCCACGATCAGCAGTTTAGGCTGTACGTTGAAACGTCAATCATTCATTCAACAAAGCATTTCATACACATAAATAGCGCCCTGCCCTAGCTTCACTCACGTCACTCGGGAATGTTGCTTCCAAACGGTTAAAATAATTTTTGAAATTGGTCTAGTAGTTTTTGATTTCAT
Organism: Endotricha flammealis; assembly: GCA_905163395.2. Lineage (NCBI taxonomy): Eukaryota > Metazoa > Arthropoda > Insecta > Lepidoptera > Pyralidae > Endotricha > Endotricha flammealis. The sequence goes on from LR990865.1 coordinate 6,082,282, forward strand.
TCGTTACAAACGAAAATACAAATCTTTCAAATCTATATATATAAAAGAAAGTCGTGTTTGTTACAACACTTATAACTCGAGAACGGCTGGACCGATTGCCATGGTTTTTGATTTGTTGGATTTGTTTCCGTCCCGAATAGCAGAATACATCTTAAAAACAATGAAAACTCGATATGTGTAATGAATACTTAATCATTTCATTAGATGCTGATTTGGGTAGGGGTAGGGTAGGGGTAGGGTAGGGTAGTGCCTCTAAGGCAGAACAAAGTTTGCCGGGTCAGCTAGTTTTTAATAGATATTATTATTATGTTATTTGAATGTTCTACTGTATAATTGTATGGTTATACTGCTTATACCATCGATTACGTAGTCCTTTCTCGATGGGTTATTTATACTAACTAATTATTGTTAAATATGACATTACATTGTAACAAAATCTTAATACTTTCTCAGATAAATGTATTATAGATATCATCTGGTTGCCTATCACTAAAAATAACAATTTGTTATTGCTTAATGTTGCGCAACCGTTGCGCAAATGCTTGTTAGTTATACGAAATTGCGAAAATAGCTGTATGGAAATTTTCAGACAGATTTTTTTTGAAGAAAAGGCATCCAATGTAGTTCTTGTGGATTTTAACCAGCTTTTTTGATTAAAATTTGGCTTGGCAACTATTGGCAAGGCAGGTAGAGTGAACAGAGTATTAAAAAATCCGTTGCAATATACTTTTCACAAGATCTCCAGTGAAATTTAACGATTGAGTTTTGTTTAATAACGTATTTTTTATAAAAGTCCCTAAATTTAAGAAAGATAAAAAAAAACGTTTTTTTTTTGTTTTTATCTTAAGTATATTTTTTAAGCTGTTTTTTACTTTTAATCCGTGGCACTCGAAGATGTACAGTGAAAGACAAGAAACCCAACTTTGTTTGCGTGTATTTAGTTACGCACAGCAGCGCCACCTATATCAGACTTTTGACCAAATCCTACGGGAATCGCGTACTTTTCGGGATAAAAAGTACCCTATGTGTTAATCCAAAGTATCAGTTACGTATACATATTAAATATCATAAATATTGGCCAGCAACTTCGCCTTTATAATATTACTAGCTTTTGCCCGCGGCTTCGCTCGCGTTAATTTTATGACTGTATAGATCTCGTATGACAACAAAACAACCCATAGCGCGACTTGTGGCGCCATCTGTTGGCCGATATAGCGCCCTCTATAGTAGAAAAAATATTTTCCCATTGGAACGACTTACTTTCACGGGATAAAAAGTAGCCTATGTTGGGCTCTGTACCCCTAACAATATGTATGCAAATTTTCATTTTCATAATAATCGGCTGCTTAGTCAAGCCATGAAGGAATAACAAACAAACAAACAAACTCACTTTCTCATTTATAATATTAGTAAGGATAAGGATATAGTAGGATATCTTAGTATGTTTTCACGCACTCATGACACGTAAAGGACTCTGCCCACTACAACGTATCATACCATAACCGTGCTATGAACGCATCAGACACGACAAGCAACCCGATACGCTCTACTATGCCCACAAGAGCGTCGGCAAAATATTGTCTCCCACGATAGTTGCCGATCCGTGCATGGCACGCGACGTGCTGGTCGGCATTGTCTCATACTTTTTAATACAAAGAATATTTTTTTGTCTGACACGTTCATAGCACGGTCATGGTATGATACGTTGTAGTGGGCAGAGTCCTTAATGCTGTACGCCGTACAGCATTATACGTAGAATGAGTGCGTACAGTACAGCGTGTATGCCGCGTATAGCCCGTACTTTCTGTATGTATGTATTGTATCGGAACAGCGTATAGCTACTCACATCCAGTTAGTAGTTTCACATTTGCATATGATGCCAAGAGGTGCTCACAGGACGACTTGGAAACTGTACGCGCGCCGGCGTCAAAAAACAGTACAGCAAGTCATAATAAAAGTAGAAATATCATGAAAAATCGATTACTAGATGAGACTTCATCATTATTTTGTGCTAAGGGCCTGATCAAATACTCGATTTCATAATTACATATTAACTCCTGGTCATTGAAATTATTTTGCTTGCGTGGGTTTATGAGTGTGCACTATACAGTGTCAATGTCAAGAAACCAATTGATATGATTAGATAACCTATGAATGCTGTATCTCGATAAACTCGATTGTTACAGTTTTGTGATAATTTTCCTCTAATCAAGATACTATCAAGGATATCTTAATATTCCAAGGATATGTAACTTATATATGACTATCTTATCTAGTGAACTTTTTCAACACTGTGACATAGACACATCAGCATAATGCTGCTCGTCTATAATTAAATAATAATAATAATATTTAAACTAAAAATGTCGTTCCGCCGCGGTTGCGCCTTCGTGGACTTTTTCGGGTTAATTTACATACATAGCCTATGACACTTTCAATAACGTGGTTTTCTATTGATAAAATAATTTTTAAAATCAGTTCTCTAGATCTACCTTTATAGAGGTACCATTCTAGAGGTTGTAGGGTTGTACAGTCAAGAGCAGGGCGACCTTTACATATCGCACTTTGTACCATTCTTAAGTTCTATGTCATAAGAGCCAAAATTGTACTGCAAGTGTAAAGTTCAATGTGCTCCTGATTGAACAACCTTACAAATTTACTTTTACCTCTAAATAATAGTTTGTAAACAGAATATGAAAATGTAAACACATTGTTCTTTCTAGGTTTAGATCCCGCACGACCTCTGATTAACATGTACGGATCGAGTCAATTTACACTGGGAAGGGATGATGCCCATGTTGTCCAGGTTTTGCATACCAACGCCGGCTTCCTGGGAGAGACGGGACAAGTAGGCCATGCCGATTTTTGCTTCAATGGAGGAAGACTGCAGCCTGGTTGCAAGGGACATTTTATGCGTAAGAAGTGTGACTTTAATAATATATTTATTTAATAAAAAATAAAGACCTTTCTTGAAAAAAATTATGGTAAAAACATGTGACTATCTGTTATAATATGACAGATAATCAGAATTTATATTTTGATTATATTGTAATTTATTTTCATTCATCATATCATGAGAAATAATTTTCTTATCAGCATAGAATAAGTTTTTCTAGAAATTTAGCAGTTTTGTAATTTTGTTATCCATCCCTGTTTATGGTATATTTTTATGTATTTTTATATCTATATCATTTGCACATACAGGTATAAACCGATGCAGCCATTTCAAAAGCTCCTGTTATTTCGCCGCAAGTGTTCGCCGACGTTTGCGCATAGTTGGTGTTCCATGCGACACAACCTGCCCCAAAGTGGAAGGTAAATGGGGTGTCGGAACTGGGAGATCATCAGTGAAAGTTGGAGAGGATACGCCTGATAGGTAAGTTTTCTGGCCCATGCGATAAATAATATGCCATAAAGATAACATAACTAGCGCCACGTCCCAGATTTGCATGGGTTTTTGTAAAGATCACAATTTTTTTGGAAAATATAATACAGCCTATGTCAGTCAGTATAGTGTAGTTTCCCAACGATGAAAGAATTTTTCGTGCTATGAACGTGTCAGACAAAAAAATATTCTTTGTATTAAAAAGTATGAGACAATGCCCACTAGCCCGTTCCGTCACCGACCAGCACCGTTGCGTGCCATGCACGGTGCGGCAACTATCGTGGGAGAGAATATTTTGCCGACGCTCTAGTGGGCATAGTAGTGCGTATCAGGTTGCTTGTCGTGTCTGACACGTTCATAGCACGGTCATGTTATGATACGTTGTAGTGGGCAGAGTCCTTTATTGGTAACAAACAAAAATACAAATCTTTCCACTTTATAATCTTTACAAAGTATAAAATAAAAGTCGCTCGGCTGTCTGTCTATCCCTATAGCCTGCCGTACACGGGTAGAGTATACGGTAGAGTAGCGCGGTAGAGTACTAACTATCCCACTAACTTTACTAATCAGCATTGGTAGAGTAGACTTGAGTAGAGTACTAAAATTTGGTAGAGTAGAGCAGCTAGCACCGGGGGCAAGCTACTCTACCACTTCCACATCTGTGCCTACTCTACTCTACAGTACACCGAGTATACTCTACCGTACACCGAGCCATGTAAACGGTTAGTAGAGTAACAAGTTAAGTTTATTAGTGCGTTCCTTACATTTTCTCGAGTGACGTTCATGGTGTAATATTCAGGCGTTACTCTACTAACAAAATGTAAATTTACGTGTAGACAGTTATTTTACTAAAGCTGGTAGAGTACTTGGAATGTAGTATGCTAGTTGACTCTACCTACCGTATACTCTACCCGTGTACAGCAGGCTTATGTATGCTTAGATCTTTATAACTATGCAATGGATTTTGATGCAGTTTTTTTTAATAGAAAAAGTGAGCCAAGAGGAAGGTTTACATGCTTTACATTCTGAAATTCCCACGGGAAAGCGGGATAAACGCAAGCGTAGTTGCGCGGGTTTCGCTAGTTTTTTTTTTGAATGGACTAATCAGTTTGGGTGTACTGACACCTTTACTGAGACACCGGACTGTTGCGAGCGTAGGGCTCTCACCGCCAAAAAATTTACAGTGTCTGCCTAGGGGCGCCCCAGTATGGCGACATTGGGGGAAGGCGAACGGATTGATTTCGCTAGTATTAGTATAAATAGCAATATGCGGCTGCGCTGCCGGATCGCCGTTTATGGCGCCATCTGTTGGCCGACATCGACAATTGTTAGGAATCGACTGCAGCATCATACAGCGCCGTCTATAGTAGACAATTATGCTTTTTTGGATTAAATATTACTTGTTTCTTCACTTACCACACGCCTGTATTATAATTTTATTATTTCAATTTATATTAACCTAACTTAAAATTATATTTTTCAGTTCCCGAGGTATGTACTGCGTGAACGTAGACCATGATCAAGATTGTCCCTTCGATTAACATTAAAATAATACATTAATTTATTGTTGTACATAAAGTTAAAATTAAGTATTTATATTTTATTTTATAGTTTATAAATTAGTAATTTATATTTTAAAATAAATAAAGATTTACAAATGTATTTCTTATTTATTTTTTTGGCTTATCGGGGTATAAAACTACAAACATTTGGAAAGTGTCAAATAAAACGGTATTTTCAGACTATTTTATTAATTGTAGTTAAAATTGGTAGATAAGAATTTGACTTTTCGAATGACTACTCACAAATGAGATTAGGTTTGACCCGTACCTGGCAACAGCAACACCCTTGTCGGTTGCCATGAGAAGGTCCTCCCCAGTACACTCAGTTGGGCACATTGAGCAAGCTATGCTATGAAGCTATGAAGTGTTATTTATTACCTATGTAAACAATATTCTGATTTTACCGATTATTCAATTAAAATTGAGGTTTCTTAGGAAGGTTGATTGTCACAGTCTTGTTCTCCAAATATTGCTGAATACCTTCTTCGCCCCTGAAATAAGGTAATTAAATAAGTAAATATTCTTGGAAAAATCATACAACGCCATCTAGTCCCAAATCTAAGCAACTTTGCTTGTACTATGGGTGATTGCTGATAAATATAATTAAATATTTTTTAATGTAAATAAATACTTATAATACATATAAAACATTCAGACCAAGGCAAACAGATCTGTTCATGCACACAAATGTTTGCCTTGCGCAGGATTCAAACCTAAATAAAGTGACCATTACTTGCATTGCTAGCCAATCGACCACCAGGCCTGTCAATAACTGAAATCTTAATGATATCCACTTACAATTCGCGCCCCATGCCAGATTCTTTGAATCCTCCAAATGGTGATTGGGTGGTTATGTGATCGTAAGTGTTGATCCTGAAACATCAAGTATTATGGTGGAGACACGACTTCACATAACTTTGATCAAGCCGACAGAATCGTTTGACTTTTTTTTTCAAGTAACGTTGATCAAGTTGACATAATCATTTGAATGTTTCCTTCAAGTAGACATAGCATTGATATTCATAAACCGACTAGTTCATGACAATCATATCAACCCATAATCATCCCACTGCTGGGATACGGGTCTCCCTTCAATCGAAGGTGATTAGAGCGTACTCTGCCACGCTGCTCCAATGCGGGTTGGCAGAGGCCGGTGTTTTCAAACCGCCCTAAGGCCACCGACTTGGCTTAACGACTGTCATTTATCGACAACAGCCGAGACCGACAGCTTAACGTACCCTCCGAAGCACTGAGAAGCTCGAGATAACGAAACCCATCCAAACGCTGGCTAGGGTTGACGTCGCTTAACTTGCGTGTTCATATTAGAGTGCGACACACAGCGACGCCATCGAGCTCCATGACAATCAATGGTTCTAGTCAAATCTGATTAAATTTTTTGCAGCCAAAATCCTTTGTTTCTCTGACTAATATTATTTCAAAGTTTCTTTCCTTCTTGTTCTGTCTACATTTTATTGATTTTACTATCTCATATTAATTCATATAAAATGGTAACATCTTTGGAATCAATTTTATTAAAAGGAATACTAACCAAACGGTTCCAGCACGGACGTATTTCGTAAATGCGAGAGCCTTGGTGATGTCATTGGTGAGGACGCCGGCAGCTAAACCGTACTTGGTGTTATTAGCCCGATCCACAATTTCTTCGAATGTCTCAAACTTATGAATGCTTTGGACAGGACCAAATATCTGAAAGATAGATAGAAAAGCGTGACACAAAAGATGTCCGCTGCGATCACTCTGGGTGACTCTCTAACTCTGGGTGTATTCAACCAAGCTATATTGTTGTTATTTTAGTTGCATCGGCCTTATTACAAATTCTAGCATACCTATGCTAGAATTTGTACTGTACTACTGAAATTCTGAATTAACGGTATAAAGTTTCATTAATTTCAGTTTATTTATTGCTTTTGCAATAAATAAATTCATAAGGGCCAAATCTCAAGTCATTGCAATTTGATTGACTTGATTTTGTAATAAGGAATCTCAAAGATTAATGTATTATATCTAGTAACGCATGTGTTAATGATACTTAATCTATGACATGATAAAATAATCAGATAATATTTAGATTATTTATAAAAGAAAATGGGACACACATCGAGTAATTAATGTCTCTGGACACATAAAATTTCCAGAACACGTTCGAAATCAACTGGCGAAGAAAGCAGCGTCTTTTGCTTATTCGTTGCTAGTATGAAAAAAACTTACATAATAATTAGTTTGTAATTACAATATATTTTACAATGTTTTTATTACTAACGTAATAAATAGTGGAATAATACATTAGGTAGGTACCTCTTCCCTAGAAATCTTCATGTCATCATTAACATCGGCAAAAACGGTTGGCTGTACAAAGTAACCAACTTTCCCCTGACGGTCACCACCGGCAACACATCTTGCACCGTCCTTTTTACTAGCATCGATGAAGCTCATCACTTTGTCAAACATCTCTTGATCCACCTTAGAAATAGTTTAATTCATTTTATTAGAATAAACTTCAAAAGTATTTTATTTTATTTTAGTAGCGACTAGTTCATCTTTATTACTAAAATGTAAATTATAAGGGTGGTCTGTCATCTATAAATATATATATATATATATATTTATATATGTACATAAAACTGAATCCCGTTTCCCGTTGTCACGCCATAACATTAGAACGGCGATTTTTTTGTACTTTTCTAATACTCTGTCGAAGAAAGTACAAAAACGGAATAAAAAAGATTACGAAAATGGCTCAGAAAGATTGAAAAAAAAAGTGCAACAAAGCTACGCTGAGGCGGTACGAAGTTCGCCGGGTCACCTAGTCTATACTAATATTATAAAGAGGAAAGATTTGGTTGTTTGTTTGAAATGAATAGGCTCCGAAACTACTGGACCGATTTCAAAAATTCTTTCACAAGTAGAAAGCTACATTATCAGGGAGTGACATTTTCCCGAAATTCAATGTAGTTCCCACGGTAACGGGCCCGGAACTTTACGCGGACGAATTCGCGAGCAAAAAAGCTAGTGTCTGATAAAAAGAGTACAATTTAATTAGTTCGAGTGAATGTTTAAAGATTTAGAAAACATCCGTGGCTTTACCTGTGGCCCTTGCTGCACATTCTCAAATGGATTTCCCACAGTTCGTTTTTTAGCAATTTCAGCGGCTTTGGTCACAAATTCATCATAGATTCCTGATTGAACATACGTCCTTGTTCCGGCACAGCAACATTGACCAGCATTATTGAAAGCAGTTTTATGAGCTATAGCTACAGCTCTATCAACTGTAAAAAATATTTTAATTATTATCGTCCTTTCATAAAGTAAGGAAACTTGCTGTCAGTGTTTTTAAAATTTCTATTTAATGACTACTTGTTTAAATCGGGGCCGTTAGCTTTCCAATATATTCTGTTGAACGCCCCGTCCACACGCACCCAATTTTTGTGCCATTTGATCTATTGTCCCTGTCCTGTTCTTGGTGATAGAAAAGGACAGGTATACAAATTGGCCAATTAGATTGGGCCGTGTGGAAGGGGTGTAATAAGTAATAGATTAAAATTAAATGAATTTTTACACGTTTGGTAACATGTAGGTAAATTATCAAGCAAACAGAAAGTCAGCCAAATGAACTTATCATTTGATAAACACTTACGTTAGTCATAACAAAATAAGGTTATAATATTTTTTTCACCTCACAAGCTCGGAAAGAATCTGTTTGTCATTCGAAATCTGAGCGCAAAAGTGCATTTTGTGCCCTAGCGTGGAAAGTATTTTTAAAATTCGAACCTTTCTATTCTTTAATTTTTTATACCGCAAGTCCTCTGAAAATGCATTAATACTTATTTCATGCCAGTGCGCCAACCTTATTTTTAGAATAATCGAACTGGCCAGCACGACACCGCATGAAAAAAATAAACACTAATTTAATATATTATTTGCGTTTTTCTTGCACCTAGGATTTTCCTCGCTGTTGTGAGGTGAAAAATTTTGTGTTTCGCTCGGCAGCAAAGTTATTCTGCGTCTCGTACCTTTGAAACCCTCGCTACGCTCAGGATTCTATATTTGAACCACTCGCTTCGCTCGTGGTTCAATCCTAGAATCCTTCGCTAGCTCAGGTTTCAATATAAGTACTCGCGCCAAAAAACAACTTTGCAGCCTTGCATAACAAATAACTATTTATCTTTGACAGCAGATAATGTTTAAATTAACTGCTCTATTGGAGGTGTGTTTAATTAAAATTATAAAAATTTTACCGTCAGTGTCGTTGAATACAACCAAAGGGCTTTTGCCTCCCAATTCAAGAGTAACTCGTTTGAGATTGACCGCTGAAGCTGCAGTCATAATTATACGTCCAACCTGAAAAATAAAAGGAACAACATAATAGTAAAATATTTTTATTCAAACATGTCTATAAAAGCTCTTTCGAATATTCATAATATTGATTTATCATTTTAAAAGAATACAAATAGCGGCAGTCATTCTAAACATTCGAAGTTACATTAATTCACAAGCTGAAAATCGGTAAAATCGTTAATTTTTTTTATCTTAATATATTGTTTTTATTAAACTTACCGTTTTGCTGAAAATCGCGAAAAAATCTTTTTTTTTCTTTGGCCTTAAATAAAAAAAATACATACAGCGGAAAGATGGGAAACTTTCAAATTTTATTCATTATAATGAACGGATAATAATTATTATCCGTCTGAGGAAGGACCTATACCTTACAGAAGATTGTAGCCAAATAGTCATTGGTCTCGGCCATTTTGTGTTCCTACGGTGAGTAAGGTCTCTAGAGCTCCACTTGGGGAGATTGGGAGGGTTGGCAACGCGCGAGTGATACTCCTGGTATTGCAAGCGTCTATACTATAGACGCTTGCAATACCTGATGGTGAGCATCACCGTAGCCTATAGACTCTATAGGCTACGGTGATGCTCACCATCAGGCGGGCCGTATTGCAGGCGGTATTCGCTTGTATGCCAACTTTGTGGTATAAAAAAATTTTTACGTTTTTACCGATTTTCTGCTTGTTGTAAATTAAAGTAGCGTTAAATTCGACCGGATTAAAAGACAAGAAACCCTTTCCGATACACACCTCTGATGATCCAGTGAATGCAACTTTGTCGATATCTGGATGGTGAGTCATTGCAGAACCTGCTGTAGGACCGTAGCCAGTAATGACATTAACCACTCCTGGTGGAAAACCTGCTTCTTTTACTAATGCTGCCATTGCCAATGCTGTCAACGGTGTCTGCTCTGCTGGTTTTATGACCAATGTACATCCTGAAAACAGGAATAGTTGAGTTAATTGAATATGAGTAGTATTTACTCAACCATGTTATACAATAAAATATAACACACAAACCAACTTTTGTTTACTTTACCTCATAAGACTGAAGTACCGCTAACAAAAGACATTGGTTGACGGAGGTTTGAGGATCTTGTGAAGAAACAACCCTCGTTAAAATAAACAATAACATGGGTAGTTTCTAAATAAATAATGATCAGTGAAATTACAATCAATACAATTAAAATACTCACCAGCTGCTAAAGCAGGAGCAATTTTCCATACAAACATAGGGATGGGGTAGTTCCATGGCAAAATTTGTCCGCAAACTCCCACAGGTTCTTTCAAAGTAAACGTCAGGACTTCACCGTCTGAAGGTTAATTAATTAATAGGTTATATTCGAAAACGAAACGACGATTCGAAACTTTTTAAACCCTGTTTTAACGGCTAGTTCTTTAGAAAAAAATAATGAAGCACATACAAAGTGGTAAAGCAGTGAATAAACTAAACCCTTTTTTTGTTTATAGTCAAGAAAATGCATTACTGCATGTCCCGCCACTTGGGGAAGGGGCGGGGGTCTGTAGGGCTCTTCCCTCTCAAGGACACTTGAGGGATATACCGACTAAAACATTTCTGACTGACTGCTACCTTCTCCGCCATATGACAGCGGAGCTGTGGACACTGGCGATAATATAAACAAAGGAAAAAAGCATCTGTGGATAAAATATTTAAGGCTCTATCTGAGCCGCTTGTGTACAATAGTAGCGTGATCGTTGCAACATATGACATTCTAGTTTGTTTGTTCCTTTCTGATATAAAAAAGAATTTGTACCTGCTGGAATTGTATGTCCATTGATTTTGTCGGCTTTACCAGCAAAATATCTGATAACGTTGGCTGCGCTTGTAATTTCTCCAGTCGCTTGTTTTACCGGTTTGCCATTGTCCAAAGTTTCCAATTGTGACAAGTATTCGTTGTCTCTATCCATGAGTTCAGCTAACTTCAAGAGTAGTCTTCCCCTTTTTGAGGCATCAAGTGTACGCCAGTCGGAATAACGTTGAAATGCTTTTTTGGCTGCAGCTACAGCCATATCCACGTCAGCCTAAATCAATTATTATTTTTATATTTGTCATAGTAAAACAGTTAAGATACGTTTAAGTAAGTATTGAGTTTACGCCATTGCCTTTTTAAATTATAATGATCTAGATTGGCTTCTGGAGACATCTACCTATTTTTATCACAGAATGTGAGAGTTCTAGTACACATATAGTAAGTAGGTATACATATAACGATTCTTTTGTTGACGACCTCTAGTTTATTTGATTTTTTCCCTGTGTAAGGATTGCTGAGGATAAACTGACTGAATCCAGCTATTTATTTTATCTTTGATTGCCCTCTAAGCAGTGATGGAGAATGAGAGACAGTTTTGCACATTAATTATTCTAGGACCTGCAACTCGATCGAAAAATAAGTATTTTATTAATATTTTTACCTTATCGCCTTCAGCTACTTGTGCGATGATAGTTTCGTCTTGAGGGTTAATGGTTGCGAACGTCTTCTTGCTCACAGCATCTACCCATTCGTTGTTAATAAACAACTAAAAAGAATATAAAAATACTAGGTATATAATAATATATCTAATTTTAATTTCATTTAATTTCATCAAGAGCGATTTTGATTTATTGTTATTTGAATACAGTAATACAGTAGTAATTATTGTATATTGTATATATTATAGTAGTATTATATATATTAAATTACTTGTATTGAGTTTGATGAGGAGACCGATGGTCTCGTCGTCGAGTCACGCAAATCAAGCAACAACAATATTTTTTTAAATATATAGTGACGAATCACACAGATTGAGCTAGCCGCAAAGTAAGTTCGAAACTTGTGTTATGGGATACTCAACGATGCTATATTTTATAACAAATACATATACCTATAGATAAACATTCAAGACCCGAGGCCGATTAGAAAAAGTTTTTCATCATGACCTGACCGGGATTTGTACCCGGGACCTCCTGGATGGCGGTCTGGCGTGGCAACGATTTCGCCACGGACGGAGGTCGCTAGTAAATATTTAGATGGTTTTAAAAATCTTGAGCTCCTCCGTGTTTCAGATTCAGAGGTAAAGTTAAGCTGTTGGTCCTGATTGTTATCGATAGGTAACAGTTTTCCAGTTAGTGACCGTTAGGTGACTTGACAACACTGCCACAAGCTACCCACAGTTGACACTCAATTGCGGGAAGTACACCAAAAGAAGAAGATTGAGTTTGATTAAAGGGTCGGGTCCGTTTTTTCCGGGAATATACGTGTAGTCTTCGCTCCGAGAGAACTGCAATCATGAGACTTAAATGGTTTCCTAGAAGAACTGGAAAATCAGGAGTGAATTCTGGTCCCTACCCTCACGTAAAGGGTGCATAGCCGTATGATTAAATGGTAAGGTCTGTTTCTTGTGAAAATACTAGTACCAGTTCGAGAACATTCTAGAATATCGATATTTACAATTGCACCAGTAATGCTTCATTAAATATTAAATAATACTATAATAACAATGGTTACGAAGCTACAAAGGTCAGCTCTAACAAAACAAACATTTTGATAATAGGATTATCTTTGTTATTTAAGACTTTAAAAGTTAATTTAAATACCTAGGTGGGTGGAATGGTTAATGATAAATAAAAATAAATAATGAATTTTTAAGAAAGTAAAGTATTGTTACTTTGACAGTATGTTTCAGTGCCTTTTCTTTTTCAATGCTGTAAAAGAAGTCTGCATCTGTCTGTCTGTTCATGATAAACTCAAAATCTACTGAACCGATTTTCATGTGGTTTTCACCAATGGACAGAATCGTTCTTGACACTGTAAATTTTTGGCGGTGAGAGCCCTACGCTCCCGCAACAGTCCGGTGTCTCAGAAAAGGGTGTTAGTACACCCGAACTGAACTTTTCAATTAATAAAAAAAAAAAAAGAATCGTTCTTGGGGAAGGTTATGCTTAAATTGAATGAAATGTGACGATATTTATTGAAGGTGTCGGGACAGGCCCACCACACATTCCCACCGATGTGTTTCCTGTGTAGCCAGGATCAACGATGGCGACCTCAGATTGACAAATTAGCGATGAAGCTTATTGACGTGCTTGAGAAACTACAGCTGTCTTGGAACTCACAACGAATTTAATCAAAAAGAAGATAGTCGGAGAATGAAGTATTGAAAGGATTTCCCATTGAACTTGAAGGTGTCGGTAAAATTCAGGCTGTCTAAATCCTTTGAGATGTAACTTGTAGCCAAACAGCATTTATCTCGGCCATGTTGTGTTCCTAAGGTGAGTAAGGTCTCAAGAGCTCCACTTGTAGGGATTGGCAAGAAGGGGTGGTTGTCGGGATACCTCCACGTGGTCCACCCCGGGCAACGCCGGCGCGTCCTTGCCGGCGGCTGAAGTCCCGACACGTGGGTCCCCGTCCCTGCGCTCGAGTTGCGACGAGCCGCGGGTTGAGGGGGACCAGCGGGGTCCGGTCCCTTCGTTTCGCCGGGCGCGGGTTGCGGGTGTGTCCACTCCCTGCGCTCGGCTCGCGGGTCGACGCGGACGCCCTAGTGGGCGCCGGCCTAACCAGCCGACGAGTGGCGCATACAGTAACCCGTGGGTCCTCCACCCACGGGCCGGGGGCCTTGCCGCGAGGAAGACAACCTCTATAAAAATCACGAGCGGAGCCGACGGCCACGCCGCCACGCTGAATAAGTGTGGTATGGCCGTTGGCTGGCGGTCGGCACAGTGGGTGTGATCGCCGAGTGGACGGGGACCATAGCCCAGCGGAGACGGCGGACCGGGGAAGGCCCGTCGTCTTGAGGGGGCGATGGTCTTCGGTGTCGGCAGTGCACCTGGATGTGGTGTACGCCGACGGATCGTATCGTACCTTGGCCGGACGGCCCTGGCGGGGTCGCGGTTGTATCCCAGTTTCCCGTACCCCGCCCCACAGGGCAAGAGGCATCCCGTCAGTTTTTTAGTGGTAAGTTCCACAGTGCTCCCCGGGCGGTGGGGCTGCCACAAGGGGTTGGCAACAACGCGTGAGTGATACCCCCGGTATTTCAAGCGTCTATAGGCTACGCCGTAGCTACGGTGATACTTACCATCAGGCGGGCCGTATGCTTGTTTGCCACCTTTGTGACATAAAAAAATGTATGATGGAATTGTTCCTCTTTTATAGATCTCCAAAAAATCAATCTGAGGTCGCCGTTGTTGATCCTGGATACACAAGAGACAAATTTAAGGTCACTCAATAAGAACTACATTTTCTTACTAACACAGTGTAATAGACAAGGAAGTCTTGAATTACGATTTGTGGTCTAAAGATCGTATATCGTATCTATTGTAAGTAAGAACGAGAGATAAGTTCAATGCACTGTGCATGGTCCTTAGAAATAATAGTCAAGCCACATTGTGAATGTCGTTGTATTGTAATCACAGAGATCGTATAGGTACCTATAGAATCTCTGTGGTTGTGTAAGGGATTTACTAGAAGATTTGTAATTACATAGTACAATATGAATATATACATTGTTGACTGTACGTATTTTTGCATGCCACACACACGCATACTTAAAATTATAAACAAAAAAAATTCGACGAATTCGCTTGAGTTTTGGTACCAAGGTCACTTATAGCCCGAATCAATATCGGGACAAGCCCACCACACATTCCCACCACTGTGTCTCCTGTGTAGCCAGGATCAACAACGGCGACCTCAGATAGACAATAAGCAATGAAGCTTATTGACGTCCCGGGGAAGAAAACTACAGCTGTCTTGGAACTCACAACGAATTTAATCAGAAAGAAGATGGTCGGAGTAGGAAGTATTGAAAGGACTTCCCTCCTTAACAACTACGTGAGAAACAGCAATTTGAAGCAAAAGGCATTATACCCTAGAGAGATGGCAAACCAAGTGAGGCTCGATTGCTGAGCACCACGGTCTATTGTTACATTACTATTGGGACCTAATGCTATGAGCTGTTGTTTACTATTTTGATTCCAATAATATGTATTGCAAAACCTTCTAAATGCTTGATAATTTCTCTCCGCTTGCTACGAGATCAGAATAATAAACTACGCCCGAAGTGACATGTAAAGAATCCAACATGATTACGCGTTCGTGCCAAAGATTACACTCCTACAGAACGTGATGAGCTGTTTGTTCTACTCTGGTATTCGCGGTAGAACACTCACAGAAAGGAGAAGGTACAACCTTGAAATAATATAACTTGGCCTTAAAGTTTCCGTGTCCCGATTAAAATTGAGCTACTTGATGGTCGACCTCTAGCCAGGTTTTCTTTAATCTGTCTCTCACCGAGGGAAAGAACAGATACAGATGACGGCCTTTTACGGAAGTCTCCCACCTTTCCTGCCATTCCGATAGAAGAGTCTGTAATACGTCATCTTTTAGTCTATTTATTTTATCACGATCACGTGTCTTAAGGAACCCGAATCAATATGAGGGATGCTTTATATTCCATTAATGACTTGACAAGTATAGTGTATCACACAAGATTTAACGATAATAATGACGTCTTTAGGAGAGCTAAAGGACTGTCATGTGTATTTAAATAAACTAATATCACATACCTTTGTATATTTCACTTCAATCTTCATCTTTGTTTATTGTAAACACGTGTTAACACCACTGAACTCTCTAATAGAATGCATTATAATTGACATTCTTTTATGACTCATGTTGCATATTATGGTTGCACGCACACACATCGCTAAGAAAAATAGATAATTTTAAGGGGATGGTAGTAGTTAAATCGTTCAAGATGTTTAATACTTTCTTTTGTATACTTTTGTGCAGAATAACACAAAAAGTTTACATTTATTTTGAATGAAAGAGACTGAAAGTGACCGAATATTTGTTGTAGGCATACCTAGATCAAAACTAGGTTAACTCATAATCGTGGAATGGTAAAAAAATGCAGTAAAACCATTTTATCTTCTTGCAAATTATGTAGATCTCTAAGATTGACTCAAAATAACAAGATAAAAAATGGTTTGCGAAAAAAAAAAAATAACCCTTCCACGGTTTTGAGCTGTCCAAGTTTTGATCTACATAGCATCATTGTCTTGGAGGTTTGAGAATTATTAATTATTTTAATCAATTGACAAACACTTAGTTTTTCAATACAAAACTAGGAGCAAGTATGTAACGCCCCCATAAGTTTTATGTCCTTGTTCATTATGTTTAAAGATTAGTTTAAGTACATGATAATTCTTTATTTATTTCAATAACTTGAAATCTCAGGTCGAAGGGTACTAGATAAGCCAAGGTGAATGTGAAATTAAATTAATAACACTTTCCAACGATAAAAAAAGGTTTGATACTAGTAGTATTGTATTAATAAAAATAGGTCATGAGAAGTGTTACCTATCTTATTTTCGTCTTGTTCTCAGCGAAACAATAAATTGGATGGTATGGGAAAAATAAAAGGTTTGTTATGACTATTCAAATTGTTGTTTTTTATTTCCTCGATTTTAGGGTAACCAAAAAATCCAGTTAAATATTTAAAAGATTTAAAATTTTAAAAATATAAAAAATACATAATATTTGATTTCCTTAAGACACTTTTGGATACAATTCGACATTAAGTACTGCACAAGCAAAATTACAAACATTATTGTTAAAGATTGATTTGAATGAGACGTTGCCGTAAAAAAATTCGCCGCCGTAGTATTTCTGTACAGCTTCCTCTGTGTCTACGTGGAAGGTATAGTTACCCTGTAATTAGCAATTAGTATGACATAAAATATTTCCGGACGAATTAAACATTGCCTCTTCCAAATCAAACAAAAAGCTTGTGCATTTGGCCTTTGAGTATTCTTCAGCACTCGGGTATATACTTTCTACTCACTCTAATATCTTTCTGAATAATATCGATGCCTAATGCCTACAGCAACGCCATTGAGTAGCTTGGGCTTGATGGCGTCGCTGTTCCATCCAAAATCTTTCCTTTGCTGGACTAATAAGATGTTGAATTATATTAAGTGTCACATTTTGCATTGTACTATTTAAGAGGTACATTAGAGGTCTCGTCAGAGGTGGGCAACGCATTGGTAGTGCCCCTGGTGTTGCTGATGTCCATAGGCGGCGGTGACCACTTTCCGTCAGGTTAGTTTGCCGTATAACACAAAAAAAAATGCATAATATCTTCTCGTCACAATAATATGTTACTTACTTTTACAATGACGCAGTCATCGGTGACATTTATAATCGATTTGAAAAATGGTAATATGAACACGTTTTCACAGATCTTGTTCATCTGTAGTCTCACCAGATTTTTCCCATTGGACGACATTATAATTTTAGCCTGGAAATAAATAATTCTTTCTCCAAGCGTTATTCCGTCTCCTAATTCATCAGGTTTAGCCTCCATAGGTTAAGTATAAGGAATTGGTGAAATTACTGATTTTCACTTGGAGCTGTCATCAAACTTTCACAACCCAGAGGAGAAACAAATGGAATACCATGGCCGTCGCCTAAGTCGTTTTTAGCCAATGCAGCGTCGGGACTGACCTCAGTAGCGACTGAGACTGAAGTTTTGGAGTAAAGTATTCATGTCCAACCAGAGAAGAAGTGGTACTTCTCTGGTCGGACATGAATACTCTTCTACTACGTCTTACAGAATATAGGCGTGAACTAACAACGCGTTTCATTCGCTCTTTTCTCCTTATTTTCTGTCAAAGGTTGGCATCGTCTCAGGGATTCCTCTGAAGTTTTAGTGCTCCATAGGTGGCTGTTCACTTACTATCAGTTATCCCGTATGCTCGTTTCCCTAATCTTTCATAAAAAAATGTGCTCGACTCGCCAGCGACGAAAAACTGACAGCTGCTTAAAACAGAACATCACAAAACATTTGGGGGCCTATGACTAGCAGCCGATTTCTTGTGGCTGAGATGATGATGATGTATCGTCATCATCATCATCAATTTTTTAGGATACGACAATATTCATTTGCGTCGATTTATTGTATCATGATGTTTAAAAATATTATACTTACTTTTACAGAAGAAATATCTTCAAAAATCGTAACATTATAATAGGCGATTTTTCCGTTTTCTAATCTCCCATTCCAATAAATGCAATCCCTCTTTTTGGGTCCTTTACAATGGTCCACACTGTGTACTTTTACAGAAAACTTGCCCTAAAGAAAACAAGACAGAATGATAAAAAAAAAAACCGTTATTATTTACATATTTAAAAAAATATATTATAGGTACTTACAAACTTATTCCCAGTAGAAATTTCATCAAATATAATAATAAAAAACAGTGCGGCGATAGTAAATACATTAAGTAACATTTTTTTACAATATAGAGTTGCAATGCAGTAATAATATCATAGTTTTAACGAAGTCCAACTATCTGAAAACTTACTGTTTAGTATTTATCGTAATAGCTCGTTACACATATTTATGGTTGCATTAATATACAGGGTGACCAGGATTAGTTCTAAATCTATTCCTTAGAAGTGGTTGGTTATACTGAAGTCGGTCGCGGAGCACGAAGGAACCCGTTCAATGACCCGCTATCACCGTTCCCTGTCGCCCTCGCACAAGTCCAAGAGTGTCACCCTCGCACAAGCGCAATGACCTCCGGGTCATTGCATCTATGCGAGCAGGACGGCAATATAATCACGCGGAAGTAACAGAGACAGGCAACCACAGGTCAACTCACATTTTTCTTCGTGCTCCGCAACCCAACTTTAGAAGCCATTACAAATTATGTTCTATCAACTTTTTTTCTTTAAATCTTAAGATGCTGAAAGAAAAATGTGTGAACCACAGATATCATAAATGAACCGTCCGCGCTGTAAACTACTTACGCGTTATTAAAAAACGCTTCCTAGAAGTTCAAAACGCTTTCGGCTGTCAGCGCCGACGGTCAGCATGGTGTCAGCGTAACTCTAAAACCATCCATATTATTGTACCTAACACATAAAATATGAGCAAAATACTAAAAAGCCCTTGTGCGTTTCCACTAGAGCTCCTCCGAGGATTTTTAGTTAGTAAGTATATTTGTCTCCTAACTCCATTCACAGCTTCTGAGCACGTATAACAGACTATTAAAAAAAAAATAATAATTTACCTATTCAATTTATTTAGGATACTTTTGGATAAAAAACAGCATTTAGTGTGGCACAAGCAAAATTACATACATTATTGTTAAAGATTGATTTGAATGAGATGTTGCCGTAAAAAAATTCGCCTCCGTAGTATTTTTGTACTGTTTCCTCTGTATCTACGTGGAAGCTGTAGTTGCCCTGTAATTAATATTGCAAATTATTATTTTCATATTGGCTATTCTAGCTATAGGCACCTGTAGTAATGTGAGATCACATTCTGTTAGACACCGGGGATAATGTACCTTTCCAACAGTAAAAGAATTTTTCAAATCGTTATGTAGTTTCTGTCTATATGTAGTTTTGACTAACTTTTTGATAAGAGAGTGTTAAATAGTGCTAGAGTTGCCCATATAAGGGTGTGTCGATCTGATGAATGCGCCGCGAATGAGCAGTGAATCAAGTTTGCAGATATTGCATTTATTTGTGTAAGTGCGCGAATTGCAGGTGGGTGCTGGCGGGGCGGGGGGTTGTATCAAAGTTCCCGCAGCCTGTTAGGCGGCCGAAGGGGCAATCAATTACGTTTTTAGTCGGTATGCCTCTCATGTGATCGTTAGGGGAAAGCCCGACAGACCCTGCTAGCGGCGGAACATGCAGATAATTTCCTGACTATAAACAAAAAAAGGGATGCAGATTGCGAGGGGCACGCGCGCAGTTTGCAGGCAGCATGCTAGCAGGTCGCGAGCGGCTCATTCGTTAGATCTGGACAGACACACTCTGACAAAATATACGTTCGCATCATGTACACTTACTTTAAGTATGACGCAGTCGTCAGAAATATTTAATATCGTTTTGAAAAATGGTTTTATGAACAAGTTTTCACAGATCTTGTTCATTTGTAATCTTACCAGATTTTTGCCATTGGACGACACCATAATTTTTGCCTAAAAATAAACAATTTAAGACTAATATTCTATCTCAAATCAATTTAGCGCTAGAGCATGCGCAAGGCATAGATAAGGCATAAAGTTCAAACCGTCAAAATTCATCAATCATTCAATACAAAAAAAAACCGATCAGGGATTGCTTGTAAATATAATACAACATGCGTACTCCACTCTTGTACCTATAAACAAATATTTTACT